>JAPDEQ010000001.1:0-1444430 GCA_027569205.1 Aspergillus kassunensis | reverse complement strand
CAGCCCTCCTCACTATTGTCAGGGTTCTAAATTTCAAGATTCTGGATTCCAAGGCCCCGGATTCCAAGATCGCGGGTTCGAATCAGCTCCTCCCGGCCCTCCTGGTCACATGGGGCATCATGGCCCGTATAAGCCGCAAGGGCAGGGCTTTGGCGGTCCTCCTGGCTTCGGTCCTGGCCCGGGTCATGGACCTGGTTCTGGACCTGGTATGGGAGGGAGGCCGGAAGCGGGGCCTCGGATGGGTGGACCCCCTGGGCATCATGGACATGGTTGGTAACGTGAGTAATCCTATATTATTTTAGGATTGGACTATTGCTGATGGTTTTATAGTTTGAGAAAACTATTTCCAAAAGAGCGTGCAGGGGAGAAGTTATTAAGGACGTGTCTATTCTATATTTCTACTTCGTGTTTAAGTCATATACCATGTACTATTCTTTATTCTCCATTATGTTGATCATGAATCATATCCATTCATCTAATTTCATCGCTAAACTACTTCCCAAGTCCAATTCCAAGTGTTAAAATCGAGACGAAGCCGAATCTGTACCCAAACAACGGTCTTACTACCAAATACCATCCAACGCGTAGACATAACCGATTCCGTGAATGAAGCCCGAGGCCACTCCGCTACATAATATACCGGAAACTCTCAATCTCCATATCCGTCTTATTCGACAGACCCTGCGCGAATTCCTCGCTCTCGGTGTAAGCCTCAGGCGGCCCATACAGCCTATCCCGACGGGCATTCTCATACTTGTAGTATGCCAACAACAGGATGAGGAAGAAGACACCGAAGGCCAGGCCAGCTACGGAAGCCGTCATACCAGTCTACGTGAATAAACGTCAGCACACAAAGCCCAACCCCACCCAACAACCTATGTTAAGCGAAGCAAACAAACAAGAAAAGACCAGGCAACATACCGGATAAGCAGGCTCCTCCCTCTCATAAAAGAACTGCGGGCCCGCAATATTCCCAACACAATATCCAATAAACAGCATGGCGCTGGTAATACTCCTCTTCGTGAACCCGGCGACATTCGAACTGATGATGCTAAGCGAAAGAGGCGTGTTGGCCGCGAAGACAGCCGAGAGGGCTAACCCGGCGACCCGCGCTTCGGCGTGCGTATTGTCGAGTTTCCAGACTAGCACCATGCCGACTACCGACACGGAGGTGTTGAAGATCATCATTGCGACGCGCGTGTTTTTGAATAGCGTTGCGAAGCCTGTTGTTAGGACTATGAAGACTAGTTGGGCGGCGCCGAGGGGCATTTGCATTAGGAGTGAGCGGACGCGGCCGTAGCCGAAGCCGTTTATTATTAAGCCGGAGAACTGGGCTCATTAGTTGGGTTCTCTTGAGGGGAGAGGGGTAGTTGTTCGAAAGTTGAAGGAAAGAGGGGGGGGGTACGCTTGTAATTCCACCATTACACAAATTCGTCGAAACAGAGTACAAAAAAAGAAGCCACATCTGGGGATCACGAAGTGCCATGCGTGCTTGATCCCATCTCCAGCGGCCTGTATCGTTGACGCCGGTTTTATTCTTCAGGGTGCGCGAGAGAGCGATGGCGCGTTCGTGTTTCGTAAGGAAGATCGCGGTTTGGGGCTTATCGGGGATGATGAAGAAGATGCAGAAGCTGAGCAGGGCGGTTACTGTTCCGAGGATGAGGAAGAGGAGTTGCCAGTTGGTGATGCTGGTGATGTTGATGTTGCCGATGCCGTAGGCGATTAGGCCGCTGATGAGGTTTGAGATGCCGTTGCCGATGAACCAGGCTGCTTGTCTGGTTTGGGTTTATTAGCTGAGTGGTATGGAGTGGTACGGAGTAGAGGTATCGAAAGAAAGGAGGTCTACCTAGCGGGTTGCTCCTCGCGCTTGTAGAACATGCCGATACTAAGAGCGAAGCCGGGGCCGATAACAGCTTCTCCGACGCCGAGGAAGAATCGAGCGGCCATGAGCCCTGAAAAGTTCTTTGTGGCGGCGTGGCATAGCAGGACGCCTGCCCAGATGAATCTATTCTGGGAGTTAGATGGTTCAGGCGATGAACCGGAAGGGCGACGCACATTGAGATACCCATGTATTTTGCGAGAGGTAGTCGGACCATCAGATATGAGCTAGGCCAACTCCAGGCGAAGTAGCCGAAATAGAAGACAGCAGATGTCCAGGAGTACTCTTGGCCTTTGAGGTTGAGGTCTTCGCGGAGGTTGAGGAGCGTGGCTTGACTTAGGGCTACCTTGTCCATGTACTGCATGCAATAGACTAGGCCCATGATCGGGATTAGACTGTAAATCAAATCGGTCAATGGGTCGCACAGCAAAGTGGAAACGTAAATAAGGCATACGCGAAATCTAATTTTCTGATCACCTTGCGCTCCTCCTCTGGGGTGTAATCAACAGCCAACATCTCCGAGACATCGACATCACGGATGATGGTTTCTTCTGCTTCGGTCTTATAGTCCAGACCCGCAGGTCTTGATTCGGGGTGAGACGACGATTTCGTCATGGCGGCACTAATTGATGGTATTTGGAGAAAAAAATTAGGGGGGCAGGGCACAGGGTCTTTAGTCTCTTTATAGAGTCTGTAATCTTATCAGATCAAATCCCCGCTTTGCGCTGATTGGAAGTAGATGAAGGGATTGGTCCATCCGATAACGGATTTGCCTGGGGGGGTTACATTAGTGGCGCACACGTGTCTGGGACTAAAAGCCAAGATAGCAAATGCATTTGCCGATCAATCTATTTCTTTGCTATCGTATATCTCATGTCCTGTAGATGTGGCATGGGACGGAACGCGGGCTTGCATAGTCTGCAGTAGACACGGTTAGGGCTTCCTCGGCACTCTTGCCAACGGCTAGACTCCTGTAGATGCTCGGGAAGTCGCTTTATCGTCGGGGGGTTTCTGCAGATTGGAATTGTCGTCTGGGAGACGATCTTGTCTCCGTATCAGCGGAGTCTAGTGTAGGCAGATATGCAGATATGCAATCTCCGTGTTTTTTTCCAACTGCTTCTCGATGAAACGATTAGACGTCGCCTACCCAGCCGAGCTGGTGGGCCTTATCTTGATATGATATTTAATGGCGATGAACTGATTTGTTACTCATTCTTCATTCTGATGCTGATATCAAGACTTCAAGCTCTGTGCTTCTTTTCTCCACACTTCGAGTGTGGAGGAGTTTTAAGATCTCTCGAGGAGCTGTCTCAAAGACCGAACCATGACGTGAGCTGCCATAAGGATGATGTTATGGCTGTCTGTTCGAGCCAGTCACGCTGTTCCGTCATGGCTGCTCTGAGCTTGGACATTTCTTGCTTTAGAAACGCTGTTACCGAACTGAAATACCGACAATTACCGCAGCAAGAGGAAGGGACCTCGGATGGAGAGATGACTAAGCGCCATTGGCTTGGCGTGGCTTCTCCAACTCCGCCGCGGACAACTCCAACACTCCGTCGTTCTTTACTCAGCCTATCTTGCTTGCTTCATTGCTCTATCCCGTGCTATTCGCTCTCAAGCTGGGTCCACGGGCAGGTATCATCACATAGAGGGCACATTGACCCATGACCGGTCGAAATGCCCCTCGCTCCAAAAATGGTATCGTGAGCGCTCAGTTCCCCGCGGGAAACCCGGTTGCTAACCAGTGTCTTAACGGTAGGTTGCAGCACCTGTCGTCGCAGGAAAGTGAAGTGCGGGGAGGAGTACCCTGTCTGTAGAAGATGCTCCGTTCTCCGGGTTTCTTGCGAATGGGGAGGCATTGTCAATCGGGGAAAATCGACTCCTGTCCATATTCAACCCGCACGTCCTGCACGGTCCCTAACACGACGCGCCACACCCATTTCGGCTTCCTTTCCTCGACTGGCTCCTAGCTCGGATATCGTTCCATTGGATCCTCAATTGGCCAAAGACCTATACTCAGTATCTCCGGGTGCCCTTTTCTCAGGAAACTGGAATTCCGCGTTCACGATCACAACGCCGCTCTACCCAGCGCTATCCGGTGATGTCGCATGCGCCAACTCACTGGTGCTCTCGGAGCAGGACCAGAGGTACTTTCAGTACTTTCCATCATCGTCGGTTGTGTTTTACTACATAAAGTCATGGGAATGGAGTGGTTTCAGCTATCTATACCAAGGTCCGGCTGCCTCCAGCAAGGTCATAATGCGCATGATGCTTGCGCTATCCGCGAATGATATGCACCGCAATGGCCTTCTTGTGAGGCCACCAGGCCGTCCGACAGCACAGGATCACGCTCGCTATCATTATGGACTCGCAGTCAAAGAATTCCGTCAACTTCTCGAGACCCCGCAGGGCCCGGTCTCGCGGACAGAACTGGAGATCATTTTCGCTACTATGTTCCTGATGGTATCCTACGAGTGGCAATTCGGCCATTCCGTGCATGATCTGCAGCTTCATCTGCGCGGCGTGCGCTCACTCCTGGAATCGCAACCGCAGCTCTTTGAAGTGAGAGATGTCGACGAGCTCCTGATGTCTATGTATGATGAAGGAGATGACTCCGCACCGCAGGTGTCATTTATCCCGGAGCAACTCCTTCTCTGGATCCTGTACGCTCGGCCACCTTTCTGCGCACATTCGACACTAACAGCCTAGGTATATTGACGCGGGTTGTCGCCTCATGGGCATGACAGAATCGCTTTACGACTACGTGCTTCAGTCCGGCAACCCGGCCTTACATCCAGACAGACTGTATCGCTGTGCCCGGCTATGGGGCCGCTGCTTCTGGGGTAAACAGTACCCCGAGCAGCAGATCTCGGACGACATAGAGAACTACCGTGGACTAGAGCTACTACATACTGGCATGAATCTCCGGTATAAAACGTGGCAAGCACTTTCCGACGATCCAACTCAGACCGGTCACCAGGCTGAGGCACTTTTGGTGGAAATTAAAAACACTCGCGAGGTATGTTTCTTCGACTTGATCAACGATAAGCAAATTTAACATCAGCAGCGATTCTCCGACCTGTTTTTAACTGCTAAATTTGCCGGTCCGTCTTCAACACGCCGCACGCTTATCACCATCAACATGGCTGTTACAACCTTTTACGCTCAGGTCCTCTTTCATCGTCGTCTCTTGTACTCACCTGGTCCCCCGTCCCTCTTCCAGCTTCTAGCTACCACGCAAATCATCGAGATAGCGCACAAGCAGTACTTATCAGACCCACGACTCCTTCGTCGGCTGCATTGGCCGCTTTTGATGGCTGTCATCGAGACAGAAGATGCGTTGCAGCGCCAGTGGCTTCGGGACCGCCTGTTCGAGTTGCGAGAATTCCATTCCGAGTATTCTTGGGCCAACGAAATTGCAGATGAGGTTCTTGCAATGCAGGATACGAGTCAGGGTAAATACGCCGATATAGCGATGTTCCTCCGTCAGCGGAATGCAACCTTTCTTGAGCCATAGTAGTATCTGTATATCTATGAGCTGCTCATGGAAATATTTGGCCAAGAGCTAGACTACTAGCATCGGGTTAAAGCTCTTGGTGTTACCTAAACTGATCCTCAGGATCGTCAGAACTGATAATCCTCTCCATTCTTACTGGCCGATGCGCCCGATAAGCAGAAGCTCATGCATTCGGATGCTGATAAGCCAGTGTCTCCAACACCCATGTGTTTACTGATATAACCTTTGCCTACTCCAACTCGCAGGGCCCTACTATCCGAAGGTCACAATTGCTGAACTCGCCATATCGCCGGACTACGCCAAGATGTCTGTACAAGCTGCATGGGAAGCTTGCGACAAGACAGACACACTATTCATTCTTGTCTGCTCTGTCTTTTGCTGGCTCATCATCCCAGCGGTTGGCCTGGCCTACTCGGGGTATTCCACGCGCTTTAACAGCCTTGCCTCGTTCTATCCCGGTCTGCTTGCTGTCGCCGTTTGCTCGCTCCAGTGGTGGATGATCGGGTATTCACTCGCATATAGCGAAGGAAATGCATTCATCGGGGGCCTCTCCAAGGCCTTTCACAGGGGCGTTCTTGCAGAGCCCGTAGGAACCATTCCCGAGATTCTCTTCTCAGAGTTCCAGCTTATATTCTGTGCAACCGTATGCGCTATCGCCATTGGCGGTGCCTGCGAACGCGGTCGCCTCCTCCCTTTGGTTCCATTTATATTCGTCCGTCTCATCTCTCTTTTAGCTGTTTAGTTAGCTGACTGAATTCCAGCTATGGAGCACCTTCATCTACGCACCCCTCGCCCATATGGTCTGGTCAGAAAACGGCTTCCTCGCACAACTAGGCGCCCTCGACTTCGCCGGCGGTACACCCGTCCATATCTGCAGCGGTGCAACAGCAACTGCCATGAGCATCTACCTCTCCTACCCCGTCTTCCGATCGCGCCGATCCACCAAACGAACCCCCCAGCACCTCCGACTCCACAAACCTCATAATACCCTCTGCCAGCTTCTTGCGCTCATCATCATCTGGAACGCATGGCTCGCCTTTGACGCCGGCACAACCCTCGCGCTGAATTTCAAGAGTGTCATGGCCGCCTGCGTGACCAATCTATGCGCTGCATCCGGTGCCCTCACATGGGCCGGTCTCACGTACTACGAAACCGGGAAGTTCAGCCTCGATAGTACATTCCTCGGTGCTATTGCGGGACTTGTCTTGATTACGCCTAGCGCGGGGTTCATCGACCTGAATACCTCCGTCGCATTCGGAGTTGTGGGAGCCCTTGCAGGACGGCAGGCGCTGCGGATCAAGTTCACGAAAGGTGCATCGTTGCGACGGTGGGTTGATAACGGGGATACGTTCGCGACGCATTGTCTAGGTGGTTTGCTCGGGACGCTGGCGACCGGGCTTTTCGCGCAGCGCGAGGTTGCGGCCTATGATGGTCAGACTGTTATTGCGGGCGGCTGTTTCTTTGATGGGAATTGGCGCCAGTTGGGCGTGCAGCTGGTTGAGGCCTTGGTTGGGTTTACGTGGAGTTTCTGTGGGAGCTATGTTTTGTATGCGCTCGTTGATTGTGTTCCTGGGTTTGAGGTTTTGGCGACTGATGAGTGAGTATTCTCGTCCTTTATGTATTTGTCGTGTACAAGGCTAACAGATCTAGGGACATTATTGCGGGTATGGACGCGTCGCAAATGGATGAGTCTCTGCACGAGGCACAATGGGCCGGCGAAGAGGACTATCACCCTTTCCACTCCGGGATCCAGCTGTGAAGCTGTCCTATCCTATCTGATCTTGCTTTTGTATATACAAACATATTCAACATAGCATCAATATCAGGTACATGAATCAGTTGAAAACAACCGTCTTGTGTCCGTTCAGCAGAACCCTGCGTTCAGCGAAATATTTCACTGCCGCAGCCAACACGTTACTCTCCACATTACTCCCAGCATGAGTCAACTCCTTCGGACTCAACGCATGCCCGACCCGCACAACATTCTGCTCAATGATAGGCCCCTCATCCAAATCACTCGTGACGAAATGCGCCGTTGCGCCGACGAGCTTCACACCGCGGTCATAAGCCTGATGGTACGGCTTCGCGCCCTTGAACGATGGCAAGAAACTATGGTGGATGTTGATAATCTTCCCAGACATAGCCTCGCACAGTGTCGGCGACAGAACCTGCATGTAGCGCGCAAGCACCACCAATTCAACATTATGTTCGGCAATGAGTTCCAGGATCCTTCCTTCCTGCTGCGCCTTCGTGTCCGCGGTCACAGGGAGATGGATAAACGGGATCTTGTACGTGGCCGCAAGCGCCGCGAATTCCGGATGGTTCGACACGATCAGCGGGATCTCGATGGCTAATTGGCCCGTTGATTGCCGGAAAAGCAAATCGTTTAGACAGTGGCCGATCTTCGAGACCATGATCAGCACGCGGGGCTTGTGGTCTGCGGGGACGAGCTGGAAGGACATGGCGTGTGCGGTGGCGGTGGGTTCGAAGGCCGCGCGGAGGGTTTCGAGGGATGGGCTGCTGTCATCGCTGGTTGTAGTGCCGGTTGTGTCTGCGCCGAAGTGCATGCGCATGAAGAATCGGTGGGAGGTTGGGTCGCCGTATTGCGAGGAGTCGATGATGTTTAGGTTGTGCTGGACGAGGAAGGTTGACACGGCGCTGACAATGCCGGGCCGGTCAGGGCAGGAGAGAGTGAGGATGAAGCTCATGTTGAAGGAGTTGGCCTCTGTTGAATTGATTGAGCTTTGCAGAGCAGGAGAGGTGAGGTAGGGAGGGAGGGGTACAAACTGAAACGCCTTGAGTCATTGGAAATCGCGAGAATCGTTACTCCATTCGGAGACTGACATGTCACGTGCGTCCTACAGATGCTGAGTCATTGATTAGTTAGATCGAGATCGACGAGGGAAACTGATACGGCGATCGGAAAGGGAAGGAGCGAGGGCTTAGGGCTCGGGGGTAGGGCTTTCAAGTCATTGTCTCCTTCCGTTTCTGGACAGTGGCGACTCTCTCAGTCTCACTCAGTCTCACATGATTCTTCAACGTTTCGGCAGCGGAGACGGAGACATCGCCGGCAGTTAAGCGAACTCAAATTACTCCTGCAGAAATCAATCTCGGAGACTTTGCCCCTCCACAGTCAGACGATTTCCCCGCATGTCAACTCGAGCTCTCATTCGCATAGCGCCTCGGCTGTTTTTGCCTCGACTGTCATCATATACTACCCCCGTTAGTGCAGTCATATTAGGCTCAATATACCGTGCAGTACTCTATCCCCAGGTTATAGCCTCATCCTGTTTTCAGTGTGCCCATTTCGGACCTTTGCCTGAAGAGCCCGTATTTTGGACTGCCTATTTCGTCAAGGCAGGGACCCGTCAAGTCCGCATGGCACGAGATGGCAGAGCTCTTGTCGTCACTTGAATGGCTTCATTCATTACGGTGTCCGGACCGGAGAGCCGTGTAGCTAACCCTGGTCTTGAGATAGGATGCTGTGATCAAGTATAAAAGCTCCCGTTCTGTCTTCAATGGACATCCTGGCTATCAACAATCATCAACAGTTCATTCGACTTCAATCAGTCACAATGGCTTCCTCATTCCAGTTTTACAAATCTCTTCTCTTCCTCTCCTCTCTGCTGTCTGCTGTGCAGGCGCAGAAGGTCGGCACTTCGCAAGCTGAAGTTCACCCCAATCTTACCTGGCAGACCTGTACCAGCTCCGGCTGCACCAATGTCCAGGGTGAGGTTACGATTGACGCCAATTGGCGTTGGGTTCACACCGTCGGCGGCTTTACCAACTGCTACACCGGCAATGACTGGGATAGGACCATCTGCACGAACAATGAGGTGTGCGCTGACAGATGCGCTGTCGATGGCGCCAGCTACGCCTCTACCTATGGTGTGACGACCTCGGGCAACTCCCTTCGCTTGAACTTTGTCACCCAGTCCGCCCAGAAGAACGTTGGCTCTCGGATGTATCTCATGGACGACGACGAAAATTACACCTTGTTCCACCTGCTCAACAAAGAGTTCACTTTTGACGTCGATGTCTCTGAACTCCCATGCGGTCTCAACGGCGCTGTCTACTTCGTCACCATGGATCAAGATGGTGGTAAGGCAAGGTTCCCGACCAACGAGGCTGGTGCCAAATACGGTACTGGATACTGCGACTCCCAATGCCCCCGCGATCTCAAATTCATCGACGGAGCGGCCAATGTTGAAGGTTGGGACGCATCCGCCACCAACCCCAATTCTGGTGTTGGTCAAGTCGGCTCGTGCTGCCCGGAGATGGATATCTGGGAGGCCAACAGCATCTCGACGGCGTATACTCCTCACCCTTGCGACGATCTTGGTCAGGTCGCTTGCAGTGGAGACTCCTGCGGTGGCACGTACAGTAATGACCGCTACGGTGGTACTTGTGACCCTGATGGCTGCGATTTCAACCCTTTCCGCCAAGGCAACAGGACATTCTACGGCCCTGGCATGACCGTTGACACCAACAGCGTCTTCACCCTTGTCACTCAATTTATTACCGATGATGGCACCGACACCGGTACCCTCTCCGAGATCAGGCGCTTCTACGTCCAGGACGGTGTTGTCATTCCCAACTCGCAGTCTACCTACCCCGCGAACCCCGGCAACTCCCTCACCGAAGACTTTTGCGATGACCAGAAAGCTCTTTTCGGCGACGTTGACGTTTTCTCACCTCACGGTGGTCTTGCTGGAATGGGCGCCTCCATGGAGCGTGGCATGGTCCTTGTTCTCTCCCTGTGGGACGACAACTACTCAAGCATGCACTGGCTCGACTCCAACATGCCCGAGACCGGAAACCCTAGTACCCCTGGAGTTGCCCGTGGTACTTGCCCGACTAGCGGCGGTGCACCTGATGTGGTTGAGGCCCAACACCCCAATGCGTACGTTGTTTACTCGAACATCAAATTAGGGCCCATTGGCTCGACCTTCAACAACGGCGGCAGCGGCCCTAACCCTACCACCACGGCCACGACAACACGCACTACCACCACCACCACGCGCACTACCACCACCACCTCTACCACAACCAACCCTACTGGTCTAGCTCAGCGCTGGCAGCAGTGCGGTGGTCAAGGCTGGACCGGCCCGACAGCGTGTGTCAGCCCATACACATGCACTGTCCAGCACCAGTGGTACTCCCAGTGCTTGTAGATAGCGGTCCTGACCACGGAGAACGTGTAACGAGTGTCTTCATTCCTGGTTTCTAGCTTAGCCTCGTGAGATGAGAGATTGTGTACCTAGTTAGGAAAGCAAAACCACGCCCCTCAATACAATTTGCCCGTTCTTGTCTTTATTTTTTAATCTGCATTCTTCAATTATTACTCTAAATACGTGGGCGTTACTAAATCTGCCCCGTCAGGGGCTACAGCCTGGATTCTCTACAGCCTGGATTCTCTAACCTTAGTTATCCAACATGTTAGTTCTCTTATAGTGACATTTGCACTGTTTTTACCTATACTATTATTATCTTTTTATCTGTGGCCATAGACTATACCTGCGCGTAGTTTTCCAACCTATTAATGTCTATATATTAACTGTGGTTACTTCTCTTCCTCACCTACCTGAGCGAAGCGAGGGCATCAGGCTCGTTCAATCACATTAACCCTTGCAACCCCAACAATTAACACCCTAGCCGCCATGAGACCATATTCCAATACCCTGCATCTCTGAGGTAAGATGCCGACTAATCCCAATGTCACCCATCACCCACAGGCCACGGCCACAACAAAGCAGGCACAAACCCTGTCTAGCGCTGCGTCTACAGCCGATACCGGTACCAAAATGCCGCGCATCTAGCAATTACCACGAATTTCCATTGCCATTGCATTGCATTCTGCAGTAACAGCCACGTGTGGATAAATAAGTAATTTCCTGCAGCATTTCCACGAATCAAGTCCCCTACGCTATGAAACCCTGCAGAACTTCCCCGCAGCACTATGCTGATCCGGTGTATCCCGGATCTTCTTAGCTTAGCCTAGCACTAGCAGTGACCCAGTGAGCAAAGCACATGCAGTTCCCCCGGTAATTACATTCTGCATTCTGCATTCTGCAGACTCCAGAGATCCCAGTACCGACTTGTCATGTCATGTGGTTACTAGGATGTGATGTATCCATCCCTGTCTGCTGTTTATCCTTTATCCCGGACCGTTGCAAAAACAGACTCCGTACTTGGTTCTCCGCATGTACTCCGTGGCTCCGTCCGTACTTCTTTGGGATTACTTGACTGTTTTGTGGGAGTGGTGAGGAGAGGCCTTGGAGTGTTTGGTCGGACGACGGACCGGGCGCCGTTTTCTGTTTTGGGATGTGCTTATGGAAAGGTAGGGAGGTAGGTAGTAGTAGGTTTACGGTGATGGGTTCCGCGATGGGGTGATGGGGTGATGATGGTGATGCGGTATATAAGGTGGTGTGGCGCTGTTGCCAATTAGACTGTAAGCAATTGCTTGTTTCCTCTTCTCTTTCAAAGGATCTCTAGCTAGCAGTTGATCGCGAAAATGAAGTCCCTGAGGACCCTTTTCTCTCTCTCTACCGCTCTAGCCCTAATCACACCTTCACAGTGCTTCCAATGTACGGCATTTCTTCCCTTCCCTTCTTCCTTCTCCAATTCTCCCATCTCTTCTCCCCTCCTCCTCATCTTGTCTTGATACCGCGAGGTTAACAATACCAGGGTTCGGCACAAACGAAGCTGGCGCTGAGTTCGGCCAGCCCACATACCCCGGTGTCCTGGGCACACACTACATATGGCCTGACCTAAGCGCAATCGCGACGCTGCACAGCGCAGGGATGAATGCCTTCCGTGTGGCATTTTCCATGGAGAGGCTGCTGCCCAATTCGCTGACTGGGTCGGTTGCTCAGGCGTACATGGATGATCTCATTGAGGTTCGTCTCCTCTGGGAGTTTGATCAGGATAATGGAGCTAATGATGGCTGGTATAGACGGTCAATGGAATCACGGACCTGGGTGCGTATGCGATTATCGACCCGCATAATTACGGACGGTAGTATGTACCCCTCCCTAACTTACCTTCAATATCCAGCTTCATTTCATGGAGGATCTCGCTCGAATACTGACTGACACATGAATGAAGCTTTGGCAACATCATCACCTCCACCAGCGACTTCGCCGCATTCTGGACTCTCGTCGCCACCGAGTTCGCATCGAATGATCTTGTTATCTTCGACACAAGTACCTCCCCCTCCCCATCTCCCTGCATACCAAATCCCTAACACACTACAGACAACGAATACCACACAATGGACCAAACGCACGTCCTAAACCTAAACCAAGCCGCCATAAACGCCATCCGGGGCGCCTCAGCGACAACACAATACATCTTCGTCGAAGGAAACCAATGGTCAGGCGCCTGGTCCTGGCCCACGGTCAACGACAACATGAAAGCCCTAACCGACCCAGCCGACAGCACAGGCTCGCGGCTAATCTACGAAATGCACCAATACCTCGACAGCGACAGCTCCGGGACAAACTCCGCCTGCGTAAGCTCGACAATCGGCGTTGAACGCGTGACCGCCGCAACGGCGTGGCTCCGCGCGAACGGCAAACGCGCGATCCTGGGAGAGTTCGCGGGCGCTGATAACCAGGTTTGCAAGAATGCTGTTTCGGGCATGCTGGCTTATATGCAGGCGAATAGCGATGTTTGGCTTGGTGGGTTGTGGTGGGCTGCCGGGCCGTGGTGGGGGAATTATATGTTTAGTTTGGAGCCGGCTAGTGGTGTTGCGTATGGGGCTTATATGGATATTTTGAGGCCGTATTTTGTTGGCGAGGATGGGGGGTCGACGACTACGACTTCGACCGCTACGACTATGACTACGACTACTAGGACTACTACGACTACTACTGCTACTGCTACTTCGACGGCGACGGCGGGGCATTGGCAGCAATGCGGTGGTCAAGGCTGGACCGGCCCGACAGTGTGTGCCAGCCCATACAGATGCACTGTCCAGCACCAGTGGTATTCGCAGTGTTTGTGAGTATAGATATATGTCAAGATAAGACTAGCGTTTAGTGGTTGATGAATTAAGAGGATTTTAGAGAACACCAGCTTCCGCTTCACCGCACTTGTTACAAAGTGTTGAACCTCTTCGGTATGCTGTTATATTCAACGAGGGAACAAATCCTCTGACCATGAATTGCATACTGTACCCTCATGGATGAAAATCCAAATTAACCGACAATGACAGCAAAGATTGAACTGCGTTCGCGTCGGCTCATCTGTTACAAAAAATAATCGAGCTCCTTCGTCCAGTTTTCCCCTATTCCAAGATCTCGATTCCAAATAGACACAGATCTATCAATTATAGCGGCGAGCAAGTCGTAAGAAAATTGAGGAAGAGACTCGAGAAGGCTGTTTTGCAGAACTGCAGCGGCTGACTTGTTCGACCTCCTCAATATAGTCAAGTGATTCATGGTAGTCTTGATAGCCAAGTCCCGAAGGCCTCGGTCATCTGTGGGAGTGGAGCGATATATTTCTAATATTGCTTCGGGGAAGGAAGTCGCATCTAGTCGTCCAACCAGTTCCTGTTCAACTTTTTCTTTGGAGAGAGCTTTCAGACCCTCTATGAACAGACGGTCTGCAAGTGAATACATTAGAATGTGAAAAGAAAGAGGGTAGTATTCAGGTGTATGGTTCACAGGATTGACTGGAGACCCTTCACTTTCTGATATGGCTGCCTCCTCGGAAGCCTTAACAGTTGAATTCGAGTTCATTATGCAGCCGTGGGATGATGAAGAATGGGATTCGACCTTATAATTCAAGGTATAAAAGTATTTAATCATCTGCTTTACTAGAGCAGGGTCCTCTTTCAACGTAATAACGTGCGTGGAAGCTTCCTGTTGTCGATCATTAGCTGATTGCTTCTACGGGCACGAGTTTCTAAGAAACCTCACCTCAAAGTTTCCGTCACAAGCTCTGGCAAAGAATAGGGACTGTGTGCAAATGATACACCGATGAACAAGATAGGATTCATTGCCGCACAAAATAGTCAAGTCATTGTACTTTGGCTCAGAACGCAAGCTAAAAAAATAGTTAGAAAGTTGATTTAATCGAGTGGCAGCATGAGTACCTTGCCAAAGCACTGAGGAGATACTTGGGGCTCAGCGCATGTTGATTCTTTTGGCGTGACATACCAACCAGTAGACGGGAGGTTCTTATTCTTTTTGCCAACCATGGATGGAGATGAAATCTTTTCCAACCGCGAGACAAATCCTCAGCTATACAGGAGCAAAAATGTTAGAATAGTCAGGACAAGAGAAGGGTGCAAACGCCCTCGAGTCTTTGTGCTGCTTAGCCCCTTATATACCTGTGATGTGGCTACCCCTTTACTGTGGTACCTCCTTACATCAAGCAAAAATCCAAATTCGGCGTTTTCAGTCAATTATGGAATGGCCTTAACAAAGAGCGGTTTAATAGTTCTACTTGAAGGAATGAGAGTCGAAAAAAGGGATTCGATGAAATTAAGGCATGTTGGCATTTTCTAGATGCATGCTCCTCTTCTCTCGAGTCATTCGAAGCTAAAGCAGAATCTTCCTGCCAGTCTCAAGATCCTTGACTTGCTTCTTCAGGAGCTTGCGTTTCCTCTGCACGGAGACTTCTTCCCCAACAATATGCTCCAATTGTTCAGGTGACAGGTTGTAGACCCAGGAGGGAGAAAAAAGTTTCATTGGAGCTCCTGGTCCGGTGACCAGGTAGAAGTCCGCCGCTTGCATGCACACGTTGTCAATGAACCTTTTTCGAGCAACTTTGTAGTACGATTTCAATATATCGTGGATGTCTTGAACGGTCTGCTGTACATTACTCATATTGTGAATCTGGGTTAGATCAGTAAGTTGAACACATTCTCCCTTTGAACCATTTTCATATGTCACGGAGATTGAAGACTTCTTCGCTTCAGAAGACATGCGTTCCTGACGACTGTAATACAAGTTAGACACTTCTAATTAATGATAGGCATTGACTCTGACCATTTTTGCAGATTGCTATTCAGATAATGGTTTTGCGTCATTGGCGTGCCTTCCCTCTCAATTCGCAGGAGAAAATCCGTTGTTGAGAGAGCTTGTTGATATTTGTTGATAAGATCGTCCAATAGGAATGACAAGATGTTTTGACCTATTCTGTGATCGCTACAGGATACGGTCAATGCCTTGCTAATGAAGATGTGAATCATGGATATAATATCACAAATGTAGCCCTCGGCCAGAGACGGCCAGTTGGCGGTTTGTTTCTTCAGTACGCTTGAAAGTATCGAGGAATTAAAGGTGCCAATCTCAAACCCTCGAGACTCTCGATAAAGGTTTTCGATCCAGGGAAGAATGCCTTGGGGCTTGGATTCCTGGATTGGGACACAGTCATGTAATATGTCGTCAATATCGATGCAGCTGTTAAGCTTCCTGCTGGGAATAGGTCTTTGCTCTTCTTCATCTTCATCATCATCAATGTGGCCGGTGTGCGCGCGGACCGAGCTTGTTGGGGAAGCCACGGCGCGATTGTGTTGATTGTCTGAATCGTCGTCATGGGTATGTGACATGAAGTTATACACATGACCTCGGGTGGAAAAATCATCAGAGAATATCCCATTGCGATTCGCAACCAAGGTTGCTAATCGTAGATCAGAGTCCTCGTCAAACGCATCCTGCGACCCGTAGTTTGTTTGGAGAGCATTCTCAGTGGTTCGCTGGAACCTTGCTACAATATCTAGCAAATATTTACTTTGCTGTGTAGACGATTCACGTTCTTCTCCCAGCTTCTCAAGATCTCTCTTGCAATCTTTGAGACGCTTAGAGACTTCAGAGCGCACCTGTAATCTAGATTAGACATTGCCCCAGAGTACTTGAAGAAGAATTTACCGATGGAAATGCTCGCCGCACATTCGACGCTAGAAGTGCTTGCAACCGCGTTCTCAGAGCCTCAATACCGTAATTCTCCTTTGACAGACGGTTCCAAGGAGGCAAACGGCTAAAAGTCTCCTCTTCGGAGTCACGGTTCTTCGAGGGGTCCTGGAGATCCCTCTGGCCGAGATTTCGAACTACCACCCAACCCAACTCCTGAGACTCTTGCTTTCCTTCGACAAGTTCGATAATCTTATCTTCCGCCCCTCTGTCAACAAGGTCAGGTTTGGTAAGGATCCGTAGTGTCCTCAAGCCAGCGGGGTCCAGTTCTCTCGCAATCTCTATGATCTCTTGAGTTGCAATATCCACGTTGGCTGGAACAACAGCAAGCATTATTGATCGAGGATTCCTCATGTAGCTGAGTACCATGTCCCTCACCAAGGTAATGTCAGCCTTCGAAGTCAAACCCGGAGTTGTGGTCTTGAAAATTCCAGGAACATCGATAACGCTGAGATGGTTTTCATCAGGTCCATGAATCTCCAACCGAAGGACATCAGAGGAAAACGTGGGTAAGTTGTCATCCAATGAAGATGAAAGACCCATGGCGATGTGAACCTGGAAATAGGTTTAGTTTCACACTCGTTATGCCCGGAGAGAGGATGAGCCCACCTCATTCATCATATTCTCGAACTCAGACCCATTGAGTGTCTGGGCGTTTGAAAGACTCCATCGTGGGACTTCCCGTTCATCATCGTGGGCTGTTGAAATGATTGAGCCAGCAACTTTTCTTGCAGTCAGACTAGGATCTCTGCGAAATATGATTTGAGTCGCAAATCGGGTACATAGACCACTATTTCGAGGAAACTTCAGGTTCGTCAGGCCCTCCAAGACGGAGCTCTTCCCGCTAGATTGATCTCCAACGACGACCAGCTGTGGTAGGTCAATATACTCGCCCACATTGCATTCGAATAATTTGTCAATTTTCACAAGTAATGTCGGGTCAGCGAGCACCATGCTTGTTTTATCATATCCTTCCTGCTTTACTGTCATTTTGGCCCTGCAAAACTCACTAAAACGGTCACCCGCCATAACATAAATAGATAATATTCCTTGAGTCAAGTGGCTGTCAATAGAGATAGATATTCATTCCCTATTTCCCCTTTGCATTCCATTCTTTCCCCTTGCTGCCCCGTGGAAAATTATATATCCCTTGAACAGGAATCACCTCCGCATGGTGCGCTCTAGAACTAAATACTATGTTTTATTTAAACCATCTCGTCAGTACCTTCTTCAAGTCGGCCGGTATTAATTGGCAGCGCATCGAATTTAGACACCATTTGCAAAACTACAGTACCTGCACAATCTGATTATGAAGATTGTCAAACCGACTTCCAAGCTATCTCTCCAAGTCGCAATCCAGTTTCAAGTGCCTATCTGCCTCCCTTGCTCACAAGGGATGCATGCTTTCTTCGGCATTCTGACAGACCGCGGTCGACCAAATGTACCCTGCGACGGGCACTTCGGCCCGTATGCTTAGGCTCTGTCTGAGAAAGTACGACGATATCGAGCAAGACAATATATACGCTTCATAGACTGTCTTAAGCTAGTGCTTTTTCTGAACTAACACGCTTTATAACCACTGCTAGAATTCATGGCCCATTCATTCTTCTAGGGGCCAAGGAGCAACCTATATCTAAGATGGTTGACTTCGCTCTGGTGCTCCGGTTTCCTCCGGTTTCCTCCGGAGGGCCCTTTTGAACAGCGTATGGTAGATCGCGTCAAATCTCTATTACTTGATCAAGACTATAAACCAAACTCTTAATAATAGCCCGCCATCATTTTGGGTATTCCTTTTTACCCTTTTGGCTCTCTGTATATCTCTATTTCCTTGGGTTTCTCCTTTACTTTCTTTCGGCCTTGTTTTATCTAGACCTCTTCTTTGACCTGTTTAGTATATACATGGTAGTTCTTTTGGCGCTGTTTGGCAGCAGTGCTCACTTATTACTAGCACGTCTAATATCAATCCAAGATGAGAAGAATAGTGCCAAGTAGATCCATTAAATAAAATTATTCTTATTTAATCTATGTATATCATAGAATATTATGCAGAATCCAACCATGAGCCTGTATTAGCTAGCTTCAGTTCCCTTTTAAGAAGTTTGTTAAATTCCTAATCCAATATATCAACTGCTATTACTATACAGGAAGAGTACTAGATACCCTAATAGCAAGTACGCGGTATTAATCGGTTTAATTATCTATAGATCCTAACCATCGGCGGACACGTGGAGCTTTAAAAGGATATTACAACAATACAGACATTCATTAGCTGGACTAATATCAGGCCGGGGAAAGATTATAGCAAGCTATTATACCATGGGCATATTATAGCAGTGCCTAGCTATACCTTCCAACAGCTCTAACTATATTAAAGTATTTAAAATAATATTCACAAGCGTGGAGTAGACCTCTGTAGCTGCTAACTACTCCCATGTACTATTATATAGACATATAGAAGGAGTTATGTCTTGAAGAAGGGCTGTAACCTAGTCTAATATACCCTGATTTAGCTCCTGGTTCTACCTATAATAGAGGTTATTAGTATGGTCTAGGTCGTGAAACCATAGTTACGCGTACTTTGCTATCTTATTAGGACCACCCTAAAGAGGACCGTGGTAATATATTAACTAACCCTGGATCTAAACTAGACTAGGAGTACTATATAAATAACTATCTGGTTTCGCCTTATAAGAAGTAAAGCAGACGGCGCTGTTAGAATACCAGGATTTTATAGTTAAAATCCCTACTATCCGGTCCCTTACCACGTAGTAGTTGCTAAAGCGAAGCAAATAGAGGCTATATAGGATCTAGACAGGCCTCTCCGCGCAGATAATAGTCTATAAGTTCCGAAATATCAAGCCTGGAACCATGCTCGCGCTTACTATTCTAATACAACACACTATAATACTAACACGCAAGGTCTATATAGCTAATATCAAGAGGATAAAAGCAGTGCAGTTCTAAGTGATAGCTAGTAGGAGGGCGGCCAGGGAGGACCTGATCATGGTCAGGGTCCTTATCTAGATTATCCTAAACTTTACCTAGCAGGACCGTAGGGGGAACTATAGGGGGCGCACGTGCAGGGCGCGTACAGGCAGAGGCAGGGTTCCGTTAATAATATTAATACAACTAAGGATAGAAAACGCGACCATACATAGACTAAAACAACACGTACACGTAAAAGGCGTTTCCACTCTATTACCATGAGGAGCGGCAAGTAAAAAGTTCTCAGGGCGTTTAGAGACCGCACGCTGGGAGTAATATTACTAACTACTAGGGATTAGATTAGCACACGCGCAGTCAGTTATTCTTCCGAAGGCCAAAAGGAAATGTTGCCTATGGGCGGAAGGTTCGTCTTTCTTCAGTGAACGGGTCCTCATAATTACAGTCATGGTTCCTGGGCGGCTTCACACTCTTGAGAGCTACTCTCAACTCCTCTAACAGATCCGCTGCAAATTCCGGCACGTATTGAGCCTCCTTGGAGAACTTGAAATCATCGCAATGCAGATACGCATGCACCGCTGCCTTGGCAAGTAGTAGCCGGACCAGATGTCCTTTTGGTAGGCGACTTGCTGTGTCAACGTGTTCAGGCGTCATGTGAATGATATTTGCGCCACAAGGTGCCGGAAACGGAAGATTGTCCAAAACAGTCGCCCGAATAGATTCCACGATCTGCAAATCCATGCCAGTGATCTTAAGCATGTCGGCGAGCCTCGCGAGTTCGAACATAGCAGTTATCCGGTCTGAAGGAGATTCTTTACCAAGCTTGAACTGTCCAATGTGCAGCCATTGGAGCAGCAACGAGAAGCTTCGGTTTGAAACAACTCCTTCAAGCTCTTCAAGTTCGACTGACTGCTCTTCTGCTTCTTTGAAGTTGCCCTCGAACATGGCAGTAAAGTATGGTGAGCGTTTGCAGAGAAGATCCTTGGAAACATTGTAGGTTGTGGCTCCTATGTTGATAAAGACAGTAGGGCCGTAGTAAAGAGGCATCTGACTAATTTGCAGTCATTAACTAGTGACGGGTCTGATCTGAGGTATAACTACTTACTTCTTCGCGAAGTCTTCACTTGACATACCGAGTACGCCGTCTGGGGTCGACATTTTGGGGTGCTGGAAGCAGAATTATCAGCGGGCCCATCGTTATTCACAGCTTTTTAATCTTGGTTGATAGGGTTCAGATGTTGCGGGATCCATGGATCAGCTTCGTGCCTTGCCCAGGGGTAAATGGCACGTAGAGTGGTTTGACTGGTTTGCACACAAGCCTCAGGCCATACATGTACACCACTTCATGCTACATACTTGTCTGATTTCTAATCTCAATGTCAGTGCACAGGTGGTTGACTAGACTAGTAACAAGGGCAGTGATCTACTCAATAGTTCGTAATCGGAAGAGGAGCCGGAAAAGTTGCCCGTCGGAACTCGGAAATGAATGACTCAGTTTCTCCAATTTGGAGAAGCTGCCAAAAGCGGGGCTTCCCCAATTCCTTATCAAGATTTTCATCCTCCCCTCGAGATTGTAACCATTGTATACTTGTTTCTACATAGCAGATGGTCAATATTGAACACATATTTATGTTACATATAGCTCTACCTGCAATCTCTGGTTCAAGACTCCGTATCAAGATTCAAATAAATAATGAAAACCCACCGAGAGCCCCATGCCGATCCTTCTCCAATTTTCGGCTAGGTCCAGGTCCAGAATCTGATCACAGACTCTGTCATTTTTATAAAGCAACGCCCTTCCCCAATCCATGTCTGTTTCCTGTCAAATCCAGCCTTCAGAGCGCGCAAACCACCGCGACCTAGCGACCAGGTGACCATCATGGCCTCAATATCAAGCGACTCAAGCTCAACCCAACACGAACCAAACCCAACCCCAGCATACACCAACGAAAAGCTCGAGAAAACCGCGCCAACCTCCCAAGAAATCTCACACCTCTACCTCGAACTAGACACACCGCTACCTACACCATGGATCACCGCACCCCCAGGCCCGGGCCAGTCGCCGCCCCCCGAAGCCCCCAGTCTCGAAAAATACATCTCGCCCTTCCTGTGGCCCAAATGGCGCAAGTCCATGATGACCTGGATCTCGTGCGCAGTCACCGCGTTGGCAGGATACTCTGCCGGTGAAATCACCCCGGCATCAGGGCCGTTAACAGAAGAGTGGGATATCAGTGCTGTGGTGTATAACCTCGGAATCACACTCTTCTGCGTCGGCTTCGCCCTCGCGCCGATGGTGCTCGCCCCGTTCTCGGAAATCAACGGCCGCAGACCGATTTTCGTCGCGAGTGGCGTGTTGTTCGTCGCTTGTATTGTTGCTTGTGGGGGGACGAGGATATTCGCGGGTTTCCTTGTTGCGAGGTTCTTCCAGGGTGTTGGTGCTTGTACGTTCCTCTCCTATTTGGATACTGGATATTTAGAGGGGGGGGGGCCATACTAACACTGTATACAGCTACATTCTCAACCATGGTCGGCGGCGTCATAAGCGACATCTACCACGCCCACGAACGGAACACGCCCATGGCCCTCTTCGCCGCTGCAGCGCTCTTCGGTACGGGGTTGGCACCCCTGCTCTCCAGCGCCATCGTGCAACACACCTCCTGGCGCTGGATCTACTGGTCCCACGCCATGGTTTCGGGCGTCTTCGTGCTTATCATTTTCTTCTTTTTCAAGGAAACCCGCGGCAGTGTCTTGCTTAGTCGCAAAGCGCATGCGTTGAATAAGTACTACGAGGGGCTTGAAGCAGCGGGGCATTATGGTGTTTTGATGGGTGATTGTCTTCAGCCGAGGCGTATTCGGTGGAAGGTGAAAAGCGATGAGCAGAGGGAGTCGTTGGCTCAGATGATTTCTATTTCGCTTTATCGGCCTTTTCGTATGTCCTTCATTTCCTTTTTTTTTTTTTTTTTCTGGAGCTTGGTGGGTAGGAAGGATGCTAATGATATTAGATATGCTCATCACTGAGCCCGTCGTCTTCTTCTTCTCCCTCTGGGTCTCTTTCAGCTGGGCAGTCCTCTATCTCCAATTCGGCTCTATCCCACTCGTTTTTGAAACGAATCATAATTTCAACCTTGAACAAGTCGGCGCCGTTTTCACCTGTACGCCCCTCCCTTCCCTTTTCATCCACCTCCACCAATAGAAACTAACAACAACAGCAATGTGCGTCGGCGCCCTCCTAATAACAATAATAAGCATCTACCAAGAAAAACTCGCCACACGGCTAAACCTCCTCCCCCCAACCCCCGAAGCACGGCTCTACTTCGTCTGCATCGAATCAATCCTCATGCCCATCGGCCTCTTCTGGTTCGGCTGGACCTCGCCCTCCTCAATCCACTGGATCTCGCCGACAATGGCAATCGGCTGCGCAACGATGGGCATTTTCTCCGTGTACCTGGCGGTTTTCAATTACCTGGCCGATACGTACCACCGCTACGCGAGTAGTGCGATTGCGGCGCAGTCGTGCTGTCGGAATCTGCTTGGTGGTGTTTTTCCGCTGGTTACCCATGCCATGTTTAGTAATTTGGGCTTTCCGGAAGCGTCTAGTCTGCTGGGTGCTATTGGTGCGGTGCTTTGTCTTGTTCCTTGGGTTTTGGCGGTTTATGGGGAGAGGATTCGGGGGAGGAGTCGCATGGCTAGTGAGCTTGCTAAGTAGGGGCTGGTCCTTGATCCTCGGATGGGCCGGTTTGGTTGGGGTGGTGCATTATATTGCGTTGCATATAGAGTATAGAGTATAGATATAGATATAGATGGAGTCTATTGACAGTCCAATAATCATGAAAAAAGTTATTTATCTTGATTTCGGTGCTTTTTCAGCGACCCTTTGGCAGCCCTATATGTTCAGTCCTGGCTTAAAAATACTTAGCAGGCCCAACAACTCCACGCCTACAACTACCGAGTATCGCACCACCATGGTCTATAAAGCACCACCCAGATCACTGACTGGGGTGCTTGTACATACATAAAATCAACGAGTACGGTCGGCTGCTAAACCTCAATACCAAACGAATTCATATTTACAAATATCGGCCCATTCACGTGGTGACAATAAGGATCCCAGTTTCCATCGTAACAGAGGGGGCAAGAAAATATTTAAGCCAGTGTACATCTCAATCAGGCCTCTACAAAGCACTGATCTCGCTGATTACAATAGAATACTGTCAAATACGTTAATCGCGTGTAGGTGCTTTGTCGGACAATCCGTATCCCAAAGCACCTGAGATACGCTCATAAAATACTCAGCTTCCCGGATTAGGTTAACAACAGGCGACGTGATAAGAAGAGTTCTAGGAAACCTTAGGAAGTTGACATTAGAAAACTTCTTTGCTCAAAGCAATTATGTATGCGAATGTATACAACAGCTAAGCCCACCAAATCCACAACCACTACTCAGGCTGCTTGATAACTTTAACCTGCGTACTCTTCAACCACCAACAATAGCATCCAGGATTTAAGAATACCATTATTACCTCTGCTTTTGAGCTGGGAAATGTTTCATAGCTCTGAAGGTGATCGTTGCCTCGAAAAAAACTGACAAAACCTTCGCCGCCGCTGATATTGATAACAATGGCCGCGATTTGCTCAAATGGGCCCTTCACCAGGGCAGGGTTTGGTATTTGCCAATCTCCCGTGCATTCTACTTCTGCCTTCGAATATGCTGTCTAGTCGAAGCTGACTTAGCTAGACCCTTAACTATATCAGTTATGCAGTATGCAGGTATGACGTACCTCCGCCTTATAAATGCGTTTGAGAGCCTCGTTGTCGTTTGCTGAATCCGTCACGTCCAGTGTATGTAAAGTTAAAGTAGTCATCCTCGAGTGAAACAATGGCTTTTTGAGAGAGAATAAAGCAAATCAAAGTTGCCGTAGGCCAGGGAAGAGAAGTTCTCTCCAGAGCGGGTTGGAAGGCTGACAATTGCAGCGCGGTGGGGGATAGGAGGTGCGGAGGATTCGTGTTTCAAAAAGCGATGCTTGATACCTAGTACTTCTTATCGTCATTATATATGCCACTGTTTCAAAGAAACTTGTCTAGACGAAATATCGTGGGACCATGGGGGGGGAGTGCGGGGCAGACGAGAGACTCACCTTCTAGGTAAAGAGGGCGAAAGTGGGAGATATCGAAGCTCGCGTCAAATGCCAAAAGCAACCCACCCTGATCGAATATCCAGAACAGCAATAGGCTGCTAATAAACATAAAAAAGGGATGGTGGTCGCAATCATAAAACTTCCCCGCTTACTCCTTATATGTCATGTGAGCTAGGACTGTTATGAGATTCTACTGGGTACTTTATGAGTATGTGATAGATGAAAACAGCCAAGGAATTCTAGCCTTGATTAGTTAGTGGAGTCTGTCAGCCATCACCTTGCGAATCGTATGGGCTTTGTTGATGGACTCCCCTGTCTATATATGATATTATCATACCAAGCACGTCATCAACAAGCAGAAAGTATATTTCTGTCATGTTATAATTAATGCCTAGTTGTTATATTTGTTTTAAAGTTTTCTTGCACGTGCGCTAATGACCTGACCAGGTGTTACTCCCTCGAGTTGCACAATCTTCTTCCCAACATCAGCAATGAGGTTCAGTCTATCTTCCATGCGGCACCACAAGTCAACCATCTCTCTGAACTGAAAGAAGCAGTAGCGAAGCGATTCACAATTGGACCCTCTGCGGACAGAAGCTTCTGGAACAGGGAACGTTCAACAATGGGCATCTCTCGCGGTCCCTGTAAGTTTAGAATAAATAAGCAGAGGGAACCGCCTCGCAAATCCTCATCATTTCTCTGCTAAATGTTTTTTTTTAGGGCAAACCCCTACGGACTACGCGTTGTCAGTGGGCCGTCGGGAAATCGCATGGATCAAGCGTTACGCAGCACCGAAAGCTACTGATGACTCTCCCTATGCCTCTGCATCCCAACGAAGTCCAGAAGCTCACATTCAGCTTCCGGAAAAGTTTCTTAAGATTGCTCCTCATCTCGTGGATATCGACAAGTGTCTTCTCCGATCTGTCATATGGCATGGTGACCTACATTCTTCAAATCTGTTTGTCGACGATAATAACATCTCATCCGTGATTGATTGGCAAGGCGTATGGGCTGGCCCCCTCTTTCTTCAGGCTACGCCTTCGCCGGTTGTGGACTATCAAGGGAGTATACTACTTAAGCGTCCCAAAAGCTTTGACGACCTTGACGAGGGACTTCAGGCCGAGATCAAGCAGCAGATTGCCAAGTCAACCCTTTTCCAGCTCTATCTATTTCAGACAGAGGATAAGAATCCTGTTCTGGCGAGATGTTTTCATTTGGATCACGGGAAGACAAGGTGTCTTCCGGTGGAATATGCCGGTGATACTTGGGATGACGATATTGTGTCTTTCCGGGAAACGCTTATCAACGTTGAAAGGTAAGCTACCTACTACCCTCTTAGCACTAACATTCAAAATTTCTTATCGTATATCTAGGTATTGGAAGGAATTAGGTGTACAAGAAGAATGTCCAATCCACTTTACTAAAGATGATTTGCATAATCATTCGCAGGAGGGAGAAGGATGGAACGACCTGCAAGATTTCTTCAACAAAATCGAGGGTCTAGTGCAAAGAGACGGCTGGACACATAACGAGACGTTTCACCAAGCTGTTAAGTACTTTTCTGATTTGAGAACTGCTGGTCTTCAGGGCGTCAAAGGTGAGGAAAGAGACAGATTGGAGAAGGAGACACGCTGGGTAGAAACTATTAGTAGTCGGAAACAATAATATACCTCCGTACGAGTATAGTCCCTTCCTTAGTTACTCTTACTTCTAAACACAAACAAGGAAACTGCGACCCAGGCCGTACCTTCCCCGAGTGAATATAGAACCAGGAGGAAAGAGCGATAGCCGTTGGTCCTTCTATTTTTAATATGCTGCCTCATGGCTCATTGGGGGCTAGCATATGTATGCCCTTGATTGGACCCAATTACAACAAAGCGTGGAGTCTATTCCACCAGACGGATTTGAATGACACTCCCAAGACCGCAAGAGCCACCTTGGTCTCCGCTCTGCAGCTAGCCCACAATCCAGAGACAGACCCGGTCGAGTACGCTCACGTTTGGGCGCTGACAGCCAGATTCCCCGTCGACGGCGCACCGCTTGACCTAGCAGCGCTGAACTATGCCTACGCCTACGAAATGCGATCTGTCCACTGGCCCCGTTCCAACGACAGAGATGTCATTGGTCTCTTCGTCGAAGCACTAATGTGCACACGTCCGTGCGATCTATGGGATATTCACACGGGGAAGCCTGCAGACTGTACGGTCGCTCCTTCCTGTTTACCATCCATGGTCCAACAGGGAAGGCACGGCCTTGGAAAGTATGATTGCGAGGAAGGAGCGATCAACACTTGCATGGGTTTGCTCCTTCTTATTTTATTGGAATAAAAAAGGAAACTACAACCTAAGCCGTGCCTTCCGTAAGCTGGTAATCGCTCCTGCTTATCTTGTTTGAATGTAAAGGAAGCCGCGTCCAAGATCGTGCCTTCCTCGAGTTGATATAGAAAAATAACGAAGGAGTGTGGGATTCTGGAGCCTGCAATGGCCCAGAAAGGCGCCATGGTGCATCCGGTCTTCTGTCACCTCTACACCCACCTAATGAGGATGTCGCCGTTTCCTGAGGTTGCCTTAAGAGCCGCCAGCCGATAGTCTCCGCCAGTTCGTTCCTGGCAGTGCTCATCTCTTCTACATGTCTAGGCACATTGATGCCGCTTGCGGCGATTAACGTCGCGCAGTTATGGCCAGTGACGCTGCTATTCGCGCCGACGGTAGGGTTCTTTTCGGTCACTACGGGACATTGAACTTCTCCCCGATCTGTTCTGTACACGATGTATCGAGCGCATAATGCGTCAGCTAAGGCGTATTCTGTGACTATTATGGGGAGTTATGGGGAGGTTTTCTCTGCTGCGAGAGGATCTTGACTCCGAGTGTGTTGTCCGTCACCAGTCAAGTCCGCCAATGGCTGACTGGGCTGAAAGCTAGCTGGGCATCACGTCGCATGTGCTAGTACGATTCGGTCGGTGGGATGCAATCCTTGAGTTAGAAGGTCCCGAAACAAGACCCTATTCTGTTCCGCCGTGGCGATGATCTACTACGCAAAGGGGATCGTACTCAGTGTCCTTGGGAGAGCCCAAGAAGCAGAAAGTATGCGTCTAAGATTCAAAGCCGCGCACGCGAACGTGCCCTATTCCAGACTGGGCAGTCTCCCAAGTCGCCGCAGCCATGCTAGAAGAAGAGCTCGGATACCGAAAACATCGTTACCAGAAAGCGTTCTCCAGCCTTCGACACGCCGTCCAGCTAGAAGATGCTCTTCCGTACGGCGACCCATCCGCATGGATCCACCCGTCGCCATGCCCTTGGGGCCCTGTTGTTAGAGCAGAATCAAGTTGAAGAGGCTGAGGTTGTTTACAAGGAGGATCTTGGCTTGAAGCCTGGATTTCAACGGCGTAGGGCGAGACTGGATAATGCTTGGGGCTTGCATGGTTTGCACGAATGCTTTATTAGATTGGGGTAGGAGGCTGAAGCTCTTTTCATACAAACAAACCATGATTCACTCAAAGAATAAACAGTCCTGTTTCGGAGATGACTCAGTGCGTCCGGAGGTTAACTAGTCTGGCTATCTGACAGCCTCCAGTGAAGGAGTAGAGGGTGGGCCATTGCTCGCAAGATTCGCAAGGTTCGCAAGGTTCGCAAGGTTCGCAAGGTTCGCAAGGTTCGCAAGATTCGCAAGACTCGGAAGATGATTGGCAGCTTCGCAAGGCTCGCAAGATCTCGCAAGCCACCGAGTGGAGCGGCGCTAGATCGGGCCCGGTTCATATATCCATTGCTTATGATCCACTTTACAGTTACGGCCTGTCGGAATGAACGACGCAAGGCTGCTTGATCTGGGACAGGAGAGGATATAGGGCATGTCTAGTGCCCACGTCCGAGATAACTAGCGAACTAGCAATCGGATCAATAGGGTCTCGCGACTCGCGAGGGGAGATCCGGGCCGATGATTCACGAGGACTACATGATCTACAACTATGATACACGTACGTTAGCTTGGGGCCATGGGATGGCCCCCATAGGCCCCGTAGGTATAGGATGACACTAACGAACCTACAGAAAAAGCCACCTGGGCCCTGGGAAGGCCTTAGACTCTACCTATAAATATCATCCCCAGGAGATAGACAACTAGATCTTTATCCTCCCAAGTCCCAATACACACATCCAAAATCCACCCACCATGGTCTCCCTAAAAACCATCCAAGCATCCAACGCCAGCCTGCGCGCCCTGCCCAACATAACAGCGCTCTTCGTCGGCGGCACCAGCGGCATCGGGCAAAGCACTCTGCGCCAGCTCGCACGCAACACCGAGAGTCCGACAGCCTATATAATCGGTCGCAGCCAAGCTACCGCAAAGCCGTTCCTCTCTGAACTGCAGCAGTCATGTCCGAAGGGGAAATTCCACTTCATCGAGGCCGATGTCTCTCTTGCGCGCAATGTCGATGTCGCGTGTAAGGAGATCCTCGACAGGGAAAAGAAATTGCATTTTCTGTTTATGACTCCGGGGGGGATTTCTCTTGGGGGCCGGAATGGTAAGCTTGCACTATCACAGAGTCCAGACCCCAACTGGCGTGGGGGCCATTGCCCTAGATGGGGTACCCTGTCTAGTTATCCAGAATCTGGTATTAACGACACGCCGCAGAAACGATTGAAGGAATAGACTACCTCTTCGCTCTACGCTACTACAGCCGCATGCGATTCATCCAGAATCTCCTCCCCCTCCTCGAAGCACAAGCCCAATCATCATCATCATCCAAATCTCTCCCCAGCCGCGTAATCAGCATCTACGGCGGCGGATTCGAATACCCAATCAACACCACAGACCTCGATCTAAAACACTCCTTCTCCCTGCTAAACGCCTACAAGCACTCCATCACAATGACATCCCTATCCATGGACTATCTGTCCGAGAAACACCCCTCCGTCGGCTTCATCCATGCCTACCCGGGCCTCGTCGGGACAAATATCTACAATAACAGCTTCCCCGCGCCGATCTCGACGTTTTATAATCTTGCTATGTGGCCGTTTACTAGTGATGTGGGAGAGAGTGGGGAGAGGCATTTGTTTCATTTGAGTTCGGGTCGGTATCCGGCTAGGAATACACCTGGGGGGGAGGATGTGGCGAGGGGCATTCGGGGGGAGGTCGGGGGTGGTGCGTATTTGCTTAATTGGAAGGGAGACGTGAGAGCCAGTGGCAAGGTTCTGGAGAAATATCGCGAGGACGGCGTTGGGGAGATGGTTTGGAGGCATACTGAGGGGCTTTTGGAGGAGGCTGTGAAGCGGTGATATTTCTCTATGTAGCTATACGGACTTAATTTTATAGAATCGATGCGCCTTGTATTTGGATGAGGTCTTAAAATGCTATAATTGGCTTATTGTAACTATAACTAGATATTCAATACCTTCAATATCAATATCATTAACAGACACGCGATCCAGTACAGCCACATAGTGAAATAACTCAAACGTTCCTCTCTGATTGACATAACTACTCCCCAGACGACGCTTCATTCTTGATACCCCAGTCTTCAACCATTTTCAACACATTCCTCTGCTTCCCATCATAGCCTACGTGCCTCATCCAATCTTCCAAACTCTTGATACGCTGAGGATGAATCCGGTCTAAAATCGCCGTGTCGCGCGGCTTGGTAATGCCGTCTCCCCAATAGCGCCACCACGCCCCGAAATTCTGGCGCCAACTCATGATAGAGTCATCTCGAGCCGCATCAGGGCCAAGAGCCCAGTTGACAGATGCGCCGGGGTAAGGCTCTGCAAAAGAAGCGTATGTTTCAAATGGAATGGTCTTATGGACCGCGGGTTTCCCGGTCACTTTGCTGAAGATCGTAGCGATCTCTCCGAAACTGACATTATCTGTCATCGCTTGGAGGTCCATACCGGCTGACGAGGATGGGTTGTCGAATATCCAGAGATTGTAGGCTCCGATGTCGCAGAGAGCTATTAATGGTATTTTCACGTCGCTGGCTTTACTAAGAGTTAGACAAGTCGAAAGATTTGGGGATTCTGGGTAGGTAAGAAGAAAAGATCCGGACTCACGAGCTGGATTAGCCCACATGAATACCCCATCGTCCTGCTCGATAGGCACAAACATCCCATCCATGAGCATGTCCATGTATGGCCCAGTGCTGAAGAGGGTGCTCTTCATACTGTCCTGCCCCTGAGCAAGGATAAACTTGCCAACCCTCCCCTTAGACTCCATATGCCCGCAATGGTACGTTTCGTCGAAATTCGCGGCATCCATGGCATATTCGATGTTAGCCCAGACATAGTGCTGCACCCCTTCAGATCTCGCAATCTCGTAGGCTCGAAAGCCATAGAACAGTTCATCTTTTTCACCGAGGGTGAACCCGTCGGTGTTGACCCAGGCTCCATAGACTCCTCGGAATATATTATGTAGATCTGCTTGGTTATCCTGGGCGCCCTGGACCAAGGTCACATTTGGGAAGCTAGTAGCTAGGTGCTGCGCACGAGCTGAATGGAGGTTGCGGGTTAAGACTCTGAGGCTGTATCGTCCGCTCGAGGCTAGGGCTAGGTACTGTGAGTGGCATTTTCAGGGATTTGATTTGATCTCCCTTACCTTTGACAACGGGCATGCCCTGAGCTCCAGTGCCGCCGATTATGGCGATTTCTTTGAAGTGGGCCATCGTGTGAATAGTTAAGTATGGTCGGTGTTAATATGAATATGGTATGACGGTGGGGTTTTGAATCTACGTGCGAGTGGGGGTAGTTTCCGAGATATAAGTAGGTGGCATGAGAACAAGCACTTAAGAACGTAATAACTAATCATTTCCGATATAATCCCAGATGGTTGACAAATCTTGAATAGTAATCAGCCGATTTACTCGGGGTCCAAGCCCACCGAATAGAGTCATGACATCTGCGATCTTTGGTTACCGGACATTACAACCAGAGGCTGTATCAAAAGTCTTGATCTCATCCATGTTTCAAGCACCAGGTGATACCGTACAGCATTTGGATGATTAGTAAACTCGAAAATCTATCGAATCCATCACGTCGATATGACAAATTTATAATTACTACATAATCTAGTTTCACAGGAATAATTTCTCTTTAGATCAGTTCTTTCTAGCAAATCAAAGAAACCTTCTATTGTCAAAATGGAACAGCAAACAATTGCCAAAATCTTTGTTATTAGAGGGAGGTATCAAATTAGGGTACTCAGGCACGATAGCACTTCACCCCGTGCTAGGCAGCTGGACATCTGTTTGATACAACAGATTGATCGTGAGGTCTTCTAACATATTTCCAAGTTCCAAATCGAAGCAGGTCATTCAATTCAATCCAGATTGCTTCCTTCCATTTATGTCCATATTTTGGATCATTAACGGCTTCTTTGTAGGACTTTGGAATCGAAATTAAGCCTTGCGATTCGGATTGAGGTTTTTCCTTGATTCTGAAGGAGTCGTGGTCATGGAGATATAATTCTATCGCTGTCGCTAGGTTTGCTACTTCCGAATCTGACCTGATTATATTATTCTATGGTCTTCTGAAGTTGGCGGGTTCCGAATAGATTAAGGAAGTTAAGGAGGTGATGTTGAATTTCCCCTAACTTCCTTAATCCTTCCAGAACTCGCCAACTTCGGAAGACCATAGAATAACACTATCAGGTTAGATTCGGAAGCCAACACAAGCAGCAGTTGAGTCAATGGAAACAGAAGCCCTCTATAGCCGAAAGTTCCGTTGGAAGTAGCAAACCTAGCAACAGTGATAGAATTATATCTCTACGACCACGACTGTATCAGAATCAAGGAAGAACTTCAATTCCTAGAAAGCTACGGATTCAGCGGTGACAATGATACTATTCCCGTCGCCCCTACTAGTCGGGAAGGTAGTGAAAACGCCGATTCGAGTTTATCAACATAGATGGATTTAACTGTGACGAAAAAACCAAGACATACTGGGCAATGCGCGCGTATGAGCTCGCGACTGTAGAAGAATGCATAAAATTCTTGTCTATGGGAAGGAAGTTGGACTACGGCTACGAGAAGGGTGGATAGGACCCCGAATACCGCTGCGGACACTATGAATGATGGGAAAGGACGCATTGCAGAGTGGTAACCAAGACCAATTGAACCAGGGCCGGATGAGTGCCGCTTTTTTCACAAGGGGTCCATATATCGAAATGACCCATGTCTCCAACAGTGGAAGACGGGACTGTTACATGGCGGGTGCCATTGGGTTCGGGGGCTATAGGTACCACACGTGTCTCTTGACGATTGCGGGTATTATGTTCGATAGATGTTTGACAACCCGGACAAAGCAAATGGATTGAACCTGGAAGTTGGGATTGAGCACGAGGACCTCGCTCGTGTTTTTGAGGCAGTCACAGGTCATCCAACGCGGTTTATAGATAAGAAGCCGGACAACTACTGGGCTCGCGGGCCATTGAGCAAGACGGCAGAGCTGGGTGGTGAGTACAATTCCAATCCGAACGACCCAGCTTTCATGACGGTTCGAGTAGTTTCACTGGGTTTTGGAATATATACAGGACCTAATTAACAAGTCCGATCACTACCTCCTAATTTAGAAGGAAGCGAAGGCGATGGCACGGAAGGAGCGCAGAACATTGCAATGCTATATCGCTGTACGTCACAATTATCATAATATCCCGAGCCAGGACCACATACCCTATGCACACAAGCCCGAGCTCGATCATTCCCAAGCAATTTCTGAAATCTGATGCCTGCTATAAGGATCACGTAAGGAACTTCATCGCGTGCAGTAGGAACGGGTATGACAGACGCCTCCGACCCTATCCCTCCACTATCTTGCTTTTCGGTCGTCCGGAGATCGGCAATTTCCAGACCATCATTCCCATTGAAAGACCGGAATAAGATGGTAAATGTCCCGCTGTCCTTATGTAAAGGGCTAAAATAAGTGCTGTCATGAACGTTTCGAGAATCGTAATAGTGGACCCCTAAAGTAGCAGAGTCAAGAAGCCCAGTCCCTGTTAATGGAGTGCTCGAGTCTCGCATCTGAGGTATGGTCTGCAATAAGTCCCGTCTTAAAGGTGTCCATGCCTGAGAAACGAGTTCAGTACGGCATAACAATCCGACAAAAGATATGATGCTTACATCATGCAGGGACTTGACTGAACGATAGAATTCCGGCCTGAAATACTTGATATCCTCTTCTGTGCCATGACGAAATAAATAGACACTCTCCTTAGGAAACGCAGTTTTGCCTCGAACACTTTCCGAAGAAAATGGAGAGTATCCTTTTAGATTCTTCTTAACATTAATCGATTGTTTGAAGAACTTCGGAGACTACCGAGCGTGGTTAGTGATAAGCCGCTGGACTGGGAGCGATTTTGGCTTACTTTCCGGAATACACCGTCGGGATGATACTGGGGAGGTTCCGGGATCGCGACGCGAATAGCTCCATACTGACAAAAAGCAAATTTTATTTCAGCAGTCAAGGCCGGAGAGCCAGAGCGGTCTAAATAAAGCAGAGGTAATTGATTCGCAGGCATCCTGTTGAATGGATGAGAAATCGCCTATCAAGCAACGGGTTAGAGCGGTCCAAATGGAGCCTAGCGCATAACACGTATGTTATGGACCCCTCATGGTCCAGACTCCAGATGAAAAATATTTCCTCTGCCATGATAAAATACTCCGTCTTCCACTCATGTCAAACCCACGTGAATTTCAAGTCACCCTGGTGAACAACACGGAGACTCTTCCGGAAGCAGACATAGGTCTCCCGTTTTTGATCGAGTCAGTAATCGTGACTGAAGAATGGGAGATGCATGTTCCGACACCCGAAGGTCAAAAACGGCTTAGGGGTACCGAGGAAGGAATAAGGACAGTGGTATACGTTGAAGGTGATGAGCTAAAACGTCCAAACAAGCAAGAGCTGGACCAGTTGGATCTATCCTTGAAACAAGTATTAGATCCGTTATTGAGCAGCGCCGCTATTGTCCGGGCCATTTGTAATTGCCATCGAATTGGCAGCGTCTGGATTGTCCAGTAAGTGGGCCCTTAACTCTTTATATTATGGGCCGATAATAATACGGGATTACATAGTTATGAAGCGAAGCCGATATATCTGTTAGTCTTTCAGCTAAGTAGTGAGATATAGCTAACATTATAAGTCTCGCCCTGCATGCTGCCGTGCGCGTCGAAACTGGAAATCTCGAGACTACAGCGACTCGCTCCTGGGATTTAATCATAGATATCGCCCGAGAACAACTTGAATCAATTTACAGCAACCACATCTTACTCAACTACCAAGAAACCTTGCTGTTGCTCGAGCTAAGGGGGAATAGAGCGTTAGCTGAAGCGAAGCGAAAGGAGAATAATGAGCCGTCCTGAAATTAGCTGAAGACGGTATGAAGGGGTCGCTCTAAAGGCGCTGGATGCGGGATCATGAGGGTATTTTCCTTTCTATCTTCATGCAAGGACTTCTGTTATTTCACTGTTACTGGCACTTGAGGGGAGGATTGGTAGGGACACAGATGTGCCCGAACTGCATTCAATACCACTATCAGGTTTGAGAGTTCTACCATCATGAATCGGCTTCCTTATTTGCTAGCCCCGAGTGTTTGGTGCGCATCAAGTAAATCGTTCTATGCATGTTGACGATCAGAAAGGGACGGTTCGGTCGGCGACTCAAAGGAAACGTAATGCGATTCACGAGGTACAGGAGGACGATTTAGGGCTGCCACTTGAAAACCGCCCGGCCATCACGTATCAATCGGAGAGCTTCCATGCAATGTTTGTCGGAGAAGAATAGTAACCACAGCTGCCTTTTGGTCCACCAGTCTTGGACCACTGAGCGTGGGGTGAGTGTTAAAACAGAAAGGGAAGGCCATCGACCCTGCGAAGAAATCAAGTACGTATGTGTATGTATAAATGGACTAGAGGCTCTTTACTAGTTAGTTATATATCTGTAATGATTGATCATTGCCATCCTCATATATAGTCTCGTTACTCGTTCTGCAATCTACAGAAACCACATCCCGTCACCTCAAAGGCACCTCAACCCTATATACCGCCAAATCACCCCTAATAAGCCAAAACCCCCTCCCCCGCCGCCAAATTACACTGCCTGAACAACCTCACCTCCCCCTCCCCAAACGCCCCAACGACAGAATGCAACACACCGCGGTTATGGAACAGTACAAGATCCCCTTCTTCCCAGTCATGCGGGTACACATACGCAGGACTGATCGCCGGCCTCTGCAAGTTGTACACGATCTCCCGGACGCGAGCGAGGTCGTCGATAACAGCGCCGTCTTTTAAATGGATCTTCCGTACGGCGGAGGGGTGGATCTGTAGTGCTGGTTTACCTGTGTGCGGGTTCTTCCAGACCATCGGGAGAGTCTGGATCTTGGATTCGTCGATGGAAGGGAGGGAACTCGTTGGGAGTTCGAGGTTTTCGGTGTACATTCCTAGGCCTGTTGGGTGGGAGTGTGCGGGGGACATCCAGATGTAGCTACGCATTATTATTATTATTAGCATGCGTGGATGTAGTTAGAGGGAGGGGACTCACGGATGAGGCGCATACTCAACCTTACTCCCACAAACAAACTCCTTCTCTCGCTCATCCAGCAACTCAAACATCCTCTCCCCGCTCACAAACGCCGTTGTCCCTAACGGCACGTCCAGCGTCTCCCCCGACCCATCATCATACCGCAGCGTCTGCCTGCGCCCCTGAGGAACCTGCACAGCCAAGAGCGTGGTCACACACGGAGGATAAAACTCATACAGCGCGGCATCAATATGCCACCGATAAAAGCGCGTGAACTCATAATCGTCTTCATCGGAGATCGCATCGCGGTGGAAAGTGCGGTGGTGCGGGTGTTTCAGCTGGATATTGGACAGGCCTTCGTAAGATTCGATGAACCCGTGTCCGATGACTTGCACTTGAGGCTGGTGCGGAATTGTCTTTAGATCTGGGTGCAGGATGCTGCGTTTTGCGTCGAGCGTTTTGCCGTGGCCGTATTGTGAGGCCGAGGGGTCGAAGCGTTTGGTTAGTTCGTATTGGGCTTGAGGGGAGACGTGGGATTGGTTTTTTATGACCACGACGAGGTGCGTGTATAGAGATTCTTTTATTATGTCGAAGTTAGTGTCTGTGTTCATTAGTATGGGTTTCTTTTACATACTAGAATGGAAGGGATGGTACCGGTCAAGTTCTCGATATCTGCATTGGTGATGACAGCGCCAAAGTCGATATCGGACCCGGCTGGGGCCATTAGGGGCTCTACTGTGATTCCAACCATTTTTGATTTTGCTCAAGTTCGCTCGGACTGTCAACTTTTGTGGTGGAAGCTGGACTTTTATAGCAATTAGGGCATCGGAGACGGACAAGTCCGGAGCACGGGATCCGCCGATGATAAGATAAGAGTATAAGAGTAATGCCACCGTTAATGACCTAAAGCATCATTAGCAACCTGTGCACCTGATCAAAAGATAAATATAAACAGCAACGACGTACTAGCCATTCTCAAGGAGTTTCTCCAATGCATCCTCCATCGCGTCCTCCATCGCGTCGTCGAAAATAGGCTCGAGTCCCGTAGGAATGTACAGCACAGCCGTCACAGCATGAGTCCCACCGTCCTTGCCACGCCATTCTTTGATCGAGGAAGGGATCTTGCCAGCGTTCGGCTGATTGTACCTGCGTAGTGCCATGGCCAGGGGCTTGGATCAAGAATAAGCGCCCGCGAACGGTCCCCATCCATACCCAAGACACTAAGCATAATCGCCAATGAACATTCAATATTAGAAAAACTCCTCACGATCTTGAAACGGCCAACCTCGCTCGATCTGTTGCAGCTCGTCCGGAGTACCCCCCTCCGAAAACTCAGCTTTCAACGACTCATTCCTCCTCACAGCAGCGTCATACTTGTCGGCAGAAAGCCAGCCTTCTTCTGAGAGCCCGCCAAGTTCATCACGCCAATGGCTGACAAGTGTATTCAAGTTGTACCACATTGCCTCATTCTCTTCATGGTCGCGATGTTCCTGTTCTGAGAATTCGATGGGGCATTCAAGGTTGGCATCCTTGCCATTGAGATAAGGCCATAGATCGCGTATGCGCATTAGAGCGCCACGCAACGACATGAGATTTCCCGACCATTGGTGACCTGCAAGGTCTACGAGATTTTGGCGTAGGAGGACCAGAGGGTCTTGTAGCGCCTCGAGGTGCAATTTGTTGAGGCCGCCGTTGAAGGCACGATAAAGATAGAAAATACTCTGTCGTCTGAACAGTTCATCAACTTGGGACTTTTCGTCGGGGCCCATGGTGTCGTAATCCGGAGGGGGCTTTGGTTTTATCAACCCAGTCGGGGGCTCGGAGTCCGGGTTTTCAAATAACTTGGGATACCCTGCAGTAATAAGCAGCGGAGTGATGACGGTATGTTGCCAGTCAATAATTAATTTGACTTTGAATGTCTCTGGGCAGATGAAGACATTGCTTGGGGTGAGATCTTGATCAAAGTCAGCCTACATGCATTTTTCTGTGGCAGGCAGGAGGGGGGACGTACCAGGGTGGCGTAGAGTAGGTCGACTCAAATTGTTTCCAGGATCCCTCGGAAGAAGATAGGGCGCAACTTGCGAGTATTTCTTGAGGAGGCCTAGATATTCCTGGGGGGATTTGAAGCCAGGAAAGACGGTGTTATGGGGAAAATCACTTTCAACATGCTTTCCAAATTTCTCAGTCCACTTGACTTCCTTATTAGCGGTTGCAAGGAGGTATTCCTTTCGATCACTCCCTGGAAGAAGGTCAGCCTAGTAGTCATATACTAAATCTTCACATGAAATATGCAACATACATGGTCCTCTGTCAATATCTAGATCAGCTCGTTGGCCATACCAGAACATATAATCGGCGATCGGTCCGATGCAGTATGTCTCAGAGTCCCCAGCCTCGTCAGGGCCCCCCGCCGCATATAATGGGCTTTGCATGCAACTGAGTTGAGAGATCACTCTTGAAATAAATGCTCCCAGCAGCACCAAATGGAAAGTTGAAAAGCTTCTTCTCGATATCAACTATCCCTGTCACCAAGGCAAGTTTCTGGGATTTTGTGTTTGTGAACCAACGAGTATTAGCGCCGACTCCTGGGGCATACTCCATGATGATAAATTCCACACCAACTGGGTTGTCAGTTGTTGAAGACCAGCCATACACTTCGGGCACTGGGATCCCCTTGGAACGAAGGAATTTTAGAGTTGCGACTTCGCTGGCAGTTGCGTATGTCTTGGGCACCGAGATCCAATACGGGATCTTCACAATGGCCTGAAAGCCATCTTCCATGGTGGCTAATAGCACACGGTTGAATCCTCCTTCGCTGATCTTGACAACGCTCTTGACGCTACCATGACCAACGTGCTTTGCAACGGCTTTTTCAAGCGCAGGAATATCAAAACTCACATATCGCTCCTGAAGACGTGCCAATTCATTGTATAGAAACCTCCCGGAAGAGTATGAGAAGAGCTCCTCGTCCAAGATTGATTCTATGTGTGGATCAGCGCAGTAGGTAGTCCAGAGACAGACATGGACACCTTACGTCGTAGCTTGCCATTAACCCTTCTTGGAAGAGAAGTAGTAAAAGTCCTCAAACTGGTGTTGATGCAAGGTCGAAAGAATATTAATGACGCCGCCCGCGTGTACAAGGCGCGTGTTGACATGTTCTAGAATGAGAATCAGCGGAACGGATGGAGACGGACGCTCCCGTTCCCGTCCGCTTGTTTTGTGTCGGATCAAGGTTTCTCCTCCGGGCACGTGCACTCTCGTATAAAGCGTGGCATTCATTAGTCATGCTGTGAATATTGATTTTATGCACGTTGTCCTGCTTGCATTGTCAGAGTCATGAGGGTATCCGTACGGAGTATCCGACAGCATCGGTGGAGTTTACGGATTAAGCGAACCAGCCAATAACTTGTGAAGAAGATGTTAGTTTCTATAGCCCTAGTTACTCTCCGCTAGCGTCCGATAATTATGGATCTCAGCCGCTTCTATTTCGATTCTTGTTTAGATATTTGGAGTCTGGATTGACTCAGGTAGTTAACATTTAAAGATCTTTATTAGCTACTACGCAAATTACATCTTGAGTCTTGTTCTATTCTACTAGTTAGCTACAGGGTTTAGGCCTTATATGGACTATCTCCATTCTTAGCTGAAACTATGAGAATGCGCCATGCACTGGGCGAGCCATGGCAGTATGTAACCCTCAAGAAGGTATACCCAATCAACTGTCAGCCGTCGGTAAGTTGATTCACCCCAGTCGGGGGCCGTTGGATGGTCGGTTGTTTTGTCTGTTTCCTGTCTGGAGCCAAGGATGGGCTTGCGGTTGGGGTTTTGACTGGTTTCTGTGTAATGGTGAGCTGGCATGTGTGACTGAGTCTATCCAGTTGCATTGGGAACTGGATATGGCTGGACTACTTAAGGGACACAGAATCATCCTGCTCTATCCTTCTTGAAAAGGAGAAAGAAGGTATGTGACGAAACTACGGAGTAGTGGGTCGCTATCTATTGGTCTAGTATCGGGGATTGCAGTGCCTCACTGCCTCTACTAGGTGACGCTATTGAATAGGAAGAGACCACCCCGATGACGATTTATTTCAGATTACCCCAACAGAGGCCGATATACTCGTCACGTTGCTGACCCTTGGCGCTGAGTAGGACCTCTTCGAGGTCTATATAAGACCTCTGCCTGTACCTGGTTTCTAGCTCTCTATCTATCTCAACCATCCATTCCCTTCCAGTTGTTCTCTCTATCCTAGTTCTATTGGCAACGTGTTGCAGTTGCTATACCCTCCATCTATCGCTATCATTCCCCTGAGGCACTTTCATAACATCCCCTCCCAACCCAAAACGGACAAACAATGTGGGCCGCAACCCTCCCCCCAACCACGCCCATCGTGATATCAATCTTCGGCATCCAACACCTCCCTCTCCCCCAGACCGATTCCAATTCCAATCCCGAATACGAATCCAACACAAACGCCCTAATAAAAACCCTCACAAGCCTCCTCCCCCAGTCGACCACAAACACAACACGCATAACCCAATCCACCCCAACCCACACCGAAATCTGGCTCACCTACTGGCCCTCCCACGCCACCTACCGGGAATGGTGGACCAGCAGCCCCGTCTCCTCATTCTGGTCCTCGCTCGCCGATGACGCAGGGATATACCGCGAGATCCTCACCGTGCCGCCGAGCCGCACGCAGCATGGGGCAAATACAAACACCGAGGAGAAGATGCAGGGGATGGCTGCTCTAGGCGAATATACGTCTATTCTGGACAAGATGGGGTACTGGGGGTGTTATTACGACCGGATGCGTGATACGCAATCAAAGGAGGGGAGGTGTACGTTTGGATCTCGCTCTCATCAGCCAGGGGGGTTTGAGCAAGGGAAGTTGGAGATGGAGATGCCGAGGAGGGTTCATTCTTCTTCTTCCCCCCTTGGACATGGCGGAGATAATACAGGGGCAACTCGAATCCGGAGTGGAAGAGTAAAGCCGACCAACATACCAGACAACATCACCTTCGTGGTTGAAGGCCAAGACCACACGTTCGTCGCCAAAGAGGAAAAAGAGCACTGGCTTCGCCGCTTTGACGGACTCGCGCGGAATTGGATCGGGGATCTTGTTGATGCGGGTCCGGAGAAGGGGGTTCTAGATGCGAGAGTCTGTTATGATGCAAGTAGTGGGATCTTTTCTGGACCTGCTTCTTCTCCACCAGCTGCACCAGCTGTACCCGAACTGGATTTCGATCCTAATCCTACTGCCACTGCAGACACCCACACCCAACCCCCGCCAAACCCGCTCGACTTCAACCGCAAAATCCAGCTCTTCTACTTCTCCGACATGGAGTCTATGGAGAAAATCGGACGGGAGAATACCGGCCATGTGCGGCTTCGGCGGGAATTCTTGACGGATTATGGACCTGGGGGTGTGATGGGGGAGTTGCCGGGTGGTCCGGGGCTGTGTATGTGGGTGGAGGTTAGCATATTGATGGGCAGCGAGGTGGAGTGTGAGTATGTAGGATGTGTTGAGGGAACGGGGTTGATGGGGATGGGAGTTGAGTAGAAGGGCCATAGGGGAATTTACAGTGTTGGGTACAAGGCACATAGTTATAGGACCTCCCAGGCTGAGAATGCCAGCTATGTTATACCAAAATCTATCTTATCTGAAGCTAACTTCAATACTCCAATTACTCACTGCAATATTCTATCTAGATCAACCTACCCAACCATCTCATTTCTCTCCATCATCTCTCAACCGCGACCCTCGCCAATGCAAAAACACCGTAGGGAAGAAACTAACGCCCATAATCAAAGCCACAACAATTCCCGAACTCTTCGCGACCCCCACAGCATCAAACATCGACGAGAACCTATATCCCTCCCTCTCATTAGCCCTCTCTCTCTCTCTCTCTCTCTGCCAGAAAAGGACGAAAAGGACGAAAAGAACAAGGATAAGAAGAACATACCAAAACGGCCCAATAAAGCCCCAAGTCGACCTAACAAAGTTGATAAAAACACCAACACTCCCGGCATCACTCGGAAACGAATCAACCGCATAAGTCGTCAACACAGTAGTAACAACCTGATTCCCAAACGCCGCGACACCCGTGCCAACCACCGGCGCAACAACCCACCGCCCCTCCTCTGCCTGCTCAGTACAAACCAAAAAGACAACCATGCCGGCGATCGTCACCAGGAAGCCAAAGTAAGACAGCCACAGTCTATACTCAGCCGGTGGGCGGGCGCCGATGCGCCGCCCGCGCATATTCATCCACAGATCAGACATGAACCCGCCCATTTGCTCACCGAGGAGCGAGCCGATTATCAGACCGAGGAATTGGAGGCCGAGTTGTTCGGCGTTGAGGGCGAATTTGTGCTGCAGGAGTTGGGGTACTTCGACGGAGTTGAGGACCGAGGCGAAGAGGAAGACCATTGAGTAGGCGACTGCCGCGAGGAGGACGGGGATGTTTGTGGCGAGGGAGAGGGGGTGTACGAATTCAGTAAGCGTGAAGGGCGTCGAGTCGATTCTGGCTAGGCTCATGTATTCGCGCTTGAAGGGGGTTGGCGAGGGGGCGATGTACCGGGTTTCTGGGCCGAAGATGAGGTAGAGGAGGAATTGGCAGGCGTTTGTCTTGGTCTGTTAGCTGGCTGTACTCATTGTTGGTGTACTCATTGTTGGGGTTAATTAGGGGGGGAGAGAGAGGACGCACGATGGCTAGAATCCAGTAGATCCATCGGTATCCGACCCTCTCAGCAACAAAGCCGAAGATAAATGGCCCGACTGGGACCCCTAGGGTAACCATAACCGTCCACACACCCATGTAGCGGGCACGCTGGTGCTTGAAGAACGTCTCCATAACCACGGCACTACCGAGGGCCATAGCAGGAGAAATAAAGAAAGCCACCAGAGCGCGACAGGCCGCCATAGAGGCGTAGTCGGGGCTTTTCGCACAGCCGACATTACAGACACCGCTGAGAACAAGCGACAGCAGGAATATCGGACGGCGACCGAAACGGTGGGATAGCGGCTTCCAGAGCAGCGGTGCACCGCCGAGGATTGCAATCTGGAGGGATGTGAGATAGCTCACGCGCTGGATGGACGCTCCCACGTCGAGCGCGATGTTTTCGTAGGCGGGGATGATGGCGGCTGCTGTGAATGTCCCCATGCAGGCGTGGAAGGCGACGAGGGTTAGATTTAGTGATTTCTGGAGTTTGTTAGCGGGCTTAGGTATTGGATGTTTGGAGGGAGGGGAGCTGACCTTCCAGCCAGGCCAGTTGTATGGATCTGCCGGGTCCATGCTGGGGATCGGGTCGATGTCCAGGGTGCCATGGCGCTGTAGGAGGTAGGCTTGGTGTTGTTCTGAGAGCAGACTGGTTTCAGACGGGGCGATAATGTCCCCTGTGCGTTCCACGCAGGCGGATTGAGATTTTTCTAACGTAGTCATCGTGCTGCTCACCAACGTATGCTGGGTTTGGGAGTCAACCGCGGGGGCCCGCACTATGTATACCCCCAGGATGGATGACAAGAGTGGGCCCGAGTCGTGACTCGGAGACAACCACTGACAGGCCCGATCCGGGGTGACAAGCTGGAGAATTGCAAGGATTCCGGGGTCAATTGTGATACCTAGTCTCCGAGCCGGTGGAGTTCATGACGCCACCGGTAGATGACAGGATCTCCAATGCCGTCGACCGAGATTCGAACACCGAATTGACTGTTGGGGTTATTCCGAGGTCTTGTCAAGCAACTGCCGAGAGCAACTCCGGTGTTCCTGTGGCTTGCTTGAGTTGGCGCTGGTAATGCTTGGATTGCTTATGTTGCTTGTCTCTGGCCAAGTGAAATATGCCAATATGGGTTTGGTAGTCCCCATTATTAATTGGAGTCGTCTCTGGTCTCCCACTCGGTCTGACCCCATGATTTAGATAGGCTCTAAATTTTCGATTATGGTTATTTGGAGAGAGATGCTGGGGTAAATTCAAGTGGTTGGTCTCTATCTACTGTATAAGTTCGGTACTTATACTTAGGGTTAGGGTTTCGAGAAGGAGATCCGATTTGTGTACTTATGGCAAACCTATTGGCCTAATGGTAAGGCGTGAGTCTCGTATGTGCACCAATTTTACTCCGTTTTTACTTTCATTTGACTAACCTAACTCCAGCTATTGGAGAGTTTCAACTCAAGATTGCGCGTTCGAGTCGCGTGTCGGTCGTTTCATTTCCTCTTTCTTATTTTTTTATATCGCTGCCAACTGGCTTTCGTCCTTAAGTTTGCTGGCCGCCCCCCTTGTCATGTCTTTTAGATGAATTGTCCTGTCTTATCGGTCTATTTGTTACAATTCGTAGTATCTATCATTCGCAACTTTTTTATCGAAATCATCAACAACAACCCTCCACCCTTTCCCAACCCAACCAACCCTAATAAACAAACACCAACTGATTCCCAAGCACCTCACTCTAGTCAAGTTAGCCAAGTCCACCCACCCCTCTACTGAGAAAAGCAAGTAAAGAAAGAAGAAAATACCATATAAACCAAATTCCTCCTCTTAACCCTCCACTGCCCACCCCGTCCCCGAACCCAAAAATCCTGATACTGCCCATGAGCCATCATCTCCAAACCCTGCGTCCCGAAATTACTCGCCTGGAAATACGTCACGGGGCGCGCAGTCACCGGGGACAGAATATTAATCAGCTGCGTGCCGTATAAGTGCTGCGTCGTGACGCACTTCAGGCTCTCGCACAGGGATTCCTGGATCCCAGATAGCGGGGAGAGGACATTCAGCGGCGCCGAGTAGTTCGTGATTGCGTCTTCTGTGAAGACGGCAGAGAGGGCGGCGAAGTTTTTGCCGTCGATTGCGAGGGGGTAGAGGGCTAGGGTTTGGCGGATTGCTTCGGTTGCGGTTGCGTCCGGGTGGACGGGGGGTGCGAAGAGGTTGGGAGGGTGTAAAAGGGGATTGGGCTTATTTTGCCTTCTGGTTCTGGTGCTGGTGCTGGTGGGGGGAGGTGGAAGGGCGAGGCTAAGGTTGTTGTTGTTGTTGCTAAGTTTTAGGGTTAGGAGGAGGGGGGGATGCATTTTGAGGAGCTGCATCGTTGATGAAAAGTTCTGGATAAATTGTCAATGAGAATAGTAGGCGAGGAGGGGGATTTGCAAGGGGGTTTTACATGGTGAAACTGCATTTATAGCTGTCCGCTACGGAGCACAAAATGACCAGTAGAGTCGCCCGAGTGACTGATCGTGTTGCTGCTCCTCACTGGCTCGTGGGCTAGATAAAAGGCCTTCTCGACGACTAAGTGATCATCCTTGCGTCACACCACGAGTGCAAATATGACAGAGAATCAATGCCCTTCTATATATCACCGCGCCGTAATCTCGCAGGCGTCGGCCGCATGAGAGCAGAAAAACACACAAGGTGGCTGAGTAGAATAGATCTAGAGCTACAATGCGTAATAGAAGAGATTAGAGACATGTTTCATTCCAGTACCTCCACTATCCCATCGCCACGATCTGTACGATTCTAGCCCTAATCGGGTTCTACAGATAGCTTGAATTCTTCTTTGTTTTTGATACCCCACATGAATATCTCATGATTAGCTAGTAAATATGCCACAAGACTCCTTCCTAAACCAGCCACCCAATCTGAAACTAACCTACTGCGTGTCTTATTCCTTTCTTTGCATGTACTCCGTATAGCCTTCCCTCACAAAGTAGGGCCATTCTCTAACCCTCCATCAAAAAGCTGAGAGATCAATGAATCAGCTAATCAGATCCAACAACCTTAAAGAATAATTACAGCGGGCTCGATCCGTCAATCTTGTCGCTTAAGTTCAAAAGTTATGTACCGTACGGTACAGTAGTAAGTCAGGCTTTTGAGTCTGCTCTTTCACTACAACTCGAAAGAAAAGCACAAGTAAAATTGAGGAGAGATTATTGCAGGCGAGATAAGACCCGACTCAGGATTCGAGTCTTTGTTTGGGAAGCTTTACTTGTCAGAAAGACATTAGGTAGGGTTCTATGTGCAGTTTATCTAGCCTTTTATTAAGTTCACATTGAACACCAACTATGTCAAGAAAGTTAAAGCAAAAAAGGTAGAAATGACGAAAAATCCTGCAATAGATGAAAACCCCTCACACTCAAAGAAACACTATTCCAAACCAGCGCAGGCTGCTCAACAGGTTATAGATCAAAGCCGTCTACAACGTACCTCTAGTACCATGCACGACCAATCCTCGGGGAATGATATCACCCGGCCGTCTGTTCCTCGATTTATCGAGAGCAACATCATATTTATTGATCCATGATATGAATGCGCTATTTGAGACAGTTGCGGCGAAATTTGGAGTTTCGGAACCACCGTAGAAGAGACAGTTGTCACCATCAAACCGAATAGTAATCCGGGCAGCAGCACCGGCGGTACGGAGTTTATCGACTGGCAGGATCCCTTTAGAGTCAAACGTAATACAGCGTAGATGCTGTTTCTGGAACCCTGCCTTAGCAATCCCTTCGAGTTCTACCTCTAGGTCTGGCATTTGTTCGATCAGCAACTCTTCTTCTTCTGCGCTGTAGAGACCTAGTGACTCCAAGTTGGGAGGTAGGTGGCTTCCCATCCGGTCGGTATCGTCATGACAGCAGCCGTAGTTACGAAGCATTATGGGTGATATGTTCAGCTGTCGCAGCTTCTTGAATCCCGCTAGAGGGGGGCAAAACGGGATGGTGGTGACGGGATTGCTGAGAGGTATGATGCGGGGGTCCCGAGCCTGAAATAAATCGAGATACTCAAGTCTGTCATTTGATCGGAGAAGCATGTTCCAGAATTCTTGATAATCTTGAGGTTTATCTAAGAACGGCCTGCAGTATGGAGTTCGGAGCGAGAGCTGTCGGAGATTCGGCAACACTGATAGGAAGGACTCCAATCCCGGCCACATAGGGGTGCCAAGTTCTACAAGGTTATTGTGTAGCAGTGTGAGGGCCTCGAGACCACTAGCGTGATAAAAGTTGTTGTCTAGCTCAGGAGAGGAAACCAGGAGCTCTTTAAGCTTTGGTAGACGGTGAAAAGAACCATCCAAGCCGATGTTTATTGATGATCCACGCGTCACACAGGCCTGACTAGAGAGAAATGTAAACAAGCTTCGTGGAGCTATGCAAACGCTCTCGAGATTTTGAAAGGCCGTACCCAGACTTTGGCGGTCCGCTGGAGCGTCCTCGGGAGCAACTTTGAGAATCCAGCCCAGAAATCTGTCGCAATCATCAGTATGCCAAATTAACCGGATGAGATTGGGACAATGAGCTAGAATCAAGGCCACGAGCGGTTCCTGGTAGAGAGGTACAGCGGAAGGTGCAAGTTTCCCGTGGTTGTTGCTTTCCCAAGACCGTCTCGTGTGAAGGTGCGATTTTAGTACTTCGGTCAGTGTCATGTTGTAGTCAGACCAGTGGAGGATGCAGCGTTCAAATTGAGCTTGTATGGCGGCTTTCTCCAGGACTTCTTTGTTCTTCTTGTACATCTTCCGAAGAATCTCCTCTTGCTCCTGATAAAGGTTTCGATCTCTGGGGTAGTCAACCACGGATCGGGCCGTTGTAAATGTTGCCGCGTGGACATGCCGTGCCAGATCTGGTCGCGAAACGATTGTGCGTAGGAAAAGCCAGAGTCTCGGAAGATGTGGTATATAGCCATCGAAATCAAAGCGGTAATATAGAATTGGTGTAGAGAAACAATTGAATCGTTTGTTGACCAGGCATAGGCTGGCTGGGACTTTGCCGAAGAGGTAAGAGTCTGGATCCAAGATAGGATCAGTTCCAACAATCATCTCCAGGATCAGGTACATTATTTCAGTAGGAAGCCCTTCGATGGGGCTTTCTACAGGCTGGTAAACCCCCTTGGCTCTGTACGCCGCAATCCTGCTGGCTATCCTGCTAATAAACGTCATTTTGAAGCGTTAGATACGGGATTATGGTAAATCGAAATCTGATAGAAGGGAAACTTTTTGTTGGCATAGAACAAACAAGTGGGCTGTATTAATAGACGATGAGATGGAGAGAACTGTTGAAACACTACATTGTGAGCCTTGAAAGACTGGAAACTCATTATTCAAGTCGCATTTCACATTTCATTATTTATTCCTAGGTCAGATCGGTCTATCAGTGATATAGAAAAAATGAACAAGGAATTCATGATTCACAAATGTTTCAATCACAATGAAACAGCCTGGGTCTTGGCCTCGAGATGGCTGAGATCATGCGCCCCCTGGAAACTCTCGGTGATCTCCTCGAGACAGCCCGCAGACGCGGCGAAGAATCCAAGGAAACTCTTGCTCGGCGTGATCACACGGCTAAGGTACTCCGGGTGGAACTGCACGCCGACATACCACCGGTGGTCCTTGAGCTCAATGACCTCCATCCGCTCTCCTGACTCGTCCTTTCCGATGAAAGACAGGCCGGCTTTCTCAAGGGTCTCAACCATCTCGGGGTTCACCTCGTAACGGTGACGGTGGCGCTCCCAGATCTCCTGCTTGTCACCATATAGCTTCCGGAACTTGGACCATTCTGTCCCTTCCTGGAACTGTGTGGGACGCTTTCCAAGCCGCATTGTACCTCCCATTTTCGTCTTGTCGATTTCTGGCATGTATATGATGACAGGTTCTTGGCACTCTTCGTTGAATTCCGCACTGTCTGCCTTCTTCATGCCGCAAATGTTTCGAGCATATTCAATAACGGCCACTTGCAGCCCTAGGCAAATTCCGAGGAAGGGGACATTCTTTGTACGAGCCCATTCGGCAGACTTGACCATTCCCTCGGTACCACGCTGGCCAAAGCCACCCTAGTTGATGTTAGGATTGTCCATAATGTTGGAAGACGAAACATACCGGTACTAAGATGCCATCTGCCGTTGAGACAGCATGCCAAGCCTTGTAGTATTCGGCGGGGTTGAGTTGCTGGTGATCGTCCTCTAGATGAGTTGACTCAACCCAAATCAAGTTGAGTTTCTTCTGGCAATGCATAGCGGCGTGTTCCAGTGCCTTAGTGACACTGAGGTAAGAGTCGTGTAGGCTAGTGTACTTGCCGACCAGCACAATAGAGACTGTGTCAAAGACGTGATCTTGGCTCATCGCCAGACCGTGCCACTTTTGCCACATGACCTTGCCTTGCTCCTTGTACTTGGATTCGACGGGGATAGTGTTAATCTCAAGAAGACCCTTGAGAGTGTTCAGGTAGCCTTGTGTCTCGAGTAAGATAGGCACTTGGTAGGTAGTCGACACGTTGTGGACTCCGACCACTTGATCCCGCTCCACTTGGCATGTGTTGGCGATTTTCCGAATGGTCGTCTCCTCCAAGGGCGTTTCGCAACGACATGCGATCAGATCAGGCCTGAGGCCACCGCTGCGGACATCGCTGATAGCCCGTTGGGTGGGCTTGGTCTTTTGCTCGGACCCAATCAAGGGGACGTAGCTGACGTGAATTTGAAGGAAATTCGCTTTTCCGACGCGTCGCTGCAGTTGGCTCATGGCTTCGACGAACGGTGCACTTTCGATATCTCCGACTAGACACAACCGTGTTAGTAACCTTCGCTGTTCGATACACAATTCGATACACTTACCGGTTCCGCCCAACTGAACACAGGGAAGTCATGATTAGCTAGAGCTTACACGGCTCCCACAGTAAGCTTACCTCAACTAGATATCATTAGTAAGAGAACACAGCTGTAAAATTGAGAAACATACTGATGCAGACGTCGGGCTCCCGTCCTGATTCATCGATAGGAACTCTCGCGACCCTCTCAACCCACTATCCATTGTTAATAACCGAAACGAGGCACTGTCGACAACAAAAGACTAACAGCTTGGATCTCGTTGGTGAGATGAGGGACGATTTGTACTGGACAAGTCAGCTCCACAGATCATGAATCCTGTTAACCAAACGCACCCGTCTTTCCCAGGTAATCACCCCGACGCTCCTTCTCGATCACATGTTGATAAATCTTTCCCGTTGTGATGTTGTTGTCTCTTCCAAGCGTGACACCAAGGTAGCGCTCATAGTTTCCCAAGTCCAAATCGGCTTCACCCCCATCGTCCAAGACAAAGCATTCTCCGTGTCTGACGAATCGTTAATCATAGGCGTATGGTGGGGGCAATCGTGAGGAACGTACTCCAAGGGCTAAAAGAAAGATGTTAACCATGGAACAAGACGACTTGAATAGTAGACAGCAACTCACGTTCATAAGACCAGCATCTGGGTTCAGATACGGATCGATCTTGATACTCGAGACGGACAAACCAGCGGTTTTCAAGAGCAAACCGGTGCTGCTTGCAATAATACCCTTTCCGACCCCAGAAATAACACCACCGGAAACAAGGACATACTTCATCTTGACGAATAAGAGATTCAATGGTGGCCTTCCTGGCGAATACCAGGGAGGTAGTAAAAGCTCCCAAAAAAAATTGATAGCGGTGCCGATAACCAAAATTCATTCACCGCCAGGAAAATCAGCGGCAGAATCTTCAAGGTGGGGGTTCTTGATACCTGAGGCAGCATTCCGCGTTTGCCTGAGGCCGACTTCCAAATTTCCACTTCCTGCCTCAAGGTAACCGGACAGCATGTTGCTACAAGTTCCAGAATCTCTCAATATGGACTCCATTCTTACCATTTGCTATGGATCAGACGGCTACATGACGAAGGGTACCCAGGAAGCACATTTGAAGCTCCTCAACCAACTATACAGATGAGCCTTTAGGCGATGTATCTCCTTTGTATCATCCAGCTGGACTGCCTGCAGCTAGCCACAGTGACGACTAGGTATGCAATTGAATCCCGGTCGAGCTTGAGGTACAGTCAGAGGGAGGCATACGTTCCATTCCTTCCCCAGGTGTTGGTCGAGTCAACTCCTTCCAAATGTCGTGTTGTGCCTTCCTTTGTCCATTGCTAATGATTGACTTGCATACATCTGTATTCACTACAGAATCCAATTTCAACAATGTCCCCTGTAACACTGAAGCGTTTCAAATCTTTTTCTTTGATATCAGATTGGAACTTTCTTCTTTGCCTTTGTTTTAGTTCTTTGACATCCCTGATTTCGTTTTTCTTTTTGCCTATATATCTGTTTTATTCTTTTACTCCTTGATTTCCTTGTCGTTCATTGCTTTCTTTGCTTACGATGCCTATAAGATCCTCTCCTCGACCCTGCTTCTCTCAATTATTTACCAAATACAACCTGCATTAGCTTTGCGTCGCCTCTCTACAGCCAATATACTATCTGCAGCGCGTATTCTATCAATCGAAAGAGACGGAACGCGTATCAACATGACTGACAACTCGAATACTACCGCTTTCCACGAAGCGGTGATCTCTGGGTCCGCCTCAGCCGCGCGGGAACTCTTCAAGAAGGGGGCAGATACAACAGGTCTGGTGGAAGCGTTGTATCGTAAGTATCCTGACTTGTCTTCGCGGCTCGAGGTTGATCCCTTTAGCATCGACTGGGTGAAGGAATTCCTGCTGTCGAACATGTTCTCTGGGGATACGTACGATATCCCTTCTCTGAGTATCATGGAATGGGAGCTTCCAGAATATTTTGACTGCGAGTTAAGCGAACGAACAGATGAAGATAAACTCAGATTTTTGAGCACTGGCGGGATCATAGCAGGTTCCAATGATATATACGAGGAAAATACTTACGAAAAGTACGTGTCCGAGCATTACGGAGATCTCGGGCTCAAAGCCATTGAATATATCCAAGAGTCACTTCGGAATTTCGAAACGCCCATCTGTGAGTCTTATCTATAACGTCTTTATTTTATTTTTTTTTTTTTTCGCTTTTGCGACACCATAAATATCGATTCAGTCGCTAACAGCTATCCCAGTGCGAGAATCAAAGACCCGCCGTACAATGCTTATGGCGAAGAAATCGTACCTCATAACCTGCAACCTCCTCGTCGAGGGAAAAGAACTCGAAGAACAGGCACTTGACGAAGCCCTTCTTTTCATGATCCAATCACTTCGCCCAAAAACCAGCTGTCCTCTGGGCGGAATATATTGGAAAGGAGTGTGGGTGTCTCCAATGCTCGAGAAAATCGCGCCGTGCACATTGCTCCAAGCATTCCATATGAAGCCTATAGTGGCGCTCGATCCGACATACAAATCCTGCTGGCTAGATTTAGTTGTCAGCGGATTTATCTCCGACCGCAAGCTCGAGCGGCCGTGGGGAAAGGGTCTCAGGGTTCCATTTCCCATACTGGACCAGGCGATTGATCATCTGCAGGATAACCGGCGGCGAACGAGGATAGTCGCCAAAGTTAGGAGCCTAGTAGGCAGGGAACAGCCTCTAGACCCCGATCCGGCTGCAGGACAATACGTACTCAAAGGGAAGACTGATACCCTCACTCCTGTGGCACACCGCGAGAACTCATCCGACGTTCAATGGCATTTTGAGCGCCGCTGGGAGCTTATCAAGGTTGATGAAAATGGGTTACCCGAGGATACTTGCGTGGTTGACCACTCTGACCTGTCTGCTGATCTTCTAGACTGTACGTACGCCTACGTTGGCTGTTAGTCAAGTGAGTTGAGCAAGAGACCATCCTTGCTAGATAGCCAGTCTACGATATATCTAGTCACCATAAGCTTGCTAGTCATCTTTAGAGCATTCATCTTCGGTTAGGATAGCTCGTTGCGGCTATGATTTTCGCATGGTGCTTGCTCTTCTCACTGTTTTTTTTTTTATTTCTTTCCCTTCTTTGCTGCTTTGATGTTGTTTAGCAATCTGTGAGTGTATCAAGGTCCTAACATACGTGTCCATGGAGATCCTCTCTTGTATTCTACTTCATTTCAATAATACTTCACTATTTCAATGATAATTACTTATATATCCATTGGTGCTGTAGCAAAAGTTAGACATGAGTGCCTGCACACCCCGCTGGTGTGTGTAACTTACCCAGTAAAAAGAGAAACCTCACAATATGTAGCCTTCAATGAAAACCGACTCAAGAGATAAATGAAAGACAATCAATTCAAATAGAGATTTCCAGATACATACACAACACCCATCGAATCAATTTTGATGCCCGCATCAACTTCTGAATGCAACTTCGACTACGCCATATGTTACCCTATATCCCCAACCTCTTCCAAAACTACCTACCGACAAAGAAAAGAAAAAGAAAAAAAAAGGAATTAAAAAAGCAAGAACGTATTCACATCTCATCAAGCTTCGGCTCCTCAGTCTGCAACAAGTCGTCCAAATTCCCACGCTTCTGGGTTGCTTCGTTGCGATCCGCTTTGACCTACACAACCAACCCCCATCAAAGTCAGTCTTCTTTGTTTCTGAGTTGAACAACAACAACAAACGTTCAAGATAAATCGAAAAGAAGGGAATATAATAAAAGGGCCGGCCGGCCCTTGTATCAGTTGCAACCGGGAAGCCATGCGGACGGACGTACATCTGCCTCACTCTGCGTCGCATTCAACTCCTCCCACTGAGGCGTAGCATGCACGGAGGTCCGTTTCTGGGTCATAGTCGGCGGAGACTCAGAGTCATCTGGGAAGGTGGAATTGACGTAGAAGTCGTCGACCTTTGAGGTGGAATGGACCTGTGGGTATTGGAGGTTTGCCTGCGGGTGGTAGAAGGCGCAGGGAAGCATGCGGCGAACGGAGGGGGTTGTTTTGAAGGAGTTTACCACGAGGGCGTACATTGTGATTTGGTGTCTGATTTGTTTTTGATAATGAGCTTGGATAGATCGTGTTAAGCTTCGTGGAATAATAAAGATATTACGGGGTGAAGGGGGTGGGAGGGGTGGGATTATATACTCCGGGGTGTGGTGATGTCATGTGTGGCGAGTGAACCTCTATTTTCTATCATATCATTATTATACATCTATTGGCTCATATTTTATCGTGTGAGCATGGACGTCGTGTCAAGTCGTTGCGTGACTTATTTGAGACCAAAGCAGTTGGCGTAATAGGCGACGGTTGCGGGCCAGTCGGAGAAGATGGCCTTGACTCCGACCTTGCGCGCCAATGCATCCACGATACGATACATGTCGCCATCACCTGTGACCACGTCCGCGATGGTCGAGATGTAGTACTCGCCCTCTGCGGCAGCCTGTTTGAGGGGTCCCGATCGCTCCAGCGACCAGGTGATGATGTCCATGCCGGCCTTCTTGGCGGCCTTTGCGTACGACGAGGGAACGATATCACCCTCGGCAGAGGTGTTGAGCAAAGCGAAAATGGGCGGTGCCATGACGCGAACGCCCTGGTCGTACAGGTTTTGCATGTTCGCCACGGCCACCTCATAGCCTGCTACGGTGTCGACACGGGGGTCTAGGTATACGGCTTGCTTACCGAAGCGAGGCTCGGCGTCGATCCAGTACAGGATGTCGTCTTCGAGGAAGGATTGAGGCCAAACGCGCTTAGGGCTGATACCGGCCTCTTTGTATTCGTCGATGAGCTGTTGGGCGTACATCTCCTGGGTGTAATTGCCCTGGAAGGGCATTTCGACGTCAGGGGTCTTGAGTTCCGGGGTGAATTGCAGACCCAGGCTATCGGTGATCTCGATGAAGGTCTTGTGGTCGATGGTGGTTGCGCAGTTATCGTACAATTCTGTGCGCCAGTTGGGACCGCCATACTGGTATTCCTCCGGTGTGGTAGCCTTGGCATTGGACGAGTCCATTTTGGCGCAGAGCGAGAGGAACTCATCATGCGTGATGTCGGAGGTGCAGCACTTGGCTGTCGCGTCCGAGTCAGCCGTTGCGGGCTCGAAGGGCGTGGTACATTTCGCCGCGAGCTCGGGGATCAGGAGGATATTGGTGGTATTATGCAAATCGCAATGCGAGTGACGACAAACGAGCTGACGGTCACTAGTAAAAGCGACGTCACACTCCAAGACACCTGCGCCCATGCGCGCGCCGGCATAGAGCCCCTCGCGACTGTGCTCGGGGAACTGCAATGGACCACCGCGGTGGGAGATGGAGAAGAAGGGCGCGGAGCGGATGGGTTTCTCGCTGCAGGACGAGAGCTTTCTCTTGAGTGGGCTGTCCTCCATCTGGTCAACGAGCCAGAATGGTCGCGGACCAACCTGGATGTTGGTCACTGCATGGTGTTGCGGCTTGTTGTGGGGGGCAGCAACGGCAACACCGGCTGCGAGGAGGAGCGAAAGAGCATGCATTGTGGGCGAACTGACACTCGGTGGTGTCTGTAGCTGGAGTTAATTGAGAAGCCTGGAAGAGACAAAACCTGTCATGGTCGCCGCTATTTATGCTGATCAAAGTAAGCCGTAGCTATGGACTTATCTCAGTGGTCAGCCTTGGCGTGTAAACACATGCAGTCAGCGGGATGTGTGATTGGGATGCATTAGCTGCCAATTCCAGTCGACTGCGGAGATTAGGGACCTGACAAACGGCCAATCCAACAGGCATCTCTTCCCACGTTGATCCTTACTAAACTGGTCGTAAGTCACACCAAGCCTGAATCTTGTTTCCTTGGCAGAGCGGAGAATACTGAAGTTGGAGAAGCTTCGAATTCCATGAGACAAAGGCGGAGCTGGATGAATACTGCGCCAATGAGATACTTCAATCTAAACATGCCACTGGCATTCCATGTTCCACGGGCTGAGGTTTCCGGGGATCCTGCCCTTGTCCCTGAAAGTTGGCAATCGGCTGATTTCGATAAGAGCTGCACCTGCTGCGAGGGTCGCAACTTCGCAAGCTTTTCGCAAGCTCTGGATGTTCAATGACGAAAATAAGCAAGTCAATCGAAAATAGAACTCGTTTGTCTAATCTGCGAATACGAGAAAGGTAATGATGGGCGAAAGGCAGATAATCACTCTAAAGTCCCTACCCTCGTGAGGCCAATCCAGGAGGAGTATCGCCTAATTGCAATATAAAGAGACGGCAAGCAAGTCTTGGTATTCTTCAAGATCTCAAGGTGATTTTATATCAAGCAAGCGGATACGGCGCAATTCGAGTGTTTTCGTCATAAACTGTCTGCGATTTACTAAAAACAGATATAATAAGTTAGCGTCAAATCTATCGTAGAGGAAGCTTTAAACCTTCGGTCAGTCAATAAACAATATTAGATAGATCAGTGATGAAGTTGGTGAAGATGGGAACCGGGAAACTTTTCGGTGTTTTGGGTTGCAGCTGCCCTGTGCAAAAAGGTCCACCCAAGGAAAACAAGCTCGTGGGCATGAAAGAACTTAAATTTCGCAAGACTATTTCATTCCTAGTAAAACCTCAAACTCAATTCATTGGGAATCATAACATCCTAAACATTCATATACACAATATCAGTCTAGTCATCCTAAGCATCGGCCACCTTCACCTCGCTTCGCTCGACATGCTCAATCTCCAACGCCTTGAGCTCCGTCACAGGAGGTGATATGCTGCTGGGATAAAACTCAACCTTACCACCTGCTTGTATGACATTGCTGCGGTCCAGCGTGGTCCGGCCACGCGTGTACGGGTCCATCTTCCAGTAGTTGACCCGTAGTTGTTCGATGATAGCCTCGCGTTTGGCTTGGAAGGCCTTGATGTCCTCTGGTTTGTGTTCACCACCCGCCTTGATCCATTGAGATGTGGATCGGAGGATGTCTTCTCCGATCTTGCTGCGCTCTGCCTGCAGGGCGTCTCTTGTAGCTGTGTCTTCCATTAGGGCGTTCTCCCCTTCAATGGGTTCCATGTATTTATAAGTCCAGTCTTCGTCGCCGCCGATTTCCTTGGGAACTTTGTCCGTGTCGATAAATTTGCCGAGGTCTTTCACGCCGTACGTGAAGTGGACTTTGGATACAATGACAGGGTCCATCCAGCCTTTGATGATTTTCCAGATGCCTGCTGGAGGTTAGCGAGGAGTTGGGGTGTACACATGGAAGAGAACGAACCGGAGAAAACCCAGGGTGCGTTGTGGATCAGCAAGCTCCCGAGAGACTCAGGGTAATTGTCTTGGAAACATTCGATGATGAATTTGACCGGGGCGTATTCCTAACACAGTGAGACTTCATCGTGTGCATGGTATTGGGTATACATACCATGTTGGATAGAGAGAATCCGGTCAGATCGAATACGATTGTCTAAATCGTTAGAAACGGTGCAACTTCGTTTGGATGAAACATACCACTGTGTCAACAGGAGGCACCAGCAACAAGCGAGTGGACTCGATAATGTGAAGAATAAATCGATTAATGACCTCAGTGCTCTGAGCAGATGGCTTGTGCAACTTCACACGGACAACACCAACCGGACGGCCTTGCTTATCATGGCCGTGTTGGTAGCATTTCCCCATGCGCATCTGGGCGAGAAAGCCCTCGCCCTCCTTCGCAAGCTCAGGCTTGGCCTTATCCTTAGATTCTCGAAGAGCATGAAGCTCAGTATTCAGCAGAACTTTTTCCTCGACGCAAACCTGGTTCATCCGCCACAGCATCGACCGGAGCATCATGTTGAACGACTTAGCGACGTCGAACTTGCGAGCGCGCAAGAAGCGCAGCAACAAGCCATCAGGGTTATCGTTCTTGGCCGTGCTCAGCAGGCCAGCGCGAAGATCCTCCGCCGTGACATCTTGCAGGAGGTCCTTGAGTGATTTGATCTCGTTGGTGGTCATGCCAGTTTCTCTGAGGATTTGGGACAATTGTGCGGTGAAAGCACTCCTTCCGTTGGCCGAGATGACGGTCTCGGTCCTGGCTAGTGAAGCCTTGTCGGTCTTCTCGGCCTCCCCGCTCTGGGTGTCGGTATGTTGCTCAGGGGCGCCCAGTGAGGCGGCATCCAGCAGTACCAGGATGACATTCCACATCTGCTGTAGCTTCGCCTCCTGTTCCGCGGAGAGATTTCCGAGCCATCCTGGGGGTGTGTGGCCTGCGTAAGACATGATGTGTTGAGAGGAGAGTGTCAGAGATGGCTATAGAGAGACGAGAAGAAAGTTGTGATTCAGAGCGAGAAAGGGGATGAGGGTGATGCAGCCGATTTATCTTGGATGATTGGAAGCATATGAAATTGTCAATCCCCCGCCGCAGGATCAGCGAACCTCGGATCCTCAAGGCACAAGGGCAGTCGAGATGCAAATCAACAGCCCATCTTAGGGGGCGCTGATTTCACGACCCAAGCCAACGCTAAGGCGACCACTCGAATTTTCTCCTCTCAATCACCCCTTACTCCATACAAAGCCGGGACAACCCACCATAATCTGGGGAATTCAGTCGGCATGGCGGGGCCAGTCTGTAAGAGTTCCATGATCCCCAACGGATCCTCCTTTCTCGGTCGCTGGCTCGGACACTAATTGTTTCGTTCAAGCCACTGTTCAGATTCTACCTCTAGAGCCTCTCGCTACTATTTCCCGATTGATACCGCGCCACGCCCCGACAACCCTCTTCAGTACGACTCGCGCACGCACCTCCCTCGACCTTATTTCATCATCGTCCCCATATGGAGTGGGTAATATACCCTCTCAGTGGCCCAAGCTCAACCTCGGTGTCGTCGCCAACACGTGCGCACTCAGATTGACCGGTATCAAGTTGCGCAACCGCTGCCGATCCAAGCTTGTGCTGGAGTCGCGGGGAAGGATCATTCTGTTTGACTCTCTAGAGCCATTTTATATCTGGGTGAACACGCTCGCAGCAGTCATCATGCCCCTGATGGGTAATACTTTCCGTCGCTGGTCGGGAGTAGACATGCTAGGCAATATTCCCAAGCTCGCTGACGAATATTAGAACGCTGATCTCCCTCGCATGCATAGCACAATTACGTGGGGGCATGTTTTGCATTCTTCCCCAATCCAATTTTATCCCAGTCCAGGTCCCAGACAGTAACAAGGAAGCGCCAGGAACATCCATCGATCTGCATCTCGATTGACTCGGATTGAGTGATACGTAGCCGAGACAGAATGCGGGGATTCGGGGAAAACAGTGCACACAGACCATTGCCGCTTGGTGAATCCGGAGCCCCATTATGGAATTTCTACCTCGGACCTGTTCTGATGGACCTTGAGGTTGGTTAAACCTTGGCCACGGCTGTGCGAAGTATATAGTTTTACATAGGCCACAAAATCTGATAGATTCGTATCAGATGTCCTGATGGACTTTAAGGTTGGTTTATATAGTTTTACATGACAACAGGCAAACAGCAACTCATGTCCGTACAGGAATCTCTTTCTGTACACATTTTCTAGAATGAAATAAAGTCTTCTCCATCTTGAATTCATCTCTACCATAGAATGCAGTATAGTCTGTTGAACTGTGTTGGTGTTGATGATGGTCGGAAATACTCCGCCCTCCGCCCTCCGCCCGGGGCTGCCGTCCCCAGAATCTTCTCAAGTTGCTATTTTTCACATTTCATAGCATCTCTAATAAACGCATTAGGCATTGTGGCTGCTTTCAGTTAGAATGGGTCGCAAAGCAACGCGATCTTACGAGTGCACCAGGTGTGCTCGCACTTTCGCCCGTTTGGAGCATCTCCAGCGACACGAACGATCGCGTATTGTTACATCTCGTCTGCTACTGAAATCTTCCAAATCTCACTGACTGGATCAGACACGAAGGAGAAACCATTTGCCTGCGATGAATGTCCCAAATCCTTCACACGCAAGTCTGTCCCCGATTGCTGGCTGTCAATCGACCTAGGCTAATTTATTGCTGCAGGGATTTGTTGGTACGTCATGAGCGCCTCGCCCACAGTTCGTCTCCAACAATTCATCCCACAACATCGACTTCACAAGTATTCGATGGACTCAACGTGCTGGCATCCGCTGTAGCGGATAATCCATTCCCGTCCACGGGCGAAGGAAACCACAATCTTTTACCTACACCCACCACTGCACCAATCCCTTTCAGTGAGCCTTTTGCCTATGAAGGTGATGATTTTACATCCTTTCTAGACAGCATCCCCCTACCAAGCAACCCGTACTCACCAACCTATCAACCGCTACCGCTTTTTCCTTCACTGCAGTTTGAGTCAGGGTCTGAATATCCTTCGACGGTTGGCAATGATGGACTTGCAACCCCCTACAGCTCTGTGCTTCCTCGCCATGGAACGCAATTGCCTTCACTACAGCCTGAAGAATCCCAACCCCCGCACAGAACCCGACCACCGAACGTTCCAATCGCGGTGACAACGCAGTGTCGTGATCGAATAGTTCGCGAACTGCAAGATTATGCTAACGTGGTCCCGGGCTCAACTGTTCCGTCTCGGCATGCGCTCTCGCGATGTCTCACGGGGTACGTCACAGGATATCATGCCCATTATCCGTTCTTGCATATTCCTACCTTGAACATCGAGACGATTCCGCTGCATCTTATCCTGTCTATGGCAGCCCTGGGCGCCCAATATTGCAGAGAGCATACTACGAGTATGAGTCTCTTCCACGTCGCCAAGTCTGTAACGTTGGAGCACACACGGCGAGACCTGCAGTGGAATGGAATCCACACCCAGCACCCCTCGGCGGAGCTTTCTACCGATCAGAGCCAGGATATTCTGGAAACTGTTCAGTCATTACTGATCTTGACATCGGTTTCTTCGTGGTTCGAGCACTATCCGCCCCATTACGAAGGGCTGTACATGCGAAGTCTCATGGACACTCTGCTCAGGAAAAATGGATTAAATGAACTTCCTCGCCAGGATGGATCTTGGGAAAGCTGGATTCGGAATGAGAGCGCGAAGAGAACAAAGCTAATCGTGTTCTGCTTCTTCGGTATCCACACAATAGTATTTGACCTCCCGTCAATGATACTAACCGAGGAGCTTACCCTTGACTTACCATGCACCGAAAAGGAATGGACGGCCGATAGTGCTAGCCAGTGGATGGAGAGGCAGGTACATAGTCGAAGAACCCCCAAGTTTCAGGATGCTTTACATTCATTGTTTACCCGCTCTCCAGGAGCAGGAGAGCAACTCGAAAGTTTTAGCTCTCTCGGCGGCTATGTCCTGATTTATGGTATCATCCAGAACATATGGCTCATTCAGAAGGCGTGTCGTGTTCCTGTGAGCAGTAGCAACTCACTTTCGCCAGCTCAGATCACGTCTCTGGAACAAGCACTGGAAAACTGGTGTCAATGCTGGGAGCGGAATCAGGAATCTTCAATAGATCCTTTCAATCCTAATGGCCCGCTGTCATTTACATCTACTGCCTTGCTACGACTAGCATATATTCGTCTCAACGCTGATTTCAGCTCTGCACGGTGCCTCCAGACCTGGAGTCCTGATGCAATCGCGCACTCGCTCCGAGATAACCTCTCGGTCCAGCGAGGCGATCGCCTAACCCGTGCTGCACTCCATTGTGCGCACGCATTAAGCACACCCATCAAGCTGGGAATTAACTACGTTGCACGCACACTAGTGGTCTCATGGTCCAACCAATATGCTCTCTGCTCGCTAGAATGTGCCGTGCTCCTAGCAAAATGGCTTGAAATTGCCACTGTTTCCGATCCACAGCCAAGGTTAACTGAACAAGAGACAAAGCTGCTTGAATTTGTCATTGAGATGGTCATGGAGGCACACCACGGAGTCTCGCGATCATGGCTTCTGGCAAACAATACTCGTTTGAGTGCGGCTGTGACCAGGCTCTGGGCTCGATTGTTCACGGCGGATTATATATACGAGCTTGTCAACTTGATTGGCCGATCATTGAACCGATACGCGGATATCCTTGAGGCCATGCATACGTCCTGAGGGGCGAACTAGTGATATCGTGCTTCCGCTAGTGTTTATATCAGGCGTTTTACTCTTAAGGCTAGGACGCCTAAGTGGCTTCTATGGCTCCCCGACCTTAAAAACAACCACCTAGGCATATGGTGTGCTCTAATCTGTTATTGAGCCTGTTGTGATGAACCGATTTCTCGTTCTAACGGAAGCTCGACGGCATGCCGAGCTTGAAAGAGGCAGGAAGCTAAGAGGTGAACTACGGAGTAAGTACGTCCATGCCCGAGTTCGTACATGAGGAACACATTGCATTGAGCTAACACTAGGACTGACCAACTAGGATGATAGTATGACCGCAACGGGATTCCTTCTAGGCTTCAACCAAATTTCAAACCTCCCTTGACTCTTGAGATGCTAGAGTGGCGAATTAGCGACAGAATAAGGGCAGATCCAGTGTCCCTCACAAGGCAAGGAATACGAGTACGGGCTCCACCCAGAAGCAGGAGTCGCGATTTAGCCTTCAGCCTGGCTAGAACTGAGGATCTTCATTCCATGGTTCCGAAAAATTACTTAAAGTCTTTGCTTCTCTTCTGAACATATGTGCAATCAACGGTGGTGATACCCTAGGCAAAATGGATGCACCTGCGAAAACATTGCTCTCGCATGGAACAAAAGTTCGAGGTAAGTCTTTGGAGATAATGCCTAAAAACTATTGTACAGGATATTGGCTGATTATGAACGAGCAGACGATGGCCGGATTGAGGTGAATCTAGATTCCAGAGCCTGTAGGGCCGTTGCGGAGCTCCTCAATGCACCGCCCCTTACCGACGAAGACCACCCCTGGGGCCTGCCACCTCCATACGAGGAACCCAAAAAAGCAATTGACATCAAGCTCAACATCGTCATACAAGTAGTCGGCAGCCGCGGAGATGTCCAGCCATTCATTGCTCTCGGAAACGAACTCCAGAAGTACGGCCACCGGGTCCGTCTCGCAACACACGATACCTTCGCCTCATTTGTCAGAGAATCCGGGTTGGAGTTCTATCCCATCGGCGGCGACCCAGCCGAGTTGATGGCGTATATGGTGAAGAATCCGGGGCTGATACCTCAGCTCCATAGTCTACGCGCGGGGGATATCCAGAAGAAAAGAGACATGGTCGCGGAGATGCTCAATGGATGCTGGAAATCCTGCATCGAAGATGACCCTGTATCCGGAAAGCCGTTTGTAGCGGAGGCGATAATTGCTAATCCTCCGAGTTTTGCTCATGTTCACTGCGCGCAGGCCCTGGGGGTTCCGCTGCATTTGATGTTTACGATGCCGTGGAGTAGTACGAGAGTGGTTCCGCATCCATTGGCTAATCTTCGATACTCAGAAACAACTCAGGAGATGGCGAATTACCTTTCTTATGGTATCGTTGAGTGGTTAACATGGCAGGGGTATGATTCTCATTCCCTACTAACTTTCTGAGCTTGAAAGATTCTGATACGCGCAGGCTGGGGGATGTTATCAACAGCTGGCGATCAAAGCTGGGCTTAGAGGCTGTCCCAGCTACCGAAGGGCCTATGTTAGCTGAAACACTCAAGATCCCATTCACATATTGCTGGTCTCCAGCTCTAATGGCAAAGCCTATGGACTGGCCGGCACATATTGGTAAGTACCGTCCCCGATTAGGACTTCGGTTCGATACTGATAATGTTAGATGTCTGTGGTTTCTTCTTCCGGGATCCTCCCGCCTATACACCACCTATATCGCTTGATGTCTTCCTTCGGAGTGGACCTTCCCCGGTGTACATCGGCTTTGGTAGCATTGTTATCGAGGATCCGGAGCAGTTTACTGCAACCATCCTGGAAGCCATCCGGTTAACAGGAAGCCGTGCGATTATCTCCCGTGGCTGGAGTAAGCTCGGCGGAGAGCCATCTGATAGTATCTACTACATCGATGATTGCCCACATGAATGGCTATTTCAGCATGTTAGGGCAGTTGTTCATCATGGAGGCGCAGGGACAACAGCTTGTGGTCTTCGAAATGGTCGTCCTACAGCAATAGTTCCGTTCTTTGGAGAGTATGATCCCGACTTTTCTCTTAGTTCAGCTCGAAATCACTGTACTGATGCTATCTCTCAGTCAACCCTTTTGGGGAAACCTCATAGCAGCTTCCGGCTCCGGACCAAAACCGATCGCTTACCGCGATGTCACATCTGATAACCTCGCCGAGGCTATCCGATTCTGCTTGAGGCCAGAAACATGGCATGCGGCGCAGGAAATCGCGTTGAAAATGCAATACGAATCCGGCGTCACAACCGCAGTCGATTCATTCCATCGCAATCTCCCAATGGATCGCATGAAGTGTGAACTTATTCCAGACCAGCCGGCAACATGGATTTGCAAATCCCCCGCAGTGCGCTTGTCAAAGCTTGCAGCACAGATTTTGGTGGAGCATTTACGTATTGATAAAAAGAGCTTGCACGTGTAAGTTCTCATATATTGATCTTTTGAGTTACTTCCGCTACATTAGCTTTGGACACTCACACATACAGATACGACACAAAGCCAATTTGGATCGAGAATCGACGCTGGGATCCCGTCACTGGGACTACATCTGCGTTTATCGGCACAGGAACGGACATGGTCAAGTCAGCCGGAGGCATCTTTCTGAAACCATACCAAGAGTATCAAACCGCGCAACGTGGACGTCTCGATGTCCCACGCCCTACAACTGCCCGCTCATTAAGTACTCCCCCGCCAAATACTTTACCCCAGCTGGGCGACCCCTCAGCGAGCCCAGTAGAGCCGAAACCCCACAGAGCCACAACCGGTATCCAAACAACCGGAAATATGACTGCTGCATCGGCAAAGAGCGCTGGAAAAATTATTGGCTCCTTTTACAAAGGATGTTTGGTTGACATACCGCTTGCAGCGACTGAAGGGTTGCGCGCTGTACCTCGACTCTATGGCGAAGAGACAAAAGATCATGGCACTGTTAAGGATTGGAAGTCAGGTGTTGTTGTTGGATATAATACATTTTCCCACGGAATGGTTGAAGGCGTGACGGGTCTTTTCTCTCAGCCTTATAAGGGTGCCAAGGAAGAGGGGGCGTTGGGGGCCATAAAAGGGTTTGCTAAGGGGACAATTGGAGCTGGGGCGCATATCGGGTCAGGTACGGGTTCCCCATCCTATCATGCTCTGGGAGAATAAACTGACGATGGCCTATTAGCCACCCTGGGGCTTGTAGCGTACCCGGGCCAGGGTATCTGCAAAACTCTTCACACTTCTGTACGGTCCAAGACAAGAAAAGAAATCCTGAAAGCTCGGCGCCGGGAAGGAGAGCACCTTGTGACGACCATTGGGACTGAAGCCGTGGATCGGGGAGCAGTGATACGTGCATTTGAAGCCTTCAGACGGCGAAATGGAGGTAGTCAGAGGTTTGATACTTGGGATATTGCCCAGGGGCAGCAAATGGCATGAAGGCGGTTGATTAGTACGGTATGGGCCCCATTCCTGTATTATTTCTCTGTCAGCATTGTCTCTCACCTACTTGCTGTTCATTCTTGAGAGATGAGAATCCTTCTCAAACAGTAACTAATCTTTATGACCAGTTATTTCAGGGCCATATCCCTATCACTTCAAGGATCTCGCAGGGCCTATTCCAAGATCCAGGCTGCTCTTACCTAATTAAGATATGGTAAGTCTTGATGTAAATTCAACAGAACAGGCGCCAGCAAATGTCTATTTCCGGAAGGATACATACAGTGTTGACTGATAAAAGAACAACGGGAGATGATACTTAATTAGAATTACTAACATCGCTGATCAATCAATCAAAACCATCAAAGCCATCACAACATTCCCCCTCGCATGACCACTATCCAAGCGAGCATACCCATCCTCAGACTGCTCCAAAGCCCACCCAAACACTACCCCCCACAGGCCAACACTCGGGCGCCTCAATCAACTTCGTCACCTCCTCCAAATCCTTCCCAGAGGGACTCATAATAAATAATTTTGCCACGGCATTGGGAAAGCCAACCCCCGCAGCCTCCTCTCACCCGGCGCCTGAACAATCCCAATAATCGGCCCCGTCTCCTTCAAACACCACCATGAATCCTCCAACGCCCCGTCCCATCTCCCCCAACAAAATCAATCACCAAATCAACCTTATTCCCCTCCTCGCTTACCCAAGCCCTAATATCAACCGTTCGATAATCCAAAACCTCCCCAGGTGTTCGGATTTGGTTAGGTCTTGAGTTGGGATTGAGGGTTGGATTAGGGTTACTCTTGGGGAGTTGGGGTCTGCTTGGAGGAGGGCGCGGATTTTGGGGGGATGTGGTTGGCATTTTGGTTGGAGTGAGGTGAGCTTTTGGGTGAATGGTGGTTGTGGGTCTGATTTGATTGCTCTTTGTAGGTTGTTCTGTAGATTGTGTCTGGTTTACGATGTGCAGATGAGGTGGTATCAAGGGGGCCTATATATTCTGTACGTTGATCCCATGCTAGGGTTCGATATATCTTACTATCCAGATGTCGATCCCCCGATAAATGTTCCGTATAGCCTAGGCTGTTGATACCTATCCCGCCGGGTTGTGGTATTTGTGCTTATGCCCGGTACCAAGCCCGCAATAGCCTGGAGACTTTGCAAACAATGGCTATAGGGCTGTAAGGTATAGAGGTACCTACTTGAAGCTGCGCAAAATACTAGATAAATATAGAATCAATATACAGTGTCAACGATAACAAAGTCCCCGAATACATCACAATCCCCTAACCTCCAACCTAGATAAGAAAACACTACCAAGACACAACAGAAAGCCCATACTATTCAAGATAGCACTCCGCTTTCTCAAGCATACGCGCACTAGGGGTCGAAGCCCACTCCAAGTGCTGTACAAACTCGGCTTTGAAGGGCTTATGCTTGTTCGGTCTGGCGATAAGACACCACTGGACCCCGGTTATCTTCGGATTCCTACGTCTTGCCACTGGGAAGAGAACATACTCTTCGCTGCTCATGCAACACCCCTCTTTCGGGGTAGTCTTGTGGTCGACAAGCTGAGTAACAAGATCCATGTGCGCGATGTTCGCCATGAGATTCGTTGAGGCCTTTAGGCCTTTCCCCCATGGGCGTTGTATCTTGCGCTCGGCGAAGAATCCGGAGGGAATGAGGCGCATCCAGCCATTGCCCTCGGTGAGGATCTCTGTATTAAATAACCTAAAAGGGGCGACGTTGTAGACGTTCAAGAACTCGCCAGGTAATATTTTCTCGTGCGGAGGTGATATCCACATGCCCTTTATAGTGTTTTGGTCTCTGAGGCGAAGACACTGGCAAATCCATAGAAGGGCTGCGTCAATTTTTTGCTCTTCAGCTTTGTTATTTGAAGAGTATAGCTTGCAAGCAATCAAATGTGTCTCTGTAGCTAAAAGCCTCATGGTGCGGTTCGGCCAGGTTCTCTCTATGGTAGCTGTTAGTCGTATTCTCCTTTCCCGTGTGTGGTACTTACCAACTATTTGCCCAAGTGTTTGAAGGGCGGACTCAATAAGCTCTAGGGCAAGTAGACCAATGTCTCCGTAGAGTTCGCCCACCGAGTTCAGGAGCGTGTTTGCTTCGTAGAGCCCGTTGGAGCCGGAGAATGTCAGCGCGTTCCTGAGTTGTGCAATGGCTTGTACGGCAAGCTGTCCGCTCTTCGGTTGCGTGAGCGCTGTGTTCGTACGGTCAAACGAGCGAACTACATTGGGGATACCCCACTGAATGATACTAGTAGAAGGAACGTCGTGTTCATTGCCTGAAAACATTCCTGGTGATAGCATTTGTTGTACCCAGTCATAACCCAAAAGACTTATATCGGCAACGGGGAACATGTTGCTGTAGACATTAGAAGCTTCGACCAGGCCATTCTTGTCTGCACCGCGTCTGGAAAGCTCTCGAGCGTTTATGGACGGACCGGAAAACATAGCGTGACAGAAGGCTGTAATTCCAAAGCTATCTCTCGCATTGATATCGGCACCGTGGTCTAGAAGTACTTTCATAGCCGAGTGCACTGGTTGAACCGCGGCGTAATGTAGCGCTGTTTTCCCGGTGGAGTCTGTAGCTGCAATGTTCGCTCCTCGCTGCATGAGGGCCAAGATCGCCTGGTGTGAGCCTGCACCTGCTGCCACATGGAGCGCTGTCTCGCCCACCTGGCCCACGGCTTCTATATCAGCTTCAGAGTCGAGAAGTAGAGAAATTGATTCCATTGAATTTGCCTTAGCTGTCTCATGGAGTGCTGTCCAGCCTTGCGAGTCTCTCGATCCGATGTCGGCTCCGCTGCGCAGGAAGACGGATATCGTATCACATGAGCCCGCTCTTGCTGCTTCATGTAAAGCAGTCCTCTGACTTTTGTCCATGATATCTAATTGCGCTTGCTGAGAGATGAGCTGAGATATGACATCTGTTGCACCAGCACACGCAGCTTCGTGGAGGGCTGTCCTTCCGTCATTGTCTTGAAGGTTCACGTCTGGATGGAGCAGCAATAGCTGAGAGACAGCTTTAGTATTGTTATACGGTACGGCGTAGTGTAAGGCACTCTTATTCGATTTGTCGAGGATGCTTATCCTAGCACCTGCCTGCGCCAAGCATGAAATCGCGTCCGCATGCTGCGCTGCGCAGTGAAGAGGAGTTTCTCCAATGTAATCAGCAGCGTTGATGTCAGCACCTGCTCGGAGAAGACTTCCAAGCATTGGTTCCGCCGACGCATGTCGAGCGGCATAGTGCAAAGGTGTCTTGCCTGTATGATCCCGTGCGTTCACGTCGGCGTCGGCTTCCAAAAGACCAGATAGGGCTCGGTGATTGAGCCAGTAGGCGGCATAATGGAGGGGCGCCATACCGACATGGTCTTTTCTGTCACTGTCGATGTTGTGCCCCACAAGATATTGAGTCTCCCAGTTACACATGGCCGCATAATGGAGTGCATTTCTCCCGAACTTGTCAATGGGTCCATAATCATTCATCATAGACCGCAGGTTATAGACCCGACGCTTCTTTCTCGATGCCTTGAATATGCCACTTGCTCCTATTTGAGCCGCATAAAAGAGGGCGGTTTTCCCATCCTTGTCATGACCAGTATTCGACGCAAGATCATACTCGACGAATACCCTGACCACTCCGCTCGATTCGTCTTTTTCGGCGGCCCACTGGACAGGCAATTTGTGGTTTGTGTCTCCATTATACGGGTCGGCGTCGTAGTGAAGCAGTAATCGAACAATCTGCTCCGATTCATGAGGCGTAAGGGCCACTGCAGAAACAAGGGGAGTTCGACCTTTCTGGTCTCTGTGGTTGGGGTCGGCTCCGCTTTCGAGGAGCAATTTGATTGCCTCATGTCCGATATTTTTGCGGATTGCCAGTTGAAGAGCGGATTGATTGAAATTATCTTGAAGTTCCGGATCGGCGTGGAAACGAAGAAGCAAACCGATTATGTCAAGTTTCTTGTAGGAGAAGAGGACGGCATTATGGAGAGCCGTCAAACCGGTCTCATCGACTGCGTTTACATCGGCGCCTCCGTTGAGCAGAGATATGATTATGGAGGATTTACCAGCCCTTACCGCGAGAAAAAGAGGGCTAGTACTGTTTCCCTGCGCTCTGTCAGGCCCGTGTGCTGAAGACGCCAGCGTCTCTTTTTCTGTAGGAATCGTAGGGTTGAGAGTGATGTTTGGGTTCAGCTCCATTTCTGTGTGTGAGACCATGACAAACACGAAAGATATTCTGTTTGAAAGGAATTTCTGGACAGTGAGGACTCAGAAGAGAACCCATCAGTTTAATAGCAAGAGGACCCAAAATATTGAGAATGGTTGCGTCAAATTTGTCTGGGTAAATGTTACTATAATCAGCATTCTTTGTTAGGGTTGAAAGGATCGAGCATCCAGCCCATGGATCCAAACTTGCCCGACTCATTCAATATTGCTGGGTCTAATTCGATCCCATTGTTTGCAAAAGTCCGTGCCCGGCTAGGTCCTCAATGGGAGCGCAGTCTCGATGAAGGAGGCTTCCCATGGGTGGGTATGGCCAAGGCCTCGCCATTGGACCAAATCTCATTGCGGATACACAATATAGCCAAGACTACGGTTATAGAAGACATGGTGATAGAAGACTGTATGAGATGAAGATTGTTGCAAATTGAGGGATTGAGGGGAAGTCAGGTTGATGTACGGTAACTCTGGTAATGCCAATACATCAGGCAACTGTTTGTGCAACCTGCCCACCACTGGTGCCTGCCAATACCTGGAAAGTACGTAAACAAACTTTGGAGCTCTGCAATGACTTAAGCTCACTTCATCCTCTTTGCCCTCTCGTCTTCTTTCTCTTCTCCTTCTTACCCTCTGAAAGCACCAATCACACTTGCTATGTCATCCTGCAGCCAATTCTCAAGCTTCTGCGCCTAAATATGACCCTCTCTCGTCACCATCCTGACACTTATTCTTCCACGCCTGTCATTCCACAATGCCCCGGAGAGACTTCCAGAGGGACTTGGCCCAAGTCTGTGTTCCTGGTGTATTTCCCCGACTGACTGACGTCAGATGCGGGGCTGAAGATGGCTCTTTCTACTTTACATGTCATGCCATCGACTTCCAAGCAACCGTCATAGGTAAGGTTCAGCCCTGGTCGTACTTCAATGCCTAACTTTGGGTCAGAACCTTCCGACTATCCCAGAGACCATTATTACTTCGTTTCCGCTGTCACAGAAGACGTCTCCGACGCAGTCACTGAAATCGTTGAAAATTCACCATCTACTTTCCAAGGACTCCCTGTTCAAGATTTCCTAACCACTATCTCTGGATACCTCGACGCTACAATTCAAACCGAGGATGATGACGAACAGGGATATGAGGACATGGACTGCGACGAGGGTGCGGACAAAGCATTTCACACTCCAGAGAGCGACATCAACGTGGATGAAAGTATTCGAACTGACCTCCGCAATGCCCGCAATGCCGGATACCGTGTTGGTATCTTGGGCGATCTGAAAGGGGCTGTCATACTGTCCGCTTCGCGTCGCATTTCGAAGCTCGGCATCTCTCGCGACGTGATGGAGGCGTGGAGGGTCTGCCCGTCAGATTATCTTGTCCTCCTCGTTCGATATCCCCATGGCTACCATATATTGTCAGATGTGATTGGTAATAAACGCTGGCCTGGTTCCAGTCTAGTTCAGTTCTATGCTGGCGTCTGCAAGTCTTATAAACCTAGCTTGAACTCCGCACAACGGCTTTTTGTGTTTGCAGATCCATCAGAAGCACATGAGTCGGTCACGGCATCCGACATGGAGCGTACAGAGCCGATACTAAATCCCATCTTTTTTGGAAAATCTTTACAGAGCCTGCTCAACAGCCGTTTCGTGGATATACTCAAATCCCGATTGAAGTATAAGTTCACGTGGACAGGTGCAGAGTTATACCTCAACAACGGCCAGGGGAAGTTGACAGACGACGGTGAAACAGACGAATCAGAGTACTTTATGCCTGATACATGGCGTGTGCCACCACCAGTATTCCTTGCGGAAGACCATCTTGCCAGTACAAGCGAGGTATCTAATATGTCTTTGCTCCTAGTTGCGATGCAGTTCACCCTTCGTCGCTTCGTGAAATGCACTGAATTTTGTCTCAATTGCTACTGCAAGATTGAGGCCGGATTTGAGGCTCTAAAGCCTTTTGTCTGCTCGAAGGAACTGTGCTTGTATCAGTATATGGCTCTAGGAATGGGTCCCAATCTCGAATGGGAAATATCGTCGCAGCCGTACGTGGTCGACCTTCTCATTAGTTTTGCGTACGCCAGAGCTTTCGGCAGAAAACTTAACGATTTTCCAACAAATACCCAGCTCCGAGTTCCTCATCCAGCTAGGAGGGAGTCTCCCAGCAATGAGAATATTAGCTCGGATGTCTACAAGGGCCACCTCACTTTTCACCGCGGCAGCGAACCATGTCTTCACTTGAAGGATTGCACCAGCATCAAGGAAGGGGATTGGATTGTCATTATGGCGGCTTCGGAGTTCCATGCGCGGGTGAAGGATACGTCCGAATGGCCCAAAATATTACTCTCCGACCTCATCTTCAAAGGACAGCCCTTGCAGGAGGAGGAACAAAAACGTACACTGGTGCCTGCGGGGGATGTCTCGTTTGCAATTCATGATACATGTATCGACTCACTTCAGCAAGACGCAAAGCTCGGCGTGCTAGTCGGCCTTTTGGATATGCTCCCCAAGGTATCGGAGATGAAGGAGTTCATCGACCACAAAAAAGGTGGCCACCTCCGGTCTCTCTCCCAGTGGCAGGATAGGATACATCCATCGGCCCTATATGTACTTCAGTGGATCATTGGGTCCAACAGGTCAGTCATCATGTATGATGATAATCCTCAGCATCAAGTATCCGGTATGGAGGGATATATTCAGTTCAGATTCGCACAAGGAGCTCCAGACAAAGAACAACGATTTGTGGCGTCTGTGAACAATACTGCTTCTCGCCTTAAGCTCAAGTATCCAACTCTGTTTGCCTGGCACGGGAGCCCACTTTGCAACTGGCACAGCATTGTCAGAGAGTCGCTCCACTACAAAGAAACAGCACACGGCCGCAGCTACGGGGATGGCATATACATGGCAATGGACTTCCACACCTCGCATGGTTTCTCTGGGGCCATTGGTGGATATCAGCCCTCATGGCAATGGCCCAATAGCGAGTTGAAATGCGCACTTGCTATCTCGTTAAATGAGGTGGTCAACGCACCGTCAGAGTTTCGATGCAAGGCCCCTCACTACGTGGTACAGAATGTGGACTGGGTTCAGCCACGATACCTTTTTGTTCATTGTCAGACTAAACCAAGTTCTCTAAAGGGGATTAAGGGACAAACATTGAAGAGCGTATACACGCAGGATCCTGAGCGAAAATCCAAAGGGCCAAGTGGGGGATGTCTCCAAATTCCCATTTCCGCCACAAATAGCCACCGATCTACGCCAATACGGCAAAGTCAACAACAGGTAAGGTCCCACCATATTGATAGACATGGTATAAAGACTTATACGGCCAAGGATGGTACCGACGATGATGACGCAGATAGCGTTGCAACCCTCCCAGAGGATAACTTCTGGTTTCTCTCTGACAGCGAAACGAACGCCAATCATTCACATGAGATTGCAACGAAGTTTGACCCAAAGCGCTTCGACCCAGCCTCCGTCCAGCTACTTGGCGCACCTTCATACGCAACGTCTAATGGAACTAGAAGCCTAAGAAAGTTGCTGAGAGAAGCTCTAAAAACGCAAAGGTCATCGCCACTGCACGAGCTAGGCTGGTATATCCATGGCAACATAATTGACAACATGTACCAATGGATCGTCGAGTTGCACAGCTTCAAGAAACACCTCAAAGTAGCAAAGGATCTCGAAAAGGCCGGCCTGACCAGCATTGTCCTAGAGATGCGTTTTCCTGCCGCCTTCCCCCTGGAACCCCCGTTCATCCGCGTGATAAGGCCCCAGTTTGTCAGGTTCAGCAACGGTGGCGGCGGACATATCACCGCTGGAGGAGCAATGTGCATGGAGCTTCTCACCAATACAGCCTGGCTGCCTACCTTGTCTATCGAAAATGTCCTTATGCAGGTCAATTTGGCAATCAGCAATGAACATCCGCGGCCAGCAAAACTAGACTTTCAGCATCTAGGACACGATTACAACGTAGGTGATGCTATCGCAGAGTATAAGCGGGTTTGCATCGCGCATGGCTGGAAATTTCCAGCCGACATTGATCGAATGCAGTGGTCGTGAGATTATAGCACAGGCTAAACGGATCTAGATCCTATGGTTACCTAAATAATTGATACGAATCTATCGGATTACGTGGTTTGATTACGTATCCAATATATTGCTCTACAGACATCGTATTCATCCGTTTCTAGTAGGCTACGTGCGTATAACTGATACAGGACCCTTCTGCCCTCCCTTCCCCTGTGCATTTCATAACAATAATAACTCTCCGATGGCCGTTTTTCATGTCATCAAAATGTAATGCGGACAGGATCCGTGCAATAGTCTCTTTATTCTTGGGTTCTCAATGCTACTCTTATTGCCAGTTAGTCACATATATCTTTTATGTTAAATCCCATTGTCAAGGAGAGGGTAAAGTAATCACAACCATGAAATGCTATTGTAAGTCAAAGCCATATATGCGCCAAAATATTTCGAGATAATAACGAGAGTCTCAAATCGCCAGGCTTTGCATGATGAATCTCTCGCATCCAAATGCCCGATACTGTACATAAAAATACAACCAGCCATATCACCCACAGCGACAGCGATAACGCGTTTGAGGATGTATCCGGCGCAGTGACTGTTGATTCGCCACATCTATACCTATAATCCAGTTAGGCCCAGTCCGAAAAGGGTCCCGAGGTATAAAGCCATACCTAAGCAAACTCATTTCTAAATTCATTTCTTCACAGCCTGAGCCTGTCGGCGAGCCTCCCTCGCAGCCTCCCTCGAGGCCTTTTTGGCTATCTTTTTCTGCTCTACTGCTCGGGCCGCTTGCTTCTCTGCCTTCCTTGCCGCCCAGAGTGCATTTGACGCTGTCGCCTTTTCTTTCTGCTCTCGCCGTTCCTCCGCTAGAACCTCGCGGCTGTTATCCGATGCCCATAGATCAAGGTAATCCTTTCCGTTTAGAGCCCGTTCCACTGTGAATGTCTTGTTGGCTCTCTCGATTTCATGTGTGTATTTGCTCTTCGTTGGGGCCATGAGTTTCGTCACGAATGGGGTAAGCTGGCACACATTAGCCACATCAACAAGAATAAAACAAGAACGCATGTAAATAGCATACCTTGAACTCATTCAGATTCTCAGGCACCACATATGTGCGGACCTTTTTCCAGTCAATCACGTATGATGATCCATTCTTCGCGAAGTAACCCGTCGATCCGGTTCGGTTTCCCTTGTAGTAACCGCCATTGACCTGTTTCGTTGTCAAGCGCAGACGCGCCATCATCGGCTGGGTAGGTCGGACCATCTTGACGATTGAGGATGAGGTTCAGCGACAGTCTCCTATACTGGGTCGCATCAATACGGAGTTGTTGGAATTCGAAGTTGGCTGGCGGTCGGAGAATCTCTCCGCCTCCGTCTAAGGTTGCCAAGACCTATTTTTTTTTTCTGCCGCATTGCGCTAACGATAAGGAAAAAATAGTCTGCACCACTACATTTAAAGCTCTACTTTATTTTTGGTAAGGGTATTTGATTTGTTTGGTTTTTGAGGCGGGCTTTTTACATACAATCGCCGAAATGCCTCGCAAACACACCCAGCAGCGCGGTCCTCGAGACGACCGGGCCAAGAGACAGCCCGGTACGAAGAAGAAATCCGGGAAGGTTCTGAACGCTCTTGCAATCGCCGAGAAGCAGAACCCAACGACGTACAAAATTCGACGAAGCCGGCTAGGTGCGGAAGACGAATTATTCAAGCGCAAGCGGAACCCCCCACGAGACGCAGAAGACGAAGACTCCGATGGTCCGGATAACAAGCGTCGTCGCACTGGCGAGGATTCCGAGGTCGACTCCAATGAGGGAAGCGACGGTGAAGGTAACCGGTGGAAGGTCGGGGTGGCTAGTGATAATGACAGCGAGTTGGACAGTGATGAGGCGATGGGCTCTAGCGATGATGAGAAATTCGAAGGCTTCACTTTCCGAGGGAGTTCGATGCCTAAGAACAAGCCGAAAGCGAAACCGCAAAAGTCCAAACGTGAACGTGAAATCAATCTGTCTGAAGGAGAAGATGAGTCGGATGCAGATGATGATGATGATGAGGATATGGAGGATGAAGACGACGACCTCGGCGAGGACGCAATCGACTTGGTTGCTGCATGGGATATGAATGCCGCAGACGAAGCGGAAAAGGCCAAGAAGGCAGCGGCTAAGTCCAAGAAGCGCGACGAGAGTGAAGAGTCGGATGAGGAGATCTCCGAGAGCGAAGACAGTGACTCTGATGACGAGAAGGAAGGGTCTGATCTCTCAATGAGCGACGACGAAGCCGGCAACGACGACGGACTTTTGAAATTGCAAAACTTTGTGGACTCTATGAATACGACAAACAATTCGAAAACACGAAAGTCGAAAGATGGACAAGAGCATCTCAATCCAACCGAGTTTGGATTGACATCTACGCGCAAACTGACAATCGCCGACATCCTCCCATCAGTTACCGATTCCCGCCTCAAGAATTCGCTCAAACATGTTGATTCAGCCGTATCCGAGCAGAAAGCTGGGATCCCCGGAAAGCTGGATGCACCCCTTGCCAAGCGGCAACAGGACCGTCTGGACCGAGCTGCGGCGTACGAGAAAAGCAAGGAGACTCTCGGCCGGTGGATTGAAACGGTCAAGGCCAATCGCAGAGCTGAGCATCTTTCGTTCCCTCTACATGATCCAGACAACCAACTCACGCATCGCATGAACCTTGTCGAGCCGCAGAACGATCTCGAGAACACGATTCAAAATATCCTTGTCGAGAGTGGGCTGGCCGATGCTCAAGGGAAATCCGCCGAAGACCAAGTACAGGAATTCGAGGAACTACAAGGACGCACACTTCCTATCGAAGAAATCCGAGCGCGACGAGCGGAGCTTCGCAAACACCGTGACCTACTATTCAGGGAAGAAGTGCGATCTAAGCGAATCAAGAAGATTAAGAGCAAGTCCTTCCGCCGTGTACACAGAAAAGAACAGGAGAGGGAAGAACAGAAGGAAAGGCAAGCTCTTCTTGCAGCTGGTGTCGATCTAGAGGAGCAGGACCGGGAGCGAAACGAACGACTACGAGCCGAAGCAAGAATGGGCAACAAGCACAAGGAGAGCAAGTGGGCTAAGAGCTTGAAGCAGTCTGGCCGAACAGCATGGGATGAGGACGCTCGTCATGGAGCTGTCGAGCTGGCACAGCGGGAGGAAGAGCTGCGGCGGCGGATTGAAGGAAAGCAAGTGTCCAGGGGTGATGACGACTACCTTGGGTCCAGCTCTGAGTCCGAATCCGACCAGAATCCTTGGGAGGAGCCAGATTCCGACAGTGAAAAACGGAAGATACTCAAGAAGCTCAACAAACTTGAAGGGGGCGACGAGGCCGACGAGGAACTCAAGGGTCCACATTCGAAGCTTCTGTCTATGAAGTTCATGCAAAATGCTGAAGCAGCCCGGAAGGCGCAAAATGACGCGGAGATCCGCCACCTCAACCGTGAATTAAATGGAGAGGAATCCCAATCCGAGGGCGAGTCCGAAGTGGGTCGGCGCAAGTTTGGTCTTTCGGATGACAAAAAGGCCGAAAAGGGCAAGAAGCTGGTTCACAACGAATTTGAGGAACCGCCAGCGTCTGATGAGGAGCCTGAACATGACGCAGAACAGACGGAGCCCAAAGCTAACTCCACTACGAAAACAAAGGCGGCTACGAAGCCCAACAACAAGCCTCGCGCTATCCCGGCTGGTGTCCTGGCTGGTGTCCCACAGGATGAGTCTGACGGTGAAGAAGAGAATCCCTGGCTAGTGCAGACATCAGGGAAAAATCGTCGCGCGAAGGTTGATGCTGATCAGACCGTTGATATCACTCCCGACACTACCGGCTCAGCAAAATCAAGCTCTAAGCAATCTGTCTCGGCTCCAAAGCCCCAAGCCCGTGTACCGCAATACCACGATGCACAGGATGAGGATGACAGCGACGACGAACGCAGCGTGCCGGTGCTGCTCAAGAACCATGACCTCGTGAAGAGAGCATTTGCTGGGGATGAGGTTGTGCAGGAGTTCGAGCAAGAAAAGCTTGACATCGTCAAAGACGAGGGTGATAAGGTGATCGACGAAACACTCCCTGGCTGGGGCAGCTGGACCGGCGACGGCGTGAGCAGGAAGGAGCAGAAACGCCAGAAGCGGGTCTTGACCAAAGTGGAGGGTATCAAGCCCGAAAACCGTAGAGACGCCAAACTCTCCCGCGTCATCATGAATGAGAAACGCATCAAAAAGGTACGAAAACTATGTCCGGGTTCCTGAAACAAGCTAACATGCTTTTACCTCGTAGAACAACAAGTACTTGGCAACACAGCTTCCTCATCCGTTTGAGACGAAGCAACAGTACGAAAGATCTCTTCGTATCCCCATCGGCCCCGAGTGGTCTACGAAGGAAACTTTCCAATCTTCCACCAAACCTCGCGTCATGATCAAGCAGGGCGTTATCAAGCCGATGGAGAAGCCGATGGCATAGATTTTGGGCTGCTGGTCAGTTTTGCACGTATTTTTGTGGGTTATATCCATGGGCTGATGCATGGCGGTCACACGACGTTTGCATAATTGAGATAGATCCATACCGACTCATTTCTCGGAGTATATAGGAATTGAAATATATCCACCCACAGTGCACACACTAGCAAGGCCCTAATTAACCCGGTCTCAATTTCTGTCATTCTTATCAGACCAATAATGGAAGACTACGACCCGGGATCACAAAGCTGATTCTTCGGCTAAATGCCTTCGGTTCCAAAGAATCTGTCTAGGTTGTGCAACCCCAACGCCGAAGAAAAGCCAGACACTAACGCAGGTTCCCCATACAAAGGGAAACATCGGAGTAGACATACACAACCGTCCAATCCTGCAGAGCGACATCCCACGCTCTCTCCACCCATCCCCAGCAAATGGACGTCACAGCCGGGAATCCGAAGTTGTGAAGCCGAAGTGCCCTCCCGACCCTGGCATTTTATACCGTAAAGGGCATTTTATTGGGCGCGGGGGGAGTCTCTCCCCGCCCCCACGCGGTGCTCGAGTCCACCCCCACGCACATTGGGAAACCCCCACGCCACCCAGTACCGATAGAGGAGTATGTTACCCCGGCTTGCCGAGAAATTATTGGATAGACAATATCTGCTTAGGGCTTGCGCGGGAAAACACAGTGCCATGGTTAGCTGCGGTCCCTGGACCGTGCTGGCTAGAAAAAACAATTTCCCATATATTCCCCGTACCCCACGGGGACTTTCTCCCCCAGAGATTTCTTCAATTCAGTTCTACCCTACTAAGTTTCTCCCATTTTCTGGGCTTTCCTCCCCTTCTCTGCCCCCTCTCTCTCTATCCCAGACTGGCATTACCGCACCCGCAGCCATGACGGACGAAACGAAAAAGTCAGGCGCTGATGCCCTCCAACTCGAGAACCCAACTATCGAGACTCCCAACCGAGCAGCAGCAGTTTCTACAATGGACCCAGCCCGCCGCATAGTAGTCGAGAAATCGATGAAACGCAAGCTCGACGCCCGCTGCTCCCTCTTCGTCCTGATCTACATCATGAACTACCTCGACAGAAACAACATGGCTGCCGCCCGTCTTAAGGGCCTCCAGGCGGACCTAGACATGAACTACAGCGAATACGCAACATGCCTGTCGATTCTCTACGTCGGATACATTCTCATGCAGGTACCCTCTAACATGTTCATCAACACCATCCAGCGGCCCTCGATCTACATCGCCATCATCATGTTGCTCTGGGGCATGGTGTCGACGTTGAGCGGTGTCGTGCATAACTTTTCAGGCATGGTCGCTATTCGATTCTTCTTGGGATTCGTTGAGGCGGCGTTTCTACCTGGTGCTTTGATGATTTTGTCGAAGTGGTATACGCGTCGGGAGTTGACCAAGCGTAATGCTATTCTTTTCTGTGGCAATCTTATCTCCAATGCCTTTTCGGCGCTTGTTGGTGCTGGTGTTCTTTCAAATATGCAGGGTACTTTGGGGCATGCGGCTTGGAGGTGGCTTTTCTGGAGTGAGTACTCTTTTTTCGGGGTTTTAAATGGTGCAGTGGTGATTAACATTGTGTCTAGTTGAGGGCGCGGTAACCATGTTCCTTGCTATCATCGCGGGATTCGTTCTTCCTGATCTCCCGTCCAACACGCGTGGGTTTACGCAAGAGGAGCTTGAGGTTGCTCAGATCCGGATGACGGAAGATGTTGGAGAGGCGGATGTTGACTCCGAGGATATGGGGCCGTGGGATGGGTTGCTTATGGCTGTGAAGGATGGCAAAATTTATATCATGATGATCACGTTCACGGCTTATGTGGTTGGGTTGTCATTCAACGCCTTCTTCGTGAGACTTTCTTGTTCCGTGGATATGTTGGGTGGTTTCAACTGACAATTTTTCCTAGCCATCTCTGACGGAGACACTTGGGTTTGGATATGTGCCTACTCTGCTGATGAGTGCACCGCCATGGGTTTTTTCCTGTATTTTCTCGGTGTGTGTTGCGTGGAGTTCGGATCGGTATCAGGAGAAGGTATGCAACAGTAAAATCAACCGAAACGAGTTGGCTCGCTGACTGGTGCTCAGTTCTGGCATATTGTTGGCCCTATTATTGTCGGATTGGTGGGGTTCATCATCAGCATGTCTACCCTGAACGTCGCTGCTCGATACGTCGCTCTCTTCCTGCAAGCCGCTTCTTACGCTGGGTAAGTTCTTAATCGCGCTTTTTACTGAGGAAATGTGTACTAACAACCACAGATTCATCGTCTTCTACTCATGGATCAGTACATCTTTCCCCCGTCCACCCGCTAAGCGAGCCGTCGCAATCGCCATGATCAACGCCTTCAGTCAGCTGGGTAACGTGGCTGGCTCGTATGTCTGGGATCTCAGTGAGAACGGATACCGCAAGAGTTACGGTATCGTCACAGCCATGTTTGGTATCACTATTGTCGGATGCCTCATCTTCCGCAAGGTGCTCGCGGATCTGAACAAGAAGCTGGAGGAGCATGATTCTCAACTGGATCAACCTCAACAGGCTATGGATGAGGCGGATGAGTCTTTGCGGATGCAGAAGGGTTTCCGGTACCTTGTTTAGGGTACAGGTCGATTTTGCTGTTGTTTGTAGGGGTTCAAGATTTTCTGTTGGCGGGTGGAATCCTAGCCTGGTGCTTTCGGATTCGTCTTTTTGTGATCTGTTCTCGATAGAATAGACAGGCGATGGATATTTTCTGGCACGAGGAACCAGCCTGCTCCTCGGTATCACTGGGACTGACCATGATTCAGATGAATATTACGACCTCAGATGAAGTCTCCTCGATTCGTCATCGATTCCATACTGTATAATCCCAGTAAATACTAGAATGTGAGCGAACCTCCGCCCCGGCTGTTCAGCACTATTCAGTCACAGCATTGAGTTTGAGACTGTCAAGCCTCGTAAGTTGGTGCACGAACTTAAACCTGAGCCCTCAGGATGATCTGGGTCATGTTGTCTCAGGCATCCCAGGCGTAAAATCATCTTGGCTCTTGGGTAACATTGGACCCGAGATTGCAGTTGCAAGGATCCAGGTTGACATCTAGCTCACTGCATGCGCGTGGCTCGGTCACGGTTCACTCTCGGGTCTGGGTGCCTTGTTTCAGCATGTTCCTCCGGGGAAGTGACTTGACCCAGGAATTGATCGAGGTAAGCGTTCCCCTGTTCAGCGGGTCATCCTCGATGGGAGAGTCGAAGATGATCAGGTCGGGTGAGAAGGCGGGGATTTTAAACGCGACCAGCCACTGTAACCCTGCAGGAACCTCAGTCTTACCACACTTCCTCTCCCCCGACCACATGGATATCATGAGGCTTCAATATGGTGTTCATCTTCGCAAGATATTTCCATGTCGTCAAAGTCTTCGTCATGGAGAGCAGAGCCAAGCTTCAAAGCGTATTCCTTCGAGCGCCACGCTCTCCTCCCGACCGAGATGGTAAACCTCAGCCAGTGAACCGCGAGCATGCGGATGATGATTTCAGTTCTCGGGGGTCATGCTGGGACTTTTGGCAGAGTCTATCGACTGTCTCTAACGGTTGAAGTTTGTTGTCTGGGGTTGGCAAAGAGTGTCTGGGGATATTTTAGTTGCCTGTTCTGCTCCACTCTTCGTCTTCTTCTCTTTCCTGCGTCATCGTCCACGGTCAATTTTGATCTTCTCATCTCATCTTCATCATCAACGTTGCAATATACGGTTTTGGAAATTTCGTCAGGACTCAGAAGACTCTGTCAGTTGCTCGTTATTGTAAGTTTTTTGCGCCGATCCTCACTGGGACTGCTGTCCACATTCCACCCTGCATTGCTTCCAAGGTTCAGAGATCCCTCGCTCCAATCAAGTCACTATTGTTTGTTTTGATTCGTGTTCTTCAGATTGATACTCACATTTGTGCAGGTCAACATTCTATGTACTTTGCTGGCTTCGAACGTGTATCCCCATAGTCCAGCATACTTGCATTGGAGCCCAGTTGGCCTGGCAAGATTCCCACCAGGCGTACCTGGAATTCATTGATATTCAGGTCCGGTGAGCTTTTATTTTATTCAATATGGCATCCCTTGTTGTTTCTTCTTTCTTGTCATTGCCTCCATTTCCGTTGTTTGGCTTGTTCGCTCCTTATACATGGGTCAACCTTCACGGTTCCTGTCACACACCTTTACATGTGGCCTATCTAGAGTATATTGTCCTTGATTATCAATATCCTTGACACTCCTTGGGCTTTGGGTGTTGTCAGCTGTTATTCTATTCACTGTTCCTGCACAAAAGTGGATACTGCTCAGATGAGAGATTGTTATTCACGCTGCTCGCTACACACTGGCTATATATCACTCAGTTTTTCTCATTATCTGCTTTTCTTCTTCTTTCCCAACCACTCGCTATCTGTATCTGCAACTCAAGATGGCCGCGATGTCCAGGTTGAGCCTGTCCAGCATGCTAATATGGCTACTGGCCACAAAGACAGTGCACTCTGCCCCGGCTCCCACTCAGCTGGGTATTGCGCCTGAGACCACCCAGTTTCCCCCGGCTACTCAAGTCTCGAGACTGCTGTTGCCCGAAACTCAAGGTGTAAGTACGGCAGACTCTGTTGTCGGATTCCTATTGACCACAGCCAGTTTTATCCTAGCGCGCTTGAGCGTGAGGGTCACGACTCCCAGCAGCCCACCCCCACGGTCTCAGACGGTCTCTTTGGCCTAGACGGTCTCCTTGATACCTTGGGTCAGCCTGACTCTCTGTTGGACTGGCTGCTTCCCAACCCGGATACCCCTAACGCTCCAGCTGAGCCATCTGCCTCGCTTGCCCCGGTTATCCCTTCGTTTACCACTTCGAACATCGCACCTACATCTGGCTCTTCTGTTAGCCCTTCTGTTAGCCCTTCTGTTAGCCCTTCTGTTAGCCCTTCTGTTAGCCCTTCTGTTAGCCCTTCTGTTAGCCCCTCTGCTAGCCACAACGTCCTTGATACTTCTACTTCGCCCACCTCGGTCACCTCGGTCACCTCGTCTACGCAGGTTGATACTATTACAAGCCTAGCTCCGACAAGCACGGTCTCGACTGAGCCCACTAAAGGTTGGTTTTCCATTTGATGTACTGAGACTCTATTAACAGTTTACGTATAGATCAGGACACAATGGCAGTAAACCAGAATGTATTCGTGCCGGTGGGAACTGGCCCGATCCCTTCGGCAATCGCCTCCCGGAATGATCACCCAGTTCCCAAGAACGGTGTTGTAAGTGCTCTCGGGGTCGTGCTTCTTCATCAAATTAACTTCAGTAGACTTCCTCGAACCCGATTGAAACGAACAAGTTCCACTCTGCGCTCTTCCTTGGTAGTCAGACCAACGCAACTTTTACCCATCCCTACTCTGTAGCATGGGCTAAAGGAAGTGGAAACCTCAAGAGCTTCGGCATGGCTATCTCGCACGTCGAGACGAATGTCATCGCATACGGTCCGACAAGTTCTCAAATCCCCGGTAACCCTGTTTCGTACTATATCAATCCAATTGGGATTCAGTCAATCTTGTTGTCGGCGACGGAACTTTCCCAATCTACTGTACTCACTGCGGAGAATCCTTTGCCCTTCTCGGCTAATGCAGTCCTTCAACCACAACGTGGGTCGTCTCAGAGACTCACTATCCCCGTGGTACAGGGAATGGGCTTTGTTACTGGTCTCTACACTCAACTCCAGCCAGTGGTGCAAAGCGCCGTCCATTTCGGTCAAGTAGTCACCGTCGGTTCCCCTAGGGCTGGTATTTTCAAGTATCGCGCTACCCTGGAAGATGGCACAATCTGGCTCATCTATGCTATTCCACAAGATGGTCGCGATCCCAATTTCCAGCTGGTGTCGAGTACCGACCTCCGAGGTCCTGGAGGTTGGACCGGTACAGTCCAAGTCGCAAAGAATCCGGCGGGGTCTGCTGGGGAAAGCCTCTATGACAACTCGGCCGGTGTCTTCGCCGCCGACGCAACTGTTTCTGGATCAGTCAACGACCGCACTGGCACATATCGCCTTGCCTGGGGCAAGTCTGGCAAGGATGTTCAAAACACACCCCTCCTGATGTTTGCTCTGCCACACCATGTCGCAGCATTTGACTCGCAGACCAGAGGTCGACTTGTGAACATTAACCTTCGTACTACCACCAAGGGCATGGCACGGGCAGTCATCGGAGAATATTGGTCCATGACAGAGCCCGATCTTCCGACTACTATGGACTTTGCTCCATGGTCCGTCAGCTCCGGCAATTCGCCTACACTAAGCGCGGCATCCCAGGCCGTAATCCGGAACGCAGCCGTGGCAGAGCTCGAACAAGACATGGACGGCCAGAGCAACTTGAACAGCATGTACTTCAGCGGCAAAGCTCTGAGCAAGTTTGCAACCATCATCTACACTGTGGACAGGCTGCTTAATGACCACGCATTGGCGGCACCTGCTCTCACTAGATTGAAGCAAGCATTTTCTCGTTTCTCTCAAAACCGACAGCAGTTCCCGCTTGTCTATGATAACGTTTGGAAAGGCGTAGTCTCGTCTGCTAGCTACGGTGGTGATTTAGGTGCTGACTTTGGTAACACTCTCTACAACGACCATCACTTCCATTACGGATATTTCATCCACGCCGCTGCCATCATCGGTGCACTTGACCCGAGCTGGGTACCCGCCAATCGTGACTGGGTCAATATGCTTGTCCGTGATTCAGGTAACGCAGCTTCCAACGATCCCCTGTTCCCATTCTCTCGCGCGTTTGACTGGTATCACGGGCACTCCTGGGCTAAGGGTCTCTTTGAATCTTTCGACGGCAAGGACCAGGAATCTTCATCTGAAGACGCCATGTATGCCTATGCGCTCAAGATGTGGGGGAAGACAAGCGGCGATGCTAGCATGGAAGCACGCGGCAACCTCATGCTTGGGATCTTGCGTCGAAGCTTCAAGAACTACTTCCTCATGGAGAGCGACAATGTCAACCAACCCGCCAATTTCATTGGCAACAAAGTGACTGGAATTGTAAGTCAAGCGAAAGTGTGCTGAGTATGATCCAATACTGACTGTTCGATCAGTTGTTCGAGAATAAGATCGACCATACAACTTACTTCGGCACCAATCTCGAATACATCCAAGGGTACTTCTCTCTCACCTCTCTTTCAAGAATCCACTAACAAATCAAACAGCATCCACATGCTCCCTCTCCTCCCGTCATCTCCATTTGTCCGCAGCCAGAAATTCGTCCGCGAGGAATGGAACGCAATGTTCGCTTCAAACGCCGCCGTCCCTGCCGAAAGGGTACAGGGCGGTTGGAAGGGAGTTCTCTACTCCAACCTGGCGCTCATTGACCCAGCCGCTTCCTGGCGCTTCTTCGCTCAGAACAACTTCGACAATAGCTGGCTTGACGGCGGAGCATCTCGAACCTGGTACCTCGCATTTGCCGCAGGTGAGTCTAGCTCCACTCAGATATACTATTTTTCCCTTACTAATGTCAGCAGGACTTGGTGGTGCGTAGAATTTTTGTGATCTCTATGATGATGATGATTTATTACCCTCGTTGCGATACAAACGATGTCTCTCTTTACTAGATGAATACCGGCATTTGGTTTTCGTTGATTTGGTCTGATATCCATTTTTGATCGTTTGGCCTGATTTTGCAGGGGTTTTTTCTTGGCTTCATAGAATACACTCGCTAGTCGCTACAGTAGACGAATGCCGGGATATCTGTCGGAAGACTCTTCTTTTGATAGGAACTTGAATCGATGACATTGAAGTTTGTCATGAAAGTAAAGACTTCAGTAAAAAGGTTAGGAAATAGAAGACGTATACGCTGACGTCACGTAGATTGTGGCTTCCGCGTCAGCATTGACCAGAACGAAACTCATACTTAAAGCTTGCCTCAGTTCAGGTATCCCGAGGAGACTGCCAGCTGGAGGAGTTCCGAACTCCGGGGTGTACCGGTGTAAAGATAAATAGTGAGCGATTTCTTCATATTATTGAATATCATGCGTTGTTCATAGACAAATCATAGCGCTAGTTCGCAATTCGACAAGACCCTGGATTTAACATAAGCTTGGTATTGTGGCAGTGCAATTTTGTAAGAGGGGAAATTGTCTCATGGGTGTTTTGGTGGTTTTCTTTTTGGTTTTTTAATCAAGATCTGGAACATTGGAATGAGTCAGGGGTTTCTTGGAGCTTCATGATTCAGAGGGATGTCTGAGTATTTGTTTATTTTTTTTCTTGAGGGTTCTCCTGCCGAGAATGCTAAGAACAAGAGAGATTGTTCAAGTCTCCGAGTGGAGCCGGTGATCGATTAAATGCTGAGGCTGTGCAACATGTAGCTTCGTCTTGTCCTTTTCCTCCACCAATCGTCAACTACGATCCTGCCAGCTTGAACCTTGCAAAGTTGAATGCAAACCCTTTTCCTGCGTGATAGACTGAGATCATCTTCCAGCCACATTTGTCCCAACCACGGCTCATCGTCACACTTTATCCAGTGGAAAGACCCTGACTTATTATCCCCCCTCATTCTGAACCAGAAGAAATAATTAATTACCGTGCTACAAACAAACGGCGTACATTCCAAGACTTTCTCAATCTCTGACTCAAACTACTTATACTAGCGGTGGTCGGTTCTGGTTTCCTCATGTGTAGGTCTTGACTTTTTCCTCTACTCCGTACTCCGTACCTTCAACCTTCAACCCTCAACCTCAACCTTCATCGATCTTCTCTTCCAGAGTTGATCCAAGAAACCCTTTTCTCTCCTTTCGTCACTTCGACGTCTGAGTCACTGCTGGTCTCTTTCAGCGTTTCGGTTTCAAACTTCACACTTTCCTTAACAAACTTACTTTCTTCTCTTCTCCTTGTTTCCAATTCATCTCTCTTTTTTCTATTCCTTTTTCAACCGGCCTCATAAATCCCTCTTACTATCTCTCAGGGAAATCCATTACTTCCGTGAGCTAATATACTTGCGCAAAAGCAGCATCAAGAAGCCTCATTTCCAGCTTTCGCCAACACAGCTGGGGTCCATCTAGAACAATGTCCGGCCTTTCAACAAGCAATGGCTATCAAGGGCCTGGCGAGACAGAAGCCTTGATGGGTGATTCCCGTCGAAACTCAACCCAGCAAAAACGTGCGCTACACTGGACCAGCTATCCTTCGCATGCTGCGCGCTTGACCTGGGCGACCCTCACCCGAGACTATGTCAATCTTCTCCTTGTTTTCGTTCCCCTAGGTATTGTTGCTGGGGCCTTGAAATGGAACAGCACGGCAGTCTTCACTTTGAACTTTTTGGCTATTGTTCCGCTTGCTTCCTTGCTGAGCTTTGCGACGGAGGAATTGGCAGCTACTTTGGGCCAGGCTATGGGCGGGTTGATGAATGCGACTTTTGGAAATGCCGTTGAGTTGATTGTATGGTTCTTCTTCCTTTCTCTTCTTTGATGATTTGGGCTAACAGTTGTCGTTGATAGGTCAGTATCGTTGCTCTGAAAGACGGCCAGATTCGGGTTGTTCAGGCTAGTATGCTCGGTAGCATTCTCTCGAATATTTTGCTCGTCTTGGGGTGCTGTTTCGTTGTTGGTGGTCTCCGGTTCCCTGAGCAATCGTTCAACACCACAGTAGCTTCGACCATGTCGTCACTGATGACCGTTTCGTCCGCTTCGTTGATTATCCCAGCTACGCTCTACGCCTCCTTGGCCTCCGCCAAAGATAACAGCCACACGATGGAGAATATTCTGTTCTTGTCGCACTGGACCGCCATCATCCTTTTCGTTCTCTACGTCATCTACCTCTATTTCCAGCTCAGTTCGCACGCGCATCTGTTTGAGGAAGTCAACAACGAGACAACTGGTGATCTCGAGAACGCTACAGAAGCAAATGCGGAGCCCGAAGAAGAGCATCTGCTCAACCCGGTGGCTGCCAGTGTGGCGTTGGTTCTTGTGACCGTTCTTGTTGCCATCTGCGCCGACTACCTGGTTGGCAGCATTGACAGCATTGTGGAAAAGACAGGCATGAGCCGTACTTTCATCGGTCTGATTCTGATTCCCATCGTCGGTAACGCCGCCGAGCATGTCACAGCAGTTGTGGTCGCCTACAAGGGTAAGATGGATCTTGCAATCGGTGTCGCAATCGGAAGCAGTCTCCAGATTGCCCTGTTCGTCACTCCATTCCTCGTCATTCTCGGCTGGATCATGGACGTGGATATGACTCTGCATTTCCACATCTTCGAGACCGTGGCGTTCTTCATCTCGGGACTAGTCGTGACCTTCCTCATTCAGGATGGCAAGTCGAACTACCTCGAAGGCTGCATGTGCTTGGGAATGTAAGTATTCTGCCTCACCATCAGTAGGTTGCCAAGCTAATCCGCCACAGGTATCTCATTCTGGCCCTCGCTTTCTACGTCTACCCAGACAGCGTAGACGAGGACGCTCTTTTCCACGCTGCGAACCTGCGATAAAAATCGCAATGTAACACCTCGCTAACTTTTTGTTTTGATTTTGCTAGCCAATACGCAACCGACGTGCTATGGCTCTTGATATCTTGGAAGATCTGACTAAATACGCTCTCTCGCTCTCTTTTCCTTTAATACGTTAATGCCAAGCTGCTCAACTTTGCACTGCAGGTCAGTTACTACGGAATAGTATTAGCTACAACTACTCTCAAGGCCGTGCCTACTACCACTCTTTATATTCTTTGCTTATTGATGGCTGTGCGCAAAATGGGTGGGTTTACACATGGCTGGGGTTCTGTCGTACTAAATTTTTCAATTACTTTTATTTTTTCTAGCACTCCGCAGTACCCCATAAGCATACTAGTGTCCTAATTCGTAATACCCCCTATCTACTCCGTATTTTTATCACGAAAGCGTCTATGATTTCACATTGACGCCGATGTCTTGGCATGGTTAACTATAAAAAACCGATGACTAAGCTCAATTGGTGGAGAGGAAAAACGTTCGCCGACGGAATCAAGAAAGGTCAACAACCCAAGACCGCAATATCCCAATTCACAATAAAACACAAAAGCATGCCACCCCGACTCAACCTCTTCGCGACCAGGACGGCAGTCCCTGGTCTCCGCCAGTCCTCTGCACCCTCCGCCTCGCAGCGCTGTATTGCATCTGCCCTCCGACGCAGCGGCGGCTACGGCACGAAACCCACTACCACCTCTCTACAGTCTTCTGTCGGTGCACAACGGCGATGGAACTCATCGGGCTCTGAGAAGAAGGATTTGGAGGAGGCGCAGCGCCAGGCTACCTCGATGCCGCATGTGAGCGAGGAGGCGGCGGAGATTAATAAGATTATGGAGAAGGAGAAGAGGTGTGATGGGACGCCGTCGAGTCCTGAGTTGCAGCAGGGGACTATGGTTTCTGAGGTATTTCCTTTTTCTTTTACCTTCCTGAGATCTGCGGGTGGCCGGGCTAGAATCGAGAACTAATTTGGCATTTTCAATCGGCACAGATCCTTCAGCGCGATAAAGAAGCCCAGAAACATGCCCCCCAGGTATTCCAGGACCAGATTAGGAAGAATAATAGCTCGCGGTCTTTCTCGACGTCTGCGAGACGCGGACAGGTCGAGAAGCAGGGCGCGAATGGAGATGGCGGTCTGAGTGCTGAGGCCTCTGCCGCGCTGGTTGAGAGTATGATTTCCCAAGTCACCGCGAAAGCAGCGGATCTGGAGGTCGCCTCGGGACAGCTCCCTCCGGGACTGAAGTTTGAAGCCCCGGAGTCGCTGCCGCGGACAGAGAATTACAAGAAACGCTATGAGCCGTTGCTCGAACAGTTCACGAAAAACCTTATGCGCGATGGAAAGTTGGCTACGGCTCAGAAGGTACCCTTCCCCTCTTCTTCCCCTTTGCATCATAACCGGCTAGATCTATGAAATACTAATGAAAATGATTCACAGAACATGGCCTCCATCCTCGACCACCTCCGCTCCTCCCCCCCACCCATGATGAACCCCAAACGCCGCCTCCTCAACAGCCCCCCAGCCTCTCAACTCTCCCTCGACCCAGTCTCCTACCTAACCGTGATCATCGACTCCGTCGCGCCCGTCATCAAACTCCGCAACCAGAAGGGTCTTGTCGGTGGTGGTGGCTCCGTGCAAGTTCCCGCGCCGCTTGCAGAGCGTCAGCGCCGCCGGACTGCTATCCGGTGGATCATCGACGCGTCTGATAAGAGGCGGGATAGTCGGTTTGCGCAGCGTGTTGCGGCAGAACTTGTCTCTGTTGCTGAGGGGCGGAGTAGTGCTTGGGAGAAGAGGGAGCATGCGCATAAGCTTGCTGTTGCGGGTCGGTCGAGTGTTGGGCTTGCGCCGAGGCGAGTAAAGAATTTTTAGATTGAGGTTTTGATTGATTAGTCTGGTCTGGTTTGCTTTGACTTATCTGGTCCGGTCTGAGCTCATGCTGAGAGAAGGGGTTTTCGAATTTCGCCATGTGTATATCTAAGAAGTACCTACAGTTATAGTATTTTTGAGCATTTTCCTTACAGGTTCTTCTCATGTCAGATGTATATTATTGAATTACAACCATCCATAAATGTAGTCCGAAAGGGTAGCTTATAGCTATATGTTGTGGGTATAGGCGATTTAAGGCAGTGCGGTGATATATATATCTGTTGAAAATGATGCTACATGCCCTAAGTGGTCCATACTTTATCAATTGGAATCGTCTAGTGGTTAAGATCACATTCAAGACCTTCGTATTGAGACGAGCAACGTGATCAAAACTAGTATGTGTAGTTTCATCACTTTACGAAAGTACAACCACGGCAAAAATGATGGCAACACATCACGCACTGTGATTGATTGGAGTAAGATTCTGGTCCATCACCACACCGGCATTATGTCACTGTCCGCTCTTTGAGCGACGATAAGAGCCATACGGTTCAGGCCATTAAGACTGTCCTCAAGGTGCATGTAAATGTCTTGAATGACAGTTCGAGGTTGGCCCTCCTCCTCTTTCCCTTCATCATCATTTAAATCACGGTCGGTTTCTAGCTCGACGCCTTTCGGTTCACCCAACACGTTTTCAAGATCCTTGAATGATCGTTGGATTCTAGTCAACTGGCGACAGATCTGATTCTTAACAAATGGAAGGTTGCAGAGTAGTTCGTCTAACGAAAGACCGGGGTTCTGGTTTTGTATATCAACTTCTTTTGTCCATATTCGAAGCCGTGCGAGTTCGTCCTGCCACGCCGAAAGTGGGATTTCAAGCTCTGAAATGGTGTATTGATCCTCGCTGCCGCATTTCAAAAGAATATCGGCGCGGTTGAGGAATTGTGCCCATCCGGAGGCTATCAATGTTCTGCTGTCCATATTGTATCAGATGCCGATGGTCTAGACATGGATTCAGAGAGGCGCCGTCACTGAGACCCCTAAGGTCGAGTTTTAGCCTCGTCTAGATACATGGCTGAGGATTGGGCAAGCTAATATTAGTTATCAACCCCGCAGTGAGACACCCGACTTGCATGGAGTGTGCTTCATCTTTTGGCTACCTCAGCACTGGCGTAGCCGCGACATCATCTTTCCAAAGAGCCCGGGAGAAGAAAACCTTCAGGTTTCCATTCAACGGCCATATTTGGCATGGAGTGTGTCGTATAGAGGTGTAGGGAGCCCGGAATCCTCGTCAGCAATCCCAAGCCGGGTTCTTTTCCCTCTAGGTTTGGCTTTGATTGAATTATCGCAATGTCATCCCATGTCTGTGCTCAAAATACCGCAGGATGAGAATCCTGAAGAAACTGTATCGCTCCTCAAGACTGCCAATCGCTGCATGGATGCTGTCAGCTGCGAAAGTTGAGAGCGGTACGGAACAGTCGTTCGAAGGTGCTTGTACTGGTCAGAGACAAAAACAGAACACCGTATCCGTAGTTCCCTTGCTGTAAGGCAGAATCATTCAATCTCCTTGGGAAGTCGAAGACACAGCATGCCAATCAATGATCTTGGATGAATGGATGATGGATGCTGGAGAGTCTTCAAGGTTGGAAGCTATAGAGGCTAGTCCCGGTTAGGCAGACTGCCACGGCGGTGCAGCAGAAACTCCGAGGCCAAAATTGAAGCTTCATGTTCCAAGGCTCTCGACTCACTTGAAGGATATTCTCTTATTTCAATGACTCCTTACCCTCAGGTTACTCACGACGTCTCAACATTTGTTTATTGTTGTCGCTGGCGGTTGCTCCAACTTCCAAAATCCTATCCTGCCACTCGTTAAGAAGACCCAGCAAGCTCCACTATTAAGCGGCTGTATTCAAGGCCAGTCCGTCGCACACCGTGTCGTCGAATGCTGGTAGACAGAAAGTGGCACGCTTCGCGACCGCGACGAGTGCCTCGACTGTTAACGACGCCGTAACCTCGCCATCTCCGCAAGATATCGAGCTCGTCGAGTATCCTGTCCTACCCCGTACCACAACAGGACCCCCACGCATCCAACCCACAGACTCTGGGTCACGCGGTTCTCTGCCATTTCTTCAACAACCCAGTCGCGATCTTCCAAGTCCATCGAGGCAGTTTTCGGAGCGAGCACAACTCCGCTGGGACACGCCCGTTAAGTTTCGATACTGGGTAGAGGCTCTTCAACGTCGCTCGACAACCCCAAAGAACGGTGACACAACCGCCAAGATGAAATTCTCTCACAGTATCCAATTCAATGCTGTTCCGGATTGGAGCGCGTATTATATCGCCTACAGCAACCTCAAAAAACTGTGCGTTGAAAATCCTCCGAACGGCTGGCTGCACTGTTATTCATTCTTTCTTGATTCGGATCACGGTGTCATGACAGCGCGCCGTGCTTGAGTGACACAGCCCCTGGTGATATCTAGCTAATCAGGAAATTTCATTAATAGGCTCTATAACCTGGAGCAGAATGTTCATCGATCGAACGCACAGGGCACAGACGTTGAGTCCGCTCCTTTGCTAGACAACATCCCGAGTTCGGACAAGATATTCGAGCAGGCTCTTGATGCGGAGCTTGCCAAGATATGCGCATTCTTCCGCTCGAAGGAGGGGGAGGTCTATGGAGACGTTGATGATGCCATGAGAGATGCCGAGGAATACATGGCCAAAGCTGATGGGGCCGAGATGAACCCAATGAATGAGAGCATGACGAAAGGGAGAAGAGTGAGCACGGATTCCACACAAAACCACCCGGCCGACTTTAGGCTAGGACCTCAAAGACGCCAGAGCACAATAAGCGAACCAACTCCTGATGAGTACGAGGAGGACAGCGACGACGAACGTCCTTTGACCGCACGCCCTTCAATAAATCAGTCGCAAAGCGCCCGTGTTGGCCACTCGGGCCATTCCGATGATGAGCGCACGGATGATATGAGAATCTCGTTTTGGGCAGACTCAAGGCATGGCATGCACAGTCAGTCGTTCGGTCGCCGCGGCGGGCAGCACGACCAGTTCACCGATCCAACTCTCGTAGATCTCTATAGCTCAGCGGTCTCGCTCAAGAAACGGATTGTTGCGGTTTACGTTTCCCTCTGTGGGCTCAAGGCGTATATCCAGCTTAACAAAACCGGGTTTTCCAAGGCTTTGAAAAAGTACGACAAGACCCTCGATCGCAATCTCCGCCGCGAGTACATGAATTCTACCGTGTCGCCCGCTTACCCTTTCCTGGGTTCAACTATGGAAATGGTTGACGAACAGATCCTCAAAATTGAGACTCTATACGCGGATTTGACTACATCGAGCGATCTATCCCTAGCTAAACGTGAGCTTCGCTTGCATCTCAGGGAACATGTTGTCTGGGAGCGAAACACTGTTTGGAGGGAGATGATTGGCATTGAAAGGAAAGCCCAGGCCGCCAATGTCGGTATTCGCCGAACACTTTTAGGAGGGGACGAGGATCCTGCATCAGCGCGTCGACAGGGTGATGAGCAGGCTTCTGCGAGCAAGACGCTCCGGACACCTTTTGGCGTGATACAGGCCCCGGCCTGGTTATGGAGTTTGAACTTTGCCACTCTGGTTATTGTGCTTCTTGTATTTGGCGTGCTGCTCTCGGTGCAGATTATGGACAAGCCAGAACAGCAGAATTGCCTTGCTATGCTCGTTTTTGTGAGCTTATTGTGGGCCACCGAGGTAGGTCAGGATATACTCTTTCTCCGACATAGCTAACGATTCAGGTGATACCTCTTTTCGTGACTTCCCTACTTATTCCTTTCCTTGTTGTGATACTCGGAATCATGAAGTCGGAAGAGAAGCCGTATAAACGTCTAGGCCCTAAAGAGGCCACCACCGTGGCCTTCGGCGCTATGTGGACTCCTGTTATAATGCTGCTTTTGGGCGGATTCACAATCGCCGCGGCGCTATCCAAGTATGATGTTGCACGACGCATGGCAATGTTTGTTTTGAGCAAAGCCGGCTCTGACCATCGTGTTGTCCTTCTTACCAACATGTTCGTGAGCATGTTCCTCAGCATGTGGATTAGCAACGTAGCTTCGCCGGTCCTTTGCTACTCTATCATCCAGGTGAGGATGTCCCTTACAGTCGCGAACTGAGCTAATTATGTGCAGCCTCTGTTGCGGAACCTTCCGCCCGATTCCAGTTTTGCCCGGGCTCTGGTTCTTGGAATTGCGCTTGCCGCCAACGTCGGCGGTGCTGCGTCACCAATTGCTTCTCCGCAGAACATCATTGCTCTCCAGAACATGTACCCGAGCATCAGCTGGGGCACATGGTTCTTTATCTCGCTACCAGTCTGCATTATCTCTATTCTCCTAATCTGGGTGCTTTTGCTTGTCACGTTCCGTTCCAGTCGTGACGCTACAATCGTACCCATCAAACCAGTAAAAGAGCAATTTACCGGAATCCAATGGTTTGTCACTATTGTCACGTTGGGCACGATTGGCTTGTGGTGCGGCAGTCATCAGCTCGAACATGTCTTTGGAGACATGGGTGTGATCGCGATCATCCCAATTGTGTTGTTTTTTGGTACCGGAATCTTGAATAAGGAGGATTTCAACAATTTCCTGTGGACAATTATCATTCTCGCCGCCGGTGGGCTTTGTCTTGGAAAGGCCGTGACATCTTCAGGACTGTTGCATGCTATTGCGGAGGACATTCGAGCAAGGGTCGAACACTTCAGTCTATACGGAGTATTGCTCGTATTTTCAGCATTGATTTTGGTTATGGCAACGTTCATTTCCCATACCGTTGCCGCTCTGATTATCCTTCCCCTTGTACGACAGATCGGCGTCAGCATGGATGACCCACACCCTAACCTGCTGGTTATGGCCAGTGCATTAATGTGCTCGGTGGCCATGGCTCTGCCTACCAGTGGGTTTCCAAACATGAGTAAGTGCCTAATTCCCATCCTGGTCTAGCGTTCGTGTGTCAAGGTCAAGGCTAACGGTCTCTAGCGGCGATTATGACGGAAGTGCCGCAGACTGGGCAGCGCTACTTGCAAGTACGGCACTTCCTTACGCGGGGTGTCCCCGCCAGTCTGATGTCATTCGCAGTGGTCGTTACGATCGGGTACGGACTGATGATTGTCGCTGGTCTGTAGGCGGCATTTCAGGTGAAGTTTTACGCTACATACAGAATTAGATTTTGGTGTTTCTTGAGTATTAATTCATTTTCATAGAATACACAAGATAGAAATAGCATGCCTATTAAATGATGTCGTACAATAGTAAAGCGACCTGAAACGAATCCAATCAAGTATAGATTCAACTGCAGACAAACCCAAAAATTCAAAATTCGTGGACGACATAACATATCAGCTGGTGAAAGACCACCATCATCACCGAACCATGGATAACTGATAGATATCCATAACCGGATCATTTACTAATTCCTGCCCAGTCAGTCAGTATCCCAGCCAGTGGTACCAAACTCCCCCACAGGCCACAGGAAGGGGGAGATAATGAGACAAAAAGGGGGGGGAAGGTGACACTCACAATAACCCCAATGTCAAATCACCATGGATCTTCGCCTTCAACTGAACCTCAATATCCAGATTCAAGTCCAATCGCAGCCTCAGCTGCTCATCACTGCCCTTACCACCCCCGCCACCTTCTTCCTGCTGCTCTTGTCCACCTCCACCAAGGACACCCCCAACAGCCTTGCCCGCACTCCCCGTGACACCATTCACGGCCTTCCCTGCCGTGTTCTGCACCAGGTCGCCGGCCTGGTCAACACCACCGAGCCCACCGAGCGGGCCACCGTCTGACCCTTGCTGCTGGGACTCGCGACGGGGTCGACGCTGGCGTCTAGGCCGGCGTTGCCGTTCTGGCTGTTGTTGTAGTTGAGGCTTTTCCATTTCGGGCTCGGGGCGGTGGATGTCTTCTGCGTCGGAGTCGTTGGGTTCTTGTTCGCGCTGGCGAGAGTTGGTGTTTGCCTCTGGGGTAGCGTCTTGCTCGGGGGCAGGCTGGCTCTGTTGTTGCGGGGACTCGTTGTCGGAGGATTCTTCTTTGGGGTGGGGAGATTGAGGGTTTGAGTCGGCCATAGTGAAGAGAGAAAGTAGATCAGGTCTTGGGGGGTGGGTGTAGTGGTATATGTACGAAGTCAGGTAGTCTTTGTTGGAGTATGTCGTAGGAATATGCAGGTGTAGATAGTAATAGTAAGTAGATAACAGGAAATTTGAAAAGCAATATATTATTTATAACCAACCGCGATAAATTAATGGCCTGTGTTGAATAAGAATTACTTCATACCTCACGAGTTGGGAAGGACTTTCAGGCGCAACAGCGTCATTGTTTCCATGGATAGGCCATTCTCTACAGCAAGGTATGATGAAAGAGGCCACCCCCAACACGCAACACTCCAGCCTCCGAGGTACTAGACCCTCTTCTTCAGGGTTTAATATGGATTGGACATGACGTCTCTCAGCAAGGATTGTCCGACGCCATTGTCTAAGGTTGACCCCGTTATTTTCTCCGAGCATTAATCACAGGCCCCGGAGACTGGAAGTATAGCGTCAGAATCCAGATTTCTGAATTTAACGGCGTCGCAGATCACTAACTAAAGTTACTAAACTTCCATGCTTTAGATTTGATACCAGATTGTATTCAGAATCCCGACATATTAACAACATTTTAAGCGAGGGTAATTCGCCCTGACCCAGACTTTCCCTACTATATATCGTATACTGTACCGTTGACCAACTCTGCGCCTTGGCTGGTTAGGCTTATTTTTGGTAGCCTTGCCACAGCACATTCCAAGATCTGGCGCGAGTGAAAATTATGGTTTCTGGGTCGTGACACGCGTTGCAAGTAAATTTCAAGAAAATACAGCGAGGTGAGATTTCCTATTGTTGTATGCAATTGTACCTAAGTCTCCGGAGTCTGAGACCTGGACTCGGATATCGTCATACTCCACGGGCTCCAGCTGGAATCTGGAATCTGCATGACTTGGGAGATGCGGGATGGTGTCATCGGTTGACTGGACTCCTCCTGGTGTTCTGAATTAATTAATTTTTATGTGCCGATGTTCATCGTCGAGTTCTTGATGATGTAGTCGCCGTGCTCTGTAGCTGTACTCTGTAGGGTACTGCCTCTGACGTATGCTCCGCAACTACAGTCAGTAGATGCCCTTGAAGTCATAGATCCTCTTGCCCCTGCTCTGTCAGGATTTCTTATTTTATTTTTTTAGTTAATATACTACCTTTTTTGCTTGCATTTTATGTCATTTTCATTTTCATTTTCCCCGAACTCTTCTATCTACCACTCAATACTCAAGTCGTCAGTCCTCTATACAACCTCCTCGCTCGCCTCTTTTACCACAACAACTACCACCACCCCCGCTACCTATAGTCTATCACTCTCACTACAATGGCGACCGCAGAGAAAAAGCAAACCCCTACCCAGGAGCCCGAGGTCAAGAAAGAAGCCCAAACCCCTCAAGTCAAGCAGGAGGACTCCGAGGACGACTACTCCGACGAATATGACGACGAATACGATTACTCCGACGATGATTATTCCGACGACGACTACGGCCAGACTGGCTCCGGTAAAGCAATGGCACCATACCAATCCCAAAGCCAGAATACTGGGCAGTCAATAAGCAGCCGAGACCAAGAGTCGCAGCAGCAAGCGCAAAACATCCAGAACGGGACAATAAACCGCGCCGGCGGGAAGAAGAAGACCATCGACGACGAGGAGGGATTGAAATTGAAGCTGGATGTCAATCTGGATATTGAGGTTGAGCTGAAGGCTCGGATTCATGGTGATCTGACGTTAGCTTTGCTGTGAGTTTCCCAATCTTTTTTATCCCCTCTCCTTCTCCCCTTTCTTGGTTTCCAGGCCTGTTTCTTAAACAGGGTCTGTAGAACATAATGTGCCCTTCCTTGGAACTGCCGCCAATCCTGAATAGGAGTTAACTCTGACGCCCTCGACAACAGTGCGTGAGTTATGATATTCGATATGGGATCGATGCTGTGCCGGTATCGAGCTTGGTTTCTTTTGTTTAATGTCTTCTTACCTAACGAGCTATGAGGGTGTTTTCTTGATTTTTCTGTATGTCATTTGGATGGATTGTTCAGCAGTTAATGTGGGTATGGATCAAGTGGGCGAGTCCTGCATCATTCTTGATTATGCTCTGCTGCAATTGTTTAGAAACGGTAATTGAATCTCGAACTTATCTTCGTTTAATGTTAGATGTAGCATCTACTCGTGTTCAGAGTATGAGTGTAATTGTTCAAGCTCATTTTAACCTTTTCACAGTGGAGACAAGTCAGCACATGCAGATAAGCCGAGGTCGAAGATAATTCTCCGCATTGATCCTCCGACGGAGGACACTTGAGACGTGAGTAACCTCAAAACTTACCTCCCTCAATCCCGTCTCACTCCAGCCTACAACGTATAGCCACTTGCTACACTGTCTTTGCTTGCTCCGCTGCACAACATAAAAGGAAATCTAACGATATGGCGTCCACCGGCCCCCCCAAAACCTTTATAATCCAGCACATGAACGCCGACCACTCCCGCTCTCTATCCCTCTACCTCCGCGCCTACTGCGCCGTATCCAAGAAAGCCTCGCAGTCCCCAACCCTCGAAGACATACGCCTAACAGACATGATCATATCCGCCCAAGGCTCACGCTACATAATCCCCTTCGACCCGCCCCTCAAATCCCTCACAGAAACCCGCGCCCGCGTCGTCGCAATGCACAAGGAATCCCTACGCCGCCTAAACCTATCCGATACAAAGGTCACTAAATACGCGCCACCGCGAGGCGGAGAAATCATTGGGTTCGCAATCCTTTTAGCGGCTCTTGTTGGGTATTGTCGGCGGGGGAACTTTGTGCCAGGTTCTCTGCTCTACGATGGGGTCGGGCTGGATCGATTCCCGCGGTTTACGGAGCTTAGTTACAAATATCAGCCGTGGGTTTTTGGGACTCTTGCTGTCACGCATGCGTTTGAGGCGGTGGTTTTGTTGGCGTATATGAGATTGAGCAAGCATGGGGTGCAGTTGTTTTCGGGTTTGTGGTGGACGTGGGTGGTTTTAGGGTTTGTGGAGGGGTTTCCGGCTTGGATGAGGTTTGATCAGTTGGTTAGGAGGACGGAGAGGGAGGCTGAGGAACATGCGAAGAATACTTGAATTGTTTAGTTGACTTAGAATAACTAATGTTAGAACTTCATAACCACGGCCCCTGGGAATGATCGGTTTCTGCCTGATGGTTAAGGCAGGTATCCAGACGGAAGGCTAGCCCAGAACGGCCAAGCGTAGACGAGGTCACGGGGTTTTGGACTAACCACATTTGACTAGCGCCCACGAAAATAGGGCAACTTCGACAAGCGAAGACACACACGGGAATCCACGATCGCCGACGACAAGCACTCAACTCCTCGACCACCCCAACGACGACCCTTGCCGCTCCGATTCTGGTGAAGGGCTGCAGTTAGAGGTCAGTATTTCATTCTCTAGCTCTGGATTGTTTTGTTTCGGGGTTCCTGTTCTATCTCGTCGAGCGGTGTCGGTGTCGGTTTCGTCTATGAATCGTGAAAAATGTCAAGTCAACTCGGTATTATTCAGTCATTCGATATCCTTGGGGGGAGAAGCAGTGTTACAAGCAGCGAGAACTCGGAATACTGCTGTCTTGCCTGCAATGGAACGAGAAAATATTTTTTATCGACACTGGGACGATTTTGCGAATTGGAAGAATGCAACACAATCAATAGCACCATTACCCAACGATATCGATCGCTCGATGGGATAGAATTTGGGACAGCAAAACTCTGGAATCACAGCGCGCTGGCTCATCGTGGCTCGAACTTGTGCTAACATTACTTGGAACAGTCCGCCTCATAGACCGCCAACATGGGTATTTCTCGCGATTCGCGCCACAAGCGCTCGGCCACCGGTGCTAAGAGGGCCTACTACCGCAAGAAGAGGTATGAATCGGACGACACCAAGCAGACAATGGACAGACGGATATTAACATGAACCCAGGGCGTTCGAGAAGGGTCGCCAGCCCGCCAACACCCGTATCGGTACCAAGCGCATCCATTTGGTCCGTACCCGCGGTGGTAACCAAAAGTTCCGTGGTCTCCGTCTCGAGTCCGGCAACTTCTCCTGGGGTTCTGAGGGTATCTCCCGCAAGACCCGTGTCATCGTTGTCGCCTACCACCCTTCCAACAACGAGTTGGTCCGCACCAACACCCTCACCAAGTCCGCCGTCGTCCAGATCGATGCCGCCCCCTTCAGACAATGGTACGAGGCACACTACGGCCAGCCCATCGGTCGCAGACGCCAGCAGAAGACCGAAACCACCGAGGAGAAGAAGAGCAACAGCATCGTGAAGAAGCAGGCCGCTCGCTTCGCCGAGTCCGGCAAGGCCGAGTCTCCCATTGAGAGGCAGTTCGAGTCCGGTCGTCTCTACGCCGTTATTGCATCTCGTCCTGGCCAGAGCGGTCGTGTGGACGGTTACATCTTGGAGGGTGACGAGCTTGCGTTCTACCAGCGTGCTATCCGCAAGTAAACGCGAGTAAATGAGAAGAGATATTCACGCAAAAAATTAAATTTTTCTCTTATTTATTTGTGAAGCCTTGACTGTCATGTAAAAGGTGTGGAATCGGAGTTAGCAATTTGACGTCCTTTACCGACCTCTTTACCTTATAGCTCTGGCGTGGCCGGGCGGGGATGTAGATGAGCCTTAATGAATGATATGTATCGCTGCTTTGCATAATATCTCGAGTAATCGTAGTAGCAATCGTGGTGCAGTCTATGACGCACTAGGTATACTAACTCGATAGCAAGCCTCCCCGCACCCCTCGATCTCAACCTTACCTACCCTCCAGTCCTTCACCTCACCTCTACCCAGAGCATCTGCACCATCCTACTCCCACCATCTACCAAACCACCTCGAAAATGCCCCCGAATCCCATCCCCAAATGCCTACCCAAAATCCGCACCCGCTTCCTCCTAATCTCAGACACCCACACAATCGCCCCCCTCCCCTCACACACGCAAACCCCCTACCCCTCAACCCCCTACCGCACGCCCCTCCCCTCCGCAACAATTCTCCTCCACGCCGGCGACATCACAAAAGTCGGCCTCCGCACCGAACACGAAACAATGCTCGCCATGCTCAAGGCACACCCCGCCGAACTCAAAATCGTCATTGCAGGAAATCACGATATCACGCTTGACGAGGAGTACTATGAGAGCGTGGGGTGGTTGAGGCATCGGTACCGGATGGGGTATACGGAGGGGTTGTCGGATGGGATGGTTTCTGGGGAGGGAGGTAGCAGGAAGGCAGGCGGAGGAGAAGGGACGCTCGAATCGCCCACAGAAATAAAAGGTCTCTATACCTCCGCCGAGGCAATAAACTCCGGGATTCGATATATGGCTGAAGGGACAACCACGTTTACGGTTCCGTCTACGGGGGCGCGGTTTACGGTCTACGCGAGTCCGTATACGCCGGAGTTCTGTCGTTGGGCGTTTGCTTATCCGCGGGGTGAGGATCGGTTTAATCCTCTTCCTGTGCAATCTCAGTCACAATCTCAGCCTCAGTCGATACCAGGGCTGAGCTCGGGAGGGGGAAAGGGTAAAGGTTTAGGGACGAGTATAATCCCTGACTATCCCGCCGTCGATATCCTCCTAACACACGGTCCTCCGTATGGTATATTAGATGAGGTTGCTGGTGTCGGGGGTGTAGGGTGTGAGCACCTCGCGCGTGCCGTGGAGAGGGCTAGGCCAGCGTTGCATGTTTTCGGGCATATACATGAGGGGTATGGGGGGAGGAGGGTTGAGTGGGATACTACCAGTCAAGGAGGGGCAGGGACGGAAACAGAAATGAAAACCCAGGGGAAAGGTAACGGGGTGAAAAAGGTTGAAGAGATACAGTATAATCGGGAGAGTGTACTGGACGACCAATGTGTGTATGTGGATCTTACGGCGGAATCTAGCTCTAGCTCTGGCTCTGGGAGACCGTTGAGACGTGGGGAGGAGACTTTATTTGTTAACGCAAGTGTTGTTAATGTTGGGTATGAGGCTTTGAATGCGCCGTGGGTGGTGGATTTGGAATTGGATGGTAGTGTATGATGTATATAGATTTTGCGCCGAAATAGGATATATATATAATGTTAAACTAATGTGTAGATACACCGATACGACGGGCTATAATATTTTGTCCAATGATGTCTGTCTATTGTACCTAAGAGTATGTAACCTGTGGTACGTATATGCAAGATATATTTCTCGCGAACCATCCGCTTTTACAGAAAAATCAAGGCATTCATGCAAATCTAGGCAGACCAACAGCCCATACTCGATAAAAAGGAGGACAGGTATCTTACAAACCCCTGAGACATAGAAAAGAAATACAACGAAGAAAGATAAATAGGTATAAACGTCAATAAAACAGATAGTAGGAAAGAGGTATCAAGAGTCCCGTAGATTTATGATATCGCCGCCACATGGGTTCATATCCAAGAGGAAAACAAGTGAAAAAGAGAAAGGCGAAGGAGAGAAGGCAAGTCAGAAGATGTCTTTTTGTGTCCTGAAACTTGGGAAAGAAAAACGATTAAACGCTTTATGCAAAAAAATTGTGGTCATTGATGAAGAAAAATAAGGAAGGATAATGTCCAGACATTAAAAAAAAAAAAATTGAGGAGCAAAGTTGAGAAGAGAATCACTCCTCATGGACTGTTTGTTCGCTTCTGAAATCGAGCCGGCTGGCTTTTCGTCCGACTCCCTTGAGCAAGCTAAATCGCTTCATGACGGAGTCTCTCACGCCATTGCTCGCATGAGAGCTATTGGTTAGTGTGCCAGGGCTTCGAACCTCAGGGCTCCGGACAGAAGTTGAGCTACTCCGTGTCACTGGCCGTGGGTGTTCGGTGACCGATGGGATGGTTGACCACCCTCCTCTGGGACTGGTAATCGACGGGGTTGGCCGAAGCTGATCCTCTGCCGTCCCATTGTGACGAGAGGTGCTGCGACTGACACTGTCCATGGACTTGCCCGCCGCATCGCGAGACGTGCTGCGAGATCGTTGTCTCTTGTGCGACTTAGAATCGTCTCCGTTTGTGCTAGTGCTTATTGACAACGAGGAAGTGTGCTTCTGTAAGACTTCTCCGAAGAAACTCCGTCGTTTATGATTTGTATCTCGTGACTGATTAGTCGTCCGACTATGGATTGTAGCAGCGTCATCGAGATCAGCGTCCTCATCTCGGACCGAGCTAGGGACGTGGCCATTGACTTTAGTACCGTTGGTATGTCCTTGTATTGTTGCAACCGAGCTGCTCGCCCCATGATTAGACCGTTTGAAGGGATTCATTACGCTGATTCGGTGGCTGACGGATTGTTTCCGAGAGGTGTGTCGGACGTGACTGTTCTTTCGCGACGCGCGAATCAATTCATCCTCTGGGCTGATGGACCGCGGAAGTGCGGTCGTCTGTCGGCTTTCAGAAATAGGAGACTGGGCTGGGAGAAATTGAGGAACTAGGGAATCAACAGGGCGAAGAGACGAGATTTCTGGAGCGAAAGCTTCCTCAAAACGGCGCGTCAGCTCATTCTGAGTTGCTTGATGCGCTGGGCGCGAGTATAACGCGAGAGCGTGCTTGATTGCTAACGCGTGATCAATGAGAGCCACAGCTAAGGCGTTCTTCAAAGGATCAACCGGCTTTGGCGTGTTTGCGTTGTCGTCTTCTTCCTCTTCTTCCTCCTCGAGATCATCAGTTAGGAATTGACGGTACTGAGTGACAAAGCTTGTGGAGGGTGAATTGAGCTCTAGCAACTGTTCCAAGGCTTCCGTCAAATTAGACAGGCTTATATCTTCACCGGACGCTGCGCGTCTGTACAGCAAATACAGCTCTTGAGTCTTGCGCCAAGTGCGTTCAAGGGCGGTCTGGAGAGGCGACAGCGCAACCTCTTCAGTAGCGATAACCTCACTTCGGCGAAGGATATTAGGGAATGGTTCCGAAGTTGCGTAAATCATCTTTTCCACCCACTGCTCCTGGACGTCTGCGTCACGGATATGCCTCCGCAATGTGGAGCTGAACCGCGTGGGCTCCGAAATCAAGAGGTGATCTCTCACTGATGGTGGCACCTTGGATCGTTGGTAAACCGGGTGGTTCATATCCCGGTGCACGCTGACCGGGCTGATATAGAGGAATTGACCTTCATAGTCATGAGGCTCCGCACTAGAAGACAAGACCTGCGCAGCTGGATGCTCCTTTTGCATGCGATCAATAAGCATAGCCATGCGTTCTGTCGGGGCACATTCAACGATATATTGCTTATCACGTAGGGTAGACGGAAACCCGAGGCCTTTGTACAAGACTCGGAAGTAGCGAGGAAATTGCTTGTCTTCTTTGGCGATGGCCTCGTGGATCTTGGCCATGGACCCCTGGGTTCTCGAGAGCTTGATGAAATCCATGACTGTTTCTTCATAATGTAAAGCAAGTTCCTTGTAGCAAGCCAACGCATGGGTCCACGCTTTGGAGTCTTCCAAATACTGAATGATAGAGAAATACAAAGCTTCCTTCCTTTCAAACGAGGTTTGTTCAGGGAAAGCAGGAATGGCAAGTTCAGGAACAGAGCGTTTCGGATCCCAGTCATACAAGTCAGCATGGAACTGAAGTGCAAGACCAGCCTCGGTGAAATTGCCAGCTGCAGCCTGAACTTGAGCAAGTTCGTGAACATAGCGAATGAAGATGTCTTCCCGACCCATATCCTTCATGTACTCCATTAGTCGAAGAGTATGTAGACTCTCGGCCATAGAGCCACTTTGGGAAGCCACAAATAGATCCAAAAGCTCATCGACTGTCGCAATGAGAGCTTTGACTGCCTTTGCAAGGTCTTCGTCATACACCTCGCAGCCATCAAAGCGATCTAGCAGCTCGCCGATGAACAATTTTTGTATGATGCTCTCGTTCATGTTCTTCGTCTTGAAAAGACTGTCCAGACTGGAGATGATCTCGGTCTCTATAATTGAAATGTCTTGGTTTAGACTCCACTCGCTAAGAATCATGGTTCGTAATATGTCAACCGCCACATGGCGCAGGCCTTCGTGAACACTGAGACAGAGCTCGATGATAGGAGATACGAGACCTGGCACGTATTGCACCTGGTAACCGCCTAATCTTTTCAGCCCATATCGCGCTCTCTCGTCATCAGTAGTCTCCCAGCCGATAGCCTCCCAAGTAGAATGCAACAAGTCCGCACCCTGTTCTCGAACATCGCCAGCGATTTTCCAGATAGTGCGCCGCTTTTGCTCAGGAACAGTCTCTAAAGCAAGCGCATCGCTCGAGACGACTTTGAGTAATGTCATGAAGAACGACTCCCACACCCGGGTGTCAAATGTTTCTGCATCGTCGGGGGCGGGAAGCAGCTTGTTAATCATGAGAGAAGCAAGATACTCGAGACTCTTGACCGTCGCTCGGTGATTGTAAACATGGACACTGAACCAGCTTTCTGGATATGCTTCGCAATTCAAGATCGAAGTATGAACCTCGAATGCCTGTGAGAGGAAATTGGTAAGCTCCAAGCCTTTCAACCGCAGTCGCTTGGGGTTAGGTATCGCCGCAGTTGCAGCCATCAAAGCTGCCAGCTCCACCAAGACTTCGTCAAACTTCTGGCTGATCTTTGAAGCCTTGAGTTGGAACGGGAATGTTTTGCTGAAGAGGAGAGACAGGTAGTTGGTCTCATCCACGCCATCGGGGATAATGGAGTAGTACGACGAGAAGATTTTTGGCATGAAGGCGTAGAGCTGAGGATCCGGTTGGATCAACAGTTCGGCCACAATAGCGCTCACCAGACGGACTTGATCACGGTATTGATCTGAAACGGCACCTGTAGCTCCCCAGTAAGGGTCCAGCCAGCCAATACAACTGGAAGCGAGGCTCTTCCTCTCCGAGCCTGAGCTGAAGATCTCGAGGCGAGTATAGTGCTGAATCAGAACCAGCTTGTATAATACCAGCATACCCTTAACGTCCGTACACGAATCCATAAAACTGAGAGCAATCATGATCACCTCATCCCTAGATAGCACTTTTGAGAGTTCTGGAACCCACGTATGGAAGTGTTGGACGACGAGGGTCTTGCTGCCAACTAGGGCGGGAGACGGATTCTTCATCAACGTCTCTAGCGATTTGAATATCGTATGCAAGTCCCGGTTAAAGGTTGACTGAACACGAGTAATACCAATTCCCTCTTCTTTCAATTTTTGCTGTTGGCGAGCGTTGATAATGAACTTCAAAACATGTCGCCCGACCTTGAAGGTAGCGCGAAGGTTGCGCGACTGCTGCACATCGGAGTTTGCCTGCAAGAGACGGAGGTAGCTACGGATGAGGCATGGTGTGGCGAATGGGAAATTGAACTGGTTTTCCGTGTAGTGGTCTACCAATGGGCCAAGATTGAATCGTCGATCATGGACAATCCCAAGAACCGTAACAAGTATCTTGAAGATGAGGTCCTCATATTCTTCGTTACCAGCATTTTCCACGAGAATCGCGAAGAGGGCATCAAAGACGCTGCTCAATTGCTTGACAATCTCGATTTCTGGGACGAAAAGGACCCTCTTCAAAGTGTCCAAGACCTCCCCCACAGACCGCTCCTTCCAATTCAGCAAGCTCAAAATCACTTGATCTTGTGAATATTCTGTGCTGCACAAATGTGTGTCTAGGTGGAGGGTAGCTAGCGGCCCGGTTAGGGCCTCATCCTTTGCAGACTCATTCTTACCCAAGGAGCTCCAGGGAAGGGACAAATATGCACCTTTGCCATTCTCAATGGTGGAGGTGTGCTTGTCATACGCATGTAGCAACAGAGAATGGGGTCCATCTCGGATAAAAGCTTGATTTTCCCAGAGTGGCATCCATGCCAGCGCAAAGGGGAACTCTGGAGCATCTGCAACACTCATGATCAGATGAGATCCTGGAATTTGATCCGTGGGTATGTTGAGGCGAATTGTCTGGTTCCATGGCTTTCCTCTTTCAGTGATGGTGGTTCTCCATGCCGTATTCGCGCTCAATTTCGACGAGGAAGGGAAAACACATTTATCTATTCGGGCCCCAGATGCAGCACGCACTTCGAGAGTAAGTTGCAAATTGCGCAGCCCAGTGAAGTATGCCATTGGAACCTGGCCAGACTGGGGATGTGATAATAGTGCCTCGGGAGGGAAAGTGGCGTTCGAAATTGTCACGTAGATATCGGACCTTGGCTTGTTTGGTGCCTGAGAAAAGCCCACTCTCCTAGTCTGAATGACATCATGCATGATCGTTGGATTCCTCCGGATCAATGCATCTGAATCAGAGTCGACATAGGGAAATAGATGGAGATGAACACGAGCGGCCCGTGTGGACCTTACATATTTGCCGCTGGGGCTGGGCAGTAATGCGCGTATCAATGCATCGAAACCATCCGTATAGCCTTCTCCATCCTCGTTTTGCTCAGACGGAGACCATATATTGATCACTTGCTCAGTATCTTTGTCCTGGCGGAAGATCTGGGAAATTTCGAGTATACCCACACCTATGGTACGGAATTGGCTAGAATCTTTCGGCGAAGCGGTTGCTCCCTTATTGCTGGTTATACTCCCGGACGATTGAGGAGGAGGTTTGATGGCCTCGGTTGACTGATCTGGGCTTTGAAGACCACGCGGCTTAGAGGACCACATCATACTGCGGCGGGATTTGAGACCCCCCTTGACAGAGTTACTAGCAGTGGGAGGTTGTTTTGGGGAAACGAGGCCCTCGCGAGAAGCAGCCGCCGCAGACTGAGGAGGAATCGGTGCTGTAGAGGCAATCTCTGGCGCCCGGGCAGCCACAACAAGATATAGCTTGGGCCCGCTTGTTGAGCCATCACCAATATCAGTACCTGACAGTTCGGTGAATAGCGTCTTCAATTTGTTGCTCTGGCCGGAGCTCGCGAATTGCTCGGGTGATGGTATGTCTAAGATGTACGTCTCAGATAACGGCTTCAGAGCACCTGTTTCGGACATAGAGCATAGATAAATAGCGAGAACCACAGGGCCCGGCGCATTGCCTGACACGGCATTGACCTCTAGAAGCAGGTTATGGAGTGCTGCTGCGTCTGAAGCTTGGGTTGGGGTACTTTCAAGCATGCTCATTTCGGACTGGAGTTTAGCCAGCTGTACGGCGGAATCGTCGCCTGTCAGCAATCGGCCCCTCTGTTGAGGATCTCGCACAATGACCTCTCCACCCATTATCTTGTTGCCTCGCACTAGCTTCCAGACCACCTCATGCCGGAGAGCCTCTTTTTCTTGCGCAGTCAGCACGTTGTATAGAAGTTGTCGTCTAGCGAAGTCGAGTTCTTGGACTATATTTGACATATCCTCCACGACTTGATACTGCTGAGAGAGGAGCAACTCGTGAAGTTTAGTGGAGTGCCATTCACGTAGGCAGGAGGCGATCTCGTCGACCAACGGCTCCGAAAGCGATGTGGGCGTTTCATCGCCGATCTTGAGCATGGGAACCGGCGCGGCTGGCTTGGGCGCATCGGGATCCCGAGGGGCCACGCTGACCGGCGTGAGTGGGAGGGTCCCCCAAGGACTGCTCCGGGCCCCGCGCGGAGTCGACTGGTCATCGTCGCCTATCCGGTGGATCATTATTTGAGAAGGCTTCTGTTTCTTTGCGATTACTACATCAGACACCTCACCGGGAGCATAGTAATCATCTTGGTAGGAAGCCAGGCTGCTCCTCACGTCCGAGTCTATATCCTCCGTCCTGTCACCAATTGACCGATCTCCATTCGTTAGAGCCTTGAGCGCATCCCCGTCACCTAGCACTTCGCGGATCTCTACACAGTTGCGCGGGAATATGCCTGAAAAGACTCTCGCCTCGAGTGTCTGCCCTTTGGTACTCGTTAAGCCTGCCAATAAAGACGGCGGAGCAACCAAGTAGCCCCGACACCATTCGCCATTGGTCCCGCCTTGTTCAATGATGTACAGCTCGTCACCGAGTTCGAGGGGTAGGTCGGCTGGGGTGGACGGTTGGAAGGGGTAAATGGCGACGGCAAAAGCGATTCGAGGCAGAGGCCGCCAGGGCATGTCTGCAATAAACTGAGGCCAGAGCGCAATCTGCAGCAGTCGTCGCAGAGGGCCGTCGGAGGAATGTGGGAGGCGTTGTTCAGGAGAGGTTGCAGGGTTGGAATTCTCGTCTAGTCAAGGAGGCGGGCCGCGACATGCAAATGTCCTTCGGGCGAATAGGGAGGATGTGGACAGACTCGCACGTTGTATGGATCGGGAACAGCAATCGACAAGTGCACCCAGCTGAGAAACACCTTATCTTGAAACCTGAGCAGTAACAGAATTTGCGATTAGCTGGATTCACATTCAAGACAAAAGACCCGATAAGGGAATTGGATCAGATCTCCCGGAGACGAGCCACACGCTCAAACAATGGTTCAGCAGCCAATAAAACAAACGATCCCAAAAGACAGAGCAGTGGTCACAGCAAGTGCACACACGAGCCAACAGTCAATTGGGGCCTCAGCTCGTTCAATTTCTGAACCCCTAGCAATGTAGTGGGCGGAGGTGGAGTCCCCGGTCGAGTGTTGTTGCTCACCTTGGCGGGAACGGTGGAGAATATGGGCAAATAAGGGGTAGTCGAGCAGTTCAAGAATGAGGGAAACGACAGACAAACGAAAAGAGCTATCGTCTAGGAGCCGAGAAGGAGGATGGACCTATGATCGAGAGTACAAACCCAAAGACTCGAGGGGGTTGTCAATTTGGTAGTCGGACAGACCATCGAGCGCGAAGAAAAGATCCAGCGATCAACGCGGGAGGCGGAGACAGCCTGGCTGGACTGTTCAAGCCAGATCTGTCTAGATTGACAGTAATATTGTTGGAAATGATTCTTTTATTACGGAGGACCCTGCATTATGAAACCTAGTATCTAGTCTTGATGGGAAACAACTACACACCTGCAGTACTACAGAGTGGCCCCTGACCCTGAAGAAACGCGCAGCATTGAGGTCCATGGCTCCAGGACCCGAACTTGAGCCTTTCCAGTAATTGGTAAAATCCTACTGTTTGCATGGCCCACCAGTTCTTATTGTGATCTCATTTCATTCTGATTAGCAAGATTTCTCTTTGCGTTTCAAAATAAGTGCTTATATCAAGTAGTGCATTGTTGAAGAATATCCAACCCAGACCCCCATCTATATTTCATACATAATAGGATGCTCACACCCAGTCCTTGACATACGACAAAAAGAGATACTAGATATAGCATACTAAAACATTGGAAAGTTGCATTACTTCCTGAACATGGCAATTGCGTCTTCCTTACGCCAATCGAGTTCAAGTTGACCTTCATATACCGCACGGAGGACGTGTTGCGTCCGATCGTGCGCCCTCTCATAACGACCCTCACATTCACGAAGCACTTTGAGCACCAGGCTCCGGCTAAGTCCAGGGTCATCGGCGTCACCAAAGTGTTTCTCGACTCGCTTCTTGAGCATATCGACTCCGCGTCGCATCTCTTTCACATCATACGTGGCCAGCACTTTTTTCGCCACAGACCGCGAATGGCTCGGGCGGCTCGCGATGTCCGTAGGGTTGCTAGTTGCGACAAGAAGATTCTCGGTTGAATCGACAAAGTCGAGTAATTTTCCAAGTGGTCTGTGTATGACAGAGTCTAGGTAAAGTGTCATGTGCTCTTCGAGATCTTGTTGTGCCCGGTCACGCCACCGTTCCAGAACGGGTAGATTTCGAACGTCAACATCCTCGATATAATGGTTCATATTCTCAATTAACAGAATATGGTAGTTCAAGACTTCTTTGTCTTCAGGATCACCAGAACCGGTTGTGGCTGCTACTGAAGACTGGCCTGGTGCTTCCTTGGCGATGAACTTCAGCGACTCCCACATCGCACGATTGATACGATCATATGCTTCATCGACGCTGATGCGGACATCATAGAGCTCCTGTGATGGGTCGGAAAGCATGTTTTCAACGGCAGCAGAGAAATTTGGGAAAATTCGCATGAAGGAAATGACTCCCTTCCGCTTATTCACCTTGACCTTGGTCTCCTCAATGCCCCGGATCTGATCGTCAACGAACCGATTGAATAACCCAATCAGGCGAGAGTGGATTTTCTGGAGCGAATGAACGATGAAATCCTGGTTGGTATCATCAAAGTCCGAAATGTACTTTTCCAGCGCAAATAGAATACCGATTCCTTGTCTGCATTGACCGTTAGCTTTGAAATAACGGGAGAGACGAGGACGATAAACTTACAGGGGATCTGCCTTGATGGACCAGTCTACAAGGTTTTGCAGGTCCGTTGGCCAGAATGAGTAGAGCTCGTCCATTGAATGCTCAACCTTACGCGCCATTCCTCGATCCGGATCGGCAAATTGCTTGACAGTAAAGTCTGGGACCGCACGCTCGTCCGGGTTGCCAGAAGCCACCAGATCCGCAAAATCCATACTAGAGAGCGAGGTCAAATGGAAAAAGCGCACCGCGAAGTTCTGCTCCTCCGATATCATCTTAATCGTCTCATTAAGGGTCCCCGAGAACACCTCATAAGGTTCCAGCTTCCCATGCTGCTTGTCACCAAAGGAGGGTTTAAGTCCTGCGGCAGCCCTAATAGTCTTTCCCCTTCTCACGGTCAGCTTCCTTGCAGCGGTTGTGATACCTTCGGCTTCTTTCTCCTTGTCCTGGTGTGTGAAGAGGAGCTCTTGTTCCTCGCCAGATGATTTCCTTGCGGCTTTTTTCCACACCATGTTGTTATCACGGAATTCGGCTTGGTATGACTGCTTAGCCTGCTGTTCATATAGAGTGATCAAGCCTTGCCACTCCGATCCACTAACTTCTCTTGCGAAGAGCGTTAAAGCATTGTAAATCCATAGTTCTCGACGAGAGTAAGCTCTAGCTGAACCGTCGAGTTTCATGGGATCTTTTTGGGCACCAGCTGCCGCGTCAGCTCGCTTTTGTTCCGCTACCTTATAGGCAATGGCCATAAACTGCTTGAGCCGCTGAAGAAAAGATGTACACTGGTATCGGTATTCCTCCTTCTTGTCCTTGATTGCGCGCATCTGCCCAATTTCGGTGTCGGCGTAAACGCCCGCACTACCGTGATCGCCGGCGGCATCCACTCGCTTTTTGTTGTGCCAAATATCGGGGTCGATCATGAGCATAGCTTTATACAAGGCAGAAAGTGAAACTTCGGTCTCCCGTAACCCATCTGGATTGCTAAGAGAAGCCTCTTTCAAAGGTTGCAAGGTCTTGGCGGGGATGGAGAGCGTCTTCAGTAGATTTTGTAGCTCACTGTGAAGGAGCTTCTGGTTGGCAGTCTGAACCTGCAAACCTTGAGACTGGGTCTCGATATATGACACGTCGTCACGAAGCGTCTAGAACAAGTTTAGCCAAAACGTCCATTTGGAAAGGGGAAAGTTAGGTGATGGATTCTCACATTGAGCTCGTGCGAATACAAAGTGAGCAGGTTGTCAAGCTCCTCACACTCTTCAACGGTCTTGTCAATGAGCTTAGCAAGTTGATCTACCTTGCCTTCCTGTTGCTCAAGGTTACCAAGCCAGCTTGTAGCTTCCACGCGCCCAATCTCACGTCGAACATCTGCTTCGAGATCTTCAATTCTTTTCTCATCCGAGAGACGGCCATTCCAGCCAAGATCAGTCAGGATGTCATCAAAGTCAACACCACGACCAGCAAGGACTTTCGGGTCAAGTCCAAGTGCTTGGCAATACTTGATAGTGTTGTCTTCATGTCGCCGGCGTCGACGATCACGCGGGGAAGGCGACATTGATCGCGACCTTTCATCCGTTTTAGGCATCATTGCCCCTAATGCATCTATTGAGGCCTTCTTTAGGGGCGCTACGGTAACCTCGGGGATAGCCTCCGTTATCTCGACCTTGGGTGGTTCAGTTGCAACGGGCGCATCGGTAGGCGGAGTTTGGAGAGTCTCTTGCGGCAATGAAGACTTGGTGGGCGGTTCTATGGCGGGCTCTTCAGAGGCCATCCAGTTCGCAGGCTCATTTGGCTTTCGGAGGAATGGCGCAGGCACGACACCGGTAATCCCATCGGGTTCGGCGGAAGCAGCTTGCTTCTTTGCAGCAGCCATAAGCTTCTCACCAGCGCCCCCAGGCCTTGGTTTAAACGCGCCGTAGGCGTGGGCTGCCTTGCGCAATGCACCGGCGAGGTCTTTGTTTGACTTTTTCTTGACCATAGGTCCAAGACCTGGTCGATGAGCATCATCCTCGGGTTCCATGGCCTCTGTGGGGGCATCTGAGGGGCTAGTTGAAGGTGAAAGAGATTTACTCTCCGCCACAGGCTCACTCTGCTCTGCTTTGTTCTTTGAAAGCGGTTGCGGTGTCTCGACAGCCTTGGCAGAGGCGTTGTTGTTACTCGCGGACGAACCTGGCCGCAACCCCGGTGGTACATCGGCAGGATGCATATTTGATGTACTCAGCTGATGTCCTCCCATAGACGATATCGAGTGCCCTGGAGAACTAGACAGAGATGTGCTGCTCTCTTTCGATGTTTCTTTCATCCGCAAGTCACTCGGAGCCAGCCCCGGCACCATATCGTCTCTGACTCGCCTAGCCTCGTATGTACTTGAGCTTGAGTCTTGACTACGAAGGATGGGGCGCGGCTCAGCTAATGTTTTACCGCTGCGCGATGATGGTGGTCGGGGATCTGTGTGCAGACTTGATACGCTACCTTCAGAGTCCTTGTTTAATTTTTCCCTCGAAGCTGTTGTGGGTGTCCTGAGACTGCTAGGTATCTCCCTGTTCCTTGATTCTGGTGGCGTGAGCGGCGGGATCTTTGGTATCCTGTTATCGGCGGCGAGTCGTTCAATTGCACGCGGGGGTGGTAGGTCACCGTGGTCTGTGGGAGCGGTTGGTGGGGGGTGCTGAGGTGGTGCGAACGGAGGCGGGCCGTTTTTCCCGGACTGCCCGGTAGAAGGCCTTCTTATCTGCTCTCGGCTTTTTTGAGCTCGTATTGGCAGCTCTTCGTCAGTTGGTTTTCGTTTGGGCCCATCGCGGCTACGTGCATGGGCCCAGTGAGGCGATTGAGGTCGACTCCCATGGGACGAAGGTGGACCAGAAGTTGGAAGAGATGCTTCAGACAACGAAGGGCCTGTATGCACCTTGGTGATCGGAGATCCGAAGGGGGCTGCTCCCAGAAGGAGTTGACGCTCGCGCTCATCGAACCCAATAAGATTCGGCATCTTCCCACCAGTGTATTTCTTGTAGATTTTCACCAAGCTGCCGATGAAGAACTCCTTCTCCTTAGACGTCTTCGCGTACCAGTAGTACGGCTTTCCAACCGTTACCACGAAGCCAAGGTTTGCTGCCCATTGCTTTTGCTGTTGCTCCAGCGGAGTGGAAGGCACCCACGCATTGAACGATTGGATTGCCGACAGATCGTCCAACATCCACGTCTTGCCAATCGAGAACGATCCGTCATTGTTTTCCCTAGCCTTGTGCATGCGCACTCTGCCAGAGCGCCTCACAGCAACAATTATAACTCTAGGCTTCTTGCTGTCAGAAGATGGATTCGGTGGTGCGGGCGACGATGGATAGGCGCCATCTTCTATAATCCGGACGTGGGTAATGTATGATTCGACCACTAGTGTAGAATAAGCGGTTAGCCAGTCCTGAGACTTCACATATAATCACGGGCCATGCGAAAGCATCCAGCTAACAACATGCCATCTGTATCGCCCATGTGGAGCCCAAAGATTATTGTAACGTACAAGAGCCATCACTGTCTTTCTTTGCGAAGCAACTGTGGATTATTCTTCGCTTTTCATCCTCGAATTTCTCGGCTCTCGAGGCGGTAGTGTCAGCCGATCCACCATTCCGACTCTCAGCACCTCGTCGAGGATCCCTTTGAGGTGGAGTTTCACCAGAGGGGCCTCGTGACCGATCGCGGCCACTCATAGTTATGATTCAAAGCGCCGGCAGCCTGGATCACTCAGGATATATCCGAAGCCCGTTGGACATGATCGAGGTGCCGGGAAGAATAGCGAAGTGAGAATGCGCAGGGCGGGAATGACAGGCAACCAAGATCAACTCAGAGTCAAGGCGAGAATCCAGATTGGCATAAGATGTAGATAGCTTGACTAGATGAAGTCCGTGCAAACAGAGGACGACTTCAGTGCTATCCGGGGATGGATCGCCGGGCGGAGAGCCCGTGGCTGTTACGGAATTGTACATCGAAGCTCATACTTCCCCATATGTTTCTTGAACTTTACAATGCTTTGGTGTACCCTTGTGTAACACCAATGTACTTATCAAATAAAATAGGTTGCATTCATTTTACATGTATATTGGAGTATAAACAAGTATACATATAGCTTATAAAAGTTGCCAACCTTATGTATAATTCAAAGGGACTTCCCTCCAGGCGTCGCTCAGCTGAGTAAGCCTGACGTGGGCCTGGCACGTGAGCTGGCGTGAGTTGAACGGCGGATAATAAAAAACAGCCAACCATAGTGTGTCCCCTGACTGACCGCCTCGGTGACCAAAATTTTTTTTTTCTGCCATTTCTTTCTTTATCGGTTTTCCTGTCAAAGGGATCGCAGTCAAAAGCATTGCGCTGGGGATTTGACTCTGGATAATATCTCTCAACTAGCAATGGCTGTTTCCAGTAAGAAGAACCCATCAACAAAAATGGTCAAATCCGAAAAGAGTGTAAGTGGGCTCTCGCAGTTTGAATATAGGGTTGATCGGCTGATATGTCTTTCTACGAAGCAGGCAAAGGGCAAAAAAAGCACCAACACAGCATTGCCGAAGAATCTAATCGCTGCTGTCTCAGCTCTTCTTTCTGAACATGGATTTTTATCTACAAGCGAGGCCTTCACCAAAGAGCTGGCCAAAAAGTCCATCAAGACGGAGTCTAAGCACATACCATCTCTCATAGAAATTTTCCAGGGCTGGGAAGCTCAGAAGGACGGCAAAGCTTCGGACGGCTCAAACTCCTCAAGCAGCTCTGGTAGCAGCAGCGATGGCAATGCGGACAGCAGTTCCGAGGATTCGTCAGACTCTGATGTTGACATGGCCGATGCGCCAAAATCCTCGAAGAGACGAGGCTCTTCCTCATCCTCTTCTTCATCTTCTTCCACTTCCTCCTCTTCTTCCTCTTCCTCCTCTTCCTCCTCATCGTCATCTTCATCGTCTTCTAGCTCCGACAGCGATGCGGACGATGAGGGCGAGGATGAAGCAGCACCCACTCCTGCTCCTGCTCCTGCTCCTGCTCCTACTTCAAAGGGTGTCAAGCGCAAGGCTGAATCAAACTCATCCGAATCCGAATCCGAACCGGATGAGGTACCGAAATCAAAGAAGACAAAAGTGAAGTCAGATGCATCATCTTCGTCTTCTTCGAGCAGTGAGAGCTCCTCTGACTCTAGCTCTGACTCCTCGTCCGACTCTTCATCCGAGTCATCATCCGACTCATCCTCCGAGTCCTCCGATTCCGACTCCGATTCCGACTCCTCCGACTCCTCTAGCTCCTCTGACTCTGACTCGTCATCATCCGACTCCGAATCCGAGAAAGCCGACAAGAAGGCTTTAAAGACTGCCACAAAGACCCCCCTCCCGGCCTCTGACTCTAGCTCCAGCGACTCTTCAGATGAAGAAGAAGGTTCTTCCAGCAGCAGCGGTACCCTCAAGAACTCCGATTTCGAAGACAACAAGAAATCCGCACTGAAAACCAAGACTGAATCCTCGACCACTATTTCCTCAAGCGCCAGCCCCGCTCCTGGAGACGAGTTTACCAAGAAGAAACACAGCGGTGCTCATCCTACACCCCTAGCCGCACTCAGCGCGCTACCGCACGATCACCCCTCGAACGACTACATTTCTTACGCATACGCCGACAAGGCTTTCAAGGATCTCTCCATTACCCGCGGAAAGGGGTTCACCAAGGAAAAGAACAAGAAGAAGCGTGGATCCTACCGCGGCGGTCCTATCGACATTGGTGGCGGGAAATCATTCAAGTTCGATGATTAATTCGACGATTGCGGACTGCTTGAATGATACCATCTTCTAGACCATACGTTTCCGGTATTCGCCTCGTCTTCATTTATTATATCTCTTAGTGTTCTTTTTACGAGCTCAAAGTCCTCGTTCAACAACAAAAGTTCGGTATCTTAAGGGATATACTCTCTAATTATATGCCACACCTAGATTTCGTTAACTTTGCTTCCAATTTTACAAGCAAGGCGCTTATGGAGCTGGAGTTGAATCATTTTTGTTATTCTGTTCTCATTCTTTCCAAAGGTCTCTTATCTATTGAGGCTATCAAGTGCTCTCTAAACCAAGGCAGTTCACCCGTAATAAAAAAGAAAGAAAATCAAAAACTGAGATACATTATATGTTCAGTTAATGACCCAAGAGAGATCTAGATGCCCAATTAGTCCCTCCGCCTCCAAGCCCCAGGTTCATCAAGCGGTTTCCACCTCCTATCCCAACCAGTCGCCTGCTCATTGGCAATGCCCCGATCGTCGACCGCCCAAAAAGGTTGCTGGGTTCTCAGCTTTGAACAAGTCGTTGTATCCCTACTATCAGGCCTTTCGTAACCAGAGAGTTCAAGAACTTCGGCGGCCTTTTTGCTGCCTCTAGCTTTAGGCTCTGGGTACAAATTAAGGGTGTCACGGTACCAGTCCTGATTAGGGCCAGTCAAGTCATCAGTTGACGCGAAATCAAGCCGCATGACGCCACCGGCGATGCCTGTGTAGATGGTTGGTGAGAGGAGGGATGGAGAGGACATGGTGTAGATTGGGCCACGGTAGCGGTGTCTGGACGCGCGGGATCGAGCTGTTTCATTATGTGAGGGGATATTGAAGGAGAGGAAGAGGGAGAGGTCTTTTCTGGGATAGCCTGTGTGAGGCTGACTCCTTGGTGGGTTTTTGGATGAAGAGCCATTGGTTCTGAAGCGTTGCTGTGGCTTTGCGGCTAGATAACTGTACGTATTTGGCATCCTAAGATCAAAAACTTTGAGCACGGCATCGCCTCCAGCGCCTAGAACGAAGCGGTCATGGCCGAAGGGGTGTATACAGTATACGGGATTCTGGTCCGCTATGTCTCTATATATCATTTCGTATGGTTCGTGTGAACGTATATCATGGAGTCTGCGTAAGGTCAGCACAATCGAACTGTTCATATTACCTGTCAGGCGGAAACATACCTCACTGCATCATCGCCCCAAGCTGCCAAAAATGCGTTCCCCGCGGCGCCACTGGTCTGTCCATCTAGGGGTGCAATTGCAGTGACAGTAGCTCTCTTGGCCAGACCACTTGTATCTAGCCCTAAGAAGTCCGCACTTATTTCACGATCAAGTGATATCCCGTCTTGGGAGATGGTGGAAATGGAAATTGCATCATCAGAGCGTCCAGTTCCCACCGCGAACCTTTTTGAAGATAAGAATTTGGAGCTTCTGTTGCGCCCAGAACTCCCTGCTTGTATCTGAAGACGGGCAAAATCTTGGACTTCGGGCTCGTCCGTGGTCGTGCTATAGAATGCGATTCTTCCGTTGCTCAAGTGAGCCGCCAGAATCGGCTCTGGGCCATCGCCTATGTCGGTGCGTTCAATTTCCAAGCCGGATGTCTGAAACTTCTGCTTATGCTCATAGCTGTGGCTTTCTGGTGAAATCGCAAGATGGATAAGTTCGCCACGCATTCGTCCGAAAATCAAGTGTTCTTGATCCGGTGCCTTCGCTTTGTGCTCGGATCGTAAGAGATGAATACCGCATATATCATCATGGCTGCTAATATGTTCCAGGTCATTGAAGACAATCGATTTTTCCGATCTTTGAGACCCCGTAGTCCTGATCTGGAGTACTAGTTCATGGGCAGCGCTCCAGGCCAACACCTCCTGTCGGTCATGCCAGCTTGGCCCAGACCATATCTCATATGAGTCAATGGCTGGCCGGTAGCCATGGGTGGGATTATCGCCGCGAGTTGCCTGAGGGGAGCCGCCCAGTTTCTCTGCCGTCAAAGGACGGAGGACAAACCGGCCTACAACAGCATGTTTGTCCAGAGCTCGAGAGCGAGAAGTAAGGGCCTGAGCTGCATCTTTCCATAAAGGTGGCGTGGGTACGTTGTGAAATCGACTATTGACGAATGCTTTAAAGATCCTCCAGTCTTCGCTGGCAATAATATGGTGCAAACGGCGACAGGTTCGAGCTAAATAGGCCAAAGCGCTTGCAGTTGGGAGATGAGTTGCAATGAGATAAATTATCTCCGGAGGTAGTGTTGAGAGAAGCATAATAGCCATGAAACAATTCTATGTTTGAAAAAGCGATCAGGGCAGCGTTTTATATGTGCCAGTTTATAGAGGTCCCAGGTAACACTGCCCTGAATTTAAGGCTGAATGATTGAGGCTGAGCCATGATATGACTCACGAAAAATGCATCACTATAGAAGAACGGTTATATCACAGGCTTCTTGACTGGGGGAAAAAAAAAAATCAAGATAGAGAGGTAAGAATTTCGAGTGTGGATGAAATTCTCCAGCTGGTGTTGAGTTATGTCATCCAACCATCATTTATTTCCATTCTTCTTGAGCTTGAGTCAACACTCGAGAGATAGTTATTCAATATTCGTTGTTCAATAACTAAACAGGCTATCCTGGGTTTCAAAAGTCCTACAATAACTCTTCTGCAACCCTCTGGCCCCATTGCAGGTCGTCCGTCTCCCTAAATGCGGGGAAGCACCGGGCAGGCAGGTCGATCCGGTGGAGGCATTGTCAATGTCTCATCGCTTCGAGGCCGAAGATAAGCCTAGTAACATATGATAATGAGCTCGAGTCTCTCGCAATCCCCCGATTGCCTCCAGAATAGTTTTTCCTCCCAAATTTGATCTTGGTTCCTGAACTACCTGGACAAGGTGCACCATGGAAGTCCATACTCTCACCACAGTAATGGCCGTTGCGGTCGGCATCTTCCTGCTCTACAATGCTGTGATTTATCCTATGTTTCTCTCCCCCCTGTCAAAGATCCCAAGTGCGCATTGGACGGCCCCATTATCTCCGGTCTGGATTCTCTGGAAACGCTTCTGGAGCCAAAACAATCGGACAATCCACGCAGCCCATGAACGATTAGGACCCATTGTGAGGTTAGGACCCTCGGAGATTTCCGTCAATTGCGTCGAGGAGGGCATCAAGTCGGTATACACAGGCGGCTTTGAAAAGCATGAGTGGTATCCGCGTGTGTTCGGTTCCTTTGGGTAAGCGATGTTGCAGGCAGATGCTATTTCAGACCAGGGCTCCACTAAACCAGCCTTGAATATACAGGACTGTCAGCATGTTCACCATGACCGGTAGCAAAACTCATTCCACCCGGAAAAGGATGCTGTCCAATATCTACAGCAAATCCTTCTTACAATCGTCTCCTCACCTGCGGCTTATATCTAAAACTGTCATCTTTGACCGGCTCTTACCAATACTCCATGAAGCTTCCACTTCCAAAATTGAGACGGACGTCTACGACCTTAACCAGGGCCTGACCATGGACTTTGTCTCGGCGTATCTCTTTGGTCTAGCTAACGGGACAAACTTCCTTCAAAATCAGGAGTACAGACAGGAGATGCTGCACCTGTATCAATGCCGAAAGCCATTCGAGTTCTATCATCAAGAAGCCCCGGACCTTGTGACTTGGCTAAAACGTGTAGGCATTTGTTTGATCCCTAAGTGGTGTGATCACGCGAATGAGGTTCTTGATTCCTGGGGCTTAGGCCTCTGTGACAAGGCAGAGGCAGCCCTCGGTTCCACTGACATTGCTGCTGAACCTGTTGTATACAAGCATCTCAAACAAGCTATATCGAGACAAGCCCCTGTCAACACAGATGACTTAAAGCTACACACGGAATACCTCGAACAGCAAAGACTCGACATTGCTTGTGAAATGTACGACCACCTCACAGCAGGCCACGAGACCAGTGCTGTTGTCCTCACTTACCTTCTCTGGGAACTATCTCGACATCCAGACCTACAGAAAGACCTTCAAAATGAACTCTTCACTTTAGAGCCAAAGCTCACCTATCCTTCCTCTCAATCATTCGAGCTACCATCACCAAAATCCATCGACTCCCTACCTCTACTAGAAGCGATCCTCACAGAAACACTTCGACTCCATGCCTCTATACCCGGGATCCAGCCCCGAGTGACTCCATATCCCCCATGCACACTAGTTGGATACGACAATATTCCAGCCAACACAAGGGTAAACGCCCAAGCATATTCCCTGCACCGCAATCCAGAGGTATTCCCGGACCCGGAAACATGGCAGCCAGAGCGGTGGCTCACAGACTGCAATTCATCCTCAGATCTGGAAGAGAGAAAGCGGTGGTTCTGGGCGTTTGGAAGCGGTGGCCGGATGTGTGTGGGTAGTAACCTGGCTCTGCAAGGTAAACTGGACTTCCTTCGCTTGGGATTTAGCTTTTGCTAACAATCCACAGAGATGAAAATTGCCGTTGCAGCTATCTACACCAATTTCAGAACGTCTATTGTTGATGATGACGGGATTGAAGCAATTGATGCTTATACTGTGAAACCGAAAGGGGAGAAGTTGATTCTCAAATTTGAACGCGCGTAGGAGAATTTATGTTTCGACAAGCTAGTTATATATAGCCTATTCTACTGGAGCCATGCGCAAGGTTGATAGTTTGACATCTTGGACCTACAGTGCATCATAACCTAAGATATCTTCATCCAATAACTATACGCATGCAAAGGCATAGGAGAGAGATCAAAACACAATAATATACAGATAATATGTATACAAACGGCTACACCAATTTTGCCCATAGCAACCCAAAAAACTCCAGAATCAAGATCTTGTTCCGGCGCAGCGGAGTCAGATAGTTCGCAGTCACAACCCCGGGACGGAGCCTGGTCATATAATCCGCGAGAAATGTATGTATGCATAGCCCCACCACCAAAGTTAAACTCCCATAATCCACCTTCAAATTTAACCAAGAGACCCCTGCTTCTTCTTGGGTCCCACAACCTTGGGATACATCCTCATCATGTGGTAATTGATGTTGTTCCTCTTGGTAGTCGAGGGTTTCTATATCGGAAAGAAAAAATCACAGTTAGCTAACACCCTTAACCCATTAATAGCATATAATATGTTGAATGCGCACCTTTTCATCCATGCACTGCCTCAACTGCGCCTCGAGAGCAATACATCCCTCTGCGGTATATCCCGAAGAAGCCCAGCAACCTGTTTCAACATGAACGAATTAGACCAAGTTTCCATTTTCCCCTCCCCGTTGATGAATAGAAGAAGCCATACTGAGCATAGACGACATAACAGCGGTGCAAGCACTCCGCTCGGTTTGGTTTGGACGGCGCACGCGGAGATGATTGATTGTGTTTAGACGGACGGGGTTGATTCGGGTTGAGGGGGGCGCCTTGATGGGCATTTTTGCGATGGATTGTCGAGCCGATTGGGGCTCGTCTGGCTGCGAATGAGCGTGGGAAGGTATTAGTGAAAAGGGAAAAAAGGCACGAAGAGTAGTGGTGGTGCCGGCCGTAGATTGACGATGGTGAAGTCGAGGTCGGAATAAATTGCGGTGCTGTTCGGAGGTGCAGTGCCAAGCCTTTTTCTCTTCTCGATTTTGGCCGCGGAGGTTGCTGACGTAAACATTGAATGATGAGGCGCATCTGCTAACTAGTTAGTTATCACTACTTTCTTGTTCAGATACATCCCAGTATAGAGCTTTTTTTTTTCTTGTGTATTCTATTGTTAATTATGACCGGCAGGCATTTTGCACATCCCACATCTACTAAATATCTTACACGATACCCGTTATACACAAAATCACGATACTTTTCTGCGCAGAGTCGACCGCAAGATGAAGCCTCCGAAACGAAACAGGGTGACGATAAGAACGCACAATCGAAGGAGCAACAAAATGAATCCAAACAAGAAGGAGGCGCCATGACACGCCGCCTATCCGAAATGACAGAGCAAGCTATACTTGAAGGAGGCCGGTCAACACGCAAGAACCTCTCGCACGCGGGGTTCTCGGAGGAGCTCAAGAAGGAGCTCGAGGAGCGGGTTGCCGCGGCAGCATTTAAGAGTGAGCATGCGGCTGCGCATTCGATTCTTGATATGCCGGTATGTTTGTACGGTCTATCTTATCTTTATATTCTGGTCTCAGGTGATTTGACTCAATACGTTACTTGGTTGCGGCTGCTGATGCGATTTATTCATTTGCCACAGGAAAGCGCAGGTCCCGGAACACGAGATATTGCCGGCGCTGCACCATGGACAGGGGATGAGAGTACACATGACGTGACGCTACGAATGCTCGATAGCTCGAAGAAACCGCTCCGCACACCATACAAAATCCCCCAACCGGCCCCCGTCGACATGCGAATCTCACCGAAACCAAACCGCTCGGCTGGTATGCGTCTAGCAGACGCGAAGGAACGGACCGCCACATACACACTAAGTCAGAGCGAGGGCGTCACAGAAACCGAACGAGAAGCCATGAGACGAGAAATGCGCGAACGATTTACGCCGGGTGCCCGGCCAATGCCCGCAACACTACAGGGCCTCGCCTCCCTAGCAAACGAACGAATCGAGGACGCTATTGCCCGAGGCCAATTCAATAAAATCAAACGCGGGAAAGGAGTTGGGACGGATGTAGACCATAACGCCAACAGTCCCTTCATCGATACGACGGAGTACTTCATGAACAAGATCATCCAGAAACAGGAGATCGTCCCGCCTTGGATAGAGAAGCAGCAGGAGCTTGCGAGGGAGATATCCCGGTTCCGGCAGCGGCTTAGGGCTGAGTGGAGACGGCACGCAGCGAGGTTAATAGCTAGCCAGGGGGGGTCATTGGAGGAGCAGATGCGTCGGGCTCAGGGGTATGCTGCCGCGGAAGCTCGAGTGGTTGACCGGGCTAGGATGGAGAAAGCGCTTCTCGATACCGAATCTTCTTCGTCGGATTCGTCAAGTATCGAACTGGAAAGCTCGCCCGAAACAAACCTCCCACACCTATCTCCCCTCCGTGATCCGCAATACATCGCGAACGAACACTCGTTCCTCGAACTCTCAGTGAAAAGTATCAATGCTCTAGCGCGATCATATAATCTACAAGCACCACCCAGCGCACAAAAGGCATATCTCAATCTCGAGCGCGAGCTGGCGGCTTGTTACGCTGAGGTCGCTCCAAGCTTGGCTGAAGAAATCAAGCGACGCGCGACAGAGAAGGCCCGTACACCAGCGTCATTTGGGACAAAGGCGACCAGCGTGCTTGATTCGCTAGGCACGTCTCAGACTGTTCGGGTGTATGACGAAGACCAGGCCAAAGGCTATGGATTCAAGCAATTATGGCAGGACATGTTCTCCAAGAAGTAGTATAGGTGCATACTAGTATATGAACATACTACAAGTTAGGACTTATGTTGATTACCCGACAACTTAGAGGAGCTGTTAAGCAGGAGTCTTGTTTCTAGTGCTATCTCATTAGCTAAAATTATAAACTAGCAACTATGGATATCAATAGCATGTCAAAGGCCTGTCAGGTTTTCAATAAGGTATAATTCACAACACCACAGACAACATATCCAGTCCAGCAAAGCCTCAGTGGGGTTCATTAATCAAACCGACGACCGCAGTCGTCTGAGTGGTTCATTTTTGGACTTGCACTTGCAGCAGTATCTGACAAAGGGATCCTTTTTGACGAGTACTTCATCCTTCTCCTGTCTGGCGTCACACTGGATATTGTTCACATCCATTCGAAGGTTGTGTACTGTCATCGCACTCTGCCACGCATATACCGCAAGGGAAAGGAGTGAGGCAAGATGGAAGATCCGCCACTTCATGGTGTTGAACAGATAGAATTGGGAAGCGTATGACCAACCCAGGATATACAAGCAACTACTCAAGCCTCCAAAGAGGAAGAGCATTACGGTAAACCGTAAACGATAGGTACGCCACCGCAAACGCGCATCATAAGTGGTGGATGGTTTGTATCTTGGGGGATCCCTGATTCTGAACCACCACGACATAAAAAAAGCCGCGTGAGCGAGAATGTGCAGGAGCATGACGGCGGCATAAAGACGGGGCTCTTGCTGCAGAATTTCCTGGGTGACATCTTCACCGGTAATGAGCTGGTGGGAGATACAGTCGATAGTAGAACGATTGAAGTTGACAGAGGTCTGGAGGTCACGCTTCATGGGTATGATGAAGTTATGCCACGGTATCTTCGGCATGCCGTTCTCCGGCCAGCCAGCTTGGGCCATGTCGCCGTCGCCAAACGGGAGACGAGAGATGATTTCGGTATTACCAGCCCAGATTTCGTTGATGGCGTTTCCCGGTTGCGTGAAATTCTCAGATCTAACACCAGTGACAGTAGACAATTTCTGACCCATTCAAAGGGTGTAGTAGGAGGTTGAGTTGATAGCGAGAGGATGACCGATGAAAGACGAGAGTAAGACCAATGTTTGTATTCAATGATGAGTTGTGATTGATGCGTTTGGATGGTGGCAGTTGGCCACGCATCGGGGCTTTGACGACATGGAGAAAACCTCGGCGAGCATCGTGCCTTCCTGTAGTCATTCAGCAGGTATCCTGGAGATGGGAAAGACGGAAGGGACGAACGAAGATGAAGTTGACGAATACTTGATGTTTATCATGTACTCCGTATCTGTAAAGAGGAGCAATTGTGATCGTCGACGCTAAATCAGGGAATCTGCGATCAGAAAGGGGCGAAGGAAAGAAGCTATTCCCACTTTATTTTAGTATTTTGCCATCTCCACTTCACTTCTTCAAGGATACTGATTCAAAACTGATGTTGTTCTCAGCAGAATTGAATTGAACAATTTATACTCTCAGGAACAAGATCAAGCATGGTTATGTTGTTCGTCATGGTACCTGCAGCTGTGCAGTTGCAGTGGTGCTGTTGTGCTCACTGCTGGACCTGCATCCGCGTCATTGCTTTTTCCTTCAGGAACGGTCCAGGAACCATCCAATGAACTTGATATAAAAAATATAAATGTAGAAATGTCATGCCGATCAATACGAGTTCAATGCGATCAGAGTTCAGTGCGATCAATGCTCATTTCTCAGTTCTGCCTTATAAAGTCTCTGTCCCCCACAGCTTGCCCATCCCCTTGAAAACGTCTTTCAAGTTCCAACTGTCAGTCTCTCCTTAAGTTATATACTACAATCGTTCAAGATGCCTTTCTCTTCGTCGTGCGTCGCCTGCATTGCTGCCCTTGCTGCTTTCGCGAAGGCTCTCCCTACCACGCCTACTACCACCACTGTCCCTGAGCTCTCTGGAGTCCCTAGTATGTCTTACTTTCTATTTACCTTGTATAAAACCAATGCTAACACTCCGCCATAGCCTCTGTATGAACCCCTCACTTCAACCTCCATTAATCCATACTAACAAGGCAGCTTCCTTCGGGTGCCGACCTACCTGACCTCGAATCAAGCTTCATGGGCGTCGCCGCCAGCAACGACCTCGACCTCGGAGATCTTCACAACCTTCCCACGTCTGACTCTGACCTCCTCGTCGGCAGCCTTCAGAACCTTAACAACGACAACGAAGAGAGGTCCGGCTCAGACTCAGACTCCGACTCCGACACTGACTTCCCGGATATTGACACAAGCTTCATGGGTCTTGCAGTCAGCAACGACCTTGACCTCGGAAACGCAGAAGAGCTCCCTGAGTCCGACACGGATTTCGTCCTTGGTAGCTACCAAGGGTCCGACAACGATGAGGACGATGATGAGGACAGCGACGATGAGAGTGACGACGAGAGCGATTAGGAGAAGACCGTTAACTAGATCTACTGCTCTAGAACGAGCACGTCATGTGTCAATTCAGTGCATTTCTAGCCTTGTGATATGCATGTCAACAGCCTTATACTGTTCAGGCTATTTGGATATATATAATACTAATTACAGACCTCAGTGGTCCTCGATCCACAAAATGCTGAAGAAAATATGGTGCGAGATAAATGTGTGGCTTCTCATGATTAGTGCTAAAAAGAGCATATTGCTCTCAGGTCACCTTGTAGATGTCTTCTGTACTCTTCCCGAGGCCGTTATAGGTTGGTTGTATATTGGAGGCCTGATAAGACGTTTACACTTATCTGAATGGATTAGTCCAGGTTCATGGCCCGTTGTAACTGGAAAGAGCCAGTATGACTAGGATGTAGTTCAGCCTGAAGCAATGCAGGATTTCCGTGGATAAAGCCATTTATGTCAGAATACTGTTTTTCACTGATTGGAATTAACATGAGTGTAGACCTCAAAAGTCGTCGATCGTCAGGATGAATGTTGAAGCCCCAATCCCAGAGCAGAAGAGACAGGATGTAGACTCACTAACACCTGGTGCATCCATCGTCTTGTTAGCAAGGCCAGACAAGTCCACTGCAGATATAGGGCTTGGCTTGAGATGGGCCGAAGTATACGATGCCCTTGACGCCCACGACCTTGCCGTGGCCGGTGGTCGGATCCCAACAGTTGGTGTACCAGGCTTGCTCTTGGGAGGTGGAATATCCTTCCAGAATAGCCAGCATGGGTTGGGATGGTGCTATGGGGATTACCAACTACGAGGTATGCTCATTCCTACCTTCACCAGCATCTCTATAGCTAAGTATCAAAGGTCGTCCTCGCAGACTCGACCATCGTCAACGCAAATGCTAAAAGACACAGACCTCTTCTAGGCCCTCAAAGGTGGCGGTCCTGATTTCGATGCGTCCCTAAAGCCCTACGCCTATCAACACCCTAACTTCATCTTGTCCAATCTCAACTAACCACCAAATAACCAGGAACCGTAATCAAAATAGAAATGACCACAATACCCAACAAAATATGGTCCGAGGCCAGACTCTACCCGTCGAACACTAAGCCCTAAGCCCTGTCCTTCCATCCATCCATGACTAGAAGGACTAACTCAATATTTGCCAGCCACAAATTCCGCACAATGACCTGTCTCCCCTCGAAAGACGTCTCCAACGCCCTCCAAAAAGCCCTAAACACACAACTCTCCACCCTTCAAGACCTAGACCTCGATCTCAAGACAATCTCCCTAACAGCTATGCTCCAACCAAGGTCCTCCCGAGCCATGAAACGCAGCGCTGAGATACCACTTGATCTCGAGCCTGTCAGTCAACAGTGGTTCCTGGCCATGGCCGACTGGAAGAATCCCGAAGATGAGGAGGGAAGTATATCGCTGATGCTGCGGAGGAGACGGCGAAGAACGAGGCTATGTTTTCGGAGTATAAGTATATGAGTTATGCGGCGAGGGATCAGGGAATATTTTTGGGGGTATTGGGTGGATAACGTTGAGAGGGTGAATGCTGTTAGGCTGGTTTATGATCCCATGGGGGGTTTCCAGAGGTTGCAGGGTGGGGTGTGGTTGTTAGAGGGTGCTCGATGCACAGGGTAAGGAGCATACACAGTGTTGTTAGTGGATTTAGGGTCAGGAATTCATGCAGGTTTGTTCTTGAAATTCTTTTTTGCAACTTATATACTATAGCCAGTAGCAGAGAGACCAGTCCTACATACTCATTTCGTTCTGTGGATATCAAATTAAACCAGATTACCCAACCAAAACACCTCAATGTCAAACAAGACAAGACAAAAAGAGACAAGGACAAAAGCCAAAACCAAACGCACAAACGAGATTAATACCCCCACATATCCTCCTCATCCTTAACCGCATCTTCCTCATTCAACGCCCGCAGCCCATTCTCCTTCCCGGCGCGCTTCCGCTGCTTCTTCGTGACGACCCGACTAGGCGTGAGTGGCGTCAGCGGAGTAAACGGCATATATGGACTATACGGCGTCGGGAGACCCGTCCGCGGTCCATTGAGCTGTTTCTCGGGGCGGTCGAGGTAGGTGGTCCTTGTGGGAGGGGCGCTGAGGAGTTGCGGGTAAGCCTCACGGAAGGGAAGCGAAGAGGATGAGCCTGCGCTGGGGCTTGGGGCTTGGAGGGTGAGTTTGAGCGGGGCGGGGATGGCGTTGCGGGGGCGGTCTTGGGAGGTTGATGTGCTGGTGCGGGTGATTGTTGGGGGCGCCGGGGGTGGTGGGGGGTTGTAGAGACGGGGTGATAGGGGGACCTGGTCAGAGTTTGGGGATATAGGGTCTGGGGAGCGCATTGGGGCAGAGATGGGGAGTTTGCGGATGGGGAAGCGAGGGGAGCGGATTTTGCTTGCGCCAGGGCTGTTGCGACCGGGGTGGGCATCAGAGTTGGAGTTGAAGAGAGAGAGGTTGGAGATGCGGGACAGGCGGGAAGAAGGTGGTCGAGGGCTTGTTGGGGTCGGTATGGCAGCCGGGGCGACTTTGACGGGCTGTGGTTGCTGGTAATGATGAGGCTGGAATTGTGGTTCAGGGACTCGAGCGGCATAGTCGGAGAACGGGTTTGGGTGCGCGCTCTGGTAGCTCATTGGGGAACGCGGGGCGAGCTCTTGGAGGCTCACGTCGTCTGCAGGGCTGATCGGAGAGGTCGAGGCGGCTGCGCGCCGCTCGTCGTGCGCCATGACAGCAGCGTAGAGCATCTCCATGTCACTTTGAGCTCTGCGACGGTCGGCGGCAACGACTGACTCGTGGTCAAGGGTTCCCGCGCTGCCATTATTGGAGGTGCGAGAGTGATTTCCCTTGGTGAGACTGGTCCAGGATCTGAAACCGTGCGACTTGTTGGTCGGGGTCACAGGGCTGGGATCCGTGGTGCTCGCAGCGGTCGTGGTGGTAATGGGAGCCTTGGGCTTCATCATTTCCACTTGCAGGGTATAATTAGACGCCTGAACTGTTCTGCGAAGACGGCGCCCGACGACGAGAAGTAGGGTCACAATGATAGCAACGAATATTACGTATGCTCCAACGATTCCACCGATCTGAACTGCAAGCAGGGGCTCGTCCAGCGATGCCTTTTCAGAGAGGGAATTTTGCCGTTTGAGATTTCCAGTTGACGAGAACTGCTGGTCCTGTGACAGGGATGCAGCAGCAGGAAAGGCAAATAGAGCCGAGAGAAGTGGTAGCATATTATCTGTGTGATTCCGCGAGCGAGACGAGGTGGGTTTAAGTATGATTCTGCTCGAAGGACATATCGAGTGATTGAAAATGAGGCCGCAAATCCCATACGGAAACGGACGATGTGACAGGCATAATGGGCAGCGAGGAGGTGATATAGCAAGTCTTCAAGCTTCATTGGATTTGTGGGAGGGTGAAGAAAGCAGAAGATCGGATTTGCAGCGATCTTGTTGGTTCATTTACGCGCCGGGATGCGGCCACAACACACCATCACACGTCACTTCAGCCAGTCATATCTGTTATTCAGGCCCTACCAAGCAGCTAATCAAGTCACTAATGTTGACTGAGTAATCGGGTCCACAGATCTTATCGGACAGGGGCTGATAATAGTCTCGTTGTGCTCAGCTTTCTTACAATTATCATAGGTATGGCTAGAAGAACCCTCAACTGTAGCCATATGTATTCAGTGATAATCTAAATTATCAAAGAAAGAAAGGGTATTATCTCGCCAAAAGCAGGGAAACTCAGTAAAGTAGACGCGGTACCTATAGGTAACCACAGCCCTCTCCGTACGATAACCATTATTGACATGGCATTGAAATTATATCCCAGACCGAACAGTGTTGAAGGGGAAACTCGAGGAACAGTAATCTACAAAACAAAAGATCACGAAGAAGGAGACTCCCAAAAGTCCCTCCGAATCTTCATCAATGCTGACTGTTTATGAGGGAAAGTGACTTCCCCATCTTTGTAGAAGCCTGAATCATGAAGGTATCCGATTATCCTATAGCTTTGATTAACGGCGACTCACACGAAACGAGGGATATTCAGGGAGGAGCGAAGCATACTTCTTATTATCGATCCGCGGCTCTACCATCACAGTCTCAGTCCGCATGTCCGCTAACCAGCAGTAATGGACCAGCGAACTAAGCCATGCAGAAACCCGATGTGGGCCACGAAATTCCTGCTCGCCGACAAGGACATGGATGCCCCGGTCGTAGTTCCCTGCGCCGCCGATCAGCAAGCCTAGTGGATCTTCCTTGACCCAGTAGATCTCAAAGTATCCAAACGGCTGGCCGTCCCAGCAGCCGATGACAGGGAAGCTGTGTTTTTTGGACAGATTTTCTCGGAGGAATATCTCTTGTTTAGTGATCGGGCCGGCTTCGCCCCATGCTGCGTTGACGCGCGGATCGTTCATCCATTTGTGCAGGTATTCGACGTCCGACGGGCTGTTTAGGGCCGGTTCGTCTATGTTCATTGAAGGGCTAAACGGACGGGTTGGAGTAGGCCCATTCGGCAACGTCTTTTGGAAAGGCAAGTACGGGGTTCGGAAAGAGAGGTATTGTCCGATACTCGGGATGTAGCGGACATAAAAGACCTCGCCTTGGTGCGGTGGCTTCTGTCTGATCGGGTGCCGGACGCCATTCGTAAAGGTGAATTGAGGAGGCGGGGGAGGGAAAAAGGTCGGCAGATGACTATGCGAGGCAAACGGCCCTTCGCTCGGAGTATATGTTCCCGACTCCGCAGGCTGCGGACGATGGTTCGAATCCTTGGGGTACATACTTTCCTGGGAGGGTGAAGCAACCCTTACAAACGACGAACCCACCACGGGGCGCGGGACAGACTGCGGGCTCAAGGTAAAGAGATACAGGCGAGGATCAAGCTGCCAGAGGCTGCGGCGACTAACAAACATCTGCGACCAGGTATCATTATTGCTCGAATCGCATCCAACAGACGAGTCGTCGCAAGCGATGAGGGCCATGCGCTCCAACTTCTGCAGCACATTGCGGCCCGTGAAGACACCCTCGCGCCTGATGTTCACGCGCCAGTCCCCCCTCGGTTTTCCTGCCGCCGGCGTGTGCGACGATGCCTCGGTGTTCAAATGCAGCTCAGGCTCAGGCTCCTGGAAGTACCAGTATAGAGTGACCCACAGCATCATGGCGATCTGCCGAGTCGGCGAGGTGACAGGCTTGTAGTTGCTGTCTGGGGGGTTAACGATGGATGAGATATAGAGCTCGTCGCTGGACATGGTAGGGGTTGTAAATCGAGTAACCTGTGGCCGCAGCGCAACCCCCTCCACCTCTTGAGCTCGACCACGTTCATCCTCGGATAATTCAACATCAATACGCCTACCCGTCGGCTGGCGCGTGCAGAGAACAATGTTCCACCCTGGTGGAAGAATGGAACGGCCTTGGTTCAGGTTGTTTGATCTGAAGTTGACGCCGCCAAAGACAGGTGACACCGTGAAGGACTGTCCATTGGGGAGGTGGCATACATTGTAACGCATGTTGGGAGGAATGCGACAGAGCACAAACGATGGGAGAGGGGGAACTCAGAGCGTGCCTATGGCCTTTAAATAAATATAGAAGGAGAAATAGAATAAGAAAAAGAAAAGCGCCGGCGAAGGTTTTAGTTGCATAGGCCCTGGGGGTCAACCTGCAGGTGGGATGACTCTGTGCTGCCCCTCAGTGCTAGGAAGTGGGCGACCGCGTGTCGGCGAAAACGAGACGGTTTTTAGCTTCTATACACTTGTATAAAGCAAAAGAGACTTCAATCGAGTCTTCTGTATTGTTGCGTGTCTTCATAGCCCTGTATATATATGCCCTTGAACAGGCTGGAAGTGAGATGCTGCGAAGAGGAAAGATAGAAAAGTGATACGACACTTGATGTCATATCAGCCCATCTCCCTTTTGGGCGGTGTAGGTATTGCTTTTTTTTACCCATCAACAAATCACCATTCTCGTAATTATGATTACTTCCAATTGAACGGGATATTAACATATGGCAAGATCATGAATGGTTGTACAGGAGAAGAATTAGAAGTCCTCCACCGTTGTGCCGATCTTTCTCGCCCGCGCCAACTCAACCAAGTCACTTCCTGTTACCAAATCCATCAGACCAAGTCCCACTCCCTTGAAGATGACATTGCCTCGTTCGACCCATTCGCGGAGGCTCTTCTCATCGTCTGCTGCATTCGAGCCCTGTGCGAAATCCCGGACCATCAGCAGCTCGCCGATTTCGACCACCTGATTTGCTTTGATATCCGCCTTGATGAGCTCCCCTGCCTCCTTCATTGCAGCGTCCAGGCTATCAACCACCACAACTCCACTGCGATGAACGTGTTTATGGAAGTGGCGATGCGCCGGTTGCACCTCGACCTCTGCGCGAAGGATATCCGGGTGTAACTCCGCCATGTGTGGTTTATACGATCCGATGGCGCTGATCAAGCGGCCTTTCCGTCTCCCTTTCTTTGAAGTAAGAAGCTCTGCGGGGAAAAGCGGATCATGCGATGGCGTACAGCAGAAGATCGCATCAGCCTTGTTGATTGCATCATGGAGAATCCGAGTGTACTCCCCAAACTCGCTGCTAACAGCGGAGAACTTGACATCTCTCCGCCAGCTCGTGTTTTCCGCCGCATATATAGTCTGTAGAAGCTGTGCAGCTCGCTCGAATGACCGGTTGACAATAATCACCCGCTTGATATCCTCCCCGCGCAAGATAAGCGCCAGTCTGATATGCCAGTAAGCCTGTTTGCCTGCTCCAAACACCACTATCGTGCGCACGCGCTTGCGTCTATTGAAGATCATAGTTGACGTTAAAGCAGTGCGGAAAGGCGTCAGCTCCTCTGCATTTATCAGCCCAAACGGCAGGCTACTGTCATCAAGCAACATGAGACTCCCCTGCGGCGATGTGTCTCTTGTTCCGGCGCCTGGCCAAGCACCCATCGTCTGTGACACCGGCGCCTCGATAGGCTTTGCATCCACCGAAGCCGATGGGAGTGGATTGCTTTCACCCGATATGCTCGAGGAATGCTCAACTGAGTCTTCTTGTGACGACAGTGATAGCTCACTCATCTCAGAAGATACTGAAGACATCGAGTCTCGCGACCCCGGCTCTTTTGCAGTGACTCTCTTGACACCGCGAAGATCCTCGCCCGACTCCAATTCACAGCCCGGAGTCGTCCCCTTATCTTCCAGCGAAATGACCTTTATCCCGATCGCACGGCGAGTGCTAGACGGCATAAACAGCGTAGTCCGCCCATGTTGTCGAGTAACAGCCGTCCTGCGAGGCTGCAAGGTAGCTGCGCAACCAGAGTCCTGGTTCCCAACAGAGTAGTCTCGTAGAGCATTCGCTAGGCTTTGTTGGATAGAGACAATCTGATCACGGTCTAGAGAAAGCAGCAATGAGCGAAGCTGTGCTCCGGAAAGAATTGTGAGTGGCATTTGGACGATATAATTTGAGTACAGTGGGCGTGCGAGTCAGTAGCTAGGTAATGACCTCGAATGATATAAATATCCCAAAGTCCAACCGGCGATAAAGAAGCTCAAATACTCGGAAGTAAGCTACCGGAGGTAAGGTAAACGCAACGGGATTCGGAGATATAAGTGGCAAGACTAAGTCAGATCGTTCAAGGGCTTGAAGCCGATGGCCGCTCTCGGTGTTTATGAGCCTGGAAGGCCGAAAAGAAGATATTTGTGTTGCTTTGACTCCTGAGAAAGTGATCGTTCTTAAGGTGGAGTTGGTGTCAATGGATGACGACAGGCGGGGCTCCCCGAGGCTATCCATGGCGCACATTATCGGAGTCATCTAAAATACTTTGATATACTCCGTAAATAGCCAGATAGAGAAACAGATAGAAGATAGTAGTAAATTCGAGCGAAGAGATTATGCTATGCTGCTTCAGCTGCGGTGATACCGAGGCAGCCACATTCTGCACCATTCCGAACCCGGACTTCATTCCGATCGCGACAGACTCGAGTCTGCCTTCTTTTTTGATTATGAGCACTACGGATAGAACGAATATTTTCAAGGCTTGTCGTGCATTAAAAGATCATTCTAAATAGCATAATCCATATATCCAATCGTATTCCCACTACCAGCCAAGACCCAAAGGAGCACTAAAAACAAGAGACAACGCCGCCTGCCAATGCAATGCAAGGTCACATATGAAACCACGGAAAATCTGCTGAGTCTGGGTATTGGATGAAACCTGTTTGAGCGATAATCTCAGGGTATTAAGTGTAGGAACTAGTTTTCTTAGCGTGGTTGTGAGGCCAGCTCAAACAACGCCGGGGTAAGATGTCAATGGTTGTTGGGGTCAGGGACTAGACCCGGGGCCGCATGCGGTTGCCCATATAGGTGCCAGGAACTGATGCCAAGAAACGCGCCACAAGTCCGGAGCTCCCGGTGTGGCCACTCATGCGCATCTTCTTGTTCGGCTGCTGCAGCTCTTCCCCCTTTGCCACGTCGTTATGGATCATCATGGAAGGAAGATGAACATATCCATTGTTGAGAGCGGGACTGCGGGAGACGTCGACCACTTGGACCTCCTCCATATTTGTGTATGAACTGGAAGGGCGCAAGCTAGCTGGGGTGCTGCTCCTCGTGCTTGGGGCTAAGCTGGAGGAGCGCGAGCAAAGAGAGGGTACGGTTTCAGCCTGCGATAGGCCTGGAACATCTTGGGCCGAGGGGGGAGACGCCGACATTCCACTACGGGATGATGGTCGCCTTCGAGGACGATAGGGTTGGTATCGGTCTGAATCCGGTCCACCAATACTAGAGTTGCTCTGGAGGCTCGAGTTCGATGACATAGAAGAGAGCGACGCAGAGGACTGGGGGCTGGGAGGAAGTCGACGGCGGCCAGTCTCTGGCTTCTGAGGACGGAAGCGACTGGCTATTGACTCGGCAGATGCCTGGAAGCGGCGCCACTCACGAGGATGGTGCATTTGAGCCTCCCTTTGCTGAAGACGATGGCGGATTGGGGAGAGAAAGGGTTCCAGATGAATGAAAAGGTCCTCCTCGTTGACACGAGTTTCCCAGTCCAAAAGGAACAGAAGCTGGCGCTCCATCAGGTTGACCTCTGGAAGGGAGAAGCCAAAGTCCTCGTAGCCTTTGACGGTAGTGTAACGGGCCCAGTGCTTGTTCTTCGGGCTGGAGTCGTTCAGGTTCTTGGCGGCCAGGATGAGCGAGGCAAGGAAGATGCGATGTACGGTGCAACGCATACCCTTGGCGACCGGTGGCAGACGGGCACGCAGACGACCAAGGTATACCAGGGTCGTCATCAGTGTCGGCACCTGGACCTGCGAGCGTGTGACCAGTGATGCGATGAAAGTTTCGACAGACGGTAACGGGTTCAAGTGCTCATCATCGTCATCCAGCGGCGGTGTGCTAGGGGGTGTATGATGTCCATGGACACGCTGTGTGGTTGCTGTCACATGGGATTCACAGCGGATGACCTGTGTAGCCTGGAGGGCCAGATAAGCAACCATCCCCCGCGAAACCGGCTGGGCGATGAACTCTTGCAGTGCTGATCGGTTGAAATCCATTATGTAGGAAGTTGTGATTCGGGATAGTGTATATTGTGTAGTAGAAGAAGGTAGAAGACGGCGACAGACTGGACAGCGAAAGCGAGAAGGATAAAAGTAGTACGTAGATACCAGGTGAAAGATTCCTGAATGTTCCCCAAGGTAAAGAATGTGGGATTAAATCGTCCTGCCAGCAGGAGTAAAAATGCGTTCGTTGTCCTGTCAACTGAAGAAGCCCTTGAATGGAGCAAGTGCTGAGACAAGAGACGAGAGAGTGAGACACAGTGGATCGGTCAAGGCAATGCGATATAGATTATGCAGACAGTAAAGCCTAGAGAACGTGAGGGAAAGGGAAAAGAGCACAAATATAAGGAAAGGCGAGCGACAGTGAGAGAGGAGCTCAGGAATGGGGATGATGACTAGGATCTCGTGCAGCATTCATGAGCGATTGCCTCCTGATATAAATAAGACCCTAAACTGCCAGGGCAGAGAAGTAAAAAAGGCTGGACTGCAAGGACCAAACAAGTGGCCCAACCCAAACGCGAGACCTGCATACTTGGACCAGTCCCTGTCTCCATACTTACAGGGCTATCGTAGCAGTTGGCGCGCGCGAGGCCAGGATCGTGGATGATTGGCGGGAGCACAGCTGCACAGACAAGCTAGCCCTTCGATCAGATGCCAAACATGCACGGTCAAGGGGATCAAGGGCGAATCATCCCCTTCCAGCGCGTTGGACCTGCAACACATGCGACGTGCCTCCTAGGGAGCATTCGATGGCCGATGACTCGATGACTCGCCAGTCGTGGCCTGAGATGGAGTCAGTCCATCGTTCGTTCCTATTCTTCTGAAACTCGATGGATTCAACTGTGGCTAGAGAATTCAGCTTGACTCGACCCGAGCGATCGATCGGCAGCGGGAACGGGACTTTGCTGCATGTAAGCGCCCAGGCACGGAGTCGCAGGAATCAATCACGACGAAGTTTCTCCGCAGTCCACACTGGGCTGCTATTCTTGTCCACGCTCCATTGCTCATTCTTGGTCCGCGCTTCTTCTGTATAAATTTAGGCATCGAAGATGAACAGTGATGTTCAATCCACCACGGCGGGAGATGGAACACTCCATCTGTCAAGCTCCTGCGAGCCTGCGGTCCCCTCGGTCATCCCTCGAACACGATAACTGAAACCCGGCGCGTAGGTACATTCTCCCCCTCCACGAGTTCGCGGGTCATCCATTTGGCTCAAACATGGAGGTGTACGTCAGTCCATCTTGCTTTTCAGTATCCGGGTTCTTTCGCGAATTGACATTATTGTCAAAAGAAGTTCAAGAGGTCCTTACTGTAATTTCTATATTCCACGTGACCGCTGCCACTTTGGGTAGTTCCTCATGGCCGCTTTAGTGTGTGAACTTATACGCCCATCTACAACTTCTGCATATTTACAATGAAATTCAAAAGGCTCTAGTAACTCTGACGTAGCCTACGTGCTACAAGTCATCTCGAGACATTTTTAGTCCTAGGATTAGCTCCAGAATAATGCTGTGGCCTGATCATGTCAGGAAGCGCCCTTTAGTTTCAAAGTCAGGGCGCTTAGTAGTGGGACGCGAATAGCACAGTTTCTAAGTATTGAACGAGTGACCGGAGCAGGGTAAGCGCACTTCCTGTGGCTCGCTTGGTGGAAATAATTGGCTCTCTATTTTCGCTTCATAGGCGCCGAGTTGCGTCAAGCTCCGTCGAAGCCCAGCGCTTAGAGCAAGATTTCTAATTTTGTCTCGACTATTTTAGTTTCCAAACAACGGTGCCTAGGTAAGCGCTTCGTGATGCCATATGACAAATATTGCATTGGTCGAATGATCGATGAAGCTACTTAACATCAACAACTGAGGATCCTGCTTGTTCATCCAATCCCCAGTTCCCATATTCACCCCGAGCCCAAAGTTCTTTGGTCTTCTCATAGGCTAAAGAGATTTATAAAACCTCAACGGAGTAGGTTGTGACATCGAGGTAAGCGTTAGAGCCAACAAACGGCTCCGTGCCAGCCTGCACGTGGGTCAGGTATTGACTCGACGACAGGCCTTGAGAGCTCTCCAGGTAGTTGATAAAGTCAATCAGATCCGCCGAGAAGCTTTCAGTGGTGGATGAGGCGACAAAGCTGTATACTTTCATGGATCCGTTCAGTCCATACCACAGGCTCCATGAGACTCCACCAAGCGTCACTGTTGCAATAGAAGAGCCGGTCGAAGAGATCGGACCCGCGCCACCAAGGGCAGCCAGCCAGATCATGATCTCATACTCGGATGAGCCGCCAGGGCTTGAGGTTGTGAACACATCGTAGGCCACGTTGGCCACCACGTCGGTTCCGGAGGTGTATCTAGTCATGATAGTTAGATCGAAAGTCACAGTACGAGGAAGCTTGATGCGTCTTACTGCCATTCCCAAGTGGTGGGGATCGAGCTCAGGCTGCTCAGCTGAGTTGCGGTGAATTGATACGCGGCGTTAGCGAAGCTCTTGACGTTGTACTCGCCTCCAGACCAGCTCCAGCTCGTATGCCATGAAATCGTGCTGCCATTGCCCGAGCCCAGGCCCGTGCACTGCGATCCACTGTCGGCGTTATCCTGGCCCCAGAGGTTATTGTACAGGATGAAATCGCCCTGGGTAACGGTATCCCATTGGCCGCAGAAGTCAGCACGGCGAGTGAGGGTTTTCGAAGTAATGGAGGCAGCTGAGGCCAGAGATGCTAGGGTGAGAGCGAGGAGCTTCATATTGTTCCAGGTCAAGGATTGATTTTTTTTTTGATATTGTTGTGGTTCAGGAAGTCATGCCTTCAGCCATGGCACCGGTTACTATTTATCTTCCTCGAGGGCCCACAGACAGCTTCCATCTTCATCAACAGGAAACAAGTGGAGGCCGTGACAGTCAACTGATTCTCCGAAGCATTGCTTAATTCGTCACAATGACCCGATAGTCGTCTGAAATTCCGTTCCAACCACCAAATCCCGTCAATCCGATGCAAAGCAATATGACGCTGCGGAGTCAAGGTCCCAAAGAGACCGGCAGCCCTGAGGGCAAGGTGTCAGTGGATGCGGACTGCAGAGACATACGGAGACCGGCCGGGAATCTGGCTAATGGCATCTTGTAGTAGAAATTGCTTGCTAGAATCAGCACAGTCGACCACGGTTCCTGAACGTTTTTGGGAAAGACTCGGCGATCGGCAAACCCACAAGGCCATAGTGATACCATACATACTCCGCAGTCACTCTGAAGTCTGCAGCACCTAGTTTCTACAGCGCGGACGTCACGTTCTGCTCCGGTGGGGGTGTCTCATCTAGAGTATACCAAGCTCATCCGAATCTCCAGTTGCAGCTTGTTCCGCGAGCGACGCCATGACATTCTCAGGTAATATTTTGGACCTTCAAGGCTTCAACCCATTAAGAATTGACGCTGTCTCGCCATCTAGAGGCGAAGAGCGGATAGGTGGACATTTTCTTCAGCATGAAACAGTCTACCCAGGTCCACAGACAACGTAGCCGATGCTGCCGAGCAGGCTTAAACAGATATCAATTATCTATCAACGCACTGTATTTTGACATGTGTGTCAAGAAACAAGGATTGATAACATTGGTGGAGGATTTGTCTTGGGATTGAAGATCCGTCTCGCAAAGGAAACGGAGGCCTGCCTGGCAGATCCGGGGAAATTGCTTGCATAGAAGCCATACTCCGTAGAGCCAACCTTGAATGATGGCGGACTAACCGGTTTTCGTCTTCTCACATTGAGTTCATCGATCGTAGAAGCGATGGGAAAGTCCTATCGATTAGATAGTCCTTCAGCTTCACATAATGAAGATGGTTCTTTGGAAGACGTTGGCAGGTGCAGGAAATGATGAATGCAATGATCGCCGCCAAGTCTCGAATCCGGCAACCAGTGGGAAAAAATCAGATGCCGACCATTTTCAAGCTCCCTTCCATAACACTCTACCTTCATATATAACATAAAACAGTTATAGTTAAGCACTATACGAATTTCCCACAATGCGCGCTTTTAGCATCGCAATCGCCCTTCTGGCGCTTCTCACAGGAGTGTACAGGTACATGGACGCACGCCTCGACCAATTCTACATCTTCGACCCGTCCCATCTACACGAGCTATCTCAGCGCGCAATCGCTGCTCACGGCAATGACACCCGCTCGATTGTCCAGTACATCGTCTCCGGCCTTGACGAGAAAGTTGGCACCACTCACCTGAACTTGGACGAGGAATGGGTGTTCAACAACGCCGGCGGTGCAATGGGCGCCATGTACATTATCCACGCCAGTATGGGATATCCGACTCTTCCATCCAGAGCTCTACTAACGCGCTATAACTAGGTATCACTGAATATCTGATTATCTTCGGTGCGGGCCACAAAAAACCTTTCCCCTGGAATCCAGGTAAAACCAGCACGGTCACAGTAAACTAACATTCTCTTTCTTAGGCACCGCCATCGGAACTGAAGGCCACACCGGTCGCCACACCGCTGACGACTACTTCAACATCCTTCAGGGTACTCAGCTCGCCTACGTTCCCGGATCCTACGAGGCCGAGGTCTACCCTCAGGGTAGCGTCCACCACCTCGTACGCGGCGAGGTCAAGCAGTACAAGATGGACGAGTCATGCTTCGCGCTTGAGTATGCCCGTGGCTGGATTCCTCCCATGCTTTTTTTTGGATACGCCGATACTTTCTCAAGCACACTTGACTTCCCGACTTTGTGGGCTACCTCGCGGATTACGGGGCGGGAGATGATTGCCAATGCTTTCAAGGGGAAGATTTAAAATATTTTTGGGGCATGAAGGGGTTATGATTTTCAGACACTGTACCATATTTCGGGTTGCTATATATCTCCATCTTAATTAATTCACATAAATATTCTCAAAAATTTACCCTATACCATAAAATTATAGATGCAAACTAAACAAATACTGACTAAGCCTGTTATCAGTCGTTGGTTATCGTAAATTCGCCCGCAAAGAACAAAAAATGGATTTTCCCCTCTTCCCCCACATCTACATTTACATATTCAAGAGACAATCATGGCTCCGAATCTGTGTGCCAACTGCGAGAAGGCAAGGGCCGTCATAATCCGACCGAAGAACCGACACAAGCTGTGCCGCGAATGCTTCCTCAACGTGTTTGAAACCGAAGTCCATGAAACCATCACCGCAAATTCTCTCTTCTACCCCGGCGAACGCATCGCCATCGGCGCCAGCGGTGGCAAAGACAGTACCGTGCTGGCTGCGGTGCTGAAGACCCTTAATGAACGATATAACTACGGACTCGATTTATGCCTTCTATCTATCGATGAGGGGATAAAGGGCTACCGCGATGATAGTCTGGAGACCGTGAAACGAAACTCGAAGCAGTACGAGATGTCTTTAGTGATCGTTGGGTATGGTGAGCTGTATGGATGGACAATGGATCAGGTGGTGGAACAGATAGGCAAGAAAGGAAACTGCACATACTGTGGAGTTTTCCGGCGACAGGCGTTGGACCGAGGTGCTGAGCGGCTCGGTATCAACCATGTCGTGACGGGGCACAATGCGGACGACGTGGCGGAGACGGTGATGATGAACCTGCTTCGGGGTGATTTGCCCCGTCTATCAAGAGGAACGAGCATCGTTACGGGATCCGCGGCATCGGATATCAAGCGCAGTAAGCCGCTGAAGTATGCGTATGAGAAGGAGATTGTGCTCTATGCGCACCACAGGCAGCTGGATTATTTCAGTACTGAATGCATATACTCCCCGGAGGCGTTCCGGGGCAGTGCGCGCACGCTGATCAAGGATTTGGAAAAGATCAGACCGAGCTCGATTCTCGATATCGTGAGGAGTGGCGAGGAAATGGCTGCCCTCGTGCCTATAGCTGGCGGAGCGCCATCCGCCGAGAACGAATCTACAGGAGGTTGCGGAAGTCAGAACGGGAGAACGAGCGGCGGCGAGATGGCGGCAATGGAAAAGAGGCTGGCTGGGAACGAATCTGCGGAGGGCTTGGAAACCGAGATCAAGCTTCCTTCACAGCAATCTACAGCAGTGCCTCTCTCTCAGGGGAAAAAGAAGAAGATGAGGCAACCTCCAAAGGCCACAGTCAAGAAACAAGTACTAGGCAAGTGTGTGCGATGCGGATATATCTCGAGTCAACAAGTATGCCACGCCTGCACGCTTCTCGAAGGACTGAACAAGAATAGGCCTAAGACGGCAATTGAAATGGAGATTGATGCTGAGGAAGAGGAAAGCAGTTCGACGCTTCGCAGACAAATGGAGCAGGTCCAGTTGACCGGGTGAACCAACTTGCACCCATGAACGCCGCACCACTTACACCTCTCGAAGACGTCGACCACGTCAATACTGCTAGGTCAATGAAAGTCTTCCTCAGTAACCAACCCTGCAACAGCAGAAGGCAGGCCAGGAAACATTGCATCACTCTATGCTCTGAATCACGATAACGAGCCACGATATAGAAAGCAGACCAGCTTCGCATTTAGACGAGTAATACAAATACACCTTATATCCAACACTATAAAATAATGTACACACTGAAGACCATGACATCCGCAATATTCACTCATTCCGTTTCCTGCCCATCTATAAGCACATCATTACATGTCCGTCATACCCCGGCACACAAAGTCCTCCAAATATCTCATCTATTCATCCGCATCCGACTCCTTCCCCTTCCCCTTCCCCTGCCCAGGCACCACCTTATACAATTCCGGCAAATCAAAACCAACCCTCCGAGCCGTCAACCTCACCCTCTCCTCCTCATCAAGCATCGAACCAGGGTTATACCGCTCAACCAGCATTGCATACATGCGTTGCGCCTTGGCATACTGCACGAACTGTTCGGCTTCTTGCACGCGCCCTTCCGACTCGTCGCTTGTAGATGTATTCGTGGGTTGTCTGTAAGCTGCGCGAATCCGGTTGTGCAGGGGTGTTGGTGAAGAGAGCGAGCGGCGAGGAAGTTCGCGGAGGAGAGCGCGGTAGGTGGATTTTGCGTGCGAGGAGAGGGACATTTTTGCTTTTGGTTTTCGGTTTAGTTGCAAAGTTTGGTTTTCCGGAGAGTGACAGAGGCCGTTTTTGGTGGAAGATATTTCGTGGGAATGGAGGGTTTAGTTTGTCTGCTGTGGTATGGTTGAATCCGTGGGCTTAATCTTCATTCTCCGAAATTTATCACGTGATTTATATACCAACTCCGCATATGGTGCTCTTGAATCTCTACGAGGCTTGATTGGTGTTAAAATGAGCAAAAGTATATGATGTATAGATCAAGAGGTATAAGATATAACAGGTACATATGTTCAACAATATGTATGTACACTATCTTGTGACGATCGTGAGTTCATCAACCTTCATCAGTAGGGTCGTAATTGTAGAGGTACAGGCATCCATCCCTATCCTCGTCTCATGAGATCTCATTACATCGACTAGATCAAATATATCGATTTATGGTCGTAGCCAGCCAAACTTTTTCCGCCCCATGTCGCCGCCAGCGGATGGTTCAACTTGTGTACTGCGTGCATACAGTTCCTATATTGGTCAGCGCCTGTGCATGTTGATAGGCAGTGTGTGAAGGTGCCTGTGCGAGGGCCATTCGGGAAACCATACCTCGTCATTTCCTGAAAGTCTAGTATCCAGAATCAATCTAGCGACCTCGTCGTATCGGTGTAGATGTGGATAAGGGGTCATCTGGCTGTGCTGAACTCCAAGTACCACTTCGCCCATTACTTCGAACTTGCGCCAGTTGATTCTAGTTCGATTCTCGCCAATGAAGGTCCTGTTACCCTCTTCGGCTGAAACAAGGTCGCGGCGATGGAGCGGTAGGAACGGGATGCGCTCAGAGAATGAGTTATCCCATGCCAGACGGTAGGCAAAGTGGCTTTTTCCCGTGCCCATGAGGATAACCAGCCTCATGAAGCCTTTCTGGGTCTGTTGCGGAACCAGGTCTCGCGTCTGAGTTAGTCTGACCACCGGGGTCCCGTTGAGACCGGCAATCACTGCTCCTAAAGAGTTATAATTATTCAGCCGGCGGAGTTTCTAGGAGGCATCAGCAACTTTGGTCGACTCGCTTTTCTTTCAGGTATCGGTGACCCACCTGGGCTATATTCATGAACTTTTCCAAGGCCCTCGCACGGTGCTTTGGTTTATCCCGGAGCAGGATTACGCTGGCTACAAAGAAAGCCACGTGGTTGAATTGCTTGATCATGCGGTTGACCTGTTTCAAGCTCTGAATCCTGTCTTTATCTGGCCCTGAGATACTGACGTGTCGCACAAGATCTCGCGGCCGGAAAGTGTTGAACATTATCCAATCAATGCGAGTCAGCTCGTTCGCAAAATCTTCATCTGGTATTTCCATCAATTGCCGCCATAGCAGTTTTGATAATGAAATTCGGCCCGTCAACTCCAAACACTCGCCTTCCTTTTTTGCAGCGTCGATGCTTAAGCAGGTAAACGATTGGTTTAGAACCGTGCCGGGTTTTTCAACTGCCGATGGGTTTGATAACGTGGTTGACAACTTGGAAGGCTGATCGTATATACCCTCGCTGAGATCCAGCGCACTCATGCTATAGATAGGATCTTCCTCCTCTTCCTGATCTTCACCGTCCCCTTCATCAGCACCAGAGAACCCACCTAAGAACATGGATGGTGAGCTGCGGGCAGAGTTGTCGAGAAACGTTTCATGTCCTTCAGAAGCCTCAGCCTCGCCATCCTTGAATGCCCATCCGACGTCATCATCTTCCGGTTTCACTTCGAGATATGATCCGATCTCCTTGGCTGCAAACATGTAAAAATGACTTCTTTCGAGCGTGATCACAAAATCCAAGATCCGCTTCCGTGTCGTGGGATACGCCAGGTCGCCAGCGTATTCTGATACCCACTGAGCCACGACATTTAGAAGTCTCAATTGATCGGCGATCCGAGTCAATTGATCCGTGGTGTTCTTCTCATTCCGCTCAAAGCGACTTATCAGCGCATTGAGAAGTGTGGCGGGAGCGGCAAATTTCCGGTACAGGCACAAAAATATCGATGCAAATTTGGAGTCTTGTTTCGACATGGGTTGGGCAATGAGACGGTCAACTAGCTCGTCGAATGTAAATCCTGTTTCGTTCGAAGAGCTTTCGCTAGACGCTTTATCTTTACTTTCCGGGCTCGATGGAGCACTCCGATGTCCGTCGATGTCGTCTTCCATATCCAAGAAACTGTTGAAAGCATCTGACCCACCACTGTTGCGCCAGGCTGTGTGGAGTCGTTGTTGTCGATTGTGATCCTTACCTGGAGAAGAGTCAACGGTTGTTGAGGGCCTATGTGAATTCAATCGGGGTGGAGGTGTGTGCGGTCGCGCCGGATGCGAATTGCTCCGGGCATTTCGTGAGCCCTGTGCATTGGAAGCCAGGTTTGGAGATGTCCTTGAGTCGGTGGGATAACGGTCAACACCGTGCCCATCAACTCCTGAATCGCGAGCACTATTAAAGGGGCCGCCCGCGGCTCCAGCCAGCAACGGTGTGGGGTTTTCCGAGCGGGCACGGGTGTGATGCCACTCGTGTATATTAGAAGAACCTAGTCGCTTCTCGATGGCAACTAAGTGAACAGAATGATTAGCCACTGAATCTGAAACAAGTCCGATAGAAAACGGCGGTGAGACCGAAATTGTCCAGTAGGTGCTGTTTTGAAGTAATCGCACTCCAGGGATCAGCAAAAAAAAGATGGCAAGAGAGCATCGTGTTAAACCGGCCGCCGCAAACTAGCGCGGACGTGCTGTCTCATGGGCCGCAAGCAGACGCCAAACAACCATGCACATAATTCACGGCGGTTTGTATACAAGGCTATTGTCGCATTGCTGACTGCCAAATTTTTGTTCCCAGCCCCTCGTTGCCACCTTCTCTTCTTTCCTTCATCAAGGGCAGCGGTATCAAACACTCACCGTCTCTTTGGCTGAAAACGTTACGCAATATGATAGCGATACACATTTTCTGTTTGTGTGGCAACTCGGGAGAAGTCTTATGAATCTCATATCCCCCCAGCGACGTTTCAAATGGTCCATCGGGTCTCCGAATATCACATTTAGTAGCGACCAGTACGAACGGAACTGATGCTGCGGTGAGAATGTCTGCCAAATAGAGGCCTAGTGAGCTCGAGTTTCCCGGAAGAAGTTCATAGTCACAAACCTATCATTCGCAGAGTTTCAAGTTCACTTGTAGGGCGGGTTGCATCGTGTAAGACCAAGGCACCGTTGACAGTGGGTGGTGAGTCGTTACCCAGCAGTGGCCATTTGAACATCCCGTTACTACCCTGAGAAATCTCGTCTGCATGTACTTCTAGCAGACGAACGACGTACACCGTTCCATCTAAGGACATCTTCTTCGTTGTAGATCCTGAAAGGGGGTTTTTCATCTCCAAGGCGCTCTGGATGAAAGTTGTCTTGCCTACTTGGTCCCCGCCAACGACAGCAATGCTCACATGCGGAAAACTCGCTCTAGAAGGGGCCTAGGCGGGGAAGAGTCAGATGCTTCCAACAGCTCAACTATAGCGGGCAGGATCCGTACCTCATTCCCAATTCGCGGTGACAGGGTCCCATTTCCCTGGCCTTGTGGCGAGCTTTCATCTTCTTCAATGACTGTCCGACCAAAACTGCTGCTGCTGCCTTCCATCACAGTTCTGGATGAGTCGAGTTTGTATAATCCCCCGGGCGGAGCGGAAGTCGTCCGATTCTGGAGGGCAGGTCGTTTGGGGATGGGACCAGCCTGGGCTCGGTCGCTGGAGGCCCGCTCTCTTCTCGGGGGTTGGGAAGCCATAGTAAAGGCTCCGATCGCAAGTGCCAATGAACGCCCCTACGGCGCGAGTAAAGGTCTGGTCAAGCAAACAGAATGCGATCGCGCAAGGTCGAACGGCTACGTAAGTAAGTGAGGCGGGCACAGCAGCTCATCCATTGTCGCTTTGAATAATCTTGAAAAGACCTCCCTGTTGAATGTGCCGCTTCTCCGTTAGTTTTCTCGCGTGGAAATTTCGGGTCGCGGACGGCCGCTCGTTGATCTTTTTCGGTGTGGTTTACAGAGCCGCTCGGTGACCAGTGATCTTTTTTTGGTTCCTTCTCTTTCTCTCCGAACAATTAGCCGAGTGCGTTGGACACGGGAAGATTGCGAATCAAATGACTTACATCCGATTCCAGAGGAATAGACAGGAAATCTGATGGATATAGATGAAATCTGCTGTCGGATCAATTGGCAATTTAGCAGATGCTGGCCAGCAAAATATGTATCACTGGGCCGAGACCCGGCAATGGAGGCAACAGGACACTGGACAGGCACGGGTTGAACAAGGAAACTGAATGGTAACCAAATCCCCAGATACGGCCAATGAAGAATCAATATGGAGTATGTCGATAGTAACTGTGAAATCGATAGACGAATTGGCGTGTGTTGCAGGACAAGAAGATCAGCTTGAAGCTGGAGTAGTCCAGGCTTAGCAGCAAATCTGTGATTCAGCAAAAGGTCGCGCGCCCACCTCGGGATCTGCAAACCACCTTGATGTGCACACACCAAGCTGGTAGGTCAACCGGGGAACTCTGACTCGCACTCCTAGTGGCTAATAATATCGCTGGACAATGTGGACATTATTTAATACGGCTATGAATTTATGGATGGGGAACTTGACGGACTGTGACGAGACAGAATTTAGCGGTCGAATCGCAAGCCAGAGAAGGAGAAACCAGATCCTCCGTAGTGGAGTCCGAACGAATCGTATAGTTTCCTCGAGGTACTCGGTAGTACAGAATTATTGAAGACACGGTTTCTCAGCAGAGGAATAGCCGTTCCAGATGGGAAAAGGAGGCTGGCAAGCTCAGCTTGAGGCTTACAACTGTGGTGACAAAACGGCCTGTGCACTGCGGAGGCATTGCGGGGAAATATATTTCGGCGTTGAACTCCGCGAATATATCCAGCTCCGAGCTTGTACGTACTGTAGATACTTTGACCCAAATTTTTGGGAAAGAGGAATACACATTTTCAATCTCTAGGTATTTGGAATCTGCCGGTAATGCCTAAGGGCTAAGTAGATCTACCATTAACCCTGCTGCATCAACCTTTCATTGTGTGGAGTGCCCACTGCCCAGGCAAGATCCGGCGTCCCGGCTTCATGCTCACGAGAGCCATTCTGTCGGCCGAGGTGATGATGTTTTGGCCTGGGACTTAGCCTGACTGCTTTTGTTAGGCATATCTCAACGACTTTGAACCGAGTCAATGGCCATATTCGTAGACGATTAGTCGTTCCTATTTCCACTCGCCGCTGTAAATCCACCACGCTGAATTGCAAGCCTGACGAGGTGTCTGGTGACTGAAAGAGATCCAATCACTAGAACAATGGACTTCAGCCATGCGCCTAGAATCGCACCAAGAGGAATGCTTTCATTGAGGCTCTTCTGGACGAGTTCCATCATTGACCAGAGCCAATAGTTGCATGAAGCCCTCGGCACCTTTGCCAGTCTCCACGCCGTCGTCGCAACGCCCCCTGTACTTTCGAACCTTTCCCAGACCTCTGTTGAAGCCCTTCTCCCTGGTCCACGGTCCACGAGTGCGCTGTGTGGCCTTTCCCCTTCCATAATGCTGCGGCCTATCATGTACCGGCCCTTCAACCCATTGGTCTTGCAAAGTGACTTTGTAGATGTCTCGCAGTTGGTCGCGCAGCGGCGAACAACCCTCCAAAAGCTTTTTCATCTTAGACGACAGCGCTCGCGGTGACAAGTCGTTCAAATTTCGCGTAGTTTGTCCATTTTCGCCAACATTGAGTTCTTCGGGTTGCCGCTGCGCATTGATCGTTTCGTCGGAGTTCTCGGTCGACGGCGCTTTGGGTGCGCAGTAGATTTTATGGGTTCGGGTGCACGCGAGGGAACAACTGTAGATCTTTATGAGAAAATGACTGTCTTGCAGCTTTAATCCCGGGAATAAGAAAAAAAGAAAAAGACCTACCTCATAAGCCCACAAGTAGGGCACCGATATTTGAAGGGCTCTGAGGAGCAAACCTCACAGTTACTCGTCATGTTCACTCGTTTGACGTGGAATAGCCCCAATTGTTATCCTGTCAATCAATTGAACGCCGTCATGTCTGTATTCCAGGACCCTTGCGAGCCAGATGATCTAGGCTTCGTATGGATCACTAACTAGCTATCAAGTGGAAAAAAAGAGCTCGGGAGCGATCAAGCACAGTCACGTGAACGATGCCAGATCTAGATAAAACCTTTTAGCGGGGTTTTGGCTTAGCCCCGTAGCATCGCAGCACTGGAGATTCCTTACGGTAGACTTAGAGCGTTGGATGGTCCCATTGCGGTGGTGAGAAAACTGGATCATAGCTACGGTACGGCACAGCAACCCAAAGCACAGCCACTCCAGTGATCATTTAAAATCAACATGGATCTAGTCTGGATGATCTTGAAAATACTGTTCTTAGACCTCAGAGACGGTAATTGGAGCCTCTAGCAACCATGCCCCCGCAAGATCAGTATGCCAACTCCTAGCGGTCATGGTGTGGCATCCCCTACACCTCGGCAGGTTGCAATACCTGTCGACGTCGCGAAGTAAAGGTACGGGGAGACGCTTGGGCCATCCTGAAAAGCATCAAGATGTCTGATGATAATTATACCTAATGTGATGGAACGAAACCAGAGTGTTTGCGGTGTACCAGGTACGGCCACCAATGTACCGGGTATGACCGAAAGAGAATATTTGTTCGCGGACACGCTGGAACAGCAGTCCCAACGCTGTCATCCAACTCAGACTCATCGGTAGAGGGTCTCAATATCACCATACCTCGCCCAAATGTCAGGCCAAAGCTTTGATCTCAGCTGCTTGCGACATTCATTGAATCTTATCTCCCCCCGCAACATTATCTACATGATGGGAGAAGCCTACTACAGACCCTCACAGACCTGACTGGTGCCAGTGCAATACTAGAAAAAGCTCTTATCTCCCTCTCTGCTGTGTTCCTTGCGAAACAGAACCACGACGACCGACTGCTTCAATATAGCACTAGGCTCTACGGGATTACCATGAGGACTCTCCACGATAGGATAACATCTGGCGCAAAGCTTGGGACGCCGGTATGGCCGGGGAGTTCCCAACACAAGAAACAACCCGATCCAATTGACGAGTTGATTGACCAGCTAGCTGAATGTTCTCTGATTATGGAGCAAGTTGACAATCTCCTCTTCACGCAACCCCTAGGCTCCGAGGAAGCTTTCCATACCGGAGACCAACTTTTACGCGCCTGTCTAGCATTGGAGGAAACCCTTCATCGAATTTGCATGTCTATGCCGGAGAAGCTGGGAGTGCCAAAGGTTTTCTCCTATGTTCCTATCCCTCAAGGAGATTTTCGACACTCCCTTTCATCTGACTTGTTTCCTGGGACTTTCGACTTCCCCTCATTGACCTGCGCAGAGTGTCATATGATCTACTGGGCTATCTTGATATTGCTGTATCCACTCATTGGCGAACTTTTCTCCTCCCTTGACCAACGTGCAAAGGAAGTCTCAGTTCCCGTCTATCCTGATCTCGCAAATGGGGAAACGCCCACAAAGATTTCCTTCGGCACTGATCCTGCTACATTCAGTGCGCTAGCAGAGCATTATGCCGGTGTTTGCCGCTCAGTCCTCTACTGTGTACAGCCCGATATGAAGACATTAGGGGCCCATACTCTGTTGGCGCCATTTAGCCAGTGCGTGCAATTTTTCCATGTTGAAAGTTCAACAGCCAAACTACAGTGGTGTTAGGACGTGCTCATGGTTTTACAGCATCTGGGGCTCGGTATCGCTCCGTCTCTAAAGAACACGGTTTGGCCTCAATATCGCACTGCTCAGGGGAGGAGATTATCCACTCAGAAAATGCTCCATGGTTGATATCTAGTCATTTAGGAAGGCCATGTACTGGGTTTTCTGTACTTTCGATGCTGATTTGCACATTCGGTTAGACATGGTCTTGGTGTATCCGGAATACCTTTTCTCGATAACGCCGCAGGCCAGTGCTACTCCGGTGTACAACGGCATTCAGTCCCCCATTTTTGGGTCTCGGAGAATTCTCCACCATTCGATATGCTCGAGGGGACTGTCTAAATATCTCACATATGATTGGCCAGCTAGACATTTGTCAGCGCTTGATCACGTGGAATTATTGCGTCAGAGTCAAATCGAGCCGTGAGCAATTGTACCAAAAAAAAAACTACCCTGACCTCAACATCGAAAGACAGATTTCGCACATTGTCAATCTGCAACATGGCTGCTAACACGGTATCTGCAAACTTAATGAGAAGGACTGTTCTCAACAGTCGATCCGCAACGCCGATTTGGAGCATTGCCGAGTCTTCCCCTCGGACAGTTCGACCCTCGGGCTTGGGGCCTTTTAGAAGCATTCACCGTTCAGCTCGAGTGCCCGCCATCACTGCTTCAGAGGCTCGTCACAGGCCTACATTGCGACCGAATCAGCTGTCTGCGGCTCATACTCGCGTCACCGGGCAACTGCCAGTCGGCAAACGAACCATCTTCATCCAGACTGAGTCTACACCAAACCCCGATGTAAGTAAAGAGGCGACTTGAATCAAGGCAGCATTCTAATGAGTCTGTTATTCGACCCTAGGCCTTGAAATTTGTCCCTAATCACAGAGTTCTTCCCGAGGGCTTTTCAACTTCTTTCTTGGAGTACCTCTCCCCACGCTCGACACTCGCTCCTCCTCACCCATCCTCGCTGGCTGCAAACCTCTTCAACGTTGATGGTGTACAATCAGTGTTCTACGGTACCGATTTCATCACAGTAACGAAAGCAGGCGATGCAAACTGGGCTCACATCAAACCCGAAGTCTTTAGCCTGATCACTCAAGCCGTGACCTCTGGCGAAGCAATTGTTACTAGCGTGGCGAAGGGGGGAGATAATGCACAAAAAGGTGGCGAAGAAGCAGATTCGCTAAGCTTCAACGAAGATGATGACGAGGTTGTCAGCATGATCAAGGAACTCCTGGAAACAAGAATTCGGCCCGCGATCCAGGAGGACGGAGGAGATATTGAACTCAAGGGCTTCGAAAACGGAATCGTCATGTTGAAGCTTCGAGGAGCTTGCCGAACTTGCGATTCAAGCACAGTCACTCTGCGAAACGGCATTGAGTCTATGCTTATGCACTATGTGAGTCTCCCTACACCCCACACCGACCCTGAAATGTAACTCACCAACGGTGCTTTGCAAAACAGATCGAAGAAGTACAGGGCGTTGAACAAGTAACCGAGCCAGAGGAGGAAATTTCAATGCTCGAATTCGCCAAGTTCGAGGAAAAGCTGCGACAACAAAAGGGTACACAGGCGACTGGTTCCGCACCGCTGGATACGGTTAATTAGGACTCACAGAGTGTAATGCAGGAAAAATCAAGAACCTGGCAACCGTAAATATTTACCTAATGTCTCAATGTACCATACTACGAATACCAATTTATGCTCATATAATCACAAAGGCATTCGAGATGCCATGCCATCCATGGGACTACACTTGCAGGCCCAGAATGCCCACCCCCCCAATTTCAAGCATTGAGAAGAATTTCTCTTTCCCTGGGTTGGGTATGTCCAGTTTCATCAGTCTTGTATTTCGGGACAGATTTTTCGAAACCTAAACGTGAAAGTCTCTCAACTGACTCAATGCCGGGCCTAGCAATTCGCCTTAACTTTCTCGCCGCTCGGACTGCCCTTCCCTGTTTTCTACAACAGCACAACATTCCGATCCCATCGAACAGCAGACGGCAAAATGATGGGCTGCGTGGATAGCCTAATATACTGCATCCGCAAGAAGCTCGGGATCCGTATTTCACGCAAGAGAGCATACAGGAGGGCCCGGAGGTGGATCAAGGATCAACTACACGAAGATCCAGAGGCCATCATCCCAGTACTAGGGAGCTCGACTTAGATGTGCATTCAAAGACTGTATCCACGAAGATATCAAACGTCGGCGAGAATCACCGGATCGACTGGAATGTCATTGTGTACATCAGACAACTCCAAGCTCTGCTCCGAATTGATTGTGCGAATTGTGGTACTGCTTAAGGCTTGAGAAATGAACTGGTGTGGTTGGCCACCTTCAAGACGTAGGTCAGGGCCTCAGTTGTCTACTAGTATAACCTGGGCGTGACGACCCAGCCTCAACTCCTGTTTGAATGCGATATCCTCTGGTTTCAGATCTCTGAGCCACATTTTTGGGAAGACTCGGGGGGCTCGGAGGAGAGTGAGCAATTGGAAGCGATCGGAAAAGCAATTTTGGGGCATATGACATGCATTTTTTGGATATATATCTGGTTACTCAGTGGTTTAGGTAGAACCAGTAATCGGATCATAGAGAAAGGATTGATTTTGAGTATGTAGTCACAGATAAACATCTTCAATTAGATCCTTCATGAACCCTTCTACCTACTTCAGCCACGGACAAAAACGCCTATGACGACGACACCGAGCTGGTTGAGAAGCTTACCTAAATGGCGGGAGGGCGTAAATGTGTACCTTTCTAGGCTTCTAACGGCAAACCGAAACCAGGCCCGAGGGTACCGTAACGCTGCTTCATAGAAAGTAAATCGAGCAGATCGATATGAAGGTTCGATCCTCTAGGGTGGATTCGTATCACCAACTTGATGAAGAATTGAAATCCTTCTTTAACCTTGAAGAAGCGCTTTATGAAAGAAATCTGACGTACCCCGCATTTTAGCTGCCGGACTCACACCATTGTTCAAATAAAAAGACATGAGTGGCTAAAAGGCTCTGCAGTGCGATGAGATGCAGCATGTTTGCTTTTGCATTTGGCAGGATTTAGAACGGAAATTGACATGTGGTTTAATTTGTGTGGAAGCACTTGTTGGGCAGATTGGGATTGGGCCTAACAAGGGTTTCGATTTTCGAATAATGATCTGTTCCCTACATTTGAGCATAGTAAAGACTGGACATGGCATTTTACCAGTCTATAATGGCATTTTGCGGAGGAATAAGACCATCAAGCGATCCGTGGGTTGTTTTCGGCCTCTAGAGCCGTGCTGTCATTTGCCATCTGAAGCGAGAGGCAGCCTCTCGCCCATGGATTGAAAGGTCCTTCCAAGCATAACACTGTCTGTTTCTCGTCAGAAGACCTTGGATGGTCTACTCGGAAGATAACTCCATGGACAGCCTACCCCGAAATGTAGATGAAGCTCTCCGCAATTTGAGCGGCGATCCTGCATTAGGGCCACTCCAGCCCACCTCACAATTTCCACGGCCATTTGTACATCAATCAATCGTATCCATCTTCCAGCATTATTCCAAGTTGGTCGAAATTGCAAGCTCTCTGCGATTCGATCATCTTCTCCCCCGCAATTCCTGCTTCTTTCTTCAGGTGCTGACTACTGTTGTTTTCAGCTGCGACTGCAACATAACGCCAGAATGACGTCCTCTACTCAAAGTACCTGGTATTTTTGTATAAGACGCCGGAGTACAGTCCAAAGCGGTCTCCTGTGCGTCATGAGGGATTTAGGACGGAGTACAGAGGACATCATGGCTCTCATGTGTGATCATTAACAAGTTCAATGATCAGTTCCTGGGGACTGATGAAGTACCTTGGTCAGGTACCTCTGGAGTCAGCTTTCTTTTTCTAGGCCAGTGAAAAGCGCGGAGGATCTTCAACTTGGCCAGAGCCCCGCCAGACCCACCATCTCCAACATGAATCCAGAGGGACTGAGCCAGAGAGCTGAGCCAGAGAGCCTTGAGGGAAGTCTAGCTACTCCGTACGGAATGGCTGTCCGCCGTCATACAGACTCGCGACAGTGGTACACTCGACATGTCATAGGTTGTACATTTGCATCGTGGGATTGGCCGTGTCGGTGTCTTCCATGATCGTGTGCATGGGACCTCTCAACGGCCTGCCCATCCAGACCTTGCCTCCCTGCGTCTAGAGTCTGCTCTTGCTTACCCCGCCTTGATCGATGTAGTTTAATCTAATTGTAGGTGGACAGACAGGCGAGACCATGGACGTCAGGACTCGAGATGGCCACAATAATGCGGGAGATAACAGGATCACGCTCCTTCTTTCCAGCATGGAGCGACGAATCATAGAGTAGAAATCAAATAAATCAGAATAGCTCCAGCACTTGCGCCACTTTTGCTCGGTGCCCCGACCCGTGGCTCGTTCTGCTCTCTCCTCCTTTGTGCTCGGTGGCCTGAGGTGAGCTAACCTCCTTAGTTTGTCCACTGTACAACCTCTTTCTCCTCTTTTCTATTCTTCTTCCATCTTTCTCTCATTTATATTCATTCTGTGTGCTGCTTGACCTTGCTCGCTTTCTTTCTCCTCATCGTCCCTCATCGACTCCACCTCCAAAATAGCCACAGCTGCCCCAGATTCTCACTGCGGGCCGTCGCATCAATTGGAACTTCACCACACCACTTTTGCCTCCTTCCGCCTCTCCAAAGTTGTCCCTGCGTGTCCTACACTCCGCACTCCTCCCGTTCTCACCCATCCCTCAGCTCGCGTCCATCTCCCTGTCACTACTAACCACCTGATTCCTCTGCGACCGAATCGCACGACGTATTACCGGCTTTCCTTTCTGTCCCGTCCGCCGCAAGATGCGCTGCTCCTGAGGGGGATCCGCCCATAGTTAACTGGAGCCAGATCGCTTCCCAACGTTACTTACCTATGGTCACGCTACCACTACCTACTTACGATTCCGCATTTCCAGCGACTTTTCTATCGTCGCAAATCGCATCGAACAACATCTAGACCCATTATCTGCCGAGGGCTGGGGTATAATAAATAAAGAAAGGGGGGGGCAAACAAAAGAAATCATCTTTACTACGATCCGACTAGACCGTCCCGTTCTCTCTCAACGACTTCACCTCGACCCTGTTCGGCGCTTTCAAACTGTCCCAAGCGCCGCCTCTTTTACACTATTCCTTTTTTCCTTAGACTGGAAGCCTGGTCGCTTCTTTTCCGGCGCTGAGTTGGTTTCAAAGACGGGTTCTTCAACTGGTATACGGGTTCTTCATTGCTGGGTTGGATAGATTATAAAAAGGTTCATTTTCATTCTAGACTGGTAAGTTAGTTTGCACGTGGACTGATGTGGAGGTTTGCTTTGTTACTAATGATGGCGACAAGAGTTATTTCAACAGACGCGATCACGAATTTCAACTGTGCTTCCTTTTCAGAGACTGCAATAATATTCACGCTGCTATTTTGTCTTTCAGTCCAGTCTGGAACTGTACTTTTCCACCCTGCAAGGTATGCATTCTATTTCAATATGTCTTCCAGCCAGATGCGCACATTGCCCCCTACAAGTGATTCTTTCTATGTGGATGCTCGAGTATGTTTTGGGCTGGAGTTTATACTCGGTCCATCGGACTCGGTCCTAAACAATATGGGCAAAGCGCAGAGAGGCAGCACCAGAAGAAAGGTCTTCGACCCGCCACTCATTTACTGTGCCAGCAGCCCGCACCCAGTCTATCCAACAGATTCAGGCTCCGCGCGGGCTTTCTACCATGCAGTATCTATGATCGCGTCATGCGATATTTACAGCTTCACTTTTACTTTCATTTGTTGCCACTCTCGTGAACGCTTAGTCTTCTGTTAGCCCCTTTTTGCCCTGGTTGTTACTCATTCGGCTGCTTTCGAGAGTACGAATACAATGGTTGACTAACTTATCCCCGGAGAACAGGCTATACTTCCCAGATATCATTCACTAAGAACCAGCATACCAAGAGGAGTTGAGTTGTGGGTCTATAGAGCTGGATTTGCTTGTCCAAGTGAATTCTGATACCAAGGAGGTGAAGAGAAACTTGCTCACCTTGCCTTGTTTACTGTCTCAGAAGTGATCCCAGTGAATTCAAAAACAGGATCAAATTACCTCACTGTTTGCGCAATTATTTAATCCCTTCTCTTGACCTCCTTCATTCTGATTACAGGTAAGCCCTTGTCGCTTTCCATCGTGTTCTTTCCTTCTACCACAAGCTTGCGAAAACACATCTAGTTATTCTTTGAATGAGCACCTCATGCCTCTACTGTCGATTTCTGTCGATTTTCTTCATCAATCAAAAGTTACTAACCGGATTATGCTCAGTGCCTGGTTTACCAGACAGACACCGTCGCTTTCACTAATCGCGATTCTCCAACAACCTGGAAAACACCATGGCTACCCAAAACAACAAGGCAGCGCCGGCTTCCCATACCCCTCCCAGTAATGCAACAGCCAGGTTAGAGAAATCCCATCCTGGTCTTCGTCATTCAACTCCCGATTCCGATGCCCTGGCTTCTTCCGACGATGATGGGGAACACCAGGTGCCAACCTCCGCTTCTACAAGTGCGCCTGGACAGAAGCCCACACGCCGACCATCTTGGCTCAATGATGTCCCCGCCGCCATGCCCAGAAAGACCTCGTTGACTGGGCCTCTTTCTTCCGGAGGTTCCAACCCGACCAGCCCTGCTACTGATCAACCCGGGTGGCAACTTAACACAAGCCCTGGACTCAATAGCGCCATAACTTGGAATAACGTGAACAATAGCTCGTTTCCATGGAGCACCGGCATCTGGAATACCGAGCCTCGCAAAGAGCCCCCTTCTCGACTGAAAGAGATAGTCCCTTCTCCGACGATGTCCAATCCTCCGATTTCAGGCAACTATTACGTCAATGAGGAGCTTTTGAGCCCGGTCACCCGGACGAGCTCTGGCGATACGGCTATTCCATTCTCGATTCCACTTTACCCGACACCTAAAACCTACCGTTCGCAGTCGTATTCTGTCGGCCAGTTAGACCCTGAAAATCTGGGCCTGACGACGGGCAAGTCACCTACTGCATATGCAGGCAGTCGTCCGCGGAATGGGGCGCAACATTCTGCATTGCAGCACCGTTCTTCGCGACCCAGCATGCTTGGAGACCTAGGGCACGATTCAGGCACGCTTGGTCGCGTTCGTGAAGACGACGATGATGATGTGGAGAGCCCTGGCGGTTCGGATGGTAGCTACGGGCACCATGCTGCTAACCAAGCTCGCACGATTGAGCAGCTCGCTCGAGAAAATGCTATTTTACGCCAAGCAGCCGGACAATTCGATAACTCGTTTAGAGACCGTGCCATGTCAACCGCATCGATACCTAGCGGATATGCTGTTGGTAACAATATTCGTAACTCGCACCGCATTCATGGCAGTGTCCCCGAAGAAGGTGATCTCGCCGTGGAAGACTTCAATGAAGTTGCTGATACTCCCGGGTATAATGATATCTACAACACTAGGAGGAGATTCTCCGAGCACTCGGCCAATCTGGAGAAACAGTTTCCCCCCTTCGTCGCCCCACTGGAGAACCGTGCCTTGGATAATGTTAGGAAGGCTCATTGGCAAACCACTCTTGGATTCGGTGGCCTTGAAGACATCCCCCAGAGTCGGCGCCATTCCTTCGCCGAAATACCTATTAGGCATAATTCTGTTTCTGGAGAGTCACAGATGACCAACAATCCTCGTGGCGGACTAGGAGACCAGGAGGAGAATTATGCGAATATCAACGAACATTCTGTTACCAATGCGCCAGGCCAAAATCGTGAGTACCAGCGCTCTTTTATGCTTTCTCGCCCCGAGGAACATGAGATGGAGACAGAGAATTTACGAGCTCGTCAATTTGCAGAATCTTACTTCTCTCGCGATCCATCTCTTCGCGCTACCGCCGAAACTCAATCCCCAATGCCTACATCTCTTCACCAAGCATACACCGCGTATGGGCGTCATCAACACGCAATGCAGCCGCATCCGAACCAGCTACTGTACATTGTGACGTTCAAGTGCCACCGTGCGGACGTCTTCTACATCCAAGAGGATACCGGCCTGCAAGTAAAACCTGGAGACTTGGTCATTGTGGAAGCCGACCGTGGCACGGATCTAGGAACTATTCAGCATGCCAACTTATCCCTGCAGAAAGCTCGAGAGTTGAAGCAGAAATATGCCGAGGAACATTATAATTGGTTGACGATGTTCTCTAGACAAGGCCAGACTGGTGCAGCGAATGTCGTCGGCTCCCCGGGAAGTCTGTCGGCCATGAGCAACCGCAGTGCCATTGGTGGCATGGGACCTCATGGCTCGCATGGAGTTCAGGAGTCTGCTGGTGAAATCAAGCCAAAGCTGATCAAGAGACTCGCTCAGAACCACGAAATCCTGACTCTTCGCGACAAGGAGGGAAATGAAGCGAAAGCCAAGCGCGTCTGTCAGCAAAAGGTTGCAGAACATCGGCTCACAATGGAGATTCTTGACGCGGAATTTCAAATGTAAGTGACCGATCTGCTGTCCCATTCTCATCAAGTAAAAAACTAACAATCTGCAGGGACTGGAAAAAGCTTACGTTCTATTATTTCGCCGATTCGTATATCAATTTCAATTCTCTAGTTACCGACCTTTTCAAGATCTATAAGACTAGAATTTGGATGTCGGCTATCAACCCAGCGTCTTTCGTTACTCCGCCCACTCCTGGTCTCCCAAGCCCAACCTCTCTGGGTTATGGCCAGGACACCCAAGCTGACCGTCCTCATCACTCCGATAACAGAGGATATGGCCATCACCGCGAGAACTTCGATTCTGGGCGGGATGGTGTCGGTAGCCAAATGGGCCTCCTACGCAGTGGATATGGAGAACAATATCAACAGTTCGCCCATACTCCTCGCCCTACTGATCCCGGCCTAGGTGGACTTGGATCAACTGACCCATTTACCTCGTATCCGCCGAGTGCGTACAGTCAGCTGGAGACTGGATACACCGACTATGCCGCGCCCTCACGTGGTAACAATGGGCACACTCGTATGCACCCTGCGCCAGGAGAATACGTGAACCGTTTCCAGGGCTTGTCACTCAACTCTTGAAGATTCAGTCTCATAAACTGGTCTCCGCTCTGTTACTTCTCTACATCTGAGCCTAGGCGCCCAATTTCCTCCCGTTTTCCTCGCTTCCACCTTTAGTTTCTCAAGACTATTTATTCCGCCTTGGATTCACCCTGTACCTAATTTCTTACTGTTTGCATCTTTCCTTTCCTTGTGGTGGCGTCTTCCAGAAAAAAAGATACTAGAAATTATGTGCAATGGGTCAAGAAAGAATATGGTCTGTCGTTAGTGGTGGTTCTCAATAGACTCTTCAGATTCACGATCGGACGGCGCGGTGGGTTTCTTTTTTCAGGCACTTTCGTCTTGTTTCTTGTTGTCTATCGGTGTACATTTCTCCTATCCTCCTATACCTGCATTGTTTTTTCTTTTTCTTTTCTTTTTTCGCGCGCTTTTTGTGTACGTTTGCAAGAGCCGGTTCACGATTAAAATTGATCAGGTTGGGAGCATTCGAGAGCCTTTTCATACATGAGAAAAGAGTTAGAAATCAGAGTGATGACCTACTAATACGAATCGTGTCCTACTGCCTGTCTTGGATGGACATATTGAGCTGTTTATGGGCGTAGCTTGTACAGCGATCAAGGGCCTCGGCATGATACTCCGTAGTAAACACTGGAGTGTCTGGACTCTGGACGGTAGTTTGATGCCTTGCAGCCTTAGGGTTGAGTTCCGAAAAGGAGCAAGTGCCAATTGAGTGCCTCAGGCAGAAGTCCGGACCGCAGCAGCGCTAATTGGATAGGGTGGGCTCGCCTAATTTGCTAGCGTCCCACACACAACCTTCTCAAGATCTCTCCTCCTGGAACTTTTCCAGCTGCGACAACGACGACAAGCCGACAACCTCCAAAGCCGACAAGGTATGTCAAAGATATCACATCCCTCGATCTCGAATGCTGCCCTCGAATCTTGAATTACGACGGTCGAATACGCGAAATTGTGATATCAAAACTGACAGGTGATTTCTTTTCCAGATGGGTGCCCTCAAGTACGTCGAAGAGATTCAGAAGAAGAAGCAGTCCGATGTGATTCGCTTCCTGCTGCGTGTCCGTTGCTGGGAGGTGAGAATACCCCCCCTCGATTCGAACATTTAACATCCCGCCGGGTGCTCGTGTGGTTTGCCATAGGATACCTTTTCGTTGCAGAGAGGGTCTTCCCAGGCGGCTCGAAACTATTTTTTTCTTTCGCCGGCGGATGGATGTTGTGGCACACACTTGTGTGTCTTGCTATACACTCGTTGAACTTTGCTGAGAGTGCATCAATATAGCTCCGTCAGCTGAACGCTATCCACCGTGCTTCTCGCCCTTCTCGTCCCGACAAGGCCCGTCGTCTCGGCTACAAGGCCAAGCAGGGATATGTTGTCTACCGTATCCGTGTGAGACGCGGTGGCCGCAAGAGGCCAGTCCCCAAGGGTGCCACCTACGGTATGCTTTTCCACCTTTTTTTCTCGACATGGCGAGGGCGGCAGTGGGTTAATTGGAATTTCGATCACAGGCAAGCCCACCAACATGGGAGTTAACCAGCTCAAGTACCAGCGTGCTCTTGCTGCTACTGCTGAGGAGCGTGTTGGCCGCCGTTGCGCCAACTTGCGCGTCCTGAACTCCTACTGGATCAACCAGGACTCCACCTACAAGTACTTCGAGGTCATCCTCGTCGACCCCCAGCACAAGGCCATCCGCCGTGATGCCCGCATCAACTGGATCTGTAACGCTGTCCACAAGGTACGTTGCTGTCCATGCAATTTCTATAAGGAGCGCTATACTAACTGACTCTCTAGCACCGCGAGAGCCGCGGTCTCACCGCTACCGGCAAGAAGTCCCGTGGTATCAACAAGGGCCACCGCTACAACAACACCTCTGGCGGTCGTCGCCACACCTGGAAGCGTCAGAACACCCAGAGCTACTGGAGATACCGTTAGGTGTAGGACTGGTTTTGTGGAGGTTCTTGGCTATGGGAAAAAGCTATCTCTGTGGACGTGTTTATTCCGGTCGAGGCTTGCTTCTTCATTGAGCTGTCCGGCTGTGAGATTAATGCAACAGTTCCTTTGCATCGGGTGTTAGCAAAAATTCTTCTATTTTCATACATGATTCCCCGTCTTTCGGCTGTTTAACGAAGTACGACGACTGTTTTCTGCTTTCTTCAAACATCGTTCACCTCAGGACGTAGTTGTAGTCTACGTACATTGCTAGTTTGATGATGTGATTCGCAGGATGACCTGGACCAATGGGGGGGAAAAACAATTATGATGGAAAAGACAGTGGGACAGTCAGTGAATCAACGATGTAAATAGATAGATCCGCTGATAGTAACTCTGGCTGCTCTGGGCTCTGGCAGGATACAATGTAACGGCTCCAGTCCGAAAACAGTATTGAACGTTTCAGTCGTGAGGAACCAAGTTGAAACCCGCCAGTTCCTGACTAGACTCACCTTCGTGTCTGTACTACTTGACCACCAACCTACAACCAGGGAACCATTTGTCTCTTCATGTACCCTGCTTACTCTTTATTATCTCAATGGATCCCAGGCCGCCAGGCAACAAAGGTCACAGACCAATTACCTGGTCCATGCTGTCTTGCGTAACCGCTGTTGGCGATCCTCCTTCTGACGGCCTGATCTTGCTTCCTAATTTCTGAATGTCTCACTCTCGAGTTCTCAACTGACTTCTCTGCTCTCATGATTATTTACCAAGGCTTTTCAAGCGCTGTCGTTCAAAGAAGGTGCTTATGTGATAACTTCGACCGTGGATTCGCACTCGCTTGCTTCCTATGAAAACCTACTTCGATCGTACCTTCCTTAGCTAATACTCGGTAGGTGATTACCTTTCCTTCCTCAGCGGGGTCCGAGGTTCATCTTAACTAATTGCATGACCTCAGTTACCAGGATACATTACGAACCGGCAGGAACCGATCTTTGTTCGTCAGCTTTACCTACGAGACAGCCACTACATCTACTACCCTTTGTCCACTGCCTACAATCCTGACGACTTCGGGATCCGCTGTCAGAGCGATTCAGACTCGTCTGCAATACCCAACGGAGTTATAACGAGTCGGTGCGACCAATGCGCCCATATGCCGTCGCGGGCTGCGCATAAACCGTCGGTCCATCCATCTGCGAGTCTGACCGGCGCCGCTACTAGTACAAGCCCTATTCGCGTTCCAGGGCGTTCCCCGAATCGACGGCGAGATATCGAAGCGAACCCTCGAGTGACCGGTACTGCATTCCTCTCCCCGCCCTCACCCCCGCCGTTTCGTCGAGGGCACGCTCGTTCCGCCAGTCAACCGTTCGCATCACCGTTTCCTATGACTGGGAAACGCCGGAAGAAATCATTCTCTGTGGAACCTGCGCTAGATACGGATGATGACGACGATGATGATGACGAGATCTACCTGCCGAATGTCTTATCCACGAGTCCTCGTAAAGGTATACCGCGGCCGCCGCCGAAAGATGATTTGACGACGGGGAAGTGCATGGTCTGCAATAGTACGATGCGATGGCCCCGGAATTTGAAAGTCTTTCGATGTACAGAGTGTTTGACTGTGAATGATCTGGAGCCATACCATGAGACCAGGGATCACACGAGGAAGGATGCGAAACCGCAGCAGCAAGCGATTCCCAGAAAAGGTACGCTTACTCTTCTGTACTACGCTGTACCAATTTATCTTTTTTACTCTTATGGATTCTGACCGTCCGTTTAGCGATACCATTAACTGTTGAGCGTACCAAGGCAATCATTGACGGGTGCATTTCTGCTTACCTCAAAGACCGTCTGAAGTCGCCACAGGTGCCTTCAAAGGACAGACTCGAACACGATTTTGCTGCAGGACACGATAGAAACCCGGGCCACTCCTCTACCAAACCGCCTGGATACTTGCCAGTGCCGCTGCCCCTGAGGAACCGTGGTCGCAGTGCATCATCTTCAAAAGTTCCTGAGCCTGAAGGTGGAATGAGACCCATTGCGAGCCCGAGTCACCCCAAAAGCCCTTTCCCTCCGATTCCTCCGCCTAAGGACGTAGCAGACATCCGGAGTCCGAACCGAATTGGTAAAACTCGGGAGGTTAGTCGATTACGAGACAATGAGACAAGGGAAAAGCAACCTTATGTTTTCCGAGAATTGGAGGACTATATAATATCAGGATTCAAGAGTTGTGACACGCTCAATTCATCCTTCAAAACGGCCCAACCTTTTGCCCGGGTTACTTCGAACAGCAATTACCCTGAACATGGCGCAGAGCAAAACTCTAACCTTGCGCATTCACTTCCGACTGGTAAATATCTTATGACGGGAGATTCGTTAGAAAACTCCTGGTGGATGGCCGACGATGGACCAAATGGCGGGACTGCCCATACCCAGTCGAAACATAAACATTCAAGAGCAGTTTCATCTAGAAGCCCTCGGATTAATTGGATTGATGTCGAGCGGTGGTATCAGATGATCATGGCGGCGGGGACGTCATGGATCGAGAAGTGGTCCACCATGAACCCTACTCTCACTGGTGAGGAGCAGTGTGCGACGGTAGAGGCCTGGGAAACGGCGGACTTGAGCGCAATCGAACAGGAGATCATTGACTCGCGTCTACACCTACATCGGACACTCTTAAAAGCCACAGAAAACCTACTAAAGAGACCACGGCGTCCTCTGAAGAAGTCGGAAGATATGAGATTCATCCTAATCCTTTTGTTCAATCCGTTGATACATCCCCCTAGCTCGGGCCTTGCAAGTCTCACAGCGAACCCCAGTGATGCCAGATCTTCTCGCCCCGGGGAAACCAATCACCGCCAGGCGAATGGTAGTAAGCCGCGTGCTGCAAAAAGCCAAAGCGCTGGGTCAAACCACCACCCTGGTATTGTTAAACGCATACTGGGCTTGCTAGCTAACTTACCAAGTGAATGCCATCACTATCTTGTCTCATGGTTTTCACGCTTTTCAATTCCGCAATTTGAGAAAATCGTTGAACTAATAGGTAGGTTCGTGACATATCGTCTATCCCGGCAGCATGTACGGAGGCGAAGCGAGCCAACGAATGAAGACAACTACCTTATTCCCAGTCTTTCCAGCGCTGCTATGACTACTCCTTCAGAATTGCATGCGGCTATTAGTGGGAGAAGCCAACCCAACCAAACAAAGGACAAGCAGGATGCGCCCAGGACATATAGTGAAGATTGGCAAATACGGGCTGCAGGTCGAGTGATGGCCTTGCTGTTTACAGCAAACAATACGGACATCCCGCAAAAGCCAGGCGGTCCAGAGCCAGAGCCAACGTCTGTGCCCAGGCGGCAAGGTAGTCAGCGTGGACACTTGATTCCGATCAGTTCTTTCTACAATACAAGACTTGATTATTCCAACATTGTGGTAGCTGATTTCGAGGCGTGGGAATCGAAAACGTCGAAATTCTCGTTTTGCCAGTATCCTTTCTTCCTCAGTATCGGTGCAAAAATCCAGATTTTGGAACACGATGCGCGTCGACAGATGGAGATCAAGGCGCGTGAAGCTTTTTTCAGCAGCATCTTGACTCGAAAGGCGGTCAGTCAGTATTTTGTACTCAAAGTGCGTCGCGAGTGTTTAGTCGAAGACAGTCTTCAACGCGTGAGTGAGGTCATTGGATCCAGTCCTGAGGAAATGAAGAAGGGATTACGGATAGGATTTGTCGGTGAGGAAGGCGTTGACGCTGGGGGCCTCCGGAAGGAATGGTTCTTGCTTCTTGTACGGGAGGTCTTTGATCCCCATCACGGTACGTTCAAGTATGAGTTTCGATGAAAGGCACAGTGGGCTGATAAAACATCTAGGACTCTTTATTTACGATGAAGACTCTCAGTACTGCTACTTCAATCCATACTGTCTTGAATCAGCGGAGCAATTCTTTCTGGTCGGGGTTGTGCTCGGGTTGGCTATCTACAACTCGATAATACTTGATGTTGCCCTTCCGCCGTTTGCGTTCAAGAAATTGTTGGCGGCAGCACCACAGACGACCGGGCCACAGCCATTGACCACTCGACCTACGTATAAATGCAGCCTGGGGGATCTGGCGGAATATCGACCTGCTCTTGCTCGGGGACTACGAAGTCTCCTTGACTTTGAGGGAGATGTCGCGGAGACATTTTGTCATAGTTTTGTTGCGGACGTTGATCGATATGGGAACGTTGTTACAGTCCCTCTCTGTCCCGGGGGCGAGAAAAAACCAGTGACAAATGCGAATCGTCGAGAGTTTGTGGACCTCTACGTTCACTATCACCTTGACACAGCGGTCACGCGGCAATTCGAGCCGTTTCGGCGCGGATTTTTCAGTGTATGTGGCGGCAATGCGTTGTCCTTGTTTCGCCCCGAGGAAATCGAGCTATTGGTGCGCGGTTCGTACGAGGCGCTAGATGTAAGAACACTCCGGGCGGTTGCCACATACCTCAATTGGTCGACTCCGAAGCCGGAGTCGGTACCGGTAGTGCAATGGTTTTGGGATTACTTTGAGCGGACGCAACCAGATGCGCAGCGAAAGATTCTTTCGTTTATCACGAGCAGTGACCGCATTCCGGCCATGGGAGCAACGAGCTTGAACATCCAATTAATGTGCCTCGGCGATGACTCGCCGCGGTTTCCAACAGCACATACGTGTTTCAACCGGCTGGGACTATACCGGTATCAGACGCGGGAGAAGCTTGAGCGGTTGCTCTCGGGGGCAGTGCTCAACAGCGAAGGCTTCGGGCTGAAGTAGGGCGTTCTCCTCGGAGCCTCGGAGGAGTGAATGGTGGAAAGATAGGTAGCCTATTTGTGCAAGGTTACACGATTGGATGAATTTCTTAGCTAAAGACATTATGGACAGGGTGAATATCATTATCTTCTTTCGAAGGATTTGCTTTTGGTGGAATTGTAGCGGTAAGAGCGAGAGTAGAGATAATCGCGGGGAAGGAGTTCTAGAACTTGACCTGTCGGCTTTGCTTTCAGAGACTTGTTCGCGGTGGCATCGGCAATGATTGTCATGGCCTTTGTCAAGGATGTGCGGGGTAATCAACGCGATGTATCCCAGTCTCGTTGTCCATAACTTGAGTAATGTTGAATTCTAGACTGCTCGAGTGTTGTCAGTCCGAAATCGAATACTCCAGACTCCAAGTGGGGGAAGTCATGCGGATCAATCAACTTGTGGGGTGAAGACTGACAGAGGCATGAGTTGACCGGGAGAGAGTCTGGTTAGTCGAGTCTGACAGACTCAATTCAGAGAACTCCGGTAAACATGAAGACGAAGTTGACCATCTCTGCACTCTGGAGACTGGGTTGATCGACTGACCTTGACAGGTCCACCCAAGCGGGGCATCTGTATTCAGTTTCACACCAGATCAGACAATCAATCCAATGCTCAGATGGTGTCCTGGACTTCGTCTCGCCTCTGCCAGAGTGGCTGGATTGGCGCAGGGATGCAACTTCACCGTACTTTGTTTTCATCTCTTCCTCCCTCTGCCTGACCCCTCCATTGGTACTTAATCTGATCTTCTTCCCTCCCATCCTCTTCTCTTCTCTTCCCTTCTCATCTGCCTTTCCATCACTTCTGCATCTTCTTGTATATTCCTTCTCATCAATTCACCCAATTGTTCACCACATCCATCGCAATGGCTTCCAACGTTCCCCAGACCATGAAGGCGCTTCTGTCAGTTGTTGATCCTATTCGTTTCTCCTCGGCCACGCTAACATTGTCAGATACGACAAGCCCGAGGTGCACAAGATCACCGAGATCCCTGTCCCTACTCTCCGCGACAACGACGTCCTGGTATGCAATCCATTGACAATCCATCTATCTTCAATTGTTGTGCATGAGAGGTAACTGACGATCTGCAGATCAAGGTCAAGGCTTGCGGTGTCTGCGGTACCGACTTGCACATCCACGAGGGTGAATTCATCGCCAAGGTACGTTCTATGCCTACCCGCACAATAGAGATTGCATAGCACAATTTCACAGGCTGACACCATCCCAGTTCCCTTTGGTTCCAGGTACGTCGTCCATCAAATTTCGAAGAATTGAGCGGAGTCGAACGATAGAAGTGGAGAACGGGACTGACCGAGCGATCTAGGCCACGAGACCGTCGGTGTCATTGCAGCTGTGGGTCCTAACGTCAAGGGCTTCGATATCGGCGATCGTGTCGTTGCTGATAACTCTGAACTCTGCGGCGAGTGCTTCTACTGCCGTCGTGGCGATGAATTGTTTTGCGAGCACTTCAACGCTCACGGCGTTACCATGAACGGAGGATTTGCTGAGTACTGCGCTTATCCTGGTATGACCATCCGGGACTCGATGATTTCGGGTTGCTGACTTTATTTTAAATAGCCGGCAGGGTGTTCAAGATCAAGAACCTCTCCGATGTCGACGCCACTCTCCTCGAGCCTGCTTCTTGCGCTGCTCACGGCCTGGACAAGATTGCTCCCAAGATGGGCTCTCGCGTCCTCCTCTTTGGTGCCGGTCCCACTGGATTGGTATGTTATCCACTCAAACCAGGTTTACTATAAGCTAACATCCCTCGTAGATCCTCGCCCAGCTTCTTCGCATGAACGGTGGTTGCCACGTCGTCGTCTGCGCGCCCGAGGGCCTGAAGATGGAACTCGCCAAATCCCTAGGTGCCGGTGACGAGTACATCGGTCTTTCCCGCCAGGACCCCAGCGCCCAGTTCAACAAGCTCAAGGCTGAGAACCCTTACGGCTTTGACATCGTCGTCGAGGCCACTGGAAACGTCAAGATCCTAGAAGACGCAATCAACTATGTGCGCCGCGGTGGTAAACTCGTCGTGTACGGTGTCTATTCCGGCAAGGACCGTGTCTCTTGGCCTCCTAGCAAGATCTGTAAGTCCTCCGCATTTGAAAACTTGCCGATTATATCAGAGGAATACTAACTTTAGTCAGTCGGTGACGAAATCCAGATCATCGGCAGTTTCTCCGAGGTCTACAAGTTCCCTGCTGCCATCGACTACCTCGACTCCGGCAAGGTCAAGGTCGCTGGAATTGTCAACAAGGTATACAAAATCGAGCAGTGGGAGGAATGCCTTGAGGCGATGCGTAACAAGACCGCTATCAAGGCAGCTATCACTTTCGACTAGATCGACTCGATTCGATTTGATGGTGAAGACGATTTAATGAACGATACACGATTGAGCGTTGCTTGGTGGACTGTGATATGGTGTCAACATAGATAAATCCAGAGATCAGATTTATTAGAGGTTAGAAAAAGACAATAAAGACAATACAGACAGGAGAAGTTTGGACTGAAATATATTGCTTCTTGGTTACCCCTCTTCACTATAACCCCTCTTCACTATATATATTGCGTGCTGCTACCAAGGTCCCTAATAACAAGGGCCAACTATGCAGCCACCTCGATTGATCTGCTTGCAGCTTAGAAATCTACCTACCTTGAGGACCTGGGGACTTCCATATATAAATATACACGCAGTACTCCCACACACAGCGCCGCAGTTAGTGATGATCACCCTCCTCCGGTGAACACAAGCTATGCTCACTCTATCAAAATAGAATCACTTGCAACATACTATTCAGTTTGAATGGACGGAGTAGCTTCCTTCTCTAGAATACAAACCCGAGTCTACTCCGGAGTACATAATCTCTCTGGTACCTAAGCGGACATGAAATATCGCAATCATTACGTTTCGTTGTGAAATGCACAGGGAAAGTATGTCAGAAGGGCACTGTATCTACTATACGCACGTAGCCTACTAAGGGAACGGATGGATGTCCCTGTAGAACAATAGATTAGATAGTTGTCACTGAAGATACCCACGTAATCGGGGCCTATATATCCTCGACCAGCCATGAAATGAATCAATGCTCCGAAGTATACCCGAATTGTCATCCTTGTGCACTAGCTAGTTAGTTACCTACCTAACTAGGGAGTAGTCACTCTGGGGAGTCAGAACTCAACCCCGCAATCCCGGTTTACTCCAGAGGTCTTTACATCATTGTTGGACGTTGATCCTCGGATGATTTGAAATCATGATTTATGGTCCGGTATTTTGCGAACCATGAATTCCCGACTTATTGCTAGTGGGCTACTCTCATTTCTTACCATTATCGCTGCTGTTGATGGTATCCCTAACCCAACACGCTTGAACTCCGACCTTACGATTGCTGTTCATAATGATCTGAGTGGTGCGTATACTTCATGCTTGACGTGCTGATTATCAAGATCTGCGCTGACAAGATGGATAGAAGGTACTGCTAGCTCAAACTCATCCAATCCCGGAATCTTGCTTCTTGACGAGAAGACCTGGGCTCAGGCTAGGATGGCATGTCTTGCTTTTGGCGAGGATCTCTGGAATGGAGAAGGGAAAGAAGAAGTTACAGCAAATCTCGCATACCTGGTGTATAGAGGGCGATATGGAGAAAGGCAGCAGTATTGGGTCTCTCGAAGACGGACTGTCGATGCAGCAGGCAGAATCAAAGATGAAAAGAAAGGAAAGAGACTACCGGTTCTTTGTACACAGAGTGCGCCGTACTCGACTATACCTTCGGCCGATGGCGGGTCGTATCCGACTGAATCTGGGAGGGATAATGGCACTCGGTGGCGGGTTAGTGTGAACTCGAATAATCGGGAGCTTACGGGGTAGGTTCTTGCGCCAGAAATATGGTTAGCTAAAGAGGTCGAGTTGACTGATGATGATGATGATGAATGCCAGGTTTCGAGATCGATTTACCTTTCAATTCCTTGGTGTCCGGTATGCGGAACAGCCTGCACGGTGGGAATACCCGCGGGTATATGAGGGCCACGGGGAAAAAACCTCCGCACTGGATTATGGCTCTGTCTGTGCGCAGCCTGGAATGGGGTCGGAGGACTGTCTCTTTCTCAATGTATGGACTCCATTTTTACCGCGGCATGGTCGGAGGAGCCAAGATCTCAAGGCTGTCATGCTGTGGATACATGGAGGGGCTTTCATAACAGGAACGGGCTCTGATCCGACTTTTGACGGCACGAATCTTGCCTCCCGCGGTGATGTCGTTGTCGTCACGATCAACTATCGTCTTGGACCGCTTGGGTTTTTGGTGTTGGGCGATGAAGGGATCAACGGCAATTTCGGCCTTGCAGATCAGATAACCGCGCTTGACTGGGTTCGCGCAAACATCAGGGACTTTGGCGGCGATCCGGATCGGATAACTATCTTTGGACAGTCGGCAGGCGCCATGTCAGTACGTGCATTATTGGCATCACCGGAGGCAATTGGAAAGTTCGCTCATGCTAGTTTGTTGAGTGATGTTGAGAGTAGCACCGATCCATATATGACCATCGAGCAAGCCTCGGCCTCTGTTGGGGCGTTGGTTCTAAAGGCGACAAACTGCGGCGACGTGGCTTGTCTCCGTGGACTACCCCAGACCATGTTTGATTCTCTGGGGTCGTCAAAGCCCATCATTGATGGCCAGTATATAACCGTGCCGCCAAACCAAACACTCAATGGCGGCGGACCGGCCGCACGCGTCCCCGTCCTGATAGGCTTGATGCGCAATGACAATGCTGGCCTGTCCAGCTACCCCAGTGCCAACGACACACTCACCAGCATGTTCGAGCTCCAGGGTCTGCCGAATTTGACTGTAGCGCAACAAAGATATCTGTTTCCGATCCCCACCGGCCCAAACAGCACCCTGAACCTGTTTAACGCATCGGTCCGAGCGGGCACAGACGGGTCAATGCGCTGCGCCAGCCAGGCAATCGTGTACGCAGGAACAACTAACAGAATCTTCCCAGAAACTTACATGTACGAATTCAATCGCTCATACCAGCTTGACTCGTGGTCTCCCAACTACCCCGTCTGCGAGCCCCCCGCAACAGCGGCCTTCCCGAACGGCGACCCCAGCCTCGAGTACTTCAAGTGTCACTCCGGGGAGCTCTACTATCTGTTTGGCAACGTCTTGTTCAATGCTCTCCCTCTCCGCGATGCGTCGGATTTGCCGTTTGAGCAGTTGATTGTGGACTCGTGGTCTAGTTTTGCTCGGACGGGAAACCCAAACCCTGATTTAGGCTTTCTCCTGGCAAGAAACTATAGGAGTACCGCTGAGGAGGTTCGTAGAGGGCATTGGAATCCCGTTTCGAAAGAAAGTTGGAACAAGAGGATACTTGCGTGGCCGAGTGTGGAAGTCGGATTTGACGAGGCGGCGCAGTGCGATGTGCTCGGACTTCCTATAGATGCGTACGCATAGGTTTAGCAGAAGTTGGGACATTTAAACCCTTCATTTCTCCATTGTCTGAATTTTGTGATGAATACGTACCCGGGTAGGTAGACGTGGAGGTAGTAAACACATGGATGAGCTTTCCCGGATTTTATCGATAAGGTCTCCTCGAGCTAGAACTAACTAACCTCCAGCCACTCCGCACCCCAATCTCGAAAAGAAAGAAACTTATCGACCAAAAATGGTAAAACCCTTAACATTCAAAGGCGACAAGCCGAAATCCAAAAAGCGCAAGCAAGCCCCCTCCTCTCACGACAACGACTTCGCCACCCAAAGCCTCGCACCCGCCCCCAAACTCCCCAAACAATCCACAACCACAGATCAAGCCCAACCCTCTGAGGCCACATCAGCACACACAGACGAAAGCGCCGAAGACCAAAGCTGGGTTTCCGCCGACACACCAAGCGACATCTCCGGTCCCGTCCTCCTCGTCCTCCCCTCCGAACCGCCAACATGCATAGCCTCAGATATGAATGGCAAAGTGTACGCTAGTGACCTCGAAAACCTAGTTGAGGGCGATCCGAAAACAGCGGAACCGCACGATGTCAGACAAGTTTGGGTTGCGACGAGGGTTGCAGGGACAGAGGGAGTCAGTTTGAAGGGTGGCCATGGCCGGTATGCCTTTTTCCTTTTTATTTGTTTACATTTTGAAGGATTATTCCTGCGAGAGTGTTGTCGTGCTAATGATTGGGATGCTTAGATACTTGTCTTGTGATAAATATGGCATTTTCAGTGCAACGTCCTCCGCGATCTCGGCACACGAGTCCTTCCTCATGCGTCCGTCGCCCGATATCCCAGGGGTATTCTCTGTCCAGACGCATGGTGGTGCAGGAGAAACGGATACGTTTATATCCGCGACAGAAACTCCCAAGGGGGTTGAGATCCGTGGAGACGAGACGAATTTGTCCTTTAAGACCACGATGCGGATTCGCATGCAGGCAAGGTTTAAGCCGCGGATTAAGGCGAGTAAGGAGACGAAGGCGCGGGAGAAGGTTAGTCGGAAGGAGTTAGAGGAGATAGTTGGGAGGAAACTGGACGAGGAGGATGTGAGAAGGTTGAGAAGGGCAAGGAGGCAGGGGAATTTCCATGAAGAGGTTTTGGATGTTAGGGTGAGCGGGAAGCATGATAAATTTGCTTGGTGAGTTCTTATTTTTCTTACCTTTGATTTCAGTACTAATAATGGCTAGATTTGAGAGTGGATACGCTACGGTTTCGGGATTGGTATGCATGGTTGTTTCTCGGAATCATCTGAGCAACAGGGTATCGATAAACACTATTGACTCCCAGACTTATGGCTCCCGCATACTACCCACCTGATATGTGGCGTCTGGTATTCGGATGGAATAGAAGTCAGGCGACAGAACACTCTTTTTGCATAGCGGGCAAAGGCTGCTACTTCGTGTCAAAGAGACGTCAATGCAGTCAGGGTGGTAGATGTGACCACACGGCAATTCGCGCACAGTTGACGAAGCGGGAATAAATTCATCAAGACATATCGCGCAGGTCGTTTGCGAGTGGCTTAGTCGATTCGTGTGGTTTGGATCAGAAACATTGAAACCAAGCGTTGTAACACTGGGAGAATCGAACGAATAAGGTCCGGATGTACATCTTATTCCGGCTGTTTTAGTGCTTGCGCCAGGCGTATCTTCTGACCCAATGGAGCTGCGATTCGCTATCTGTTTTATTGATCCTTCCTCCGCTTCTTTTCCTGCCCTCGTCTGTTCAATCTCAAAATCGGTCCCGCTTTGTATTCGTTGTCGCGGGCCATCTTTACCGATATCGTCGGAACCTGGATAAATATAGACCGGAAGACTCGCAAGGAAGTCTTGGGGAACCCTGACGTTCTGGAAGCCGTATTGCTCAAAATCCATTCCGCTATCCTCGATCCGTCGCTGAAGGTCATCTCGCCGTCGTTTCTGGATGAATTGGTAAAGAAGGAGAAGAACACCACAAAGGAATAGAACAGTCCCAACAATTGCCAAAACAAAGCCCCAGATACTGGGAGATTTTCTTCCGCCCTTCTCTACTCATAATTAGTACGACTCGTGCAACGCATGTAATGATCTCACCCAGGTCAATGAGGGCAAACAGCCGTATATTCCATCCGTCCGTGGTCCCATTAGGCTGGCCTTGAATCATCCCATTACCTGAATATATCGACAATTGTTCCATGAGGAGAGATCCTGCTGAACCAGGGATTGCATAGACCGGGTATTCATTCTCGTTCTTCCACGAATCTCTGCCATTCAACAGCCATGTCGAATCATCTGCTGCTGGTGGCTTGGATTCAACACTGGAAGGTAGAAAAAACAGTAACGCATCAATGCCCACCCGCCTTGATGCTTCCAAAAATGATTGACTGCAATCCGGCACTACCCACGGCGCGAGGCCGATGGTCTGGTATCCAAACGAGGCCACATCGCGACGGCGAGTCACATTAGCTGGAATGTAGGGGGCGGTTGTATTATTGCACTCATCGTTGCCGTTCAGACTTGGAACAAACAGTAGTCCTTCGATACGGCCGTCTTTCGGGGAGTTTCGGGCTGATAGGGTTTGAATATTGTCCTCGAGGACGAAATGAAACGTAGCGCTGCCCTAAGTCAGCATTAGCTTTTTAGACTCATAGTGTAACGTATTGAGCGAAGCGAGAGTAACTAGCAAGACATGTGTGCCAAATATTAGCTGAAGGCTTGAGAAACACACATTAACCGACGGTGTAGAATTACTCGCTCTTCCGGGGCCTGCAAAGAGCGTGGTAGCCGTGGCGAGCGATCTGGCAGCTGTAGTAGAATAAGACATTAGTTGACAGGGCTCACAGTATCAATGCCGCATAGTAGATAGACGAGTAAAGAGGCCTAGAGAGAGAAAATAAGACACTCGTCCCTGTGATAACACATTCGGGATCGTACGATTGGTTCACGAGTGAAGTGCGCACTGCCAATTAGATCGAGGCAGCCAGGTGGATTTGTGCGATTGCACCGAGGTTGGATCAAGATGCGAGGGTCAAATCAATAGCTGAAGAGAGAATGATGGAACCAGGTCGTATTCGCCCGTGTTGGGCAGTCGTGCACTGCTGCTATCCGCTGGCAGAGGGGCTCAAAAGTGATGCAGATCCAACGAACCTACTATGTATTGCGTAGGATAATCCGGAAAGCACAGAGACTTAGCCGTATACGACGCCTAGCTAACCATTCTAGAAGCAAACCCAAGTTGCACGTTTTGTGCTGTCCTAGAGTATGATGGTCCCGAAGAGCGCACTTGACGTTTGCGGACAATCGACGAACGGAGATAAGACAAAGAATGAGCACTAACTGGCAGTCAGACTCAAGGTTCCAAATGGCTCTGCACCATACGTTTGTGTCCAGGTGGATGATGTAAGTAAGATTCTGTCTCTTGAGGTGTCTCAGGCCCATTAACAGAGACTCGAGACTGCAAGGCTGAAAGGCCAAGGCGTCGATCTTTATTTCTGTTCTTAGTCGTTGGCGCATAGCAAACAAAGCAAGGCTTTCTATTTCATAATAAGACAGTGGAAGCAATCAGTCAGTACACGATATTATCTTAGAAAATCTAGAGTGATTTCTCTTTTGCAGCAAAGAATACTCCGTAGAATGTAACTAGATACCCTAGTATCTTATCAGGGTCTTGATTGATATCTTATCGGCTATCTATCACGTGAGATCACGTGTATGAGCTCACATGAGGAACAACCTCTACCTAATGCCATGGGTTGGAGACCCTGGAGTGCAATTCAGTCCGGAACCTCATGACACTATTTCCATAACACATTTACTTATTTTCTATAGCAACAAACTGTTGAGGGTGCCGAAAGCTCGTCAATTGCTCGATGCCGATCTAAGACGCTCACTGTTTAGCGCGTTAATAACATGGGGTACTAGAGCCGTCCGATTCGATCCAGAACGTCATCATTTGATCCGTACCTGCTCGGAGCCTCTATTCAACCCAGTGCACATCCTAGAAGATGCCCTCTGCGAACAAAGGAAAAGGAAAAGGTCGCGATGTCCGGCCGTCGCGGAGCCGCAACACGACCCCCAACTCCGGCTTCAGCGCAACTCAATCCGCCCCTCTTCTCGGCTACCTTGACAACGATCCTATGAATTTAATGAAATCAACTTCGGTGCAATATGCGGAGATACTAGAACACATGGGAGGGGTGGGTACCATCCCGAATTCCAAATCTTTGGAGGAGTTGATGGAACACCTAAAATCACTTGGCCAATTAGCGGAAGCCCGCGGTGAATCTTGCCTTGCAGGTCTTCAGGAGCTGAGCCTGAAGCGCAGGGAAGTGGAGGAATTTGAGGCTCAGAAATCTGGAGAACGCCCGAAAATGAAGCGCGAGGTGGACGACGACGACGACGAGGAAAGCAAGGCATTCAAAGCCGGGAAGCTAAAGAAACGGAAAGAGCGTGGTAGCAGCTCCAAAGAGGAGCGCCCATTGACACATGGAGCTCATGAGCTTGGTCGCCAGGACGGCGCTGAGACGAAGGTGGAAATTCGTACGGCTCGCATTCCATGACCCCTCAGGTGTCCGCGATTCTTCACTAAGGAAATAATGCTGACCTCACGGTATAGCCACTTCCCCCGCGTCCAAACGGTCCAAGAAGGCGGTTTCCGAAGAAACGTCATCACTTTCACCTCCATCGCTGGCTACTTCACCGCGGCAACCTGACGCTGGTGAAGAAGAAGCTGGCTCGCCCGGCTCCGAAGATAGTTCAGACTCTCACCAACCTGAACCGGCGCCAGATGTACCCCAAATCCAAGTGTTTGGCCCCAATCCGCTCAAGTTTGATGATCCGACAGTATATCACATCCGAGACGTCGCACCAGATATGACAGACGACGAAAAGAAGGCCATATTCTGCGTCAACATTTTCCCTCCGAGTGACTTGCGCCATCTGATGGCTGGAACCCCGCCGGACCGGGACTTCAGCAATGCTAAGCCTACCAACCAAGTTAATGCCAACACCTTCCTCCTCTATGTTGACTCTTACGTTCGGCCAATGATGGAAGAGGACATTGCGTTTCTGAGAGAGAAGGTCTGTCTTTTTTCCCTGTTCAAGGTATTCAACGTACTCACCCAAATCACAGGGCGACCGGGTTACGCCTTTTATAATGCCAAAACGAGGAAAGAAGCATTATAGCGATGTATGGGCTGAAGAAGATGGGCTGATGAATATCGATCAGACCAACGGGGACCGAGAACGTTTACCCTTGAATCAAGGCCGAGGAAATATCGATCAGATAACAGATGAAACTGCGGAGACGGACAAAGTCTCCGTAGGTCCATTGGTCAGTCGTCTTTACTCTTTACTCAGATACGAAAATCGCGCGCCGGAGGAAAACACCACAAATGGCAACGTCAACGGAGAATCGTCACTGAACGGCATGAATGGAGACTCTATGGAGATCGATAACCCCCCAGGAGAATCCGAACCCAAGCCTCAACCTTCCGCAACCTCCTTCCGCGCCGCATCCCCCAGTGGCTTCAAAGTTCCAGCCGCGAAGCTTGACCACGCCCAGTTGGACGAACGGTTAAAGGCCGAGCTCCGGCATGTGGGATTTCTCGGCCCAGATGACACCCCGGACTATGACGCTCACTACGACGACGACATCGCCCAGCGTCTACGCCTCCTCCAAGGCGAACTCAAGAAGCAAATGATTATCAACAGTGCCCGTAAAACCCGACTCCTCGAGATCGCCCGTGAACGCATGGCTTTCCAGGAATACATGACCATCCACGATGATCTAGACTCCCAAGTTCAACAAGCTTACCTCAAGCGCACCCGGACGTTAGGGAAGAGCAAAAAGGGTTCTCAGGCTAAGCATCGGCCCGGTGGAGCTGGGGGTGGAAGCCATGTTGTCAGTGCAGCTGGTATCAGCCGGCCGGCTATTGGGGACCTTGCAAGGGCACTCATGGAACGACGCAAGCGCTGGCGCGACTGCATCGGACCCGTCTTCAAAGACTGCAAGACGACTGTACCTGGTCCTAGCGATAGTATCTTTGATCCGGCACTTCTTGGCGAGTATGAGAAGGCAGAGCTTGAAGGCTGGGATGAGGAGCAGGAGCAAGAGCAGGAGTAGTTTACTTTTTTACTTTTTCTTTTCTTTGTATACATATTTCCAACAAGCTCGGACCGGCTGGGTTGGTGTTGGCGCAACATGGAATGGGGCACTTAGTTTTGAACAGATAGGCGTTGGATACTGATTCTACAGAGGGTCTCTGTATGTTGTTCTTCTTCTCTCAATGAAAACATATAACAATTCCCGTGCATTTGCATGTAAATATCGGGTAGTAAATGAACAAATCTGGGTATCAATAGCAAAGAATTTCGAATGTAGATCTCTGTAGCATCAATCAAGCACATTCATAAGATCATTTCAACGATGGATAATCAAAACCTCTCCTTGATACCGCTTCAGTCTCGCCGTCAGCCCCTTCTCACTAACCTCAAGTTCCGTACATATCTGGTCAAAACAGTGCATCCCATCTAGATACTTCGCGAGATCTTTATCATCGATAAACTCTTCTTCGTCTTCATCATCATACAACATGGCAGACCGACTTGCGCTATGCACGGATCCCCGGTCTCGGTCTCTGTCCTCATTCCGATGGTGGTGATTGTGATGCTGCGCAATGGGCGCTGGATCGTCACCAGCACTCGAGGCGTAGGGACTATTTGTCCCCGTCCCTGGCCCTCTAGATGACGGGCCACTTGGGATAGAAGACAGATAATGTGAGCGGGGTGTCGTGGCACCGGATTTTAGCTGTGGGGCCGGATTTCCCGTTGCTACTGCGTATTTATGCACGCGGTATAGGAATCCCTTAATGATTCCAAATGTGATGAACCGACGGATATCGATGTGGGTTAATTGGCGGCTGTAATTAAGATACCATTGTTTGAGACTTTGGCCTTGTTTGAGACCTGCATATAGCTCGACGATGCCAACGCCGTCGACTACCTCCCTGTCGTGGGAGTGGTGCTTTGTTGTCGAGGCGCCTGTGGTGCTTCCGGCTGGGGGGTTGATTGTGCTGGTGTTTGCTGGGCTGGGCGTTGCAGTAGGGCTCAGGTCTTCGGTTGTGGTCAGGATGCTCTCGGTTCCGAGACTGGAGGTTGGCTCTCCGATGGGGGGCCAGACGTCGTCTTGATCGTAGTCTGGAGAAAAGATAGCAGATGCGGTAGGTGCGGTCATTGGCGACGCGAAGAGCGTATTGACGTAGCGAGCGCATTCCTGTTGCATGGTCTCGTCTGCTGCGATAGTGGAGCTGAATAATGCCGTTGGGGCGTATATGGCGGAGAAAGAGAAGATATCAAGAAGGAGGAGACAACCGTAGTAGAGAAGATGCCGGATCGCACGACAAGTGAGGGAGAAGTCTGTGTCTGCGAGGAGAGAAATGATGCGCACACTGTTGACGCCGTTGATGTGTGGAACAATCTAATATTGTCGAGATCAGTCTTATATTTTATACACAACGGAAGACTTGGTATACATACGCGCTGCATGGTCAAGTCCCAATTCTCGTCTAGAAAGGCTTGATAGCGGACGGTGAATAAGGGGACCTGCCACGGGCGGACGGGTGGTGGCGTAGGGTAGACGGGGAATAGTTTGATGTTTAGCGTATTCAACTCATCTGAGTATGGTCAGCCATGAGATACTAAATTGCGGGCAGAGAGAGGTGGAATGAGGTACCGATCGGGATCATGCATTCACAATAGTTGTTCAAGTCCTCCATCAACGTCTCGCACAAGCTGTACACCTTCCCCTCACCACTCTTTGAATGGTCTCGGTATAAGAAACCATTTTGTTCTTCCAACCCATGCATCAGATCCGCCAGTCTTTGAACAACGCTCTTGTAGCTGCTGAAATCCTCCTCCTCCGCCAGTACCAAGCAGAAGTTGAAGATAAACTCATTGCGGTCATATCGGGGAGACTTCATGCATATCGGGTATCCCAGTATACGGTATCCATTTGTGCACACTTGGATCAAGTTCCCACATAGCTCCTGGCGGGGAATAACGAAGAATGATATATCCGAGAAGGTGACGAAGAGAGGCTGGGAAGGCGCGGTATTAGAGGGTACGATTGCTCCGTCGGGGACCTGGTGGACAACCTTTGGACCTGGAAGAAATCAGTATGCAGGGTAGATAGAGCATTGAAGTCACTACGCCGAGTAACTGACCTTCCTGGGTGTCAAACTTGCTGTAGAAGATGGCCTTGATCATGATCGAACGGGGGACTGGTTGAAGATGTGGAATTTGGGGGTTTCTAAACCTTCTGGAGTCACGCTGGGTTCCGAAGCATGTTTTCGCAATCGAGACGCGACGCTATTGCTGCTTCATAGCAGTCGTATCCTGCATATTTCCAGGAACTGGATCACCCTGGCTCGTCTTCGCGAGAGCTGGATGTGCTGGGGAGAAGTCGGCTGTCGCTTGAATCGGTTGAAGTTGGGGAGCTTCTGCCACCTGGTGGGGATCGTATTATCCACGGGAGCTTTGGCTTACTCCACTAACAAGAGCATACAGACTTCGGAACAACACATCATGGATCTATAATAATAAATTGATTATGCGGTATTTGGCCTGTAAACTTGTCGCTTTGAATATCCAGATATCTGCAAAAAACCGTACTCCCAATGACCGCAAAAAATGCCAAGTCAAAACATGCTAGAATTGCCAACCAAGCAACGGGTATTGAAGAAGACTCACGAGATGACAGAAATGACAGAAATGACAGAAATGACAGAAATCTAAGAATGACATATTTGCAAATTAAAAAATAAAAGAAGCACAGAGGACACAATGCACCTGGGAAGCTAGAACTAACAATGGTAATAAGTGACCTGCCATGCAAGCGCCGTAAATGCGAGATGACAAGAAACTCGACGGGGGAAATAAAATAGTGCAGTATTATCGCGTAGTCCTGGCAGGTGACTGCGGTGGGCGCTGTATCGAAGCGCTCGTCGAGATCAATCTAGACGATGTTGGCAGATTCAATGGCTCCGAGAAGGACACAGAGTGGTGAACTGAAGTCCTTCCGGTGTGAGCCATCGAAGCCCGGGGGTCGTACAGGAAATTCAACGGTTGGCCTCTCCGAATTGCATTGAGCAGATCTGTGTAACTCCCACGCTCTCCGGCTTCTTTGAGCCACTGTTCCCAGTCCGCGTCCAATGGAACATTAGCACCTCGCTCTCGTGCGGCTGTTGCGGCGATAAGACGATGGTTCAATTCCACCCCGCAGCTTTCCACCTCATCATCGCTCGAATCTTCGCCTTCCTGCACCTCACAATCGATGCCTCGATCGTCGATGGCGCCGATCCGGATTTCCGCGCCCTCGCATGGTGGAATCTTAGCTTCGGCTTCATAAACATGTACCGGGCTATCTTCGACGTGAAATATGACAGAAGGGATAGGGGAGGGAGACGCAGGTCGAATAGCATCGGCGGTTGTGTCGCGAACCTTGATTCCCTCCTCCTTCTCGTAACGCTGTCGTGCCGACTTCGTCCCTTCCCAGCGGCACAAAGAGCTTATTTCCTCTTCCGACAGACCGAGCTCGTCAAAGACTCTAAATAGTTTGCGATGCCATGGGAACCTGCTCATTCGCATGCGATGTGGACCGTAGGAGTAATCCAGGCCTGGGTATTGGGCCTCAATGCTGTCAAGGGATCCGTAGAAAGTTGATGTTTCGATGCGGACTTCTGGGACAAGGTTGAGAGCGATGTGGGCGGCAAATGTTGCCGGGTCGCTGGTACGCTGGCGCGGAAATGATGCCCGATGTACAATTTGAGCTAGGGATGGTTTGATCATTATGAGAGAGAGGTCACAAGCAGGTTCGCTAGGTAAACGCGGCGGGATCAATAATGTTTGTATTGACCAAGGTATCTCCAATCCGTAGGAAGCGGTTTAGGGGTACGGCCGGATAGATCGGTCGCTCCGCAGAGCCTTGTTATAAGGCGGGGAAGTGCACTTTATTCAGTGCTAATTATAGGTAAGTCGCACAAGAACTGTGTGCAGAAAGAATATTGAGGGTAAAGAAGAAGAATAACAAAGAAAGTAGAAAGAATGGTCGGGCAATCAGTCGCTGGTTCGTAACTCCTGGCCTTTGGAGGGGGACAAATTGGGGCTTTGGGGCCCTCCTGGAAACCGTCGATCAATAGTTGGAAATTAAGAACAATGAAGGATCGGGCGACTGTGCTGGTGGCACGAAGGTGGCTTTAACTCTCCGTACAATAGGAACATCCAACTCCGGAGGCAATTAGCATGGAAAATGAGGCGAGACACGATATAGTGGTGTGTTAACAAGTCGCCATGTACTTCGTATGTTGATGGAGGAATCAGGTTCAAGATGGTGACAGCGGTTTTGAAATCCGTCGGTTTCAGAACAGTTGTTTGAGAATTTAGACTTTCAGAGTCCAGATTGGTGTCAGTTGCTGATGATTCGATTGAAAAGGCGTGATACACCACAGCCAGCTCTCCAGGTACCTTGGCTTCAGGTACCGTCAGGAGAACTTGGGACCCAAAGTCAACGCCGTTCGCTTATCTAAATAGCTGAAGGCGAAGAAAAAGCGTCCATGGCGAACGATAAGCAGGGAAGTTCCGACCAGGTTTCAAATTCAGAAATAAGAAGAAATTAAGAAAAGACGAGCGAGGGAGAGAGGTCTTATAATGTCTATTCCCTCTTAAGTCGGCTGACCACGCATACAAATGACCAGCACATCAGCTTGCTTTGCGTGGAGCATTGGAGGCTGGATGGAGATGAGTTAGCCACCTTCGTTCTGGGACAACAGCTGAAATGCTACAGCGATAGTCAGACTTGTCCACCTCTATTGATCGCGGTGCGTTGGCCGGCGGGTCTTGCGTCCACTCGTTGCGCACAGGTTACCTGCATGGCCACTTGGTCATTGATGGCCCAACTGTTCGCCGCGCGCTATGCCGGGGTCCATGTAGGTACTTCAATGGGGGAATGCGATGAGGTATCATGATAGGCCCTGATAACTTGGGCTGATGGAACGTCTAGGCATGGTTCGATGGAAAAAGGGCCGTAGTCTAGCCCACTCAAATGTCATACTGTAATGTCGATGCACTGCATGCTCGAATGGTTAAGGTCACAGTCGCAATTGTCATTCGTTAACTGAAAATAAGATTGGGTAATAGACAGCCAGAATGATATAAAGTCGAGTCGTGGGGTTGATCAAGAATTGACTCGTCCGTCAACTGCAAAAAAATATAGATGAGCCAACGTCACGTGCACAGATACCTGGCCTTCATCATCACAACCTCTTTTTCTTGCCATCCTTTTCTCATCATCCCAGTTGAGGATACCTGCTTGATAGGATGACCTACAAGCCTCTTGTATTCCATCAAGCCTAGCCGTCAGTGATCACAGATGTCCACCTTTGATGGAATTGTCCAAGGTAATTAGTCTCTGTCTCGTGTATATACCAGAGCACCACCAGCTTATCAATTATACAGAGTTCCCTTTCATTACCAGTAAGCTCACTGGAGCCGAGAAGAAGCGAAAATATCATAGTTACTAAGCACGTGCTCCAGTCGACTATTTCCGAAGAAACCCAGATCGACCTCCTCCACTAGCATGTTTCCTTAGTCATGTTCACAGTGATCATCTACAAGGGCTCGAGTCCTTCAGAGCCCCCTTCATCTACTGCTCATCAGCTACAAGAGAGGTAGCTCTTCTGGCCCAATGTCCGAGACGGCATGCTAAACTACGACCAGCTGCTTCTGCGGATCGAGAAATATCCTCATCGAATGAACTTCAACAATGGCATCCTCGAATCTCGCATGTTGCATTACAAACATCTGTCAAAACTACTAGTAATATTCTCTGCTAGGCTCTTCAGCTTCAATAATTGATATTGTAACAGCGGCCAGTACCACTGAACACCCCAACGGAGATTGATCTCACTCCCAGGCTGTCCATCAGAGTAACCCTCCTGGACGCAAATCACTGCACTGGTGCTGTGATGTTCCTCATTGAAGGAGATGGAAAAGCCATTCTATACACAGGGGATATACGCTGTATGTATTTCCGCCGCTTGTGGCTTCTATTACTGACGAACAATAGCGGAGTCGTGGTGGGTTAATGGTCTTGTCCGCCACCCAGCTCTCATCCCATATACTCTTGGGAGGAAACGAATAGATAAGCTATATCTAGATACCACATTCGCTCATAAGTCACATGCCTCACATACCTTTCCAACAAAAGCAGATGGTATAGCAGAGCTCCTACGTAAAATCGAACCTTATCCCAGAGATACCACGTTCTATTTCCGGGCCTGGACATTTGGGTATGAGGAAGTTTGGGTAGCATTAGCTGCCGCTCTGAAATCAAAGGCAAGTATGAATTGTCCTGCCGGTTCACTCTGTGCTTACATATCTAGGTTCATGTCGATCGGTATCAACTTGGCCTGTACAAATCCGTCTCTTCCTCGTGTAGAGAAGGGAGTGGTGCCGTCGAAGCACCTTCTCTTTGCGGATTCGAGCTCGGAAATAGAATCATCCCCGGTTTTCTTAGTGAAGACCAGCAGTCTCGAATTCATAGCTGTGAGCCAGGCGTCCATTGCCCTGCCGCATCTTCAAAGAAAACGGTGTATATCACCCCGATTGTGAGTCGGACGAACAACGGCTCCGACGTTCCCGAGGTTGGAGCTGGGGGAGGGCTTGGGGATTTGTATCAAATTCATGAACTAGAACTTCCTGATCAATCTTCACTGGTGCGGCTGGAGGAGCTCTGTCAGGAGAAGATACAAGATCCTCGAGCCCTCATCAGGGCAAGAGAAGCTCTTCTGGAAGCATTCAAATCGAGGAGCAAAGTCCTATCGCTCGACGATTATGGAATGAGGGATGGCAACGAGATGTCTCTAGATGAACTTGTGAATGTTCTCAGCCGCGGTCGCTTGAGCGAAGCTACCATCGTTTCAGAAGAATTGAAGACAACGGCTGAAATCCTCGATAATGCAGGGAAGCCACTTGCAAGGACTATTGTAAACCACATCCCCTTATAACCCCATGACCTATCTAACAAACTGGCACAGCATTTCCCGTACTCTCGTCATTCTTCTTACGCCGAGCTATGCGAGCTGGTGGCTGCCTTCAAACCTGGAGATATCTACCCCTGTACAGTAAACCCTCTGGACTGGGACGAGGATATATCCATGCAGAGTCTCTTCGGCCACCTTTGCTCTGATAATAAGTTCGTCCACGACAAGTACATGCGCGAAATAACCGCAGCAGAAAATGGCGAGCGTCCCAAGAAGAGAATGAAACGTGACCTTGAGTCCTCGACGCAATCTACTCAACAATCCACCATTACCGACAACGACGACAATCCACGAGCATCACAAAGTCTAATTCAGACTATCGTTGGGGTGCATAACATCCCCGATTCCCATCCTCGTAGTCACCCAGGCCAATTCGAGCCGGATCCGCCAGCAATAACAACAATACCTTCATCGCCAGTCCCAGCACCATCATCCCATGATACGCCGGTCCCAGCATCCCCAATAATAATCGAAAATCCCACCGACACACACGAATCCGACTCCTTTTCTTTCCCGCCTTCAAGCCCTGAGGCCGCAAAAGCTAGACGAAAGGTCATCCGTCAAACATGGCACCTCCTCCATGAAGCCCAAGGAACCCAAACCAACCAGTTCCATCTAGGGTCCCTTCCCTCATCATGGCCGACAGATGGAGAAAGCTCCCAGCTTAACAAATCTACATCCGAGATACAGAATTTACGTGAAATAGCTCAGGGTTCTTCTCAAGTTACCACCATTCGCTCCCGCAGTACACGGACCTCAGAGCCTACCACTAGCAGTGACAAACTTGTCCTAGAAAGAAAATCATCACCCAACCCCATATTTGGAAACACTATCGAACCAAACAAGAACATGACCACAGACACAGACAATATCATCCCGGACTCTGAACCCGAAGATCACCGAGCCAACACAGATCCATACCCATCCAGCCCACAAAGCCGCACAATTACCGCATCCTCCTCATTCCTTGCCTCCCAAAGCCAGGACCAGAGTCAGAGCCAGGAAAAATTGCAAGCAGCCTTCAACGAGGACAACATGTCGACCACCGATGAGGAATCCGTTATCGAAGATGAACAAGTAGCAGTCGAAAAACAAACCGCAACCTCAATCGTCCACCCTCATTCTCATTTCCACCCTCCAGCCCTAGCTCGACGAGAATCGTCCATCCAGAGCCGGCGCGCAGCATATATAGCAGCGCGGGAGGGCAGCTATGATGCATGGGCGTCAACGTCGCTTATTTCGACGGGCAATAATCATACAGAAGAAGAGATTGAGCTGTGACTATTGCAATGTCTCAAGTGTTCAAAGCTATAGTCATGCCATTGAGTATCTTGTCGTATCTAGATGGAATTGTCAGTGTATGTGTTTCAATTCGGATGACAGACGTCAAGTATATTGATTTACTCAGTACGGAGTATAGTTTTTGATAAGAAACCAAAAGCATGTAAACGAGAAATGGGTATATAGATACATACTGTTGCTTACTACATAACCTAATCCAACATCAACTTCCGCCATACTTCACAATCTACCATGCAGTAGGTATACTGTACTGCGCCTTCCCATTCCCACTTCCACCCCTAGTACTCCAGCTCCCACTCCGATACCCATCCTCAGAAATCCAAACCAACAAATTAAAAAACATAATAGGCCTGCGTAAGCGGTAACTCATCCGCAGGCTCAGCAGCACAAACCTTCCCATCTGCCTCAACGCGATAACTCTCGGGGTCAACCTTCATCTTCGGCATGGTATCATTAAACTTCATATCCGTCTTCCCGATATTTCGGCAGTTCTTGACGGCTTCAATGCGTTTCTTGAGGCCGTATTTTTGCACTGTGTTTGTGTCCAGAGACGCTTGGGAAACGAACATTACGGATGTGCTTGGGAGAGAGGCCTATTTTCAGATCTGTTAGTATTTTGTTGGATTGGGATTAAGCGGGAAGGGGGTCGCGTACGCCGAATTGAGGGCGCATGATTACGGGTTGGACTGTTGGGATTGAGCCATTGGGATCGCCCTGGAAATGAGGTTAGACGATGCTTGGGTCGAGAACACATAGATGGGTGAGGATTAGATTGGGCATACCATCATCGAAGCAGCAATCATTCCGCTCTTCAAAATCTGAGTAGGCTTGGTGCCGAAGTAGCTAGGAGACCAAATAACCAGGTCTGCAAGCTTTCCGACCTCGACGCTTCCAATGAGATGCGACATGCCCTGTGCAATCGCTGGATTGACGGTGTACTTGCTGATATAGCGCTTGACACGGAAGTTGTCTGCTCCCGTGCCTTCGTCCTCGGGTAAGACGCCGCGCTGTTCCTTGTTCTTATGTGCTGTGTTCCATGTCCGGAGTATAACTTCGCCGCAGCGGCCCATGGCTTGGGAGTCTGAGGACATCATGCTGATGGCTCCAAGGTCGTGAAGAACGTCTTCGGCGGCGATGGTCTCAGCGCGGATACGGCTTTCTGCGAAAGCAACATCCTCGGGGATGTTCTTGGAAAGGTGGTGGCATACCATCAGCATGTCGAGATGTTCATCTAGGGTATTCATCGTGAATGGGCGGGTAGGGTTTGTACTACTGGGAAGCACGTTTGCGTGTTCCACAACAGAGATGATGTCTGGAGCGTGGCCACCACCGGCTCCTTCGGTGTGGTAGGTGTGAATGGTGCGGTTCTTGAAGGCTTCAATGGTTTGTTCAACGAAACCGGATTCGTTCAACGTGTCAGTATGGATCATGCATTGGACGTCGTATTTATCGCAGACGTCAAGACATGTGTCGATAGCGGCTGGTGTCGAACCCCAGTCCTCATGAAGCTTCAGTCCAGCAGCTCCGGCGATGATCTGCTCCTCTATACTCACACCACCGCTGTCGTTGCCTTTCCCGGTAATACCGATGTTAATGGGAATTCCGTCACATGCTTGAATCATCTGGCGCATATGCGTTGGCCCTGGTGTACAAGTAGTTGCATTTGTACCCGTTGAGGGGCCAGTTCCCCCTCCGAGGAAAGTGGTAATCCCAGACGCAAGCGCCTCCGTTGCTTGTTGAGGGCAGATGAAATGAATATGAGTGTCAAAGCCCCCTGCGGTAACAATCTTGTTCTCTCCCGCTATCACGTCTGTAGAGGAACCAATCACCATGTTTGGATGCACACCATCCATAACATCGGGGTTTCCAGATTTACCGATGCCGACAATAATGCCATGCCTGATGCCAATGTCTGCCTTGTAGATACCACTCCAGTCAATGATGATAGCATTTGTGATCACAGTGTCTAGACAGTCCTTCTCAGACTTTCCTGACGCCTGACCCATGCCTTCTCTAATACTTTTGCCACCTCCAAATGAGCACTCGTCTCCGTAGTAAGAATAGTCCTTCTCAATCTTGATCCAAAGATTTGTCAACCCTAACCGGACCAAATCACCTGTCGTAGGGCCAAACAGACGACCATACGCCTCCCTGTCTATCGTGAAAGGAGAAACGAGTGCATTATCTGCAGTAGGTTCAGGGACGTGAGCGAACCCTTGGACCTGCAGGCGCTGTATAATCTCCTCTGCTCGACTTAGGTCGACCTTTCCTGACGCTAAGAAGCTACCCCCTTTAATTATTTTGTTGCCTCCGATTTCAACAAGCGTAACCGTCTTGGTGTCTCCAGGCTCGAATCGAACAGATGTACCAGCAGGAATATCCAACCGATACCCATAAGAGCGAATGCGGTCGAAATGCAACTGAGGATTCGTCTCGATGAAATGGTAGTGTGAACCAACCTGGATGGGTCGATCACCTTTGCTCATCACCTTTAGCTTGATCCTTTTTCTTCCCTCACTAAGGGTGATTCGCCCGTTTTGCAATGGGATGACAGCCCCAGGTACCTTCTCAGGGAGATATTCCTCCGGGACAGGATTCGGAAATGTACCTGCTGGCGGGATTGGGAGGAAACTCCCATACAAGGACTTTTCAAGATCCCCATCATCCGAGCTAATAGGATGGTGTACTGTGACTAGATAGCTGCCGGTGGTGAAAGTGCCTTCAACCTGAAGTTCAACTAGTGTAGCAGGGACTGAGGGCAGGACATGACGGCGACCAAGCATGGTCTTCCCAATGGACATGAGATCAGCCACGGAGTATTGTCCATCGCGAATCAGCTGGTTACACATTAGTATGGATCGAACTAGCACCGGATACATATCAGTCCATACCTCGTGCAGATTCGATGAGATCAGTGCCTGGATGACTCATTAGCGCATATTCATGAGACAAAGCAACTGATGATCTAGTATTCCATTGGAAAACGGTAGCACAACGTACCGCAGCTTCAGCATGGTTGAGTCGCACACCACGTGCAAGACGTCGCTGGGCCAAGAAGCCCAATTGTGAGACCACGAGCTTATCGATCTACATGGAGGAGGTTCAAGTCAATAACCTTGAACAACGCAGTATTACCATAGATTGACCATGGAACAACTGATTATACAACTTTTGAATTGAACATACCTCCTTCGGAATGAGATGCATCTTGCACACAACTTTGCCGCCGAAAGCGGGTATCTAGACCGTAGAACCGTTCTGCGTCCAAAGTTTTCTCTTCTTTTTCCTCTCTGCGAATCAAAACCGGCCCAAGAGTTTGTGTTAGCCAATCGGTAATGGATTACAAGAGGATGGATTCAGTCCAGTAGGCAAGACGCTCAACGAAGCAAAAAAGTCGACTTCGGGGATTCTCTCTTCGCCTTTCCTCGCTTATAAAGAAAAGGGGAGTAACGCCAGCTCCATCGGACTTCGGCGAAGGAAACTGAGGAAGTTCTAGTGCTGGTGGAAGACCGGGGAAGTTCCTGTCTCTTTGGTGGGGTTGATCAAGATAAGGTCACGCGTGGCCTGATAAGCGCCGACGCCGGCCTATGAAGAGGGGTTTACAAATAATTTGTATATAATGTCTGCTATAGAGTGGGTAGTGCTCGGTAGTTACTCCGTACAATGTATTGATTATTCATTGTCCTTGAATAACTACGTACAAACGTCAAATTTCGATTGAGAAGCAGAATACCGAAGAAAAAACATGTGCAAATCCAACTCCCTCCTATCCACAAAACAGCCCCATGAAGTTCAAACCTCCCTACTATCAACGATATAAAACCGGATTTACTCGTCATCACCGACCTCGCTCTTGCGCTTCTTCTTTGTCGTGCGCCTTGGCTCCTCCTTCTTGAAAGATGGACCACGCTTCTTCTTTTCGGGCGATTCATGACGACCCTTCTTTTCAACGACGGGAGACGTGGTGTCCTTGGACGGCTTGCCCTCGCTTCGGCGACGCTTGGAAGGGGGAGGTGTAGGCTCTTTGACCGGCTCGGGCGAGGACTCTTCCTCCTCCTCTTCCTCTTCCTCATTGTCTTCTTCTTCGTCCTCTTCGTCAGAGCCCTCCGCAGCTGCAACATCGAGGTGCAACTGGTTGGCAGCTTTGTCATTATCATTGTGATCAAAAGGGAGACCGGCCTTGTAGGCTTCCATCTTCCCTCTGTATACGGCAAGGTTGTCCGCGTACAGCTTCTTCCAGACCTATTCATCACGTAAGTTATATATCTCAGCGTGCGCCGAGTCGAAGTAGAGAAACACCTACCTCCTTCTGAGCTTCAGGCATCTCGGCCCAGCGCTTGGTGCCTTCATTGGAAACGTCCTGGGGCTTGGAACCGCCACCTAGCTCTTCAGCAATCGCCTGACGGTTGTGATGCATGTACAGGAAGAATGGGGTCAAAGCACGCTTGGGAGCATTAGGGTCGGTTTTGCCGCCGCGCTTGCGCTTCTTCTTTTCGCCCGAGTCCAGGTTGGCTCCAGAGGCAAATGCGCTCATATCTAAAAGGCCATTGGCCTTAATACTAGCAGTGATGCTGGAAATGACCGATAGAAGGTCATCCGCGGAAGTGTCCTGACCGAGTATCGAGTTGGTGTGGTGGATGTATGCGCGCGACAGCTCGAAGGCAGCATTTTGCAATTGCGCAAGACTAGCTAGGACCTGTTGACATGTTAGTTAATTGTATGTGATTGGGAAGACGACGCGACCCGGTAGACACATTTATGAAGTCCAGGAACGACGCGACAGGAGTGTTTGGACAGGAGCGAGGATACTGGTAGAAGCACGAAGAACAAAGAGAAATACAGCAAGGCGCGCGAGATTCATCTCTCAATGGTTATGCACGCACTTACTCAGTAGTAAGGGATGCTGACCAAGGCAGAGATACAATAGAACGAAGGTGCAAAAAATCAGAGGGAGAACGCGACGACGCCGATGATGGACAAATTTGTTGTTTACCGACGCGCGCAACCGGGGGCAGCAATGAGAAAAACAAAATAAGGCGAACTTACAGTGTCGCGAGTCTTCGTAAACTCTTCGACGTTGACGGTGATGGTACCGTCCTTGGTTTTAGAGTCGCTCTTAGCCATATTGAAAGACGGTTGCGAAATTACCAGCTAGGTTGAGAACTGAGTAAGTGGTGGTGGTGGTGGTGGTGGTGAAGGAAAGGCAAGCCCAAAACAAAAGCAAGCGGGAGGATTTAGGGGGATGGGGAAAGGGAGAAGATTTTTCTCTCGGGGTTTGCGTTAGGAGGGAGGAGCGCCCACTAAATACCTCACCAAAAAGCACTGAGCATTGCAGGGCTTGAGTGCCCGAGAAAGTAGGGAGCAGACGACCATGGTGGGCTTTAGCGTTTTAGGCTTAGGGGGCTGTAGTTCACTCTAGAGTCTGGCTCGAGGTTCGTTCCACAGCCTACAAAGGAACTGAGCTGTGAGCGGGCGCAGCACAGCGCCCAGCATCCCGACCGTGCTGGCACCTCCATTGCTACCGGTCTCCTCTGCTAGGCCCAGTGGTCGCCAATTTAAACGACCCTCGAGTCCTCGACTGCTCTTCCTTTGGGTAAATTAACCTGCACAAAGAAAACCAGAGAAATCAACCCCCCTTCTTGCCTGTCATTCCACCTTTCTTTTTCCTGCCACAAACAAAAGTACCTTTGCTACGGAGACCTTGCCTACTACCCTGTAAGCCTGCAGCAGTGCGACTGGGGCGTGCCTCAGTACTGCCCCCTCCCCGAACATCGCACCTGAGGTCTACCTAAAGATGCCCTCTCCCTCCAGGCTCCATTCTATAGACAGCTACACGAACCTCCAAGGATGATCACATTGTACGTATTTAAATACGCCCTCTCGCGACTCAAATTCAATATATTTCTCATTTCCACACTTCGCGCCCGCTGAACTATGTGTACGAGAGCGCCACCATGAATAGGAACGAGCCCACTAAACTGCTCAATACGACAAGCCTATTATGAGTCTCTAGTAAATTGTGGATTTACGATGGATCTATTTTCTCGCGGATGATCGTCCGATGAAGAGATCCTAAGAGCCGAAATGGTAGAAATACAGCATTGTTCTGTCTATCATGCAAAACAGTGTATGGAGTTACAGGTCGCCGCAACCACGAGGTATAACTGCCTCTACTAGAGATAGAGTCCGCTAGAAACATGTTGCGAAGCTCGAAATATAGGCTTGTCTAGAACTTGAAGACTTGGTCCTTGTTGTAGCCCAGCTCCTTCAGGATACCCGTAAGCTCGCCCTGGTCCTTGGGGCTCACCTTGGGTCCACTGATGGCCTTGTACATTCCAGGAGGTCCGCAGACAAAGATCTTGATGTTCTCCTCCTTAGGCTCAGGCAGGACAGTCTTTAGAAGCTCCTTGTTGATGTAGCCCTTGCCACCAGTCCAGCCCTGAGGGGGGTTGTCAAGAACGTAGAAAGCACGGAATCGTTGAGGGTAGGTGTTCTCTAAGTCCTGGAACTCTTTCTTCAGAAGGATGTCTTCTTCGGTGACGTTGCCAAAGACGAGAGTAACCTTGGTCTTATCCTCGGGGTTCTTAAAGATCTCGCGAGCAAGCTGGTACATGGGAGTGACTCCAGTTCCACCGGCAACCAAGCAAATATGGTCGTGCTTATTAGCCTCCCACGGGTATTTGGGAAGAGGACCCTTGAAGTTCAGACGCTGGTCAACGTTCATGCTGTGCAGGTGTTCAGACATGGGGCCGTTGGGGTAGGCCTTGACGACAAGCTCCAGGTAACCGGGCTGGTCTGTAAAAGTGATTAGCAAATGCAAAATCAAGGATATAGATCATACCTTCGTCGCTGGTGGGCGTGTAAGGGCGGATGACGGGCTTCTCAGCACCGGGAGGGGTGTACTTGGTCAACAGAGCGGCTGTTTATCGTCTTGTAAGCTCGGCTAGCCATGACACATGCGTTCTCTCAACTCACAGGCAACCTGAAGACCAGAAACAGCTTCTTTGTCCGGGAACTCAAAGCGCAGTCTCTTCGTGTTGTGGCTCAGAATCTCAATATTGGACAGCTTGAGGTCAACCCATCCCTGGTCCCCGCCTGTGAAAACCTTGGGGCGGTTTTTAGGAGCCTCTGCGACGGCGGCACCGGAGTTGTAGCGGTAGAGACCCGCACCGAGACCTGCGAGACCGACGGCGAGATACACGGGGGTAAGCGACTTGCTCTTGGGGGCCTCCGAGGAGTATCCGCGGACGCTCTACCAATGCCGGTCAGTTGTCGGGAATAAAATTCGAGGGAATTGCTAGACTCGAGTCCTTACCTGCCTCAAGGGCTGAGCACAGCGGAAAGCATAGCGGGAAAACATTTTGGCAAATAGTGTACAGTGCTAAATGTTCTGTTAAGTGTTGCTTGAAAGGTTGTGGTAGAACCTGGCTTACCCGGGTGGAAGAGGCCGCGGCAGCTTCAACTTATTTCCGGATCCGAAAACACCGACCTTATATGACGTATTTCAAGGCGTGTCCCTGGCGAGCTTATCAACCACCTCATCTCTTGGCCTTTTCCTCAATAATGAATATACGGAGGACAATAAACGATAATGTACCGTTTGAGCAATCATTATTGTCAATGACCGACGCTAATTTGCGGTCGCGTGAGAAACTGTAAAGGAGAGCAGGAATGTACTATCATCAGACAAAAGCTGTGCTGATGGATATTCCCAAGGCGACCAAGGTTGATGATTTGATAGGCGAGATTACGAAGCCAATTAAGATGGCTATGGGCTACTGTAGAAGTCATAACTCCTCTGTTGCCATATTCATATATTCATCGTATATACATCATGATTTTAAGCCGCGAGAGCCCCCAAGGTACTTGGGACCTCCAAGACGTCTTAGCTGTAAGGCCAGATCATCAGGTTTCAATTCGGGAAATCTTTCCGGTGTTGGAGCTACTCTTGCGGGCAAGTGTGATGAACAAAAAAAGGAACCCCGTAATTTTTTGGAATATAACTTGGAAGGTCGCTGCAGAGGACTAGAGACATAAAAACCATCCTTCCCATTGTCTGGGCTGTAGATACACGGTGTTTCCGCGTTACCTGAGTCCTTCTTGCATCTATGGCCATAACATAGTCATTCATCCGCACACTCCATTCCCATAAACCCAAAACATCACATTTATGCGAAAGTGGAAGGACGAGAGTAGGCGAAGATCCTCTTCTCGTTGGCCTGGGCGGCACGGTGAGGCAAGGGGAACTTGAGGTTCTTCTGGAGGAGCTGCTTGATGTAGGGGCGGCGGATGGAGTCGGCCTTCTCGATCTCAACAACCTTGAGAATCTGCACCGTATGGATGGTTAGAAGATATCGCTTGTATTGGGGAACGAGTCAGAACGTACGTGGATGGAGCCGAAACGGGCACGGTGACGGGCAGCCATGTCCTGGTAGAGGGACTCGACGGCATCGGTCCTGCTCATCTCACGGAACTCCTTGTACATGTTGTGAGTGCCGGAGCGGGAATCGTAGCGGAGCCAGATGCCGATGTTCTTGACCTTGAGGGGACGCTTCTCGTGGATCTAGAATAATTGTTAATTCACCAAGCTCTTTCCTCTTTTTCACCTGGAATATAAACATACCACGTTGAGGCTGACGATCTCACCGTTGGCCTTCTTGACCTTACGGAGCTGGGTCAGGAAGTACCAGAAACGCGACTTGGCCACAACAGTGTTGGGCGCAAAGATGCGCATGCGGTACAGCTTGGGCGTGGGGTTGGCCTCGGTGGGCAGATGACGCCCGATGACCTGGTACTCGGTGAGACGCCCTATGGTTACCAGTCAGTCGTTTCCTCCTCGAAAATTGATTGTATCCAAGTCAAACGGCAACGGTTCGTGAATGTTTTCCGCTCGGCGAGCAAAAGGCTGGGGCGAACGGGTGATAGAAAAACGTTGCGGCATGCGACCAAAAACTCCCTCCCTCGAAATCCATCTCTTCGCATTCAATTCATCTTATTTCTCCATGCACATGACTCCTTTTCGGCCGCAAACTTTCTCAGTTCCAACTTCGCAAGGTGTGATACATTCGCCGGGAAGGGGTCGCTCAATGTTCGTGGAAAGTTGCCGGTTTGACTTGGGGACAAGGGGCACTGAAAAAAGACTTACCCATCTGGAAATATATCAGTCAGTAATTAATTCTTCAATAAATGTCGTTAGTTCACAAGGGGACGGCTCACTTTGATTGACGCTGTGTCGTTTGGTTGTCGAGTTTGGTGTGCCGGGTTGTCTAGTCTCGAAAATGGAAGATTTGTGAATTGGGGAAGGTTAGGGCTGTCGCCCTTCGTCTAAGCGACCTAAGGCTTGGCACATGCGCTATTTCCTTTTAGGACCCGGCACAGCCACTATGGCTGGTAATCTCTCATGCCGCTTTTGTCTTTGTTCCCCACCTTCAAGAACTGTCTGGACTCTGGATCCAGTGGATTCGGTTTCGCGATAGCTCCGGACTGAGGGAAGATGGTTGAAGCTCAGACTCACACGAAGAATGCAAACGCTTCGAATTACTGATCTCTCATTAGACCTTTACTGTGACTAACTTTCTCGTCGACATGGATTCTGTCCTGAAAGACCTTGAAGAAGGGCAGAGGCTCGGGTCAGGTCCTCGCCTTGCAGCCGCCCTCACCCCAGTCGATACTCCCGAACACCCCGACCGATTATTATCATTCTACAATTTCTCCAACGCCGTACAAGTGTCCCCCAGCCTGCGGTACTACCTTTCTCATATCCATGGCGTCAAGTTACCGAAGCAGGAACTCCAGGCCTGGGTGGACATCTTTTCCGCTTACTGGAAAGCAGTCGGGGAGATTCTCAAGTTCGGGGAATCTCCTTCGCGTGCAAGTTGGGTTAAGGTTTATGACAACTGGAAAGACGTGTCAAATCTGTTGATTAGAGGCTACTCAAACTTCGGATTTGAGAATTGGACCATACCTTGTTTATACGTCGTCGGGAAGTACCTACGGATCTTTGCAATCAAAGCGGACGCGGAGACATCGTCTCAGGACTCTCTCGAATTTTCCGACCGCTTCCAGGATGACATAAGTACGGAGTTTGGAAAGGATGCCAAGCTGGAGGAGTCGGCCAGGGTGTTAAATCGGATGTTCACCTTGTGTCTCACTGACAGGTGAGAAGTGATGCCGTGCTTTGACTTTCTTTGGTTACTGATAGCTGCCAGAGCTCCAAAAGAAGAGTCACGAAAGTGGGGTATATACTACATGACGAATCTCCTATTCAAGACATACTTCAAGGTAGGACTGCCACTGAAGTTCTCTTTGGAGGAGGATGCTTACAGGTGATTAGATTAATGCCGTCGGACTTTCCAAGAATCTACTACGTGCGCTCAATGCCCAGTCGATTGACCTACCACCTATGGAAGATTATCCCAGCTCGCATATTGTGACATTCAAATATTTTATGGGAGTCATATACTTCCTAGATGAGAACTATGCCGAGGTAAGAGGTCGCTCACAAGCGTTGTGTCCAGAACTTACGCAACAAAGGCAGAGGAGCATCTTGCATATGCATGGGCGTATTGTCACAAAGATGCGGTCAAAAATAAAGAGTTTGTGTACCTTGTCTCGGTTTAAGGTTCATGTTACTGATCATTTCAGGTTGATACTGACGTATCTTGTGCCTTGCCATCTCGTCACAACACACACCCTACCCAGCACACTACTTCTCCACGCATTCCCTCGTCTCGAAAAACTATACCGCCCACTATGTGACTGCATCCGCAAAGGAGATCTCCACGGCTTTGACGCGGCCATGTCTGTCGGCGAAGAAGAGTTCGTTAAAAGACGCATATACCTCCCATTAGAAAGGGGAAGAGACATTGCATTGCGCAATCTCTTTAGAAAAGTCTTCATCGCTGGTGGTTACGAGGAATCCAAAGATGGACAGTCTCCAGTCCGACGGACGAGATTACCCGTCGCCGAGTTTGCAGCAGCTTTGCGCATAGGAACACATGCAGATGAAAGATCCCGCGTTGACATCGATGAGGTTGAATGTTTGTTGTCCAACCTCATCTACAAGGTGAGCGTGATGAACAATATATCTAACGTAACGCTCACTGACATCTATTTAGGGCCTCATGAAAGGTTATATCGCCCGCGAACGTGGCATGATCGTGCTAAGTAAAGGTGGCGCCTTTCCCGGCACAGGCGTTTAACATCCAAATCCTACATATGACCGCAATACACCTTGTCAACAATGAGAGACGATTTTTTCAAAAATACTTAGCCAGTTTCAGGCCAGGATGGCACAAGGGTGCAAGGACTAGAATACATATCGCGCATGCGATACGGTGACAACTGCACGCCTTCCTTATAGCCGAGGCGGGGTTATTGAAGCTATCCATTCATAGTATACGCCACATTTCCGGCATTAGGACTGATGGTACAAATAAAGCGGTTATGAGCTGTATTTACGAACTGTGACCATGCGCATACTGAATACGGACCGGGCAAGTTGTTCGCGCAAGGATGGTGCATATATACGCCAACCACAGACGGTTGCAACACTATCCAGTCGAGTGCAACCTTTGTAGCATCTCAATGATAGAAGCATGGCATACAACGCTGCGAAAGATGGTACAGATATTCAAATTATTTCAAATAAATGTGAACCAGCGACCGTCGTATTCGTTGCGATCCAACTCATCACCTATACAAACCAAGCAATTCGATAGGATATAATACAGCAGACCTAAGCAGGCAAGATAGTAGTACCAGATATAAAAGCCCGAAAAGCGTCCCAACGCTAGGACGACACGCTAAATGACGAATAAACAAACAGAACACCTAAATTTGTCCACATACACCATCATGAAAGGACCCCCAGCTCACAAGACCAACTACTCAATAACAGAAGCCTTCGTGGATTTTCCCGACGTCACTAAGTCATCCTAACAGCACGGAAACCATGAGTCAGCCAGCCAGCACATAATTTGGAGAAGCACTTCACCGGCAACTACACGAGGTAGACGTAGGGGGGTATAGAACGAACCATATGATTGCACATGGCAACAAAGAGATCAAAAAACAACTTGCCGCCTTTCTCCATCTCCATTTGCATGGTGCCGCTTCGTTTGAAGGTCGATCTGCTCCGGATAATGAGAGCAAGATAGTGAGCTCGGAGTTTGGACTCGTGGTCGGGTGTCTGGGAGTAGGCGTAGCGGGCGCTCGCGAGGATAGTGCTGCATTGGATACCGGTGTGGAGGCCCTGTTTCACGAGGGAGAGGCGCTTCAGGTGCTCGAGGCCGTATTTGTCTGCTGAGCAGCTAATTTGGAAGGTCAGTCGGCAAAATCATTAATGGTTGCTGTTGCGTAGGATTGGCTTTAAGTATGGTGTGGAAGTAGGAGTGGAACGTACTAGACAGCAGTATCTTTCAATATTTCTGCGCCAAAAGCTGGGTGGAAGAGAGTAGCTCCATCGCTCTGTCCGTCTTTGGGTTTGGGGCTTTCCAGTTCCCAATTATCACATCTTTCATTCTGGATAAGTCGAGGGTAGTAATCGCTTCTGTAGAGGTACTCTAGAATACATGAGAAGACCTCTGGTTGTTCTTCGGGTAGGGTTATTCGTCGGCCGTGCGAGGGGTCAAGGTATTCGGCTCGATTGCATGCGGTTGCGAAAAAGGGTGATACACAGAGGATTTCCTTGTGGGCAGCGAAAAGTCGTTTTTCTGGGCCGACGCTGATGGTGATCACGGATGAAGAGAGGGAGCTGTACGCAGTGGTTCTTAGTCAATTGGTATGCAAATTGAGCGAAGTCGATGATGGTTGGATGAAATGAGGCCTCTTACCTGCCATCGGGCGGGCTATCCGGTACCTGGCGCCGTTCAAGACGTCTTGAGGCTACTGAAGCGTCGCGGGCACATCGCCTAGACCGCGAAGTAGCCTTTGAGGTTCCATATCTGGAGGTAAAGCTGTCGGGGTGCGACTGGGGGTTTCGTCTGGTCGCAAGCATCCTTAGAACAACTCGAGACTGCTCAAAGGACTGTCAAGGTGGGTGGGAGCGAGAAAGTAGGAAAATGGGATACATTCTGGGGCAAATGGGATTCAGGGGGTTTTTAAATCAAGGGGACCATCTCGGAAGGAAGCTCAACTGGTAAAATAACAGCCTTACCAGAAGCCTGTTAGTCTGGGTATTCAGAGGTTCTCGTCGGATACCTGCAGGTGTGTGGTCCGGGTTATGACGAGTCAGATTAAATTGTTCTGGCATAATGCAGTGAAGAGGGGGTCCCAAATTCGGGCAGTTCGTTTCATGACTGCAGTGAGTCACACTTGACCTCTTTCTGCGCCTTTTCTACTTGGTATTGCCCGGGTACTTGGTGGTTGCGCAGGTGGAAGACGCGGAAAGGCCTGTATTAGACGCGTAAAGTGGTTTTGCAATCGCCAAATGAGCGCGAAATCACGGGATTGCAATTCTCCAATGGAAACAATACGCTCCAGTAAGTGTGGGTCTTTACTTGGATACCTCGAAAAGACGCATTTGGATAAGATCGGCCTGAATCTCATGGTTCAAGTCCTTTAATTCTTTGTTCAATTGGGACTCGTGATCAGCCACTCAATTTAGTGTCGAGGTCAGTGAGAGACGGGGTGTACCGTGTTTCTTTGTGATACACTACACTCTCATAAAATAAAGCTGGCAATTGCGGATCACAGAATTGGGACGAGTATGTTAGAAGCACGTGCATGTACCTGCGTGCACCTTGCGGGTGCGTACATGTTTTGATTTGAAATATGAGAAGTGGAAATGTCTGAAAATTAGCCTCCAGGCTAAGAATATGTACACTAGACAAGCATCCTGAACGCCCTTTTGCTCCGTATAAAGTGAATTCAAACCGCCTGCGAATCACAACGATTAAACAAAATATGTCTGCTGGGGGCGGAGAGTCCTGCTCTTATATACACCATTCAGACTGGAATGCCATCTTAGAGGAACACTTTCTTTGCATCCCGAGGGTGACTCTCACTCGGGCAGTAGGGGCACTTGAATCTAGCGTTTTTAGAAAGTCGTCTAAGCGAATCATCTGCGATCACATGCCCACAGGGCATCATCATAGGAGGATTTGCATCGGTGGTCTGTTCTTTCGAGACGGGGCACACGAAGATGGAATGAAAGAGGTAGGATGGCGGAAGGGGGATTTCGACCTATTTATCACATTAGTCAATCCCGTCACTATAGAAGACTTAAGAAGGCTCACAGGTAACTCGTGCTCCGTAGTCCACTCTGTCCGTTTCGCTTTCATGATAGTCTGCAGCTTCAACAATGTGGGTAAAGCTATTGCGCCTGCGGTCGCAGCTATATACAGCGGCGAATCCGGAGATAGCCCCAGTAGGGCACAGAACTCTCGTGTAAAGGAGTGCGACACATCGGCCCACGCAGACGGATTATTGAAGATGTTCTTGTAAGGAGAGTCCCGCAGATTCGGGCTGAAAGCCATGGCCCCCATTAACTGCTGGATTTCTCGCAAATACCTCGGCAGAAACATCTGGAATTCGCGCCGAGCATATTCTAGGGCTGCATGTCGGCCTTCGGGAGTATGGCCGCGTTGCGTATGTCCACCGTGAAAGAGCCAAACGAACTGTAGTCTGCATAACTCGAACTCGAGGTTGCTCCCTCTCGTTTCCAGTGCCGTTCTATTCTCTTCACTCCTCGACCACTCTATCGCTGGGAGAAGGTTGTTGTTCTCTTTCAATTCGTGAAGTATATGATACATGTTGTGGAATTGGTCGCGGACTTTACTTGATGATACTCCACCGATATCGAGGAGCGCGGCCGCTTCGTCCATTGTGTCTGAATCAATCTTCTGGTGTTTCTCTGCCGCCTTTTTCTCCGCTATTTCTGTGAAAAAGGCAGACGCCACAGAGAACTGTCCTTCCCGCAGCAAATGCAGCGCAATGGCTCTGTTGATAAGTTGTTCCTGCGCGGATAAGACATCGTGTTCGGAGCTCGGTAGAGGTCTATCCTTGAAGAGCTAGAAAACATCAGCCTCGTGATACATTCCAATATAAATCCAACAAGCATGCTACCTTATCTAGAGACTTGGAGTATTTGTTGAGTCCGCCATGAGTCTCTTTGAGGTTATCGTTGATCGTATCGAACGTCGATTTGATAGGATTCTGTAGCTTGGCCAAGGAAATGGGGGCTTGGGTTGGATCTAATAGCACGCTTGGGGTCAGTCATAGTATAGTAACGAGAAAACCGAAGGACAAGGCAGTCGTCAGGTGAACGGACCGGAGGCGATTTTGTCACGGGTGGACTGAAGTAGATCTATCGCATCCTGTACACTCTTGATGCTTTGCGAAGACTTCAACCTCTTCGAGAGACGCTCGTGCTCCTTCTGAACGAGATCCATGGTGACGGAAGTTCGGAGACTGTCGAGCGGAGCTCAGAAGCGGAGTCCAACGGTTACCGCTCGGTCGTAACCATAAGAACAATAGCCATGTGGAAGAGTTGAATAAAGCCAACGAAGCTTTTAACGGAGCTGCTGGCGTTCGAAAAGCAACACAGTATGAACAAATCAAAGAATGTCATGCGTTCAACCCAGACGTGGAGAGATAAACTCGATACCCGGTGCGGTCCTGGATATTACGACATAGATTGTCACGTGTGCATAGTATATCTTACCCCTCGCTGATAAAAAAGAACCTGGAAAATATCTGAAACAGCTTTCTTTCACAGGGACACTTATCTTTCATGCACCGAATCATCTGATGCATCAGAGCCATGGTACATACTCTAGAATACAGTACTCGTTGCTCTTCTTCAAGTCAAGTTCTAGGTCTGCCTACAGTTGACTAGGGCGGAAGTTAACCTCAAAAATCAACCCTTGAAAGGATTCCCCAATTTCTATAATTCTCTTATCCTTTGTTCACAACAGATGCTTCATTCATCTTTTCAGGTTGATAAAGAAATCAATGTAGGAAGAATGCTCCTGTTGACTGTTGTTCTCTGGTTTCTTTCCAGGATCCTTCAAGTTCCCTTTCTCCGCACCCAACGACTGACGGAAATGGACCAATAGAATGTCATAGGATTCCTCGCTTACACTAGCGCCTTTTCAAAGTCTTGGCACATCTATATAAGCACGGCTCCCCTCACCAAATTTTAGAATTTTTTTTTCTTTCTTTTTCCATCCTAGTGCACGGGTTTTACACGTATCAGTGAGGAGACATCCGAGATCGTGTTTTTGCTAGTTGAAAACTACCTAGTTGACTGCTCTCTGTGGCCTTCGGGTCGTAGAGGAATTTTTGAAAAAAAAAAATGCCATGACTTCATTTTAATGAAGCTTTTGTCTCGATGGGCTTGCTCGTCGCGTCTATCTTCCTTTCATTGCACTGTTTCCCTTGCTGGAAGCATGTAGAGAAGAGAAGTTCGGACGCAATTCTTCGAGCATGAATTGTAGTCAAGAGACGGATCATCAAGGTTGTAAGCACATGGTGTTTTTGCAGCTCGTTAGTGAATGTTACAGCTCGTTATTCCTCTAGAATATTGAACCACGTTCAACTCAGGCGCCCCTTGCTCTCAACAACTCGGCTTCCTGCTGTGTTCCCCAGACCAGCAGTACGCCTCCTGGTGCGATGTACGTAGACTTTCTGTTTGAACCGAAGTCTCTCTGCTTGGCCCATCTTGATGCAAAAAATGTAGAGCTCGTGATAAACCTCATGGTAAGATAGATACAATACACTTGCAATCAAATCTGAGACATACTGAGTTGGATAACTATTTCTTCAGCATTGTTTTCTCATCAACCTTGCAGGTTTGAGTCTCGACTCTCGAGCAATGACAGAGGCTCGGTTTCTAGCAGATGCCACAGATATTGGTGAGAAAAGCGTGGCGGTGCAGGGTCATTAGTCCCAATTTAGAGTAGGTTTGAGTTGTGGCTGAATGCAACTAGGCAACCGCTTTCCATGCGATGATTAGCCGTGCTTATGGAGGGGCGTGGCGTTTGGTTTCAGAGACATAGGTGTCGGGTAGACTATAGAACATTCTAACAATCTTATTCAGGATTGGAAGGTATAGATTGAGACTCTCTCAAAGCCTGATATGTCGTCAAGCGATATTAAAAAAAAAATAAAGGGGGCAGCATTTGCACCGAATGTGGCGCACACACCGCTCCGAGGACGTGCCTGACGACCCCGATACCGAAGACTTTCCTCCCTTGTGACGTCGCCGGCATATAAATTCGCCCATTCGCTCTTCTCGTTCTTGAGTGAATGTCACCCTGGAGATGACCTGCTTTACTTCCAACGTCGCCCCTTCTCTTCGTTAATAAAGGCTGAGGATCTCTCGGTCTTGACTATGTCAGCGCTCTTTTCTGTGTCGTGGGCTATATCTAGTGGCCTAGGAGACTCGGTGTCATTATTCTGAGACAAGCCTCTGCAGCAGTCTACCTCTTCGGCTTCCCTTGTCATGTTAGAATGACTGCCATATGCTCTACATGTTTGTGCAATGGAATTTGTACAACCCTCCATGCCATCAACGGCACCGCCTGTCGGCGCACAGGCCGCGTCTTCCACCACGAATCGCGAAACCACAAGAACTTCCGCCAATGTTCTAGAGAGCTCATCGTCCGATCTTCGCCGTAATGAAGGACTGTCATTCCGTCCTGGTCGTCGAAAAATCGTTTTCACGGACCCTGTTGCGCTCCGGTATCTTGAAGAGGATCCCTCCATCATCGTGCTCCACCGACGCTTAGCTTTGGAGGGTTACGAGATCTATATTGTTGAACAATGGGCATGCTCAAGGATTCACCCCACTTTCGTCATCACAACGTACACAGGCCACCCCTCTCATAAAGTTGTCGCTGGGGTTTTAGGGGTGCCTACTGATCAGTCGACATGGTCTCCTCGATTGAAACTATATTTCAATGCCGTGGCAAAATTTCAACTGCGGGAGAAAGAGACGTCTCTGGGTACAGTCATGGTGACCGATTTGAACTCATTTCCGTCAGGGCTCACGGTCATACCTGTACCTAATGGCGATATCCCCAAACATCGGGAGGATTTCATCGTGAATGAGAACCTAAAAAGATTAGGTTGCGCTGGGCGTGCTGGACTTAAGCTCCAGGAGCCATCTCCCGCTACGGTGGCGAAATTCCATCAACTGTACAGGACGAGTGAAAGGGTACCCCTCTACAGCGCAGTAATGGAGCTCGTGAAGCAATGTCAGATTGCCTTGATGATGTTTGGCATTTTAGCGCCAGAGTATGTGGATGGACTGCTGTGTGATGTTACTGAGATGGCTGTAGGGGACTGGTGGACGGACTTTGGGATGGATCTGTATAGCATCGAACCCAGTGATGGAAGACTCGGTCCCACCACTGTATCAGCCTTGCTCGGTACGCTTATCGGAGCTCGCAATCGGCTCCATGACTATGGTGCCCCTGTTAGCAAGGACGCTTTCGATATACCAAGCCTCAAGCGCGGAATCGGGACCTTCCAAAAATCCCAGAAAATGAAACGTACGCGGCGGCTGGACCGACGCACTTTGGACAGACTACATCGAGCCACTGCGAAGGCGGCAAACGCTGAGGGTTGGACAGACGCTGTCAAGTCAACCATGGCCGAGCTTAGCGGACACGGCGGCGAAATGGTCCTGGGCATGGTTCGAGGCCGGGAGAAGGGTGGAATCGCAGACATTGAAACCATTGATATTGATAATTTTGTCCATCTAGTGACCGGTGAAAGGGCAAAGTGGTTATGGAGAGGGAAACCGCGCAAAAGTGCCGTTGAGGCTAATGGCCCACCTGCTGCCGATATGATGTTCACTACTGATGAACAAGGCAAATATGTTTGGACTAGTCGAAAGCGACACTCACATGAGGACTTGGGCCTGGATCCTTCTTTTCAGCGATCGGACCGTTCATGGAAATACCTGGAAGCACCTGAAATACCCGAAGACAAAGACCAGAATATCAGCAGGATGGTCATCAAAGGCGTCAGTGATAAAGTTTCTGATGCGCGCATAGGTTTTGGCAAGTTCAAAGATGCTGTCGGACTACCAGGTCTGCGGTCACATCTTCAAAAGCAGACAACGGACGGCTCGGAGTTTGGTGGTGACGCTGCGCAAATGTCTTTCGCGGAGAGCGATGGGGAACTCAGTCCGAAGAAGATTGTCGAAGGTGGTAAACAGCCCAGACACGAGAGCGCACCTTTACCCAATGCTCAACCCTCAAGTCAAATCGAAGAACTTGAACCTTTACCCCGCTCTGGTGTACATTCTGCCGAAGCAATGCCTCCAGCAATTACAGTGGACCTCGCCGCGTCCAACGAGGACACGGACACATCGCACAAAACCTCGGTAGCCCGAACGGATGAAGATTCGCAAGGACTAGACCGATCAAAGACGCTGTCATCCGATGCATCGGGTGTATCTGGTGACCTGGAAAGGGCTCCAACGCCGGCGTCCTGCGCCATGGCCCTGCGCAGGCCACATAGCTATGACGAACTGGTCTGCGATGATGATTTCGAGCGAGAAAACGATCACTGGGTTCGCCACTTGTCCTTCAGTACAGTCGAGGAGGTTGTTTTACACTGGCAACGCTTAGGGGACAACGCGATTCTTGAGAAGTCTGACGCGACCCTAGATGAAGCTATAATCAACGAGGATGTACTGGCATCCGACGCACGTATTTCGGGTTCTCGAATACGAGAGCTCGAAATGAATACTGTTCCCTGGGTCGAAAACCAAGTGTCTTCCGTCGACAAACTGAGCCACACTTTGTACGAAACACATGAGAAACTTGGCTCAAGTTATCTAGAACGATTTGAAATGTACCAGCAAGTCAGGGAACATTCTAGTGACTTACTAGCTGGAGAACATAGCCAGCTTACGGCGCAAATGAGACGAGTCGAAATGTCAGGCGCGAAGCTTGACTACGAATTACACGCTCTGGAGTCCAAAGTTGAAGACGTTGAGACTGGCCTCGAAGACTTTGAACGGCATGTTGACGATATAGAACTCAGGATTAAAGCTTTGATCCGTGGAGAGGAAGAGAAGCAGAATTGCTCGTGGCTGTCATGGTTAACCAGGCTAGGAGGCCAAACGCCATAGCCCAAGCTTGCTTCAAGCTATTCACGATCGCAGTGTTGTGAAAATCTGTATATATGTATTGAGTATAGTGTACAAAGCCCCGAAATAGATTTGTAACTCGCATTAACCGCAATGCAAGACCTTATCCAAAGAACAAACCAAGTCCCTAGCAATCCAGGCCAAAAAAGCATCACCCAACAACAGGAGATTCATAGAAAATTTCAAAACAACCATTCCATTCCGAAAGCAAAGTAAAAGTAGAATACAAGAGGTCGAAATCCAACAACACATCCTTCAAATGTATTGCCTGCCTTACATCCTTCCCATGCCGGCCTGGTTCTGAGCAGCCTCGCCCTGCATCTTCTCGCTAACCTTGATGTTGACGTCGAAGAACTTGGCGACGCAGCGGTCAAGGCAGACAGACTCGCCCTTGTTGAGCTCGCCTTCACGGTAGTCGGCCGGGATACATTTCTTCGTGCAGGATTCCGTTAACCTTTCAAGGAAGCTTGGTGTTAGTAGATTAGACGGAGAAGAGGATACATTCGGATGAGAATGCGGAGTAAAGGGAATATAAAGCGCACCGATTAAACATGTCTGAGATCATTTCGACTTCGGTCTCTGCGGCAGCAATCTTCTGCTCCGAGCTCATTTTGGGGGCGCCGCCGAAGAGGAAAGACATTGTGACGGTGGAGGTGTAGTGTTGATGTGTTGATTATTGAATATGGAGCTGAAAAGGTAATGTGATTAGCGATTGCTATGGGCCAGAAGAAATTAACGTATAGAATACTCACAATTAATGGAGAATAAATTTGTAGTTGCTTGAGGTGTTGAGCTTGCTCCGGCTGAGTTCTGGCGCCATTCTACCGAAGTTGAGCTTCGGAAGCTTCGTTTATCCGCCTTCGGAATCTTAAAACTGCTGCTCAGAGCTTTTCAGCTCCGTCATTTTTTCTCTTCTCTATTTACCTTTTTTTTTTTCCCCTTCCCTTCTTCTTCAGATGCAGCCAATTCGCCCCCGGTGGGCTTCGCAACTGAAGGGAAGGCAATTGTCCCTCAGGTAAGCCAGTTTTTTTGCATTTCGCGCTCTATTCATACCTGCCCACCCTTGCATGATGAACCGAATTCCTTCCAGAACCGCTGCAATCCGACGCCTGGTTTTTCCAGGCAATGAATGCAAACGGAGCTATTAGATTTTCGCATCTGAATTTGATCTACTCTGAACTATCATTTAGTTATGTTCGTTATTGAGTATTTTTGCTAATTAAGCATTTCAGAGCAGGTCCATCAATACTCGTTGCGCAATTGAGGTCTGAACCTTGTCGATTAACAAAGCGCATCTGCATATCAGAGAGATGGAGCACAAGCACGGCGTCGCCTGAGAGGACATTTCGGCAGCGGGTCCAGGAGGTCAAAGAATCATGTCCTGATCCGTATCCCCGTCATAGCAGGACCAGTACTTCAGTCGAGTGTGCGGAGTTCCGATCTCGATACAACCATCTAGCCAATAATGAAACAGTAGAAGATGATATAGTCACCTTGAATGGTACGTCCTGGCAGAATATGGCTTCAGTTCAAACTCTGGTTTTTCGTACTTAGATTCCCTAGGTAGAATTCGTACGTATAGACTGGCCGGGAACAAGTTTTTATTTTTCGACATCGTCCAAGATGGTCATAAAGTTCAAATAATGTGCAATCTTCGTCGGCTCGACGGTGTCACGCCGGATGCGTTTAAGAAATTCTATCGTATGCTTCGCCGCGGCGATGCTTTCTGTACGTTCCTATCCTCGACGAGAAGTCCTTCAAAGACTGAACCTTGCAATAGCTATAACAGGAAAACCGCACCGCACAGGACGAGGTGAACTCACCGTTGTGGCCAGTGAGGTACCCCAACTCCTGTCTCCGTGTCTACACGATGTCCCTCTCGACGCAAAAGGACATGAGAACTCTCCATATGCTCGTCACGTTCAGTTCCTTGCCGACAATACTACGGTAGACATCATCAAAGCCAGGTCAGCCATCGTTCAATACGTCCGTCAATTTTTCGTGGATCGATCATTCATGGAAGTCAACACGCCCATTTTGAATTCTGTCGCTGGCGGAGCAGTCGCCCGCCCTTTCCATACCTCTGCCACGGAATTCCCGGACCGTCAGCTGTCGCTCCGAATTGCCCCAGAGCTATGGCTAAAACGCCTGGTAGTCGGCGGGTTCGATCGAGTGTTTGAGATAGGCCCGTCGTTCCGCAACGAAGGTGAATCTCCTTCATAACAAACTATCCGACAAACACAAACTAATACATAATAGGGCTCGACAGAACTCACAACCCCGAGTTCATGACGTGTGAATTCTACCAAGCCTATTCCAACTTAGAAGAACTGATGTCTACAACCGAGGAACTACTATCAGGAATGGCGAAGCACGTCAGGGCCCTCAACGAAAGCGGCACACTCAACCCAACTTCTGTGGACTTCGCCGCCCCCTTTCACCGCATTGACTTCATATCAGGAATCGAAGAGAGCATTGGTCGCAAACTCCCAGCCCTGACCTCACCAGACGCCATATCCCAAATCATTCACCTCTTCAACGACCTATCTCTCCCCATACCCAGCAAGCCAACTCTCCCCCGCCTTCTCGACGAGCTCTGCGGCACCTACGTTGAACCTAAATGTATAAATCCCACATTCATAATCAACCCTCCCGAATGTCTCTCTCCTTTATCCAAATCATTCACTCACCCAACAACAAATCAACGCGTCGCCGCACGCGCCGAACTCTTCATCGAATGCAAGGAACTAATTAACACATACGAAGAGGAGAACTCGCCCTTCGAGCAGCGTCGCAAGTTCGAAGACCAGCTCAAGTTTAGCAAAGATGCTGATGAGCCCGGGGAGATTGATGAGGAGTATCTGCAGGCGTTGGAATGGGGGCTGCCGCCTACAGGAGGTTGGGGTTGTGGAATCGATCGCCTTGTCATGCTTTTCACAGGCGCGAAGAGGATTAGTCAAGTTCTGCCATTTGGAAACTTGAGGAGCGTGACGAGGAAGCCTTAAATTGCGCTCTCCTTGTTTTGTATATTACCCTGTATAGTATTATGATATCCTCCAACAGTTATATATTTGAGAAACAGGACATGTTCTCCAATCTATATCTGATCTGATATAAACACTGTAAGCAATAATCCCCAAGAAATTGTAACATCACGAGAAAGTGGCATGAGCGCAGGAGATAAAGTAAATCAATGTAGCATTAGAATCATCGGAGCCGGCCGTGAAGCGGGGCCTAGCATAATAATATATATTCATCCTTTTCTCCAAATCTCAATAGAAAACCCTTTTCAATGTAAAAATTAGAAACAAAATGACTCCGAAGCCAGTCAAACATGCCCAAGCCGTGACAGTCAGTTTCAACGAGCTGATCGATGGTAAGTAATACCTTATCGTCCTAGACTACAGCACCCCATACTAAGAAACAATGTCCAGGCACCGTCCCTTTCACAACCCTCACCGAAGCATTCGGCCCCTCATCACTCGGTATAATCGTCGTCAAAGACCTAGATCCGAAATTCCAACGTCTCCGATCCCAAGTCCTATCAAATGCCTCTTATCTCGCTGCTCTCGGGAACGATGAGCTTGGTATGTTCCCCTCCCTCCCTCCTCTCCCCGCACCTTCGATCTCCGCCGAACAAATGCTGAGTCACAATATACAGAATCCCTCACCTCCCCTATCTCGAACTACCTGACAGGCTGGTCCTGCGGCAAAGAAACCCTCCGCTCCGGCCACTTCGACACCCTTAAGGGATCCTACTACGTGAACTGCGCCTTTTACCAGGACCCATCTCTCCAGTGCGCCCCAGACACTGAGTACACCGATTTCCCTGGATACACGTCGCCGAACATCTGGCCCGCCGAGTCTAGTCTCCCGACATTCAAATCCGGATTGGAGGAGTTATGCACGCTTATCATTGACACGGCGGTCCTGGTTGCGCGGGCTTGTGATCGGTTTGCGGAGGCTGAGATTGAGGGGTATAAGAGTGGGTATTTGGAGAGAGTTGTGAAGGGGAGCATGACTAGTAAGGCGAGGTTGTTGCATTATTTCCCTACGCGGGATGATGCGGGGGAGAAGGCTGAGGATGCAGAGGATGCAGAGGATGCAGAGGATGACTGGTGCGCAACACATCTTGACCATGGTTGTCTCACAGGGCTTACATCGGCTATGTTTATCGACGAGGCCGCGAATCCGCCATCTTCTGCTTGCTCCGCGCAACCGCTTCCTGAGCTCTCGCAGTCTCCGGATCCGAAGGCGGGTTTGTATATCCAGTCGCGGACGGGCGAGGTTGTGAAAGTGAATATACCCAAGGATTGTTTAGCATTCCAAACCGGGGAAGCTTTGCAGCTTATTACGCGGGGGAAGTTCCGGGCTGTGCCGCATTTTGTGAAGGGGGCGAAGGTTCCGAGGGGGCAGGGAATGATAGCTCGGAATACGTTGGCTTTGTTTACGCAGCCGAATCTGGGGGAGGAGGTCGAGGAAGGGAAGACATTCGCGGATTTTGCGAGGGAAGTTGTTAAGAGGACGTATTAAAGTACTTGTTTCGAGTTTTCCAGGCTGCTGTAAAGTTATTGCAATGTAGGGCTATGGCTCCGGCACTTTCTTTGGACATAGTAGATAGGGTATACATGACATGAGCGCCACTCCTCTTAGATTTGGAAAAGAGAAAAGATAACGATTTCAACAAATCAATAGTTAGTTACATGCTCGCGCGAATACGCTTACCAACCTGGACGTCGATTTTTAGTCGCGAAAAAAGGTTGACCCCGATAAAAAATGAGAAAATAGAGAAGATCGAGAAAGATGAGAGAATGAGGAAGACGAGAACAATGCAGGTGGAAGGTTGAGGTGGAATATACAACCTCAATTCCTGAGAACTCACTCTAGTGTGGTTCAAATCCAACTTGTGTTCTAGAATACAGGATCTCAATAGGAAACGCAGTAATCAACAGAAGACAGACGGCGAATAGAAGGCAGGTAAAGATTCTCGTCCGTAGATTAGGAATATCTCTTTCTTGAATGGCAATGAAAGGCGCGTATAAACTTATTGCGAGGTATCAAAGAACCCCTCTAGCTCATATGTCGGATGTTTGAAGCTGGGCTCAGTGTTGGGTGGTTGGTAGTCACCACCTTCTGTTTCCTCGGTGCCGCCGCGGAGCTCGTCCATGCGTGTTGTATAGTCTTCTTGTTGATCACTAGTCTCGCTCCCATCCTCATTCACCACTTTACCACCCTCGCCCTCACCTTGTTCTGCACTGTTGAGCTCGTCTACACCATTGCCTTCATCTTCCTCTCGATCGTCCATGTCTTGACCGGATTCTTCATCCTCCGTAGAGCTCACCGGATTGCTCGTGTCCACGTTCCCAAGACCAATACTGACAAGCTTACTGGTCTTGCTTACTTCCGCAAGGCTAGAAATACGCGGTTTCGTGGACGGTCGGCCGAGATCGCTGGGGTGTTTGGCGTCCCGTAAGTCCGCTTTTCTATAGTTGCCATCGATGATTCTTAGGTTTGCCCTCCACATTTTCACGTCTCGAGTTTCGCTGTAGTGACCGACGTCTTCGCCGTTGAGCGACTCAATAGCAAGAGTCTGCGTCCGGAAATCGCCCCAGAACCAATGTTTCCCCTCCGGGATGCGTTCATCCATGTGCCATGAATATTCTCTCGCGTTGATGACCCCTTGCAAGTCATAACCCAGTGAAAGGGAGTTAAACAGTAGCTTCATGGCATCTGGTTCGTAACAACGGCCGATAACCATGTCTTGGGAGATATCGACAACGGACCCTGAATGTAATTCATACCAATCACCATATCCGCCCATGCCGACACTGTTGAATATGTCAACTACCTCATGCAGTGACAAAGCCCGAGCTGGCCGCCCGTTGTTTGATACTTGAGCTCGTTCAATGTCAGAGGTATAGAGTTTTCCGGCGATGCGAACCTGATATGTTTCCGCAAGTTGTTTGGATTTAACGTCCTCATCACAATTATTGAGTTCCAGCCGAATCTCGTTGATTACCATCACATCTGTTACAGGTGGATGCCGAGCGTCCCCCGCCCGGTAGCCCTTGGGCTTAAGGCGAATAGCATCGCCTATGGCAAGGAATTCCGCCCCGATAAATATACCTCGGCAGTATATCGAAGCGTTGGGCCATGTTCCTTGGAAGTGATACTTGTCAACCAAGCTGAATGACGACATCACAGTCATGGCATTCTCGATAGAAGGGTGGAAGTCTTCGCGGGGAATTCCTTGCAAAAAATGCTCAAAGGCGTTTAGAGGCTTGATGCACTTCAAAGGGACGTAGTTATAATGCAAAGAGTAGCTCTTATCGGAGCTATTGGGATCTGGTAAAGTCTCAACCCGAAAACCGGAGTAATTCAATCCCCATTTCTTTGCAGTGGTTTCCACAAGATCTTCAAGTTCTGTGGCTTCTGTGGGAATTTGACCAATAATGCCCGCGCGCCAGTCCGGATGCTTGAGCCATCGGTCCTTCGTTGGAGAATATATCTCGACGCGTTGGGTCGATGGGTTCCAGGCCAATTCTCCGCTGAAATCAGGAGTCCAAAGTACAAGCTCCCCAAGGCGAGGGAGATATGATGGGCGCACGTCAATTGCTTCCAAATATTCGTCCATCACCGATCTTTCGGCTCTCCAATCCATGCTTGACTTTTCCGAAATATCTTGCTTGAGACTCCCCAAGTGCTTCAACTTCGTCACGGCGATTTTGAAAACGTCTGGAGTGCCTTCACTGTCGACAATTTTGACATCGGGGCTGCCTGGGCGCTGAGCAGGTCGTCCTGGTGGCCTCCCCGAAGGCCTTCCCCGAGGCCTTCCAGATGGCCTGCCAGGTGGTCTTCTAATCTGCAGTTCGCTTGGAGTTCCATGTGGCCTGATGATGTTTCTACTGCCCGGGGGTCTACCACGCCGAGAGTGCAGAGGAGTGGCTAGGAAAGGGTTCTGAGATGCAGGTGGTCTAGGTAATGAAGGTGGTGCAGGGGCTGCAGGTCGTACGTTTGTATATGGGGTCAACCCTTCCTGGCGTTTTTCTAACTTTCCACAAAGCACACAAGGACATCTCCCAGCACCCCCGTTCATTAAATAGCAGAAATGCGGGAAGAACTGTATCGTGGACGAGAAGTACTGTCCGACTGGATGGCCGTACAGAAATCTGTCCCGCTGCGCATTGACAGTTAGTTTGCCTCCTGTATAACTGTGCAGGATCTGAACTTACTATGCTAGGATTCGTCCCGCGTGGTCGATCCCATAGAGCGTACCCTTTTGGTAATTCATCGAGGATGTATTGCACCCCTTGAGTTGAGATTGATTGTTAGTATGAAAGTATGTAAAAGCTCCTAGAAGCCATTGTAGTATTTATTTTGCATTGTAAAAGAACAAGTACAAATAAGGAAATTTTCTGGAAAGCAAAAGACAGGTCTATAAAGGTGATAGTGAGACATACCTGGTTCATGAGCGCCAGTTTTCATCAACCACTGCGTGGCCAGCTTCTGCCGATAGAAGCTATCATCAGGCCTTCCGAATTTCGCTTCGGTAGGCCAATTTGCAGGATCACCATCACTAAAAGAATGATTAACTGGTATTATCACAATATTCTCATCCCTCGAGCCTTCATCCATGGCATCCGTGGTCGAAAATTGTTGGATGCTTGCAGGTGGCTGAAGATCGGGAGTGTCCCGGTTTTGATAATTAAAAAAGGAAAACATTATTTCCCTATTTTTCCCCACAGGTTCTTGTCATAGTTATTGCCAATTGGTGCAAATAAAGGTAGGATTAATTTAAAGATTTTAGAAGTTCGTGGTGAGCCTTTTCGTTGTTTCCTATAGATTTAATCAAGAAGTTGAACTGAAGCTTGTTGAATGTTGACAGTCAGGGCCATTCACGTGACATTTCCAGCTCTACTACCCGTATGTCTACCTACTAGAGGCAATCAAATTTTTACCAGCCCAGGCCGAGGGCAATCAAAAAAGATTTATAGCTATCAGATATCAATATAATAACTAGTATAAGGGAAGCCGAAGACCCGGCCGTCTGACGCTAACTCTGTTCCATCCCATACCTGTGGGTATTTGTTACGCCAACAAACGCTCAAGGATTTTGCTGTCAATAACATATAAATTTATTTGAGATCTAGTGTTCTGGCTCTTCCGGGAGATTCTGATCAATTCGGTGAGAGAAGAAGCTTGAAAATAGCTCATAAAAGGTGAATAAATATCCACCTCTATTTAATGACAATAAGATCCCTTATCGTGTATGCTATTGTTCATCACTTGTGCTCCAACTTACCGCCCTACTGACCACTAGTGGTCAGTCACTTCAACTGCTTCACACTCTGTAGCTGGGTTTTCCTCATATGGAGGGGGAGCAAGCTCCTCGTTGTCAACCCAGACCTTCTGAAGTTCTTTCTCGATCTCCTCGCGGCGCTTCTTCCACTCATCGACCTTATCAAGACGTTTGCGAATCTCTTGAAGCTCCTTCTCAACTCCGAGCTTCTCCTTTGCAGTGCCGATTCTGTCAAACTCCCATTGCTCGCCATCAGAACTAATCCCAATGGTGAGGTTGTAAGTATGGTACTTCTTCAGTGAGGCTCGTGTGGAGATCGTGATTACTGTAATTCCTCTTTCCTTCGCCTGTTCGTAGAGCAGACCTTCGACATCAGAGGAAACGGCCGAGGTTCCTTCATCGAGGAATGCATAGCGAGGCTCGTGGTAGAAAATACGGGCCACGGCCATCCTTTGCTTTTCGCCGCCGCTCAAGACATCCTTCCACTCTTTGCGGGAGTCCCATCCACCTTCACGGGAAGGAAGGTACCCAAGGTGAGCATCGTCTAAAATCTTCTGGAGAGCAGAATCCGTGACGTTCGCGTCCCGCATGTCGATCTCAGTGTGGGGGTAGATGACTTGGTCACGTAGAGTTCCCACGCTCAGATATGGTCGCTGGGGGAGGAACATGATTCCATCGAGCCCGAACCCTCTCGGACGACTGACAAGGCCACGATAAACAGGCCACAGTCCAGCCACGATACGCGCAATAGCAGATTTACCCACCCCGTTAGGTCCTGAGATGAGAAGGTGGTCGCCCGAGTGCACAACAAATGACAATGATTCCAGAAGCTCGTCCCCACCTCGAGGATAAATGGATGGCGCAACAATAGGAACGTGTTCAAGACGAACTCCGTCAAACCCATTGTGGATAGTTCCTTGCACATCCTCCAGCGAGAATAAATCCGATTCAGCGCCACGAGGCGGATAATAGGCATTTGCATGGACCCTGTGCAGTGTGGATATGAGGCTATAAACTCGCGATGTGTACCCAGCCAATTCGGAGATATCCTTGATGCTATACATCATTCGACCGCCGGCGTCGGCTAAGGAAAGCATCAATCGCTTGTTTGTGATAAACTCCTTCATACGACCCCGTTCCCGCCCTGTAGCTTCTGATGCGTCTGCTAATTCCATAGCACCACCGAGACCACCCCATGCAGGGAGGAAGACCGGGAGAGAGGTAACTAGATATCCAAACGCGGACCAGGAATACTTCAGAATCACATCTTCGAGCATGTTATAGCGAATTTTTAGGCTGTAAATCCCTTCCATCCACCGTTGTAAATCCTTGAAACTTCTGCTCAAGAATACACGCTCGGTATCAGCTCCACCATAGAAAGAAATCTCTTCCGCGTTGGCAAGTAACCTGGAATGCAGGCCCCTGAAGTCGCCCTCTTTCTTGCCCTCAACAGCCTTGAGTTTTCCAAACGGCGGAGAAAGCTTTCGCAGCACAACTGCTGTGCTAAAATATCCTGTGAGGATCCCACTAAGAGCCAATGGCCCTAGCGAGCGGTATAACTGATAGTTGAAAACAAAAAGATCCACTAAGGGTTTCCCCATCGAGGAGTATAGCGCGGCCGCGGCTGAGCAGAAGAGAGTAAGGTCCTGAGTTATGAATTGATCAGGTCCCTGACCGATGCTGCCGTCAAGATTCATCAACTTATAGTAATTATTATCTGCCGTGAGGTAGAGATCATGAATATATCTTGTGAGCCGAGTCCGGAAGGCGATAGACACCTTCGATTGGAGGAACTTTATCATAGCGTTGGTATATGATGCGAGCGTACCTATGCCGCACCATTTGAGAATACCCCAAGCGAATGCGCGTCCTTTCCCGGCGACGAGATCTCTCACGATCTCACCGTCTAACCTTGCGATCAATAAAGACAGATATGTGCGCAATAGCAGAAAGATACCATGGCTCATCAAAAGTCCCGTCTCCTTGCTACCCCATCGTGGCACCATAATACTTCCAAGGCTCAAGAATTGATGAAGAAAAGCGAGGTTCAAACCAGGCTTGGTCGTCGAGGGTGGTATCCGGCCCACCGAATCCTCATCTCCCATGCGAGCAGACGCGGGTGGGTTCAAGAAGAGCCTTCGGTGTGCGTCAAAGGTCGTGGGTTTTGTTGGATAGATTTTGACCTTAGATGTCAAGGAGTCCTTGTAGGGCACGTATATGGTGCGAGATCCATCCTTTCCCCTGATACCGGAGTTCCGGCGTAGTAAACGCTTCCCACGAGCACGCTCCTTAGCCCTCTCCCTGAACAAGTTATAGCCTCCATATCCAGTGCCGATGATCGAAAGGATAAGCGCGATAGTGGCGATGACTTTCGTGGTCTTGGATGAACCCTTGATTCTGCGTCGGAGCAGATTGACGTAATAAGTGTAAAGTCCTACAAAAGCATCCTTGCGGAGCGTTGATTGAGAGGCCATTATGCCTGCCTTGAGGCGTATATGTGTCACCTTCTAGCTCTTCCCTTGCGACAGCTGACGATCTTAAGCCAAGCCGATGGCCATGAGAGCGTAAGCATCTGGGGGACGCGATCGAACAATGGAAGGTAGTGATGAGAGCCGCAGAGAGAGCCGCAGAGAGGTTAGAAAAATATATTCCATGTGCTGATTGACGTTGTTCAAGGTTGGCATGCTCCTGCCAGCAGGTCACATTGTTATTATGACGACGAGAGGATCGCGGAGTTCCTTGCATGTGAAGACCTCGGGCCCGAATGTGGAGAGAGTGGCGAAAGCGCCCACCCTCACGTGCATTAATCCCCAGATACATATCTACAACATCAACTGTTCTTCGAGGACTGTTTATATTTCCGATCTTCCGTGTTGTAAGGAGCTCAACACGTGGGTCGGATACTCAGTTGAGTATTCGGGCAAGTATATACGGAGCAGCGGGTTCTGGATGAATTAATTCGAAGAACCTTGGCTAATGAGCTGCACAGAAATATGCCGCATATTTACTGCTTCGGTGAATGAATGCAACTTCTCAAGTCGAAGACTCTAGGTACCCTTGATGGTGAACTGTTGGCAAGCCCAATTGAATTAGATATTATTTCGCAGATATGGATCTGAATTTGGGATATCACACCTCCCTGTTCTTCGGCGGCTATCTCGTCGATGTGATTTGGCCGACCCCAGCTTTTCCCAGCCACTACTCGACGTCTTTCTGACTCCTGTTGCTAGCCTTGCATGTTTGGTCCAGACCACAGTGTCCCTCCGTTTACCCCTTTCACATCCTTCCCGAGTTTCCGATGCCTATTCTTGAGAGCTAGGAGCTTCGAGCAACCATCCCCTCATCCTCGATCGGCATAGCAAACCACAGAGGTTGGGAACGTGCCAAACGACGTGGACGATCATCAATGCAGTTAAACTGGACTTTGTCTTACCTGCAAATAACCAGAATAATATTACCCTCGACATAACATCACCCGCTTTATCCTCTTCAGCCAGACCGACGACTCGAGCCTAGCGTACAATAATCCGATCGCCAGTCCAACCCTGGTCAAGCGTAGTAATTCAAATATTATTATTTACGGATATCCTGTCACCCAATCTCACTCCGTCCTCGACCCTCGACTCCTCGTAGATACACCACTCAGATCGCGAGTTGAAGAGCCCGAGCAGCTCCCACGTGATTCTCCAATTGCCCTTCAATTCCTCTTGACTTGTCTTTTGAAGCCGACTGCGATTATCCTTTCCGAGCAAACTTGCCTAGTCGCAGATTATTGTCGCCCGTCGTCCCACCTATAGAGAGCTAGACGACAAGTGCTAGTGGAGAGCGCGTACTAAGACTAAGAGTACTTTCCTTCAAGGCGGTGGTCCGTGGCCAAGAGCTAATCAGCCTTAGGTAACCCAACCTACTCGCCAGTCACCACGGAGGCTGCTTGCCTTCTCCCATTCATCCTCATCATTCAGGACCGTTCGATCCAGGAGGCGTCACTTCAAACACTCCCTGCCGCCTTCCTTTCGGCGGAACCCTGGTGGTCATTGAGTGTATTATACAAAAGTCATTCCCCCCTTTGAATTCCACGCCTCGTCGGTCTTCCCCGTCGCTCTCAATGCTCGGCGGAAGCCCAGAACAAGGCCCGCCCCCGTCAACTTCAAAGAGCGCGGAAGAGGTGCCAATGGCTATCGCGACGGGTCCCCCAGGGCCAGGTAAGTCTTTTGTATCACCATTTTTTATCATCCCATCCATTATTCCTCGTCGCCTCAATTAACATCCCATTTCTGCCGTTTAGTTAATGAATCGCCGCCTGAAGGCCGAACTGCGACGATCGATAACTCGGCCCCGTCGAGTCAACCCGACCCTTCTGGACCAAGTCAGCTATCCTCTGCATCTGCTAAAAAACCCGAAGCCGCTCCCGCCTCTGCGTCTGCCGATGTCCCTAAGAAACACCATCGACTGCTACCCCTACCGTCGCGGACCTCTCTTAGAGAAAGACCGTCAACGTCAGACAAAACCCAAGATGGACCACATGACGGGTCCGAGAATACACTTCGCGGCTCGCGGAGAAGCCTTTTGAGAGGCCGGAGAGATAGGAGCAGAGCAAGCAGTATGAGATCTCGAGAACAAAATGCGGACGAACCCAGCCTGGAGTCAAATAAGGCTGCCAGCCCTGATGTGCGTGACCCAGCCAAATCGGAGAAGTCAACAAAGCCTCCACGCAAGCTGTTTGCGTTCTTGAGCTGTTGTTCGTCTTCGGGCGTTGACCCCGAGGATGGCTCCGTTCCTGCAAAGAAGACTTCTAGACGACTATCCGCTCCTCAGACCCAGCCAACTCCGGAGAAAACAGATGCTACTGCGGCCGATTCGAGTACTGCGGAGTCTAAAGAACCGAGCTTTTTCAGAGACGAGAAGCCGAATATGACGGTGACTTCTGACCAATCAACCTCACGTTTGGATGAAGAGCGCACAGTTGGTGCCGCGGAGCAAGGTTCGCAACTTGATGGAACGAAGGCGACAACGATTATACCCGAAAATTCCACTTCGTCAAGGACATATACCGAAACCTCACTTCCGGATGCAACTCAACCTGGCCCAGGTGCGACAGAGACAACGATCTCTGAAAAGTCAGATGATGCTACCAAAGCGGATGAATATGCCATTGAAGATGAGAAAGTCGAAGACCCTGCGATAATTGCCCAACCCTCTACAGCAGAGGATGACACCAAGCAAGCTTCACGCGACGAGGAGACAACTAGGCTACCTCCACCACCTCCTTTGGTGACAACAGGCAAGCAACCAGAAACGTCCGTACAGGAGAGATCTCAGCAGTGGTTATTACCCCCGGCATTACCACATCTGCAGGATCGAAAGTGCTTGGTCCTAGATCTCGATGAGACACTAGTTCATAGTAGCTTCAAGGTAAGGTTATGTTCATTTCAGAATCCGAGCGCTGAACTAACAGCACGCCACTCAGGTCCTTGAGCGCGCCGATTTCACGATACCCGTGGAAATCGAGGGCCAGTACCATAATATCTACGTAATCAAACGACCCGGTGTTGATCAATTCATGAAGCGAGTTGGGGAGCTGTACGAGGTAGTTGTATTTACAGCGTCTGTCTCAAAAGTAAGTGCTACTTTGTCTTCCCAGGTTTATCTCCGCTAACACTGCTTAGTATGGCGATCCTTTACTGGATCAGTTGGACATTCATGGTGTCGTCCACCATAGGTTGTTCCGGGATAGTTGCTACAACCACCAAGGCAACTACGTTAAGGTAAGTTAACATTTCTCTTTTAGGAGAGTAGAAATCCTAAAACTGCTTCTAGGACCTCTCCCAAGTTGGTCGCGACCTTAGAGATACGATCATCATCGATAATTCTCCGACATCCTATATATTCCATCCTCAACATGCGATACCCATCAGCAGCTGGTTCTCTGACGCCCATGATAACGAGCTCCTCGATCTTATTCCCGTCCTCGAAGATCTTGCCGATATTCAAGTGAGGGACGTTAGTCTTGTTCTCGACATCGCGCTATGACATTTGTAACATCATCGCGCATGGCAGATTTACTCCAGCGACCTTATTTCTCTTGATCTCACATGTTCGGCTGTGGGAGCCAAATTCTGTCCCCCACTCACTGATCCCCGCCTAGATGTATTGAGACTTTAGCGCAAAGGCAGCTAGAGGCGCGGCCTGATTATATATGCTGGCGTGCTTTTCTTTTCTCATCCTTTTTACAGCCGGATTTCTCCTGTACACGCTCCCAGCGAGCCGATACCTTTTTCCTGATTGTAATTTTTTTTCTTTTTTCTTTTTTTTTTTGATCCCCCAAAGAAGTTACCCCTTTTGTGTTGCATTTCGCGGGCGTCTGTCTTGGCTATCAGCTCAATATTCGCTGATCTCATGTATACGCTGTTCGATTTACATTCTCTTGTCCTTGACTCTACTATCTCCTTACAACTATCTTTTACCAACCCCATTTTGTTTAACCCACGCCCCAAGAGGGGCTCGACTTGACCATCTCACTGAATTCCCTTACTCCATCCATCTGACACTGTGATCTCCCTTTCTGTCTATCCCCTCTGCAATCGACTTGCGTCATTTGTTGGCCATGATTTCCATTTCTCCTTGATTTTGAATTTGGAGACTTCACGAGCGAATAGCATCTGCATACATGTCTCCATACGCATGTCACAGGTTCTGGCCCTTTTCATAGTCTTCGATAAACCAGACTTTCTGACCATTGGAGACTTGTGCCATGTACATGTACCAGGTGGCGCATGCTGTACATAAAAGCGTTCGTCGTTTCAATACAGCTACATGTGACCCAGTAATATAAGTCTTGAAATCGACCTACAATTAGTATTAATTTATCAAATGTGAAAGGAGTAAGCAGTAGTCTATGACTCCATGTGCTGATGGTTGAGGTTCAACGGAAAGTCAGTCAATCTCCGCCTTCCGAGGGTCTCACCATTTCTATCATTCACTACCTTTCGCAAGCCACCAGCCAAACCTCTCTTTTTCGGTCTGCTTCTTCCTCAAGTATATTTTACTTTACTTCCCATCCGATGTCATCTTAATATACGCCGACCTTTCTACATTACAAGCCTCCACCCCACTTACCCCTCACTCTCCGCTTCGCGCATTGAAAACCTACCACCATGAAAGACAGCAAAGGCTGGGATGGAAAGCTACGGGTTGAACCCAAAGCAACAATAACGAACCCCGAAGCCCTAGAAGATCCAGATTACTCGGATTCGGACGCGCCGCCCGTGGAGGAGATTAACGCTGATGAGGGTGAGTTTGAGCAAACCATGTGGCATGTCAATGGTCTATACTAACATCTATTCTTCCATTTTCAGATTTACTAGAAGACGAGGACCCGAACGTTGAGGTATACGCGCTTCTTTACCCACGACTCTCGACCGAAGCTCATAAATTGTTTATTAGGATATCGACCTCGTACACTGTCGGATAGGCTCCATTCCGGCGCTGCGGTTGGAACGCTTTACAAAGCTTCAGGTATGCTTTGGAACATATTATAGAGTGAGGAAGAATATTATGCTGATAGAGCGCGTCGGTACAGAGGCTATGTCTCCGACAGAACCAAATATCACGCATCGAGTTACCTTCGAGTCTCGGCGCGACGATGAATGACCTAGACCTTTACGACAACCTTATATCGCATTTAAAGGGCCTCGATGATTTTACCGGTCTCACAAGCCTGGATTTGAGTTTCAATAAGCTCAAACATATTAAAAATGTCTCGCACATGACCAAGTTGAAGGAAATCTACTTCGTGCAGAATCGGATATCGAAGATTGAAGGGTTGGAGGGATTAACGGAGTTGAAGAATCTGGAGCTGGGGGCCAATAGGATTAGGGTGAGATGGTGAACAAACCTCGAGAGTAAATTCTTCTGACACTACTATAGGATATCGAAAACCTCGAGTCTCTGAAAGCCCTCGAGGAGCTATGGCTGGGAAAGAACAAGATCATCGAAATGAAAAACCTCGACTCGCTCTCCAGCCTCAAAATCCTCTCCATCCAGTCCAACAGACTCACCAGTCTCAGCGGTCTCTCGTCCCTCAAAACCCTCGAAGAATTATACGTGTCGCACAACGCTATCACGGACCTCACCGGTCTAGAATCGAATACCGCATTGCGCGTTCTAGACTTTTCGAACAATCAAGTTTCGAGGCTCGCGCATTTGTCCCACCTAATGGGGCTGGAGGAGCTTTGGGCGTCAAATAACCAGCTGACGAGCTTTGATGAGGTCGAGCACGAGTTGAGAGACAAGGAGAGCCTGCAAACGGTATACTTTGAAGGAAACCCTCTGCAGACCAAGGGGCCAGTGGTGTACCGGAACAAGGTCCGGTTAGCGATACCGCAGATTATGCAGATCGATGCCAGTAAGTTTAGCCTCATGGGCCAGTGAGGTGGGAAAATATATATGGTACTGACAGTCTTATAGCGTTTGTACGAGTTGCATAGTAAAATGATTGTCACGGATAGTAACTATATGTTTAATGATACATGAGTGAAGAGTGTTTCATCTCAAAATTCCCCAGCCCTCTCCAACGTTGGGTTGTAATCAGTATGATACCAATCTTTGACCATGAGCCCGAGAAGCTTGGTCTACCTGGGGCATGTCCAGTTTGGTACCAAGAAGTCATCGACTTCTTGGTAGCATGGAGTGATTCGTATCTTAGGAAGCCAGAAGCAGACGAGCAGCTAGGCGCCGGGTGTAAGGCTTATCCTGCTCAATAGTGAGTAGGTTCAGCTTGTACCTCATGTGATCACTATTTGGACAAGAGGCACGGCCAAAAGACAGCCTAGAAGTCTGGAAATGTTCAAGCTCCAAGAGATATAATAAGATGGCAGTCGTAAGCAGCGCATCCTGTCATACACCTTCCATTCACCCATTCACCACCTTCCCTTTCTTTCCCTCATTCTTACCGAATTGACCTCTCCGACCTTTCCCGCCCCTCTCGCGCTCATCCATACCCTCCCTATATAACCCCATCAAAGACATCCCTCCCAGCCTCTTCGTCGTCAAATGCGTTTTCATCTGAGCCGTCAACCCCACAGACTCCTTCCGAGTCCCCGGATCGTCCGCCAAACTCGTTAATCCAATCCCCGTATCCAAAAGATCCTTCCGAATCGCACTAGTCTTAGCCTCCTCGAACTGCGTGTAGAACGGGTTCCGCTGCAGCGCTGAGAGGTGGTTGTGGTGGGACTGGCTAATGGCGCAGCGCAGGTGCGTTGGCTTTTTATCCTGATTCTGATGCGGGTTTGTATTCCGGAAGCCACGGTCATGGTCAAATTCGGAGTCGTACGAAGGAGATTGGGATTGGGGTTGGTTTGTATTAGGTGATCCGTTTATTTTATCAGCGTCGTCATTGAGTACATTCTCCCCATCAGCATTAGGCAATGGGATGAGGATCGGCGACGCCTGGAGTGCGCTGTTTGCGGCGGCTTCGGTGTCGAAGAGTACAACTGTTGAGCCGATTTTGTTTGGGGAGTTGTTTGTGTGGTCGTACTATATTATTATCAGTCAAGCGTTAGTATTTATAATCATGTACGCCCGAGCCATATCCCGGGATAGACAGTAATTTTAGGGGAATGGGAAGAAAGACGTACACGTAAAGTCCGAAAGGTAGCAACCTCACCGAATTTCTGTAGCGCGGCGAGTATGAGTCTTGTTTCGGCAAGGTTACGGGCCGCTGGGTAGGTATTGATGTGGATTGTGCGCGGCATTAGCTCTAGCCAGTGGGTGAGGAGGGTCATTTTGTGTCTAGACTCTAGAGGGATTGGAATTGGGAGGTAGAGGGTGTTGTTGGGGGAAGTTTTGCGGAGCGGAATGCGATTATGCGACAGATGGTCTTGGCGTTGAAGATGTATGTGATTGTGGAGTCGGGGTCTAGATTGTAGCTCCACAGATATTATACACGGTATGGAACCATGAATCGTTCTATTCAATAGAAAGAAAGATGGCTACTACTTGATTGTATCTGAGACGAGTTCATATTCGACTATGTTGAGCTTCATAAACAAATCATGATATTTCTGACCAATGTCGATTGCGCCTTTATCTGATCAGAAGATAGTAATGGCGAGTCAATGCGAATTCCAACGGCTAACCTAGATTCTAAGTTCACCATTATAATACAGGAAAGAAAGAGAGGGGCAACAAGAAAGTAGCCATGATTATCATTAAGAATAAATTGTATCACCTGAGTAACGTATTATCCCCTGTAAGTCTTACACTGCCTCGACCGCAACATGTTCGACATACGCCGATGTGGTATGTTCGAGGCCCACTCCGTTCATGCTCGGATCGTCAGACAACCCTCCGACAATTCCGACGAGATCATCTGGAGGCAATAACCCTTCGAAGCTGTTGTTCTGGTGTATCTCCCGAGAAATTGGAACGGAATGGTCGGATGAGATGAAAGGAAGATGGTGGTAGTTGCTACCGCTAGAGTCTCCCGGGAGTGTCGTGCTGGGAGTTGACCAAGCTGCGTGGCTGTGGCTTAGATCGTCAAGAGATTGGCTGCTTGGTACAAAGTAACTGCTCAGTCCGACGCCGTTGCTGTCATGTATACTCCCTCCGTGGTGATGCGACGGTACATAATGGCTCTCAGTCCCGAGCCCGTAGGTCCCGATATTCAGATGGGGTAGGGAGAGGTCGGGGATCTGAAGCATCATGGGTGGGCCGCTGGAGCAGTTGAGGCTCACTGAATGACCGGAGGTCTGCTGTTGCAAGTTTGGGAACGGATCAAGCACTGAAGTTGACGCCGGCTTGTCGGACAACCCTTCATCCGGCCTGGTGATGTTGTTCAGGAAATCGAAGGCCCCAGCAGAGTTGTATAGGCTAGTGCTATGATCATGGGACGATTGGTACAGAGGCCAGGACTGCTGTGAAGCACCTGTATGATGCATCAGATCGTGAGGTTGAGGTGCTTGGTAGATGTTTGAATTAGGCTTGCTCAGCAAAATGGACTCCAAGGATAGAGGAGGAAGATCGATGGCAGTAGCCGGTCGAGGACTATTGGTCAAGCCACGGTCTGGTGATGTGAGTAGCTTTCGCCATGTCGTCGTACCGACCTCATTTGGTCTCGTCTGTCGAAACTTCCAGATAACGATAGCCATTCTCTTGCTTTCTTCACTAGGCAATCCTGAATAAGGGTTGCTCGGCCGCCGAAGGCTGGGAGGCACGCTGGCTCGGATCTCCTGGACGGCTGTCAAGGTATGGAAGTACCGCCTAGTGCGATCATCAGCAGCATGGTGATGCCCAGTATCCTCAGCTTCTCGTGTATCTTGCGTGAGCTTCGTAAAATTCTTTGCCCACCATGAGGACTCGAAAGGTGGCTTGACCTTTGTGGCATGAGGCTTAGCCAGATTGTGGTATGCCTCCATCGTCTTCCGTCCATCTTCATATATATAAGTGCTGCAGGTCCAGTTTTCCATCTGACTGGTCATCGGCGCAGTTCCAGATGTAGGGTCGGCGATGTCTAGTTCGAAATGAATTCCCAACCGTGATCCCATCGGCGGAAAGTCGTCCATCAAGTCGAGGTTGGCTTCAAGAAGAACTATTTCGCAGTTCAAAGGATCATTGATATCAGAAAGTGCCGTATTCAAATGGGGAAAGGACATTCGCCAACTCTTCAACTCTTCCAAAGGCATGGGGGCTTGGCGTTGATCTCCTTGGAGACGGGTATACACATGGAACGCATCATCAATCCGATCGGGCTTGTTCGGTGCACTAACCCACATGTCAAAGGCAAAGCCCTGGATGGTGTTGAGATTGGTATCCTGTTGATTCAGCGTGGAACTGTACTGAGATAGTTGCAGCTCCGCAGAGTAAGGTGGCATGAGCCTCGTAGGTTCAGGGTAGGAAGCATTTATGTGATTACTGTAATGACTTGAAGGTAAATGATCCACCGAGGACCTCCACCTGGGACCGACTGCTTGGGCCTGGCTACTTGGGCGCTCTGTTGCTTGTTCTCGGACAAGCCTCTCCCCTATTCCTTGTTAGATATGAACTGATACATAAACACGGAAATGCAACTCACAGTCAGGATCGCTCTTGAGAAATGAGTCAAGAACTTGCAAGTGGCTAGAAACCTGTTTTCTAGTCCTCCGCTTGCCGGTCAACTTGTAGATGTACTCAGCAATTAACTCGTTTCGTCCGTACGATTTCCCACGCTCTGACCACTTTCTCCTGCCCATAGGCGGGTTTGCCTCAAGGGCTATACGACAGTTAATCTCCGATAATACAGAGTGGTCACGGTATCTTACCTTGCTGGAAGGCGTCCTCCAACTCATCCGACCATACTGGCTCCCCATCCTTGCCGGTGTCCCGGCGCGGTCGAGCCCTATACTCCAGGTACTTTTGTGACTTTAGATAGCTTCGACCCCTCCGAGAGCTATGATATGAATGGCCATTTGATTGCAGACGCCTCAACTTTTTCACCTGGTACCGGTGGCCCAAAAGTTGATTATGGTACAAGCCTGTACTAGCAGTAGGTAGTGGATGGCCAGGGACAGGGGGTTGAGGGTATTTCAGAGTGAAATGCTGAAGAGTGTCTTCCCGTCCTGCAGTATCATGGTGTGCAAAGCTGTCAGAGTATGCCTGTACGTTCCCAGACGTATTCTGAAGGACTCGTTCTGAATGTGCGGCCACTACGCCCTCCAGAGCTGCTTGGTTTTGAGATACCATGCACTCGGGTTGCCAATGGGTAGCCATGGAGCAGCAGACCTGGGGGTTCGCTCTAAAGAATGAGCACGAATTCCAGAGACGAGATGTTGAGAGCTGCTCAAATGTTTGGTGCCTGGCAAAGAACGCACAAGACAAACAAAACAGCAATGAAAAGCGTAGATGCTTGGAGAGAGAATGTAAGAGCCTGGGAAAGAGAATGTGGGAGCGGGCAGCATGGTGTTTATACTAGAAAGCAAGAATCCCCCTGCAGAGGGAGGATGAATGTATCCCCAGTAGCGGCATAGTTGGATCACGCTGCTTGTTTTGGGAGTGCATCCCCCCTCGGAGGCAGCCTCGATTGTTCTCAAAGTGGGGGAGAAAGCTCCTGCTAAGCTTCACGCGTCCGGCCAAGGTGACGATGAACCTTGAAGGGCAGACGGTGACCTTTCTGCTGTCGCAAATCAGACAAAGCAAGTCTTGATGGAAAGCCAATGCAAGGGGCATCCAGGGAGCACGGTCCAGTGAACAGCCGTTCGGAAATTTTTATCCTGCACGAGATGGACGACGACAGTTGCAAAAGCGTAAGTGTAGATAAGTGACAATGGAATAAGTGGCAAAGACCGTGTTGAGGAATGCAGTACGTCGAATGATGTCCGCATCGTCATGTTTGGGGAATGTAAAGGGTATTACGAAAAGTAGAGCCGGAATGCAGAAGGATAGAGCTCGAAGCCCTGCGTCGAAGTCCAGTATCCAGGATTCAAACGCCTGGTTGCGGAGGAGTTAAGGAGATTTTAATACTGAAAAGGGTCCAAGGAAGATAAAGATGGGACACAGTGAGTTTCGGACGCACGATCTGACGGGTGCTTTGCAGGACGCGTATGTAGGTAGGTACTGACGGGAACGTGTTCGCTGCTTCTAACCGGGATGCAAGGGATAATAGGGTACCGCGCAAGTTGTGGACTTAGTTCTTATGCCTATTGAAAGGGAGAAGGGACTCAGGGAGTCTAGCTTTCGTCGTCCTGGGCCCCTACAGTGAATTTCTTGCGACCGGCTCCCGTGAGCTTCTGGAGTTTGACCCTGTCCACCTGTTCCCCTACCTTCTTCTCAATCCTCTCAATCTCCTCTTCGGCATCGACGGCCTCCTCGTTTACGAATTCCAAGACTAATCTTCTGCCAAGAAGATGTGTATTCTTCAGCGCGTCCATGGCATTTTCCGCTTCACGAGCGCTTACAAAATCTGCGAAACCAAATCCACGAGCGGTCCGGTCGAACTTCTGAGGAACCCGCACAGAGCGGAGCTGACCATATACCCCGAAGAGTGACCTGACATCCTTCTTCGTGGCTTGGAATGGCAAGTTCTTGATGATGATCTTGGTTCTTCGTGCAGCAACCTTCTTTGCTGTATCTTCGCGTCTTCGTTCCTCTGCTGCGTCCATACCCTTATGAGAAGCCCTTACAACCAACGCGTGTCTGTCGAGGCTGTGTCCATTCATGACAGCAAGAGCAGCCTGGGCTTGTTCTTTTGTCTTGAAATCGGCAAAGCCGAATCCCATACTAAGTGTTTGACCGGGATTCTTGGGGTCAGGTTTGGTCTTGATTCTAGCAGAAACAAACCCTTCCAGAGGTCGGAACGCTTCCACCAAAGTCTGTTGCGTCGTGGAGAAGTTGAGGTTCTTGACGAAGAGAGTTGCGGTGACCAGGTTTGCACCACCTTCCTCCGCAGCGAAAGTATCCGCTGTTGAGAAGCCTTGAGACACTGCCGCGGCTTCTGGCACCGGGTTTTGTGGCACAACATTCTCGTCAAACAAGTCCTTAGGTGCTTTCTCCAGGAAGAGAATTGAATCTCCCAGCTTCCGGTAAGCTAGGCTTTTGAATGCTTTTTGGGCTTCATCCGGGCGTGCAAATTCTGCGATGGCTATCGTGCCACTTGGTGGCATCAAGAACCTGGTCAGTTTACCAGAAGGCTCCAGCAATTTGCGGAGATCCTCGCTCTTTGTGCCATAGGAAAAGTTTTTTAGTAAGATTGCGGTGTTTCCACGCTGCCGCTGCTTGAAGGCGTCCAGATTTACACCGTTGGCCTTAAAGTAAGCTTTGGTCTCTTGGATTACATGTGTCTCGGCATGGGCCTGCTTAACAGCAGCATCTGCCGAAGTCGGATCCAACAGCTCAGCTTTGGAAACGCCAATTCGCTCAGCTACCGAAGACATGACGGCATCGGCCTAGGCGTATTAGCAAACGTTCAAGACAATTCAAAGACAGCGAATGCTCACATTCATGTATAACGAGTTCCAGCTAAACGTAGAAGATGAAGCGTCTTGCTTCCGCTTGATCTGATTCTGTTTCTTCAACGGTAGCTTCGATAGCTCGTGCTCATCCACCTTGTATGTTTTCTTTGCGGTTGCCGGCAAAATGTGCAATAAGCGACCTTGAAAGTGTTTCCCATCAAGATTTTTGTACGCTTCAACAGCCGCATCCGGATTCGAGTACTGAATGTAAGCGAATCCTTTGCTGGTTGTGAATCGAGTATCAACGGCAACATGAATCTGATAATTTGAACGTCAGCAATTGTTCATTCAATGAAGTGACGAGCCGAGGGGGAAAAAAAGACTGCGCTGCTAATTCAGATTTCGAGAGGCATCTACTAAAATTCTCTCTTCTGATTCACATCATTTGCTTTCGCAACAGATGTCCCTATCAGGAAATATCATCATTCAAGCAGGAGGGGGTACAGTCAAGTGTCGAGCCAAAGCATGCGTGATAAAAAGCAGTCTTACCTCTTCGAGTTTGCCAAACGGCGCGAACACCGGCTGAAGGTCGGAATCTTTCGTTTGATAAGATAAATTTCGTACAAACAATCGCGCCGAGATGCGGATGTTTTCAATGTTTGTGTCGACTTCGGGTACTTTGGGGGACTCTTCGGGTTCAATACCGATCGGCTTTTCAGCACTCTCGGTGGTTGGAGCGACGTTCAAGTCGACTGGCGTGGCTCTTGAGACCGGAGCAAGTGGTTCGAAAGCTGTGGGTTCATCCTCATCAACAAGTCCGAGAAGACGGCTTGTCTTTGAGCGAAGCCAGTCAGAATCTGATACGGGGCGACCCTCCACTTGCTCGTCTTTTTTTTCGGTTTGCACCTCCTCGCCATTTTCAGGCTCGGATTGTACAGTCTCTTCATTGGCTGTCTGTGAAATGCCAGAATTTCCTGCAGTATGTAAGCTCTCCCTTGATTCCTGACCCGTTTTTGCTTTCTTCCTCTGAGCGTATGTCAACTCCTGGGTATCATCAGCATCGGCGGGTTGTTCAGTTGGTTGTGAAACCGTCTCGGCCGGGTTTGGTAATTGATCATCATTCGCCCACGTCTTGGTTTTGGAGGGATGTTCTATCAGGGAAAGATACTCTTGCATCTTAGAGTCTTGCTGGACATCACCATCCCGTTTACGCTTGAGCGCTCCCGTAGCATCACTAGGCTGAGACGTTCTACTGTCATTGCCAGCTTTACGGGTATCATCGGCAGGTTCTGCATCAATCTAAATTATCTGGTCAGTTACACGACCACCTTGACCGGTCAGCGAGTTCGATGGGGAAACAAAAGCATAAACCATTGTAGAAGAAAATAAGACATACCGGTCGAGCAATGTCTACAGAGATCTTGGACATCTTCATGTATGTCTTGTTGAAGTAAGAAACAGCTTGTTGGGCCACCTCGGGGCTTTTGAAACCGACGAACCCAATTCTGCGCTTAGGCAGAACATGAGCGTCTGTAACATTGAAGCGGCTTGCAAAATGTTTCTTGAGTTGCTCATTGGAAAAGGTTGGCGGGAGGCCAGAGACAAATACTCTTGTGCTCTCCATGATGTGATGTGGGAAGAGATTGAAACTGGAAAACTTTTGGCGACTTTTTTTTTTCTGCTTTCATATCCCGAAAGCGGTGAGGAAGGTGCGAGTGGTCTGTGCGTTATCCACGCGGTGTTCCTCTGCGCGCAGAGGGTACAACCATCAATTACCGCGCTTCTTGAATGCAGAAACAAACCAGTTGTTGCAACTTGATATTCTCCAATATTTGGCAATTTAGATTCCTGTTCCTCACACTCACTCGCTCTCAAAATGGCCTCCGAAAAGAAGGATAAGCTGGAACGTAAGTGTTCGGATCCACGCAAGCTTGCCTCCAGACCAACTGACAGTGATTCTAGCGCAGATCAAGTCTGTCGACATGGTAAGGAGGCTCTATACCCTTGTTGGAACCTTTTGCTCACAATGTGATAGTCGGAGGACATGCAGCAAGAGGCTGTAGAAGTTTGTACGGGCTCCCAGGACTATCTGAGTGAATCAAGCTAATTGTTAAGCTATCCTGGCTATGGAGAAGTACCACATTGAAAAGGTATGGCTTCTTTGCGCACTTATATATCCGATATAATGCTAACGGCGCCTAGGACATCGCTCAGTACATCAAAAGAGAAGTACGCGATTCCAACCACACGATGACACGATTCTTACAAGTTGCAGTTTGACTCTCGCAAGGGTGCGACATGGCACTGCGTTGTTGGAAGGAACTTTGGCAGCTTCGTTACACACGGTAAATACTACTCGACAGGCGTGGTACTGGGAAGGCGCTAATTTCGTCTAGAAACGAAGCACTTCATTTACTTCTACCTCGGACACTGCGCCATCCTCCTCTTCAAGACGCAATAAACGCCGGCGAATACCCTACCTACCTACGAATGTTGGATCGGCGGCTTCTCCAGACGATATCACATCATTTTACCTTCATACCAATTCTCATGATTCCCAGCGCATTAAGAGGGCTCCTCGAGCCAGGACACTAGATCGGCACCTCTGCTTTGCGATACTTTTTACTCAATTTATATTCGGTGTTTTATTGGTAAAAGTCCATTTACAGCCTTTCTTGTCTCCAATTCATTACTAGAGATTCTAGCCACAGTTTGATTGATCGTAGATATCGTATATTGTCTCAAGCTCCATCTCCTCGAGTAGTGAATCGGCGACACGTGCCATACAAAACAACAAGCGCCAAGCCCCAAGCCACGGCGCCACACGTCAACCCTTCTTTAATAGACTGCTGCCTTCACCCTTTCACAACTTGACCTTTTCTCTCTTTAAACCCCCAAATATCAAACAAATATATTCTTCAGAGGCCAAAGCCCTTCTCATAGCTCATCATGGCTATCTGCATAACCTTCGGATCACATGGTTAGTACTCCGGAGACTCGATGGACCCTTCGTCATACTCCTCCAGACCTCCACCCGTTCCAAATCCACTCGAAGCGGAGAGTATATCTGCCATAAACATTTCATTCAGCTTGAGGGAGCTGATTGATCAGTGCTGACGAGGGAAATTAGAATTCACTTCTATGCTAGAGGGGTACGAGAATGTTAGGGCTTACTGCTATAACTGTACGTCATAGACTAGTTACCCAGACCCAGATCATACAGTACTAGCCCGACTGGGGGATCCTGCGTGGTTCCTGAACTACATATGGTTAGAAAAATCTAATCAGAAAAGCTACTGACAACTTTCTACACAGGCCAACATTGGAATGGGCGGTGTATCACACGATGGTATGTATCTAGTCTCCTGAACGAGATTGCTCTGGGGTGCACTCGCATGAATCACTCTATGGATATACTCAGTAGCAGCTAATATGTCGCAACTTTTAGGCCATTCTTCACAATCTGCTTCATTGTATGAAACCTTTTCTAGAATTATCCCACGACTCCGAGCTCCGCGGGTGGGAGAAAACACCAGGCTAACCATGAATTCACAATCACAGCCTCTCATCCCATTAGCGATGCATAAATACAAGGTACGTACCTACACTTGCCTTTTCTTATCATAGTCTTAACATCCTGCAGGAAGTGACCTGCTACACATGCCGATTCACCCAGGACTTGCGGTATGTCCACTCATCCCCAATAGCTATAGCTATTTGTCTATATCGAAGACCACCGGACTAGCTCTAGGTGTCCTAGATGTATGAGCCGCCCATGCTAATATAAACAGTGACCGTCCCGATATAACGCCAAATACCCGCCCTCCGCCAAATGTATACGGGCCGCAGCCTCCACCGCAGGCGCATTTCGGGGGTCATCCACAACAGCAGCAGCAGCAATATCCACCAGTAGCGTCGGGAGCCGCACCGCCGCCGGAGCAGCAGTATTCGTATAAATGATGAGAATGTGGTTATGAGGGTGTTGAAGGACCTCGACTGATTTAACTTGGGGGTTTGTCTTGCTTAGTTTATCCAGGTATCGTTGCACACAGCATGACTTTTCATTCTATGGCATCAAGTCTCAGGGATTGGCGTTCTACTTGTACTGTAATGGGAAGATGGTTTATCGATGAAGTTGAAGAATCAATAATCGCTGATATTATTTTTCAATGGCACATGGCATGTGACATTCACAGCATTAAAGACAGTAGTTATAGATAACTAGTATCAAGTGTATATAGAAACGAGAGGGGGTATAAAACACACAGGGCAAACCAGCCAGCCTAGCTAATCCGCCAACACAGCACAACATAGAAGTCAGTAGCTAATAATGGGTAAGTAGTATATCAATCAAATCATCAAGCAGTAGTATCCGACTTGGCAACGGCCTTTTCAGTAGGCGTGACATCACCCGAAGTAGCCTCCTGCTCGCGCTCAAACGCCTCATTCCGGTGACCCTCCAACGCAGCCTTTCTCTTCCCCATGACATCCAGCGCCATGAGTCTCGCAATGCGCGCCATACTGCTGCGGCCCTCCCAAAGCGGGAAAAGAACCACGCCGAACGAGGTACCGAACAACCAGATGATGCCGACGACAATCCAGCCCGTGAAGAACTCCTTGCTGAAGACATAACCGCTACCGTACATGGGGATCGGCCAGAGGAGGAGGAAGCAGATGACCATGCCAATTGTGAGGCCGCGCGAGATAAAGGCGGCCTTGTTGAGTTTCTTGACGTCTTCGTCTTCCTGGGCCTCGGAGATGGCTTCGCCGGGGACGAGCTCGAGGTCGACGTGGGCGGCTGCGGCAACGTCGGAGTCGTCGACTTTGCGAATGGCGCGCATGGATTCGTAGTCGTAGTTCTGGGGGCCGAAGATGTAGGTTAGAGCTGGGGAGAAGACGATGGGGCTGAGGAGGGCGGCGACGTTGCCGGCGAGCATGGGGTAGTTTGCGCCGGTGGTTTCGACGTTGAATTCGCCGTATTGGGTCTTGGTAGTGACGAGCCAGGCGATTAGGGACATTGCAAGGCCGAGGACTGGGGATGCGGCGGCGGCAATCCAGTTTTGGCCCTTCCAGACGAGGGTCATGGCTCCTGGGAAGACGGCAGAGGAGATGATGACGCCCATGAGGAGGTAGAGGTAGCCCATGCCGATGCCGGCGTAGTAGAGGCCTGTAGCGAAACCAGCCATAACGAGAGCGAAGACAATGCAGGATAAGTGGGAAACCCAGACCAGACGCTTGCCCTTGGCTGCGGGGTTGATGTAAGCTTGATAAATGTCGTAAGTGAAGATGGAAGAGACGGCAATGAGCTGGGCGGAGAAAGCGGAGGTGACAGCCATGAAGATCATGATGGTCGTGCAGACGGCTCCGCTGTAGCCGAGAAGTTCGACGGCGGCAAAGGGCAAGACGAGACCTGCAGTGACATCCGCCGAGGCGATGCGGCGTTCGCCTTCAAGAGCGAGAGCGGATAGACCCAGTGTCGTGGCGCAGAGCCAAGGAATTGCGAACCAGCAAAGACCGCCGATGACATATCCGGGGAAGGCGTGAACTGGGCTAGCAGCAATGGCTTTGTTGTAGTATCCGTTGTCCAGGAAGACAGTGCCGAAGTTTCCAACCAGGTTGATAACCCAGAAAATACCTCCGTTCTTAGACCTCATGGTCATATAACTTCCCTCAGCGTTCCCCTCAACGGGATGGAGCTGTGCAGCACTGACCAGCAAATCGTACACCTTTCCGGGAGATCCCAATTTTTCATTTGTGGACCAGGCGGAGAAGGCGAAGATGAAGATGACGACGATAATAACAACCGTATGCATATAATCGGTGATGAAGGTAGCCTTGATACCACCGAAGAGGGTGTATAGGACGACACCAATTGGCAGAAGGAAACAGGCAGCAGCTGTTGAAACGCCAGTCATGGTGGTCATAACCGCAGAGCCACCAGTGAGCAGCATGGCAGTAACAAGAATGTTCGTCATCAAGCAGAAGACGATAAAGACAACGTGCACGGCAGTTCCATAGCGGGCACGGATTGCTTCCAGGAAGGTATGGGCGTTCGGAGCGCGTCTTTTCAGCTCGATGGCGAGCGTTGCGAACAAGATAATCTGGACGGTGGCACCTATTCAAGTCAATACAACTTCACCAACCGTTCTAGAACGGGGACTCACCAGAGGCGTAGAAGAAGGGACCCGAAGTTCCATACTGGTAAGCCACAGCGGTTGATTGAAGCAGAGTAGCTGCCCAAGTCCAACTACTCACAACTGCGGAGGCCACCAGACCAGACTTGACACTTCGTCCTGCCGTGGAGAACATCTCAGAGGTAATGACTTCATGCTGATATCTATATATCATCAGATATGCCCCACGCCTATGTCAAGTGCCTGCTTACCTTTTAAGGGACCAGGTGATGAAAATCATCACCAGGGCAAAGGCAAACCCTAACCCGACAATGATACCATATCCAAAGCCTTGCGACAGAGGTGGGCTAAAGACGATGGTCTCTACCCCCTCGACGTCAGGAGCAGCCACAACAGCAACCATGCTGTAGTAAAGCTAGGCAGATGAGGCGGAAGTTGACTTGGTACAGGTGTGGAAGGAGAGGACTATATCAGGATCGGTCTCGAATGTTCTTGTGCCACAAAACACAAGAAGCAGAGACAGACGACAGTTGATATATGGCTTCGAGACTCCGAGTTCGCAAAGATGACGACCAAGCACCTTCAACAGCAGCCGCGATAGTCAGGAAATTATTGTCGATGCGATGATAAATAAGAAATGATATAGCGGGCTGGAACCCAGCCAGACGGGCTCTGATAAGGGCGACCATGTTTCGTAATGGCCATTGAAGCTTGGCAGCAGTCGAAAGTTTATTGCAGTCTGCCCCAGTCTGTGTTGCAAGACTGCAAGATGGAGAAAGTCGACGAGCTTGACCATCTTCGCCCAAGGTTGACATCTGCATTCTCCTGGTTTATTGTCATTGGCGAATGCTTATCAGCAGTGCAATATTTCTATTGGTCGACAATCTGAAGATAAGCCCGAGCTCCACTCTAAGCGGGCGCCGCTCGCCGACGGGCGCGCATTCTGTCATTCTTATGTGCAGCTTCAACTTCGTGGACTCTGATAACGCCTTTAAGTCTACCATGGATGCTTTCTCAAGCTTCTTACTCGGAGCCCCCACTAATTGATGTCTATCTACATGTCCCGCTTGTCCCCACGAGCTGACAGCTTAAACTCTCCCGGAGACTTCTACGCTCTCCGTAGGGCCTTTCATTCGACTAGAAAGTCCCGGCCACCTGGGGGCAGTGTTTCTAGCCCTGAGCAAGGTGTCTCCTCTGAGATGCCTATCGCGGTTAGTCGGAACTTCGCTTAGGGCCCCGGGATCTGGGGAACTTCCTGTTTCTTTTCCATGTACTCCGGAGACGGTGCTTCTGCACTTGTGCATTCAGTCGTCAAGCCAACTTTTCATGGCTGAAAGCATCCGATATCTACATAGTAGAAGCTGGCAATCCTTCAGACAATTACCTTGATGGTTCCCAGCGGCTTTCTAACCAACTAGATCCTAGGAACAACACTTACTGTACTTCATACAGCACAGACCATATCAGACTTGATCAACGCATCTAGGTTCTGGGATCTAGACAGATAGTGTCTCCAAATCACTCCATGTCAAGGTCCACATCCATGTTCCCCGGTCGATACTAGATACCTAAGTTATACCGGGAGTACCTTATTCAATATAATTCCCACATCCCCGGCTCTACTGCCCGTTTAGAATCCGGAGTACCTATACCCCAAGAGTCTGGATCTCAGGAATAGGGCTTACTAGTAACAAGGGTCCTAGCCACGCCGAGCAAATCCACAGTGAATCCATCCATATATTCGGCCCTCCCTGCAGTATGGCTACGGAGTACATGAACGTAGTTCGCTTACACCCCAGCGGATACCGCGCCTGACCCCCTACCATAGCACTAAGAACTGTACCCCATGCACAGGCAACTTTGTTGGAACATCAAGGACAATTAGGCATCTGAAACCACCATCCCATGCTGCTGAAAACTGCTTATCAGTATTTACCTCCTCGGTAGCCCGCTGCCCGATGCACCACCGCAGGCATCTCGCGGCTCGCCTGGAGGACCGGCCGAGGCGGCCAACGGGGCTCGGCCGGGGTCATTCGATTCCTGTTGAATCCTTCTCCAATCCCGGTATAGGATGATCACTTCCTATACCTTAGTATACTATGTATCCTTCGCTTGTTGACTTCTCTATGGTCCTTCTCTCCGGAGTACGGAGTAGGGTAAGAGAGCCGAGATTTGCAGGTGGAAAGGTTAGTAGTGTGCACTGTGCAGGTGGTTGACTAGGGCCTATCGGTTGTGTTTTCATTTTTTACTTCGGGTGGCTCTGCATGTATGACTTGGGAGGGCGATGATTTTGAGATGAATCGATAGGAGGCATATCTACCCGATGTGGGTGATGAAGATCCGACTACACTCGTGACACTCGCACCCTCCCTCCAAGCTGTCGCGTCTCGCGCCGATAGCGGAGGTCAAATCACGAAGGATCGAGGCCTACCACCTTACCGAGCCCACTCATACTGATGTGGCAAATCCATACTATACATATGCATTGTTCCAACTATCACTAAATCAAGCAACTCGCATTAACTATATGGCCTTTCCGGGCACCAAATGCAAACAAACAATTATTCGACCCCAAACCTATACTGCAGATAGGTCGTGGATGTCCAACTCGAGAATACACTCCAGGGAAAAAGAAAGGGTGTAATGTAGGCGGATTCCACGATCTGTGCGTTCCAAACTCACCCGCGCATGGAACGGAACAGAGGAAAGAGTGCCAGGGGGTATATGATTTTCGAAGGTTCAAAGATGTTGAGTAGACCAGGTCGCAATCCTCCGTTGCCTTATGCGTTGCGGAATATCTGATGTGCTCACCGAGCGAGTCATCACGATCCTATCATGCAGAACAATGCTGCTCAGATGAACACCCAATCTCCATTCAGCACACATCAAATTCGAATATTCGAACTCAATAGGAGGCAATGCGACATGCCATTGAAACCGGGAGGATTCTGCATTTCACGAGGAGAATTTGCGGGTGATCTTGGCAATGACTAAAGAAACGCACATTTCAGTTTCCAATCCTAACCCAGCGTCTCAAATACAAGCACACGTACCATGTAGACCAACGACGGAGAAGATGAATCCCAAGCTGAGAACCAACACGACAACGGGGTCAACCCTCAAACCAGGGCTCTCATCTGTGTACAGCTTGAGCATAGTGCTGGAGGAGCCACCGGCACCAGCGGAGCGGGTCGAGCTAGGGCGAGCATTTCGGATAGACTCCTTGTGGTCGGCGGCCGCGCGGCGACGCAAAGCAGCTCGGGGACCACCTGGAGGAGTGGGAGAGGAAGGGCGGTTGACGGCAGAAACAGCAGAGGCAGCGCCGGCGGACTTGGAGTCCGGGCCGGATTCAGCACCGGAAGTCATAGGGGAAGCAGCGCGAGGAGAAGCCTAAGCAGAAGAGATAGTAAGCATAATTGTTACAGGTGAAGCCTCAATGGGGCAAATTGGATGGTTTCGTTGCGAAGATAAAGCAGCTTGAAGATCGTCGGAAAGGGACACCCACCATTTTGTGAGTTGGACAAAGAGGAGGGGGAGCGAAAGTTGTAATATATTACAGAATTGAAATAAGAAGCAGAATGAAAAGTCGACGGAATCAAGGAGAGGAAGGTTGCAAGATGAAGAAAGCCAGGAGGGAGGATTGATGAAATGATGTCTGGAGTGGCCCGCTCCAAAGAGGCCACGCTCACGATTTCCAGGGCTGCTTCGGTATTGTCATGTATGGTCATGGCCCCTTCCCCCGGTTAATCTAGCCAACCATAGCCTAGAAATTTGCTCCTATGACGGTACCACGTGACAGAATTACACGGGCATTGATCATGGATGCAGTCCAACACCAATAACTACCAAACCTTGACAACCTCGAATGTGTTCTAAGGCTAAGCATACAATTATGAGTATGTTGAAAATTTTGAGATTCTATTTCGTGTATTAATTCATACTGAACAGTATAGTGAATAAGAATTGTATGATCGTGATATTTTTGACATAAGAGTAGGTAAGTAAAAAGAAAAGCCCGCGGAGGCAGAGATATCATCAAGAAACGCTATGGGTACCTATAACAGGTATATGGACAAAATCGAGCAGGATATGAAAAGGACCCAGACTGTGTAGATAGAAAAAACCGTCGTGACAAACCCCAAGTAACGCAGTAAAAGGTATCATATTGTAAATCTTCGCGAAAAAGACGCTGGTTCAATGTCCAGGACGAGACAGCCGATTTGCAGCATATATAGATCAAGCACATGCCGGCTGTGACAGTCCCCAGTTCGATGAGATAGACCGGTCAAGTGCTGCCCCGTCGATGGCTTGATGCTCGTTTAATCAATCATCATTCGGTTAGGGACCTGGCCGGCAACATTCGACAACTCGGTAGAGTTCTTCTCGGCGTCCGTGCGAGTCTTCTTTTTGTTGATATGAGGCTTCAATCCCTCGTGGAAGTTGTGCATGCATAAGCAGGCGTTGAGGATCGTCATCACGATCAAGACAAGAGTAATGACAGCGAAGAAGGTCAACGATCGTCGAGCGGGCAGGTATTTATCGGCGGTGGCGGGCTGATACATGCGAACCAACTTGAATAGGAAATATGCCAACGCCGCGAAATAAAGAAGCTATGCGATTGTTAGACAGTTGCCATGGTCGGGTATATTTGAGGAACATACAATAATAGCTACCATTCCGATTGAGCTTTCCCGCCGTACAAAGAATGCCGCACAAAGAAGAATCAATATCGTAATCGGAATAGCGGCAGTGGTAAGGGCAAATTCGACATCGGTCCTGTTGGTGACAACAACGAGGAACTGGACTGTGAAACCAAGGAAAAAGAATAAATCGAACTTGAGCAGCGCGATGTAAATCTGGCTAGGAATTAGCATGCGTTCCAAACCCTTTGCTAGAGGGATCCACAAACTTGATAAGTCAAATAACGACGCTTCATCCGCAAATCAGCACTGATATGTTTGTAGATAGACCACGCAAATTCGTCGTACAGCTTCCAGGCGATGATGATCATCAACACGCTACCCAAAGCCACAACGACTGGAATGATAATCAAGAACGGTTGAGTCTCGGCCCAGATACCATCTGTGATACCATCATTTTGTGTCAAGATACCAACGGCTTCCTTGACCTGCTGAATTTGCACGGCTCCGTAAATCAACAGCCCGACATTACAGAAACACAACCCGATGATTTGAATGGTATTCTTGAGTCGCAATGCATCGTAGACGAGGACGAGCTCGTAAATAAATCCGAAACTGTATAGGGCTAGGAAGGTCGGGATCGTTTTGGATGCGCTCACGGTTTCTGCGATGGGTAGAAGTTGGATTTGGAAATTGGCGAAAACATAGCTAACATCTAAGCGTTAGCACCAGTCAAAGGACAAAGGTTCCATCTAAACATACCATTCTAGAGCAAGCGTGATGATGGTTTGTATGAGGGTGACTATGGCAAAGGACCAAGTCCACAAGGAGTTCGGTTTGTACATTTTGCGTGTTGGCGGGCTGGGGGTCACATTTGTATATCCTTCTCTTGATCGAAAACCGCCGTGATCCCGTCTGAATGTCGGATCAAATGAAGACCCGCCTAGCAGGGACGCTCTTGAGCCGTGAGAGTAAATTTTGGCGAACGGCTCCGTGACGGAGCTGACGTCCTCCGGAGGTGCTGTTTGGGGATACAATATGGCGGTTTACCACCGGGACGGCGGGAAGCAGACCTGGGGGAGCGATGATTCGCGAATGATCACGAGAGCGAGTGAGGAGGGAGTTTCGGCGATCGGGCCCTGTCGTCCCCCGGCGACCCTGAGACAATTTCTCTGGAAAACCGGTCCAGGTTTCAGGAGGCCAAAGTTTGCGGGGACAGGTAAACGCTGGGGATGCACTCCTCAGCAAACATGTAATCCCCGGTGAGACCTGCTTGTGGTCGAACGAAGGACTGGGGGTAGGAAGGGTTGAAGAGAGCGAATACGGTCGCAGAGGACAGTTGAAGATGAAGGCTCAAGGCTAATAATCGCCAAGCCGCCTGTGAAACGCCGTATTGAGCCAGGTGGGGAGCTCACATCGATTGTTTGTTTAACGTGAGGGTGAGATCGAGGCTGAGCACTGGGGCTGGTGAAATCAAGATGGCTGAAGATCAAGAAACGAGCGTCGAGTGGTGATTTAAGCGAAAGAATGAAGGAGATGAATGAGAATTGGAAATGAGGCTGGAAGGAATGATAATAATAATGGAAACTGGGGACACGAAACGGCGGGAGACCCGGAAATTTCCAGAGAGTCCAACAAAAAAGCAGCCGGAGTCCTGGGCTGAGAAATTGGAACCGTGGTTGAGGTTCAGAATAAGGAGAGGATCCTGTGGGACAAAAGGACGCGACGACGACGGTCCAGGCACGATTCCAGAACATCCAATTTCTCTACTAGAGCTGACAGCTAACGGTGACCTTTTCCTATTCTGCTTCCACTACTCCGTATTGTCTCCAGCTCTGTATTATTGCTCTAGATTCCTAGAATACTTTGGCTTGTCCTGTTCCTGGCACACGGCATGTATATTGTACAACTTCAACAGACAAGGTTCTTTTAACTTTCTTTCACTCCTAATCTCTGTTACCCGTACTACCGGCATTATTGAATCTCCAATCTTAGATCGTCTCATGTTGATAACGTGGACGACTCTTGTCCATGCACGTTGATGCGTTCAAATTTGGTTGTTGATCTTCGAACTGGATTACCCTGCTATTTATAGGCGCTTGCATGCATCCTGCAGGGATTCAAAATGCTCACGAACTGTTAGTATCTGTCTCCAGCATTACAGCTGACTGAAGTCCAAATGGAGCTCTAAGACATCCCGTGCCTAGTGAGCAAGAAATAAACGATGTCAGATACCCCGTCAAGTCAACCAAGCTAGAGTCCAAGCGCGATTAAAGCTCCTAAACTGTGGCGGTGGCTTTGAGTACAAGCCACTCCAGACCGGAGCAATAGTAGATTATAGACTAAGTCGCAAAGCTAAGGTGATGTCAAATAGATTGACAATCCAACAGGTCCGACGTAAATATAGTCGTTCCGAGTGGCCTAGCCCGGGTGTCTACTGTTTAGATACTTGTAGCATTTTCAGCGTGGGCTACATACATGATGGCAAGACCCTCGATAGATATATATGCGTATGTTGTCAGCACTCCACACCTTTACAAGCAAATTCTTCCAATATCTTAGACGACACACATAAAAATAGAATCCATTGATCAAAGGATAAAATGATCGCATGACAAACCTACGATCGAGCTTGAAGCACCCAAGCATCTGCATGCCAAGTTGCTTCGCCCCGCGGACCCTGCAGCCCCGAATTCCTGAGCAGCGAGCTCACCCCCCTCAGGCATCAAGTAGAACTCGTTCACGTAACTATCTAAACGTGTATAGTAGAAGTTAGAAATCCTAAGATTCTTTCGATCAGGGGTCTCGTCAAATCCATGCTCAAATTTCCGCTCACGTGACCATACATCGCCCATCAACAAGTCCCCAAAAGAAGAAGGCGGTAAACAGCTCCAGCTCCAGTGACTCAAAAAAAAAAACCCACCACCAAAAAACCCCCCTCTTCTCTTCTTCTCTCCTCCAAGCGCCATCCCAACCAATGCTGCGTTTCTTTGCTACACACGACAAGAACCCTACCTAGGAAACTAGATAGCAGGACTTCTTGTCCCCGGCTTGAGCCTCAGCGCTCATCCGGGAACCAAACCACTGCAAATGAGAAATTCGGAGGAATCTTCACTACCAAACCCACTCCCTCCCTGCTTTTTTGCAGGGAGGGCAGCCGGTCCTACCCTTAAGGGTCTGATGTGACAAAACGTATGCTACGCATACATACACATCTGCATCCGGCATCAGAAACATCGGGGCGGGGCGGTTGTCCTTTAGGGGGCAATTTGTTCCGGTTTCCCCATGGGAGAGTCGGTGCGAAGATTGTGTGTGTCTCTTGTTCATTTCAGGGGATGCGACACTTCAGTGCAATACGCGGCATACTGTGTTTCTCTTTCCTTCTCTCGGGGAGGGGGAGGAACTGGTATCATTCGATTCCGATTATTCTGGTTGGGATGGCGCTCCACCCTCTTTTTTCAGGTTAGTTTTTTTTCTTCCGGTGCTGAGAGGGATGGGTTGGCCCTTGCTAATTTGTGGGGGTTCGGAGTTTGATCCCCTAGGTTGGAAGATGAACAACGGATAGCGGATGATGGTCCTGTTGACGAGGTTGATTGTTCGGGTTGTGGTCTGGAGAGCTGAGAATGACTGCTAGGGCCGATGTTGATGGAAACAGTAACCCAAAATGTATAAGCAAGAAATCGTCTATATCCATGACTCGCCTACTTCGTACTCCAAACGAGAGCGCTCTGTGCGTTAAGCCATGCACAACCTTCAGTAGTATCTTATAATAAGCCTTCAAAGCCTAAAAAGGCCGAAATAACCAGTAGGTACGTGACACATCAATCGCTTGATATCTAAACGGTTATTACTATAATAGCAGACGACAATCCATTCGGATATCTCAACATTCAGGGATATTTTGGACGGTGGTAAAAAGAAAGAGATAAAGAAAAAATGTATCGTTGCGTCCTAACGCATCCCCATCGTGGTCATAATTGGTTCCGTTTCCGATTTATATCACCAGCCAACACACTGGCTTACTCCTCATCACCGATCTGTAGATAAATCCATTGGTATACTTTCTTCACTGTTGTATTGACTGGGTCGAAGGGTGCGTATACTTACTTTAGGAGCGAGGTAGAACCTCAAGAAACCGCTTCCAATGCCGTACTCGACGAGCAGAGGCACCTCCGAGGAGAGGCAGAGGGTGACCTTGCTAGAGAGGTTGGTGGCCTTGCAGAAGTTGACGAGGTATTTGAGGGAGAATGTGAGGGCGACGGGTTCACTGAGGACGATGGAGACGTTTTGTTCGGGCTTGTCGACGCTGGTGTGCTGGCGGAGGGTGACGGCGCCGCTGCCGATGTCGCCCGTGCAGGAGAACTTGACGCCTTCCTTTGTGGCTTCGATGACGACTATTCAAAGAGTTAGGATCTCACGAACAGGCCCCTATCCTCGAAAAATGAGGAAGGACAGAAAACGAACCGGACTCGGAAAGGTTGTTCAGGTCTCTGCAGATCCGTTGAAACTCTGATGAGGGCATCTCAACTGTAGCAGAGTACTCCGTCTCCGGGATAGCCAGGTGCTCCTGGTCGATGTCCATAAGCTTAATATCATATTCGCTCAGTCTGTCTGTCTCTGCGCTCTCGAACATCAAGTTAATGACATCGGGAGAGTCATCGGCCTTGAGGGTAAGGATATCTTCATTTTGAGCGGCCTTCAGGACCTTGGTCAAAGAGACCAAGTCGATACCAAGGGCGATGTTGCGGTCGCAGCGGTACGGGGAGAAGCCTTCGGCCTTGAGGAGCATAGACACAAGGGCAACGTGAGAGTTATCCATGGCCTGGAGGGCGATACCGGAGTCATTGCAATCAAAGTTGCAGTACTGCACGAGATCTTTGATGGCATCGACGACCTAAACGAGCAAATATTAGTGAGCTTTGATCGGTGGTCTTCATGAAGCTGAGGGAACGTACGCGCTTGAGGAGACTTGCGTGTTCTAGGCGGCCTTCCAACACTGTTCATATGATTAGACAAGCGTCATCAAGACAGCTGCTCTAGTACTCACTCTTGATGTGCTGTGGTAGATGCGGTGTATAAAAGATGTGGGATTGAGAGGTAGGAGGAGAGATTGATGAGTTCTGGAGCAGGTGTTATTGATTAGCAGATGCCTTTATAAGGATAGTAAGCCTTGGACATACAGGTGATGTGATTTCAGAAAAGCATTGACTGGAGCTGAGAAGGAGCTGGGAGAATTGAAGGTAAAGAGGCCGGCCATGAATTTCGCGTTTTGAGGTGGGGAAATGAACGCGAGGGTCGCGCGCGTCCTGCCTGAGGCCAGGAAATATGAACATTTTGAGCCTAGCGGCAATAGTCCTGTCCCTACGATTCACAATCTATAGAGTCTGTTGGTCTGCAGGTCAATTGAATACTGATTTCTATTCATAAGAATTATTGTATAATGTATGTATTTTGAGCTTTGACAGAAGGCTGCTGGAGTAAACCGTCCTCCTGGGACCGCACCTAACAAACTCAGGTCAATATAGCGATACAGAGTAGAAATACTGTACAAGACAAAAAGACATATCCAACCCGGATAACTAGAGCAACAACCGAAGATAACGCCAAGCTCCGCCAGCTCTATACAGTCAACTCTGGGTATCAATCGTCCGATTGGGACTGAGCGACAAGGAACAAGTTCCTGAAAAAATATGTGCAAAACCACAAAGATTATATAGAATCCTGCAAGCAGGATCAGACAATGTCATTAGTGAGGTCGTATCAGATGCTTGTGACCCGTTTATTGGGGGTTGCGGTGCGAGGTCTCTGCTTGATCACCATCTCAAGCTCCTTGAGCATGTTAGTACTGGCATTAGTCCGGTCTCGTGTAGCGGCTTGTTTAGCTCGGTCTTCCTTCACACGTGCGATGCGCTCTTCTCTGGTTAGGGACTGCCTTTTATTTCGCGCTGGAAGGGCAACAGCCTCGAAAATCTCATCGACATCGTCGATGCTGTAGTTGATACCTGAAACAGGTCTGCTTTCACCAGTGAGAGCCTTCAGTGCATCGGATGGGCTGCCTTCTACCGCAGTGGTACCCCCAAGGCTAGGCGTGGGCGACAAAGGAAAAAGCCCGCTCGGTGGCCGTGAGCGGGAATCATTAGAGTCCTTGTCGAGGCTGGTCATGAGGCTAGACTTGCCGGTTTCCCATTCCTGGAGCAGGCCTCTGATGTCTGTTCCGATGGATTCGTATTGCGCTAATAGCGTTGCTTCCATCTCGCCAGTGTCAGTGCCATCCAAGTCGTTTGTGGATACTTCCTTGAGAACGTGCATCTTTGCATGGAGAGCACGAATCCGTTGAGAGAGAGAATTCAGCTTCCGGTACTGAGCACGAAGACGGTCTTTATTGGGAGAAGCTGTTGGTAGTGGAGAAGGTGGGATAGCATCATCATCGATACGATCATCTTCATTCAGAATGCTGGTCATTTTCTGCATATTATCGCCTGTCACCGTGGCTAGATTTCGCATCTGGTCGACAGCGATACTCCATCTCGTGATATCGGAGCCATCACCATCAGCTCCAAGGGCCAAAAGACAGCAAAAAATGCTCTTTCTGATAAGATAGAGCCTTCCGAAAAGCGTGCGGAGGCCGCGTAATGAATACTGGTCTTCGGTTTCCCTATCGGCGAAAGTGGCTTCAACTTCCATGAGATCTGCTTGAGAAACGTCGTAGATGTCGTAGTACTTGGCGAGATTCGCATCGTCACTCAGGGGCTGTAAAGCATGTTGTGTTTGAATGTAGCTTTCTAGCATGCCGTAGAAGCATTGGGATACGGTGCGACGGAGTCTTAGGCACCGCCGAATTTGGGTCTGATCTTCAAGTCGACTAATCGGAGGTAGAGGCGTGCTTCTGTAGGCGAGTTAACATCCATGGCCTTCTGCTTCAATATAGAAGTGCACTTACATGCGGTAGCCTCTTGAAACTAGTTCCACCTCCTGTATAAATACGACTGAAGCCGAAGCTGCAGAATCAAATCCTTGTGCATTGCCAATCAAAAGCATAGCCGTATCGACTGCTTGATGCCGTAGATATTTGAGCCATTGGCGTCTTGCAAAAGCGTAGAAAATGACCCCGATCACTGGAACTAGAACCAATATAATACCAACTTTTCGAGGATTGAAACCCGCCCCTGTTCGAGGTCGACTCCAGTGTATTAGCCAAGCGATTGAGAAAGAGGTCGAAGCGGTGACAAATGCGCCTTGTAGACCGAATGTAGTGGATAATGAGGGAAGCTCGGTTGTATTTGCATTAGAGAGTACGTCGGCGGCGGATGTGTAGGAGGGGGCGCTGTGTTCATTTAACAGTTGCGACGCAACAATAACGTAGCCAAATTGTTCCAAGAATCTTTCATTATCGTTTCGCCCGATGCGCGAGTTCAGAGCAGACTGTAACATGGTTAGCAGATTGACGCGCACCGTAAGCGCTAGACATACTGAGCAGACGTCATAGAGCCGACCCAGAGCAGCCGTCTGGCGTGAGCCCTTGAGGTTGAGTGGTGTGGGTAGTTTGTTTCGTACACGGGTTTGGAATTTCGATGCTCCTCGAGGAGCAAAATCGGCGGCGGTCGAATCTGACAAGTCGTCCTTATGCTCCGTCTCCTGGACCGGCCAGTTTGGATCGTGTTCACCTTCTCCTGAAGTAACCCAAACGTCAGATAACTGTATCACGAAAAGTTCAGAGGTCGTGAGAACCAACCTCGAAGATATTCAGCCAAAGGCGAATTCTCATAAACCAAGGCTTCCATGACTTGTGCTCATTCCGTAGGGTTGTGGATTGGTATTAGGGCGTCCGGTGGTGGTGTTGGATCAGGTCGAAGTGGCACTGGAGGGGCGAGTAAAAGAAGATTAAAGTAAAACGAGCTGGATAGTTATAAGACAGTAGATCGAAAGGGATGTTGCTATTCCTGGGCCATCTCTGAACTCCTGATTCTGGTCAAGGCCGTCCGTGGTGTCGGGTGCCGATAAGGAGAAGCTGTCGGAGATTAAGGAAGAGCGCGAGAGGGAGTTGGTCCGCAGATAACAAAGAATATCATACAATAAAAGCTACCCTCAGTACTTGAGTAGTAAATATGCAAGACAAACGCAGAGCAGAGAGCCACGTTGAATGTCACTAGCGGCGTGTCTAGGGAAGTCTGGAAGGACTCAAGGACTAGGTAAGCGGAAATACTCGTAGCAGTAGCGACGGCTGGATGTCACGTAACGGCGACGCCCCACTGTTAATCGACCTTACGCTTACTCCGAAGAACCAGTCCACTGAGCCCAGGTTATGCATCTCTCGACGATGGTCTTCATCAGCTGGGAGGCAGGCGAATCTCGTGACATTGAACCTCGGAACTGTGGCTCATGCACGCAGCTTGGAGAACTTACATTAGTTTCATGTTGTCCCTCGGACCCTCGGATCTTCAGGTACAACGTTGTTTCACTTGAAGCTCAGACGCACCTGTGATCCACTCGTCGCCTGCAACGGATTTGCTGTCGAATTGGATTTGACCCATGGTCTTCCAGAATGTACGACGCGCGAGGTCTTATACGGAGTAACAGAGTACCTGGGCAGCGCCCCCTAAATGAAGGTACCCAACACAATAGCTGACGCCGAGTTGTCGGGTATCTCCCACGGGGCAACTGGTTGACCACCATATTCAACCGATGGCTTAGGTTCTTTCTCCCTTACTCATGTGCAGCTTCAGCAAGGGGACCACTAAGTCTTGAATCCGCTAGACTACATATATTTATACCTACTACGGAGTACGTCGTTGGATTCCAAAGTTGTCCGTCTCTGCCGAGAAGATCTGAATCATAATTGGCGCGAATGATCAAACCGACGGCTAGGCTCCTCCCTTTTCAGAGCAAATCAATCTGTACAACTACTCCCCCACCACCAATATAGTTTTGGATCCGAAAGAATCCCCCCTCTGACAGCTCTGTACATATTTTCTGCATGTCGCAGCAGCATATCTCCCAGTGGTTTGTTCCACCGTTGATGATGATGCGGCAGATGAAGATGCGAACCGACATGCTCAGGAGCAGCAGCAACGCTATCCGAGTCATGGATATCACTTGCCAGATCCAGAGACGAGATATCGTCTGTCGGGCACTCGCTGGGACTCGATCTTGGCCGTCTCACATCCCTTAATCTAGGCCATGTCCTGGTCCTGGTAATGGGCCTGGAATGGGAGTCCGGACGCTCAAATTGATTCCGACGCTCGACAGGGGCGTCAAAAGCTGGGGTCGCAGGGGATACGGGGACGCTTTCGGTGTGGAGATTGTTGTCCTGGTCTATGTATGTTCCAAACAGACAGCTCCAATTGCTTTGAAGCGCTAGGTATTGTTAGTACCATCCATATACGTACCCTTTCGGTTGGAGGTGGTGTCACAATTGTCGGCCTCCAGGAGGCGCCACATCTCATCGCGAGCCTTGCTGTTTATTATTATTGCACTGCTCCGTACTACAGGAAGAGTAGAGTAAATCTTACTAAATTCCCATAATGAAACTCTCAACCGCTGCTTCGGCAGGCCCGAGCCCCTTGCAAATTGTACATGGGAGTATATCTTGAGTCTGCGCACGCTGACGGAACCGGCCGAGGCGATACCTAGACCCCTCGACACCTGGCGCAGCCTGGCCTCGAGGATATCTGGCTCATGCTTGATATTAAATCGCCTCGGCCGACACTCTGACAAGTCATGATGAGGGGATAAAGCCTCCCGGGCGAGGCTAGACAGGTAGACGGATAATTTGTTTAGAGCAATTGCGGATTTAGAAAGGGTTAAGTCGGCGCGGCCATGGAGGAGGCGGGTTTTGTATTCAAGACTTATGACCCGGGGGAGAAGCTGAGTCACTCGAGACAGTCCTGGTGGGCAATCATCATGGTGCATGTTCCGGTTTTGATATTCGGGTTCTTTGTGAGATATTTGCTTGGTTAGAGGGCTGATATGAAGGCCATCAAGAGATAGACTGTACTGGATGGCCTAATGCTTGTACATAGATGTTTGCTATCGGCGCGCCCTAACATAAACAGAAATATACAAAAGCTTGAACAATCAGAGAAGAATCGGCTGCATCACAAAATCATGGCCAGTCTTCCCCTCCGCCGAGTATCCATCGACATAACGCTCCCCAAAATCTCTCACAAAATTATCATAGGTTGTGTCTGGTTTATGAACACACAAACCACACATGATCTTCTTTACAGACTCCTTCAATGCCAACAACGGAAATTCACCCACAACAGCCTCATACTCGGCCTTCGTAATCAGACCACCGGGAAATGCAGGGCCGATAAACTCAACACTGATACCCAAACTGCACAACGCAACTTCCGCCTCTTTGTGTAGCGCAAAGCTAGGAGTCGCGTGCAGCGCAATACTATCCCAGACGAGCTGGTGCCAGTGAATATCAAACTGGTCCGCCTTCACGGTCAGAAATTCTCGAGCAGCATTGGCGCTGTCTACTTCGAAGCGCTTGTCCTTTGTCGCGAAGACGCTGCTATGGTCCCATGCAAGGTCGTGGAGGATTGCCGATACGGCATGGAGTTCAAGATCGACAGTTTGGAATCGGGGCATTTTAGAGGCAATTATACAGCCAAAGAGCCAGGAACGGTAGACGTGATTGAAGGACATGGGGTCGTTGTGTTTCTTGGCAAAGGCCAGAGCCGCCTGGACAAGGGGAGTGTCGATGACGGTGATACCGGCGACGGTGCGAGTAGGATGTGGGAGGGATGTCATGTTGATCTTGAGTAATTTAGAATATGAGTCTTTCTTCTTGTGCGAACTGGTGCGATTGTTCTTTTATACATCCACGCCAAGCCTGTGTATATCGTCGCGGTCCGGTATACCAAAAGAGGAATAGCCAGAGTTATTGTCGTCTCAGCTCAGCTTCGACTGCGAGTTCTCTCTTCCTCATTTCATCAACCAATTTCCATGGCTCGCCCCTGCCGCACCTGTCGCTCGCGCAAGAAAGCGGTACGACTTGCCCTATTCTACCTAGCACTGGAGGTACATCCAGCCTGCTAACAATGGTCAGTGCGATGGGGCGCTCCCAGCATGTGGCACCTGCCGCAAATCTGGCCGGGAATGCGGCGGCTACGAGCCTCATGTCAAGGGCGTCTTTGTGAATCTCAACGCGTCACGGATGGACGCTCGTATGAAAAGTCTGATTGGAAGTGCCATCGTCTCCGCTAGGGAGGAGAGCGACCGCCATTCCACCCCAGATGGCAGTGCTCTCCATATCCTTGATCTCTCCACCGCAGACTTCCAGCTGCATTTCCAGACCTTAATGGCCGAGTTCAACGGCGCGTACGCAAGGACTCCCTCCTGCTGGTCGGAAGGCGTGTCGAGCCTCGGTCTTCACAGCAGAGCCCTAACCATGGCCTTGGTCTCATTAGCCACTATTCGACTATCGTTTACCGACCAACGGACGCAATATCTCGCCTTTAGTTTGTCAACATATAACACTGGTCTTCAAACCTTCCGCCGACTGCTTCAGGATCCGAAATTACAGTCCAGTCCCCACCTTGTCGTTATTTCTCTTGTATACACTCTCTTCGAAGCAAGCCAACAGCAGCCCACGCGAATATACAAGTCTGGATGGGCAGGACATCTTACCGGTGCTCTCGCCCTCATGAAACAACAGGGACCGACTATGTTCCAGAAAGGGGGATTTCATGTCGCGTTCAAGAAACTGCGGGAGATGGCGATTCTGTTTGCCCTTTCCGAGCGAGAGACTACGTTCTTAGCGGAGTATGAATGGATGGAGATGCCCTGGGCCGAAACCCCGAAAACATCCCGTGACTGTCTTCTTGATATCGCGATTAGAATGACGACTATTTATGCCTTGTTTCCTTCAAACGGCAGTGAACATGGACGACGCTGCTGTCATCTCTATGTAGACCTGATACGGTGGCGTCAACATTGGCTGGAAGAGTCTACAGACCTAATATCATGTAGGGGATGTATTGATAAGTGCAGCTGCCTTCCACCAGTGGCACAATTCCCAAACAACGAATTCTCCTTTATCGCTGCCGAATATACCGCGATCCTCCTCCTTCTCACCCACACCTTCCTCCAAGCACAACTAAACCATACGAATATAAACACTTTAACAATACCATCCCTACGAACAGAGCTACAGAGTATCTTAACCCTCCCCTGCTTCGGTCGAGCTCTGGCAGACCTCCCCGGAATCACGGAGGGGCGATGTCGCTCGCTATTTCCGATCTGGGTGCTAAACGAAACTGCCCCTGTTACTGCCATTGTAGATACCAGAGACTGGTTCGATGGGCTGTACGCACTGGCGAATTACGGTATTTGAGATAAAATGTGGAAGAGTCGGGTCCTATCTAAGTTTGCCAAACAACAAGGTATCCGGTGTGACGAACTTGTGTATCATCATATCCTTGTGTAAGGCTCGCGGATTGTCTTGAAAACTAGTATAATATTTAGCCCCGTTATATGGGTACTTGGATCAGATGCAGAGATCACGCCTCACCCAGGCAACATCATGGCCCGTGGTACAGTGACATCATTGACCCGATCAAACAGTCCCTTACAACGAGGCATAGGTTGAGGACCCTGTCCTCAAGAAGGCTGCAAGGCTCGCGGCAACCATCTACGAAATCGAGAATGTGAAGGCCTGGGAGGCTCTTTTCAGAAAGGAGCTTGGAATTTCGTTTGTTGAAGCAGAGAATGTTCGAATCGATGCGAAGAGGGAGATGGATGATGCCGTATTGATGCCTTTAGGCAAGTGTGAGTAATCCTTTTTCTGTGAAGATGTACTCTTCTATCAGCACTGGTGTTTGTGGGTATTAGCTATTTCTTCTATGATTTCAAAACCGAAAGGAGCTCGGATTAGTACCAAGCTAAGAAAGCGTCTGTTTCTCCCGTGTGGCTGGTACTATGGTACATCAACGGTCTGGGCATGCCTAGGCCCCGGACTATATAGTCAGAGCCAGAGCAGCTAGCAGTTGCACGTGTGACCGCGGCGGATTAGGTGAATTGACTAGGCCGGCAATTAATGCCAGTCAATCAAGCTATAGAGCCCAGTAGATTGCCTATGTGCGGAGAACAGCAGACTCTCCAAGAGATAAGGGCTAACCCTTTTACGTAAATTTTTTCTCAAACTTCATAGACCAAATTTTTTGCGGACGTTTTGTACGCCACATCCTCCTTGATGGTCTAACGGTCATGATTTCCGCTTGTCAATCCTCACCAGGAACAAGCGCGGGAGACCTGGGTTCGACTCCCAGTCAGGGAGATTTTTTTAGTTTAATTTTATCTTTTTTATATTTTTTATTTGAGAGACCTGTATGTGTAAATCGTCATTCCATATACCTGTTGAATCGCATGGATGGATGGGATAAGGCTGACCAAACCGAGGGCCTGTAATGCTAATTAGCATGCATGCATGCTTGATATGGTGCATAGCATAGTCTGATGTTGTGTCTAGTTGAAGTGAATAATATGATCCTTGGATACTTTCCTGGACAATAAAAGAGGTTTCTCAATGTCATTGTAATAATGATTAACGTACCTTAGCAAGTTATACCCTCCACAATTGTCTGTCAGACTGATAAGGCCGGAGGCATTGTTGTGGACCAGGTATTCACTCTCTAACACACACACACACACACACACATAAAAACAATCACCTCAAGTTCAACCACCTTTCTCAGCTTGACACATGCATACTCCTCTTCTCTTGGATCAAAAATGGCCACATATTTGCCTTGACTGCGCCAACAAGGACAAGAAGAACCACTGATCCTTGATCCGGCCCCTAGTCAGTATGGCAGCCAGTATTAGAGGGCCCAGAAGGAGGGCAGCTTCAATGCCTCTGGGGCCATCCTACCACCGACATCTCCGCGAAATCGACCACCAGAAAGACATTCCGAAACTCTCATTCGAATATTCCTGCAGTGCACAAACTGACATCGAAAACACCATAGAATCCTTTTACCACGTGCTACGAGTTCGGCACATCAACACATCGAGAATGGTGTTCGAGAGGTTCAAGTCAAAATTAATCGAAATGCAGGGCACTAAGGATACCCAACGACTGCTTCTAAGACTTTTCAGACAGCCCATGCAACTGTCAAATGGGGATCTAGGGCGCGTTCTGCAAATGCGCGATGCCATACAGAGAGACGACCTTTCCACGATACCGCACAATGGCAATGCTCATAGATTCTACATTCGATCCTGGGCATTCGAACCGTGGCAGCTTCTACGTGTTGTGCGTACCCTTCAGGAAACGGGGTTCTGTTTTCCTGAACTAGATGAGTGGGAGTTCCAATGTTGTTTGTCGCGTTGGGGAAGAGTGACAGTCCGCTATGTGGGTATGATAAAAGGTCGCCGTGATTTCGTGCAAAGATCGCAACTCGATATCGATGAGAAACCGCCTAGCAGCTTATTCGGGGCCTTTCGTGATACCGTCAAAAGAATTTTCCCAGGTGTCTATGAACGACTTGATATACACGAATTGCCACAGATGGCAGTTGCTGTCATTGGAAACCCGGATGCTGTTGGTAACCAACTTGCTGTTGACGATATTGAACGACTCCTGATACAGCTCTTCGATCGCAAATCCCTTCTCAATTTCCAGGATGGTGGCCAGTACATTAACTATCTACCGAATACAGACGATGAGAAGCTGTATACTAGCATGAAGCCCTCAGCTTTTGAGAGGTTCTCCAGAGACTTCATGATGTGCTATGCTATCAATCGGAAAATGCACCTACGCAGGAAGTGAACAGGAGCTGCACACTTTTTCCAGGACACAAATGGCGTGTGCTTGCCGATGACTTCAGGGCAATCGAAAAGCATGCGCGCACCCATGCTGAATTATACTCTTTCCATGAGACCTATTTCCGGGCGATGCAAGAAGAGGCTCGACCTTACCAGTTCCTTGGAAATACAGTCCTACTCTTTTTAGGCGAAGAGCTCTCACAGAAACATCTAAGAGCTGGTCATTCTTTCATTCATGGCTCTGCAAGTGCTAGTGTCCTAGTTAGGGGGCTCATCAGTCGAATCAGAAATATTGGACACGAACGCTCTAATCGGAGCCCTTTGGGTAATCTAGATAGCTCATTTACCTTCGTGAACGCCTTACCTTTGCCTGGGTACGCCGATATACCTCAGGCACTTCAATTTCTGAATAAGTATCTACAATGTGTTAGGCCAATCATAATTGCTTCCTTTGGCAGAAGGTCAAGCGATACAGTGGCTTCGGGAATCACGAAGTTTCCCATAAAGAAGTCGACATCGAATGGCGTTCTCGAAACACACGTGGATGTATCCATACGTTCTTACGGGGACGAGCGGGAGGCCTGTAATACATGTTCCGCTAAGCCACCCTGGCAAATATCAGTATGGCAGACGCGATGCCTCCCGCATTCGTCTCTTCTACCTTCAGCTTCAATTGGTGTATGTCATTGCCGACTGCGCTATGGAAGTACTAGCACAACAACGATCCACTATTGGGACAGCAGCTCGACGAGGCGTATGCCTTAGCATTCTGCGTCATGCGAAGATGAAGTTGCAGGGATTGGGTGTCATCCTCGCATCAACGGATGATGCTTTGCAATTTTGTCTTGCGAAATCATCGCAAGTCGCAAGGGCACCGCTTTCTCGAACTGGGAGGGGAGTGAATCATGGGAAGCTTAAAGGGACTATACTACATCGGCTGAATCTTATAGCCTACGACGACGGAATGCAAGATATACGAACCAACGGGGTGGGACAGTCCTTGCTTAAACGAAGAGCTGAGGCTGTCAAGAAGGAGTTCACATGTCCCATATACGGTCAGGCCACGTTCGATCGCATCTTGTCCCTTGGTCGTGCTCGTGGACTTCCTCACTCCCCGGAGCGAGAGGCGCATCTGAAGGATGTATGGGCTCGAAATGTTCCGGAGCTGCATTTTCTTATTGCAAACACACCGGAACTATGTTTGAGATGGATTGGTAAACTCACAGGTCTCCAACGGGGACAGTCATATTTTCTCAAGCTGCTCAGTCAAGCTCCAAGGCACACATACATCGAAGCTCTGGCAAGAGTCTGCAATTCCATTGGCCGCCATAAAAAAAGATTCGATGCTATTACCGGTAGCACAGAGGTACGAAGTGGCCTTTGGGTGACTCGAGAAGTGATTCAAGCATATCGGGCCGAACTCTCACCTCGTGTGAAGACAGAAGACATGCAGGGTTTTCCTGTTGAAATAAAATCCAATGGGGTTATCAAAATCAAATGGCTCACGCGAGAAGGACTAAAAAAGACAGTGACGATAGATGGTCTTGAATATACCATTCCACAAAATGGCCTTGAATGTCGCTCCCTTTCTTTCACAGAGCATGGTATCGATATCGTCGATGCAAGTGGCAGGCCAATTCGGCCATACGAGCCTTGGGAAAAATCTCCTCCTACTGCCACAGTGCCAAGATAGAAATTCATGTCAAAAGAAGGGCAATTACTACAGGAGCTTTGGGAAGCTGTTCGGTCCGTGCTCGGGTATGACCCTTCGGCTGATCGCATAAAAGCGGTCCCAAAGAAAAGAAACGGGGTTGGGCTCGTCTCTTCGAGTAGCAGAATTGAGATACCGAAACAGAACCGGCCACCAAAAAATAAAAGACGCAAACTACCTGCTTTACCACTTTTTGATTGAACGTTTTCCGAATGGTGGTATCTTTCGCACTGCCTCACGCGAGAAAGATCCGGCATCGACAGAGGATCTCAAGGCGTTTGTTGATTTCTGCAAGAGAAAAGAATACAGTACACATCCGTACAGCGCCAAATGGTTGGATATGCTTGATCGACCTCGCCCCCTTGTAGCTATTCTAGCGCCTAACATCAGAGTCTACCGGTCATGCAACAAGAGGACCACCTATCCACCCTCGTCCCGACCAGGAGTACACTTTAAAGAGACAATATTTGAGATAAGGCTCGGCGATCCCCTGGATGCAGGAGACAAGACGGACGTTGCTGACTGATATCATGGACTTATCATGGACTTATCTCTCATACTTACACTGTGGTTGGTCTCTTGTTCCCAATTTCTCTCTCTTGACTATCCTTCCGGCTTGCTTATTGGAAGCATTTTGTCGCATCCTTGCCCTTTGCTGCTGAGATAGGCGTGACTGTAGGTTGTTATTTGATGATTTAATAGCAAAAGTGATGGCAAGTTAGAGAAGCTATTCTTCAGAGAGAATGAATGTTACTTGAGGAGAACATGATTGATAGGTTAGAAGTGTTTTGAGTAAAGGATCTGCTTGTACGCTATGAAGCCAAAAATATCCAGAGTTATTCATCCAATCCCCGATGGTCTAACGGTCATGATTTCCGCTTGTCAATCCTCACCAGGAACAAGCGCGGGAGACCTGGGTTCGACTCCCAGTCGAGGAGATATTTTTTGCCTTCCGTACCTCTACGGAGGAGCACCAAAAGTTTTTGGCGCCAAGTGGGTCATAACCACGGCCCTTTGCCTGTAGATTATCTCATTCGAGCTGAGTCCAAAGCTTCTTGAACCTTGAGTAGCTGCGACAACTCGGTGAGCATCTGCTGCAATACTCGTCGGGTCCTTGGAGTCAGAGAGTAGCCCGGATGCGAGCTGAAGCTTCTCCAGTTTCCGCGTCAAGTCTGTCTCCCTGAAAGCATCGAAAAGAAGTACGGTTGAGCCGGCCAAGGGCCGGTCATCTTGATAAAACCCGTACAATTGCCTCCTTCTATCACCGAGGAATTCCAGCGTTGCCTTCTGGGGCTCTGTCCATCATCTCGAGAGAGAGCGGAGAAAGCAGTCAAAGTGGGTGATAAGGGAGAAAGGTAGGATGTGGATGTTTTGTTACTGGTGAGGGAATATATCACAGCGCGTCGGAATCACCGCTTCGACTTATGGAACTCATCACGATCAAATTCTAATCATCATAGGTCTGAATACTTAGTGCATTATAATTATTATGTAGGCATCGAATCAGGATAGAATTGATTTGATCTCAGTCGTCGACGTGGCACAACTCATACTGTCATACACTGTAGTATACGATTAGTGCCTCAGGCCTAAACCGTTGCACCGGCAACCAAGTCATCAACATCGCGGTCTGCATCCTCAAGACTCGAACATGCATATCGATTTTGGGTAACGCGTTATTTCATGAGACTTCTTCTCTACTTCTTCTCTACTTCTCAGCAGTTTATACAATTTTGTATTGCCTTGAGCCCTTGTATTCCTTACATTGACACCAGATTCGAAGTCCCCATTGTTGACGTCGAGACATCCTCATACTCATCTAATTATCCTCGCGAGCAGATTCGACCGTGTACAAAGCTCATACTCATATAAGATAAATTATGTCAAGTCTTCTACAAGAAGTCGGGACTCCGTGTCCCCGACGATCAAAAGGCTCGATAACCAGAAATTCGAGCGGCATCGGAAGTGACCCCTTCGATAGCCTGTGGGACGACAGTCTCGGAAATCATGACGACGCAGGGAACATCGACTTCACCACCGAGATTAGACCTTCAATACTCACAGGAGCCAAGCCCAAGCGGAGAGCAAAGACCAGTACATCCTTTGCCATACACAGCGATCACGATGAGGAACCTGCACAGGCAACGGTTAAACCAAAACGAGAGACTAGACCAGCCGCCGCTGCCTCGAATCGAAAGTCGTCATTGCTCGCGCAACCGGCACAGAGGTTTCGGTCTCGAGTCAGTTTCGCACCTAGTCCGCTCAAGCATTCCCAGCTAGGCGATATTGAGCCCGTGAAGCGAATTGCGAAACCCCATGCGCAAGAGAACAATAAGCTGCTTCGGCAGATTAGTGCAAAGGGAAAGGAAGCTCAAACCGGGGATGCTCTAAAGAGGGATGTACGACGGAATACCGTCTATATACCCCCGGATGACACCACCGTGGCTAGCGTATTCATGGGTCTCTTTAGCCCGCTCAAGTCGAATAATCCCGTGCAGTGTAAACCAGAGTCTACCGAGATCAACAGTCTAGAGTCTCGGATTGCGAGGAAGCGACGAGCGAAGAGGTCGGTGGCATCACCACAGCGTGCCCTACAGCCTAGCTCAAAGGTCACCCAAGAGTCATGCATCAGTATTGATATTCCTGGAAAAAATGGAGGCAAGGAAAATATGCCACCAGGAACGGCAATGGTCGATGTCAAGAAAAACGACTTCAAGCTCGGCGAAGTGGCTGACAAGTTGGGTGCTTTGGAGCTAACCGCGGGATCCCGTGGTATACTTGCGAGTGCAAACGCCAATAGACCTCTAACAGCAAAGACAGCCAATGTACCTGTACAGAAAAAAGACACAACCGGCAAGGTCTTTAGGGCACCGGTCCCGAGTGATGTTCATGGAAGACGAGCCTTGACTACCAAGAGAAAGGATGCAGTCACACGAAGTTCTACCACGTCGAACCCACTCAAGAAGTCAAGATCCGCAATGGACTTATGTGTTGGCCGAAACGGCTTAAAGAGTCTGAACCAGGAGTATCCACTAACATCGGAGAGCATTACGAGCCCAGCAATGTACAATGACAACTGGATCAATCACCAGGAGGTGATCTTGACCCAGTTGATCAATGGATTATTTGACCAACCAAGTGGCGCCACAGCAGACAACTCTGCTATACTTCGAGATGAGCTCCATACGCTCTATCAATCTTCAGGCTTTACAGACCTCCACGAGAGGCTTCAAGCATCGCTCCTGTACGGTGCTCTAAGCATTCCTAACAAAGTACTCCTCAAAGCCGATCGATTGAGACAAGATTTGGGGATGAAGCGGAAGTTTGTCGATATCTGGCTCCAAACGTATGATCCAAATGCTCTGAAAGCTGTCTTGGAGACAGTCACCGGTAGGATGATTCCTGCAGTCAAGGTGACATCTAGCAGCATCCAAAGCTCTACCGATGCCTCCGTATACATGGACAAAGCACTGAAGAAGAAGATTGAAAGGTTCTTGGACGCATTCCTGATTCAGAACCAGGACATCGATCAAGAACTACGAGAGACAGATGTCGACGCATCGGGTAGAGCTTATCGCCGAACCGTTCTCCGCAGCATTATGATGGTGATTCTCTTGGACAAAGCCATAATAAGCCCTCAGACACCACTATCTCGCTGTTTGTTCCTCGCCTCATCGCCATACAAATCGTCTCTTGCGGTGGTCCAAGCACTAGCACGGTTCTTGCTACCATCTTGTGGAGATATCAGCAAAGCCCTCGGGCAACTGGACTGTCAAGTTCAGTATCAACAGCACCCACTAGAGGAGTATGAGTACGGATTATCCAACCTCGCTGTTGACTTGAGGGATGGCGTTCGACTGACAAGAATTGTGGAAATGCTCTATCCTTCTCGTGCCACAGATCGTATCGAGACAGAGTCCTCAGGAGAATCTCAGTTGCAACTTTCCCAGCGCTTGAAATTACCATGCTTGAGCCGGGCAGTCAAAATTTTCAATGCCGGAACGGCTCTAGATGCGTTAGCGTCGACAAGAGAGGGCAGACAGCTCACTGAAAACGTCCGACCCGAGGATATAGTTGATGGGCACCGTGAGAAGACAGTTGCTCTCCTCTGGGGCTTGTTTAGTCACCGGGGTTTATCCGGGCTGGTAGATCTGGATGACCTGCGGAAGGAGGTCGCTCAGTTGAAGCGGAAGGCTACTTCTCTTGACGAGCTCGAGGACAGCGACACGTCAATTGAGTCCAGCGATAACGAGCCGGCTGCTCTTCTCAAGCAATGGGCATGCCTAGTTGCACAGTTGAGAGGCCTACGTCCCGAGAAAATCACGTCGAACATTGAAAACGGTAAAGTCTACGAATGCATTCTCGACGAGTATGAAGGGTACATTGTATGCCCGAGTACTTCAATAGCAACACTAGAAGACCGCCTACGGGCTTTAGGATGCAGCGCACAATTCAGTGGGTCTAGCCTCAACCCCAAGCATACTATATCTAACCAAGCAAAAGTCAACCTAGTATCCCCAACAAAGATGTACAACCCCATCCTCGACACCAACTCCACCACAGGCGCACTGGCCTTCCTCTGTTCGCGGCTTCTCCCTGCAACGAAACGTGTCCGAGCGGCGATGGTACTCCAACATGCATGGCGACGCGTCCTTAGCAACCAGAAGACAAAACGTCTAATCGTCGTACGAGATCTTGCGCAGCAGTGTGCCGCCGTCGTGCAGACGAGGGATCGGATTCTCTGGGCTAAGGGAGTTATCATGCAATGGTGGAGGCTGAACAAGTCACGGTTGAGGCGGAGGCTTACGGTGAAGGGCTTAGGCATCAAACATGGAATGAAGCCCACTATGACCACGACTACGACTGCGACTAGAATACCTCTACGTCGTCGGAATCAATCTTTGAGGAGAATTGGAGTATGATTCGGACATTGAGTGGATTGGATAGGTTGGCTCTTTGGATTAAAGCTGGAGTTTTTCTTTTGTCATCTTTACCTGGCATGCTATACTAATCATAGCGGGTACCACTACATACTTTCTTTGTATAGATCTTCAAGTTCCTTTGTTATCTTTCTCTTGCTGTGCATACTTTGAAACAAACAACGAAGAAACCTATGAGGTATCCTCTGTAAGCCGCCCCTACTATCCTTGATACGTCGCAGACAACCTGATACAACACTCCAGGCTTAGATTAGGTAGATATATACATCGAAGCTGTGGAGTATCTATGCGCACCGTTTCAGATCCAATCCTGCAACTGCAAAAAGAGTATGATCCAGTCGCATTTCCTACTACGTCTAGTAAACCATCCCGATCAGGGTCTTCTCAGGAATACAGAGTAACTCTGGGTGATGATGAAAATGCCATGACTGTGTATGGCCTTTTTATTCAAAACTATAGCCTTTTCACCCTGTAACTTTACTACCTAAGAGGTTAAATTATACTATATTTAATAAATCACCAAAGCCTTCGAGAATATTGTTTTCAGGGTAGATCCTCTGACTGCTGGATCCAAACCCGCGTGGATCTCGCATATCCGCACTAGTCCTCTCTAGGTAATAGGCTAGCTAAGATAGGCTAGATCAAGTTTTTTAATCCTTAATAACTCCACTAATTCTATAGACATCTACGGAGTAGGTCTTTATTAAAGAATTATCATTATTAAACAGGTCTAAATCAAAATATTAATTAAAATGATGTTATTATGATGTCATTCAGATCCTACAGGTTTGATCGCAGCAGATTATACTTGTCTAGTGATGTCTTGGCAGCAGAAAGTGTCCAGGCTACTTTATTATCATGACGATAAGCTCAGGCAACCTCTCATATTGATGAAAACTTGCTTAAAATTGATTTCCTACGTTGTTAGGATAGCCTTTCTAGACTCCCTGAGACGTGAGGCGTAGCTAAGTAAATCATCTTATTAAGTTACATATAACCAAATATCACCCTCAAACTTCAAGTCCGATCGCGTTCACCATCCAAACTCATCTCATCTCCTGCTTCTCTCTTGAGTGCATCTCTACAGAATGGTCCAGTTGGATTCTCTACCGGTTGAAATTCTTCTTCGGATTTTTAGCTCCTGCGATGACTTCACCCATGCAGTGGCCCTTTCATCCACATGTAAAGAGTTTCGCTCCATCTGGGATTCCAGGCTCCCCAGTATTATTTGGGATGTGGGAAGAGCGCAGGTTCTGGGCTTCGAGGACGCTTTAATGGCAGTACGTGATTCACAACAGAACTTCCTTCCGACAATAAACTTAAATTCTTCTCCAGGTACGAGCTACGGCGATTGTGCAAGAGCATTTTGAGAAAGGGAAACTGCCACCACATCCATTCCCACTAGACGCCCTGAGTGGCAGAGCGCACAAGCCATCACTTGAGGAGCTGACATCGGTTCTCTCCTTGGAGCATCTGGCCAAATGCGTGGAGGCCCTCATACTCCACTGTACCCTCTGGTCAAGCGAAAATTCTCTCGAAGCCGACGAGGGTCCTGAAATTTGGCCCATATGGAGAGAACGACTTCACGTGTCTCTCTATCGTCTCTTCTTGGCCGGAGCCGCCCTCTGTGGAGTATACCAGGAGCCCTTCCTCCAGGATAGCCAGGAATTTCCTCCTAATTTCCTGGGGGACTACAAAAATGAGCTAGACGAGGGCCCTGAGTACAGAAACTTTGCTGAAGTCCTCGGCGAAGAGGAGTGTCGATATCTCCTCAAATTCCCTGTCTACGAATTCGAGGCTTTTGAAAAACATGATACTGCCTTCGCTCCGTTGGCAAATCTCCTGGTGTCTGCTAGCGAGGAAAGAGCGCACCGTGAAGGATTTCATGATTCTAAACTGGCGAGCCTAGTACCATGCCATCCAGCACCTGTCGCCTTGGCGCCGGGCCAGGCGGAGATATTGTTCAACAAAGCCACACAACTATATGCCGCCTATGAAACTATGCAAGGAAACTCAGCTGACGTCGATGGCCTTCTCGATGAAGAAAACGATGTGCGGCTGTCCAAAATCCGGGGGAATATTGGCAGGCTCCGAAAAGCAGCGATTGTGAGGTTTGGTTCCTTCTTCCCGGTTGAAGTCTCTATGCCGTGGCGGGTTGAGGATGTGTGTAAAACCGGCCTGGTGTACAGGCAGCTGAAACTGGATCGCACCTCGATGGTTCCCTACTTGGGGCTTCTGAACATCCTGCTTGATATTATGTACAGCGAGTCTGGCCAGCCTAACTTCTACTCCACTATTTGCCCAACACCTCCGCCTCCTCTCCAGTTCTTCCAGTACATCTACCGGAGATACCTGGGACTTCGCTTTTCAGAGCAGGCCTTTGAGCAGTCCAAGTATTTTCTCTATCCCCAGTGGGTCAGAAATGCGAATGTGTTCTCCGACAACTTCAAAACTTGGGCTTCTGGTATGAACGGAACATTTACCGCGGCAGATACCGCTCTGACTGCTTTCTTTCGAAGGAATTAGCAGATTGTAGCAGGGTAGCGCACCTACATGCCAAGTAGCATCAATCGAAATCCGGATTTCAATAAGAATACATGGGGATGGGCAGGCTGTGCCAATTTGCAGCCGGACCAGCTCATCTGTCTTAGTGAGGGAGACCCTCCGATGCCTGCGTCTCTGGACAACGCGCTCTGTGGTCCGCAGGTCAATGGGACCGAGCGGCCAAAAGACGGGACAGAGTTGAAAGACCTGAATCCCTGTCCCTTGGACGTGTGTTGCAATGTCTGGGGGCAATGTGGAATCACCAGCGACTTCTGCATTGAGGCTCCAGCCGATACTGGCGCACCAGGGACGTCCCAACCCGGGGCAAACGGGTGCGTGACCAACTGCGGGTTGGACATTGTTAACAACGATGATCCTCCCTCGCAATTCGCCCATGTGGCCTATTTTGAGGCGTGGAATCATGAACGCCCTTGTCTAACCATGGATGTCACCGATATCGACACAAACAAGTATACGCACATCCACTTTTCATTTGCTGACATTTCCAAAGACTATCAGGTGGATATTAGCAAAGTGGAAGACCAATTCAACCTGATGAAAAGTATGAGTGGGATCAATCGCATCGTCAGCTTCGGTGGTTGGGCTTTCTCCACCGAGGCACCAACTTACACCATCTTTCGAGAGGGAGTGACAGAGGCCAATCGTGAGACCCTTGCCAACTCGGTGGTGGCTTTTGTCAACGAACACAATCTCGAAGGCGTGGACTTTGACTGGGAGTACCCGAGTGCTCCGGACATCCCAGGGATTCCTCCGGGCATTAAACAATCAGGTGAGGATTATCTGGAGTTCTTGAAGATCGTGAAGAACCGTCTGCCGGACAAGACGGTCTCCATCGCAGCTCCAGCGTCGTACTGGTATCTGAAAGGCTTCCCGATGAAGGAGATTGGGGAGGTGGTGGATTATATCATCTATATGACCTATGACCTTCACGGGCAATGGGGTAAGTTTTCCATTACTAGGTAGTCCCTTCCGGCAAAGCACCGTTCAAGTAGCAAAGAATAATGTTTGAGATCAGATTACGGCAATGAATGGGCCGACCCAGGCTGCGACGGGGGTAATTGCCTGCGCTCACATGTCAACATCACCGAGACCACCAGCGCACTCTCCATGATCACCAAGGCAGGTGTGCCCTCTTAAAAGATATTTGTCGGCATCGCCAGTTATGGTCACAGTTTCCATATGGCTGAAGCGGGCTGTACCGGGCCAATGTGCAAGTTCACTGGTACTTCCAGCGTGTCCGATGCGGCCAAGGGTAAATGTACTGGCACCGGTGGCTACATTTCGGCCGCTGAGATCCGCGACATAACCCGACAAGGTAGACTGGGAAGTCGCTCGGTGAAAACATGGCATGATGCTTCATCCAATTCGGACATTGTCGTTTATGATGAGGTGGAATGGGTCGCCTGGATGGCGGATGATACGAAATCATCTCGTATTGACTGGGTGAAGGGCCTGAACTTTGGTGGTGTCTCCGACTGGGCCGTGGATCTCGACGGCGAGCCTGGCACTGGAGGCAGTCTTGAATATCGTAGCCCCATTTCAGCAACTGTGATTCCTTTCCCTGCGACTACTGTTTTCCCGACGGCTACTTTCACGCTTGGTGGTCCTGTTGCCTCAAATGTGGAAGCCCAACAGAACGAGGGAGAGCAGAACTCTCCAAAAGGACCCGGAGCGGAGATCTGTGAGGTATGTGAAACTGGCGAGGCATTGCATCCATTCCCTAAGAGCATTCACTAAGCTTATTTTGCTTGATAGACTTGCGATCTTGCACGACTGGTCACCTCCACCTGCTGTGGTATCGGTGGCAGCGTGTCTAATCCCATCGAGATTTCTTCCAACGTCCCCTTGCCACGGGGTCTAATTCTACCACCTGGCTTCCGAGTCAATCAAGATACGATCGGCTCGGACAATGTCAAGTGGTCAGCCGGCCAGACTATCCCGTGGGAGATCATTGTCCCACGCGGGTCGCGCTTCCCCTTCCCATTCGAGATTCCTCCAGGGCTAGAGCTAAGCGATGGGGCGTCGGAGGATTTTACAGGTGATGAAGATGATGATGGGGAGGAGGGTGTGCTTTATATCACGTCCGACTTCTGGGATGGCCCACACACTGTCTCCTGCGACTATCCCTGCACGCTCCTCTTCCCACCCATCAAGACGACCAGCACTTGGACGCCTTCTTCTTTTGTGACCAGCAGTGGCAGCGAGTCAGCGACGATTACACCCCCAGTTCAAACAACGCAGGATATTCGAATTTCCAAAGAAACGGTGGGGAGCAGTACCGGCTCACCCTCGACGAAGACGATAGGACCTGTGCCTGCGCCGGATCCTCTATGTGTCAAGATCACTGTCCCCATCCTGGGAACAATTAACTTTGGACTCTGCCCTCCTTCCATTGACCCGTTCCCTCCTCCAGTTCCAAGTGTGACAATCGTCCCTGTCCCTCCAGGAGGAAAGCCAGGACCGACCAACCCTGCCAACAAGCCTAGCGAAGAACAGGAAGAGGTAAGCCCCCTCCAAAACCACCCCCAAAGAACCCATCCAAAATGGAATTAGCCGTGCTAACCTGTCTCTCTCACTATAGGAAGAAGACGAGGAGGAAGAAGAGGAAGACGACTGGTCCTGTGCCAATCAATCACCCCCTCCAGACGAAGATGGCAATTACGATCCTGTTGGTGGCGGCGAGAGTGCCCCGTACAACTCCGACTATGATGTCCGTCCTACATCCGGCCCTGGATCCGGTCAGGATACCCCCAACGGGGCCGGAGTCGGGTCTCCCATCACGACCATCGTCACCGTCACTGCGCCTCCTCTGCCTCCTCCCACCGTGACCGTCACCGTCACCGTTCCAGCACCACCACCAGACCCGCCAGTTCCCTCCCCGGACCCGGACCCCGAACCTCCCAAGCCAAACCCCGACACGGAAGAATCCACCTGCTACAAGCGTCCAAACCGTGAGGTCCTCGGTGGGACAGTGCAAGCCGCACTCGATAACTTCTGTGAATGGGCAGACGGCAGGACGATCGAGAAGAACGACTTCCTGCAAGTGAACTTGCCGGGCGACGTCTTATCGGGTGTAGTAGTCGGGGTAGTCGGAAAGAACAATTGCAAGTTCACGATCGAGGAAGATGACTGCAAGCGAATTCTCAATAAGGTCGTGGGCTGTCGTCCTGGTGGCTCGCTGCTGAGGATTGGAGGGGAAGTCGAGAGCAACTGTGCTTTGTGGACATTAGATCCATTTGAGGACCTGCATGGGGATTGCATTCCGATCCCTGCGTTTGAGGCGATTTGTGAGTTGATTGACTTTTTTGCGCCCTAAGCTTTTATCTTTATATAAAGTTTGAAATTTAAAGTGTTGAATTATTTGCTTGATATTGCTATTAACATTATGATGGAACGTGTTACGGAAAGCTTTCCTAACCCTGGGTCCTTCACGTAAGCTCCAATCGATTGACTTCTTACCTTCACTCTTAACAACCACGTTCAACTAGTATGAAGACTAGTCACGGTTACTAAGGGTCGAGCTTAAACAAGTGGATGCAAGGCCAAGATAAGAACGTGTTCCTATCTCGTAGAGAAGTACAGTCCGAGTTGTCTTGTTGTCAAAGGTATCTCTGAATAATAATAGTATAATAATCACGAAGAACAAGTAAGTCTAAATACAGTTGAATAGACCATCACCGCAGACTACGTAGTAGTCCACGTACTCCAACGCAGGGTCTACGTAGGGGTATTGGGCTAGTTTTAGGTACCCGCATAACATCATCCCGCACCTGCAGTTTATATGGAGGGCATTTTATTGATATTCGAGTCTGACGCAAGCTTTTTAGAGAAGTGTAAGAGAGGAGATTGATTGGAGGGTATATTTAGATGACAGTGGCGAAGCACTGTCATTGTGAATGTCATTATTGTCGGTGTCGGTTGTATATATTGGTGCCTACAGACTCCAGAGAGGTGAAGTCGGGTTGAGTAGGGTTGATGACATCATCATTTCTTGGAGTTGGAGTCTGACTCTGGGCTGGCTGGGCGTGGATGACGATTTCGAGTGGTTTATTTTCCTGATTGTAATTAGGAGTAAGATTACGATACTTCGATTTCGTTTCAGTGCCATATATTGTATTCGGGTGGAAGTGTGGAAGGCTGGAAGGCTCGAAGCGTCATCATCTCTAAGCAAGACCTTCTACTAACCATGAAACTAAGATATTGTATCATCACTTTTCATTAAGCACATCCCGAACAAAAAGCCACCTTGTAATACTGTCGGGAAGTGCCGGAATTTGTCGCCCTTACTGTGACTAACTAACTACGAAGTGTAGATAGATGAGTCAGTATGGCAATACTAACGAGTCAGGTCGTTATATGACTCAATCCAATAGCTTTTGATATCAATTTTCCATACGTAGTAGCCTTATTACAAATTCTACTCCGTATCCTAGATTCATCACTCCTGTAATGTTCATTAGGGTCCGCGTTATTCCTACTCCAACTGGACAATCAAGAGCCCAAACTCGACTGAAACGCATTGCCAAGTATATACAACACTAGAGCTCACTCCAAAGTATTGTAAAGTAGACTATCTACATCATTCAATGATACATATCCATAATCCCAGCTCATAGTATACAAATATACACACTCCACAATTAAGCCGCGCCTTTCGGCGAGGTCGAGCTCGAGCCGACCCCGGTAACCTGTGTGTGACAATAACAATGACGTAGTGATACTATGATTCCAATTTCCTGGGGTAACCAGGGTCATACGCATCCCGGGGTAGTTATCATAGAGTGATAACAGGGGGACTTGACATGTATGGCGTAGGAAGTGTATCCGACTGGGACTTTTGCCATATCAGACGCGGATTATCGACCTGGGTTGATGAACGCTGGATGTCATTCGGGCCGGTGATTACCCTGTCCGTAGCGGGATAGATAAAGACAGGGTTTGGATTGGGTGGGTATAGGTATGATGTAATTCTGGGTTTATGGTCAGCTGTTGAGGATGATATAGTGGACGGGGTTGAGGGAAGGTGAGAGAAAGAGAGGGGATTCAGTAAGGGATTAGACTACCTACTGTTCATTTTACGTGTATGAACTGCGGCCAGTCTTCGCGTTTGAGGTGAAGTGCAGGTGGTTTCATCGAGGATTATCCTGCCCGGGAGTATGATAGATGTCTAGAGAGTCGTCACTGTTGTCGTTGAAGCCATTCTCCAGTAAGAATGTCAAAATCGCAGCTTCGCAAAGGCGATCATTTTTCCATCACATCAGGGACAGACTAGGCATCATTATTGTCGGGACATGGCACGTTTTGGTTGGATCAACTGATGCATCAGAATATCAATATCAAGATCATTTCTGTCGAAAAATTGGTTGCTGCTAGTCAGTTAAGCATGATCAACTTACTGAATAGGTACGGAGTAGTAAGTGATGCCTGAATGTGCAAGATACATGATCATACCCAGTCTATAGGGTGGTTAATCTGGTGATGTTGCAACTACATCTGCATCCGTAGATCCACCGAGCATCAGATGAGCATTATGATCTCCATCTTCAACCCCTGGCTTTGATCATGAGACATGTTCGTCAATCATAGAGGCAGCTGGCTATTACCGGGACTGAATAATAGCTGCAGTATAGCAGTCGGTAACTTGATAGGGGATCATACCCATAGTGCGGAGTAGTATCATGATCCCTGGGGTTACACGGAAAATTGGGGATGTACTGCATCTACTCCGTACGGAGTAGCTCGCCCCTTATTGTCACGGTCTAACGTCTAACGTCTTGCGGGGGATACGGCTCATGCTGCCCGGGGGTTCAGGGGTCAAGGGTCCAGGGGCTGGGACCGAGGCTGTTGGCTTACCTATGTACATATTAGCCAAGCAGGTAGCGGTGTCTCCTTCATTCTTAGGAAGCTGTGATACTGCGCAGTATACGGAGTACTGTAGAATACCCTGTTATGTATCATGGAGTACTCCGTACGGCGTACAGAGTACTAAATATCGACGTCCTTGACAGTCACAAACACAGCATGCAATGCCCAGACGCCAAGAGCAAGTCACCAATATTTGTTATTGAGTCTGAAAAATGCAGCATTTGAAATTAGTCAAGTCCGTTACAGACAGGAAGGAAATGAGCCTGATAAGGATTTAAGTTAAGTTGGCTTGACGATCATCCAAAGCGGCAATTGTAGACGCTTGGCATGGTTCCCGTCGAGCGCTTAGCGGCCTTGGCAGGTGTTATTTTCGTCTTGCTATTCAATCTTGACTCCTGATTCCTGAGGAGCCTGGAGGAGCCAGGTGGAATGCCAGAGTTTGTTCCAAGTTAATACACCAAGGCTCTCGAGTATGACGAGTGGCTTGGAGCCTGGACGAGAGCGCGGAAGAGAGCGCCAAGAGAGGGTTGCGACCAAGCCACGTCGATCGTCTGATATGGCACATTGACCGGAGTGTTGTATCCGTATGGCAAACGGTTGAATTTGCGCTGTCAGTCGGGCAGAGGGATGACGAGGACAATGGCATTGGCATTGGCATGTATGTATGTAACCCGTGCCACAGTCGATACGCCGGAGTCCGTCCCTCAGCCGGTCCGGGCAGGTGAGGACAACGGGAGACCAAAGGCTGACCGTGACAGTTGACTGGATCAGATTTCAAACAGACTTCGAGCCTTAAGGTTATGAAGATTACTGACCCGCCCCGGATTTTGGACTTGGGAACTCCGGGGCCCGCCGGGTCGAGTCGAGTCTGGCATCTGCTTTTTCTTTTTTTCTCTGGGCATGATCCTGTTACTGGGCGCAGCCAGCGAATATGCTCGATCGCTAAGCCTGGGTATGCCCGGTATGCACTAGTAGGGGCAGATGATCGACGATGATCTGCCGCCAGCAGGCAGCGAAAAAGTCGTATCCATCTCATCTGTTCCGAACAACCCGAGATCGAAATCAATTTTACAGGCGCTGGAGCGCTGGGCACTGCCAAGGTTTGTTGATTTTCAAGATGCCAGCAGCCACTGAGGCTTGAGCACTGTCTCTTCGGGGATTCATCATTCTTCGTGGAATCGTGGCTTTTCTTGAGGAATTTGAAATAGCGCTTGGCGCTGTCCTTGGCGGAGTTTCGTGCAATGCGAGCCTGTAACTCCGTCTTGTCTCCTGACTCCTGGGTAACACTGGACAAGCAAGGAGGACCAGCGCAGCATCGCCCCGAGAGACTTGACTTCTGGCTCGTCCGGAGTATTTCAGTCCCGACTACCTGGAGTTGACATCAGCATGATTGTTGTTATGCCGTCGCAGTCACAATTGTACTCCGTAATAATGCTCCCTTTCCATAGTCATATCATGGTGAGCCACATCTTGTCGAATTCCTATACTCTTGGCAGAGACGGATACCCCGTTGTACAAACAAGGAAAACAGCCGAATTACCTGGATGATTCCAATCTCAATCCCAGTCCAATGCCCCAGAGCGTTGCCATGCCAAGCGCTGCTGTGGTATGAGACACGATGTTTGTCTCGAACTGGGGCGCTGGATGGGGGATCCGGGGAGCAAGGGGTGGGTAGAAATGAAGTTACCGTGACGGACAGTAAAGGGGATCGTGACTTCAATGCCCTTCTGTGAGAGGCGACAGGGCTAGACCAGCTTTGGATAGAGAGGCGCCTACCGAAGGCCCTTGGCATAGCTTGGCGGGAGTCTTGGCTGTATCATTGATCTGCCCCCTGAGTTGTAGGCAGGAATAGAATTGTCGATCATGAGATCAGCCGGATCGATATGCTTGCAGGACTCAAACACTGCTCCGTCAGGCATTCCAGTTCTACCTAAACAAGCAGAATTGGAAATGATACCGTGTAACTGGGTTGGTCTGGACTCTGCTGGCGCATTCAGTTTGCTGGATTGTGAAGCATGCATAGCCATGCAGCGCATATCCAGGCCCGACAATCGCTCTGTCGGGACTCAATGTGCACGATTCACCGCAAGCTGCGAGCGATGTCGGGCATATCCTCACTCACGATTGTACGGAGTATAAAGCATTAGCGATAGGATGACAAGTTATGTCGCCTCCGAGTCTTTAGATATCGCATAAGCATAACCGAAATGGCAAAAAAGCATGCAGCTTGTTACACAGCAGATGAAGCTATCCCACTCCACTGGCAGTGCTGGCAGCGCATATTTCTCCGCGTTTTGTGACAGACTGTATCGTGTATGGTAAACTGATTACCGCCAGCAGGGTTCCTTCCATTTGTTCTCCCGCTCGTAAGGTTCTGCAGGTGCATATTAAGGCGGCAACGGCGCGTGGTACTAGATTTGCAGTTCGGCTTGAACTGCTCTTATGTGAATGTTGGACTTTGGCATAAGTAGAAAGGCTTCAGTGTTTTGGTTGACATCAAGGAAGTGATCCTGATGTACGGGAATATGGTTTCTTTTTCCAGCTCGCATCTTGTATTTGTCCTCCACGTCCGCCGGCCAAAGGGTAAAGGGTCAAAGACTCAAAGGATTGAGGTTCATGCTGCAGAGATCAGAGACATGGCTCAGCTCAAAGAGTTACCTTTTTGGGAGTTCCATGCAGTGCACAAGAGGCCGGCGCGATTCCAAGAAAACGAGCAAAGTCCCGTGCGCTGTGGGGAGCGGCTCAGCGCTGCAAAAACAAAAATGCCTCATACAATTCTCCGACGTCAGTTAGGTTTCGACTATACAGCCGATCAATCATACCATTTCCAAGTCATTCTTCGCGACAGGATGTTACTTTATTATTGGGAGGATAGAGAGGAATTTGTATGGCTTCTTCCTGGATGGTGCCGGGTGCTCATTGAGCAAGGCTTACGATCGGACAATATGAACACCCCCAAAATTAGCCGAGTCTAAACCCCCGAGTCTCCTCCGACAGTTCATACCTCCACTCTAAGTGTTAGCCTGATGCTGATGCAGGAGTAGCTGCTCCAGCTTGGGACAAGACTCCTATCACAGCTTTGCTACGGAGTACTACTGTTGGGACTTTGGAGGCACACGTTGCTCATGCTCGCCTTGTCTTTCTCCTCGGCGACTCCGACACATGATTGAGGACTTGATCCTATCATCCTTCGAGATCACGACGGAGGAATCGTAACCGCTGGCATACGTTGTAGATAATCGGAGTAGGTAGATGTGTTCCTGTCTTAGGCCACATGGAGTCCTCTTGCTTTTTCCAAGAACGTGCGAACCCGCCGCACAGCATACCTATCGTACAACTTGTACAGATGCCACGAAATGTGGAGGCGCTTAGTTGTGAAACACGGGCGATAACTGCCTGGTTATATCTGATGTCGCAAGGAATAGCGAGAATGAACGAATAATCATGTTCCTAGCAGAATACAGGCTCGTTGTAATCCGAACCCCCACCAAAAGCTTGGGACAAGGACTTCCAGTGTGTCAGCAAAGGAGAACTTGAGCCTCGTAATGCTTGCTCTACCTAGTAATTATAGCGTCAAACATCCGGACAGCAAGCTGCAGGGCAACGCAATCAAGCTCGTATACGGATTTCTCTCGCAACAGGCTGAAGCTTGATATCGAGAAGTTGAAGCTGATTGCTGGGGGGATGAAAACAAATCTCCTTGATCGAATCAGACTGTTTTTAGTACGAGATTGAACCCTGACAGGTTGGTTATAGTGGGGGGATCGCTGAACTTCGAGAAGCTTGTCCAAGGATTAAAGCACGAGGAGTTGTCGGTGAGATGCTGCTGTTGGTCGAAACCCCGCCGTGCATTTCGATCATCGGGGCATATCATCAGATGAAACATCTGCTTGCTTTTTCTTTGGCTCATGCATTTGAATGTGGGGGATATTCTTGCTTCTTTGGGTGTCGGTCAGGCAGTTGTTGTATGAAGCAAGTAGACGATCTTCGTTAGGCGTTGCTGGGACGAAGCTTCGCCTTCGCCATGATCAGAGATGTAGAGAAACCAAGCGAAAGGCTGGGTCGAAACACGTTCAGCGTTGGATCCCGTCTGCCCAAACCTTCTGTTACTTAGTTGCATCTAATCAACCATGGATGACGCACCAAAAGGCATGAATGGATTTCTGGATCCATAGATGGAGGTGGTATCTGACCGTCATTTCGTGACAGTGACACTCGCTTCAGTCAAGCAATGGTAACATTGCAGTCCAAGATCTAGTCTCAGATGCACAATAATAATGCACGTTATGAGTGAGGATGATTAATAACAGCAAGTGTATCTTTACGTCAAGCCGCCGGAACAGGAATAGTCCACGGTTGAAAGAGCTCATGCTGCAAAGGGCAAGACTCGGGACTCGGCAGCAGAATAGTGGCCAATACCAAGCATTCTCATTGACTTGGACGTTGCTCTAAGGCCCGTGAGGGGATCGAAAATCGAAATGAAGCGCGCAATGCGCCGACTTCGTTTTATCCGTTCTTTCTGAGACTTGGACGGTTTGCAATTGGAGACCGATGCGGGGAGGGTGACCAGGCACGGCTCGCGATGTTTCGAGAAGATGTGATCCAGTGGTTCGCCTTATTAGGACTGTAATGTTGTGTCCAGATGTAACCACATTATGATCACAAACCACGGAATGATGAGAACAATTATCAGGCTGAAGGCTGGCAGCGCCGCAGCTGAGAGCAGTCGGATCTGGTTGCCGTGCTGTTGGTAAGTTGTAATGTAATTACGTGCAGATGACCGACGGTTGAGTTCGGTTTAGGGCGAAGCTCGTATGGAGATTTCAACGCACGGTCGGTCGTGCCACCGTGGGGGCAAAGTTGGAGAAAAGGGTACATGTACATTGTAAGGTTCATGCGAGGAGCTTTGCTGGACTTTCTTTTTCTGGAGGCATTTCAGATCTGTGTAACTAGAGATATCCCATGTGTTATACAGTGTATACAAAATATTCTAGAAGAATGACACTTTCCAAATCTCTGCGATCTTTGACAACAGACAATCCAAGGCTGGAGACGCCGAGCGAACAATAATCCCTCATAGTGAAGGATTTCCAGTGGACGACAGCCTTACAAGTTACAACTACTCTGTAAGTTCCAAGTTACGGCAGATGGACGCCGACCGTGCATTGTAAAGAAGTATACTTAGACGCAACAAAGTATCAACCCCTTTTGTAAGTCCTATCCTTTGGAGAAAAACAAGGCAAACGTCACAGAGCAGCCGCAGGAACAGATTTGAAGCAAGAAGAATAATAAATGCATAAAAGAAAAACACGCCGATGCGGATCGTGGCTTGGCAGGCATTGGACTGAGCGCTGTATTTAAAGCTGCAGCAGGTGGCAATCTGGCTTACAACGTTCTGACAATACAATTAAAAATCGAATTAATAAATGCAGGAAATCCACACCACCAGAAACGACCCCCTCCTCCTCCATCCAGTTTAGTCCCTGATTTCTTTTTTCGATTTTCCGATCTTCTTCTCTGCATTCCTTCTTCTCTCCTCCATCGAACCCGATCTTCTTCACCTTACAACTCACTTTGCTTTTCAGTCTCACAAGGCACGCGTCTTCTTCTGGCGCTCCTGGAGCTGCCACCCTTTCGAAGAAGGCGTGAATTCCTTTTGTTCTTGGCTGCATACATTTCTCTTACCCAGTCTAAACTTACACCCATACATATCTTATACCTCGCCCACCATGCGCTTTATATTATGATCCCCCCGCCGTCCTATTTTGGGCTTCACTTCTTTTTGATCATTCACTCGATCACTTCAGGCCTGCTATTCACCACTATCCATTGCCGCCTTAACTGCATACCTACCCGCCTTCGAGTCACTACCTACCTTCGAACACCAGCTCGCCCTCTCCTATCTTCCTCCCGATGATCTCTTCTCAATATCGAAAACAATGGTGCATCTACTCCGCGGTGAACGGTCTTTCTCATCGATACATCATCTGTTGAAGATGCTTCTCTCACCACATTCTTCCAAGTCTACGGACCAAGCGAACGACATGGCCGAGGACATGGACGAACCTCCGGATCATCGATTTCTAGACACACCCGCCATGGATGATGGTCTAGTCTACATCAAAGCCCCCGCAAACACCGATAAAAATGAATCCCTCCTCACCCGTGCCCTCAAGACCGGTCCCGCCACCAGTCCTACCGACCACCATGTCTCCGTCCACGACCAGACCTTCTATCGCTCATATTCATACGGCAATACCAGCGGGATCTCAACCGCCGAGTTGACCAGTGATGGTGGTATGACGAGTCCATCATTATCCCGCACTTCAAGTCCACCACTACCATCCCGGATGACCAGCAAGCCTCTCGTGGCAGGCACCACCGGCAAGGAATCTGGCGCCGGCGGCGGCGAATCCGCGATTGAAGCTAATCTTGGCCGCAAAAGGTGCATCAGCTTTGCCTGTGGACGAAAAGGTGGAGACCAGAAACCACAAGCACCTGCGCCTCGAACGGAGGCTCCCGCCAAGGTCGACGAGCCAACCCCGACTGCGCCTCGCAAGACAACCCTGACATTCGTGTGCCCTGCAAGGAACCCCGAGACCCGAAGAGAGCGATCTCCCACACGCGGTTGCTCTTTACGGACCCGCCTTCGTGGGTCTCCTGCTCCTTTTGCGCGCAAGGCTTCCCTCGAAAAAAGCGTGCCCCCGACAATCACCATTCCTCAAGAAGAGACACCCGCACCCCAAGAGATCAAGGCACCTCAACCTCAGAGAGGGGTGCCCACGAAAGGCTTGGGCAGATTTGAGGACTCTGAGGCAACAAGATTTCATGAGTTCGGTAGCTCCTTCGAGGAGGATGCTGAGTGGGTTACAAAGACCGCCGACTACACAAAGAAGATTACATTGAGTGATTGTATGAAGAAGGAAAACGCAATCAGGAAGATCGCCGAGGAAGCAGAAGAAGAGGCCCTCGACGAGGAAGATGACGATGCTGACCTCCCCGATGATTCTTCTACCGTGCACGATTTTTCCTCCGATGAGGATGATGGGAACGAGTCCGACAACGAGGCTGGTTTTGCCGACTCCGACGAAAGCGACGACGGCTCTGAGTATGAATTTTGGGCCCCTGCTACTACGACCGCTGCTACTAGCCCCCTCGACCCACCTCGCTTCAGTTTCAGCCGCAGAAACTCAGCAATGTCGTTTGACTCAGTGACTGAAGACCATCCGCGTCGGAATTGGCCTCCAGCTCTCGCTGGAAAGAGTCACAGCGTGGGTCGGCCAATCAAGATCCCTAGAATGCGCCCTGGTACACCCGACTTGCCTGACAGTACTGATTTCGTTTGTGGGACCCTCGACGAAGACAGACCCTTGGAAGCGGCCTACAAGTCTTGTCTCGAGCAACGTCGTCTTTCCAAACAAGTCGTCATCCCTCAGGACATCGACCCAAGTTTTCCTACTTCCGACATTGAGGACGAGGACGAATGCGAGGACGAGTGCGAGGATGAGGAGCTAAAAGGCTCTACAGTACTTGATGACGGGCCTCGTGGTCGTTCAGGCGGGGAGCAATCTAGGAAAGCCTCTCCTCACCCTTCCCCAAAACGAATGGTTTCTCCCCCGCCTCGTCGCCACGGCAGGACACCACCACCCAGACGTCTTCGTTCGCCGCCGCCGCCGATTAAGGTCAAAGCCCCAGGACACAACGAGGAATTAACAAACGGGGTCCCTGTTCTCCGCCGTGGGCTCAACATTAGTGAATTGGTCCAACGCCCTGTGGTGACCCGCACCAAGTCACTGCCCCGCACACCAAATCCCTTCTTCGCCATGCAGGACTCTTACCACTGGTCGGGCATTGTCCCAATCCAAGAGTCCCATGAACGCGAATCGTCACGCACTCGTGAGACCTACACTCGTGGTCCCATCGATATCGTGGAGGGTCTGGAAAAGAAACGCCAGAAACGAAAGGAAAAGTTCTGGCGGCAACACTGCCGCAAAGCTGCCAAAGAGCAGACTCAACGGCGCCCTATCCGTGGAAAAGGTGCCGAACGCATGAAGGAGCTTGGTCTTGAAGTTGCTGAGAGAACCAGAGCTTTTGGCGTCGGCGAAAGTACCCAGCTTGTCCTTTCTGTCTGAGGGTCCTTTCTTCGGTTGGCGAAAAAATCTAACCCCTTCTTGTATATACTTGGATGTCTCTGTCGCCTGTTTTTCATTGCTATGTGCAGAACAAGCGTCATGAGGATATCATCACCGCATGTATAATGTGTCCAACGCCTTCTTTTACCTTTCTTTTCTTTTTTTCCTTTTTTTCCCTTTTTGGGCTTTGGGATGGTTTTTTGTCTCTGCATTTACAGGCCGGTTGCTTGTCTTTCTTTTCACATATTTCCCATTCTTACCCCTACCGGTTTTAGTGTACGACTTTCTGTCTTCTGGGATCTTACTGGGTTTTTTGCAGGAGGCGGTTCACACGGAGTAGTATACCCTTGGTTTGGCTTTGAGACTGTACTAGAAACCTGGATGCATAGCTTAAGGCTGAATTAAAATAAATTATAAAGATATAATCAAGATAAACTGAAATTTTGCCCTGGTACTGTCTATCTTGTAGTGACTTGAGGGAAGAGTGAGGATGTCGGTGGCTAGTTTGGGTCACTCGGCTAAGCGCTGAATCAAACGACCAGTCTTTTATAATTTCTTCAACAGGGTCATGCTTATTGAAGTCAATAGGGACGGTGCCTATCGAGGCTGCTTTCTCTAGTTGACAGGGAACATAGTCCACCAAATAGACTGTTCTTGCTCCACGTAGAATTCACGGGGAATAGATATTTACAGGGGAATGCACGAGTTAACTAGTGTTGAAGGCGGGAACCAAATCTTGTGACTTTCCTTACAACTAGTTAGTTGAAGACGGAAGGTCTTCAACCTTTATCACCATCAGTTTTTAGCAGAGATCAGAGCAACTAGTTACTTGCATCCTTTATCGGTATCAATCCAATAAGCTCGAGAGCTTCACATTCATTTTTCTGTTGCAATTATCCCAACAACTTGCTTACGGCTTCGCGAGGCCTTGAAACAAAGATTATTTTCCATCACTAGTTAACTATTCACGGGAGGCTAGCTTACTCAGCCATCAGGTATCATTAACTAACATCACCTTGTTGGCCACTGCAATCTTCCCTCCGCTCGCAACAGACAGACAACCTTATCCCGTCAGTTGCTTTATCGCTGTATTTCGCAGAATTTTCTCGCGAGGTCTGAATAGATTCCATCATGTGGATCATCAACTGGTGTAGGTAGTCCTGCAGTTTTGACCTTATCTTTTCGTGCTCGTGTGAAAGCTGGCCCGACCTCTCTGTTTGCGCCTTTTTGCATTTAATTCGTGTTTTATTTGATCTACTGGATTACTGATGGTATTATGTTTGTTTGAGGCAGTCTACGATGTTTTGGCCTCCCTTGGCTTGCTCAATAAGCATGCGAAGCTCCTGTTCCTAGGTCTCGATAATGCCGGGAAGACGACCCTCTTGCACATGCTGAAGGTATGACGCGTTTTCCCCTTCTCGCGTACCCTGCTGGGTTTGATGGAAATATTCCGGATCACAAAATCTGAATTTATGTTAACGAGATGATTTCTAGAACGACCGAGTCGCCATTCTTCAACCCACCGCTCATCCGAGTACGTTATCTCGATCTTTACCGGACCTGGAGAACCATATACTACGTGGCTAAATGAACTGCAACTAATTGAATCTAACAGCATCCGAGGAACTCGTCATTGGAAACAACCGATTCACGACCTTCGACCTTGGTGGTCACCAGCAAGGTGAGTTTCCCTCCTGTCTCGCCGATGTAGACTCGACTGATGGATTCGCAAATAGCACGTCGCCTCTGGAAGGACTACTTCCCCGAAGTCAGCGGAATCGTCTTCCTCGTTGACGCCAAGGACCACGAGCGCTTCCCCGAGTCCAAGGCCGAGCTCGACGCCCTGCTCGCCATGGAGGAGCTTTCCAAGGTCCCCTTCCTCGTCCTCGGAAACAAAATCGACCACCCCGACGCCGTGAGCGAGGATGAACTGAGGCACCAGCTTGGTCTCTACCAGACGACAGGCAAGGGCAAGGTGCCCCTTGAGGGCATTCGACCCATCGAGGTGTTTATGTGCAGTGTTGTCATGAGACAAGGTGAGTTCTTTTTCTCAAAATTTTTTATTGGATCGAAGCTAATACATGAATGTTTAATCAGGATACGGCGAGGGTATCAGGTGGATGTCCCAATATGTTTAAACTGACCCACTCACCTCTCTACTCATCGACCCATCAATCCTGCCATCAATGATTGTACCATCGTCATGACCGAAAGCTACAAACACTCTGACATGGACAACCACCCACATCTTCCAAAAATACCCCTCCAGACACTCAACCTCCATCTCAGCTTCACAAAGCAGCATGAACCCTTCTCGTCTATTCCCTGCCTCCTTCCTATGCAACGAAATTGCATCTCAATAAATTCAAGTTTACTCGGCCAACTAGCCAACTAGCCAGCAACAACGCACTGTTCGGTTATAACTTATCGAAGTCTCAGTCTCACTAATTCTCAGGTGTTCATTTTCTAGAATTGGCCTCTCTTCAAATTAAACGTCCTAAGTAATGGCGCTGAACTCTATCCAAAATTCAGAGCATCTGAAACTAAACCCACATGTAACGAACGACCTCAAGGAATCCGAGTCCACCGGAATCTACATAAAGACTGTACATAGTCATAGCTACAGTAGAAGCCTGTTTACACTATGGAAGAAGACCCGAAGAACAAAATCCCATGTGATACGATGGAAGGTTGGATGGAGATTCGACATTGTAGGTGTAACCTCTAGGCGAAAAAGATGGTCTATTATCTAAAAAGCGCCAGAAAGGTACATAGAGCTCGGGGAAGGGGTCTATATACTATACTCGGCATTTAGATTCGAGTGTCGGGGATCGAATGTCGATATTTGATATTTTTGAAGTCGATTTGGGAGGGAGGATCGATTTTATGGACATATCGTAGTCGGGCCGAGTCGAGTCGAGTCGCGTGAGAAGTTACCCGAAAGAACGGAGATCGAAAAATCATGTTAAAAAATAGAAAGCGGATAAAGCGCGTATAAAATCTTGGTACACATTCCAAAGACACAAGAGGGTGTCTTGCTTATCTGTTTGGCATTACACTCACAGGAGGGGGCGGAGCGAGTAAAGAGAGGAAAAGAGGTGGTGGAATAAGGCGAAAACAGGGAACTGAGCGCAGAATAATCACGGACAACACCAGATGCAGCCGTCGCTTTCCCTCCCTCTGCCAAACGGATCGAGATAAACACGAGGTAAATAGATGGTGGAGGAAAAGGCGAAAGAGGAATAGAACAAAGACGAATAGAAGAGGTAAATAGAAAAGTGAAGAAAAAACCAACCCCTGTTGGAGCACAAAAGTACCTTCCGTCGTAGAAAATGAAACACAATCAGCGCAAATAATCATTCCGGGGTCGCTGGAGTTTGGGATGCCGGGAGGAAATTGTGGCGATTCTCTGCATGTCGTATAGTTCTCTCGAGAGGGTCGAATGGATTCGTTACGTTCGACCGTCTAATGCAAAGGACATCGATGTCGTAGGAGGTCGAATCTTTCGTGTACTGACATAACGTGGATATATGACGTTTCTATCTCCGCCCGAACCTGCTGCACATGGAAAAGCTCGTATGCTTACTTCTTCTTTTGCTTTCGCGGAGGAGTGATGGGTCGGCCTGAGCTCATTGCCCCGTAAACGTACTTTTGTTTCTTCTCTGCTGGTTTCAAAATCTAAAATTGACGAAAAAGACCAGATTAGCCATGAGATCCTAGAATTCGGCGTTCGACAAAGATCAACATACCTGGAAAGAGCACAGTAAACTTTCGTCAACGCTCATCATTGCACCCGCATTATCAAACTCTCCACAATAATTCGGAGCACTGAAAAGCGTGACTAGTTGTCTCTTTGAAAAGAACTCGTAGCCGTCCTCGACGACTTGGTGTGCACGACATATCAGATCCATATCATGCTTCTGGAGGAATCGCGATACGACGTCCGGTCCGAATGTGAACGAAACACCTCGGTCATTTTCACTCCAGCCCGTGATATCCTTGTCAGGGTCGGACCACAGAAGGTCACACAGAAGGCCACAGTCGGGGATCTGTATCAGTCAGTAAGCCAAAGCCTTGAGCTTTGCGGAGCCAGGCCAAAAAAAAAAAAAAAAAAAAAACAAAAAAAAACAAAGAAGAACAAATCATGATGTCTTGCTTGTGATAATCCGCTGCAAGGCAAAATCTCTTTGTCTGACTGAGGGGTAAGGAGAAGGGGAGGAAGCAAGGATAAACATGATCGGACTTACATCAGTAGGACGCATGACACGGCGAATCTGCTCCATGGAGTTAAGGTCGGGGCTCAAACCACCGTGCATGGTGAAGATTTTTTCATCAATAATCGCAGCGATCGGGAGACAGTTGAAGCAATCGGTGAATGTCTTCCATAGCTTGATGTTGTACCTCCGCTTGCATTCATCGTAGAAGCCGTAGATGCGGTTAATAGAGGCGCACTCGTGGTTTCCACGCAGGACAAAGAAGTTTTCGGGGTATTTGATCTTGTATGCGAGGAGGAGACAGATAGTCTCGAGGGATTGCTTGCCACGGTCGACGTAATCTCCGAGGAAGAGGTAATTAGCCTCTGGTGGGAAACCGCCGTACTCGAAAAGGCGAAGTAAGTCGTAGTATTGACCGTGGATATCACCGCAGATCTAAAATCGTAGCTTTGTTAGCCCGTGAAAAAGGCGTTTAGACAACCGAACCAGCGGGTGGATAAAAGTGTTACCTTGATGGGAGCCTCCAACTCGAGCAAAATGGGCTGAGAGATGAAAATTTCTCTCGCCTTGGTGCAAAGATAGCGAATCTCCGACTCCAAAAGCTGAACTTGCTTGCCAGGTCGGCTGCCCCTCACTTCCAGCAGTCGATCAATGATAGAATCCAGATCCACGTCCTGGTCGGCCATGGCGTATGAACGAAAGACGTAAACGATGAAACCAAAGAAAGGAAAGGGAAAGAAAACGAAATTAATTAAACAGGCGTCCTGCGACGGAAGGGAAGGAGAGTGGCTAAACGGAGCGGTCGGTTCAGTACAATAGATGACGCGGCGCCTACGGACTGTCACAGTAAGGAGAAGATGTTAGAAAGCTCTTTCAAACAACAAGAATAACAGGTATAAAGGAAAAACAATGTTGAATAGACCGCAGAAGAACGCGTCCACAATGCGCTCATGAAATTTTCGGTGACGATTGATGAAGGATAGCGATAGGGGAGAGGGGTGTAAATTTTGCTTACCAAACAGGATCTGGTGAGGTCAAGCTCGAGGGGGCGAGAGCAGGCCGAGTGGCCTTGGAAGGGAGCGGATAAGAGAGCTAGATGCTGCGCGAGATGCGATGAATTTGATGACCCAAGTAGGATAGTTGATGAAGCGCGTTGATAGCGAAGTGTGATGCGGCTCCGGGAAAAGACACCCGCTGGAGGTTGAGATTCTAAGATCGAGTTGGTCGTGGGGAGGAGAAAGGGATAAAGTGCGGCACGAAGCGACGAAAAGATTTGTGTCGAGAAAGTACAGTGAAGGCAATATCTGAAAATCTAAGTTCGTGCAGTGAGGAGAGAGCCTGGAGAAGGGAAGTTCTGAGGCAAACTTGATTAGGAAAAGAACCTAGTGGCGCGAGAGGAGTGGAGGAGGGAAAGAAGTAGTACGTACGTACAGGAAGCACAGGGGATGCTGGATGATGAATCAAGGGATCTGTTGCAAGCTATACACAAGATAGAACTGTAGGAGGGCGAATCGGCAGTTAGTCAGGGAGAAGCTCAAGCTCGAGAGATAGTATCAAAATGCAAGCTTACCAACAAAAGCGACCGAAGCAAGGTGATTTGCCTGGATAGAGATTCGATGATTTCAGCTGAGAAAAACCTGCAACGAGTCGGAGTCGCGGAGAGAAGAACAACAGAGCGCGCTGGTACCGGCATTACCGCTACGTTACCCGCCAGACTGTTGGAGAGCTATCATTGGCTCACAGGCAGAGCGGTCGGCTCTAAAAATAACAACCTCGGGCAGTCAGACCAATCAATACCGCAGTGATACCCAATGTTACGCCTGGTTGTGCCCAACTCAATATAAGAGAACCATGGATCCTCGATGTGTTATATCCTTCTAGATGTATCCAATATTTGCTCTACAATGTTGCAACAGAATGACTCGTCAAAACGTCTCATGCATTAAGTCCGAAACTCATCAGGATTCTTCGCCGGAAAACCGAAAAGCGCAAGCGCAATAAAGAAAAAGCCGCCCAAAAGAAGCAAAAAGTTATACAATCCTGTAACAAGCGCTCGAAGCAACGATTCGACATGCATCAGATCCTCATCAAGTAATCATTAGAGAGGGATGAAGAAGGAAAACAAGGCAAACCAAGCAAATCGAGGTATCAGTCAGCGCGAGAAACGTCAAGCACAAAAATATCAAATCGTCCCAAGAACGCCGTCGACACCGGACCCCTTCGCCAATAAAATACAAGCAGTCTAACGAGAGATTATACAGCCTCTCTGCTGTAGGATGTGGAATATAGTCGTGTGAAAAAAAAAGAAAGTAAGAAGAAAGAGTAGGGGAGAAGATGTGAGGAAAGACAGCATGATGAGTCCAGACATCCGGGCCGTGGCCTTGATAGACCACATAACGCCGTGAACAATGCAGTTGAACAAGCGGCTGAAATATATGCTTGTAAGATGTCGATTATTGCAAAAATGAAGCCGACAGAAAGAGCACTTTTGTCTAAAGATTTCTTGGTTTGCGGTCCATGGTGCCGCCCATTAACCGATGAGGGAATGCGGTAGGATCGATCCATCTCATACGATGTGATGGCCGCCGCTCAAGATAGGCTGATTATTCGCCCTGGTCAACGACTCAGGAGACAGTCGAGATGATTCGTTAAGGTTCGTACCTGTACAAGGAACAGCGATGTTCATTTGTGGCGGATTCCAGGCGTGATCCCGAAGCGCTGCGAGAAAGCTACTGCCCAGCTCTTGTTGGAGGGTTATGAGCTGTTGCCGCTGGAAGTCGCCCTCCACGCCCCAATCAAGGCTCTGAAGCGTGCGCTGCAAAGCGAGGAGGTCATTCCCCGAAACCGCAGAGCTGTTGGCCGTCCCAGCGATTGAGGAATTAAGGTATCCGGCCTGAGGTCCACCATCAGAGTTCCATTGACTGTCCGTAGGCGATGAAACAAACGGATCAGGTAATTGAGGTTCGTGAACAGGAAGGATGGAAGGTACCACCGCACCTGAAGTCCTATCTCCATCAATGGAAAGCATTCCAGATGAGACGGCAATCCTTTTACGCTGACTCTTCCTTCTGCGGCTAAAGCCGACGACTTCGTCGTTGACCAGACGCTCTAACTGTGTGTTGTCGACATCTTGACTAGTTCGAGTAGTCAAGGTTCCTGCAGCAGCAGGAATGGAAGGCTTGCTGACAAGAGTGGAATGGTCTGCGGCTGTAGATCGAATGACGGGCACAACCTCCGGCTCCGCAACTCTCTCCACCAGCTGCTTCCGTTCGGTGTATCCTGGCCCTGAACCATCTATGATGATATCTTCCGAGTACCCCGGGGTACGGCGAAACAGATTGAAGATCGTGACGCGGTAGTTAGGATGCGTCTTCACGAAAGGATTCCCTGCCACCCAGATCTCTCGTATCTCAGGAAGACTGGTTAGCCGAGCAATTTCGGTGGGGTCGGAGAGTTTATTATCGCGAAGATCCAAACGCTCAAGGGACAAGAGTCGTTCGATACCCGCAAGAGAGCGGAGGCGGTTGGCCCTAAGGTTGAGTGCAGTTATCGCAGGGAGAGGGTTGCGAGACAGGGAATGGAGAGACTCTATCATGCAGTTGGAGAGGTTCAATGCTCTCAAGGCAACCAACGACGCCAGACTGTCAGGAACCTCGGTGAAGAGATTAGTCGACAGGTCGAAAGAATGCAGAGTGTTAGCGACAGGAGCCAGGCCTGCCGCAGAGACAGATGTAAGGGAGTTGTCGGCAAGGCCTAGGTGCCGTAGGAACCGCCATTTGGATGGCGAAAGAACAGTCGCCAGTAAGTTCGAGGAACTTCCAGTGCGATAGCCTGAGTTTTCACTCGAGTTTGAGCTTCCGGAGCCGGTCCGCCTGATCCGCGAAGATTGTCCCCTATTATGACGATACGTGGAGTGCTTCGAACTGGTTGGACGGGAAGGTGAGACGCTTCCGGCCCGTTGACGCGGCCTTGCCCCCTCTGATGCTAATCTAATCATAGATGCTGCTTGGGGGCTAGTACTTGATCCAAGCGCGGTGTCTGCCACCGGAGAACCAGGAGCCGAGATGGATCCGACCTGTTCGTGTCTGTTGACAGGCTGGGGGTTGGTGCTTCCACCACTCCACCCTAGCACAGGGGAATTCTGATGCTTTGAAGACCGCCGGCGGCGTTTATCAATGTCATCCAGCACGATGCCTGTCAGCAAATCCGCCGGATCATCAATGTTGGCCCTCTTCAGGGTCAAGGTCCGCAGTTGTTCCGAAAGTCGGTCCCAGCCGAAGAACGAGCGAAAATCTATATCAATAATCTCTAACGCACTCAAGTTTTTGAAGGAGTGAAGAGGAACGGCGGTATCAAAGGGGAACTCTTCGTAACCATGAATCAAGCGGGCGCGACGGTCAGGGGCTAGACGGAGACACGGGATCTTGGTAAAAGCCGAATAGAGGTATTTTATATCGGCTTCTAAGGCAGCCTTGGCTTTTTCGGATTTGGAGGAAGAATTGGACCCCAAACCGAATGAAGACCACAGGGAACTCATACCAGACATGACACTACGGACACTAGACACGGAGTGAATGGAGTCTCTGTCACCTTTGGACCTTTGAGGCTTATTCAGGAATGACACGTAGGATTGCGACACTTCGGTATGGATGTTTTCCAGTCTAACATTCATGGGACCCACGGCGATTGGGATGTCTTCGAATCGGGAGAGGAGATAGAAGAGATGGTGAGGGGTGAGAGTAAGTTTTGCGGGCTTGACGCTCTGCGAGGTAAATTTCAGTGCCCCAAACGACAAAGCTGCCGCGAGGGTTGAGGAGGTCGAGCCCGTAGACGAGCCTGACTGGGGAGATTGTCCATTTTTGGTCGGCTGGCGCTTCAGCTGGAGTGCGTTCGCGAGCGCCTTCTCGTGAGTTCGGACGAAACTAGCGAGATTCTAGCAGGGCCAAGTTAGCACCGCGCCCTCGCAGACAGGGGGGAGAGGATGAGGACGCTCACCTTGATGAAAAGCTGACCATCCGCAGTGTCCAGTTTCTCCATTACGGATAGTGGGATGTCGGAAGACAAGTTCAGTTGGGCGAAGTTTGGAGAACGTCGCTCAAGCACTCGTAAAATAGGAAAACCCGGTCGACATTTTTGCTGGCAGGCAACGGAGGAAAATCGCGATACAACCTAGACGAGCAAAGTTTTAGTACCGAGTCATGATAATAGAAGATGCGACTGAAGATGAGGAGGATAAAAGGACAGGCAATTTTGAGGCTCTCTGGTAAGGGGGGTGACATAAACAAAGATACTGCAGCCACAACAATTCAATGGCATTTGTTACCGTACCTAGAGAGGTCCCGGGGAAAGGGATAGAAAGAAAGACGGGGAAAGAAAGGTCTTTTCTATTTGAAGAGATAGGTCGTCGCCCGGACAAACCCGCAAAGCAAGGAAAGGAAAGAGCAGCGATGAAGGACAAGGTCGGTTCGGAGTCTCCAAGAAAAGGAGAAGATATGAAGAGGGAAGGGAGAAGGAAAAAAGGACCGGGGAGCTAGTAATATGCAAGTACAGAACAGTGGCGCTTGGTAGACTCACCTTGAAGGAGGGGTGGATAAGGATTCAAGGATGTGCAGCGGCGTAATGGTCAATCAGCTGAGGGCAGGAGGGGCTAAGCTGATATGTAATAGTCGATGTTATATCATATCAGCGCCCGGTTTTGTTGATAGAAGACTTTGACTTGGGAGCTGATCTGAGGAATTGAGGGCGAGAGTTTAGAGATAGGAGAACGATTATCATATGCGTTCCATGGGACTTCTTATCAAAAGTAGAGAATCGTATGGTGCAGTGGAGACATGTCGCCTGCGAGTTGCGATATGTATTCCAGTTTATGGTTTGGTAACGGTAACCATGGGAAATGGTCTATGTTTCTTCGCCCGTCAAGACTCACTCTCTGCCGTCTACCATGATAGTGGGGTTCCGTCAACTTTTTTTTACCTGGGTCCGCACGTTGTCTTCCACGATCGCTTCACGTTCAGAACTTCAGGGCGAAGATTCTTCTATGCAGATGATGCAACAAGCTGAAGCTAAGAGACGGAAATGTGTCCTTATTCGTAGGCCCTTTCCTGTCACAGCCACCGATATAGGCGTCAGTCGGCCCGGTCATGGGCGTGATTGGGTGGTTGGCAGACGTGCAGCTGATAGACTGAGATAGCCCGCCTGGCACTTCCTTCGAGGTTAGCTTCAGATTTAGTGAGCCCGAGCGTCTGCGACTTGATGCACATCGAGCGAATCACATTCCTAGTCGCGACACCTGCATGACGCTTTTCCTCGAGCGGCTCGAGGCAAAGGATTGGCTGCATCAAAAGGAAATCACAATCCTGGCACGCACCAACAGCATCGTCGCAACTGCTGCACTCAGATGGACTGTACAGGTTGGCGCATCGGAGAGAAGCGAGTGCAGCGGATCGGTGCCAAGGACTGAGCGCTTATTTACAGATCTCTTGCAAAGTTGCAAGAGTACGATATCACGGAGTTGAGTGTTGACTGTTAGCATTCCATGACCATCGCCGTCACCCCATCAATACAAGGCAACCTCGGAGGCTCGAGTGGAGAACCGCAGCCTCGATATGTTGCGATGATACGGAGTAGAGAATTGTTATCAAATGACCGCCGCAAGGCTCGGGCTTCTTAGCCGGTCAGACTCATACTCTTCAATCTTCGTACAGGTCTCCGTAACCGGATGCTATATTTGCATCACACCGCTCCCTCTCCCAGTCACACCATCTTTACATTCCTTGCCCCTCCTCCTAAAACAATTCTCTCTGATATCCTCATCATTCGACGTCAGTTCCATGGTTCAAGCCCACCCTTCTTCATCTCCACATACCTTATTGTCCTGATGATCAACACTGATCGTTCTCGATATCCGAATTGGCTCATATTTCGCTTCGATGATGATTCTGACAAGCCTCGTGTTTGCTGGGATCTCCCTTCTCGGTTTAACCAAAAGCAAAGTCTTGAAACAGGGATGCAATTTTCCGACAGAACACCCCCAAAACAGTATACTCCTTACTTTCGCTACCAGGGATAGACGTCTCCCTACCTTACTGTTCTCCGAGATACTGATACAAAAATCTACGAGCACGTTTCTCCCTGATTTTGATATCACAAACCACCTGGTCCGTGCAAAGACGAAAAAGAACACATCCCTGGCAAATCGCGGGGAATACAGAAATGCAAGACTTGAGTTGACATTCTCAACGCTCGGCCTATATTGGCCTCGGTAGCACTTGTCATGGTCAGTGTAGGTTTCACGCTTCTGCTGCTGACCACGTTGGGTATTCGAAGCATGGGCAGAACAGCATGGCCATTGGTACATGATGGTATACCAACCCTGCACCTGATCGATCCTAGGCTTTTAGTGCATCACTGCTAGTATAGCCCACCACTCTTCTTTGTCTTCAGAGCATCTGCAATTCAGATTTAACCTGAATGGTTGATATCGCTGGAAGATCGGCATTTTGGAGGCAAGAACTCCAAGGTTCATCTGATCGTCCAGTCAGAACCATTGAAAATTCGCTGGAAACAATAGAAATGTGTCATGATCTGCCATGGGTGTCCTATTTCCTACTTGAAGACGGCAGTCACGGAATAGAACTGGATATCTGACTATGTGTCAAAGCAGAGACCATAGACTGTATGGAGTAGTGTTTGGGTCTGGAAACCCACGACATTGGTACCAACATACCCTGACGTCGGAGACGTCGAAAATTTGAAGTCATATCTATACGCTGAAGATCCCGACTTCGTCAGCGTCTGTGCGGTTACTTCAACAAGGATAGATAGGCAGAATATCCTCCAAACCCAGTCGCAACCCCAAGCTTCAGACCTTCAACCCATTGGTGGCGGACACCCTTGTCCTACTTAAGAATCCCAGAGGCTGAGCTGATGAACCGTCCATAGTCCCTATCTCTAAATCAAACACGAGGATTGCGGGGTATCCCTGTCACGACATCGCGCAATCCCTCCGACGTCCCTTTCTTTCCTTGACCTGACCGTCTTTTCTGCACCACCACCACCAACGGTCCCGCCCCGGTGGTGATTGGAGAATGGCAAGGCAACCGACTAATGAAGTGAAAGAGACGAGCCCATGATGATTTGCAGCTAGCGCTGTCGATGATCCTGGTCTCTTAGCTGGAGATAAGTTGCAACCCGCCTCTGTTACATCTGAAGGAGCACTAACTATGCTAATTTCCAACGCTCTAACTGTTATCGGGCGCTTGGTCTCACTCCAAACTCAATCACGATGCAATCTCGCCAACCGCGAAAAAGGAAACGTGCTTCGAAGCGAGATTTGCTTTTTCTCAGCGAGATACGTACTCCGGAGTACGGAGTACAGAGTACCTGTACGTACCTATCCAGTCCAGATTTCGTTTACGGAGTAGATATATATCTCCAGTTCAAGCCTGAATAAACATTATTATCGTCACAACCAACTCGGTTTAGTAGTGTACCAAACTTCCAATTTACCTTCTCGCGCCGTAGCCGCCCCGAGCTTTATCATCCTCAAACCTTAGTCCGGCTACCAAGGACAATCTTCGTATACAAACCTTCTACTCTACAGCCTAGTCCATATTACGTACCAGCCTCCCGAGGTAGACTACTGCGGAGTACGGAGTACAGTGCATGGAATTTAGTCGCAGCACTCGCAGTACTAGTAGTAAAAGGAGTGCAACAAAAGAGGGGTGTTTCCTAAACAGACAAGCCGCATGACGCTTAAGTTAAACTCCGATCAATGCACAGACTACAGTTAGTTGGTGCCACCCTTCAGAGCAGAGAGCCGATTCGATGTAGTTCAATTTAGTCCCATGCGATTGAGAATTGAGGATTGAGACGAGAGATCGGAGTCCGTGAGACGGTTGGAATATTGACATTTATTAGTATTGTTGTCAATTCGTCGTACCTGGGTAGTAGTTTGATTCCTCCGCTTTCTATCAGATGCATGGAAATGCTACTAGGGGGTCTCGGCAGGTTTCTTTCATGTCTGCTAGTTAGTCTAGTAGGTATGACTATGCATGAAATTTATATTGGATAGATTATAGGTTGCTTTAGTCTTAACAATCTTACCTTAGATTCCGGATTACCATCTTTATCCATCTGTCTGGTCTAGGTAACTACATACAAATTGATAGACAAGGACCCCTCCATCTTGACTTCAAGTGATACCTTTGCATACGGACTCGCCTCACACGGGATGCATGGAGAATTGTGGGCGCAACGCAATCGCTGATTTGGCACTGGAACCGCGTGCGCGGGCGGCGGAACAAACAATGGGACCTTGGGGAAGAAGGTGTTGGATCCATGGATTGTGATTTGTGACGGAGAATGATTGTCGCTACTCGGAGTGGATGGACCCGCCTCTTTCTTTATCTTGAAGTCCGAGAGCCCCTCCTTGATAGGTGACATCAAACTAGATAGTTCCGTATAGTTTCGAAGTCAGAAAGGCTCACAAAGAATAGGAATCTGGAGGCTTAAGGAGATATTGTGTATATATTATACAAAACGGCCTAAAAGGGTGAAGCCGCATGGCAGAAAGGGGATCCCGGCATCGATCAGATAGTAAGGATACGACGCTATTTTCGCCAATTGCTTCTTGGCAGCCGCGTGCACGCGAAGAAGTTCAGTAAGGTCGAAAGCGACGCTCTACGGACTCACGGAGTAATCAGTACGATAACAGCTTCACCGCTTAATCCAGAGTTATTCTGCCACAAGCTACGCGCTAAACCCAAAAGGCTCACGTATAAGCCATCCTGGGCAAAACTGGGCTAGCCCGTGACGTCGAGATGTCATCAGTCCATCACCACTTCGACAAAACAAACAGACCCCAGCAACCCAGCATGACCAGACCAACAAACCGACGATGGAAAAATCCATAGACGGCGACGACAACCCATCCCACACAAAACCCAAATACAGCGCTAGCACAAACCCCAACCAGATCCCCGACCATGACACCGAGTTCATCAACGACTCCGACCTGCAGCAGTTCGAAAAGGCGCTGACGGACCAAGACGCGGACCCGCTTATCGCCCTGAATGACTGGCGTCCTGTTTACCAGCGTGTGCGGCGAGGCGGACGGAATACACGGACTAAGAAACGGCCCCCGAAACGATCGAAAGACGAGACGAGGGAGGGGGTGGTTTATACCGTGCTGAAGTGGCCGTTTCTGTTCATAGTTCTTGGGTGGATTACGGTGTTGGGGTTTGGGTATGCGCTTACGAGGATCTATGTTTTTTTGTATGAGCAGTGGGTGACGTGGAGGGGGAAGCGGGAGAGTCTGAGGCGGGAGTTGTATAAACATGAGGATTATGGGGATTGGATGGAGTCAGCAAAGGCACTGGATGAGTATCTGGGGAATCAGAAGTGGAAGAAGCTGGATGAGTATGCGTATTATAATCACTTGACGATACGGAAGCTGAAGGGGCAGCTCAAGGCTGTGAGAGTGCAGGTTGAGAAGGGGTTACCGGATGGGCAATCGGAGGTTGCGATTGAGGAGCTGTGCAATCTGCTCGAAGCTTGCGTGAAGAACAACTTTGGAGGGGTGGAGAATCCGAGGCTCTACAGCGAGGCTTATTCAGGGACGAAGGATTTGGTTCAGGATTATATTGATGAGGTCCATGCTTGCATCAAGGTTGTTTCCGAGTCGAGGCAGGCTAGTGATGGGGATAAATACAACCATTTCAAGCATCTGGATACAAACTTTGGTCGGACGGCACTTTGTCTGTCTGGAGGAGCGACGTTCGCTTACTATCATTTTGGTGTTGTTCGAGCGCTTCTGGACAATGAAGTTCTTCCGAGTATCATTACTGGGACTTCAGGAGGAGCGGTTGTTGCCGCTTTGGTTGGTACGAGAACAGACGACGAGTTGAAAGAGCTGTTGGTACCTGCCTTGGCACATCGAATAAGGGCGTGTTCAGAGGACTTTACGACCTGGGTGCGACGCTGGTGGCGGACAGGCGCGCGCTTTGATACGATTGCCTGGGCCCGTCAGTGCAGCTGGTTCTGCAGGGGCTCTACCACGTTTCGAGAGGCGTATGAGCGCACAGGTCGCATACTGAACGTGTCATGTGTACCATCGGATCCTCATTCGCCGACGATCTTGGCCAATTACCTCACGTCGCCGAACTGCGTTATATGGAGTGCTGTGCTTGCATCCGCAGCGGTCCCTGGTATTCTAAATCCGGTAGTTTTGATGATCAAAAAACGCGATGGTACTCTTGCTCCTTATTCATTTGGTGATAAGTGGAAGGATGGCAGTTTACGGACAGATATTCCCATCAAAGCACTGAATCTTCACTTCAACGTCAATTTCACCATCGTTTCCCAGGTAAGTCCCTTGAAGCCCGAAAGACCGTGTTTATACTAACCCTGACAGGTAAACCCTCATATCAACCTCTTCTTCTTCAGCTCTCGAGGAACCGTCGGCCGCCCAGTTACCCACCGGAAAGGACGAGGCTGGCGAGGCGGCTTCCTAGGATCCGCAATAGAGCAATACATCAAGCTAGACTTGAACAAATGGCTCAAAGTCCTCCGACACCTGGAGCTACTACCCCGACCAATGGGCCAAGACTGGAGCGAGATCTGGCTCCAGAATTTTAGCGGGACCGTAACCATCTGGCCAAAAACTGTCCCGTCCGACTTCTACTACATCCTCTCCGACCCCAGTCCTGAGCGCCTCGCCCGTATGCTCCGTACAGGCCAACAGAGCACATTTCCTAAAATCCAATTCATCAAAAACCGTCTCAAGGTTGAATCAGCCATCCTAGACGGCCTACACCGCTTCGCTCCATCTGGCGGGCGAGTTGCATCACCCAAACAACCTTTCCCTCTTGACGATACCGATACAGACGGAGACGCAGATGGCCAAGACCATGATCTCAAAGAACAGCGCCTTAACCGAAACCTCCCAGATCGGGAAGCTAAATACCACAAAGACGACTCTATGTTCTCGGATACATCAGACGGCATGATCTCCGCTGAAACAAGCTCGGTCGACGAGAACGATAATACTCTTCTACGGCCGCCGGGTGGTCGGCGGGGGAGCGTATCTAGCCTCTTTGAGGAAATGCGCAGACAGTCTGCTGTTTTCTTCGATGACCCGGATCTTTACAGGGTTGGGCCGTGAGTGAGGGAATTATCTACTCGCACATAGCGTACAAATGCATGTATTACCAGAAAGATACCTAATTTTAGCTTGTAATTGTTTATGGATGAAGTCTGTTATTTGGTGCTGGGTGGGTTCGTTTGGTTAGATTAAGTTTAGTTCATGATTAGATACCACATTGTACTCGATATCCGGTTTCACGTCCTCATCAATCCAATGGAATCACGATACTTCTACTACAGGCAAACTAGACGAACCAGCCGAGTACGGTGTATGTGTACACCATACACTGTTTCTACCAGATCCATCTGTGAGGTCATTTACAGTCACCGACCGCCCAACTACCCAAAGTCCTCGTCTCCGTAGTCGTGCATCATCAAGCCCTGACAAAGCGATAGCGCGCCCAGTGGACACTGAACGGTGGCACCATCCATAATCCCTGTGCCACATCCATGATCGGAACACTAGAATAGAGATCAGATCATCCCGGATCTCATTCTCCATCGGTGCATCCACCCACGTCATTGTGCATACGGCTGCGCTAGTCCTGAGGGGCTTATGAGGGGCTCCTGAGGGGCAGCGGGATGTCGAACAAGGATTATGGATAAGGAGGTAGGGCGGCACACCGCTAACCTTTAGACTACCTCTAGAGACTTGAGGGACGCGGTACGCCTGACTCGTTCGTGAGTTGATCATCGGAAGATGTTTAGCTTGACTCTATTTACCGAAAATAGAACTTCGAGTTTTAATTCGAGGGCTGAGGGATTCGGCTTCCGGTTCTTATTCTTGGGGCTATTATCATGTGTTCTTGGTGGGGTAATCTGTGCTGATGACCTATTTGTAATGTACTCCGGGTGTACTGGCAGGTTTAATTGCCGGAAGTACAGTGGGAGTGACGTCTGCTCTGTCCTCGGTACTCCGATGAAGGTATTGATGATAGTGACTGAGGGGGTGGCGAGTATCTTCATTGTTCAAGGTTCACATGCTCTCTGTATTGGGTCTCGCTGGAAGAGAGTACTCCGAGAGATCTCCGTACTGATGTAGAGCAGCGCTCCTACTCGCTCGATACTCGATACTCTGTGCCCCGTACACGGCGCTAACTAGATTACAAGCCAAGTTGCTGTGATATCCTGCGCTGATCGGAAGTCACCGTTGAGCACGTAGAGATTCTGCAGGCCGACTGCGGCTTCGCGTGAGAAGTTCTCGACAAAGGAAGAGTGTGATGGTGTCGCCACGCCGACTATAGCCGGGTCTACGCCTATGTCTGTCATTGGGACATCGTTGTCGCTGTCCTTACCTGTGTTGTTGATGCTGGTGGTGCTGGGGCGATTGGCTTGTATTTGCTTGCCGAGGTCGAGGACGCGGTTGTAGCCTTCTACTGCAAGATGTGCAAGTCCGAGGGTATGCCAGACACGGGCGAAGTTGAATTCCATCTCTTGTTTCTCGACGAGGAGGGCTCCTGGGTGTTCTCGGATGCGTCTGTACTCGTTCAAAAAGGAGAGACCTTGCATGATTTGGTAGTGGCGGTTTTCAGACTGTCGTTTCATGGAATGGTGGATATAACAGAGGGCGATAGAGAGGAGAATAGCCGGGTTCCTGTCGTCCAGGGCATACGCACGAAAGAAGTAGTTCAGTGCTGGGAGGAAACTGTTCCCCGAGTAGAGGATGTGGCCGTAGAGAACCAGGAGGGCGACGTCCATACTATTCGCCGGTATTGCTTCGCCCGCCTCGTCTTTTGTCGAGAGAGCGGCTCGTTCTTTATAGACGGACTCGCGGATGCCCCTGTGTGGGCGGTTTTCGTCTGGGATGGTGAAGTCTATTGCTTTGATTTGGCGAAGCATGAACTTCATTAGAGGGGATGAGTGGAAGAGGGATCTGTGGGGGTCGCCGCTGACACAGCTTAACATGGCGAAGAGACGGTATGTGTCTGTTACGAATTGATATTCTTTGATGAACCAGCGGGCTTCGTTGGTGAGGGTTTCCTCGTCTTGAGCTCGGAGTGCGCAAGCTACAGTCGGTTAGTTCTATTTCAAGTCCTGAGAGATCAGGAGTACTCACTGAACCAGCATACATGGATGAGACGGGTGCTGGGTTTCGAGTGATACCAGACACTTGCGTCTGCGGCCGCTGCTAGGGTCTCATATGCTTCGTCCGGCTCGTTTTGCCCTGCTACTACGAGAGCATACTGGAGGAACAGGTCAAGCCATGCGTCGAACGTGATGCCATGGTAATCTGTAGGGATGGTAGTTTGTAAAGGCTCTTCAGTGTTTCCTGAATATTGTCAGTGGAGCTCTAAGAAGGAGACTGGGCTCATCGCACCGAGAGACTCTTGAAGACGATTTGCCATTTCCTGCATTTCATCGATCAAGGACGATTTGCCTAGATTGTTACTGTAACCGAGGAAAATCATTTTCCGCTGAAGGGGATAAAAAATCCTGTTGGACCGGAATTCACGCAACAAAGCATCCGCTATATCCAACCAGTCCTCTGTTGCCTCGGCGTCGCCGACTTCCAGCCTAGGCTCGAGCTGCTGCAATTTGATAGAGAGGAATTGTATATTTTCCGTCCTTTCAACCTCACCCGCCTCGCCCGACTCTATGCCGAGGGCAGCTGCAGGACCGGCAGTTGGTTGCTCGCCAGACACCTGGTCTTCTGTGCTAGGCTCTCCTGAATCCATTGATTTGAACTCCTTTGCAAGCTCCCCGAGCCGGGTATCTTTTCGTCGACGATGACTTCTGGTTTCTTGTCTTCCCAAGAGAACAGCATCGTTGACATACTTGAGCGCTTCTTCAGTCATGCCAATGCTCTCGTAGAGTTTAGCAAGCTGGACTCGTGATCCGATGTGTCGTGTGTCATAGTCTGAGACGGTGAGATAGCAAGTTTCTGCCTGTTCAAGCCGGTCTAGTACTCGACAGCAATCTCCCATGGCCATAAAGAAGCCGACATCGGCGTGTTCATTTGTATGCTGGATGGGCGTGTAGAACCGGAGTGCCGCCTCAAACATCTCGGCATCCTTGAGTGCATCCGCGACTTCTCGAAAGAGGTCACCGTAGTCGTAAATTCGAGCACCGGCCGAAGTATCTTCCGGGTTCAACCACTCAAAGTGGTGCTATACAGGAGTTAGAAGACCGTAAGTCGGTCTGTGTTTGAGACTTACGGAGGCTTCATCAATGTGCTCAGAGCCCATCTTCAAACGAAAGACACCCATTTTGATACGAAGCTCAAGCGGTAGTCCCAAGCCATATGAGTCTCGCGGCCACCGTTTCGGAACATATCCAGCTGCTTTGATTCTTCTCGGAGAGTCATCCGCGTCCCATTCACGATCATCTTCATCAAAGTCCACCCACATCACGTCATCCTCTCGTCCCAAGAGCCATCTGGAGACTGTTTTCAGAGCTTTAAGCCCTTCATAGTATCGATTGAGATAGCTGTAAAGCTCAATATAAATATTGGCATCAGACCAGGTGAATTCCGGTGTCTCCTCGCAGTTTTTAGTCATAAACTGCCCGATACTGGTCGACCATTGGTCGACGGCCTTCTGGTATTCATTTTGCTCAATGTAGATTTCTGCGAGGAGCCGAAGAGTCCTTACATCGTTTGGAAGGTCTTTCAAAATCCTCTCGTACTCAGTCACCGCTCTGCCCTTGTGGCCCAACTCTCGACAGATAGCAGCTCGCTCAAATCGGGCATTGAAATTACGAGGGTCAATTTCAATTACACGGCTGTAGCAGTACAGAACGTCTGACAATGCAGCCTGCCTGTCATCTCCTGCTTGTTCCAGTATCATCCTTGCTACCTTGGCCCAAACACCGGAATCTCTTGGTCGAGTATGAGCACCACTGAACAGGGCTGTAACAGCCTTCTCCTTCTCGCCTTGAGCCAAGAAAATTTCTGAAAGCAGAGAGTGAGCGGCAAACATCTCAGGATTGATCTGAATCGCACGCTTAACCGAATCGATGGCGCGGTCATAGTCACCATCAATGAAAGCCGAGGTCGCCTCAGAATGTAGAAGCTTGAATTCTGGGCTGGGCTCTAGTGGTTTGCGGGGGCCTCTTCTGATCCCTTTTCCACCTCGGGCGCCATATCGACCGGAAAATCGTCCAGTACGCCGACGCCGCCCACCATATGTCTCATCATCTTGGCCTGAGACTTCAGCGTCATCATCCGAGAGCTTCTCATCTCTGTAAGAGTTGGTTAATGTGCTAAGTTGAAAAAGCTATATTCGAGTACTGACGATGATTCTTCAGAGCTGGATAATTCATATGTGGTTTCTGACTCGGCGCCGTCAATATGAAGTTGCTCCTCCCCGGAATACTGGTCTTCAACAATGGGAGATTGCTCGGGTCCTTCAGAAAACAGGCCTTTGTACAAACGGGGGTCTATGACGGAATGATTTGAAGGGTCGGTTGAGACGGGCGGTTGACTTCCTTGCCATGGATATTGGAATGTTTCATCAATATCTGGATAGAAAATCTCTCCAGGAGGCGGGTATTGGTCAGGATTATCCTCGTCAGGGTATTCCATTTTGATCTATTATCGTATTGAGACAATCATTGGACGACGAACGAGTTGATAGTGACAGTCTAGACTCCAACTAGGTTGAATATGAGGCTGGGCCCTAATCGACTCGCACTCAGGGGTAGAAACTGGGATAGATGGCAGCAGAACGGTACAGTAGAGGAGATATCAAGAAGAGACGAAGGTAAAGTCTTCAGGTTGAGATCCAGTGACCAGGTTGCCTAATCCGGACAAGCGTCAACCGTCAACCGTCAAGAGTTTTCTTCATAAATCCCGAGATCTGACTAAGGCCCCGCATAAAAGCCTTCATTGTCAAATTTAGTCTCGGTTGAGGGCTCGAGTCCAGAGTCTTCCATTATTCCTGTTCCAACTGTTCTGTTCTTCAACTCCGTCGTGCTGCTTTGGCTCGTTCATCCCCTTTGATTCCTTTCTTCTCTTCATCCTCTGCTTCCGTTTCCCACTTCCTCCGCTTCTTCGTCTCTTTCTTACTCTCCTTTCCTCCCTCCCCTCTCCGTCTCATCCGTCCCCCTTTTGGGTGATCTTACAGGTTCCGCTGTCAATCCGTGTTTGACACACTGTTGCAGTGATTCCTGATAGTCTTTCGTTACGGAAAACGATTCAAGAATAGAAGATAAAGACCGGAAGGATCAAGGAGAAAGGCACGCTGCTACAGAAGCCATTGTGACAACTGGGATTTCCCTCCGACGAGCCCTCGCATCATTCATTCTAATCGCGATTTCTTCGATCGCTTTCTTTGTTCTTCTCGCTCTCTTTTGTCTGAGAACTCCTTTGATGCCATTTCGATTCGATTCCCTTGGATCCGAGTCAAGTAGTGCAGCCACTGGACTGGTCTGTGCCCCGATCGTCATCGCCTAATGCTCATCGGTTGGGTATTCGAATTCTGACAAAAGCAACGCGCACGATTTCCCTTGCAGAGACATCGTTCATCTTCATTATAATCTTAGTATCAACACTGTCTAATCCGGTTCCGAAAAGCCCGCTTCGACCCAGGATTCCAACTCGAACTCACGCAAACTCAGCAGGTGCTGCAGGTGTTTTGCAGTAATAACCATCCTTTCTGTATCTATTATCCACCGAAGCCTTGCGGACGAAAATCTAAAACCTACCCTTCGTCGAGCTTTTTTGAACCTCTATCGGTATCGTCTTTCCTCATGGCTAGTCACATTATCGGCAATCGCAATAGCACGCCGGAAGCTTCCAAGTCTTCTCTCCGACCCCCCTCCGCATCCCGCAACCTCGCTACTCACCAGCTACGGGCTTCTGCCGATATGTCGGGATTTCCTTCTCCTCTTTCGTCCCGCAGCATCCGCCCTGCATCCGAAGTATACTTCAACCAGTTGGCTCAGACGCCGAGTAACACGGAGGATCCCCTTGACCGGGCGGCACAACAATGGCTCGCGGATATCGACCAATATGAGACTACTTTGGAGGAGATGGCCGCAGCTACGCTGGACCAGGACTTCAAAGATGAACTCAGTGCTATCGAGCAGTGGTTCCGAGTCCTGAGCGAAGCAGAGCGGACTGCTGCCCTGTATGCTCTGCTGCAGCAGACTACTCAGGTGCAGATTCGTTTCTTCATCCAAGTGTTGCAGCAGATGGCCAAGAGCCATCCCATGTCAGGTCTGCTGTCTCCGGCAAACTTTGGCGAGAAGGGTATGTACACTTCTTCAACTTCTTCCTAGGTGTGGCTGACTCGCGTAGACGCCATGTCCAACCGTCTGAATGATGCGATGTCCAAGCTCAATGTAGATACTTCCCGGCACTCTCTCGGCCGTCCTCCGCCCTCGCCCGGTGCCAAGCGCAATTCCGGCCTCGACTCGTCTACCATCAACGCCATGTTCCCCGATGCAGCTGCCGCCATCGCGAAAAAGAAGGCCGAGTTCACTCAGCAGACGGGTAATGCGCCCCCCTCCAACAGGAACAGTGCCGTTTTCAGTGACAGAACATCCTTTGTTGCACCCACTATTTCCGCCCCTGACAACAATGCGGACAATCTGACTCAGCCGCCTGTGTCGCCGTGGGCTCAACGCGGTGCGTCGGAGCCTCAGCCACCCATTGCTCGGCCCAAGTCGTCCTCTGGACAGCAGCCTATGGGGCAATTCAGCCAGTCTGGTTTACGGTCTCCCCTTCCCACTAGTCAGACGGCGACCATCCCGGCTCCTGACCACGAAGCCCCGCTGCTTTCGCCTTATAATGTGGGAAACGCCAGCTGGGCTTCAATGACCAACACCCCGATGACGGCGACTTTTGGCCACCAGATGGGTGGTCCTCACCAACAAGGTTCGCAAGCCGACATGGTGGCTAATGCCACCGCAATGAAGCTCGCTGCGCTGTCGACTGTTAACAACCGTATCGCACTGGATGACGCTCGTAAGTACCGCCGGGCTCGGTCAAACGACGGTCATGGCAAGAACAATGCAGCCACTGGTGGGGGCCATTCGATTCCCCCAGGTGGCCTTGCCAGCCCTGGGATTCCCGGAGGCAGCCATCTCGTTGCTGGACAGCTTCTTAATCCTCAGCAATTTGCCGCCTTGCAGGCACAGCAACATGCAGCCATGGCAGGACACCGGTCCCGGCCTACCTCCCCCGGAATTGCCATGCAGGGCGGTGCTTTGGGACCCATGGGATTCACTTCTCCGCAAAACAACGGATTCTTGGCGGCCTATGACCCGAACAACCCTTTAATGGGTAATGGCTTGGGAGCACTGGGTATGGGACAGTTCGGGCTTGGTGGCCATGATGGTTATCTTTCAGACCACTCGGAGATCAATCGCGGTCGTTCCCCGCGTGGCCGTCGTGGCAGCTCTAAGCCGCCAGAGGATCCCACCGACCCAACTCTCCTCCAGGATATCCCTAGCTGGCTGCGGTCGCTGCGATTGCACAAGTATACAGATCATCTCAAGGATTTGAAATGGAGCGAACTGGTTGAGCTGGACGATAAACAGCTGGAGGATCGTGGTGTTAATGCCCTTGGCGCTCGGAACAAAATGCTTAAGGTACGTATACCACGCCCCTCCATTCTATTCTATTTGCTAAACTGACTTGGTATATAGGTCTTCGAGCAGGTCAAAGATGCCAAAGCCGATGGAAAGCTCGAAAATGTTGCATAATTTGCATCTACATGAACATTTCGCTGAATATTTCTCTCTTTTTTCTTCATTTTCATTCCATTTTCATTCCATTGCATTAATTTGACTAGATTGGCTATGGGCATAAGTGGCAGGATCCGATTATTTCCTAGGAGCGATCTTGGAGGAGCACCGCCTAGCTGCGTCCGGGCCGGACACCTGCTGGCCAGCCAGAGGAAGCGCCTGAGCTAATTGATTGATTGTATGTTGTACGTTCTGTTCGATGGATACGGTGATGATGAGAGGCTTGGACACGTGTTTGAGGGGCCCGGCTGTGTCTCAAATGCGACGCCTAAGCTGAAAATGGTTACGACGACGAGCATGTAATGGTTGAGTACAATAGTGTTAATATGACTACAAGATGTCTTCGATCAATGTCAATAATGTTTCAAAGTTCAAATACATAATTGAGGCGGAAGTTTTCGGCAGAATCGCCAGATAACTTCACCTCGTGTCATTGGAACCTCATACAACTTCAAACACAACTTATTCAATACCTCAACCCACCACGTTCATTCTCCCAGAACCAAGATAAAGCGATCAAAATGCCACCAACAAATCAAGAACTCTCCCTCCTCATCAACCCTCTCGTCCCCGAATCCCTTCAACACAACAACCGAGTTCGTTCACCCATCCTATCCCACTCCAACATAAAACCCTCAATCAATCAAGGAACAACTAGCTAACGAGACAAATTAGGTCCTAAGCCAACTCCACTCCCTAACCTCCTTCCTACTCGGTCTAACAGCCGGAATCCTCGCCCTCCAATCCGCCACGGGCTTCATATTCTATTTACTCGGGACAGTGACCGTCTCCGGACTCTTCCATCTTGTTCTGTTGTCGAGGTCGTCTGGAAAGGGCGCCGGGCGGTATTATGCAGGGTCGAGCGGCGAGATTGAGGGGTTGACTGTCGGGAAAAATGGCGTTGTGACGGATGCTGGGAGCGGGCTGAGAAAGGGGGCCTGGAGGGATGTGTGGTTTGGGGGCGGTGTTATGAGTGAGGCGCTGAGTGGGTTTGTGCTTGGGTGGGCGGGTGTTGGGGGTGTTTTGAGGTGATTTTTTCTTCTTTGGTTACATCCTGTTCCCTGCGATGGGGTTGGAATTCGAGGAGGGCGGTTAGGCTTGGCTTGACCTGGCCTGATTGTTTATGAGGTAGGCATGGTCACAATGATAATGGCATTGGCTCTGGGCTAAGGATTGGTTAGATAGGGTAGAGTATTGAGAAAAGAGAGCAACGCTGTATTATAAACTTTCTATCTGACAATCTGCATGTCTATCTTTTATGGGGGGAATCTTGCTTCTCACGATACAATCTGGCTGATACTGTATATATCAACATTCAGGAAACTAACCATCAACAGCCTGGTTCAAAGCATTCACGCGATAGCTCTCACTCCGCTCAATCAACTCCGCATGCGTCCCTTTCTCTACACACCTCCCCTCCTCAACCAAAAATATCACATCCGCCTTCCGAATCGTATACAGCCGATGCGCAATCGCAATGACAGTGATCCCCCTCGCAGCCTTCTCCAACCCATCCTGCAACAACCGCTCAGACTCGGCATCCAACGCACTCGTCGACTCATCCAGCAGCAACAGTCTCGGCTTCCGAATCAACGCCCTCGCAATCGCAAGCCGTTGCTTCTGACCACCCGACAACCGATCCCCATTCGGCCCGCAAGCCGTCTCATACCCATCAGGCAAGGACATAATCGTCTCGTGGATATTGGCCAGCTTGCTCGCCTCCTCGATATCGGCTTGTGTTAGCGCCTGTCCTGGCCGCGCGCCAAGCTCGAGGTTGAACCGGATCGTGCCGTCAAAGAGCACGCTGTGTTGCGGGACATAGGCGATTTCGTCGCGGAAGGAGAGGTCTCGGTAGGTGATGTCTTGGTTGTCGATTTCGATGCTCCCGGAGGAAGGGGTGTAGAGGCGCTCGATGAGCGAGATGATGGTTGATTTCCCGGCTCCGCTGGGTCCGACTAGGGCGGCGAATTGGCCGGGGGCGATGGATAGGTCGAGGCCGTGGAGGACTTGGGTATCTGGGCGGGCGGGGTATGTGAATTGGACTTGTTTGAAGGATACGGCGAGGCCACTGCGGGTGGATGGCGATGGGGGAGGGGGTTTCTGCGTGGGGTGTGAGATTCCTTCGGGGTCTGCGGAACCAGGGGTTGTGATGGGGTCGGAGAGGTTGTTTGTTGAGCCGAGATCGAGCAGGTTTAGGAGACGGCGGGTGGCTTGCACGGCGCGCGAGACATCTGGGGCGAGTGCGAACATCTGGCCCCAGAGCTGGGAGGAGACGAGGAGGGCGAGCTGGACGATGAAGAACTGGGTTTGGGTGTAGTTGCCAGCGATGATCTGTTTGGAGCCCCACCAGTACGCGAGAGCGTAGACAAAGTTGCTCAGTCCGTAGCCGACGGCGAGCCAGAGGTTTGTGAATGCGGACTGCGCGGCAACTTCGCGGATGGGGCCTTGGAGGGAGCGGCGGTAGGTGGAGAGGATCTCGGATTCAAGGGCGAGGGCGTGTACTGTCTTGATGGAGGTGACAGCTTCGACGGTGATGCCGAGCGAGCGGGAAAAGGCGTCATTGTGGCGCTCTTCAAAGGTTGCAAGGGAAGAGACGCGCATCCAGCCTGCACCGAGGAGCAGGGGCACGACAGAGAGGCAGACAAGGGCGATGCGCCAGGCGATGATGTGGGTCATTATAATGGCGGCGAAGAGGTTAACGATGATGCTGAGAATGGTGCAGATGACGGAGCCGGTGAGTCCGTTGAGAGCATTGCTGTCCTTTACAATGAGGGAGAGAAGACCAGAGGGCGTGCGAGCCTCGTGCCATTCGAGCTTTTGTTCGAGGATGGAGCGGAGAGAGAGCACGCGCACTTTGTAGATGAGCTGCTCTGCAATCCAGCCGAAGACAGACCAGCTGAAAAAGTTGGCGAAGAATTCGATGATGGCCAGGACGAAGAACATGAGGCCCCAGAACTCTCCGGCATGGCGGATTGTCTGCGGCGTTTCGCAAGCGCTGAGTTTACCGACGACATTCCCAAAGATGAGTGCAGAAGCGCAGTATGTGCCACCAATTATGACCGCACCGGTGATACCAATGACGAGAGCAAACGAGTACGGACGGAAGAGCGAGATGACAGATCTGGTGGTGGAACTGACAGAGCGTTCTGTCTCGATTGGCTCTTTCTCAGCATCCTCCTTGGAGGGAGAAGAGGACCCTTCATCATCTGGCACAGCCGTCACTTCAGTCAATTTTTCTTTCTCAAGAATGGTGCTGTCTAACGACGGCCTGGCCGATGTAGCGGCACTGCCAGTTTCCTGGGAGGCGTTGACGTTGATGTTCTGCAGACGCACCAACTCAGCATATGCCCCGTCTGCAGCAAGAAGTTCCGAGTGGGAACCCTGCTCGATGAGCTTTCCTTGCCGCATAACGATAATATTGTCCGCGTTGCGAATGGTAGAAAGACGATGAGCAATGGTAACGAGAGTTCGACCAGCAGCGGCTGCTTCCAGTGCTGCCTGGACACGCATTTCTGTAGCAGAATCAAGCGACGCAGTAGCCTCGTCAAGGATCAGGATCTGGGGGTTCTTCACAAGAGCACGGGCAATTGAGATACGCTGTTTCTGGCCGCCGCTGATTAGGTTACCGCTAGACCCGACCATTGTCGCATATCCGTGGTCGAGCTTGCTGATGAAATTGCTGGCGTCTGCCAGACCAGCCGCCGTCTCAACGAGAGACACGATCTCACGGATCTGTTCTTTCTCGCTGGGGTTGCCGGGCTGCGACTCGACGGCCTGGGTGAGGCTCTGGCCAGTTTCGCGGATGGCCTTGGTGATGTCCTCCAGTGCACTGCTCTTTAGGACATCCGTGAAGTGGGAGTGATCAGACGAATTGATCAATCCAGTGGCAATGTTCTCGAGGATAGAGCGGTCGAGCAGACACGGTTCCTGCTGGACAAGACTGATGGCGCTACGGAGATAGCGGACATTGAGAGAGCGTACGTCGTGGCCACCGACCAACACAGAGCCCTCCTCGGCATCATAAAAGCGGGTGATCAACCCTGCAATGGTAGATTTGCCGCTGCCGGACAACCCAACAAGAGCAGTTTGCTTCCCGGCAGGGATGCTTAGTGTCAGATCTTGCAGAATCGGCTTGTCCGGACGGGACGGGAAGCGGAAGGAGACGTTGCGAAATTCCACATCAGACGCGAGCCGGTCTGTAGGAACAAGTCCGACATCATCTGCAGTTCCATCAATCGTAGAGGGACGCTCGATGTCCTTCTCCAGCTTCTTGAAAGCCACGGACGCGGCGTCAAAGCTCTGCAAAAAGGGCGCAACCTGGCTGAGGATCAGGGACGCATCAACAAGCACAAGAATGACAGTGTAGGTGTTGCCAATGGTCACAGCCGTGTTGCCGTCCTCCACTGCGTTCGCGATCTTGGTCGAACCCTGCCAGAAGGCAAGAGCATTGGCGGAGAAAGCAATAAAGTAGAGCAATCCAGCCTGGGTTGCGGCCGCGATCGATTTGCGAATGCCAGCAACACGAGCTGGACCTAGATGGTCGACGAATCTAGATTCTAGCCGCCAATTCGCAGAGAAAGCGTGGACGACCATGGTGTTTGTGAAGGCCTCTAGAGCAACAGAGGAGGCACTGGTCATGCATTCAAGCGCACGGCCAAAGTACTTGCGGACAAAGTACCCGCCGACCAACGACATGATCAGATATGCTGGGGCGAGGGAGACCAGCATACCAGCCAGCCTGGCATCCTTGATGAAGGCGACAATGTAAGATGTGATGAAGAAAGCAATGCTGTTGAGAACAATCCCGACTTTCTCCGAGGTACCCTGCTGGATAGTGCTAATGTCGCCAGTAATACGAGACGAAGCCTCTCCCGGCGCCATGGTATCAAAGAAAGTCGCATCCTGACGCAGAAGACTATGGAAATATTTCTCTCGCAGGCGCTGGGCCAGCCATTCACCAGAGATATTCCAGCAGAACACGTAGATATAGATCAGGACGAAATAAGCGATACCGATGTAAACGACCTGGAGGACCTTTTCGTTGATGCTGGCCTGGTAGGAATCGCCGTTTTGGGGAGTCGCATTACAGGTCGATGAATTCATATCATCGACAAGCTGACCAAAGACAATCGCCATAATGGGGAAGGGAACACCAGAGGCAATGGCGGAGAGCAGCCCGATGAAAAGGACGCAGAGCTCCTTGGGCGTGGGGTTCGCATAAACCAGCAGGCGCGCGAAGGTGGTGCATCTTGTGAAAAGCTACTGAATTAGCATATTTTACTGGCTCTGAAGTAAATTGGGAGACATACACTGGGCTTCTCGGGCTCTGATTTCTCCCCCATCTTGAGAATTGATGGCGATGGGAAGAGAGATGAGACAGGTAAAAAGATCGCGAGGGGTTTCAAGAGGAGAAAAATGAAGCAGCGAACGCAGTGGGTAAAATATCCTTAGAAAATCAACCCACCCCAAGCTGTCTTAGTTAATTTAGTCTGGTAAATTTAATGTTTCTTCTTTCCAAGCGAAGTCGGCGGCGATCTTATCTGATTGTGTATTACTGGGACAGACCCACTGAATAAATTACGCCGTTACACACTCTGCATATTTCCATCTGATAAGCCCACCCTCGAGCTGCAGTGGGCAGCTCGATCGGGCTGGAACTGTCTGTCAGACTATCAGTCCTCCGGATATTTAGGGAAAGTGGTACCTCTACACGACCACACCCGTTTCTTCCAATTTGCTGCTGGCTTATGGGCAGTGGCCTAGCTGTCCCGACCCATCCGGAGTCTCCGGAAGACAGTACTCGTGTGTCATTTCCAAAATTCCAATAAATCGATATCTCCACAACCAAGACCAAGGAGGTCCACAAAGTTCAAGGCACACCCGGAATAGATCGACCCGCTGACATGGTTGAGGAGCTGCGTCGGACTACCCCCTACCCTGACATCGTGACTCAAGCACACGTCTGGTCCGGCGTCATAGCTGGTTACATCCCGTGCAAAGCCGAAGCCGGGGCGAGTTCTTGGTATCAGTTCTTGCTAATTAACTGTTAAGCACCTTCGATTTAGTGCCGTGCTCAACGAGAGTTTGGCTATCTGGGGAATGAACTACGTGTGGCTTGCTTGGATGTAGTGAGGACAGAGCTGTCTGCTGGGTGAAACATGTTCCACGCAAGACAATCAGATACCTTTACTCGAACAGGGTGAAGCCTTCTCTGATTAACATTGTAGAACCTCTAACCAAGCCGTAATCAAACCGAAATACTCTAACTTACAAAGAAACCAAGCCCCAAAAGAATCCGCTATAGCTAGCATACCCTCCAACCCATCTACTCCGTCACCATCACCCTCCCCAACCGCATCCACTTATAACAAACTGCATCTAGTCAGCACAATTCAAACCCAAAAACTGCCCCGGAACAAACATACTCATAAACCCCAAGTCCCCCTGGAAGAACATCTCCCTCGTCTCCTCGCCCTCACTCAACCCCATACTAGGGAAATACCCAACAGCGCTCTTCCCCAGCGCCAACCCCATCCCAGGCTCCACCTCAGAAAGAGTAATAAACTCGGCACTCGTCCCGTACACCTTCGCCATCATCTTCTGGTGGATATTCCTCGCTGCATAGTGGCCCTGGTGCATCGCTGCCCCGGCTCGCTTGATACCACTCCACCGGGCTACATCACCCGCAGCGTAGTGGTCACTTGCATTCGGCATTGATGTGTCCGTGGGGAATTCGAGAGTTGGTTGTACGCGGACATAACCCTCGTCGTCACAGACATCTTCGGGGAGGAAATGGGGTGCTGTTGGTGTGAATCGGGAGACGGCGTTGATGACGTGGCTGGTTGTAAGGATTTGCTTTGTGGAGAGGGTGAGTGTGTAGCCCTTTTCATCTTCTGATGGATCGGGGGATATGGATGTGACGCGGGCTCCGAGGACGGTGTTGATGCCGCTTGCTTGGAGGATTTCAAGAGCCTTTGCGGAGAATTCGGTTGGGAGGGATTCGGAGGAGAGGAGGGAGGAGCGGGAGTGAATTAGGGTTACGGGGATGTCGGGGTGTAGCATTTTGCATTCGGCGGCGATTTCGATTCCGACGGCTCCTGTGTCATATATACTTCGTTAGAGTTGGGTTTCAAACGTAGAGAGTATTGGACGTACCGCCGCCTATGACGACGACGCCGTTCGACGCGTCGCGGATATTTGTGAGTGTCTCTGCTGCCTCAGCGAGGTATTTCTCCCTGGTGAAAGAACGTGGGGCACTAGGGTATTCGCGACGAAGTCCGGTGCATGTAATGAGGTAGTCGTAGGTTTCGTGAACGGAGCCCTTGGTTGTCGCAACTGTGGCTGTCTTCGAGGAGGAATCTAAGGCCTCAATGCGCCCTTGTAGGCAGCGAATATCGGGTGTCTGGAGGGCAGGAAGGTCGGCATATTTGATCCAGAATGTCTCAGCCCATTTCTGCGAGGATAAAGCAAGAGGCTGGCCGATTAGATGATCTATACAATTTATTAGTATAGATTGGTAGATCTGAAGGAGCAGGAAGAGTACAGAAGCCATCCCGCTCGTCGACTATCGTAACCTGCACTGGGATCTTCTTGCCGGTACCATTGTCATTGTCATCAATGCAGAAGCGATGACGAAGACCGTGGCAGAGGTCAACGAGGTTAAGAGCCGCTGATAGACCCGCGTAGGAGCCGCCCAGGACGAGGACTTTGAAGGGGGTCTGAGGTTCTTCGAAACTAGGCATTTTCACACGCGTCAATTCAATGTACAGAACAACAACAAGGGAGCATCAGAAGGACGAGATCAAGGGTATATGAAAGAAGGACACGAGTCACGAATCACGACTCTAGTGGACTGAGTCGGCTCCAAACGGATGTTATCAATCTATCAGACCCACTGGTAATACGGTGAAAGGGATAATACAATCATACTAACCGATACAGAGCCCCACCCGGATACGACGTATTGTACACTCCATGACTCGAGATGTTTCGATGCGATGCTGGCCGATCGACAGCTCCTGGTCCTAGGCGACTCGTTTGTAGAAGGCCTGACGCGCTGCGAATGTCATAGATCGCATAGTGAAGGTGTCGATGTATCTGAAGGAATGTCCCTTGGCTGAGCATTTGCTGAATGCATGGTCGACGTGGGTGTGGTCTATGAATCCCGCGGATCAATTGCCGCAAGCTATGCAGATTCCAGGCCGCTTGGAACATTTCGAACCTTGTTGATGTAGCAGTGCAACCGGGGTATGTTTGGTGTTCTTGACATGTGCTTGGAGTCTGAGACGTCTTGACAGGCGTGGGAGGGTACAGAATATCAAAGGATTTGGAGATATACCGTCGGACGTACATGCGTATGGAGTACTCGGTACAGAGTACATACTCCAAACTTCAAAGTACACTTCTTCCCACTCATAAACCCCACTTTAGGCAGGGTCTCGCTCTCTCGCATCCCGTCACCCCGTGAATCTTGAAAGGTACCCGACAGTCCCGACTAGCTACGGGTTAGGCAACGAGCTATACTGGAACATCGTCATCTTAGAACCGACACCGCGGGATGGACAACTATTCTGCATTGCATTTGGATACATCCGCCAGCTGAATATCAATGTAGACCATTCTCAAACTTGAGCTATTGAGCTGCTGAGAACCTGAGTTAAGCGGCCTACCACACCCGAGGAGCAGAATTCGCAATGATGCCACGCTTGGCAGTGACACAACTATTGGCATACCAGAGTCGCAAGTGACGATGCCGAGAGGTCTAGAAATTACATTTTAGATGAACGCCAAGAAGGAGCTGAAGAGTTTTCTGCGATCGTGGCTTTGACCTTCTGCATTGGGACGACAGTGTGGGGTGCGAATTCGCTTATCAGATTGATATGTATCCGGTTTCGGATCTAGACGTTACGCGATCCTGCTGTGTAAAATTACGGATCAGATAATACGCATCTGATAAGATCCTGCTTCCCCTTACTTTGGAAATAGACCCGCTAATTAACTCATTGAGGTCTTGAGAGTTGACGTACATTTCCTGTCAGCTGATGGAGCCTTGTGGGTATTTGTAGATGGAACATTCTGGGCTACCGGAGCTTTGGAGGTTAGGGGCTATGCAACTTTTCAAAAGCTGGTAGGTATACTCCGTAGATGGAGGTCCAACAATTACCTCTGTCCTATGATAACATAATATACTCTATATCACATTCTATTGCAGTCAAAGCTTCGATGCTCGATACCGCACATATTCAGGCGCCACAATCTGTTTCCCTTTATCAACTGCGTTTACACGGTCTCTCAATTCACGCTTCAGGATTTTGCCCGATGCACTCTTAGGAATCCGAGAAATCCAAAGTATCCCCCCTCGAAGATGCTTGTAGTGCACGACTTTACTCTTCAAGTGCTCCATGATCGATATGGACGCACCGTCACTGTTCACCGTATCCCCCTTGGGTACAATATAAGCCAGCGGCACCTCGGTCTGCATCTCATCATTCCACACCCCAATAACTGCAGCATCCCTCACTGCAGGATGTTCCAACAGGATATCTTCAAGCTCTGTAGGGGCAATCTGGAACCCCTTGAATTTGATCATATCCTTGGAGCGGTCTGTAATGTGCAAATTGCCCATCTCATCTTCAAACCCGATGTCTCCAGTCTTGAACCATCGGTCTGATGTCATACATGCCTCTGTTGAGATGGGATCATCCATGTAGCCGTTGAAAACTGTGGGTCCGCGAATCCAGAGCTCGCCTTCTTCATTGACTGCTGCTGTTTGGTTTCCACTCGTCGCTATTTTAGCCTCCATGCCCGGTACTACGGGCCCGTTTGACCCGATGCCTTTATTCCAGCTATCCCATCGCTGAATGCCAAGTTAGTATGTCAAGATAAAAAAGGTAGAGCAACATACCTGGATATGTGAAACAGAGGTTGTTTCGGACAGTCCATACGCCTGACGCAATGGGATCTTCCATCGGTCGTATGTCTCATGTATCAAAGCTGCTCCGAGAGGTGCTCCTCCGGATGTGATCATACGCAAAGACTTTAGATCAGACTGTTTTATCGAGCGGTTCTTGGCCAGGTGGAGCACAATTGGCGGCGCGACATATACATGGGTGATTGAATGCTCTCGGATAAGTCCGCAAAATGTTTGCAGGTCGAACTTTTCCATGAAGACTGTCAATATGCCGAGCCAGACAGGAACATGAACCAGGCATATTAAGCCTACACTGTCAGTATCTCGACATGACAGCATTAGGTGGAGACTCACCGTATATATGGTACGTTGGAAGGACCGCCAACGTTCTATCCTTTTTCCAATTTACATGAGGCCCTTCTATTGCGGCTTGCAGCACGACATCGGCAACAACGTTCCGGTGCGAGACCATAACGCCTTTAGGGAGTCCCGTGGTGCCAGACGAGTACACCAGGAAGGCAACATCGTCAGGGCTAATGTGAGCCGGCTCTGCCAAGCTCCCTGGTGTTTCTGAACTATGGTCTAGAAATCGATTCACGGTTTTGATGTTACCTCCCTCATCAGTTCCTCCCAGAACCAGCAGTCGGTCATTGGGAAGATTAGCCAGCTTGGCTGCCTCGGATGCTGTTCTCAGACAGCCCGGATGTACCACTATACCCTTTGCCTTGCTGCGTACCAATTGTTGCTGTAGTTCCCGGGCAGAGAGACTAGGGTTGACAGGTGCAACAATGCCTCCAGTATAATGACAACCCCATGTCACGACTGGGGTGTCGACGCAGTTCGGGGACATCAGCATCAACACATCGCCTTTTGTAAAGACCCATTGGCTTCTTAAAGCTCTCCCAAACTGCTGGGATTGTATTCGGAGATCTTCGAAGGTATACGATCTATTTGATGCGTCGTCTTGGAAGATGACTGTGGATATATAGTTAAAAAGGCGAGCAGACTAGCGTGGTAAGAGGGGTCTACCATGATTATCAGGAAATGGTCGATTCGGGCGCTCGAACAGGAGCTGCCAGATGCCAGTTTCAGGCACAACAGTTTCTTGCATATTGTGCATGAGTAGAAGTCGGAGATTGGATCATTGTGAGATGAAGAGAATCTTCCCCGCATTTCGGTTGTTGCTTAAAAGCCGAGGAGATTGGAATCGAATTCATCGCTCCACTGGTTCAACCACCTTTCTATTTTTTATTCTATGAATCCCCGATTCAAGCTTAATAATAATAATGCAGTATAAGAAATGTATTCTGTATACTTCTCAGGTACCTAGTCCCGTGACTGAACCATGGCGATCATCACCTGATCTCCGCATTTCCTCCGCGGCGGATTTGGAGTTTCATTTCATCTTCATCTGCATCACAATCATCGTGTTATCGCCTTTTTACCAAAATATTGATAGGATAGATGTGGTCTCTCAAGCAAACAAAGCTGATTTCCTCTCCCAGCGGTCGGGAAACCGACCCATGGTACGTCTACAAACTAGCGGCGTTTGTATCCCTGGGTGCACTGTTGTTCGGTTTCGACCAGGGAGTGATGGGAATGATCGTGGCCGATGAGAGATGGAAAGACCTTATGCAACCATCAAGTCCTTGTACCTCTCTATGCACTATTGGACCGAGCAAGTGCTAATCACGCCCAGGGGTAACCGGGGCCGTCGTCTCCGGGTATGATATTGGCTGTTTCAGTGGTGCCATGGCCACAGGTTCTCTTGCAGACCTGTACGGCCGCGAGAGACTACTCGCGCTTGCTAGCGCAGTATGTATCGTTGGCGCTGTGATTCAGGCCGGATCGTATACAATAGCTCAGATCGTAAGTTTCAGGAATCCTTCAACGTCCGCACTAACAGAAACAGATTCTTGGGCGTGTCATTCTCGGCATCGGCGTTGGTGCCTGTGCTGCTGGGGTTCCTCTATATCAATCCGAGATTGCCCCTTCTACCCTCCGAGGCCGTCTCATTGGTATTGAGCAAATGATTCTCTGTACTGGTGAGCTGATTGCCTTTTGGCTCGACTATTGGCTCAGTCTCCTCTCAACACCGGACTGGTGGCGCATTCCATTGGCTGTTCAAGTTATTCCGGCGGTTATACTTGGTGTAGGCTGCTGTACTTGGGTTCTTCCTAGTCCGCGCTGGCTAGTTGCCCAGGGCCGGACTGAGTGTGCACATGGGGTGTTGGTTCGCTTGCATGGGCATGACACCGCAACGACAGAGCTGAAACAGATCCAGGAGATGATAAGACTCGAGAGACATGTCAAAGTAACCTGGACATCAATGTTCAAAAGTCCGATTCTGCAACTAACAGTCTTGGGATGTGGAATTCAGAGCTTCCAGCAGATGACGGGTACAAACTCTATCCTTTACTATACTGTAGGTTCCCCTGGGGCCCATTGAGCCAAGCTAATCCTGCACAGCCGTCGTTGTTTGAGAAAGGAGGTATCACGAACCCTCAAACGGCGAACCTTGCCACAGGAGGTGTAGGTGTGGCTCTCTTCCTGAGTTCCTGGATCCCGATATTCTTCTTCGATCGACTGGGTCGGAAAAGCTGGCTGCAAATCGGTACGGTCGGAATGATGCTGTCGATGCTCGGAATTGCCGCACTTCAACAACACGCCGAAGACCCGAATGCGAGCGGGAAATACATCATTATTGTGTTCCCATATCTGTTTTACGTCTTCTTCAACATTAGCTGGGGTGTGGCAGCGTGGACATACCCCTCGGAGATATTTCCGTTGTCAATGCGAGCAAGAGGAAACGCCTTGTCAACATCGGCTAACTGGGCATCCTGCTATGTTGTGGCACAGATATCTCCCGTATTAGGCGATGCCATTGGCTGGGGCCTGTATGTCGTCTATGCGGTGATATGTGTTTTCGCCTTTGTTTTCGTTCGGTTTGCACTTGGTATGTTGTCAGTACTTGGGTTGGTCAGCGCTAACAGATGCATAGTCGAGACAAAGGATCGATCGTTGGAAGAGATGAACGAGCTTTTTGGGCTGGAAAACTACTTTTCCGCAGGCAAGGGAGTTGAAGATGATCAAGTTGGGTTGCTTGGAGAGGAGCGGACACTGGATGAGTAGTAGGCAATGTGCTGTCGATTGAACATATGTAAGTGTCCTGCACAGACGACAGGCTACCGCTGACATGGTGTTTCTGGAGTAGATACATTGTGTCAGTGAAATGGAAGGCGATCGTAAGCGCCGAAATTGTGCAACAACGTAGCCTGGATTTTCTGCGACAACCCCAGGCCGATTCTCGAGCCATGGAATAGCCAATTGGACAGAACGTCAGTTGGCCTGCGCTGTCTGGTGGATTTTCATCAATATCTCCGTGGGATGAAACATGGCGGACATTTGCCCTAAGGCCAGATCGACGAAGTCACCGTCTTGGAATGCAAGTGTCAAACTGATAAGAAGATATCGACCATCAAAGACTATCTGACACCCGCGGAGGTGGCCAAGGCGCAAAGATCGTCGTCTTCCTCCAACGGCCAATGAGAGCGCCAACGTTTATCTCTACAAAGTCAGCCCCTGGTCGGTCAGCTCCTTGGCTTCAGCCCAAGTATAAGATGATTTGGCCTATTCCTGTCTTTCTCTGCCGCGGAGTTCTTGACCCCTACTTCAACCCGCTTATCGGTTCAATCAAGCTCCCGCACAGATGAATGCTCGTTCTACGCCGGAGATGCGTCGAAACAGCCCGAACCGTACCACGTTTTCAATTGGCACATGGGCGCCACGAACCTTGAATTATTTTCTCACTGGCTAGGAATCACATCTGGCCAAAATTCGACCATCCCGGAACATGTTTACGCTCGGCACCCATCGACTGCTGCGTTTAAGATATATTTCTTCTCTTCCGCGGTCCCAACGGTCGTCCACATGGCTTGGCCATCGCAGCCTTCTTCCTCTGCTTGGCAATTCAATAACTCCTAGGAGCTCGAACTGCAGATGCTTTTGGCGTCACCGGAGGAATCAGGAAGCATCTCGATATAGGACACTGTTGGACTCTATAGGCGATCAAGATTTAAAGGCATCCCGATATCCACCTTCGACATAATTTCAACGCAGAAACCACCTCTCCATCTTCAATCAATCAACAACCAGAATGAAGACCACAGAAGTACTCCGCCTGGCGGTCGCGGCTCCACAGGTGAACCCTTTAACGCAAAAGGCACGATCTATTCCGCTTCTCAACCCCTTCAATCTTTATGGAAGGGTGTTCTTTTTCTCCTGGATAGGATTCCTCGTTGCATTCCTCTCCTGGTATGCATTTCCACCTCTGGTAAGTAGCTTCTCTTCGAAGATGGGCATTTACTGACGACGCGAAGTTGAGCGTCACAATCAAGCAGGACTTGGGCATGACACAAAACGATGTTGCTAATTCTAACATTGTTGCCCTTCTTGGAACGTGAGTAACCCTATGCCGACCCGTGTACGCGTGCTAAGTGTTTAGATTTGTGATGCGATTTATTGCCGGTCCTCTATGTGATCGATTCGGTCCGCGCTTGGTGTTCGTCGGATTGCTGCTCTGCGGTGCTATTCCTACAGCCATGGCTGGTCTCGTCACCACCCCACACGGCTTGATTGCCTTGCGCTTCTTCGTTGGTATCCTTGGAGCCACCTTTGTTCCTTGCCAGGTGTGGTGCACTGGTTTCTTCGATAAGAATGTCGTCGGCACTGCCAACTCCCTAGCCGGAGGGTTCGGTAATGCAGGTGGTGGTATTACCTAGTAAGTCATTCAACCATATGAAAGATGGAGACTTACAAGTGCAGCTTCGTCATGCCAGCTATCTACGACTCATTCGTCCATGATCGCGGCCTCACACCCCACAAAGCCTGGCGTGTTTCTTACGTCGTCCCATTCATCATCATCGTCTTCCTGGCTCTGGCCATGCTCTTCACCTGCCCCGACACTCCTACCGGAAAATGGGCAGACCGCCAGAAAGTGATCCAGCAGAGCAACATTGTCGATCTGAACGGCTCAACTTCACCATTGGAGTCAAGCGCCAACAGCGTCAACCTCTCCAGCGACGAGAAAAAGGGCGTCCGGACACCAGATATCCTCGATAGAGAAGCCCAGCAAGTCCGCCCTGGCCAGATGGAAAGCACAGACGCCGTGATCGAAGCCCCGACAGTGAGACGTTACCTCTCCGTCGCAACCGACCCATCCGCACTCGCCGTTGCCCTACCTTACGCGTGCTCCTTTGGCGCCGAACTCGCTATCAACTCCATCCTAGGTGCCTACTACCTCCTCAACTTCCCAGAGCTCGGCCAGACCCAATCCGGCCGCTGGGCATCCATGTTCGGCCTTGTCAACGTCGTCTTCAGACCAGCCGGCGGATTCATCGGTGACTTGATCTACAACCGCACCAACTCCGTTTGGGCAAAGAAGATATGGCTTGTCGTCCTAGGCCTTTGCATGTCCGCATGCGCCATCCTAATCGGGTTCCTCGACCCCCACCGTGAAGGACTCATGTTCGGCCTTGTAGTTCTGATGGCGTTCTTCATCGCTGCAAGCAATGGTGCCAACTTTGCAATTGTTCCCCATGTGCACCCGTCTGCCAATGGTAAGCTTTCTCATCCTGCTGCTCAATGTGCTTTACTGACGAGACAGGTATTGTGTCTGGTATTGTTGGTGGAATGGGTAACTTTGGCGGCATCATCTTTGCCATTGTCTTCCGGTACAATGGGACTCAGTACCACCGCGCCCTTTGGATCATCGGGTTTATCATTCTCGGCATCACTTTGCTCTGTTCCTGGATTCGTCCTGTGCCGAAGAAGAACCACTAATGAACGCTATTAACCAGTTTTGTCGAGTTGAGTTTCCATATTTCAGATAGATTGATTAGAATACTAGCTCATGTATGATTTACAGTATTAGATCATATCTTGAATAATAAATTAACGTTCAAATAGAATAACCATACAAAAAACAACAAAAAAGAAAAAACTAAAACTCCCCCCCAAGCCCCTCATCCTCCCCCGCCATAGTATCAAACTGACCGCGATTCTTATCCGCATGCTTCATATCCCTCAAATGCCCCCTAGCCCCGGGATGATCCAACCCAATCGCATTCCGCTCCGTCTCGCCCTCCGCGGGAAACGTATTGCCCGTGCCCGTCATGACTTCGCCCGTGAACCCGGCGTCCTTGGTGCTCCGCGGCAAATCGCTCGCGTTATCGGCTGCAAATGCAGTCGACGGCTGCCCGATGCCTTGGTAATCGTAGTTTTGGTGCTCGGCGCGTTGGTCGGGGCGCGGGACTGAGGGGATTGTGTTCATCTGCCCGGCGTCGTTGGGCATTTGGGTGCCTGAGGGGGCCATTTCTGAGAGGGAGCCGCCGCTGTGGGGGGATGTCATTTTGGTGTTTGGTGGTTTTTTGGAATTGCAAGGGAGAAGTGATTGTATGTTGTTTGAGTGTGTTTGATTCAAAGCACAATGGTTTGATTGTTGATGTTAAGGCCTCTTAAGGCCTCTTCTGTGGTTTTTATATCTGGAGGCGTTGTGATGTCATTCGAGGTAATGAGCATAGAATGATCTCAGTAGAACGCAACTTGGATAATTCAACAAGCGATTTTCTGGTTAATGGCCTGGACTTGCCGAGGTACTCCGTAATGATGTGGCATGAGTTCATAGTTGGTCTGGTTTAATGGTTCTAGAACGGACTCATCTCGAGGGGGTATGAGGCCGGGCTTTTAGCCCTAACTCTTCGATGTGGATGGATTGATCATAGCAAGAAGAGAATATAGATAGATAGTCCAGGTTTTTAGGCTCATTATCTGGAATCAAGGTTACTACACCCCGGAATATATTAGCAAAAGTACCAGAAGTAAGCACTAAAAGATAGCGTTAATCTGCTTAAAACCCCTCCGACGGCGACTCGAACCGTCACTCAAGCCATCATCAAGATGCGACCCTTTATACTCACCTGGGCAGCAGCTCTACTCAGTCTCTGCGCCTCGCAAGAGCAAACCCCCCTCCAATCCTTTCCACCCAATGAGAACCCCCTAACCGACGCCTTCAACCACAAAGTCGAATGGGCGCTAAAGCACTACCACGTCCCGGGTCTCGCCATCGCAGTCGTGCACAATGACAAGACCTTCACACAGGTACCTTACCTTAACTCTACCTTAATATCCCAGGTCCAAGTCCAAATCTAAACGAACCAGGGCTACGGCCTCTCAGACCTCACCTCCGCCTCGCCCGTAACAAAAAACACCCTTTTCTTCACCGGCAGCACAACAAAAGCCCACACAGCCGCTGCAATCTCGCTCCTCGTCGACGACAACACAAACTACCCACACATCCAATGGGACACGCCCGTGGCCGATCTCATTCCTGCCGATTTCGCTCTCAGCAATCCCTATTCCACGGCTCACGTCACACTCACGGATATGCTGAGCCACCGCTCCGGACTCCCACGGCACGATATAGTCCTGTTACAGAAACAGAATACGACCGTGCAAGAGGTCGTTCGGAAACTGAGACATCTGCCACTGACGGCGGAAATTCGGGCGGAGTTCCAGTATTGTAATCTGATGTATATCACGGCTGCGTGGGTTGTTGAAGCTGTGACGGGGATGGCGCTGCCTGTGTTCCTCAAGGACAGGATCTGGGGTCCGTTGGGGATGAACGAGACGTATATGGATCTCGAGCCAGCCTTCGAGGACGGGAGAGATGTAGCGCAGGGTTACACCTATGATACAGAGCGCGAACAAACAACGCCAACAGATCGGATATACACACGCAGTGTACACGGTGCAGGAAACATCCTTTCCTCTGTGGCTGACTACGCGAAGTGGATTACCGCGCTTCTTCATCGGACAGGGCCGATTTCGCCGGCTGGGTATACGGCGCTCTTTGGCGCGCATAGTATCGTTTCTGGGGCTGTGTCGGCGCCGTTTTCGGCCCCGGACTTGTATGGGTTTGGGTGGACTTTGCAGAATTACAAGGGACGCCAGCTTATTCAACATGGGGGTGCGCAGGTGGGATTCGGGGCGTTTGTTGCGATGATTCCGGAGGAGAAGTTCGGGCTTGTTGTGCTCGGGAATGAAATGGCGGGGGTGAATATGGCCAGTTTGGTGTTGGCTTTTGAGCTTGTTGATTGGGTTCTTGGGGTTAGCGAGGAGGAGAGGTTTGATTGGGAGGCTGCGTGAGTTTCTTCCTCTATATATACCTTATGCTTGCCCTGAAGTTAACAAGGTAAAGCATCGACACGCAACTCCAACAAGCAAAACTCACAAATGCGACCATGGCAGCTCTCTATCCTGCCCTCGAGGACGTCCCGATTGAATCGCTTCTACCTCACCCGCTGAATCTCTCCTCATATGAAGGAATATACACGCATCCAGCCTACCCAGCCATGACCGTGTCAGCCACCTGTCCAGATAGAAAGCCGCTCAACAATCCCGAGAAATGGACAGGCTCTCGACTGTGCGCGACATTTGGGGACGTCGACCCTGATCTGAACGGGTTAATGTTGGATCTTTTTCACATTACAGGCACGTACTGGACGCTTGTGCTAGGGATATGGGGAACGAAGGGCGCGACGCAGGTGGAGTTTCGAATTTCCCCGGACGGCCTGGTAGCCGAGGTAGGTGCTGTATTTGATGTGTCTATGAAGGCCAAGGGGGAGAAGATTTGGTTTGGGAGGGGGTGATTCGTATAGCTCGTATAGTGCGTCTTGGATGCGGCATGCGGTATGAGTCACAGTTTGGCTTATAGCTGGTATAAATAAGGCCACTCACCTCGTAATCCCTTGTAGACTACGTACAAACCTCAAACATGTCGTCCCAACCAGATTACCACCTGATCGGCCTCTACACCCGATATTCGAGTAAGCATAAAACCCTGACCTCAGCCAAAACCAATTCGACTCAATCTCACACCAACCCAAAATCCATAGGCTGGACAGCCCGCGTGGAAACAGTCCTCGAATACTTCCAGATCCCATATACATCACAATTCATCCCGCTGGACAAAGTAAAGTCCCTCCTCTCCCTCCCCCTTACCCGCCAAACCAACCCTAACACCCCTAACAACCAGACCCCCCTCCACTCCCCCAGCACCCTAGTCCCAATCCTACACCACCCCTCCCAAAACCTAACAATAACGGACTCGCTCTCGATCGTCGAATACCTCGCCGAGCAGAACCCCCATCTACAGCTGTGGCCGCGCGACCCGAACCTCCGCGCCCTGGCACGCAGCGCGGTAGCAGAAATGCACTCGGGCTTCGCGACGCTCCGAAACACGTTCCACACGAACTTTGTCGCGCGGTATACGTTCACGGGGGCTGTGCCGGTTCCCGCGGGGGCGAAGAAGGAGATTCGTCGGCTTTTGGCGATTTGGGATTCGGCGAGGAGGGCGACTAGGGAGAGATTGGGGGAGAATGAAGATGAGGGGTTCTTGTTTGGGGGGTTTAGTATTGCGGATGCCTTTTTTTGGCCGGTTTTATGGGTATCTATTCTCTATTCTCTACCCCATGTGCTATATTCTATGTACTCCGTCCCTATTATTGGATTGGTATGCTAACTGACTGACTGCCCAGCGATTCCGGACGTATAACCTCCCCCTCGACGAGGCGACCCCGGAGGCGCTGAAGTGGATAGAGACGATGTGGAATGATCCGGCTATCAAGGGGCTCATCTATGGTTATTATCGGCAGGCAGAGAGACCAGAGACGAGGGTCGAGAAGTATGAGGATATCTTCCAGAGGGAGGGCGTTCAGTCTGGCACGTTTCCTGAGGATTGGGTGTTTACGCTGTAACTTGGCCCCGACAAAATTCTTGATGTACTCCGTAGGGGCCATGCATAGCTAGTCGAGCTGTGTTGAGAGCCTGATTCAATGGAGGATGATGACCAAGTTCTCAAATGAGGTCTACGTACAAACACCTTCTTGAAGACAGTCATACGGTCATACTGTACCTATAATAAGTACAAACACAGGCATCTAGCAACAAGACGGGGCTGAGCTACAGTAGCCAACGCATGTCAGACTCAGCCCCATCCCTCGCACAGTCCTTCAGACACGACAATTAATCTCGTCGATGCCGATCTGCACATCCAGGCTGTAAGTGCCCTGGTTGCCAAGATTGGGGGCCAGCCATTCCGTCTCGGCTCCGTTCCTGGGGCTGAGACTGAAGCAGAGCTAAGATGCGCAGCCCTGCGATTCGATTTTGGAATAGATTTTGAGGAGTACATAGGTGAAGATCAAGACTGGAGAAGGAGATCGGTGGGTGTAATTTCCTGGGGTTATAAGAAGGTTGTGAGGACCTCTGGAGTGTAGATCATCATCTTCACAATTCTATATTCTTCTATACACATTCTTATTTGTCCACTGTCCACTGTCCACTGTCCACTGTCCACTGTCTACTATATATACGCAACATGAAGCCATCAACGCCCCTCATCGCGCTCTCAGCGCTGTCCCTAACCCAAGCCCAGTCCCTCGACAAACCAGCCCTAACCGACGACCTCGACTACCTCCTCGAAGGCAACGCCGCAAACCTCCCAACCGTAAACAGCCAGATCGCCGTGTGGGCGACCGGCTGGATCCCCCAGGACTGCAAGGATATTGCCGAGGGCGAGGATCTCTCTGCGACTGATTTTGAGGTTTTCCAAGTGCAGTATGATGATGTATGCCCCCTACCCCCCCTTTACCTATTTTTCTTTCTCTTCGTGCGGAAACCAGTTATACTAATGTTAATGTTAATGTAAATAGTGCGACGACCCCTGGCTCATCTGCCGACACACCGAAGCCACAAGCGATATCTTCACTGTCGCTGAGACGTTTGGCAAGTTGCCTGTTCGTATTCGAGACTGGGTATGCCCCCTCCCCCTTCCTCTTCCCTCCGTCTCCCTCCATCGATGACATCCACCCCCTTCCTCGTCCCAGCAAGGCTAATACCAAAAAACAGGTCCGCCAAATCCTCGTCCTCCCCGGCGCAAACTCAGCCTTCGCCGTAAACGGCAACGTCGCCTTCTTCGGCACGACCGGCGGAAACGTCGACGTTATGATCCACGAGTCCGCGCACGGTCTTGATGGCTTTGGGGCGTTTGGGGAGGCGTTGAGTAGTATGTCCCCTTCCCCTACCGTCCATCTTCCAATATGAGGGAAGAAAAGAGAAAAGAGAAAAGAGAAGAGCTAACAACCCCCAGCAAGCGAAACCTTCCTCGCAGCCTACGACGCGGACACCCACGTCCCGGACAATTACGCACGATCCAGCCAGGCCGAGAACGTAGCCCAGAACACCGTGGTTGCAGTGTACGACCGGAATGTGCCTGGCGGGTTCCCCGGTGTGCAGAGCGCGTATGAGGGTATTCTGAACCAGTATACGGCTATCCAGGATTATGCGGGGGATGCGCTTCTCCCTGGGGGTACTTGTGATAGGCATCTTGAGAACTCGGAGACTGTGGCTATGAGTACGACTGCGAATGGGACTAGTTCGAGGTTGTTTAGGAGGGCTGCTAATGCCAATGCAAACAAGCCTGAGAGTGGGTTTAAGGGGGTTTATGGGAATCTTGTGAGGAATTTTGAGCCTTTTGCGTTTAAGGAGGCTTTTTAGATCTGGTATGTGGTAGGGTTGGGTGTTTTGTGATTTTGGGGATATGGACCATGGGCCTGCATGTGAGGGATGTAATAATGATGCATTGATTGATAAAACAAGTATAAATGACAGGATTTGCTATACGACAGTAAGAGAACGCAAAAAATAGAATAGTCAAATCATCACAGGATACGCAACAGGTAATAAAGAGTCCAGCTCTCGCATATAAACACCTAGCAAGGGGCCCGTTTCGGATATATGGCCTTCGCACGCTTAAACTCAGACTTCTCCAGCGGCGACTGAATATAATAGACCACGCTCTTGACATTCTTATTCCGATCCATAATGGTGTGCGTAAACTCCGGACTGACAAGCGTCTTCCCAGTTGTATCGGTTGAATCGGGAACGTTGCCTTTGGTATTCTGTCTTTCGTACGACGATGAGCGGGTAGGGTAATCGTAGTAGCTCCCCTGGAGCAAAGGATTCTCGTCGTTCCTGTATCGCTTGGGGTACCTCTTGTTGTTCTCGCGGCTTTTGTCGGTTGGCTGGGATATTTTCATGTAGTGCTGGACGCTCGAGTGGGTTCGTAGGCGGAATGGGCTGGGGTTGCCATGTCTTCCGCGGCTAATCCTGTATGCCTATGCCTTTTAGTCTGGGGGTAGTATTGAGGAGACTTGGAGCATACCATTGGAGGCTCCTTCTGGGATGGATCCGAGAAGCACATATCGTGGGTAGAGACAGCGGATTAAGGGCTTCTTGGGCACAAAGGCAAGATTGTTGATGAGTATTATTCTTTGGAGCTCCAGGAGGAAGTCCTCTCCTTCTTATAGAGACAAAATCACCGATAGAGCTCAACGGTCATTCGAGCCGTGACCCCTGGCGCGTCATGCGACAAGGTAGGAGAACACGCCACCACACAGATGAGATGAATAACCGCTCGATGCCATGGTCGCTCCCCATATAGAACAAGGGGGAGTCTAGAGAAGGTTGAAACGTTGCCGCAGTCAACATGCATGAACGTAGGCAGCTGCGGGCTGGAGGCGCGAAGTACGAGCTTTTCATTGCTGCTGCCTATATTAGCGTGAACAGAGTCGGAAAGTCTCGTCGAGTCATTTTCTCATCGAGTCGTTTTAGCTTCGGCGGCAAAGGAGGAAGAAAAGTGGTTGAGTCTGCTACGCGCCGGGCTGATTTTGAGGCTGATCTCGAGGCGGATCTCGATCTACGCAGACACCGCGGCAAGAGGAACTGGAGGCTTTCTTTTTATATCGGGGATTCTTGCAGTTGATGTTCTCGTGTTAATTATTCTATCCATTCCAAATGTCACTGAAGCTTAAGCTAGAACCCACCTCCCAGGGGTCTGGGGCTAACGATATCAAGACCACCAACACAGAGAAATCAAAGAGTGTCCTCTCATCCTTGAATTCACGGCTCAGCAAACCGAAAAAAGAAGTACCCCAGGTTGATGGATGGGCGGGATACGACGAAAACAAGCTTTTTCTCATCCTGAATGATTTCCTCCGGTCCGAGACGACGAAATCACTGTATGAAATCAACCAGTCCGTTGCCGCCCTCGTTCCCAAGAAGGCTCCCTCCTATACAGCCCCATGGGCTTCTGGCCTTGTCTTTCTAGAACTGGCCGAGCAGATACCCTATAGTCATCCGTCGCAGTTGAAGCTGGCTCGCCTGGCCTGTGAGCTTTCTCTGATGGATCGATTCAACGGTAGACCGTATGAGAAGGCATTGTTTTAATTCCTGATTTTAATTGACAGTGTCGCTCATACTACACAGGATGTGCGAGCTAGATATGCTATGCTCCAAGAGTCCATTAGAGACTGGTATGGCGGTACGTTCGCTCTACCGTAAATGCCCCTGCTTCGGTTCGACAGTGCTAATGTAATTAATGCCCATGCAGGTCCCCGCGAAGAGGCACCAGGGGAGTGGCCGAATCTGAACGCTTTCTGTGCGAACCTGTATGCGTTCGATATACTTGGCCCGAACTTTGCTGTCTGGACAATGCGTGATACGTTCGAGGAGAGACTCGAGGATGATAGTCAGTATTATCCAGGAATGAAAGATCAGTATATCCTCGCTGCGGCCCAGTATATTCTCTGGAGTGGGCAAGAGCTGCTCAAGGTCGTAATCTACCGGGGTGATCACTGCCAATATGATGATGACGAGCCGAACCATCCACCTTGGACCCCTGGTGCTCTGTATGATGGAGACTGGACGCTGAGCTTGCAAAGATGGCGGTTCTGGAAGGGAGGCTTTGAAGCTGCGGCGCAGGACGAGAGTCTTGGAGAGGGGGCCAGAGATGTGGCAGATCGAGCGGCGAAGTTGATGGGCGTTTTTGAGAGTTCTTTGATTTTTTGATATCTGTATTGTTGTATATATGGGAATCCCCTTGCAAGCCATACACCACTATAAAGACATCGAACTCGGAATATCCACATCAACCACCAACCCCAACTCCAGATCCCTCCGTACCGGTAACGGCAAAGCCCCCCTGGTCACAACCCGATCACTTCCCTGGCTCTGACTCTGACTCCGACTCCTCCCCTGCCCCTTCTCCTGCGAAGCCCGCCCAGTGCGCCCACAGCAGCACGGACACACATAACACGTAAAACTACCCACCCCCAAGCTAAGCCGCGGAGCATAATGGCGGAAAAACTGCCGGAAATACGGCAGGCAGCCGCACAGGATGATGAAGTTCGCTTCGATGAGACTGGTCGGTAGTTAGCCTTAATAGGGGAATAAGAGGGGTGGGATGATGGGTGATGGCAATGAATGTACATGTATATAGAGGCCACGGCCATTCCGTAAGACCGATCCTCTGCAGTAACCTGCGGCCATAAGGTTGCGAGACGGAGGATACTGGTTATGATCGTCCTATAACACCAGTCAGTCAGTCACCATAACAAAACCATAACAAAACCATCAGAAGAAGAAAAAGAGAAAAAAACATACAACCCCCCAAACCCAAAAACACACCCCACGCCAACCCTCTGACAAAGCGGCAACCTCAAGCCCCCCACAACCGGCACGGCGATGCCAATAAGCACGCCATCACTGACCGTATTCGTAACAGCCGTGGCCATGTACACGCCATTGACGTTGATACACTGGCCGCCGAGGATGGTGGGGTCCCAGGTCTTCTGGAGCGGCGAGCAGGGGAAGATCAGCGCGAAGATAAGCGCGATGCTGTAACCCGAGATCATGAAGGCGATTGCGTAGATGGTGTATTTCCAGCGGGTTGTTAGGCTGTGCAGGAGGATGTAGTAGAGCATTAGGAGGGCGAGTTTTGCGAAGGCTAGCGCCGGGACGTAGATTATTGAAGCGGCGAGGACGCACTTTTACGTTTAGCTGGGATTATGCATAGAAGGATTTATAGAGAGGGAAAAGGGGGGGGACCTTTGTGAATGTTTTTAGGAGGGGGGTTGTGAAGACCCAGATGTGGAGGCCGTAGCCGGCGTGGTTGTAGCCATCTGGACCTTGTTAGTGGTCTGAGATAGTAAGGTAGGTATAGTAAGGTATAGTATCTGACATAAAATAATAGCCTGAGTAGCGAGCGAGAACACCCAGGCTAGAATAATGAATACTATATATCCGTCAGCAACCCACTAACTACCTCCGATGGATAAAACAAACCGTCGTCTAACCAGAACCTGTGCAAGAGACGCGCCTTGGTGTATATGCGGATAACCAAACAACTGGTACATAGAGCAATGCCGGCAGCAGCAATACTGATACTGGCGGTCTTGAAGCGCGCAGGCGCATTCGGGTCTGGAGTTACGCCGGGGGGAGGGGGAGGGATGAGGCCCGTTTGCCGGAGTGTAAGCATGATCTGGATGTAGATATGACCCGGCCCAGGGCGTTGATTGGTGTTGCAGAAGGGCAGAGTTACATTATCTGGTGTTTTTCAGCGAGAGAGGGGGAGGGTAGGGGAGGTCTGGTCAATTGCGTCATGAGAGGTTGAGTCGGGCATACCCCGGATTTCCAGGTGAGTTCCTGGATTTATCTGATCATTGTCTATTCTATTCTGTTCTACATCGTGAATGTAGAGCAAGCTGTCTCGGAGTCTCACCAAAGCCTGAGTACTGCTGCCTGATTCCCATCGCCTCCATCTTCTCTACTGCCTCTCATTGCAGGCCTCAGTGCAGCAACGCGGCTCCCACAGCCGACAGGATTCCACGGCTCAAGCTCATTTCTCACGATAGGACACCAAAGCTGCCGCATAAATATCCATAGGAGGAATCCACGGGTCATGTGAGGGGACATATGGAGTCAGCTATTCCCACGGTCGAACACTAGATCTAGGCCGAGTCTGCGCTCCGATAGTTCCCCCGTTCTCGAGAAAAAAGACGAGCCGATGAGAGAAGAAGAGCCGATGAGAAAGGGCGAAGGCGAGATACCATATACGTTGATTAGATCACGGAGTGTCATCATTGTCTATAGACTACCTCATGATCTTCAACTAAGTCTAGGAGCTTCCACTAATAGTTTTGAACCACTAGAACTATATAGCTTCACTCATACCTTTTCCTGTCCGAACCACCCACTAGAACTACCTTTCTGACCATCCGTTGGCTCCGGTGGATAGAACCATGGGCCACATTCACCAAATGACGAACAGTGATGTCATTAAGAGAGAGGACGCCTAAAAACATGAAGAACCTTAACAATGATGCAACAAAATAGAATGAAAAGATCCAGCCAAGGTTGGCGCCGTCTTTGCTATAGGCATTTTAGATGGTTGCCTTCTCTAAAGGGTCAGACTTACTTCTGTGCACACAGGAAGGCATTTCTGTAGGATTAAAGCACTGGATCGTGCGTGCCTCCGGATCAAAATGTACGCACTTGCTGCCGGTTTTCGATATCTTCGCCGTGTCCATGACGCGGCCAGTGTCGTCTTGATGGAAAGACGGGGGCAAGGAACCTGGGATAGAGTGACATTCTCGTAGAGGGGGTTTGACTTCACTCATTTCTCTGAGTTGAGTGAGTAGAGTAGCATGCTGAGTTGCGTACAGCCGGGTCATCGACTCGATAACATAAGGCCCAGAGGCCAGAAGCTGCAAGTCCGCCGGGTCCGAGTACTCCGAGAGCGTTTTGAACCAGGGATCAGAGATCTGGATTGAAAGGAAGAGCAGCTTGAGAGGGGCGAGAGCTTGAACCAGGTGAACCATGACAGCTGTCAATCCTCGGCACTTGCCGCCGCTGTGGCTGCTTGTGTTCTCCACTGACTGCTTGTAGGCTCAGAGGCTGTTTGTTCCTGCCTATGGGCGCTGTTGCCCCGAGCCAGATATTCATTCTCTGGACACGGCTGGAAGCTTGTGCTTGGACCTGTCTCTTAGACACTCATAGAGAGAATCTGACTTCATTAGCGGGAGGCCAAATGCCATGGCAGAAATGAAGAGAAACACGGTATCATAAAATTCATTACGAGTCCGAATTCTATAAATGAGTCACTCTTGCCCCTCCAGTGACTCTTCATCATTCATCATTCAGCATCCACTCGATATTCACCATGCTCTTTTGTGGAAAGTGAGGGCCCCCTCTTGTTTCATCTCGAATACTTCATACCGTTTATACTCACCATGACCCTGTGTGGAAATCTACGCAGACCAGCACCTGGAACTACTACTCCTCCTGACGGGGATGATTTTCCCATCTTTACGGACTTGGCTGCCTACGAGGCTGCTGGTCTCTACCATCCCAATGTATCTATGTCCGATGAGGTCATTCTACCAGTTCACCCTGACTTGATCCCGCCATTTCCTCAATACGTCGATGGATCTCCAGCAGCAGCGCAATGGCCGATGGAGAATAACCCCGCTATGAGTGGCAATGGCCAGATGGTACCCGTATGTCGTGTCCTACCCTTGGGATCTGTTGGACTGCATCTAATCTATCTTAGACTCTACAAGGCCCGTCCATGTTCCCTGCAGCCGATAATGGGGAATGGTTGAACTACTTCAATCCCCTTGCGGTCCCCCCTGAGCAGATGGCTACTTCGCCTATGGTGCGAAGCCAGGGTGGTCAGGGTCAAGGACAAACATCAGGCCAGCCAGGTCAAGCACCTCCACCACATCTTATGCCCCTCCGAATACCCCAACACTTCCCATTCCCGCCATATCCACATCATCCACACGCACACCCGCAGCCAGAACAACACACGCCCCCTTATAGACAACCCCCAATGCCCATCGCTGCGCAGCCCTACCAAATCGGCACCCCGAGTTTCCGCCGCCGTTCGGACCCCCAGGTCCAGGTCAGGCGCGACGCAGGACCCGATGACAAATACGCCAGGAGGCGTCTCTCCCACAATGTCGTCGAGAAGCGCTACCGGATTAACCTGAACGGCAAGTTCACGGACCTCGAGAAAATAGTCCAGCAGGGAGTAAAAATGAGCCAGGCAGCCGCAGCCTTGATGACAGGGCCAGGTGCGGAATTCCTCACTGCACATTTGCCTAAGTACACGATCCCTTCTGTGGAGTCTAGCTTAGGTTCAACGTTGAATTCGGCCTCCTCGACCTTGAAGTCAGCCTCGTCAACCTTGAATTCAGCCTCCGGCACCTCCGGCACCAACAATTCAGGGCGAAGTTCGATGGCCCCTGTTTCGAAGGTCGAAGTTAAAGCTGAAGATCAAGAAAACCAGCGTACCGTCTCATGTGAGGCTGTACGGTCACTTCCGCGGAAACCGAACAAAGCGCCCAAAGCGTCAATTATTGATAACGCGTCGAATTATATTAAGCACCTGCAGACCGAGAATCAATATCTGAGGGGGGTCGCGGGTTTTCCTCTGCTTCAGCTAGATCCTGAGGAAGATTCTCAGCCGGATCCTCAACCAGATCCTCAGCCAGATTCCCAGCCAGATTCCCAGCCGGATTCTACACCTTGGTCTGGACCACAGTTCAAGGAAGACAGCCAGGGACCGAACTCGGAAGCCGAATCCAAGGGTGAGCAAGTGGTGAAGGTGGAAGAAAAGGAAGTTGACGAACTAGCTCTAGATCCAAGCCTGGATAACGATTTAGAGCTAGCGCTAGAGCAGGGGATCGGTGAGTTCATTATGATCGAGAATGAGGATGGGGATGAGGATGGGGATGGGGATGGGATTGTGGATGAGGATTTTTCGAGGTAATTACGTTTACACGCCGGCTGGTTAGTAGTATGGTCATGCGAATCTCAGCTGTTGTATGTTTTTTTTTCTTTTTCTCTTTTGTCTGTGGTGTTGGGAGATTGTTTGGCTGTGATAATCCTAAGTACGACCCCCCCTCTAGATGAATGTTTCGAACTGCGCTGACACCTTCTAGTAATTAATAGTCCCCGAGGTACCTTGCTTCCCTATACAAGTACCTCTACGTGTGTTCTAAACTCGTGAAGATTTTTGCTTGCACCTCTACGAGTACCCCACGTTTGTTCTAAAAGTGAAGAAGATTCTTTAAGTTTAAGAATGAAGATCGTGTTTCCACCTCTATAAGACCTACTTTAATAAAGATCCTATCTGCCTACTAGTGAATCACCGTAACGGTTCCCCTAGTACTGGGAACCTCTAAGTAAATCTGATCCCCAACGCGTCACCTCACCGTTCGCTGCCGCTGTCACCATTGTCACTGTTGTCACTGCTGTCACCGCTGTCACCGCTGTCACCGTTATTACTGCTATCACCACTATCACCATTGTCACTACTGTTACTACTGTTACTACTGTCACCGCTGTCACCGTGGAATGAGTCACTGTAACAGAGAGTACACCGTAATTACCTCACTGTATCAGAGAATAGAGTTCGAGAATTCGTGGTTCAAATACTCCAGATGGCATCATGCTGTGCGTCAGGAAGGCAAAAAAAAGTGCTGTCATAATCTGATAAGTACATAGAATACGTGAGACTGTCTCGTTAGCCTTTGGCTTAAGGTTTTACCTGCCATGCACCGGACCAGCATCCGCTAACTACTTATTACGTATGTGGATGAAGAGGATGGAAAGGAGGGTGAACGACGATGATGATAGGGAGAATAGAAGGGAAAAAAGTACCTAAATGACGACAAGAGAGTTCGAGATGATGCTCATTAGCCGCGCGTTCTCCCTACTACTATGTAGACTGTCGAACAATTAGAACCAATCAAATCAAATAATGAAATCTCAATATGCCCAAAGCCACACATTTTACAGTAAAAACACCTAGTTACTACAACCATAGCATCCCCCAGCCAGCCAGTTACCAGTTAGGCGCACGCACAGGCTACGCCTGCTTAATAGCCAGCCAGCCTATTACGCCTGCTTAATCAACCACCAAGCCGCAGCAACAATCCCGCCCCCCCAAAGCACCGTCAAAATCCACGAGCCCACACGATCCCCCGTCGAAATCGACGACAGCGCATCAGGCGTGTCATCACTATACGTATCGAGAAACTGCTCGCGGCCGCCCGGATTATTGTTAATCGTCTTGGCGGACGAGGAGCTAAGCATCATAAGATTCGAGGTAATCCCACCAAGCGCACACATCTGCACTTCCAATCCCTTAATCCCATCCCAGGTATCCTGGTACCAGCGATTACCGCAGAGATTGTTCAGATTGTCGGAACTCCCGTCGCAGGCTTTGCCGATGGCGACGGCCGAGCCTTGCAGTTTGGGCAGGATTAGGTCCGCTGTTGTCGTCACCATTGAGGCTGTTAGGGCGAGCCACATGGACGTCCACCCTTTGAAGCTGAGCATGTTGCGGTCGCAGGAGTGCAGGCGTTCGCAGGCGACTTCGGAGAAGACGTTGCCGCCGTAGGCGGGCGGGAAGAAGTCGTTTAGGACGCGGGCCAGGAGCCCGTTTGTTGCGCGGAGCCATTTTTCGTCGCCGGTCTGTGTTGTTAGTTATACATCTTTTTGATACAGAAATAAAGAGGCTTACGGCGTTGTACATTACGGCGCTGCCGGCTAGGTAGACGCCGTAGTTGTAGGACCATTGCATGTCGCCGCTGTCGACGCAGTCGTTGTCTCCTGAGGTTGAGTCTGCGACGGTCCAGTTGCGCTGTGCGCGGATTAGCGGCGAGTCGGCGGACCAGTTCCAGATCTGCTCGGCCCAGTCGTAGTAGGTCGAGTTGGTGGTGAAGCGGCCGAGACGCGCGCAGAGCAGGAAGAGCCCGCCGTTGGAGATGGAGTTGCGCATCGTGTACCCGGCCTGCCAGGGGTGGATCTGCCAGGTGATGCCACCGTCGCAGGCTCTGGTGTCCCAGCGGTTGATCTGCATCGTGGCGACAGCTCGCGCGAGAGATGTCCAGGTGGGCTTGCCTGAGACTTCTGGGAAGCCGGTCTCTGATGCGGTGATGGCAGCGAGACCCCAGAACATTTGATCATCGTTTCCCTGCGGTTGTTAGTTTGGTAACACAGTAACACAAAAAAGGTTGGGACGCACCAGCCATTGACTGTAGTTCGAGTCAAAGTAATCGTAATTGCTGCCCGCCTGGAACATCATGTCATGCGAGACGACGGAATTGTACTGATTGTCGCCAGAGACTTGCCAGTACTGGATGAGCGTCATGAACATGGCGCCAGCGACATACCACGTGTCTGTCAACTTCCCCGGAATACCCTCCGTCTGGTTCTGCAGGTAAAACTCCCACATGGGCGCAGCGATGGTCTTTCCAGCCGACTTGAGCGAATCTAGACGAACGACTAAGCATCTAGTCCACACACCGATAAACCTAACATACCAGTGGACGTAACCTCGATAGGAATATCGGATAACACGAGCTGCCCTTGGAGCAGCAGCACCAGGGCCGCCCCGCTCAGGGACCGCAAAGAACCCCAGCGCATTCTTCCCCGGAGTGTCGGATTGTATAGATCTAGAATTTGAGATACAGACTGAAGGCCGAAGCGGAACTGGATAAAGACAGGATGCTGAGCAACGGAGGTTCGCGAGGAGCTTGCAGCGAAGTCTCGCTCTCACCTGCGGCCAAGAGGCCTAAACATAGCCACAAATCACACCCCGAGGAATGCCCCTTGCCCAGAGCGCCAAGTTGACTCAGCCCCAAATCTGAGATATTCACCCAATCACGTGCCCCACTTTGACACGCCAAGGCTGACAGGGACTGCGGACTAACTGCCTTCCGGTCCCCTGGAATCCCGCACTAGCCCTATTCCGGCGCTAGGCACCAGTCAACATCACGTGATTTCTTTGTTCTCTTCTTCTCTTCCCTAGAGAATGAGGCCGGATCTTAACAGACACTAAATTGACTCAGAACTATGAACCTATTGTACTCGGTACCAGCTGAAGATTAGCGCTGTTGACCATTCTGCGCCACCCGAAAGGATCATAGTACAATACTTAATCTTCAGCCGTATCCAATCAGTAACACTACAAGGTCAGACTGCACCAGAGTTGCCTTGAGCGAGACAGCGGGGGACAGCCGCTGGCGTAGCGCTACTGCAGCCCTACGCTATTATACGAAGGAAAGGGAACTGAATGGACAGGAGCCATTCCTTATTGAGACAAAACCCTATCTTTTCTCACAGCCCTTGGTTCATCTTTCGTCGGGCCACAATGTTTGCAATTAAGACATCACGGACAAGACTGGACAGTTTCAATATCTTTCTATGACTATTCCATGGCTTCTGATCTGGTGGTTAGATGATGCAGATATTAAGTTAGGTCCCGACACTAATTTCATCTTGTCCACTAGGTCCACCCTGTCACCTCCCAGGGACTCTGCTGGATCAAGTACAGGCCCGTGGAGAGCTTTATCTATCAAGCTCTTGAGGCCGCCAAGTACTACGAGATCTATCCAATGTTACACAATATATCGACTGACGTGGACTACCTCAACTGGGCTGATGTTGAACAGCGTGACAGAGCATGTCTCGCCATGTATAAATGATTCCGCGTTCCAATGCCTATAGAAGAAGACATCGAACTTGTGAATGACCTGTTCAGAACAGTTCCTGCCCTGACGTCCATCATCCTTCCTACTCGTTGCTCCTTATTCCATGCCATCTCATAGTTTTATAGAAGGATACAACAATCCTCGCTGTCCAAGACGAAGCATCAGGCCGTGCCAATGATCACGATCTTCCTAGGATGCCGGAAAAGCCTGTATATGAATTATACGTGGTATAACTAATCTTATTGTCTTCTTGATTCGGTAGAAGAGGCATGATCCCCCTTCTCTGTAAGATACCAGGTTAAGCTACTGCCAAGTAGACCAGGATGGATATAGTTCTTACTCCTGTTAATATACTCTGAGCGTTCAATTCCGATAATATCATCTATTCCATTCCTGCCTATTACTCTACTACCTTACTATCCTTTTACCTACGTGGTGTACTCGATACAGGCCTCATCTACCTCTATCATTCATTCCCCTGCGTATTTCGCAACACAAACTAAACACAGTCAAGTCTGCAGAGCAATGAATAAACATATCATACATCCACCCACACGAGGCTAGAAAATTATACATTAAACACCATACATATCTCAAACAACCGATAATGGAAGAACTTTCCACTTTACAACACAAATTCAATGCAGAAGGGGGTCGGGAAGCAGTCCGCTTATGCAGCCCGAGGAAGATCAAGATCGATTATCCATAAGGGATGCATCGGGCAATCATCAGAGCCCTCCATCGCAGCATTCACAAATAGCGTCTGGGTGCCCGCTTCCAGAGGATGCCGGTCTCCTCCGCAGTGGGTAGTCTCAATGATCCGGGTATTAGACATTATCCTCGAGAGGTTCCCAACGACGGTGGATCGGCCGTTATCGACATCGGTGAAATGCGAGGGGTGTTCGCTAATCGTTCGTCGCCATCCCAGCAGTTTCGCACCCCATCCTTCATGAATATGCCCGAAGCAATGCATCCGTGGTCTGACGCGAGCGATGGCTTCGAAGAGTCGTGGACAGCCTGCTCGCTCACCTGCGTAGGCGGTATCCATGACCCCACTGGGCGGGCCGTGTGTAATAACAACATCAGTGCCCGTCTCCAGATCAAAAGCATGGCCGGTTTCAGGGTGGTACTGAAAGCCCCAGTCGCCGAGGGAAGGGGTGTAAGGGCTGGCATAGATCTTCAAGTGTGCACCGTTTTGGAGGGTGAAATGGTGGGTTCCTTCATCGAGCAAGACTATCCCGCTTTGACGAGTTTCGGTTTCGTTGAATAGCTCCCTGACTTCTCCATAGTCGCCGTATTCTTTTTTGAGCAGAGCCGGTTCCAGGGGCGGGGTGACGTCGGCGACTTTCTTCCGGAACATGGGGATGTCCAGGGTGAAATCGTGGTTTCCGGCAATGACGAGCTTGAGGGGGGCGTTGAGTGTTTGGAGGGTTTTGAGGGCTGTTTTGAACTCCTGGAGTTTCGATTCGGTTGTTAAATCGCCGCAGTGGATTGCGATGTCTACGCGGTATGTAGAGTAATCGGGGAGATCATGGCCGTGGGTATCTGAAAGGACGAGAAACCGCGTTTTGATGGTAGAGCTTGAGGTATGGGGTTCCATGATTCTGATAATGCAGTTTATTGAAGATGTGGATGTCTGAAGATGGTGGAAATCGTGGATGACGCATCACTCATTTTGAGTTTGACGAGCAAAGAAAGGCTTAACCTGTATATATAGGGGTTGTATAAGTAGATTTATATTACTCCCTTTATCTAGGTCTGCAAGGTACCAGATAGAACGAATAAAAGAGTCATTAAATAAATAAACATTACTATCACGCTGCACTACCAGCATACCATCCCCTAGTCGACCTCTTCCTCCCCTCCCACAACGCCTGTATCCTCTCAATCCACGCAGTCCTCACCCGTGTATTGGACCCTAAGCAAGCGAACCCATCAGATCCACACGATTCCAGCATGAAGAATGAAGAATGAAGAGAACCTACCGTAGATAATCGCATCCGCAATTCCATGACTGATAATACACGACTGATGAACCAAACATCAGCAACCCACACACACACACACACCCTCACAGAGTCCCAAGAACAGAAAGACAAAAACCTACATTATCCACAATACTCAACGCCAGCGGCACCTGGCGCCCCGTAGCCTCATGGTAGATCCTCACGGACGTCGGTACAGCCCAGATAAGCGCGTAGACAGCTGGGTAGATCATCATGCGCTGGGAGATCTAGAAAATACAACCCGACATTTTAGCACATTTGAGCCCAAAAAAGAATAAACATGGTGATGGTGAAAGAAAGTAGTACATTCTTCAACGGACTCGCAGCCGGATAAACCGAATAACACCGTGCAGACATCGCACGCTCACGACCACGATCACGATCCGCCTGCCCATCGAGGATCTGCCACTGGCGTAATTCCGTCGGCAGGGCACCAGCATAGTCACTCGAGATGGACTTGTGCGAGCGGTACAGGAAGATACAGAGGCGCGTGTAGAGGGCGAGGATAACGGCGATTATGGCCCATCGCGGGGTGAAGTTGACAAGGAGGCGGATTCGGTCGCTTGTGAACCAGCACCCTGGGTCTTGTTAGCCACCTTGTAACTCGTTGTAACTCAGCCAGACAGGCAGGTAGGTAGGAGGGTATGTACAAGCACCGATATTCCCATACCCCACGAGCACAAGGCCCAGTGTCGCCCAGAGCGTCGAGAGGATCCATGGTACGGCCCATAGGACGACGCGGTATTCCTGGATCCAGGATGAGGCGGTGGTGTGGTCCATTAGGATGAGGTATGTGCAGACGGCGATGGTGAGGATCCAGTAGTCGGCTGTTTCATTAGTATTCACTGCTGCTTAGAAGATAGAAGCGGGCTCGTACTCTGTATGACAAACATCTGGTTCATGAATCCGTTGAAACTGCAAAACGCGCGCTGCTCTTCAGCCCAGATGTGGTGGCCGGTGAGATTCATGCTCGTTGAGAGCACGACGTTTAGGGCCATCATGAAGTCGCTGAACCCGAGGCCTTTCCAGTCACCAGTCAGATACTGATATGTGGTATAGGGCAGGAAGAGGGCAGGGAGAGTAACGAACCGAGTATCAATTGATGCCGGAACGTGCGAAGTGACGGAACGACCTTCGTCTGTTAGCACGAACCCGATGGATAGTAGAAAGAACGCACAACAAAGCTCAAGATAATCCATCCTCCACCGAGAGTCGAAAGCGTCGAGACGACTAAAACCGCGATATTCAGCTTCGTTTCGGCGCCGAGGGAGTTTGGCGCAGACAGGATCGACGAGGTGGCAGCGCCGTCGTCCATGAGCCGTGAATGACGATGCTCTAGCTATAGTATAAGCAGCGGGCAAAGATCCTGTATTCATGTTTGATTTCGATCATCCAATGTGTCGGGTGAGCGGTCCATAAGTAAGAAGACCGAAAAGCCAAAAAGCAAAGGTAGCACAGCTATCAGTACTTCAATAGTACACAATGATCCGCGGAGTTGAGGGCCCGTTGCATCAGCGCAGCGTATCGGACCAATAACAGGACAGAACCATCCCTGATAGAGATGAAACGACGGCAGCTTAAAAACGGTCGAGATAACGGATCCAACAGTGCCGAGGGGATGATCTCCGAGGATTTCCCCTATTCCGGTGTTCGTCTGGTGTTCGTGGGCTGGGGGAAATAAGCAGGAATGGATACATCGCACGGCCTTTTATAACCCTGCTCAACGGCTCAATCAGAGTGCAGGCTGTCTGACATCTTATCAGCATATACTGTCCAATCTCGTGCTCCGAGCCCTAATTTCTTTGCTTTCTGGGCTGCTTATCTTTGTACTTGTACATATGTATTAAGTACGGTTACTACCGTAGCATACATGTTGTCTATGTGATGATCCATCATTTATCCCAAGGCCTGGAACATGGGCTTATTTCCAGTAAATTGCTCTATATTACCTATACAATAACGACAAATCACAGATGATACTGCTGAGCCCCCTGGATCCTGACTCCAAGCCTCTCCCACCACGCATCAACACCCATATCCTCTTGACCGCTAGAACACGCATTAGCACACATCGAAAACAGATCAAAAGATCAGACCACATACTCAAATCGCTTGATAATCGTCGGCTCCGTCTGCCCCTCCGCCTCATTCGGGTTACGGAAAACAACATTATATTTCTAGCTCGGTTAGTCAGGCACCCCATTTACAGAACGATAGAGATGGAGAAACATACCAAGCCCAGGGTAAGATGAATACCCGCAGGTTCCTTCGAGAACTCCTCCGCAGGCCGCCGCCCCTCAACCATCGCATGGATATTCTTCGCGACGACAGCAGCCTGCGCTGCGCCCGGCCTCGCGGCCTTGCGGAGCCCCGTATCGGCAATATCGCCGACGGCAAACAGATTCGAGTATTTCTCGTCGAGGAACTGCATTGTTGGTCGGATGCGGATGAAGCCGTTGGCTGCGTTGAGCAGTGATTCCGAACCCGAAGTCGGCAGGCCGGCAAGAAGATGGTTATTAGCCGTTTGGCCTGTAGCTAGGATAACAAAGTCGAAATCGGACGGCAGTTTCGTGCCGTCTGTGAGGTGCACGGGGAATGGTGTTGTTGCTGGGAAGCCGCTCGATGGGACTTTGATGCGCGAGCCGGTGATGAATCTTTTTCGAGCATGTTAGCTTGCTTGCCTTGCCTTAATTGGGTTCTTATCCCTTATCCTCGTGTGAGATAAGAAGAAGAAAAAGAAGCTTACTTAATCCCAAGCTCATCAAAGCGCTCTCGAATCAGCTCATGCAGCGTCGGATGATACTGCGGCATGAGATGAGGTCGTGACTGCACGACGGTAATCTCCTTATCTGGATAATATTCTTTCAGATCAGTCGCCATCTGAACGCCCACAGCCCCTCCGCCGGCAATGAGAATCGATTTCGCGCGCTTAATGTCCGCCTGGTGGGTTTGCAGATACGCGACCGACGAGAGCTTGTCGTTGTGTCTCATCCCCGCGGGCTCTGTCAACCGCGTCCCCGTCGCGACAACAAGGTACTCGAATGGGATCTGGCCCGAGCCTTGCCATTCGCGATCTAGCTTGACATGGTGCGGCTGGATGGAGAGTACTTGGGCCTGGATGACGCTGTGGTTTGTTGTGGGACTGGGACTGGAGAGTGAGGAGAAGAGGCCGCTGTACGGAATGAACGCTTTATGCTCCTGGCCTGGGACAATGGCAAAGCGGGGCTGGGGTTAGGATGTTAGCATATTTCTCATTCATTCTCAGGTTGAAGGCAAGTCGTACAAAGGCGAAGAGATGGTGAAAGTGGCTATGTGGCTCGATGAGAAGAATCCGGTGGGTGCTGGGTACAACCCTCGCGAGCTCTTGGGCTGTTGTTTTCCCCACGTAGGAGCCTCCTACGACGATGATATTCTTGAGAGCAGATGCCATATTGCGATTATAGATTTGGATGAAGGAATATCGGCGAAAGCGTCTGTTGTTCTGACTATATATGGCGGCGGAGTAATCATTACCCCTCCGGACCCACCGGTCGGCTTATCAGATCCGTCTTATCTCCGGGCGATCTCGGACCTAAGTACTAAAGTAGACCTGCTCGGATGTCGCCATCCGGATTTACGGATGAAGTTCGTGGCGGAATTGTTATTGCTCGTTGTCGGGGTTGCTTTGGCCTTGAGGCGATAGCTAGGGTGGCGACAACTGATATTGCTGCCTGGTAGAGCGAACTAAATCAGCATGGGGCTGTATGATATACCGAACTGCCTACTCCTACTATCCAAAGTGTACTTTGACAAGACTATTAGCCTTACTACCTTGCTCATCAAACACAATATATACAGGAGTTATGATAATAAGAATAAAGAGGAATATAACACCTATATCTCGCTTACAGAGTTCTACTAATCAATCCTCATGTATAACAAGGCCTAATTCAACTGAATGACCATCACGACGCAAGGGAATATTATTAAACGTATCTTGAAATTCCTAAACCTAGCAGGGAATTAGATAGGCCAATGGACGAGGAGGGGACCCAGACGCAAATAATTAACACCCAGGGGAAAGACAGACGGCTATGGACACACAGCAACTTTTTTATCCTTATTAACAAGTAATAAAAGCTTTAGCTAACATGGATCCAGCCAATTTGCTCGCTGCCGAAGGGAGGGGTCACTGGGTGGAGGATTCATGGAAATATTGGGTCAAGTTATTGATATCTATGTAGAGGAGTCGGAAGACAAGGTGGTAGAGGACGAAGGATGGATGAAGTGCTCGATTTACTCTGTATAGACCTTCTAGATGGCTATGTATAACGAAGCCGGGATTCAGACGCGATCTTCTACGAATTCCGAGCATCAGTATACTAGTTAAGGGACTGCTAGTGACTACCGTTCTAAGTGCTTACTGGCTGTCACAGGCGGTACTTGAGTGCGTAGGCCTTATGATATGGCCTTGCGCCTCCGACCTGGCCGACGGCAATGCGTCTCCCAGGATACAGGAGGCCCGGAAGAGTGCTGAACCTCAAAACACTGTGCTGGTATGAGCGCTCGCAGATTCTTGTCCTGCTGCAGCTTTGATAAACCATGACGTAATATACCATGTCATGGTTTTCGACAGGGTTCTTGGGGTGTTTCACATTGCCTGAGCCCTACTAATGTATGTCCAGGGTCTAGTCGTCTCCTTTCAATGACCTTGATTGGTGGAATTTATACCCTTAGCTTGGGTAGGTATAGAAGCGAATAGAGATTGTATCAACCCTAGAAACGTGCCGTAATCTAGCCTCTTCTGTAGTGTCGTTCTATTTCTGGTCATGTCCTCGTGTCGTGGCCAGCTGAACCCTAGCCTAGTGAAGTGGCGCAGGACATACTGGCTGGTTAAACGGAGCTGAGCGTACTTTGTCCCTTCGATCATGCTATAAGTAAAATCTGCGACTAAAGTATATAATCTACCGCTACCTCCGTTATTGCGGCTACTAAGTTACCCTATCTCTTCCCTTTCTTAAGACCGCCCCAATACTCATCCATTTCTCCAGATATTTGTATATCTTCGACGGTTATCATGGTTCCGAAATCGATTCTCTGGCTGTGGTTTTATCTTTTTATAGCTACAACTACAACCCTAGCGGATCAAACTACCCTTGACTCTCTCAACACGTGTTTTGTCTCCACCAGCCCCTCCGAAAAGGTGAACTACGATGCCTGCTGTAATGACAGAATCCAGAACGGCACTGGCTATGCCGGCGGTATTCAATTTACATACCGGTGCAGATACTATCCAGACCCAACCGGCCATTCGGCAGCAGTGGATGCCACCAGTATGCAAAGCTGCGCGGAACTCTGTGCGAAGGACGCTAGCTGCGTGGCGGGGGCATGGAACTACGGAAGTCAATCATGCTTTCTGACGACCAAGATGGACAGCATGGAGCGGTCGCAGGACGTGCCCTGGGTGTTGCTAAGAAAAGGGGCCGCCGAGCCAGATTGCCCAGAAGTGGAGGTAGCTCTCGATAAATGCACGAAGGCCAAGGACGATTTGCAGCAACAGAAGGAAGCTTCTGAAAGGGATCTCAGGACTTGTCAGGGCCGAGCCGGGGACTGCGAAAACGAAAAGACGCAACTGCAAGCGCAGAATGGTGCGCTTACGAAGGAAAAAGCAGAGATACAAGCAAAATTGGACGCCTTCTTGGGAAGCCACCGTTATGAAGGATACAGAGTGTTTATTGATCGAATGTTCTACAACCAGGATACCAACTGGTATACCGTTCCGGCTACCGAGGCCATCGACTGTTTTAGGGCATGCTCGAAGGACCCGAATTGTAAAGCGATCAATTATGCGCCCTTATCTAATCCTAGAAGATGCTATCTATTCGGCAATATCGGAGGATTGACCGAGCCGGATACAGAATTTGGACTCAACTGGGGTTTGTCTGCGATTCGTATTTACCCGGGTCAGGCAGATCATTAGCCATACCTGTTTAGAAAAGATTTTAATTGATTGATATTGAGTGTCTGTGTTATTATGCACCACGTACTGTCCCTTCCAGCAAACAGCCGTTCAGGGCAAGGCTGGGGGAGAAGGAAATGTCTGGCGAGCGTAAGGCCCATGTCAGTATTGCCCTCATTATTTCTCGAAATGAAGAACCCGTATCTGAAAGTACTAACTAATAATCTCGGCAAGAACAGCCAGCAAATGACAGGTTGGCACTCGGACACTGGCTGAAATCAACGGGGTAACTGCATAGGCTAGCAGCTGTACAGTAGTTTATTGATGTGGTGGGGAGACAGCTTATTACACCGCAGCGGCAACTCCGAGCGAACCTATATTCATGGCTTGTAGATGTTGTATTAATAGATAGCAGTGACTATTTTGGTAAAGGCGCTATAGAGCAACGGGCATATAGTTTGAGAGACCGTAGCCAACCAGGTAATATGTCCCCCATCTCAGCTAGCCAAAAGGTACATGGCTGGCTGATATTAATGGAGGTGCTGATTTACCAATTGTCTAGGTGGCTGGCGTTATATGCCCTACAGATTTAGACTAGCGCTGTCTCAAATCAGCGCTCTTGCAGCACGCAATTCAGCTCATTAAAGATCAGATGGCTTTTCCAGAAATACTCTGTAGACGTAAATGTCATGAACCACCGGAAAGGCTACCATTTTTTTTGATGCGATGATCCCCTTTTGCTTCTAGCTTTCTCCTACAGCATGGGATATAAACTTTCCACAATCACATGGCCATCAAAAATGTATAAGCTAGCAGCAGGTTTGCAGCAGGTTCTGGAACAGCGAACAGTCATATATGGTTGGCTTTATACATACATTTTGTTTCTTTGTTTCTGATCAATATTGGAATGGCATCCAGTGTGTTCCTGGTGTACAGGCGTCTCTACCTATTATATAGGTACTAGAAACTGTGATAATCTACCCTGCTTAACTATCAGTACTGGAACACTGCTAAATATATTAATAATATAGTTATAGAAACCTGTAAAACTCTGCCTTGCCTGCCTGGCTAGTACGTACTGGAATAGTGATATCTGTGTCTGCTAGTGTGTGAATGGCCTCACCTACGTACACTGAGCCAGGAAGAGAGGGCGCCAATAAAAATAAAAAGACGACATCTACGCACTCCCGGAGGGTGCACCAGGTGCCCCAGTCTAGGATACTTTTGCCCCTGGAGGGCTGGATTGAAATGTATACAGCATCAGAAAAGCCTCAGGTGGTACTTACGGCTGTTCTAACCCATATGGTCCCCCGTCGATAGAGTGGCACCGCCTGTGGTGGTGAAAACTTTTATGTGATATGTCCCCACGGAAAACTGGGTATGTGGGCAGAGATCTCGAGATAACTCTGGAACCACGGCAGAGTGCGAATCTGATCAATTGGGCTTGGCCAAAGAACATGCCCGCAGTATACGATATGTTGAAATACTTCAATGTGCACACAGCTTACCATATCCTCTTGAAAAAGGGAAACAGTCAGTCCTGTCTACAATGGCGCATATGACGAGAATTTTGATAAAATGCCTTCAGGAAGCAAAACATGTCATGGAGCTGAAACAGAGGCATTATCACACCGTCCAATCGGTGGTATAAAATCAACAATTGGACATCCGATTAGACTCCAGTTGTCTTAAGGTACATCACTCCGGTTGAGCACTCCCCATAAGTCCCGCTGACCAACGGATGCAGTAGTCTGAGGCTCATTGAGAGTATCCTCAAGATCGACTCCTAGTGAACCTGTGCCATCTCGGAAGGTTGACGTGATGGGACTATTGGGGTGAAGCTTTTGGCTTTGTTCAGTGTTGTGTTATGATCTGTCACGACCAAAGAATTACAAGATAGAGCGGAAGCAAATACTCAAGTTTTGGGACGAAGCAGATAGAATTCTAACCGATGGGAGAAGTAAGCGGTACCTACTGTAGTCAAAGCCATAAGCACAGGCTGGAACCTTTTTACAGAAGATACTCTCCCTAGCTGGCCTGAGTACGTGGAATTCGAATTTTATACACTGAGTGTGTCCCTTGACAGTACTGATGTTTGCAAAGTCCAAGGAACCAGTGCTCCTTTCTCATAGCCTTGCCCTCATAGTGTAGGTGCTGGGGGAGAGGGGAAGAGCTTCATTCAGCTCGATACTGAGCTAGGAGTCTGATATCAGGACATCTAATCGGCTACTAATTATAACGGTCTTCCTGAGAAACTAATCATTACCCGCTGCGGCCGAATATAGATTCCTCAACACTGAGGGCAAAGTATGACCACTTGGACCACTAGGGTTCAATGCCATAGTCGTGGGTTTGCTGCTGCGGGATGCATCCATAGTTACCTAGTACAATACATATTCAGGTTCAAGAAAAGTACAAGGCAATTACTTGCTGAGACGGACGTATAAAAAGGTACATATGTAAAGAGATAACGCTATGCGCGTCAGTCTTCTCACTCGACCTTTTTCACTGGAGCAAGCTCTTTTGAACAGCAGACATATCCCTCTCCAATCGAAGTACCATACTCGACTACCAGCGCTTTTCCAGGTCCATTATTGCTTGCAAAAATGGTATTTGATTATGCTGTGCAAAGCCCTAACATCGTCCAGCAGTGGAGGCGACCCTTACAGTCAACACATCCCCAGGATCATGCAACCTGGGATAGTCGATTTCATCATTGGTAAAAGTTCTTTCCCAAAGGAGATACTTCAGCCTCCTGTAAACAGGCAAATCAATAGGATCATCTTTGGTTGTTGCTGTGAGTTTGTATATTCTGGTGCTTACTCTGTTCTGTTGCCGACTACTGAAATGACAACAAGCCTAGTGACATCCAGGCGCTGTCTTGAGAATCCACCAGATAATGGAATGCTTTGAACCACCGAGAAAATATTTCATCCCACGCAACTACCCCTTATATATGCTTTTATCAAGGAGAAGCTTGACAAGGCGCCCTTGGATGAAGATGGAAAAGTCCCGAACACCAACCCGGCAGACAATTACGAGGGAGTCTTTCTAAGCCACGCTGAAATTTACTAAAATTTGTATTTGATGAAATTGAAGACATAAACGATATATAAGATGTGTTAGTACATTATGCAGTGTGAACAATGGAAATACTTATGCAGGACGCTGACTTTCGGCAACTACCCGACCGAGTGCCATCCTTGGAAAGAGCGATTTTCCGTCTAATATAGAGTGAAGATATGACTTTGTATTATTTCTGCTTTGCTAATTATGGCTGAGGAGCTGCAAGGAATTCGTTTTATTCTTTAAAGGGAGATCACGAAAGTACGCATGTATCTTATATAAGACGTCCTATTTTGCTAGTTACTTATGCATATACCATGAACAGTGCCTTGCGGATGAATAGCATGCTGTCAGGCTGTCTCTCAAAGGAGGAGCACGAACGATCACTGGAGGTAGCTTTCTAGAAGTACTAGCCGTGAAACGCCACAGTTGGAGGGCTAGGTCGATACGGAAATAGGTTTGGCTGTTAACCATCCTTTTACGTAGTAGTTGGAGTTGAGGGTAGGCTGAGGCATTGAGGGACCTCAGGGCTAGGAGACCGAAAAAAGCTTAGCATAATTATTCATGAACATGATCACAAGTGATTATACCCTCCGTCGACAGACTACCAGCGAAAGACAAACCCCTCCTCGAATAATGAAATGCAGATAGAGCATTCCAGATTAGTTCTAATTTAACCCAGAATTTTACTGAAGCAATTAGTTTGCATGTAGATAAAAAAGCCATAAACCAAGCCGCATTCTTGTTTGTTCAGTGTTAGTATCTTCCCCCTCTAAAGAGATCTCAAAGAGGATGGAGGAGAGAGAGCAGTTTGTTCGAATCTTTATTCTCACTTGGGATTGTTGATTCCAGTCGCAGCAGACTGGACTATAATTTTTGGCAGCTACTATCTCGATATTTGCTTGCCTAATCGCAATATCTTTATATCTTCCTACGACCAGCCTACACCAGTATGCAGTTACTGAAGGTAATCCTCCCAGTTTCTCGATCCCGTTTACAGGACCGCTTAAGCCATGTGACCTCAAATTAGCTACAAAACCATGAATGCAATCCTCATGTTCTTGCTTTCAACAACCACTACCTGTCTTGGAGTGAAGCGGGGTGGGGTGTTCCTGTCCCGGGTTGCTCGTTGAAGAAGTCATAAGCAACTAATTCAATTCCGACCAGTTTTCCTGTATCTGGGAACTGATGAGCACGAGGCCAGCTCTTGCCTATTTCTGGTAAACCAGAAGAGAAGGAGCGATGGGCACTGTACCTATGACAGTCGCACTTTCCTTGCGAGAAATCATAGATTTCCATTTTAGGAAGGTACGGGCCTGCACGTGCAGTGCGTGCCTAGACCGCGGTGTGGCAATTAGCTCGACACTGGACAGAAGCTGAAACTGCGGAGCCCCGAAGTGAGACCCCAGCCGAACTAAGATGGACTAAGGAACTTTCGTTCCCCCGCTTGATCCTTGCTTTTTCTTGCTTCTTCTTCTGCAGTATTCTGTTCTGCTTCTATTCTTCTAGCCTTCTGTTCTCTGGAAGGCTGAAACCACGCTGTCCTCTCCCCTCTCCCACCTCTGCCAATGCCGTCCTGAAATGGCCTCTTCCCACCAGGGGAACGTCACCACTGACGATCCGCCCGATTCCTCCACCAAGCGTCGATGGAGGCGCAATCGCATAGCCTGCGATTCTTGCCATTCCCGTCGTGTGCGATGCGATCGTCAATTCCCCTGCTCACGTTGTCTCCGCAGCGAAATAAACTGCGAATTTACGCGCGAGCGCCGCAAACGAGGTCGCATCGCACGCTCTAAACTCGCCGAAATGGCGAACAATAATCCTCCCGGCGAAGACTCTGCAAAACAGACCTCCAAGCCATCCATACCTAATCTGACAGAGGTCGAGGCGCCCTCGGCCCGACATGCCTCTCCGTCTTCGGCTTTCCACCGTCGTTCGCCCACTCCCCCGACCGTGTCTGCCCCGAGCGTCGACGACCGACCTTCCCAGGCGGATCCGCCTCTTCCCGAGCGGAGACCTCACACTGGGGCGAATATGACGGAGGAGTGGCTTGCCGGGACGCATATATCGCCGGCTTCATACGACGTCTTTACTGGTCTTGGGGAGGGACCGTTCCCGAGAATGTTTGATGTATGGAATGGGGTAGACCTGCCCACCTACAGCGCTCCTCCCTCTCAGGCTTCCAAGGGCACGGGCAATGGAACAGCGCCGTCAAGCTCGTCGGCGCCATTGAAGTATCCAGTGCTACAGCCGTTGATGCCGTTTGTCGAAGCGGCCTTGCCCCGGAAGCTGGTTTTCGACTTGCTTGACCTTTACTTTACCAGCGCTTTCTCCACGCACATGCACCCTGTCTGCCATCATATCCATTGCTATCTCTTGCGCAAAGCCTCCTTCCTCAGCAAGGACGCACCGCGACTTAGTAGTCCCGCTCTTCTAGCCAGTATGCTCTGGGTCGCTGCGTTGGACGACAGAGCCTTTTCCCTGCCAATTTCGCCTCCGCAGCGCAAGCGGATCTGTCAATTTCTATGCGCACTGACGATTCGTTTGCTACGACCATTGATTCATGTGTCATTTAAGGACCAAGGAGGTGCCGCAGCCGCAGTAGCAGCGGCGACGGCGGCGGCGACAAATGACCCAGCGTTTGCGGGCATTGGTCAGGAATTGCCTCCGACCACAGTCCATCACCCGTTCGAGGGAGGAGGTGATGACCGAGGGCTCGTAGGGCCGGCCGGATCGCTGGACGATGTGATAACCTACATACATGTAGCTTCGATTATCTCGTCCAGTGAGCAAAAGGCTGCCAGTATGCGCTGGTTGGTACACCCTCAATCTCGAATGTTTAAATGCTAACAGACTCAGGTGGCACGCGGCCTTTACACTCGGCAGAGAGCTCAAACTCAATCAAGAGATTGAGGTGCTACCGAACGGAGAAAGTCAAACCGAAGGGTCAAGTCCGTCCTTTGGATACTCTCTTCCCGGCTGGAACGGGGCAGACCCAGGCCCCTTGTTCGACTACTCAAATCCAACGCGATCCAACCTCAACTGCGTTTGTGACCGCCAGGAACTAAACACCATCAGCGAGGAGCATCGCGAGGAACGACGGCGCACATGGTGGCTGCTATACATCATGGACCGCCATCTAGCCCTTTGCTATAACCGACCTCTGGCTCTATTAGACGCCGAAAGCGAGGATCTCCTGCTGCCACTCGATGAAGGGTCCTGGCAGTCAGGCAACATCCACAGTAACAGTCCGAAGCCGGACGGGCCTCAGTGTTTACCCTCTGGCGACAAGAATAAACGTCGCCTCTTTCCTAACTTCATTTGCCATGACCACTCCATCTTCGGCTTCTTTCTCCCTCTCATGACCATTACCGGCGAATTGATCGATCTAAACCAGGCGATGAACCATCCGATGCTTGGCATACGACTGCATGGTAAAGATGCGTGGAACATCCACATAAGCGAAATTCTTCGCCAGCTTGAGATCTACAAAGCTAGTCTCACTACATTTGCCGCTACAACGTCCGATCCAGAAGCGCCCCTTTCTTCCACTTATGCGCACGCCAAATTCGACCACGTGCCCGCAGAACCTGCTCTCTCGCAGGCCTATGCATGGCACACGCAAACCGTTATATCGTACGCGTCATACCTTGTCCACGTGCTCCATATCCTGCTGGTGGGTAAGTGGGACCCCGTGTCCCTGATTGAGGACAAGGATTTCTGGACATCATCCCCCGCATTTGCATCGACCATCTCCCATGCGCTGGACGCGGCCGACTCAGTTGATCAGATTCTCCGGTTCGATCCGGACATTAGTTTCATGCCCTACTTTTTCGGCATCCAGTTACTCCAGGGGAGTTTCCTTCTCCTGCTGATCGTTGAGCGGCTGCAGAAAGAGGCAGGGGATGGGATCCTTAATGCATGCGAGGTGATGATCCGAGCCACGGAGTCATGTGTGGTGACCTTAAACACTGAGTATCAAAGAAACTTCCGACAGGTCATGCGCAGTGCAGTGGCTCAAGCGCGGGGAAGGCCGGTCAATCACAGCGAGATTCGCCACCGGCGTAAGGCCGTCCTAGCGCTGTACCGGTGGACAAGGAAGGGGACCGGGCTAGCTCTCTGATTTAGCTCAGTCCACCGGTCTTCAGCTGCCGAGGGCCCGAGACGTTGACTCCCGGTTTCATGCGGGGTGCACTAATCTAATCGACTATATCTCAGGTACCTATCTAGTACCCACCCCGGAGTACAGCATGCATATCTGGTTGCTGGACATGCTGCCCGGACTTGATGGTCCGAATGCCGAATGCATTGGGAAATCATCTAGCTCCACCTATGAATCATGTATATACTGTGTCAATTTGGATGAGATGTATAATGTACGGAGTACTGTAATGGCCTTGAGCATAGAAGGTGCAAGATCTCGCACTCCGCAAAATCCCAGGTTCTCCATACCACATGACTCGACACTGAGTTGATAGTCGGAGGTTTAACCCCAGTCGGCAAGGGACTGCGAGCCGAGAACATTCGATCGAGGTCGGTTAATTCACTATTTAGCGAGCTCAAATCAACCGAGAATCTCCGATTTTGATTCGGTCAGCCTCCGCATGTTGAAATCCGGGGAAAAGGCTCGGTTAATTCAGGCTGCAGGAGATGCAAGGACTGGAATCTGCGACACCGTCTAACGAAGTGGCGATCGCATGGCCCTTCATCGACAGGGGAAAGAGATGAACCGGTCCTTCTGTGGAGAGGAAAATGCGGGCATCGAATCAACGAAAGCTCTTCATTTTACCGAAGGATGCCTTTACTTTTGTACGGAGCATGGGGTGCTAGATGAGTTTAATTCCGCTGGTTTAAATCTCCAGGAGGCCCGGCTTCGCGTCTTCCGATCTCCATGAGCTTTCTAAGTTACCGATCACGGTGCTCCTACTCAATGCGATGCTAATTGTTTGACGAACTGCCACACGAAGATCAAGATGACTGAGACGAGCATGCCTTACGACGTGTCGAGCTGGACGTTCGATCCTATGAATCCTGGCCTAGAGTTCAGTCTCGACCCTGGTGCTAGTGAGGAGGAACTCTGGTATAGAAGCCAATTTGGCATGAACGGGCCTGAACAACCTCAGTGGCAGCCGATGGAAGAGAATCACCCGGGATATGAATTTGCCTCCCCACCATCAGGCAAGAACCCTTATGAGCAGTTGCCTTCTTTTCCGGGGGACGCCTTTGCCAGTCGCCCTGAGAAACTCCTACCAAGGTATGCCTGCGGCAGGTCAAGGGTAAACGGACGGTCGCTGACAGTGATGCGATCACAGATATGACAATCTGCAAACACCAAACGGCACGCCGTATACACTCGACGACCTTCTCCGAACTGCCTCGCAGTTAGCGACCGAGCGAGCACTCTACATGAACATTCCTCCCGCAAACCCTCAGTCCCCAGCTGCCCATCAGGTCTCCTCCCCCGTCGCGGACGCCTACATCAGCTCACCCGGCGCAAGCCCGAGCCACCACTCAAACACAAGCGACGACGAGCACGACCTTCCAGCCGTGGACTTGGCACAAGTCTACCGACTCCCAGAAGGCAGCGGGAACAACAACAGCGGCTATTTCGCCACTATAGCCCACGGCGCCGATGCCGCCCAGAACAAAGTCCACTCTGAGGGGAAAAGCAGTCTTACCCCGCTGGAGATGCCCGATGGTAGCACTCGTTTTACCGCTAACTGGCTCCCTGTCGATCCCTTGGGCGGCTTCACCATTCGCCCTCCAGCACAGCATTCATTCGATTTCGACCCGGATATGATGATGGATTATCATTCGCATTTCCAACAAGACCACGCACAAGGCAGCCCCAACTACCGCAATGCGTTTATCTCTCTGGACAATCCAGATGCGGGGACTGAAGCTGGGGTGTGAGCGCGAGTCTCGGAGTCACAACTGCAACTCCCCACTGTAAATGAAAGAGGGGTCGCTCTAGTCTCGCGGCACTCACGCCCCGACAACTTCTCTCCAAAAGACGCGGTCCAGCACCTCGGTTAATATTAATTAATCCATCTTGCAGCGTCAAGTTGCAAGTTTGCAAGTTTGCAAGTACGGCTTAATCAAGCTCGCGTCGCCGAGGAGAAGGAGAAAGAAGTCGCCCCAGAATCGGATTTTTGAGCCGACTGTCAAATGACCGATCGGTTTTACTCGCCTCGACTCGGATATTCCGATCAAACGGTCTAGACTGTGTTGGATCTTTCTCCGCTCTGATTCAGTGCGCATGACCCGAGATATACAGTGCTCATTTGTGAGCCGACAGTCAAGTCTGGACTGCAAGCGGCGTCTTTGATTGATGACTCTGATCGTATGGAACTGCAGCATTCCCGAGGATTTTCCGCAGCCGAGGCTCTGTCTGCTGATCGGACAATAAAATGTAAATAACGAATCATGACTATATGCTTATACAATTAATTCCTAACTTCACGATCGTCGCTAGTCTCAATGGTAGTGGCTCTAAGCTATGGAATACAGGTGCTACAACCCCTACTTGCTTGTTACACAGCAATCTCGCCTAACACGCACACAGACAAAGAAGTCTGAGTAGTGATGACTCCAGCTCATCATGTTTATTCTGGATTTAACGCCCTCCACAGCTCCAGTTTTAGGATCTTGCTAGATCTTTGCCACTATCTGTGTCTTTTCCATGAACTACAGAAGGCTGACTATAATGAAGCCCGCCCAATCTTTCCTTTTGCTGTTGCTGTGTGCTACGGGCATGTGCACTGGGTCTGTAAGTCAATTATCCACCATACCCCTGAAGCATCTAGTACACAAGGTCTAACAAACAAAACCAGGACTACAAGTTTCTTGCACGCGTCAACCCAGAAACAAAAGAGCTCACCTGGCCAAGCAACGGCATAGCCTTTACATTCACAGGAGCCACTGCTTCAATCAACATCAACGACGTAAACGGCACATCGAGTGTCACCCTATTTATCGACAACGACGACCCCATCATCTTCCCCAATGTCAACATTACCACCACCTCCATTCCGACCCCCAGGCTCTCGCACGGAACTCACACCGTTGAGCTGCGTAAACGCTCAGAGTCGGATTTCGGTACTTTCCGTATTACCAATGTCACGACTGATGGAACCTTCGTCCCGAGTAGCAGCAGCAGTAGTAGTAGTACCAGTACCAGTACCGGTACAGCATCGAAGCCTCGGCGGAAAATCGAAATCATCGGCGATTCAATCACAGTAGGCTACGGCCTCGACGGCATCCCGCCATGCAACAACTCAGCCATTCTAGAAAACAATCCAGAGACGTACGGCGCGTTAGCGACTATTGCAGTCGATGCCGATTACAGCGTCGTCGCGTAGAGTGGCAAGGGGCTGGTGAGAAACTACTATCGAGATTCAACACCAACGCCACTAATGCCCGTCATCTACACGCGGTACGGCGCGAATGACGCAGACGGCAGTTTCTTCACTTTCCCACACCCACACTCACAGCACTCACAGTCATGGATCCCCGACGCCATCGTGATAAATCTCGGTACGAATGACTTCGGGTATATGGGTGTGCGCGACCCCGTCAACGCAGCAGATTTAACAGCTGCGCTTGTTGAACTGATGGAGATGATCCACGGCTATTATCCAGCGGCAACGTTCTTCCTGGTCTCCTCGCCGATGTTGAGTGATGACGTGCCGACGGCTGCTGATAAGCAGAAAACTACACAGTTGAGGGTTTACCAGGACGCAGCGAATCTTTTACGAGCGAACCTTACGGCCCGTGTTGTTGATTGGCCGGGGCAGGGGACTGATGTGGGCTATAGGGATCATCCTAGTAAGGCTACGCAGGTGAGGGGGGCTAGGCTGCTTGAGGAGGCGATGAGGGATGAGATGGGCTGGTAGGATTATGCATGGATTGGATGGAAGGTCGGCCCGTACGGTAACATATTGGCTCTATTTAATGGAAATCCTAAACTAGAAGTGTATGTGGGAGTAGGCCAGATGATATAGCTAGCTATCCTTTCTCTGTTGTATACCATCATGTATCTCAATATCTACCTGGCGTATACCATACTACAGGATCGAAAAGGATGTAAGGACATTCACTTTATGTACTTGGGCTAATAGATGGCCCCTGTTCAGATTTTCGTGTTCGATAACATTGTCTTCGATGACTATAGATAGTGCTACTACTGCTTACAACTCGTCCGTACTCTTATCACGAGTCAAGTAAATATACATGTCTACTGTTTGATATACCTATTGCCTCCCGGATATATAGCCATGGCTAGCTAATTTCAGATAAGTTGCACCATTTCTAACCACTCTACCCAAACCGGATCGTGAAGACTGTACTGTGTCAGAGAGAGATATACAGTGCTTATTTGTGAGCTGACCTAAACAAGTCTGCTGGGCTATAGGACTGCAAGTGCTGTCTTGATAGATGACTCTGGTTGTATGGAACTGCAGGATTCCTGAGGATCTCCTGCAGCCGAGTACTATACATCTAGTTGATCAGATAATATGAAGATATAAATAACAAATCATGACTATATACTTATAAGATTAATTCCTAACTACCATGATCGTCGCTAGTCTTATATACCAGGTACTACAACCCCTACTTGCTTGTTACATAGCAAACTCGCACATAGAATGTTTTAGAGAAGTCTGAGTAGTGATAACTCTAACTCATCATGTTTATTTAGGTTTAACTTCTGTTATTCTGGATTGGTAACTTGTTGTAGTCAAAATTATTCCCTGAAGACCTCAATATAATCTTTAAACATGGCCTCGTATTTGGTAGTTATTGTTTTATCACTATAAGAATATCAGTGCCGTTCTCGCTGACCACCTTTATATTGATCACAGAATTTATGAAGATCCATATGGTATCACGCCAGAGGAAGTCCTAGACCATGGCGAGATACTCTCTACTTACTCCACGTAGCAGGAAAGGAGTAGAGAGTATCTCGCACCATGTTATAGAACTTCCTCTGGGGCGAGTCCATATAGATCTCAATCATAAATTCTGTGATTAGCTCACCCATGGTGCTCGTATAGCTTAGTGTCTGCGACGCAGACACCACGAGGCAAAGTTGTTACCCTTTCTGATAAGCACTCTACCCACTTTAGATATACCTCCTTGTCGTCCAGTGTGTTATTGCTACTACTAATTATTAAACAAGGACAGTTTATCTTGCTTAATAATAATCGATAGCAACAGCACACAAGATAATAAGGAGGGTATACCTAAAGTAGATAGAGTAGCTATCAGAGATGGCAACGACTTTGCCCCGTGGTATATGCATGGTAGGTGCTAAGCTGTACGAGCACCATGGGTGAAAACTCCTTGTTTGTTTGACAACTCCTTCCAACCACTCCTGAACTCGGAATCTTCCAAAGCTTGAAATGCGTATGGATAGGTAATGTTGGAACGGAAAGAGGGATGCGATGTCTAAGTATTTATAGCCTGATCTCATGCCACGTCTTTTCTGCCTTGAATCAGTGTTGGACTTGGCTGTTTCGATCCTTTGAGAAGATGTTCTTTGGCATAGCCCAAAGCAATAAAGGACTGATAGCATCAAAGATAATTATCTTTGTTTGTTAAAAGAGAGTCTTCTTTCATGCCTTTTGTTCGGATGTAGGTCTTTGCTATAGTGAAACTCAATCTGTTGCATGTGTACACTGACTACCAGGACTATATATAGAACATCACAAAGGGTCTCTTTAGGTCTCCATGGCCCTCCACGTCAGAGACAAGGGCGTGCGATGGGGATGTCATCTTTGGATTTGGATTTTAAAAACGCCAAAGACTTTCGCCTTATCACAGTGTCTCTCTATATTAAGTAAAGCCTCAACGTCCTGATACCTGAGAATAAAGCAAAACCCAGACAAAAAATCCGAGTATATCTACTGAATTCTACAATCCTATGAAAGAAACCCAAGATACTGTGCTTTATACTGAAACGTTTTATTCCCTGACTCAATACATATGATCAAAGCCTACTTGTCTAATATTATCAGGCTGCTATTTCCTGAGGCCTAGCATGCTATACCCTATACGCTTGGCAAAATAACAACGTTTAAGCCTTGCATTCTTTATACTATGATTTAGCATGAGAGTATTATAGTAAACTCCTTGGCCAAGTGTATTATTATGGACTAGGTTATTAAGGGCCCCCCGTAAGGTTCTCTGTTAATATTCAACGGGCTCTGTTTTGTCTTTGATATGAGTAAGTAAGCAATAAATAGACTATTATAGCGAACTAAACACGTAATTTAAAAGCACTTTCCTAGGGTAAAGTCTAGATAGAGCTGTGTTTAGGGCTAGGCGAAGCAGCTGAGCTGTGAGATGTTAAGAGGGGCGGCACGTTGAACCAGATGGGAGATAAATGAATTTGTGGAACTTCTAAGTTCTCTACAAATCCGCATCTAATCATATAGACACTATTATCATGGGTATAGCTATGGGTTGTTAACAAGGGAGGAAGAAACTACGGGGAATCTCGCTCTTCATGATCAACCCATACATCTCCAAGCGTTGGGCTCTTGCAGATAGCCTCTGAGATATGAGATATAGGACTCATTGAACTTTCGATGCTGTTGTCACCTGTCAAGATCTTCCCTTTCCCATTAATTATTTCCACCGTGGTATGTTGTAGGACGGCCGTTTGGTACGTGAGTAATAACGAATAGTCTAGGAATAGGGAGAATACCTTGCCCAGTTTATACCCAGTATTGCCCACTGGATAAAGAAGGGCCCACTCAAATTAACTTTCGGGGGCATTTCATTCAGAAAGGGGTTCAAAAGGAAGGTAGATCAAGTTGGACTTTATGATGGACTGAGTACCAGAAAGCGATGAATGGGAACCAACTTGTATCAATTTGCCATGATGCAGGAGGGTTAAGGTTCCAATGCAGAGCGTGGAGGAGATATTCTGCAAAGAATCAAGGTTGAGTAGCTCGTAGTTGGGTTGGTAACTGAATGGTAGGATGATAGAGTTGAGAACGAAGAACAGAACAAATAACAGCGTGATTGCTGTCCCGTATTCCTAAAACTCTTTCCCAGCAAGCTACGAATAAGCCTCCTTGACATTAAGAGCGTCTTTTCTGAAGCGCCACAATAACAAGATCGAGGTCATCCCCCTTTATCAGCCTTGTATCCTGGATATAATGACACGGGAGTATAGGATTGTCGTGTCCGAAGGTCGCACTCCCTCGAAGCGGGAATATATATAAGTGGCCTGTTGGGTTATGGAGTCTGCCCCCTGAATTAAGGTGAAGCACATTTGACTGGATAACCTGGGGTTATATATTAGACCAGCTAGATCAACGTTTTTGGGTAAAGCTTACTTTAAACTCCGTGTTATTGAGTTCAGCCTCCAGCTTGGAAATCTGATCGGAGATGCCTGCGCCACAATACCTCCACCCAGTAATAGGACGCTTTTCCCCGACTTCTGCATTTTTCTCCTTGATGATGTTACAGATCGCGTCGATGATTGTCTGTAGGACACTGGGAAGTTCTTCGTGGTTCATAGTGGCACCAAGGGACTGAGACTGATAGGCTATGCGATCTGATAATGATATGAATGAACAAGTAAAGATTGTTTGTATTGAGACCGTGGGAAGTGAGGGGTTGGAGGGCTGACAGACAAACCATTGAGCTGCATAACTAGTTAGTTAACTTGGTGCCAGGTGGTATTCTCGCTTAGTCACGACAAGGGTGTCAGCAGGAGGCTGTTGTGAGGATGAGATGGTTATGATGGGTTATACACTAAGTATTTATATGACCTCGGTCGAGCCATGTCTGTTGGTTAATTCCTCCACAACTAGAAACGACTAGAAGCGACTAAGGCGGATAGATATAGGATAGGGTCTGGGTGCATGCTGGTATCATAATCAAAAAAGTTACTTACTATTATAGATACGTACAAATCAAAACAAGCCAGATATTACAACGCTGGAATGGAAATCCGCTTTGCCCCTGCATTCCCCGAAAGCAACGCCGACCCGCTCGACTCACGCAGATGATTCCGGTGCGTCGCCGGTTCCTCCACGTCCAGACTGAACCGCCTTGGCCGCTGCCACATGCCGATTGTCTCGTCGCTGGTTGAAGCCACCTCCAGCCGCTCCGTTGGGAGCCCAAACTTGGTGGCTATCTGCTGGACGCGCTCGCGCGCCGTCGCGGCGTCAATGGCGGCGCTCTGCCCTTCCTTGGCTAGACGCATCTGCGCATGCTGGAGCAGCTCGAGATGCTGCGTTACGGCCTCTACGGACCTGGTCTTTGCGTGCTCCTCGCTATTCAGCAATTCTGCAAGGGCAGTTTCGTGCAAGGCTGCGGCGGCGAGGTAATTCCCGGATTCGGTGTACAGACCAGATAACAACTTGTTCATCTCAAGGGTGACTGGGTCGCTATTGCCCCAGACCTGGCGGAGGTTGTAGCAGATGTCTTTGCCTAGCTGTGTGGCAGCACTGACATGACCGCGACAGAATCGGGTTTCAACCAGTCTTCGGCCAATCCACACAACTGCGGAAGGGGACCAGGTCTTTTGGACGACCCTCGAAGTCCAGAGATTGGTAAGAACATCCTGAAAGTGTTAGCGAGTAATATAATAGGGCAAGATACATACATCGAGGTCCTCGAAATATTCATGCTCGCCTAGTACTGTGACTGTGTCGTTAAGAGCCATGAATGGCAACTCGGTAAACCAAGAAGGCAGTGGACGAAGGTAGATGGTGATCTCCTCGAGAAGGTCCTGTGATACACGTTTCATGTACTTGGCTGTGCGTTCTTCCGTGCACTTGTTGGCCTGGTATCCATTCAAATACAAACAGATCTTGATAGCTGTAAAGATGCTCTCAGGCATGCGCATGCCCTCGGTAAGGTGCACGAATGACTGAAACACAACAGTCAAGATCGCTGCATCCTCAAAGCGAGAACTATTGCAGAGGTCTTTCACGAGCACCGTTGTTTGAGTGATGATGTTTAGACCGTAATCCTCGGTTAGACTCTCGCGTTGGCACATGTTGTAGAATGTGTGGACGATATCCCTCGGGCGAACGGGCTGGGCTACAGACAGCGTGTTGCAGAAGTATTGGTACAGCTGATCTTGGGTACGCTTTGCAGACGCAGCATGCTTTTGCTGGGTCTGGAGTCGATAGAGCCTTTCGCCGGCTACTAAAGTAGGCATGAGGTCGTGGCCCGCTAGACGCTGCTGGAAACTGCTGTAAACTTGGCCTTCGCGGGACATTTCGTCAAGAATCTCGCGTGCAGACTGGCGCTTGATGAATACTTCCTCAAATGCTGCGACAAAAACGGCTGGTTGGTGCTCGTCTAGTGCTTGACGGTGCGTAGCTGGTGTTTCTTGGATGACTTGTTGATGTAATTCGTTGATCAATGCATTTCCTTCGTCGATGTAGCCACACTCCAAGTAAATTTCGCCTAGCCTACGCCCGCGGTCCATCAATGTCTGCTGGTTTGCCGTAACGCGAATAATATCATCAACGTGTTCGTGGAGAACTTGAGCCCCCTGTTGACGCGATGAAGCAGAGCCGGAACTAGCATACATACGTGCAATTTGCCGCAGCCACAGCAGTGTTACGGGCGCCGAGAGACCCTGCTGCTGTTTGGCAAACTCGAGCTCTTCCTGGTACAATTTGCGCGCTTCGAGAGACGTCTGGTTCTGACGCAAGTATAACTGTGCCATGCGGTGTTTGATGTCAATCGGGAGAGGCTCCCTCATGTCCGGCAGCGCCTGGGAGGCTTCAGATTGCGATACCCAGTCATGCGTGTTCAAGATTTGCTGGTATAGGTGAATCGCCTCACCCGCATGGTGGTCGTTCCCGCACAGAAGGTCGGCCAACAAAAGCGTTGCATCGCGTGTTCGCGAATCCGTTGGTCCGTAGAGCTTGCGGCAGAGCTGCTGATGCTCCGAAGCAACCTGTCGACGCTCGTCATATCCAGCCTTGATATCCGGGTGAGTCAAAAGCGCCATATACCCGGTGTAAGTCTTAGGTAACAAGCCCTCAAGAAGAGCGCGGTCATAGCCATCCTTTTCGTCGAAGCGCACCCATGTCGGCCACAAATGCCTGTGGACCTCCAGGGCATCACCCCATTGTTGGCCCTTTTCGTAAATAGCAACCAAGGCCACAGCAGCACGCACACCGAAAGAAGAAACCTTGCCATCCCGGATGCTGCCGCGGTATATATGACGATAGCTGTTCTCGGCCTCCTCAAGACGGTCAAGGCGCATAGAGAGATCACCCTCGTAGTAACGGCTGTCGAGTGTGTGCTTATCGGTTTCACCTAAACGCGAGGCAAAGAAATCGCTGACCTGGTGCAGGATGACCAACGCAGCATCAAACTGGAAGGTAGTTTCGTAGAATTCCACCACTGTTTTCACAGCTGCCGTTACTGCCTGCACTGCAACTTGATCCGCAGTGATAGCTGCCTTGAAGGCGTTTCCATAGACTATAGTCGCCCTAGCGACATTGAGCCGGCGAAAGAGACAGTATCCGTGATCTAGTGCTAGATTGGCCATGATAGGAGCTTCTTCCGAATTGAACTTCGATTTAGGCGTCGAGTCCTCGACACCTGGCCATGTGTGCTTAAGCACCGCACATGCGCAGTCACTTCCCTGGCGCCATTGCTCGTTTCGGATATGCTGTCGCGCCAGTTGATGGCACAAGAGAAGAAGAGGCAGCCGTGAGCGATCTTGCTCGCCCATCGCAGACGCCAGACTGTCGATCCATTCCGGAAGCATCTTGCTCTCCTCTAGAGACAGGTTGCCCATGGTATCCGTGACACCTCCTTCAGCCGGGATTGTTCCTTCTGTCAGACTCCGAGCTAGAGTGACAGCGTTAGGTTGATACTGTCTGTTCGTGGACTTGTAGTACTTCCACAGCTGGATACCTAGAGCACGTTCCATATCATACAATTGCATCTCACGAGCCTCGCGACGTAATTCTTGCGCACGACTAGCCATCTCCGGAGACCTGACACCCCCCTCGGCTTCGAATTCCGAAGACAGCTCGCGGAGAATAGCGGTGGCTTCTTCAGGGCGGCGTTGACGACGTAGGAATTGCGAGTAGTAAAATGCAACCTTTGTCCTCTGATCCCATGAGCCTCTACCCTCCTTTTCCGGTGCGGACAGGCTCTGCCACAGCCTGGTTAAGATAGCCTCGGCCTTGACCAGCTGGGAGTTTTCCTCGTACATCTGTGCAAGCGAAAGGGAATAAGCTACACGACGGGGATCCGATGAGTCCATTGATCGAACCATCGTCTCGTACTTGGTGCGAGCAAGCTCCAAGGCGAATTCGTCCGGGGATCTGATTTCAAAGTTATTGGTGAGGAACTCAGCGGCGGCCATGGTCTCGGATGAATAGGGCCCGTACGCCTGGACAGTCTGGCGGTAAAATTGTTTCGAAACGTCATATGCAGCAACGGATTTGTTCTCGTCCTGGTACGCTTTCACGAGCCTGTCGAGATATTGTAACCGCTGGGTAAAGCTAATATCCGACGAGTCCCAACCAGCCAAGGCCATGTCCCGGAGAGCATCTGTTTTGAGACCTGCAGCGCGGTCTGCTCGACCGGCACCCTCAGGAGTGGCAACGAGCAAGTGTTCAAGATCGTGTGTGATCTTGGCGTCTGCCCCTAGTTGGAAACGGCTGCGAATCCATGCCTCGTACAAATGATCGTTGGCCCAGATGGCCTCTGCACGGTCTGCTGCGCGGGCACTGACAATGAGGCTTTGCAAAAGGGCTGGAGAGTCATCCCCAAGTACAGCGCGGCGCACGTCGACGGTAAGACAGTATAGTTGTACGACACTAGATCGACTGAACTGGGACTCCTTGTTGGTGAGCTCCAGCTGAGCAAACAGGACCGACTCGGGAAGCGCTTGTCGGAAGGACTTTGGAAAAGAGAGACCCCGATCTGTTGTTTTCATGGGCGAGCTGAGCATATGTGAAAGCCAGTATCGAGCAGTATACTCTAACAGAACAAATGCGTCCAGATAGCGGTCTCGGGCGTAGACCGGCATTTTGTCCCAAGAGATAGCAATCTCGTCCGCGAGATTGTGGCGAACCCATGTCAGGGAGCAGACGAGAAGATCATAATGAGCATCCGCCAATGAGAACGGAGCAGGGTACTTCATTTGGGCCCTAGCTTGTATATGCTCACGGATCAAAGGATTGCGGAAGGTGACAAAACCATCTCGTAATGTGATTAACCGTCGCAGTGGCTCAAAAACGTCCCGGTCAACATTTCCAGCCCAGGGCAAGACCTTGAGAGTCTCCATATCTACGGTGAGGAGTTGCTCAACCTCCTGAGGGCGCAGTGGCCGCTCCGCCACTGTTAGCCAGCCAAGGAGGCTCTGGGTACCGGGTCGCTGGAGATTGATATTGCGTATATGCATATCGACAAGCTCGCCCAGCGTGTTGGGGATGTTCCCGATTTCCTCCTTCATATCGGCAAGCGTAGGCTGGGTCCGCAACGCCTCAAAAGCCAGTTCGGCCCAAACAAAGCATCCCAGAGAACGAGCCGCAATCGCAGATGCCAAAGGCTCCCGCTCCTGAGACCTCAAGCCACTGAAAGCCGAGTCATACATCATCATGTCATTAATGAAAGCTTTCAGATCATGTTCTATGATGGACGGATTCATGGCAACTTGGTGCGTAGTAGTAGTTTCACGAATGGGGACCTGCTCCGTGGTCATTGGGCGGGTAAAAACGATCAGTTTTGAGGGAGTATCCAGGATGGTATCCTGCAGTAGTTCGAGGAATGGGCCAACGGTTGTCGTCGAATGGCTTAATTGATCCATTCCATCAATGACGATCAGAAAATGCAGATTGGATTGTGCAGCAGTACGAATTGCGGCCCACAGGAGGGTCTCTACCATGGGATCGGGGGCACCGTTCCCAGCCTGGTTGATGGCTTTAGTAACTGCTCCGATAATGTCGCCCTGGGTTTTGCGATTCGTAACACAGCAGTCAAGCATCTGAATTAAAACCCCTTTTAGCACACTGAGTGTAAGTGTTGTGATCGGGATATCATGGCGGATGACCACAGGAATGACGTTCCAGATGTCGTACTCTGAAGAAACCTGCAAACGCTCAACTGTCCACTGAGCCAAAGCACTTTTCCCTGTGCCAGGATTGCCACGAACAAGCATCGTACTCCGCGGACCGACGGTGAAGGTGGTTAAATGAGGTTCAAACCATGAGAATGACCCATCAGCGAGCGAGTGCGCTTGGCTTTCCAGAAGCATAAGGAGAGGACGATCCTGCACATCCAAGAATTGATAAACAGATGCCAAGTCAGCATGTTGCTGCCTAACCACAGTCGTCTCGAGTACGAATGCTGAGATTCGACGCCAATGAATTGTGAAACGATTGAAATAGCTGAAGAAAGCGTGATTGGCAACCACATTCATCGATCTCCAGTTCTGAGTCCGCACAACCTGCCGGTATTCCGCGGCAACATGGACTACCAACTGCAGTAAATGGGCGTATATCTCTGCAACTTCCTGCTGAAGAGCGCGCGAGCTCTGGAAATCGTTCTCTTGCTGGAGGAGCAAGGAAATTCCTAGCGTTACCCGGCCATAGCGGCTGAAAAGGTTATCAACGATGATGATATTATCGATGCCCATCTATGCAAGTCAACACACGCGTGACACCAAGAATTCATTGAACCAACCTCCAGTAGCAGCAATGTAGTCCCCCAAATCATTGTTGTCGCCTCTTCGGCCCCATCCATGAAACCAGTAACCGAGTCGCGTAACGAGGCAACGGCAAAGGCCAGACGAGACGCTCTTCGGAGAGCACTGTCGAGTCGACTGCCATCGGCGGGCATGCGTCTCAACCTCTCGTGTGCAACAGCGTCAAAGAAGACATCGACTGAGGGTGACTTTGCTTGCAGCTCATCGGGGGTTATCCCCAAGCGCGTGGGACATTCCTCGGCGACCATGTCCACGATGTCCCGCAGGATCGGTAGTGAAGTTCTGCCCCCATTGCCAGCAGTCGCGCCCGCCGTAGCTGCGTTGTAAGGCGTTGCAATGAGTCCCGACATGCTGTACAGTGAATGCAGTATATTCGTAGTCTAAAAGGGCCGACCTCGCAGTCGTTGGACAGTTATATCAGGATTGAGGTTGCTGCCATGGGGTCTGGGGGTTTCAACATCCTGACATCATATACATCGGAGACGTCAATCATGGGGTTGATCGCCTCTCAATGGATGCATAAGTCGTGTTGTCACTGGTATACATGCTGGAGGTGAGTCGATGACATCAACCAAGGAAAGTCTCGCTCGACCAGTGTTTTCAGCATAACAAACGCTCATTATTGGACGAGGGATAAATACGGATGCTTGATCCATGGAACCGATAACACAAAGTCCTAGTGACAACATTGGCCACATCTATGATGATTTGGATGAAATCGATGGGTGAGAGAGGGCTGGGTTCGGAAGCAATTGCAACAAGTGCGTAATCACGTGGTCATGCAGTAAACTACACAAAGTCTTAGGCAAGATACCAGTAACCTTTTTGTTAGATGACCAAGAAAATGATTTAGATGCTTTTATCCAGCTTATTGTGCGGTAAAGACGAAAGAAAGGCGGGTGTTTGGAGAAACTTCGACGTATACAGTCCCTGTGCAGATATTGATTTGCAATCCCTGGAGAAGAACCATAGCTTATACGCAGATGATCAGGATATTACGATCGTCAAATATGTTCATGTGGTTGTAATTACTTAGGATAGGTCGGTAGTCGAACTTGGAGAAACAGTCATTACTCCCAAATCACAACTTCGAACTCTCCTCCTCTAGATCAAACTCAGTGGTACAGAGAAGGAACGTGTCACGAAGAGCCTGAGACATGTTAGCATGATTCGAGCCTATGAAACTTGAAATACTCACCCCAAGCCTATACTTCCGATTGACCTCCTGATAATCGTCCGCCGCAAGCATATCACAGAAATGTCTGATAGACGGATAATGCACGATGGAAATCTCATTCCACCACTCTTGTTCCGGCTTGTCATGGTTGCCTCGTGAGTCTGAATCCCCGGCAGATGCAGGCCGGACCACATTTCCGACTAGTTTTGCGTTTCCACCGCGTTTAGCGGCGACGGGGGTGAAGCCCTGGAATCGTTTAGATGTTGAAAATGAGATTTGGGAAGGGAAGGGAGGGGGTGCACCTGTCCGTATTTGAAATAGTTCTTCTTCCCGTCCGGATGATGGAAATGTAGCAAGTTCAACATAGTAACAGGTTTATCATAGACCTTGGTAAACTCAGTCATGAACTCGAAGAGGTCAGGCGAGACCTCGAGATTCTGGGAAGTTGTTTCAGTCTTGAGGTTATCAAGAGATCCCGTTAGCGGAACACTTGCTGCGTCACGCTTCAGCTTCGTGTCTCGCTCCGGGTATGTGTTGAGTAGCTTGGATGGAATCCCGGCTTTCAGTTTGTATTCTTGCCGGATGTGAGATGCTAATGCGGGTGGGAAGAGGGGCTCTCTAGGATTCGGAGGAAGTAGGAGCAGAAGGACGTCCCATTGTTCGGAGAGTAAAGGGGTTGTATCAAGAACGGTAGGACTGATGATAACGCGGCGAGGTCGGGATGCGACGACGACCTTGGTGGGAGACTTTTTGAGCTCCTTGACGAAGTCTTTTGCGTCGATGCTTGGTTTGAGCGAAATGAGGTGGAGGGTTAAGGCGGGCATATTTGATTTTCACAAAGCTTCAATCACCAACGGCCTCAACAATAAATGGCAAAACGATATATACAGGAGAGAAATAGGGGGGAAATCTTGAAGAAAAGTCGGGACTTGAAGATGTTGTGATGTCGGCATCTCCGCAGCAATGGACCGAGGCTCATCCAATGCGGGGATTAGCGTCACCTTCTCATATCTATCTATAGAGTAATTCTTGCAGATCAGGTATTTCCTCAATACTCCGTCTGAAGCCCAGAATGAACCCGTCTCAGGATCTCCACGATCTCCCTCCACACCTTCTCCCTAACAACGCCCATCTCCGGATCCGTCACAATCTTCCCAGGACTAAACATCGCGCCATTACTATTAGCCATCTCGAAAATTATGAGGACGACCATGCAAAGAAGACTCACTCGGTAATAGCCTGATTCTCCATCCACAGCCCATGCGTTTCAATTCCTTCGGTCGCAGCATGCAAAAGCGTCTTACTCCCCTCCTCAACCGTCCTCGCAATAGCCATCTGAATAAGCTTAAGGACCAACGGCGCTTTCTCCCTAGTCATGAGATCCGACTTGCAGAATCCCGGCGTAAAACAGTTCACGATGGCCTGTGGCTGACAATTTTCATCCCGCGGTACTAATCGAGCGATTTCCATCGTGATGAAGATATCCAGTAGCTTTGTTGCCGAGTACCTCTCAACAGCTCCCCCAACACTCTGAGACTTCTCCCAGGTCTCTTCGTCATTCAGCGCCGCAAGGATATTACCTGCCGTCCGCTCAGGAAACTTTACCGTGCGATGGATATCACTAGCAACGATGGTAAGATGCGGCGTGAAATCACCACCCCACGTCGAACCCCGAGACTTCGACTTCAACAGCAACGGCAATAACTCCAGACTAAGCAGGGCAGTTGAGAGTACATTAACTTGGAGGCCCCTCTCCCACCCATCCCCCGTAACCCTCCAAGCCTGAGACGCAAATCCCGCATTCATAATCGCAATGTCCAACCTCCCCCCTTCATCAACGTACTTCCTCGCCCGATCCGCAAAGGCCAGGACACTATCAAAGGATTCCAGATCAACAAGCCACACGAGGACTTGATTCTCCCCAGAACAGCCTGTACTGTGCTCGATATCGGCCTTTGCTTCTTCGCCTTTCGACATGGTTCGAACGCCCAGGATAATGGTTCCAGCGCCGAGAGCTAGGGCATGGCGCGCGGCTTCACGGCCAAGGCCGGTATTTGCGCCCGTGATAAGGATCGTTTTGCCATTTATTGTTGAGGCCGGTGGTAATTGAAGCTTTGTGAAAAGGAGGCCGTATAGTCCGCTCATCGTGGTTATAATTAATCTGGATTCTTGTACTTATACATCCATGCTGAGTACATGGGGCTTTATAGTAAACGCCGGGGATGGGGGGATTGACCACCCGACGGGGGGATATTGAGCCGAAGTATAGTTACACAGATTCTTATGTCCGATACATAAGGTCATGTTGTCGTTATCGCCGCCAAACCCCGAGTGTCATATTGCCTTAAGGGTGTTACTCTTCAGGGGCTGGGGCGCTGGGGCGCTGGGCAGAGAGATGATAGGCACAGGCTTCTAGATTGCGATGCCAGATACATCAGTATCCAGGTCAGACCAAAATTTCACAATATTCTTGCATAACGCGGCGTGCTAGAGTTCGTCTAAACTATACATAGAAGGACTTGCAATGTGGGATAGGATCGCCATTCTGACAGATAGCGACTACGGAATACTATATGGGTAAGGTAGGGTAGCATTTACTCCCCCCCCTGCGCGGCAGTCTTATACTCCCTCAGAGCCCTCTCCCTCCCCTCCTCATGCTTCACAATCGGCTCGGGATACCCATTCTCCCTCGCGATCCTCGCACCCTCACCCGCCTTCTCATACGGCGCATGGATAGCCTTCCCCTCAACACCGCGTAGCTCCGGCACCCAGTGCCTGATATACTCGCCCTCCGGATCGAACCGCTCACTTTGCCTCAACGGGTTAAATATGCGAAAATAAGGCTGCGGGTCCACACCCGTCGAGGATCCGAACCCCCACCCGCCATGATTGGATGCAAAGTCCCCGTCGATCAAGTTCTCCATGAAATAGCGCTCGCCGCGGCGCCAATCGATCAGGAGGTCTTTTGATAGGAACGAGGAGACGATCATGCGTGCGCGGTTATGCATCCAGGAGACGTGGTTTATTTGGCGCATTGCGGCATCGACAATTGGAAAGCCTGTGTGGCCGGTTGTCCAGGCGGAGAAATGGTCTATATTGTAGGACCAATGGATGTTTGTGAACTCGGGTTTGAAGCATTTGTTCATACTGTATTACTATTAGCGCCGTTTGGGTTAAGAGTCGGAAGGGTTGTACCAGATGAAAGGCCAATTGACGAGAACGTGTTTGTAAAAGTCCCGCCAGGCGACTTCGCTAATCCAGGAGATGAATCCTGCTTGTCCGCCGGCGATTTTGTTCTCGTTGGCTTTGCGTGCTTGTACCACGGCTGTTCGGGAGCTCAAAGCCCCAGAAGCAAAGTAGGGGCTGAGCACCGAGGTGGTTTGCTGGGCCAGAGAGTTTCTTTCCTCGTCGTACGCCTTGCCTTTTTCTTCAAGGAATGCTTCTAGCCTCCGCAGAGCTTCATGCTCACCTTCCGGATAGAGCTCAGGCATTCGGGCCATCTTCTCCTCATCTAGCTGCTTGTTCTCTGGTGGCTCGGGTACTGGACTGTCAAACAGTTCTTTGAAGTGTCGTCGCGCATCACCAGAATTCGATCCTGGGTCTTCAGAAAGCTCCAGACACTCCGGGTTCTCATCTAGGAATGCAAGCCACGTGCGAAACCACGGGCTATAGACTGCGTACTGCTTTCCTTGCTGAGAGGAGAGCAACCCAGGGGTGACGACGCAGGTATCGTGCGCTGTCTCGAATTTGATTCCATTTTCAGCGCAGAGCCGAATGAGTTTCGCTTCTCGTCGGAGTTCATCGACTTCGTATTCCAGGTTTGTGAAAAGATTATTCGCGCCCCATTGTTGACATAGTTCAATGATACGCCCTGGAACGTTTTTCCGAGACTCCTGAGTCTCCATGTATAGCGGCACGTCCAACTCTCCAAGGTCGCGCTTCAATAGTTTCAACGTCCGTAGCGTCATATCCACACGCGCTGGGCTAGATAGGTGCGCCGTCAAATCCTCGGGCGAGAGAATATACATGCATATTAAGGGAATGTTGTGTTCTCTCGCGACTCCATACGCCATCTGCAGAGCGCGATTGTCGTGTAGACGCAGATCGGACTTGAACCAGTGTACGACGGCCAGATTAGCGCGTACTGCATTCCGCTGCTCAGCTGTCTCTGTGTATGCCTTTTGCCATGTTTCGATTGGTCGTTCGAGGATTCCGTTTGTGTAGTCGCGGCATCGCTCGTTGCTCATCTCGGGGGGATAAAAGTCACGGAGCACGATACCGAATTCCTCGGTTTGTTGGGAATTCGGGTGGTATCTTTCATCGCGATCCTTTTCGAACTTTCGTTTCTGAGGCATTGTTAGTCTGAAGTTGTTGTTGTTGCAGGGGGTCTGGCCTTAATACCTGATTTACCTTGCATGAGATCGATCGATCGGAGCTGACGTCAGGACCACGATCTATACAGCTACCTCTCTTTATTCATTGTTGACAATTCACCAGACGGGGTACTGCGGAGGCCCCCGATGAAGTCCATGAACGAAGGATTCCAGGGTCTTTCTGAAGAGTTTTCACAGAGCAGGACACGAGGCATAAGCTCGGGGAAGACGCACCACGGCCGAGATCTAGTCCAAAGCAGGAAGGATGGCCAGACCCCGGGTTCATCAGCTGGAATTTGCATTTCCGAGCGGCTCGTGGTTGGCCTGTCCGCCATGTGTAGATTCAATAGTCTCCCTGCCGATCTTGAAGTGTTGGGCCCAGTCTGTACAAAGTACCTCCAACAACTCAGGGATAAATACCTTGACATCCACATCACCTCCCAGTTCCACTTCATTCCTGAGTCTGTCTACACAGGACAATGTTCATCGCCGATGTCCTCTCAACTAGTCCTACCCGGCATCGGCGATGATCATGTCGTACCCTTCGTGCTCTCCTCCTTTGCCGCACTGGTCTATTACAATGCCATAGAGCTCCTCGTGCTGTGTCTAGCCACCTTCAAGCGCCGCGGCAGCCTATACTTCTGGTGCTTGTTGGTCACATCAGCCTGTCTCATTCCACATACGACCGGATATGTGCTTCTCTTCTTCCGACCCGATGTTTCGCCCATGGTCGCCGCTACCCTCATCGTTGTGGGCTGGTGCGGCACCGTGACCGGCCACTCCCTAGTCCTCTGGTCTCGTCTACACTTCGTTCTCCTAAAACCAAGGCTTCTCAACGGCCTCCTCGTCCTCATCATCGTCGACGCAATTCTCCTCCACATCCCGACAACCGTCCTCCTCTACGGCGCAGTCTCCGCCGACGCAGAAAGGTACGAACAAGGGTACAACGTCATCGAACGTATCCAGCTCGTCGGCTTCTGTATCCAAGAAGCCATTCTCTCCGGGATATATGTCTACGAGACGGCCAAGTTGCTTAAGCTGCGGCCTGAGTCTCGACATCACCGCGTCCTCGCGCAGTTACTCGTTATCAACGTGATAATACTCATCATTGACGTCGTGGTTGTGATCATCGAGTATGCCGGATTGTACGCAGTGCAGGTTATGTTCAAGCCTGTAGCTTACAGCATCAAGCTGAAGCTGGAATATGCGGTTCTAGGCCGGCTGGTGCAGATTGCGCAGCAGGGCTCTTCTGTTGATCGGGAGCCGGGTTTCGAGACCGTTCCTTCAGAGACATGTGATAGTCGTCAGACGTACTGTAGCTCAGGGGTCTTCTCGGATGGTTTGGAGGGTGCGAGTGCTGCTGAGAGAGATCCGAAGAGGCGCGTTGAGTTGGTCCACGGGTAGTTACTGTATTCGTACTCCAAACTGAGCAAGCGAAGCCTGTACCCATATTCACTGTCCCGTTGTCATCTTGATTGACAGCCCCTGAACAGCAGGTATCTTGGATCCCGACTCTAGGTTCCAAAATAAGAATAAGACTTAAGATAGGCACTGTGGACTTGTGGAGCGGACCATTGAATTGGGGTTTGGGGGCCAGCTCTAGCAGCTCTAGCCTGTCTGGTGGGTCGTCTGTCGATTCATATCCAATTATCCAATTCCCATGCTCTCTCTGGAGTAGTAAACTGAGGATACAATCAATAGATGAGGTTACAACAATGTTTATTGAAAGCGGATCATGGAGTTGATTGAATGACAATTGTATTCGGAGACGAGACATTGATATGCAATTGGGATTGTGAGTCATTTTGCAGTTGTTGTTACGGAGTATAAAGGCCGACTTCGGTCCCGCACCTCCCCTCCTCTTTCTTTTCCTTCCCTCTTCAATCTCACCACCACCACAGCACAACCTTTCAGGGCACTCGAATCAGCACAATGACGTCTCAATTCCCCCCTCCTCCCGTCGATACCATCGACTGGAACAATGTCGGCTTCAAAGTCCGCGAAGGTACCTATTACCCCACCAAACCCCTTCAACAAACCTCCCAATTGCCAACGGCACATCAGCTACGTATCAACTAACAAGTATCCAGTGAACGGCCACATAACATCAACCTACACAGCCGCCACAAAATCCTGGTCCGCCCCCGAATTTACCCGCTCCCCCTACCTCCCCATCCACGGCATGGCCCCGGGCCTAAACTACGGCCAACAAGCCTACGAAGGCCTCAAAGCCTTCCGCCACGCCGACAACAAAATCACAATCTTCCGACCAGACCGCAACGCTGCACGCCTACAGCGCTCAGTCTCATTCATCTCCATCCCGCCCGTCCCCGAGAAACTCTTCATCGAAGCCGTTGAACTAGCTGTAGCCGCGAACGCGGAGTTCGTCCCGCCGCACGAAACAGGGGCGGCGATGTATATCAGACCCCTGATCTTTGGGTCTTCGGCGCAATTGGGCCTCTCGCCGCCCGAGGAGTATACGTTTGTTGTGTTTGTGATGCCGACGGGGGTGTACCATGGCGTTAATGCTGTTGATGCGTTGATTCTTGAGGACTTTGATCGGTCTGCGCCGGAGGGGACGGGGAGTGCGAAGGTTGGGGGAAATTATGCTCCTGTTTTGAGACACAGTGCGAAGGCGCATAGTGAGGGATTTGGAATCACATTGCACCTCGATAGTCGGACGAGGTCTGAGATCGATGAATTCTCGACCTCTGCTATGATTGCCGTCAAGAAGGATAAGGAGACCGGGAAGATTACCCTCGTCCAGCCGGATAGCCCCAACGTCATTGACTCTGTAACTGCGTCGTCAGTCTGCGAGATTGGAAAGCGGTGGTTTGGTTTCGACGTTGAGAAGCGGAGGATACCATATGAGGAATTGCCGGAATTCGAGGAGATCATGGCCGCTGGCACAGCGGCAGCGTTGGTTCCCATTCGGAGTATCACGAGACGGTCGAGCAAGGATAAATTCTCCTACGAAAGTGGCGGGGAGAATGCTGGAGGCGGCGAGGTCTTCGTGAAGCTGTTGAAGACGCTCAAGGGGATTCAGTCTGGCAAGATAGAGGAGAATCTAGGGTGGAATCTTGTTGTCGGCCAGCCGCCTGCCGGGTTTGTTGATGGCGTGAAGGGGAAGGATAACACGGGAATCGAGGTGCCATGATTTAGGTGCTAATATCGTCCACATAGTCATGTCAATTCGCTATTATTGATAGTATGAGCAGATATACTTGGATAGTACATCAAAAGTTTCATTCGTACGACTCTATTTGATATGAGCCTATAATACATACATACATAGTTACATGAAGGATTGAATGGAAGCAAAATGGAATGCAACGAGCTCGAACCTTCAGAGAAAAACCAACCATTGCAGTGGGGGAATAAGTAACCGCAAACATAATGACGACCAGTCAACTGGCAATACTGAATGAAAACACGGACTCGATCTCCAGGATTCATTGCTCCCAGTTAGCGACCAAGCCGACTACGCCGCATCCTGGCAGGTCTCAGTGTCTGAACCTTCCCGCTAGACATGATATCCCCTGCGTCAACAACACTGACAGGACTTATACTGGGTTCGAAAATCGGTTTCTTGTTCTCCTTTCCTTTCCCCTTTTCCTTTTTCTTCTCTTTCTCTTTATCGCTGTCGTCACTGCTACTGCTACTGTCACTGCTCTCGCTTTCACTCTCCGTGTCCTCCGAGTCACTCGGCGGGGAAAAGACATCCTTCCGCGCGGGGGCGTTCAAGGTGCGCTTCGAGGCATTTGCATTTGCATTTGCATATGCAGTGACTCGGTTTGCTGCTAGCTGGCCTTTTAGGTTTTTTAGGGAAGGACGGGCTGTCTGGGAAGATGTTTTCGGCATAGTCCAAGTCTGGGACTGGGATGTTGTTTGCTGGGAGGGTAGAGAGCGGGTTGTGACGTTGCGTTGAGCGGATGACGGGGTTTTGTTGAAAGTAGTGGGTTTGACGTTTTTCTTCTTTGACTCTGAATCGGACTGGGGTTCAGATTCAGATGAGGAATTGGCGTCCGAGCTCGTCTCGTCTTCTGAGGAATCTGATAGCTCTAAAGAGGACGTTTTTTTTGAGATAGGGCTGGACTTTGGGGGTGTCGGTTTGGTGGTGTTGTTGGTTCGAGCTTGGATCTTCATGGCAGGTAGTTCGACCTCGTCTGAGGCGGTGGAGTTCTGTGACTCGATTGACGCGGGCTTGGATGATTTTTGTGCCTGTGATATGGACTTAGCAGTCGGGGCAGATTTTTCAGGAGTAGAACTCGGATTTGTGTTGTTGGTGAGAGCGGGAGCATTCAAGCTTGTCGGTGCCTTGCCATTGTTGACCCCTTGCCAGCCCGATTTATGTGTGACTGATGAAGGTTTTCCCTTAACAGTAGGCGCAGTAGTAGGCTTCACAGCAGTAGGCTCCGCAGTAGTCGGCTTCGGCAACGTAGTGGAATCTTCTATCTCACTCTGAGGCTTCGGAGATTTTGAAGCTTTTTTAGGCTTGGTAGACGTCTGAGGTTTGGGGGACTTGGACTTCTGGGATGATTTGGAATTTTTCTCCGCAGGTTTAGATGACTTGCTCATGGGATCCTCAAACTCTTTTATTTCAGCGTGCAGCTGATCGAGTTGGGCACGCAATCTCACACATTTCCCCTTATCACGCGCTCGATGACTTATCGTGATCTCCTGCCAGATGCCATAAGCCTCCTGTACCTTTTTAGCGTAAGTTGGGTCCATTCCCGCCGTCTGGGCAGCCTTAAGTTTGTCCTTATATTCTTCTCGTTCCTTGTTCTGCCGGTCAACCTTCTCCTGTGCTTCCCGTTCATACTGGATTAATCGCCCGGCATCGATCCCCGCAGGGTATTTCATAGAACCTCCGCTGGATCTTCTGTTGTCAGAACTACTCGCTCGAGAGACTGGTGTGGATTTAGATGAGTCGGTGGCGTCCATTGGAGTCGACTTGGGGACTGGCTGCGACCCGATGGGAAGGTCATCGCCCTCCGCGAATGAAACAGAACTACGTTCGGAACGTTTCTCGGTAGACGAATTCCGCAGAGCCGAGGATAGATTCTTTACTCTGTCGGCAGGGGTGTGTAGACTGGTTGGAGTCGAGATATTCTGTGCTAGTGATCCCCGTCGTACGGTAGGTGCACTGCTAGTCGGGACCTGTGGTATACTTCGTGGGACTTCTTGGCTTGACTCAGCGGAATCTTGAGTCAGGTCGAGCATCACTGATGGTGTCTTCTTTGGTGGGCTCCTGGTGATACCTAGACCCAGGCCCTGTTTTGGAGGCTCTAATGGTCGCTCTGAGAAGCTGAGACGGCGAGCGACACCAGAGAATGAAGATAGTCGTCTGCCTGACGGGCTGTATTTTGGGGAGCCTGGTGATAGCCCGCCGTTTCGTTTTTCACCGTTCACAGCGGCCGGCGGCGTAGATCGATCCAGCCGTCGCTCCTTGTTTGGTGACAGCTGTTCCGCGCTATTCTTTCTCTTCCGTGACTGGGTTTCGGCGCTCGAGTCCTCAGTAGGTATGTCAATGGTCTTTGCAGCCTCTTTGATAACCGGCGGAGATTGCTGCTTAACAGACTTAGGCTCATTCATCGCAATATCGCCATCTTTGTCATGTTCTTCTTCACTGTCATCCTCGGATTCGCTTTCGGTTACCTCAGAATCATTGTCACTGTGTGTTTGCTTAAATATTTTTTGTGGGGACTTCTTCTGTGGCGACTTCTTCTCTGGCGATACAGAATGTGTGGTTCCCTGCAACTGGAGCTTAGGGGAGTCAGACACCGGCCCTCTGCCGCTTCCAGATCGATCGGCAGAGTTCTGGCTATGGGGCGAGCCGTGCCTGGCAACATTGAGCTTCTCTCTTGGAGTCGCCGCACGCGAGGATGGGGGCGAATCACCAAGTTCTTGACTTTCCAAACGCTTATCCTGGACATTGAGATTATCCCTGTCCTGAGACGGTTCCCAAGCCAGCCCAGATGGCTGGGTCGGCGAGAGGGGTACTTCATCGTCTTTCTCAACAGAGTCGACAGGAAGATCTCGGCGATTCTTCCGTCCAGGGGTATAATCCGACCACGAGTAATTGGGGGACGTAGAGCCATCATCATGCGTCTCCTCCGCAATTGACCCAAGATTTTTCCGAGCAAACTCAGCCTCATCTTTCTCCTTTTTACGCTGCATTTCGTACTTTTCCGCTGCCGCGTCCCAGTCCTGGGTAACTGAGGGAAATCGAACAGGAGAAGTTGTGCTGCCGGCGGGCTTCTGAATAACGCGAACCGTCCTCCGCTGGTCATGGCCATCAGCCCGGGCCTTTCCGTTGTCCACAAACACATCCGTAACAGTCATATCGGTATCGAGGTCATCGGATTCGTGGTCATCGTCAACGAGCTTTTTTATTTCAAGGGGCCTGTCCATAGTTAGCGCATGCGCTCCAGTAACTCGATATCCATCCTATCACAAGATATCACCAAAAACAGGTACTCACTCCACGTCAGGTCTCAACTTCCTCCATTTTGCTCGGATCATCCCCGCCAATCCGCCCAGTGTAACATCTTCCGGTTTCTCTAAGACAATCAGGAAGCTAGCCGGCTTCCCTGTCGTCGCGCCCGTGGAATCGCGAGTAGAATCAACGCGTTGACGGTCACCCGGGAGAAACGCGCGGAAGATCGAGTTGGAGGCTGGGGCCTGCTCCCGAGGGAAAACCTTGACGGTAAGGCGTAGGAAAACCATGTTTAAAAACAGAGGATTCAGTCTTTCAGATATCAAGCACCATAGTCAAGCTGTGGGTGAAGGTCAGGCAAGAAGAAAAAGGTGTGTTGATCTCTTCAAGTGTTGGAAAAGTTGACTGGTCAAAGGCTGGCGGAAAGGTGCAGAAAGGAAAATAGGAATAACACTAAGAGGTAACAATGACAACCACCAAGAATAAGGAAATTGGCTCAAAAAGAGCCTCCTAACAGCAGCTACCATGGCGACTGTCATTTTAAGTCTGAGGAAATCAAGATTTCATTAATAGAACATGAGGACCTGTGAAATCAACACTTAAAATGACTGCTCCAGAGGCTATAAATAGCCCCATCTCTACCTGTAACTCTCAGTAGCAAGCCTTAGCTACTCGGATCAATTCGGATTAATTCTGAACCATGTTGAGGGTTTCTCCGAGTCGCGTTCTTGAACTGCGTTCTGAACTCCTACACTGATCTAAGCTTTTCCACGCTAAGACTCTTTATCTAGAGTAGGGGTCAACACTCTTTGCCACAATATGTATCCTATCGAATATCCTATCTAATCTACGACGCGGTTTTTCACGAGTGTAATACGCGTTTTCGAGTCTCACCGCCGAGCTTTTTTCTAGCCTGCCGATTTTATTTATCTTCTTTTCTATTACCTTATAGTACATATCAAATGCTATCAAATTTCTATCAAACCAAATGCCTCTTCCTTGAATTCTTTTCAGATGCGCGAGTCAATATGTGCCAAAAAGCAGAAGAGAGCCCCAGCTACTCCCCGCAAAGCGACCAAATGATAAGAGACATCCAGCAGCCCCCAAACACAGCAAGCAGAGCCCAAGCAACAGCCTGATCCTTCTTTGTTATAGGGCGCACCAATTTCGGTATTGCATCTTCGCGAGCACCAGCATTCGGGTTACTCTTACTAGTACCCCCCGTTGCATGACTCAAAGGCTTCGGTCTTCTGTGGAAGACAACCATAGAAGAGGATACCACGCTCAAGGCACTCATATCGGATTCCATCGAGGCCGTGCCATCCCACTCCTCTTGGTGCCATCGGCGTCCACATTTGGTGCCACTATCACCACCCGAGCACTGTCGCGCTGCTGCTATGGCGGATTCTTGAATCTTCAGGATGATGATATCCGCTGTATGTGGTACCAAAATGGCCGTGAAAGTCAACCAGGATGAGAGGAAGCCTTTGAAAAGGTCCTCGTTTCGATCGCAGGTCATGGTCTCCTCGCATGAGATCTCTGACATGATCTGGTTGCCGAACTTCTCTGAGAAGAATATTCTCCAGGTTGTTTCGAGCAGGCCATCAATGCCGGCTCTCCATTTCTCAGCGCCGCCAGTCTATTATCGTCAGCCATATTCACTAACGTCATGACTCAGGATAGGTAGTAACTCACTATGCTGTACATATATGCCGCCCCCGAGAGATATGCCCCATAGTTATACGTCCACTGCTGATCCCCATGATCGCCACAATCAGCATCCATACCTGTCGAATCAGCAATCGTCCAATCGTCCGTCTTCAGAAGCGGCGTCGTGACACTCCAATCCCAAATCCTCTCCGCCCACCGAATATAAGTCTCGTTATTGGTATACCGTCCCAACCTCGCCGCCAACTGGAATATTCCCGCATTAGTAATCGCATTCTTCATCCTATACCCACCCTGATACGGCCATATCTGCCACCGCATCCCTCCACCACAAGTACTCATATCCCACCTCGGAATCTGTGTGTTGAAAACCCCTTGCGCAAGAGACAACCACGATGGCTGGTCATCCTCCTCCGGGAAATTAAACTCCGCGGCAGTCATAGCGGCCAGTCCCCAGAACATCTGATCGTCGTTGCCGAGGTGAGCGCTATAATTCGACGGGAAGAAATCATCCCTCGCCTTCTGCCAGAGCATGCCCTCTGCTGTTACATCGTTATACGATGTGTCACCCGTCCAGTGCCAGTACTGGATTAGTGTCATAAACATTGCGCCACCCTCCCACCAAGTGCCTGGGAGTTTCCCGGGAATTTGCCCGGTTTCGTTGCCGTGATATTCGCTCATCATGTTGTCTGCTAGCTGTCTCGCGGTTGATTTTATGGAGGCTTTTAGTCTGGTTAGCTTGGGGCTTACATGTGAGGAATGCTTGCGCACATACCCTGGTCTTGGATGTCAAGCTCCATGCCGCTGACCGTCCCTCGGGTGGCAACGGAAGCAACCAACAGCATAGCCCCGAGCCACTTTCGGAATTCCATTTCGGATAGACGAGGTAATATCAACTCTTATATCGAGCTCAAGAAACGAAATCAGAGAGAATCGAACTTGGTTCTCAGGGGATGTATTCCGTCAACAAGGGCGAGCCGAGAGATTGTTACCCACGATGCGGGTATAGTGTCAGAAGTATCACAATATCTCGAAATACTTTTGCGATCAGATAGCAGAATATAGATATTCAGACAATAGATGAGATAGATGACATAGATCACGAAGAAGGAGAGTGGGAGACGGGGATAGCTTGGGCGAGTGGGTAAGAGTCATATTGGAAGTATCAATAGATGACTCCCCATAAAACCATTCCATGGTAGAGAGCAGAGGTAAATAAACTTTACATGGCATATCTTAACAGTTCCCACTCCCAAAACGCCGTTTAGACTCTAGGTACAGATTGTAGATGCTCCCTCAACTGAATATGTGCCTCTGCGGACGATCTATAAAATCGGAGACCTGGCGCCGAAGGATCCACCCATTCTGTGGGGTATCTATCTAGGGCTTCATCTATAATTCTATATACGAACCCCGGAGAAATAATTCCTTGAGATCTTTCATCAAAGGATATGAGTCACAATTAAACTCTGTATGTTCGAGCTGTACGCCGATACACGCATCATATATGCAACAAATGCTCTAATTTAGCACCTATACAACCGCATCACTTCGTACACATACTAGTACGTAGTACAAATAGCAATCCATTACAACCTCTTCTTCAGCCTCGTCTCCGTCTTCAACCGGATAGCCGCAGCCAGCACAGCCGCCGTAAGAGCCAACGACCCCGCATAGAAGATAGCAGGTCTATAAGCTTTGATCCCGGCTTGTTCGCCACCCGAGGCATCGAGGATGTAGCCTGCAATAGGAGCGCCCTGGACCATCCTAGTTAGTCCTTGAGACATCGAGGCAAGTTTATTGTCTGTGGAAAAATGAGAAGGGTAGTAATTCACTCACAAGTAGATAACCACCCGCCCACCCCGTAACAATCATCCCCATAGCGACACTAACCCTCGCAGACCCAAACACGTTCCCTACGACCGTTGGGATAGTCGAGAAGAACCCGCCGTTTGACATGCCGTTGATTATCACGAAGACCACGAGTGGTCCGATTGAGTTTGATACGGGCCAGATGACAAGCATGCTTATGGCGCTGAGGAGGAGAGAGAAGAAGAGTGTGTTCAATGGGCCGATGTAGTCGCTGCAGAAGCCGCACATTAGGCGACCGAGAGCGGAGGAGAAATTGAAGGCGGCGACTATGCCGGCACCGACGCTGGAGGGCATGTTCAGGGAGGAGGTGTACAACGGTAAAAAGAAGGGAGGGACAAGGAGGGGGAATGTGGCTATGGCGCCGGCGAAGAAGAGCAGGGTGAAGCGGGCGTCACGGAAAAGGTGCCTGATTCAGATTAATACCAGGTTTGTAAAGAGAGAAATGCTAGTTTGGGGCTTACCATTCGATAATGGCAGCTTTAGGAATAGGCGCGCGCTCTTTGATGAAGTATGCAGCTGGGATGCCAGTAGCCAGGGTTATGAGCCCAAGGATTCTGAACGTCCAGGCTGTGCCTGTGCTCTGAAGCAGGGCGTCCGCAATGAAGCTGATGACAGCTCCTCCAAGCCCACCCCCAGCGTAGACTATACCATTGGCGATACCTCGTTTTGTCTTGAAATACTGAGCTGGGATGACCGAGACGACCTTGAAGTACATTAGTTAGAGGTGCATGCAAGACAATAGAATGCACTAACCATGAAACAAAGACTAGAATAATAATAAAGTCAGACAGAACCTTCAACATTCAGTTCAGGAAATCATACCTAATCCCCATCCCCATAACAGCCCCAGCAGTCACAAACAGCCCCCCAATACTCTTCAATGCAAACCCACTAAGGATCTCTCCAATCCCTAGGAACGTTATCCCTAGCATAGCACACACTCTTGTACCTAACAATCGAATCAACCTCACATTTAATATCCCCAGGAACGAGATACACGCGACAGCCAGCGACCCAACAAAGGCAAGAGTTGAAGACGACGAAACACCCTCCTTGACCAGGGCCGCTTGCAGGACGCCCCAGCTATAAGATGTCCCAATGAACCACCAGGTGATTACGGCGCAGGAAGATATTACGACCCAGCCGTATCCGCCATCTGGGACTTGAGAGTCTGCAGCGAGAGATGCCTGCATGATATCAGTGAGGTCGTCAGTTGAAGGCTCTGGACGGTCCGATCGGTGCAAGCGTTCCTCAGCTCCGGCTCGAGAGGTCAGTTCCACGGAGGTGGTAGAGGATTGAATGGGGTTCGACATCTTGATGTGAGGTTGTCTTGGATTGTTTTAGTTGTAAAGTCAAGATTGGAGATGGGAGGGCGTTTTATGGTATATAGTAGTGGGGCATGTCCGCTACAGGGCGTGGATGCTGGGTGAGAACTTTGTCTCTTTATCAGGTCACTGTAGGCATAATCATGTGCTTTAGAGTTATATCCAATTACTTGTTTAGTGAAGCTATATGCTGAGCTGAGGAATACAGAAGTCAGAGTTTGTTCGTCAGTGCTTTTATTTCCTAAAAGTCGGATCTATAATATGGTAGAGTCAAGCATGCTATCCACATGCAAGCAGCGATTTTCAAGTCGCCTAATTAAGTCCCATTTATGTTTCACTCGCATTACATCCGGTTGCGTTGGCGAGGGGCAGCGCGAATGATGTTATCCACGCGAAGAAGGAGCTGAAAGAGGAAGTTAGCTGGGGTCAACAAAATGTTTGGGAATCTTACCTCAGCTGCTTCGGATGCAGAAGATACAACAGCCTTCTTCAGCTTGTAGCTCTCTACCACGCCCAACTCACGCATATCGGCAATACCACCGCCAGGTGTAAGCAGATCCAGTCCGGAGCTGGTCATGCCGTTGTTGATTGCCTGCCGCAGGCGGGTAACCAGGTCGCTTGAATCCAGACCGGCGTTGTCAGCGAGGATGGTAGGCAATTGCTTAAGAGCGTGTGCGAACGAGTCGACAGCAATCTGCTTCTTGCCCGTAGTGTTTTGTGCAGCTTGTTCGACGGCCTTTGACATGACCATCTCGGCACAACCACCGCCTAGCGTAATACGGGGATCTTTAACAGTCTGGGAGAGGACGGCCAGAGCATCGTGGAGAGAACGCTCGGCTTCGTCAAGGAGCTGCTCCGTGGCACCGCGGAGAACAATTGTGCAGGCCTGTCCGGCGGCCACACCAGAGAACTTAATAAGAGTGTCTTCACCGATGATGACCTCTTCAATGAGGTCACATTGTCCAAGCTTGACCTGGTCGGGGTGGTCGAAAGTCGATGCGATCTCACCGCCGGTGACCAGCGCCAGCCGCTCAATACCGTCAAAGTCAGCGTGTTCGATGGACATGATACCGGCCTCGGTGAAAAGCTGCTCAGGCCAGTTATAGATAAGTTGTCGGTTAACAAAGCAGTTAATACCGTGTGACTTGATCCGCTCAACCTTAGCCTTCATCTTCTCACGCTCCGCCTTTTCTAGCTCCGCCAACTTTCCTGTTGACTCGACCTTCACGCGTGCACCAAAGATCTTAACCTTATCTGTGTCCATAGCTGTGTTTGCAACAAGGATCTTGGCGTTCTCCAAGCGCTTTACTTGATTGACACCAATCTTCTTATCCAAAATGAATCCTTCGTCAAGGTATGAATCACTGAGCTTTCCGCCGGCCTTCTTGATAATCTGGATATGACTCAAATCAGTGGATCCTCGGAGTCGGAGAACGGCATCGCAAGCTAGAGTAGCGAACTGGTCGCGGTCCTGGGACAGAACCTTAGAGCTGAGGGTAGTGCAGGCAATAGAGTGGAGGTCTTTGCGGAACTTTTGCTTATCCTCAGAGCGGTCGACGGCAATCTTCTCCAATGCATCGAGAGCAGCCCGGCTGGCTATGCGGTATCCTTCTATGATGGTCTGGGGGTGGATTTTGCGGTTGACCAACTTTTCGGCTTCCCGCAACAGCTCTGCGGCCAACACTGTAACAGAAGTTGTTCCATCACCAACTTCGTCATCCTGGACCTTGGAAATATTCACGAGTACTTTGGCAGCGGCATTATCGAGGGCGATCGCTTTAAGGATGGTAGCACCGTCATTTGTAACGAGGATTTCTCCAGTCGACCTAACATTCAATTCAATCAGCCTCCTTCTACCCCACCACTTGCCATTCGGAGGCCACTAACGCTGATTGTAAGATCTTGTCCATTCCCTTAGGACCCAATGTGCTCTTTACCAAGTCACCAACAGCGATGGCACCGACGAAAGCAGAGAGACGGGCATTCTCTCCTTTCTCCTCAATGACATCGTCGCCGAAGATCTGCGTGGGATTTCCGAAGGACGCCTGACCATGATTAGAACTAAGATATGAGACGGGATGGCATTAGACAGGCTCACCATGGTGAATATTTAGTGAGAGAAAGAAAAGGAGACCGGGGTGTGAAAGCTGATAGCTCAGGGATGCAGTTCGCCCACAATATTTGGACTGATGCGGGACATCCAGAATTAGAAAAGTTCGCGATGTGGCCCGAGCTCCAGACCGCCCTAGACATTCTTCGTCTTTGCAGCTTCTCATGTGAATTCCTACAACAATCCTGGTCTTTTTTCTCTGAGATTTACAGGTATTCTTCTTGAAATGGCGACTGAAGATCAGCAGTCCAAGTTGGCGTCAAAACGCCCGCATTCGGCCGTGGAAGCCGACGACGAGAATGGTATTTCAACTCACCAGCTCTCTATTTACAAGTACAGCTACTAACAGATGACAGGAGACGAATCGTCGGATGATGACTTCGGTCCTGCCCTGCCCTCCGCTGATGCGCCGAAGACGAAGCGTCGAAAGCTTCCGTTCGAAAAGGTCTACGTGAATGCGCTCCCCGCGTCGCCCCGGTACTCCAAATCGCTCATGCACAAGGATCAATTGTCCTGGGTTACGGTCACGCCGCATACAGACTTTCTGATTACATCATCGATTGATGGAGTGGTGAAGTTCTGGAAGAAGATGGCTATTGGGGTGGAGTTCGTCAAGGAGTTCCGCGCCCATTCTACGGAGATCAGGAGCGTCAGCGTCAGCGCGGATGGGAGAAGCTTTGCGACAACGGGGTCAGACAAGACGGTCAAGATATTCGATGTGATTACCTTCGGTAAGGCCCATCATAGAACGCGCCGAGGTGTAAAGCTAATTGGAACAGACTTACTCGCTATGTTGACTCTCGATTTCGACGCTCGTTGCATTTGCTGGGTGCATCCCCGCGGCGCATCACTCCCACTCCTAGCTGTGACCGATGAATACAGCAGCACAATCCAAATATTCGACGGACGTGGCGAGAATTCGACCCCTCTCAACATCCTGAAATCTATCCACCGCAATCCCGTGTCCGCCATTGCCTTCAACGATGCTTACAACTGTGTTATATCCGCGGACGAGTCGGGCATGATCGAGTACTGGAGAGCCTCGGATGGCTCATTCGAGAAGCCGGACAACGTTTTCGAGTTGAAGTCATCTACCAATCTCTTTGAATTCAAAAAATCCAAGTCCACCCCTACGTCTCTAACAGTCTCCCCCTCCGGAAAACAATTTGCAACCGTCTCCTTCCCAGACCGCCAAATGCGAGTCTTCGACTTCGCGTCAGGAAAACTATACCGCAAATATGACGAATCCCTCGCCACAATCACAGACATGCAACAAGCCGGCACAGCCATATACACCCTTGACGATGTCGAATTTGGCCGCCGCCTAGCCGTCGAGCGCGAGCTCGAAAACCCCATCACCAAACCAAAAGTCAACATCATCTTCGACGAATCCAACCACTTCATTCTCTACGGCTCCCTCTACGGCATCAAATGCATAAACACCTACACCAACCGCGTCGTCCGCGTCTACGCAAAAGACGAACCCTTCCGCTCCACAAACCTCGCCATGTACCAAGGCCAGCCCCAAAAGAAAGGCATCGTCACGGTCTCCATGGCTGCATCCGCCAACCCACTCCTCCAAGAAGCCGAAGAGCGCGATCCCATCCTCATCACAACCGGCTTCGCAAAACTCCGCTTCTACCTCTTCACCAACGACACCGATATCTCCAAATCCACCCGCGACGTCCAGAACGAACGGCCTCGTGACGCCGCCTCTTCAGCCCGCGACACTGCAGCCCAGAAACAAGCCGAGCTTGGCACCTCCGCAGTCCTGCACACAACAATGGGCGATATCCACCTCCGTCTCTTCCCCTCCGCGGCTCCCAAGGCCGTCGAGAACTTCACCACACATGCGCGAACAGGCTACTACAACAACACCATCTTCCACCGTATCATCCGCAAATTCATGATCCAGGGCGGCGACCCGATGGGCGACGGAACAGGCGGCGAATCTATCTGGGGCGGGGAATTCGAGGATGAATTCTCCTCTCTCAAGCACGACAAGGCATACACGTTATCCATGGCGAACGCGGGACCGAATACAAATGGCAGTCAATTCTTCATTACGACGGAGAAGACGCCGTGGTTGGATGGGAAGCATACGGTTTTCGGAAGGGCCGTGCAGGGGCTTGATGTTGTGCATAAGATTGAGAATGTGAAGACGGTTAAGGAGAAGCCCGAGGTTGATATTAAGATTGTTAGTATTTCTGTTACTTGATTGGTCTCTGTCTTTATATCATTTTCTATACTTTGGTGCTGTTACTAGCGATGCTTTGTGGTTTTGCTCGGGTTGCATTGTGAGCTACGTGCTATATATCAATACTTGCTGCACAAGGCGACCTATATATACCCCTCGGGTGGCTCGTTTGTAGATCATGCCAGTCGTTCATTGAACAAAATAATAGAATAGAAACAGAGAAAAGTAAATAGTATATTCGACCAAGACCAGACAAGTACCAAAGACGATCGTATTGACAGACATCCAGGGGAGAAAACAGGGCAAAACAAAACTAAATGCAAGAAATAGCCTGGATGTATACCCGAATAATCCACAGCGAAAAGAAGAAATCAAACATGGGCCACAAACGCCAGATATATGCAATTATCGGCATTCCTCGATAGAAGTTTCAATACGCAGCTCGGAGCTTGCTAATCGGGACAATCTGGTCCATTCGTCCAGACCGAAAAGCTTGGAGTCGGCGATGACCAATCTACTCCGGCAAGAGCAGGATGATATCAATCCAGAGGCTGTCGAGGCTGCGGAGGAGCGACATTGGATTGGGATATGCTTGCGAATGAAACTGCGTTTACGGAATCTTGAGGGCGCGCTGCGGCTGAGGGCGGCATCGGACCTGGAAGAGGGGAGTCATTACTTCGGTTGGCGAATACCCTGCTATCGCTTGCACCGGCGGCGGCGTGGTAGAGGTGTGGGTGTTTTGCGTCGTGGCGGCGTTTAAGCCAGACACCGAGAACGGTAGCGGCTGAGAATACGACGACAAGCACGATAACCATGATCACCCATTGGTAATGGCCATCCCACCTGAAACGGTTAGTTATGCAATTGTATAGGTAGGCGGATAAAGACAGTACTGACCATGATTGTGGTGCGCGATTTGCGGCTTCGCTAGAGGTGCTCTCTGCGGCAGAGCTTGAGGTTGGATTGTTGTTGTTATTGGTGTTGCTGGTGGTGTCATCATCCGAGTCGGAGTTACTGTCCGAATTTCCCGTGCCGCCGCCGTTGTTGCAAAAGTTTACGTACCACTGCTGTAAAAGCTCGCGGTCGTCGGAATTGGTACAGGTGTCGGTGCAAGTGCCGTCCGCAGAGCTTTTTAAAGTCGTGAGCAGTGAAGACTGGCAGAAGCATGAAACGTAGGTTTGTCTGTTGGTGACTGCAGCGGCGGGAGGCGTACAACTGTCGTCGGCGGAGCTGAGGACGGAGCAGCTCAAGGCACAGGCGGGAAATGAATTGGAAGCGGCGGAGGGGATAAGGGAGACGTCTTGGGCGAGGATCGAGGAGGTAAAAGCGAGAGTGAGATACAACAGGGTCGAGAGCGAGAGGCTAGGAACGAGGGTCCAGGACCCTGAGGTCCCTGAAGTCCCTGAAGCCATGGCGGACGACTGTAAGCTGGCGGTGGAGACCGTCGGAAAAGGTTCAGTAGCCCATCCTAAATAGTAAGCACCTGAACGAGAGTAAAGAAGAAGAAGAAGATAGAAAGTAACAAGAGAAAGATTGGTTAGTGGAAGCGTGATTTGTAAATTGTGACAGTAGCGTGTTTGGGTGTTGGTAAAGTGGGCAAGTCACGGTCCTTCAACAATCTTCTCCGCTTGCGGCACACTAACTGACAATTGTAATTGTTTACTATAAGGATGAGAGATGATTTCTATTAATATCGGGTTTTATATTGGTCGAGGCCCGTCGCCCAGCTTTCTATTTCCAATTCTCTGCGTTTGACTATTCTTTCCTCAATCATTTGCCCCTCGCTTCCCTTTGTTTAAAGGCGAATCCTATGGGCATCGCAGGTTCAGGTTCAGGGTCAGGGTCTAGTCCAGGTCAAGCACTGGTACGTACGGAATAGGGACCGGATTTGTGACTCCTGAGTCCTGAGTCCTGACCTTTCGTCCGCTTCGCGCTATTTCCACTAGCAAATCCTGGGCATACTGTCTATGGTCGATGAGAAAATTGAGCGATGCCGCAATGCAACGGTGGTGCCAGTCCAACCAAACTACATCAATTACCGGATTCGAAGCTTGTCCGTGGTTTCCATTCACATGCTCGTGCTAACATGTCCGATCATCTCTGAGCTCGCAAATCAGATCCACGGATCGTCGATGGGAGATCCAAGGATCTTCATCGTTCGTCCAGGGAAACAGATCCGGCTTGGCCATGTCATATACGAAATATAGATGATCTCAAGGTAAGAGAAGCTGCCAGTCATTGAAGGTATTCGGCAATAGGAAAGCTAAACAGACCCGTGTCTGATCTAAGAACAAGAGAGCTAAGGCCAATTCCCTTCTCCCGCAAGAACTGCTCCTCTTCCGCAGTTCTGGCGGATGTGACACGCAAGAGCCCTGAGAAATTTTTCAGGCCTGGGGCTTGAAGCAGGAATTCGGCTATATTATCGCTCTCGTGCGGAGGAGATCCAACTATAGACGTATAAAGATTTCTATACGCCCGGAACTCACCCTTCGGTACGAGGATCTCAATGCATTCTATCCCCGTAGCTCCGGATGGGTGATTCGTCACGGAGGGAAGGTCAAATGTGACTCGACGGTCGCGTGGGGTGAGATCATGACAGAAAAAGGGTGCATCCTTCCGTCCCCTGGGATAGAACTCGTCTGCGGGAGTCGAATTCACCCTGGTATAGCTTGGCTTGACGATCTTCCACTGGATATCTACACCTTTGGGTGTCTTGCGTCCTCCATCACTGGGTGGCAAGTACGTCAATCCAATCTCACCATCTCCAGCACTCTTTTCCAGTGCCTTCACAATCCGCTGTTGACTCGCTTCGGCCGATATAAGGTCTAGAGCTGTCAAGGCGAAGTCGCCCGGTAACTGGCTCCTCCAATCATTGGGTTTTGAAATCCAGTTATACAACTCGAGATAGGTCCCGTCGCGGAATACTATGAGTTTGTTCTGGCTTAGACCACCTAGTGAAGCAGGTAATCTGTTAGCAATGGCCTTAAATTGTTGAATTGACATACTAGCATGAACGCCGCCTTCTATCACGGTAAAATTGTTCGAGATCCATGATGGAAGTGTCTCAAACTTCTCGTGACCAAATTGGAGGAGAAGATGATCGATATAGACTTGCTGGGATGGCATTATGTTCTGTTGATGAATGTTGTCCTCAGGGAAGTCCAACCGTGCGGAGTTTCGGGATGTACTCAAATTTCCAATGCTGCCTTTCGTCATTCGCACCAATCTTGCATCAGGGTCTCCTCTTATTAACACCTGGACTGGCAAGGATTTCCTCTGTAAAGTATCAATCCACCAAATGGTTAAGCTCAACGCTAATGGTGACACGCTCGGCTCAAAATACGAAGGAGTCAACTGCGTGGCGTTTCTGGGTTGGGCAGCATTTCGGGATGGCCCCCATATATCCACGAAGCCCCCAATTCGGGTCTTTTCATTATTCCTCCCAGGCGCTTCTAACAATTCGATGATTCCCACCATGTCAGAGAAGCCTCGTACTATTCTCGGGCTCATGACAATTGGCCCTGATGCCAGCACCGGCGCCCGAATCACATCTCTCACCGAATACAAGCAACTTCTAGACTATTTTCAAGAACAAGGCTACAACGAGATTGACACAGCACGAGTCTACAGTGGGCAGCAACAGGAAGCCTTCACCGCACAGGCGGGCTGGAAAGAACGTGGTTTAAAGCCTGCAACTAAATGGTACCCATTGCAGCCCGGATTTCATAAACCTGATGTTGTCCGAGAGAAGCTTGAGGAGTCCCTGCGAGAATTGGAAACCGACTCTGTTGATATCTTCTACCTTCACGCCCCTGATCGCTCAGTACCTTTTGCGGAGACCCTCGAGGAAGTGGACAAGCTCTATAGGGAGGGCAAGTTCAAGGAACTTGGTCTGAGTAACTATACGGCGTATGAGGTGGCCGAGATAGTCACTACGTGCCATGCCCGGGGGTGGGTTCGTCCAACCATTTATCAAGCCATGTACAATGCTATCAGTATGTCCTTCCCGCTCATGCTTCATCAAAACGTCACTAACTTAGCCAGCTCGGTCCATTGAGATGGAGCTGATTCCCGCGTGCCGACGTTACGGTCTGGATATAACCATCTACAACCCCATCGCAGCAGGGCTACTATCTGGCAAATATAAATCTCCAGAGGTTCCCCAAGAAGGTCGTTTTAGCTCCCAGAACCCTACAGCGCAGACTTACCGGAATCGGTACTTTACGAACGCGGCTTTTGAAGCCGTCAAGGTCATCGAGGCTGCGGCTGTTAAGCATGGTTTGACAATGGCGGAATGTGCCTTTCGGTGGCTCAGGCATCATTCCCAACTCCGTATGGGCCCAGGCGGAAACGATGGAGTTGTAATCGGCTTCAGTAGCATGACCCAGCTGAAGAACAACCTTCATGATCTAGAGAAAGGCCCGTTGCCGGATGATGTTGTTGTGGCACTCGATGAGGCGTGGATGCTCACTAAGTCGACCACGGTCGTCTACTGGCACGGAGAGCTAGAATACACTTATTATACCCAGAAGGCGATATCAAAACAGTGTTTAGTCTGATCTGTTCCCCCTCGTGGCCGTCTCGCCGACTTTTGTTTACGGTCGACAATGTCTTTACTACTGCCACGGAACAACTTATGGATCGCTACAGCCACGTGTCGGACTCAAGTGATAGCGGCCTATCCGCTAGGTATCTGAAATCTGAACATCACATAACGTACCTAACCCTAACAACATCATCGTTCGTAGATAGAGCCGGGTAGCAACTTTCCTTCATATAAGCCTCAGTGTCTCCAAAGAACTAATGATGTCATACTACGGCGGTTAAGCTTTACTATGGCGCTGATCTACCGTAAATATACATCATATGTGGCTGCTCAGTCGGCGTGGTGCAAATGTATATATTTCGTCTTGCAATTTGCGATAGAACTTTCTAGAGACCTCCAAGTTGCTCGGAAACCTGACTTGCCACCCTAAGATAATAAAAGATGCCTTCGGCTCTTGTAGAGGTTGCGCAAAACTACCATTGAACTATGTATCAACTATCAATTATGTGGTACGATGTATGTAGGTGTAGGTATACAACCCCCGTTGTAGAGATCGGACCCACCACTATCCGGACCTACCTGTACCTAATTCTCCCGCGAAGCTTCTCCATAACCTCAACACATCCCACTTCCTCCGTACAATGCACACAGCAACAGCCCAGGAACCACAATGACACCACCAGCAGCATCCCCTTTAGAAGCAACCCCAGACTCGGGCTCCGCAATGGCCCGCCTCCTCCCAACGCTCTTCTCCTCGCTCACCCTCTCCCTCGCGCGCACCGGATCCGCTCCCACTACACCAACCCGTTGGACACTCCGCCGTACCCTAAAAAGCGAGAACCCGAATGACATTCAGGGGGAATTACACGGGTCAGCGAGTTTCGCGCCTTTACGATCTACACCTACCACCTCTTCATCACCGCTCACATCCAACAGCACTTCCGACATAAATTCAGACACCACCACAACCACAACAAAAGCCACCGACGACACCAAAGAAACAGAAACGAACTACAAAGACCTCCTATACAGCGAAGAAGGCTCCCTCCCCCCAATCCCAACCCTGAACCTCGGCGCCGGGCTGCGCTGGACAAAGAAATACATCTGGCGACTCAGCAATGACGGGCGGATAAGTGTTTGGTTTGTGAAGGTCGACAAGACGATAAAGGATGGGGAAGAAGAGGCGGATTACCTGTTCCACGAATTCGACTTTATCACCGGCTCCGAGAGCTCTGGGGATGAGAAATTCGTTGAGCCGCCTACACCACCTGAGGTTCGGTTAGAGGGGGGGCGAGGGACGAGGGTTCTTGCGGCAAGGGGGAACCATCTTTGTATTAATGATATGTATCGCACGGCGTATGCGTTTCGGGTTGATGAGGGGAGTGGAGAGGTGGTTAGTTGGGCGAGTCGGCATGTTGTGAAAGGGCCGAAGAAGGGGCAGGATATTGTGAATCTTTATGAGAGGGAGGTGTGATTTGATTATGATTATGACTGGTCTATGACTTTTTAAGATATTGGTGTTTATAACCTGGGTATATTGACTGGGTCAACAATTTATTTACACGACGACCGATGATTGACGGACCTGGACAGATGGGAGGCAGGCCTCCAGCAAGCAAGCAATATCTCTCAAAGCGTATACATGAAATCTGGCTTTTTATCACCCAGAAACTGAATCTCATTTTGATCCAGCCCCTGCACCCACCCATCCCTCTCACCCCTGCGCCTCTTCGCATTCTCCCTCCTTAGGAGAATATACTGCAGCAACGAACCCCCAAACTGGAAGAGCACCAGATAGGCCAAAACAGTGCCATGCCCTGGATAGTAGTTCGGTGCATCTGCACCACGGTAGATATTCGACGAAACGATACCGTTCAGGTTTCCCCATCCGATGACGAAACCTAGGGTTACGCCTCTTTTGTAGACACCTGCAACGAGTTAGTGTCAAATCTTAGTCTTAGTCAACGAGTATGGATTAGGAAATTCAAACCTTCAACATTATTACTAGTCCACGAGATCGTATTCGCAATGGCTGGGTAGATTCCCATAGCCCCAAGGAAAGTCCCCGCGTACCGTGCTCCCGCGGATTTGGCACCTAAAAGGAGCGCGAAGCCCGTTATTCCGACGAGTGAGACGAGCATGTTACAGATTCCACGTTGGCGGGTTTTGTCGGCGATGAAACCGATTGCGACGGTGACTATTGCAGCGGCAGCGTAAGGGGGCACGCTGAGGAGTTGGGCATGGATATGTTCGTAGCCTGACAGTTTCAATTGTTGATTAGTTTGTGGACTGCGCTGGAGCTGAGCTTGTCACAGGATGGGGGATAATGTACCCTAAGTATGGTAGTTAGTATGGTAAGGACCATAAACTGATGAAGTAGAAACTCACTAATTCGTTGATAATAGTCGGCACAAACAGCGAAAATGCATACAGGCACCCATCAGCACCCATATAGATAAGCATCCCGGTATACGTCTTCCAATCCTTGAGACTGCTCCAGAAATATGCCATCTTGAACTCCTCGTGTTCCGCACTTGCCTGCTGGTCCGCCGCCAACCGTCTCAAGACACGCTTCCGATCATCATCGGAAAGAAACCTCGCCTCGTCAGGGAAATCGTAGACCATCCAGAATGATGCCACCCCGACCAGAATAGTCGCGAGGCCCTCCAGGATGAAGATCCATGCCCAGCCCTCTTTCCCGCCAATACCGTCCATAAGGGCTATTGCGGCTGCGAGAAGACCGCCGAAAGAGCCGGCTAGAGCGGCGGCCGAAAAGAATATGGCCATGCGGACTCCGAACTCACTACGCCTGTACCAACAGGAGAGGAAGTAGCCGACGCCAGGGAAGAGGCCGGCTTCTGTTAGGCCGAGGAACCAGCGTACCTAGATGGTTTAGCCTGGATCGTATTGCTTTTAGGGCCAGGGAACGAACAGCCATGAGACCGGACCAATTGGTGACAAAGCCCATACACATCATGCAGATCCCCTATTACACTCGAATGTAAGTATATAAACATTGAAAACGAGGATTATTGGTACTAACCCAGAGAATCATGATAATAGGGATAAAGACGCTAGGTCGCAGCCGCTTGAGGAGCACGTTCGTCAGAGGCTCAAAAACCGAGTATGAGACAAAGAAGATTGTAAGCACGGCGTTGTATTGGCTATTGGACATTTCGAGGTCTTCTTGTAAATTTGCAAGCTTCGCATTCCCGATGTTTGTTCTGAACGAATTAATACCATCTAGTTTAGGGTTATATTGGTGGGCTAACCGATCCAAGAATGAAATGAGATAAAGCAAACTGAGCCAGGGGACTAATTTCAAGTCCAACCTCCAGAGAAGAGCGCGATCCTATTCCGTTAGATTGAATGCGACCCAGGCAATTGAAGGACTCACAATCTTTGCGCGTTCCTCCTCACTCAATCCCTCATCTGGGTCCTCAAACTGATCTAACCACGACTTGTGATGACCATGGTCGTACGACGAAGCCACTTTCTCAAGGTCCGATGTTTTGGGGAAATCCTCATGCGTTGATTGCGCTGCCATAATGAATAGCAAAGCTCGTGGGCTTTCAAAAAACTGCACGGGAAGTCAAAATCAGACGAAAGGAAGGGCGAACCAGATTATAAATACAGCAAAAGCCAGGGGGAGCCAGGGTTCAAAAGAGGGGGCAGCTGCTTAGACATACATGATCATCCTATGATTGTCCCAATAGTACTAATACCTCATGGGTTATCTCGGGGCTTTTTTCACTCCGTGAGACATCGGTCTTGCATTCGGATTTTCTGCGATATACGCGGGCAGCTATGCTCGGACAGATTTCCGCGTTGACTAGTCGTGTGACTGGCGATGTAGCTCTATGCCTGACTGTGTTGGAGGATACCCAGTGGGATACGAGGTCAAATGGACATGGGGGTCGTAGGGTCACAGACGAATAAGAGACTGTCCTCCCGAGGTCGTGGAGAAGCTTGAGCCAAATGGCTCGTACATTAATCGTGCCAACCCCGCATTGAAGGAGATAGCAAGGATTCGTTCCTTTGGTTCGGTTTGATGGAGGTGTGGGGTGCGGAGTAAATCCGAAAAGGCTCAAGAGTTGAACAAATTGATAAGCGTTGGGAAAGGGACGTTAGATAGTCTTCAAATTGTAGTTATGAAGTTGTAGCTAAGGATATGAAAACAGTTGACGGGGTGATGAAGCAGAGAGGCAGGACGCACGTGATCATGCATCAGGTAGAGGTGACATCTTCTCCTCCTCTCCATCTTGTCTTCTCTTCCACCAAGCTATCCCAACACTCCCTCTCAACGGTGGTCTCAGTATATACCCGTTGACTATACTTCGAAAATCTGATTTTCTCTCGAAGTTCTTGCCGGTAGTACCGAAACATACCTAAACGGAATCGGACAAAAGACAATCGCCCCAGCTGCCAGAACCGACAAGGCCACGTTTGCTCCCAAGGCACCAAACATTTTAGGCGCAACAAGAGGAAAGAGCGCTGACAAGGTGGATTGGGCAAGGGACATTGCAGCAAATGCACTTGCAGCGTAGCTGTTATAGCTATCGGCCAAATACCCAGCAAGCACTGTTCCCAGCTCGTTGAGTGCAACCCCAACGAAGAACAGCGGAATAAGGGTCACAAACCAAGGGACCCCATGTATGGCAGGTGGAACTATCCACGCAAACCACCACAGTCCAACAGCCAGGCAAGGTGCCCAAACGCCAACCCAGCGAGTTTGTTCTCAGGAAGCAGGGGAAGCCGACCCCGACGCTGGGCTGCAACACGTTGGACCATCAGTGGGACGAGGATACTCGGCAGGAAGCCTAGTCCGAGTGCAAAAAAAGGTAGATTGACCTCTTTTGATGTAAAGCCCATGGACTCGTAGATCGGTGGCGAGCACTCTGTGAACAGGAATATGACGGCCACGCTGCATCCACTCATCAAGGAGCAGGCGAAAACAATTGGCTCAGTGAAGAAAAGTCGGAGTGGTCGAAGAAGTCCTTCGCGGATGAAGACTGAAAAGTTAGGCAGTCCGTCTGGGTTCAATGCCTGGAGGCTCCTGGCTCCTGGCTCCTGTCTCCTGTCATTTGACGCAGCTTGTCTACTTCCCAAGTCAGAAGAAGCGACGGACGAGACTCTCGGATGCCCAGCATCAAAATACCAATACATTTCGTGACCACGACGAGATATAAAACACCCATCACCTGTCCTAATTGTAAGCTACCCTTCATGCTCAGAGCCTCCAGGCTTGGAATGCTGAACGCGTCTGATAGCTTTACGATGCAGTATTAACGCGCCTATATCACATTGCCCACATTTCTACGTGGAAAGCTTAACGAAGGTCCGTCTACGATCTGTAGGGCTGCCCTATCATTTGAGACCATCATGATGTGCTTTTTGGAATGCTGAAATCAGGGTAACGTGATAAACGCTGACCTAGGGCCGGTTATTATCGGTAAACAGGAACTGAGGTCTTGGTACATTGAATCATTCGATTGACTGAGTACGTCCAATCACTCGTCAATATTGACTATTGGTGGTGAACCTTTGAGCTCTGGCTAGACACGACTTCTCAGCGTACTGTTAGATATATCTTTGCGCTGCACTTCGAAGTCGGAACTCTTGTCGGACCCGTTTAAACATAGATACCTGTCCTTGCATTAGAACCGACTAGGCTGATAAGTGGAATGGACGACACCAAAGCACATTCCAAAGGGTGGCCAGTGACTTGTTCTGAAACCCTCAGACCTCCTTCTTCAACCAGCAATATGGCGAGGAATATGACAAGCAATATTCGTCATGCTCTTCTGCGACTCGCATTTCATAGTAGTCACAAATCTACATGAAATGCTTCATCTGCCCACAGGGTAACTCTAGTGTTTGAAGAACTACGAGCACTACAAACCTAGTATTTTCATGCCTGCGTTCCTTGGTTGAATCATGGAACCATCGCAACCGGCTGCAGGTGTGGCGAGATTGAAAATGGAAAGCGGGCTTATCAACGTCGTGAGGTACATAAACTCAAAAAAGGATACCACTGAAGTTGACTTGAGATGCCGTGTGATTGGTATCAATGGTGCGTCTCTCATGCCTTGACTTGGCTTGCGTCAAGTGTGTAATAGGATGTGTCAACAAAACTAGACTACTGGGAACTACAACTGACACTTGTTTCGTATAGTACCTGACAGATCCACTCAGTATTAAGAATCGATCGTGTCCATGGTCACCTACTCCGCTAGATGTTTCGAATGAAGATAGGGAGAAAGTGCGCCTGCAGTTACAGCCTGGTAAATCCCCGACTTCCACTGCACGTACTTCTTACAGTATCTAGTCTTTCTATCTATACAAAAGCGAGATTGATCACGCGAGCCCTGCTCAGCGAGGTAAGAATCAAGCACTCCACAAACTTTTCTAAGAGCGCTATAGAGACTTGGCTAGTGTCATGGCAGCTTTTTGGTAGGCGCGAAGTCAGGCCATGCATTTTGAAGGCGGACCCGCAGGATTTCTCACCTGAAGGCCGAAGTCATGACTCGCCCGTGGACATCCCCACACGGTTCACCATCTATTCAGAAGTGAACCGTTCCGTACAAGGCACTCGCATGACTGGGTCACTGCAGGGACTGCTGTCAAGTGTTGCTAGGGAAGGAAAAGACAAGATTGCCTTGTGGCACACAAAGCGGGAGACAACTTACAAAGGCCAAAGAAAGGCGAGACCTAAAGATCTGATTTGATTATCTGATGATCAAATCAGATAACGGGGACCCACGGTACCCACAGGCCATGAGATGGAGCCAGTGCCACAACTTCATTCAGCTGATCCCACGGGCCACAAACCTGCTTTGGCAAAGTTTGGCAGACTAATGCGACACTAGAACCTGCATTCTAGCATCGTTTGCCAGCTCGGTTGTCGTCTAGAAAACCCTTCGCGGGCAGGTGCGGTATTATGTCCCGTTGAAGTATGGTAACTTCGCTCTAGAAGGCGCGACACCGGCCGGTTGGAATACCCCCGAATACAGTTTTCTCAAGTCGCATAGCGGAAACACCCGATCTCACTTTACTTTTGCATTGCTGTGATCTAGTGCGCCGTTTTTCGGCCTTCTAGAGCATATTACACAAGCTTATATTCCGCCCTGTCCTCCCTGCACTTTCTCTTCGTGCTTGTCTCCTCCTGCAGGCCATCGAACCTAGTTCTCTCTACTCACATATCGGAGTTTCTCGCAAGAATGAGATTTAGGCTTCCATACAAGCGCGACGAGGTGCCGGTTGACGACAACCAGCGGCCGGCCGACAATGAAGCCCCTGCAAAGAAAGAGGCGGGATCTCGCCCAGCAGAGATTGACTCCAAGGAAGACAAGCTTAGTGACATTGTGAATCCAGACTTTCAGCATGGTGTCCAGGCCGCCCAAGCCATGACTCAAGTATGGTCGTTCAGCCACATTGTCGCGGCCTACGTCTTGTGAGTTTCAATCTATATTCTAATGGTGCAAACTCGCAGAAGGAAGCTGACCATGGACTCCATAGGATCTGGGTCATTCACTTTATCATGGCTTTTGCGTCTGGTATGATTTCGAACTTGACTCCGTTCGTTACCAGTGCCTTCGCGGAGCACTCCCTCACTGCTACTACAACTATCATATCATCTTTGGCTTCCGGTCTGATCAAGCTCCCGTATGCAAAACTCATGGATATTTGGGGGCGACCTCAGGGTTTTGCTTTGATGGTTTGCAGCATGACTCTTGGCTTAATTATGATGGCGGGTTGTAACAACGTGGAGACGTACTGTGCTGCCCAGGTATTCTACCAGATTGGATACACAGGGCTTGATTTCACAATGACAATTTTTATTGCTGATACTTCAAAGTTGAAGAATCGAGCCTTCTGGATTGCCTTTGTGGCATCTCCCTACATCGCTACTGTATGGGCATATGGTCCTGCATCGCAGAGCACACTGAAAACAATCGGTTTCCGTTGGGGTTTCGGTGTTTGGGCTGTTGTCATCCCCGTTGTCTCAGCGCCTCTATTCTTTCTGTTCTACTACAATCAGCGTAAAGCTGAAAAAATGGGACTGATCCCCGAGCGCGAGTCCAACCGCACCCTCCCTCAATCTATCATCCACTACGTGAAGGAATTCGACCTGATCGGCGTCTTCATCTTCGCTCTCGGTCTAGCACTCTTCTTGCTCGCCTTCAATCTCTACACCAAGCAGACTGACGAATGGCGCTCGCCTCTTATTATCTGCTTCCTCATCTTTGGTGGACTGTTGATAATTGGCTTCATCTTCTACGAGAAACATATAGCGCCTGTGACCTTTATCCCCTGGTACCTGCTCAAAGATCGCACCGTCATCTTCACCTATACGATGGCGACCAGTCTATACATTGCGTGGTACATCTGGGACAATTACTTCTACTCCATGCTACTTGTCGTTTACAACCAAAACGTCACCCAAGCATCCTACATCAGCAATATCTACACGGTTGGCTCATCCTTCTGGGCCATCGTCATGGGAGTTATCATCCGCTACAACGGTCGCCTAAAATGGCAAGCTCTATACTTTGGCGTCCCCGTCACAATCCTAGGCGTCGCTCTCATGATCCACTTCCGCCACGCAGGCGTCGATATCGGCTATCTTGTCATGTGCCAGATCTTCATCGCCTTTGGCGGCGGCACTCTCGTCATTTGCGAGCAGATGACCGTCATGGCTGTCTCCCGGCAACAGGATATTCCCGCCGTCATCGCGGCTGAGGGTATGTTCATTAACATTGGTTCCGCGGTGGGCTCTTCTATTGCTGCCGCCATGTGGACTGGTATCTTCCCGCAAAGGCTAAAGGAGAACCTCCCAGCTGACGCTTTGTCGAATTTCAACGCGATCTATGGAGATGTTAAACAGCAGTATGGATATGCTGTTGGGACTCCTGAGCGTGATGCTATTAATCTGTCGTATAGTCAGACGCAGCGGTTGATGCTTATTACTGCGACGTGTCTGTATTCAATTACGCTGGTCTCGGTGATGCTGTGGAAGGATGTGAATGTTAAGAAGATCAATCAAGTGAAGGGACGCGTCTTCTAGACAACGGTACGTCCTGCTTGCTGGAAGGCTAGAGCAAAATATCTCTTGCGTCTTATCAAACTAGATCTACTAGAGTGAAGAAAATGGAGTATTGTTGTCCCTATAGTGATACAATGGCTTCACTTCCCTTGATTGAATCAGGATTACGCTTAATTAACCTAGGCCTCATGCCCCTCTAGAAGAATGTACTTAGAATACAGCATCCGGAATCTTCTTCTTATCAGGACAGTATATGTAGCATATAGTTTCATCTCTGTTCAGCATCCATTACTGTATCTCAATCAAACCAAAGCTCTTCCGACAAAGAGAACACAGCTTAGCAGAAAGTTTGGATTGCACTGTGGACACTATCTCACCAGCAACTCTGGCTAATCGAATCTATAGAAGGAGCGATCTACGCTTGTTCCTTCCTTGATTAGACCGTGTTAACTAAGGAAGGTAGCGCTTTTCTATGTTATCTACAAGGTATATTAGGTATATTGGGAAGGAGCGACCCGTATTGATAATCTGGTGTCGATCCTACGGGGTTTCCTGCTTAGATTGGCTTGTGGATAGTAAACCAACCCTACTTGAGACGAACAAGGGGTTTTACTACTAGGGAATGTTAATGTTCATATGAAGAGTGCGTCACAGCATCGCTGTTATTTTTTCTAGCTGATGTACGTAACTCATTAAATCATGAAGTCATCTGAAGGTATGGTTGGCCAGCGTCAACCTCACTGAAGACATTCAAACAAATACAAGCAAAGAGCTAGTAACTGGCGACATACCGCATGGATAGCTGAAAGCTAGGATTGCAAAATATCTTCGTTGAGAAGAGTCCCCGGGTGTCAAAAAAGGACTTGGAAAGGGGGACGTTCATCGAAAAAGCACGATCAATACCAATTTGCGTTTGCAGAATTGCGTGCCATTAAAGTAGCCTCGGCCTCGAATGCATCTTGCTTCAGGAACCGGAATTGACAATTGCCTAGAGAGGCGTGGCGTTTTAGCATCTCCATCACCCCTGCCGCAGCCTTAACCGAGAACGTTTTCACAGAAATTTCCCCGGTCGCAGGACCGTCGTAGACACTTTCAACCTGCAGATTAAACATCTGGCCAGGTTTAGTCAGAATACGAGAAATTTCCGCCCTGAGCGTTTTCCTGTGATGGAAGATACCAATCGAGCGCGTGTATCCTTCGTCCACAATCAGGCGTGCTATATCGGCGGGAATAGGATAAGTGGGTGTATGCACAGGAACAACGTTTCCAGGGACAGTGATCGTCTGGCTCGCGATTGCAGCCACGAATTGAAGGGCATCGTTGGTCGTGACAAAGGTAATAATCGCGGTGTTATAGCCGGTCATGGCGACGGTGTTTGCAAGCTGAGCGCTGTAGATCTCGCCCACGACGAGGGGAAGGATCTGGTTCAGAGTTGTCTCGCGCGAGAGTTTTTCGATGCGAATCGTGCGGTAAGCGTCGCGTTCAGAGACGGTGGGAATGTAGCGTAGGCCGTACTGGAAGACCCAGAGCTCAGAGTAGGGCTGGCGGATGAGCATGTTGGAGCGAGAATTGAAGGCGCTAAACTCTTCATCTGCGTCATCAAAGATGCTTGCACCTTTCAGAGACCAAGAAATTTTTCCATCCCACATGCTGACGGTCGAGCTGGTTTTCTTCTTTGTGTTTGGATGTGTTGCGTCGCGTTTGCGGGTTGGGGTGAGGGCGATAGATGGAGCGCGCTGGGAAGAGGGAATTAAGTGATTAACTTGGAACTTATGCTCATCAAAAATACTAGGCGCAGTCCAGTGACCAACCTTAGGTTCAAATATAGGGGCCTTCAAACTTTCCACCAGAAAATCCAACAACGCATCCGACCCTACAAGAAGGGGAGGAGGTGTGTTCTCATCGCGGACAGGCATCACAGCCTGCGGGCGAAGAATAGGCACCTGAATGTCTTCTATTCCTCCGTCAAGAAGGTCCATCGAGTGGGAGGCTGGGGAGGAAGCCATCTCGTCGTCTGTGCGCTCGTCCTCGCAATGACGCCGGTTCTGGCTGGAAACCAAAGGGCGAGTGAGAGCTAGAATACGAGCATCGAGAAACGACACAAACATGCAGAGAATTAAGAAGATTTGAAGTAAGATGGAGGTGACGAGGATGCTAAAAGGGGTGAGTCCGCCGGGAGCGCCTGAGACAGTACAGCCTTCCATTTTAGGAAAGGGGCGTTACTGATGGCCAATAGCTGCTGCGGGAGAGAGAGATGAAAGAGCGAAGAGTAGCTGAGGAGTTTGAATACAAGAAACCTGGTTGGCTCAAGGTTGTGAGTGAATTAGTTGGCACGGCGATGATGCAGGCGATGCAGGCAATTAGTCGTCAATAACGTGATGGATGGAATGCAGAAGATGAAGATACTGCACGTAATGTGTTGCTTCCTGTAAGACCCGAGATACAAGAGGTATAAGAGATATCTGAGAAGAGTTTGTTCTTAGAACACCCTAGCTTCGAATGCAAACGCCCTCCTCGGCTGCTAACAGAAAGTGGATATCTGTACCTGGTATAGATAGGGCTTCGTGAATTCTTTCAATCTCAACAAAAACAACGCCCAATAATCAGTCTCCCTTTCCACCACGCCTGCTCCATAAACTTCAGACGACAAATTGAATTAAAAACTATCCCAGGAACTCTCCCTGCGAAAAGGCAATGAACGGCAACTCCGCGTCCCAGCACCGCTGCATCAGCGTGCGAGCATTCTGAATCTGCGGGTGTGTCAGTAAGCTATTCAGAATTGCCGTGGACGATTCAGCTCACTTGTTTCATCCCAATTCCCTCCAAAACTTCTAGCCGCTCCCTAATCTCGATCCTTTGCTGGACATCTTGGGTTTCGCACCCTGCTGTAAATATCGGGAACAACACGCCTGCCTCGACAGTGGTACCGGATCGTATCGCCGTGACCGCCTGAATCAAGCCATCCAATGCCTTTTGAACTGAGCTGGAGTCGGGAGATTCGCCGAGGACCCGGCGACGAAGATGAAGTAGCCCGGCGTACCGGAATGCACGATCAACAGCGATCATGTCGGATGATTCAGAGTCTTGATAGTGTTTTTCATGAGTGTGTACTTGCATGTCCAGTGTCTCCCAGTCAGCTACCAAGTCTTCTGCCTTGCAGACTATATCTGATGAGGGTTCCCATTCATGCAGGAAAGTCCCCATTGCGTCAAAACGTTCATTATCACATTGATGCACAAGGCCTCCGAGTTGCATCAAGAACAAACCTGTGCGAGGAGAGAATCCAGTAAAACAATCAACCGCGAACTCATCTCTATCTTCATCCTCAGAGCATGTGCTCAACACAGAATAGTACGCTAGCAACGGGGGCTTGTGGTGTCGGCATGAGAGGGAACCCAGGATGTCAAGGTAACCGATCCAGCGGGTAAGGAATGCACCAACGCGGTTTCCGGGGTATACCATTTGGTCTTGACGGGCAAGAAATAGGTCTCGCGCCAGTTGGAGATGGCTGTGCCACGGGACTGGAACCTCAAAAGTGCTGGGCGAGACTATTTTCAATGAAATGAGCATGATTGCAGTAGCAAGATGACTGTCCGTAACATTTTCTTGAGGGTCTTCTAGCGCGATACGCAGAGATGGGAAAACATCGCTGACCCAGAGAGCAATACGGTTAGCAGGCTCAGGATGACCCAGGAACCGCGCTCGATGACTTGCCGAGTAGGCGAGCATCAGATTCAAGAGATTAGGGTCCCCAATAGCCACTGTGGAATTAGTGAGGTTCAGAAACTGGATTAGGATATTAATCTCACTCGATGGCAAAACAGAGCTGAAAGGATTGTCTGCGCAATCATGTGGAACAAGAACTTTCGCAGTATGGTTGAGAAAGTGATGAAAATACATCAAATTGATAGGCACCTTCAGTAAGGATAACGGTAATGGCGAGAGGTAGCGTGGAATGTTGATAGGCACAGGCAAAGCATAGTAGTCATACTTGCGACGGTCCTCAGTATTGCGGTCCTTGTCCGCCTGAGAACTTCCTGGGCTCGACACCTGGCTCGTTGCTTGAGACTGAATCGTACCCAGCGCATCATTAACATCTATAGCCGAGTGATCATCATTCTTCCCTAAGTCCATATCCGGTCGGCCGCAATCCATACCATAGTGATCTGTGGCATTGGTGAGATAAGTACGCCACTTCTTCTCAGAAATTGAGAGACTGCGCTGTTCGCTAAAGGCAGGTCGGATACTATTCAAGCGCGCATAGGAAGAGTTAGATCTGATATGCTTGCTTCTACCATAGTCATTATCAGGAGATACGTCCAAGGCGCCGGGAAAGAATGTATCTGGAGAGTCCTCGTGGTCTCGAGGGGTCCCCGATGTAAAGAGACTGGTGTCAAGAGATCGAGGCGAGAGATTTCCACGAGAGTCCGAAGGACTGACAGTATCGCAGTCCGCTGAGACAGCAGCATTATCTACCTTTGCAGGGGATAGCCCAGCTATGTTCTGTGGACATCCAGCCAAAGTATTGTTGTTTTCAAAAGGTGCATGATTCAGCGTGTATCTGGGCACATCAATTGTGGGTCGAACAAAAGATATCGGCTGAGATACGGGCCCGGCCGGAAAATTGAAGCTCAGAAACGATGGGATGCTAGGATTGGTCTCCGTGGGCGGCGAAAATTGATTGTCCAACGTGCCTGAGATCATGAGATCATCGGGCATATAGTCGGTGAAAAGGGGATTCGTCCTCTCAGTAGACAGGCCTGGCCAGGAAGCACTCGTATCGTGTCTCTGTAATAGGTCCATCTCTACTGGAACTTTATCAGCTGTACGGTTGTAGTTAAGAGACTGGTCAGGGACAGTCGGAGAATCTTGGATATCATGTAACCTGCTAGGGTACGTTCTTCCTATAGACATCTCCCCTGCGAGTCCAGCGTCCCAGTGCAGCGATCCCGCAGGTCCTTTATGTGCAGTGCTTTCCTCCAGATCACTAGGATTGAATGGTTGGATTGGTTTAGTCGAATGTGCCTGAGGTAGAGCTGGAGGAGAGAGGGGAAAGGAGAACGAATGCCTCGAGAGATCACTGGATTGTGAACTTGGTGAATCGACGGAGGACTTTCTTCTTGTTCTCCCACCCCAATTCAACCGGATGTTGTAGTCGCACGGCTCATCTTGATGTCGACAATTCAAGCACGACGGCTTCTCTTCCCCGCTATATCTAGGATATTAGCTGAGCAACAAGCACGCGCGGAGCATACAAACCATTTGATCTTTCGAGCTTTACATGGCCTAACTACGTCAATATGCATTCAAAGAGGTTTAGATGAATGCTACTCACCAGCATCCTTTGCGTGATCTCCTTTTCGGCTCCGGGGCTCCGGGCCTTCGAGGACGCGGCATTTGATGCTCAAATCAAATTCGTCGGAGAAAAGAGCTGATTATTTGACGAACTAATGGTTCTAGGTGCAAGATAGTGCCAACTTAATCTGCGAAGTAAGATCGCCATGCAGCGCGAGTGTTTCGACGTATTCTTCACAGGGCTGAGCGAGGGGGATCTTTTCCGTCTGCGAGCCGGGCGTTTAACCCAGGAGGAGAGGAAGCGATAGTCAATAGCGATACAGTCAGGTTTGTTATTCGTACTCATCGAGGTATGAGATATGGCGGCTAGCCAAGCAGTATAGAAAAGGTTGATTTCTGTGGTGAGAGGAATGAATTGAAGAGCTGAGCTTAACTCTTTGAATTGGAGTCACGAGTGGTATTCCAGGCTGGCTATACTCTCCGTACCGACTTGAGATAGAGGCACACTACTTATGTATGATGGGGTCTGGAAGGGAACAGGGTAGATGGAATCTGATGCAAGTGGTAGACAGCTCGGTTTCAGAAGCGGAGGGAGAGCTGGAGGGAAAGAAGCAAGTTGAGGGATCTTGGAATCTGGATGACAGCCGAGTGGCATACTCCGACTACTCGGCCTCTTATTGGTCCCGGTGCCCGGGGCCGCATCGAAATGCCTCTTTGGGATGGGGTGTTGACACCTCAGGCGCCAGCTGATAAGACTCGGAGAAGTCGGAAAGACTCTGATTCCGAAGGGCTGACGTAATCCTTCCTTGCTTTTTCCCAGCAACAAAGGAGCTGAAGGTTTCTGTAAGATTCGATCTCAATAATTGAAGGTGGTTTTATTTACATTATCTTCCGTTGTTCCTAGTCGAGTCTGTACTTATAGATTTTGCTATCTTTCTAGACTTATCTTCATTTATCATTCAACTTATCATTATATTGCTATCGTTATCTTGTGTACCGTGAGATCCGCACCCTAAGGATCCACGATGGCTCTCCATCCTTTGCAGAGACTCCCGAGTCCGTCTAGAGGAATATCGGCTTTGATTCATGTTAAATACATCCGAGAGTGATATCTTTGTACGCGGTCTAACAAGCATTCCAGGTCTTTGGACTAGCCAATTTCATATGGTCTTTCAAATAGTAAGTGTACACAAGAGCTTCCCCAAAGTATCCATGATTATGGGCGATCATCAAATATACTAACGCGTCCTACCAAGTATGCACGACCACCCAACCCTGGCGTCACTTGCATGGGGATGGCACTTCCAATATCTCACCATCATCGGTCTCTCACTTGCAACACTCACCTTCGCTGTCGGTCTCCTAGCTGATCTCACATCATCCACGCGCCTCTTCCTGCTGAAGAATCTACTATCAATATGTAGCGCTCCTATGGAAGTTCTCATTAGTATCCTCTACTGGGGTATCCGCCTCGTCAGTTATCCTGCTCTATAACCAATGATCTTCGCTCACCCAGTACCTTATAGATCGATGAGCGGCTAGTGGTGCCTGAGTGGGCTGTTATCCCTATGCACGCAGACATCAGCTTCCACGCCATTCCCGCAATTGTCTTCCTCATCGACATTCTCTTCCTCTCCCCACCATGGACCATCACCATCGGACCCGCCCTAGCCCTATCCAGCACTATTGCCTTCGGCTACTGGTTCTGGGTAGAGCTATGCTTCCAGCATAATGGATGGTATACTCGCCTCTATCTATATAGCACGATTTACCCACTAACGGCGCCATAGGTACCCCTACCCCATCTTTGAACAACTCCCTTTTGAAGGTCGCATTGGGCTGTTCGTCCTCAGTGCCGTCGTCATGGCAATCAGCACCGCAACTCTCAAGTGGCTTTACGGCCGTGTCAATGGTTTCGGAACCTCTACAAAGGCACAGGCTCGACCTGGAGCTGTTAAGGCGAACGGTGGTCTCCAAACCCGCTGAAAGAGAGTAAGCTCTGGGTACTAGGGCCTTGAACATACTATTAGCCATGATCTATGCTTGACAACACTGGAAATTCGGTGCTTCATTCATTGCATAATGGATTAGAAGGGAAGGGAATGGGTACGGCATAGAATCGATAGATACTGATTATTCAAGAAGTTCAAGAGAATATTTCTCCAGTAGATGATCGACATTAAAGCCGCGCCATGTAGCTTAAATATTCAGGAACCGGGATAAATCCGTGGTCGACTACCCCGCAAAGGCATAGAACCTCGGGATCCCCGCATTTCGCCTAGCCGAGATCGAATCCTCATTAAGAGCGCCGCTACGGTACTCCTGCAAACATGGATGACTGGGTAGGGCTTAAGTCTAAAGTCTAGATCTTCGCGCCTTTGTCGCCCTCGTCCTTTTTTCCTTTGTTGTTTTGGATTTATAGAGCTCTACCGTGAAACACCCACTCCCTAGGAGTTAGAACCTCGCCATGCAATACCTACCAGAAAAAGACTACGAACTCCCCAAACTAGATCTTCTCTCCCTCATATTTGGTGCGTCCATTGCCTTTCCCGCCCAGCTAAGATATCCACCTGACGATCGATCAAGACTCTCCCTACTCCCTAACAACGGAATCGACAATTCTTCACAGTGAAGCCGCAGATCCAAGCAACCACATCACAAAATCGGAAGCACGAACGATCACCAAGCGCCTCGCCTATGTTCTGAGGACAGAATTTGGAATTGGGGCAAACGGGCCTGGGAAAGATGCTGTTCTGTGCATCTCATCGAATCAAGTCCTGTTGCCGGCTGTCTTCTATGGAATTATTGGTGCAGGAGGGGTGTATGCTGCAGCGTCAACGGCTTTGACGGAGATGGAGGTTGTCAAGCAGTTGAGGCAGTCGAAAAGTTCGGTAGTTGTGACGTGTCCCGAGAACAAGGTGAAGGCTTCAAACGCTGCTCGGGAGTGTGGAATTCCGCTTAATAGAGTGCTTATTCTTGAGAGTATGGGGCATGCGCGCGCGTTATGTGATACGGTCAACCCTAGGAGAAATTATTTGCAGAGTAGCAAGGAACTCGAATGGGATCGAATGACGGATATCAAAGTGTTGGAGGATACTACCATCTGCCTTCTATACTCAAGTGGGACAACGGGGCCGCCCAAGGGTGTTATGTTGTCTCATATGAACATTGTTTCTGAGGCGCTATTTACTCAATTAGTGTTGCGAGACTCAAAAAAAGGACGCCCGCATTTGGACGTGCCGTATCGAACGGTTGGGCATCTTCCAACGGCACATATTGCTGGATGCTTGGGGAATTTTATCACGCCGGCGGTGGCTGGAGGGACAGTTTATTGGATGTCCAGGTTTAACATTGATATGTTCCTAGACTATTGCAAGAAGTACCAGGTGACGTTCTTGTCTACAGCTCCTCCGGTATATCATGCAATTGTGCAGAGTGGCCGCGTGACAGACCATTTCAAAACCCTGATTCGGGCGGAATCAGGTGCAGCACCATTAAGTGTCGAGCTACAAAAGCAAGCGGAGAAGAAGTTGAAATGTACTATCAGTCAGCGATGGGGAATGACAGAATCAACCGGAAGCGTGACAACCATGCCGTGGGGCGAATCCGACAGTACTGGGAGTATCAGCCCTTTGCTGCCAAACACACGGTTACGGCTTGTAGATAAAGAGATGAGAGATGTTGAACAAGAGGCGGAAGGGGAGATCCTGCTCAAAGGCTCTATGATTACGAAAGGGTACTTTGACAATCCGGAAGCGACCGCTGATGCCTTTACACCGGACGGCTGGTATAAGACTGGAGACATTGGTGTCTATAAAAACGGGAAGGTGCATATGGTCGATCGTAAAAAGGCAAGTTTCTCAGCAGCTGAAGTGCTTCACATACTGATTTCATCTAGGAGCTCATCAAGTACAAAGGACTGCAGGTTTCTCCGGTGGAAGTAGAAGGATTCCTCCTCACTCATGACTGTGTTGCAGACGTTGCTGTTGTGGGAGCACCTGACACAGAAGCGCCAGGGAATGAGCTACCTCGAGCATACGTTGTGCTCAAGGCCGGAAAGCGTGTTTCTGAAGCAGAACTGAAAGAGTACGTCAAGGTCAACCTAGCTCGCCATAAGCAGCTTCGAGGGGGAGTCATGTTCGTAGAAGAAATTCCTAAGAGCGCTTCAGGAAAGATTCTGCGGAGGGTCTTGAGGGACCAAGTAAGGAACTCGATGGGAAGACATGCGAAGCTATAGATGAGATCTGAGAGATAGAGCTCGCCTTCATCAATGAGATGGGGGTAGTAAATGGAATGATGATGTCCCTGCAGAGATAATTCCCTGCTTACATAACACCGCCAAGACTTGCTCCGAACTCTGACGAAAGCCGGGGCTCACAACAGCTCAGTTCAACAACTGACAACAGACAATCAACCTCATAACGAAGTCCATTAATTGCTCACAATGCACACATCTCTCGTCAGCAACCCAGTTCGTAGCGCTGTGCTATGCACTCGCCTACCCACGACGACCATCAACCCAATCGCCTCCCAAACCTCTATCTTTCAAACAGCGTCGCTAAAGTCCCAGGCACGCCCGTCGAGCACATCCACACAATTCACCAAACAGACCGCAAAGTTGAACCTCACATCCTCTCGACCGCAAGCGCAAACTATCCCAGCATGCCTCGCCAACTCAACTTCAATCCGCTCCAACTCCAACGACACCACTTCCTCCGCAGCCGCCCGCGAGGAAGCCGCCAAACTCGACTGGAACTCATTCTTCAAGCTCCGGGCCTCGCGTCGACGGTACACACTCGCCTCTTCAATTGGTAGCTCAGCGGGAAGTACCGTGGTGGGTTTGCAGGTCCTCTCTAGCCAGAATCTTGAGGCGCTAGGTGCACAGGTTATGGGCCTTGATCCGTTCATTGTGTTGGGCATGGCTACGGCGGCGTGCGGTGCTGTTGGCTGGCTTGTCGGGCCCTTCTTGGGAAATGCGGTCTGGGGTATTGTGCATGGGAAGTATAAGACGGCTGTCGCTGTGGTATGTTTCCTTTCAAGTGAAGACAGCGAGTCCGAGCACTAACAACTTTGATAGAAAGAGAAAGAGTTCTTTGATAGGATCAAGCGGTATCGAGTCGACCCTTCGTCTAATTCCATTGCGAATCCCGTTCCAGATTACTACGGTGAAAAGATTGGCAGCGTTCAGGGTTACCGACAATGGTTGAAGGACCAGCGGGCGTATAACCGCAAGAGACGCAGCTTCATCGCCTAGGTTTTCTCTTCCCTGCTGTGGCTGCTTGACATGGTCTTGCCTCTGCATATCAGCTTTGACATCGCATACCGTTCACTGTTACTTGGATTCCCGGTCCATCTTTTCTGTATTACTATCTTCATTAACAAACCTACGAGATTTGAGCGATTGCAATGGACTTCTTTTTTTTTAGAAGATAACTGTTTTCAGTAATAGGCAGCTCTGGGGCTCTTGGTGCTTCTAGTGACTATATTCACTCCGTGGCCTTCCTGTGTTTCTGATGCTTCTTTAACCATACTCTCAATGGCCTCTCTTGAGGTCAGCAATACTTCGTACAAGCGGTCACGCAAACACAATTATTCCTATTCATACTCAGCCACATCCACATCCATGAGGTCATCGTCCTTTGGCCGAATATGCTGCAGTCCACCCAGATCCTCAGACGTCTCTCGTGAAGATATCTCCGTCATCGGCCACTCAGTGGTCGACAAAAAAGCCGTAGGCGGCTGTGAAGTTTCCGAATTCGAAGCGTTAAGTAGCTGCTCATCCTCGTCATCATCGTGCTCGTTCCCGTGCTCGCGTTCGTGTCCCTCCTCGATCTCATCCTCAAGTTCAGGTTCCCGCTCAATCAATTCTTCGTCATCGTCGCTGCCATCCGTAATCTCAATAACACGCCCTTGATCTTCAGCATTATTTCCATTGAGAATATCCTCACCGAACCCAGCGATATCCTCATCCGCAGCAGTCATCTGCAGCGTAAATTCATCCTGCAGTCTCTTCAACCACACTTTAAGCGCCTCACCCTGCATATCGCTATCCCGGGCCTGAAGAAGCTGCTCTCGCAATGAAAGGATGAGTTTGCGTTTCCGAGCAATCGCTAAAGCCTTTGTCTGACTGTGTCGGCGTTGTGAGATCAGATTCAGTTCCTCGGAGACATTCTGAGCGGTTTCGAGCACGCCAGGTGGGAACTCGACGAGTTTCGCAAGTGTGAGGCCGTAGAGTTTTGTCATATTCGGACCCTCCATGATCTTGTAGTACATCGTCATTTTGGAGGTATCTTGGGAGATCTCTGCCGCTAGGTGGAGGCTTACGACGCCTGGGCGCTCGGCCAGTATCACAGCGAGGTCGTGGAAGTGGGTGACGAACCAGACGAGGGCGTTGCTCTGAACGAGGGCTTCCGCGATGGCGATGGCGATGGCAAGTCCATCTGTTGTGGATGTACCGCGGCCGAGCTCGTCGATTATGACCATGCTCCGGGGTTCGATGTTGTGGAGGATGAAAGCCATTTCGCGCATCTCAGCGGCGAAGGTAGACACATTTGCTTCCATGTCATCGGCTGTGGAGACGCGGGCGAAGAGCTGGTGGGAAATAGGGAATGAGGCGTATTCTGCTGGGACGAAACAGCCGATCTGGGCCATGATGGTCATGAGGGATAGGGCGCGGATGTAGGTTGATTTACCACTCATGTTGCAGCCTGTGATGATCTGGAAGCGGGTCTGTTTTGTTGCGTAGGCATCGTTGGGGATGAACTTCTTCGTGTGGATTTTCTCGCGGATGGGATGTCGTCCTGATTTTATGGCCAGGACGTCGGTTAGTTCTGGTCGGATGTACTCCTTTGTTGTGGCGAGTTGGGCAAATGCAGTGAGCATGTCGAGCATGGCAATGGCCTCGCTTACTTTGAATAAGATGGATATCTCAGAGCAGACATTCTGGATCAGCTCTTGGATTGTCTTGTCGCTCAGACTAATCACTTCATTATGCGCGTCAGTTATCTTCTGGTTGAGCTTGACGAGGTCGAGAGTCTGGCATTCAATGCGGCTCTTTTTACGGTAGACGTTGATGAACACCTCGGGGAGAGCCCTAGTTTCGGTTGCTGGAAGGCTGATATAGTACTGACGTGCAGGATCATATTTGAGATCCAATGCCATGTCATGCTCCTCTACAAGATATCAGAAAGCTACGATACCAAGGGAACAGGATATACCACCTGAAAGCTTGGCCACAAGGTCTGCAGCATCCATATTTGCTTCCTTGTAAGTCTGTCTTGCAACATCAAGCAAGCTGTTAACTCCAGCCTATGAGGACAAGCGATTAGCGTCAGATCTAGCAGCATGGAATGATGTATACCTTGACACAGTATATACGCTGGTTACGGAGATCAAGTGGTTTGGTTTGGTACGCCACGTGCTCATTCAGGGTTGATTCAATCAGTTGCTCAACGGTACAGTGGCTAGCTGGGGCACAGTACTACAGTGATGTTAGTATCTTATCTCAAGATACTGAGGACATTACCTCTCTAATCGTCAGCAACAGGCTGCTTTGAGCCGTTGCCAGTCCCTTGTACACTGAGCTAATGGAAGAAACATATGTCTTGAGCATAATGACACTGTTGACAGACTGTTCCACGTATTGAAAAGTTCGTTTGGTGGGAACAAGAATGAGCTTAATTGTTAGATGTGCATGATGAGGTGTAGTAGATTAACTTACTGCTGTGAGAACCTTGTCTGCATCCACGAAGCCTTTCATAGCTAGAACCGAACTGGTTAATAACCGTCAAGACAGAAGTAGACCTTAACACAGACCCTGCCTCACAGAAAAGAACATCTCCTCCTTGGTTGACAAGTCCTCGATTGCTTCGTATCGTTGTACCAACTTAGGTTCCTCTGTTGATGGCTGGAGAATATTGGCTCTCAGAAGCCGCGCTCCCATGGGTGTAAGGGTCTCATTGAGGAGGCCATAAAGACTGTCCTTTGACTTAACGTTGTGAAGATTCTGAATCAACTCCAAAGAGACAATCGTTGACAGGTCAATTGACATTGATCCTTGCGAAGGCTCAAAGCGAATGCGAAGAGAATGAGAACTGAATATTCTGTTGAGCTCGAGCTCGACATACTTCAGGACCTACATTGAGTTAGTATGCGGTGTACTCCATTCCAGCCAAACGTACCGCAGCGAAGCAACATGCAGCAAAGTAGTTCCCTCCCAGGGTGACCTTGATCGAGTCAACGTCTTCTGCAAAGCCCAATCGTTCCACATATTCGTGGCCAGCCTTCTCAGCCCAGTATTTGCGGTCAAGGAAGGTGAAGGTAGTGTCCGCAATGTTCTCTTTGATGATATATAACAGCTTTGAGTCTCTGGCTGTGCTCATGAACAGGATTTCCGTGGGCTCGAAGACGCTAATCTTGGTGACTGTTTTGGAATAGGTTTGGCCATCGCATATTTGGCATAAGACGGCTTCTGCAGTTGATAGATTCACAAATGCAAGACCAACAGTCGATGATATCCCACGGGACTCATTGATAGCACAGACGATATCCTGCGAAGCAACGCTAGTAGCAGTTGTAGTTGGCCTACCAGTTCTGTTCAGTGTACTACTCCGCCCCGATCGGGGGGCAAACGAGCCCGAGGCTGAGCAAGAAGAGGCCCTAGAGAAGATTGTGGACATCTCGACAGATAAGTATCGTCGGAGACGCTACATTCGAACGAAACAAGTCCATTGATCAAGTGAAAGAGAAGTGGTAATTTCCCGAGTGGCCCCTTCTGTATAGTTCCAAAACGGGTTTAGCGCTCCTGGCGATGAGCCGACATCCATAATTTTTTTTATGCCAAAGATTTCAATTCACGCAATAATCGCAATGGCAACCCTACTTCCCCCCGCGAGTAAACGCCAGAAGACTGAGACCGCCGAGAAGGCGCGTCTGCAGCAGGAGATTGAGAGCATCCCCAGCGACTTGGGCAGCGTTCGAGTACAGTTCTTCGACCAGGCGACCGGCTCAGCAACAGGCCCCGCCGTCTCCGTCCCAGTGGGAGATGCGAACGTGAAAAACCTCGAGACATTACTGAATACACTACAAGGCAATGTAGGTACGCTGCGCTGGGTTTGCATTGGTTTTAGTACTAATTTTACTGCTTTTTAGGATGACGATGAGCGAGTACCATACAGATTCACGTACCAGTCCGACGGCAAGGACGCCCAGACGATTGATATCCCAACCGACCTATACCACTCTCTATTGAAGCCAGGACTGAAAACGACGGAAGACACAGTGCATCTCTACTTTACTCCGCAAGCTGTTTTCCGTGTCAAGGCTGTTTCAAGATGCTCTGCCTCGATCGCTGGTCACGGAGAAGCAATTCTTGCAACCTCGTTTTCTCCCATTTCTTCCTCCACAATGGTCACCGGTAGCGGGGATTCAACAGCGCGGATATGGGATTGTGATACGGGAACACCACTACATACTCTGAAGGGACACACGAGCTGGGTGCTAGCTGTCAGCTACTCGCCCAACGGACTGATGATCGCGACAGGGAGCATGGACAACTCCGTACGGGTTTGGGATGCGAAGAAGGGTCAAGCGCTTGGCGCCCCATTGAAGGGACACTCAAAATGGATCACAAGTCTAGCCTGGGAACCATACCACCTCCAACAATCAGGAAGCCCCCGTCTCGCATCCGCATCAAAAGACTCCACCGTCCGCGTCTGGGACGTAATCTCAAAACGAGCAGACATCGTCCTCACAGGCCACAAAGGCTCCGTGAACTGCGTGCGCTGGGGTGGCACAGGGAAGATCTACACATCCTCGCACGACCGTACGATCAAAATCTGGAACTCCGAAAACGGCACCCTCATCCAAACCCTATCCGCCCACGCCCATCGCATAAACCACCTCGCCCTCTCCACCGACTTCGTCCTCCGAACAGCCTACCACGACCACACAAGGAATATTCCAGAGTCAGAAGCAGAAAAGGTCGCAGCAGCCAAGAAACGCTTCGAGCAAGCAGCTACAGTCAACAACAAGATCGTCGAGAAACTCGTCTCCGCCAGTGACGATTTCACCATGTACCTCTGGGACCCGGAGGCCTCTGCCAAACCAGTCGCGCGGCTACTCGGCCACCAGAAGGAGGTCAACCACGTAACATTCTCCCCGGACATGGCCTACATCGCCTCAGCCGGGTTTGACAACCACGTCAAGCTCTGGAACGGGCGTGACGGGAAGTAAGCATCCCATAGCTGCCCCCTTATCAGATACCTTCAACTAACCACTCTTAGATTCATTACAACCCTCCGCGGTCACGTCGGCGCAGTCTACCAATGCTGCTTCTCGGCTGATTCAAGACTTCTAGTCTCCTCGTCAAAGGACACAACGCTGAAGGTATGGAATGTCCGGACGGGGAAACTCTCTATGGATCTACCAGGACACAAGGATGAGGTATTTGCTGTGGATTGGAGTCCTGATGGGCAGAAGGTTGGCAGTGGGGGTAAGGATAAGGCGGTTCGGATTTGGAGGAATTAGTCTAGTCTATCTGGTACATAAAAATATGATTTGAACGTGATATGGATATTTCACTGAACATAAGCGTGTCAGTATCAGGACCTACATAGGGCAGTCGAGATTATTGGGGTAAAACACCCTACTGGAAACAGATTATCTAGGTAGGGTTAGAGAGCCGTATATCTCCGAGCCACTCACTAAACCTACGAAGTACGACAGCAAAAAACACTACTAACAAAGTAACAACCAAGTCTCTCAAAAAAAAATCAAATACTAAAACGCTAAGGCCATCTATAACGCCCAGCCAACAATGCACAAATGCATATATATACATATCATTACACTATCCACCCCATCAACCCAAGCTCCTCAACAACAGATCAAGCTTAGATATACTGCCACGCAGCACCAGTCTGGTTCGTCGGCACAGCAATAGCGGAAAACCCAAGACAATCGCGCACATCGCCACTGGGCACAGTAGCGTTCTGCAGGGCAGCATACACCTGCCAGTCAGCGTTGTCCGTCGGGCAAGCCATGAACCCGCTGGAGCCCGGGCCGTTGTAGTTGTAGTGGCCGAAGTACGAGCCCGGTGCACCGGGGACATACTCGAATGGTCCGCGGGAGGAACCGGGGGGGATGTTCATTGAGTGGGCCTGGGTGAACTTGAGAGCGCCCTCGGGGGAGACGTAGATCTGTTGGCCGCCGGGGACGACGACGCTCTGGGGCAGTTGTTAGCAGCTAGTTTAGGAATTTGGGGGTGGGTTCAGGTTGAAGGGTTATGGAATTAGACGTACAAGGGCTGCGCCGTTGCCGGCGAGGACGGTCTGGTTTCCTGGGGGGCAGCCGGAGGAGATGGGGCAGTAGGATTCTGTGGAGCCACCGAGCCAGAAGGATTGACCGGCTGCGTTCATCTGGAGGAAGTGGATGGGCGAGGCGCTGCGGGAGGCCATGACGGTGAAGGCAGCGGGCTGGGAATCGCCCTGAGGTGCAGGTGAGGCCTGGATGTTGCTTGTTGGGACGGCGGCGGCCAACAGAGGCAAAAGGGAGGATACGAATTGGATCTTCATGGTGTTTTGTTTGTAGGGTGTAGTAAAGAAGAGGATTGAGACTTAGAGAGATAGAGTAGACTGATATAGAAACACAGGCATATTGAGGAGGGATACAGGAATTTATAGACTGGCGAAATCTACAGTGTGTCGAATCCTGTGACGGGAAGTTGTGATGTACATAGTAGCGGCAAACAAGCGATATGACGTCGATTGCAGGATAATTTAGCGGGGGATATGCAGAATAAATTGATAATGTCTCAGAATGTGAGAACTGAGTCAACTGACAACTGAGACATTGTTTTTCTTTCTCGGTTCAAAATTGGAATATGGTGGATAACTTCAGCAAATCAGCCCCGTTTAAACCATGGAATATCAGATAAGAATAGGAACAGGGTGTACTCCGTAGATATATGTCCATGGTCGGCCAAGCGATCAGCTCGCTCAACCGCGGTACTCTACGACGGTGTTGGAATTAGAAAATTGAAGCCGGAATGGCTGTAATTATTATATCATCTTGATAAAAAGATGTCCTTCGGCAGTCCCCTTTTTCTTCCAAGTTTACAACGTCCGCCACATTTCAGGACTAAGCGTCGTATGGAGCAGACTAACAAGGAAGACCTGAAGAATCTGAAACCTGGCAGGTGCAGATCACCGAGGTAACAGTTTCGCAGCAGCTCGGCTTCGGAGAACTCCTGAATTATCTACGATCATGCCTTGCGAGTGGCAAACGGCCTGACCGGCAACGATGCTACATCTGTAAATAATGATACATCATGACCTCAGGCTATTATTAGGCCTGCTTCAGGTAAGACTACTGCGATGCAACTGTAAATCTTCAGGAGGTAAACTCTTTAGATCAAATTCCTTGCAACCAAATTTTTGCCTTGACTCCAATTGCCCGGGAACCCTGATATCCGAACTCACGCAAAAGACACACAGGTACACTAGAACAAACAAAACCCTTCCCAAGAATCCATCAGACCTGGATAAAGACAAGATGTTCCGATAACACCGTGGACCGTAACCGAAACACCGCATTTCCGCATAAATCATCCGCCGCGAGGAAAGAAAGACATAAGAATAGACTAGGCGAGTTCTGATCATCGTTAACAAACCGAACCAGAATCGATACTTAGTATTCGTCGTTCATACCGTCATCTTCGTCGCTGTGGCGCCCACGAGAGCCTTGACCCCTAACTCCATCCTTCCGGATGGGAATTTTGATTCCTTGCAGCGCAAAGCATTTACTAAGCGCTGTGCTTTCAATGACACCCGGGAATTTCTTTGCGGAGAACACCTGGAACGGTTCCGAGAAGGTTGTAGCAAGGATAGGCGCGGATCCTTTGTTTATCACCTCCATAATCTGCTGAGGGTCATTCGTGTTCTTCAGTGTCCTACCTACGTTGGCAAAGCTGAATTTCAAGCTGGGATATGTCAGCATACAGGAACGGTAGTAGGAGGTGGCAAAGCTATCCTCACCGGAATACTCCTTCGGTCCGCACACTGAGGTCCTGCAATATGAACCATACACCAATTTTATTGTCGGGATCACACAGACGGAAAGCACTGGCGCTGAGACAACCGATAAGATTACGAGTGAACATGCCTCCAGCATGCCCAGTGTTCACGGGTTGATTGGTCGGGATGTTAGCTTGTTGCGGTACACCGCCAGGTCCGTAAAAATTCGGGTAATACTGTGCTTGCGGATTTCCATAATTGGAATATTGGACTTGGGTGCCACCCGCATAGTAGCTACTGACTGGTGGGTAGACGGATTGGCCGTACGTGCCCTGCGGATAAGCATGCGAGTATTCCGGAGAGGTTTGATGAGCGGGCGGTGGGTATGATGAAGTCATCGCTGTAGAGATCGAAGGAGACGTCGAGGAGTGCTTTACCAAGTTGACCTCGTGCGTCCCCTCCGCACTCCAAAGGTCCGCCATGATAACGTAGTATGTGGTGTCTAATTCACTGTATGCTAGTCAGTTGCTGCGAAGCACTGAAAAATGCTTGCTGGGTGCGATTACTTAACACCAATCTCCTTGTCAGTTTCCGCATCTCTTACAACCAAACGGATGCATGGTGGCGGAGTAATTGGCCTCCGATCCTGAAAAAAAAGTCAGCTTTCGCGAATTGATTATCAGAAGCTCAGGGTGGTTCGAACCTTGTCGCCAAAACCACACATCCGTGCACGGATAGGCTGCTGCACAACTTCCAGGGACCAAGTACGACTATCATGGATTGTCGAAACGGATTCCGGATGGCCGCTCGTCGGAATCATACCGCCGGGTATTGGACCTGCCGTACCTGGATACACGCTTCGCTGGTCCATGGGAAAATGAGTATGACCGGAGTGTGACCTATCCTCGACGCCAGCGTACATAACCTCGAAACTGTCGGGACTGAAACTTATTGACGATTAGTACTGGAGTTTAGTCGCAACTTCTGGTGGCGGGAGCGCGGTGAGCGCGGTGAAGGCAGGCGCGAAATCCGATTATTTTCTGGGTGCGAGATAATGCGTTTGTCAATCGGAACTCGAAACGGTCCTTTTGCGCGATATTTGAGATCGTCGAGCCAACCGCAAACGGGAGTTATTGAGCTGTCGATGTGCGGATACGTGCCAATAGCTGTGGTATTCTTGACGACTTGTTAAGGATTGCGAATTACGCCGGCTCGAGATAAAGAGAGAAACCGAAGTAGTAAAGTGGCGAAGGAGGGGATGACGACCGAAGCGACGCACTAGAGGCGACAGAGGCCTGATGAGCCCGGGTCAGTTGGAGATTTGACACAAAAGCGAGATGGATATATAGGGAATTGGCACACGCACAGGTCAGACCGCGATACAGTAAAGCGCGAAGCTCCCAGGGATCGCCCGAGCCGCGGAAGCTGGCTGCTGTCAAGTGCGGGAGATTTCAATGGATCCGTGGGTTCAGCATCAAAGGTTCGAAACGTCCAGACTAGGTGAAATTCGGGTGGACACGAGGATGCCACATGCGAATCAAGCGGGATGAAATTGCAAGTGGTCGGGATAATTGAAAGCTCCACGAGGGGGTGAGAAAAGAAGAGAAGAGGCAGGTAGATGGTTGAAGGAGGAAGATGAGGATGCGGGCGGGCCTGGATGGAAGTTGGATGACATAGCCGAGTTTTTATGCTAACTCAGTTTTAATGAAGGTTGCAAGTCTTTGTTCCATTCATAATTCAGTCTTCATTCCAGTCATTATTCTATTTGAATTTATCCTTCTGTTGAATTCCTCCATCCGTCTGTTGAAACTCATTATTCAGTGGGTAGATCCAGAAAGCTCAGTTACGAGGAATGCAGAAACAAACCCCTTTCTATTCTTCCGGCGCAGGACCTTTACCAGACTGTCGGGTCGCAATTCAGACTCCTACTGAAAGCAGTTGGACTAGGTGGGGTGATTTGCACCTACGTGCAGGGCCCACGACTACTGCTGCATTGGGCTATCTATTAATAATCCACTCCAAAGTAACTATTCTTCCCAAAGCAACTTTTTTCCCCTAAGGTTATCACTCCGATCAAGAGTCGAGACCATGGACTATATTCCAGAAAAGAAAGAATAAGATGTGGCTTGTGCAGTGCCTGTGTGTGCTACCATACTACACCGTAGTAACTGCGTCTATGCGAGTGTCTGACGTCACTGAACCCTGAGCCCAGATGCGTTGGAATCAACTACAGGAAACAGCACAATGCCTTCATGTAGTCTCTTTAGAGCTGTAAGTGGCTATCTAAACTATTCAATATCTTGATGCTAATGCATTTGATTGTAGGCCTGCAATGAACCTGCAAGCCATGCAAAACCACGCTCTAGAGTTTACACCAATACTGTGCGTACGTATATATGAACTTACTTTTCCAACAAGTGCTAGATGACTCCGCTCTTACACCTGATCGCAATAATTTGACGCCCTGAGTCAGAGGCTACCACGAATGGTTCTTGCTTTGGAAGGAATGCAGGCCTACTATTGGACCATGTATACTTCAACTTCTATGCGAGAAAGCTTCATCTTCTGAATTCCCTGGTTACCGGCTATGACTCCTAGGAAATCGGAATCAAATATTATCGCGATGGCCTTTTCAACTTTTCCATCAGGTACACCTCGCAGGATAGCCACTGCACTGCCATTTATCCAAATATCACCTTTTATCCTTGTTTCCCCACCGAATATACCTCAACATGACTGGCAGAGACAAAATGTCCGAGAATATGAAGGCTCGATTATTGCAGACCATCCGACGCATCGAACGACGAATTCAAAAGCGAGCTGCAGCCTCACGGTACGAGTCATATACGTTGGAGACTCACAACATACAGGAGGTCTTTGAGGAAGCCATGAAGGTTGACCAAGCAAGTACCGAGCTATATGCTTCACTCTCTCCTGAGCCGGACTGGTGTACGAATATCAGGGTCCTATCTTGGGGATCGCGCGCAATATATGAGAGCCAGAAACGGGAACACAAGAACTTGGACTCTGAATACCTTTGGAAACGACGGTCTGAGGTTCTTTCGATAATCAGAGAGGTAAAGGAGGAAACTTAGATTGGATTATATGAATTAGGGATATCTTTTCCATAATAGGGAATCTCGAACAATGTTGAGGGTCATGCGCATGAAGTGTGATATCTTTACTATGTTAGGGTCACTGCCAAGGAGTTCAGTGCAAATGTAATAATATTTATTCTATTTCAGAATCGCAACGCAACCTTTATAAAAACGCCCTCGCTATCTTAGATGCTGCTAGTGGGTTCCAAGTCATCACAGCCTACTCCATCTGTATCAGTCGCGCTTTCCCTGTGAGACAGGAATGTATTAATACTATCTAGGAAGGCGCGATGGGGTTCCATATCCTTCCTAATTAGTTAAAATCAATCTATTAGAGTATAGGAAAGAACGACCGGTGGACTGAACATCGTTCTTTTCGCGTATAGGTATTGCATTTTGTTAGTGAAATAAGGAAGGCGCGATGGGGGTGTCACTTCTTTTCCAAAGTAATCTGCTCGTGGATTCGCACTTTCTGCAGTACCATATCTCTTCTACTTACCTTCTTCACACTCCAAGTAACGCAGGGGGCTCTTTTAGCCACATTTTAGATATCCTCAATAATATGCGCTTTCTCGTGAATCACTAGTTTATCATAGGTACTAGGTAATCTGGATCGTGAGTAACATCTCAACCAGAGCAGATCATAGACAATCTATATACTGACAATTACACACCTCGAGGGGCTTATAATTTGGCTCCTCTTCAGCTTTCCCTCCTCCTACCGGCGCACTGTAAGTTATATAGCCGATAACAAATCATGGTACGTGAAGCCATCGGAGCACTGGGGCTCCAGGCCCTTGATATTTTAACTAAGCCCAATATCAGGAAGCAGTATGTCGTTGGGGCCCGCCAGAAAGGGCTTCTCGCAGAAGCCAATGGGGCGCGGGGCGAGGCTGTTGCTGCCCGAGAGGCCGAAATCTCTACCCACGAGGCAATTGGAGCGGCCAACGCGCGGTTGGCAGCTGCTAATGTAGTATTAGATTGTTGTATTTATCGACTATAAGGCGCTCGACATAAGATATGCTTGATATAATCTGTTGCTCTAGGGGGGTTCTATAGTCTTCTTGAATGTGTATACAGACCGGTAAATACCTAGAGTATACTATACACAGGCGCTATACAGGATGACTTGACAGAACAAGGGCCCCGTGGAGTCACTGTTTACTTCAAAGTATAGCACAAATCTATGTTCATGCAAGCTAGAGGAAAGTGATAACTTCTCGCAGTTTTCTGTATGATGCGACTTTGGTCTAGGCGATCAGCAATGCTAATCATTGACCACGGACCTGATATTGATAATCCTGGGTCCCAAGCTTTGGCAAGATCTACATAATCAAGCATTGACTAACTAGTGCGCCTATCGAACGGGCAACAGAGTAAACTTTTATGGATAGCGTGCTCGATCAGGTATCGCACGTACTTGGCTTCTAGACTATATGCTGTTAGTACGGGGTAGACTAACAATATTGATGATTTCAGACAAAGTATACCGGGCCCCTGGATCGCCGAAATCGTGTGGCTGCAAACGAATATTGGTTGGCAAACCATTCAAAATGAATTGACTGATTGAACTTGATACCCATATGAACCAGGTAAATAATGTTTTACCGGAACTGGATAATGGTCAAGGGATCGAAATGCATAGTTTCAGTTCTGACTGCTTCCTGAACTGACGCGGTTCTATCACATCTTTCGTTTCAAATGCTGGTCAGTGGTCACAGCTGCATGTTCTTTGAAGCATTTCGCCACTCGAGCCGGGTCTGGGCTGATCGAGATCCATCGATGCCTGCCAGGGTGTGTGATATGCACGTTCGACGTAGAAGTGTGGCCACACACGAGTGGGAAAAGTGGAAGCTTGCCTGGAAGAGCACATGAGGTGGAAGGTCAGTGCGACTCGGGTACGGAGTAGACCAAATCATTGAGTGCGCAAATTCATGACAAGGACTGCCTACATACGGAATCACTGATGCAGATTACAGACTTGGCTTTACATAAATGCAGAATGATGCATCCTGCGTCTGCACGATTTACCAAGGGCGAATTGTTCATTGAATCGACGGTTCACACCGTCAAAGTATGTCAGGAGCTGATTGTCGATGTTATATTATTATAAATGAAGAGTACGGAGTATGTACATACGTATCAACCATGAAGTCTTGCGCTGGAAGGTAAAACATACGGAGACGGAGTGTTCGGTTGATTGGGAAGGAAGCCTGGGAAGCCTAAAAGGGGAAAAGCGATGTTGCCGATCTATCCCCAGACCGGCTAGCGTGATCGAACACCTCGGAAGTTCTTCAATTTCTGAAGACGGCATGACGGGACCGTCGGGACGCGATCCATGTCTTCTTTGATATGGACATAGCGCTTACATTATTTGTTCGTTTGAATTTTGATCTCCAAGATCGCCCTGGATTTAAGGGATAATCCGTCACATACCCAGACCTTTTCCCTAATCCAGTTAGTGATCCTGATTATGGAGTCATTCCGAGTGCCGAGACCTGTGACAAGCAACAGAGCACGGTCTTTACCAACAAGGCAGTCCACTCACCTATCAATGCTTTAACCCTGTTGGTCTCCCTATTTGTGTCTCCGTCGGGGGAAGTCAAATAGATTAAATGCCTGCCCTGACCGTCCCCAACGGTCGTGCCGGAGAGAGGGCGACGTTCCAGACGAACTTCCAGGATGCAATCTCGCCGCAGTTACACTCGCCATGGCTGCTTAGAGTGCAGAGGTAGACGAATCAAAGTAAGTAGGGTGATTAATCGTGCCATTTTCTGTTCACTGCAGCGCTTATTTCATAATTTGTATCTGCCATCAACCGGTTTCCGCGGGCCGCCATCCTGTTCAGCTGCTTTGCCCGGATACTATATAACAGACAAGGATGATATTACTCGTGCATGTGCTAATCTTGTTCAGTGTGGGAGACAAAATCCCCAGTGTTCGTCCTGCCATAACCGCAATTTAATATGTGAATACCTAAAACCACGGACTCCCACCACCTGGCCAAAGATCAAATCGGGCACCTCCACACCTTCCATCTCTCCTCCAGCTAAAGCTTCGCCGTCTATGGTCGAACCTGCATTCATGGAATACCCGGATATCATGGAACCCTCCGCCACCGGATCTCCGTCTCGAGAGCTCAATATCCAGGACCTCGAATTGATGATGCAATGGTGCACTACGACCCATCGCTCGGTCTCGCGCAATAGCACTGTTGAATGTATTTGGCAGGCCGTTGTTCCACGAGAAGCCATGCATCATCAATTCTTGATGCATGCAATACTCGCACTTTCTGCACTCCACCTAGCAGTCACCAGCGATGGCGATACAAGGGAGCACTACATCAGGATGTCGCAGGGACATCGGAGCCAGGCACTCTTTGGTCTGAGGAAGGTATCAGGGAAGCTGAAGCCGTACCATTGCAACGCAGCATTCACTATGTCAAACCTCATGATGATCTTCTCTTTCGCTCTTTCAGAGATCACAGGCCAGAACCCCGACCGGAGCCCACTGGATGAACTCTACCAGGTCTTTACAACGACAAGGGAGTCGGTAGACGTCTTGGCCGACATGACTGAATGGATAGGGAACGGGGAGCTCAAGCAGCTGCTCCAATACGACAAGGCCCAACCCAAGATGCCAGACACCTCCCGCTTGGCTATCATGTCACTCGCCCAGCTGAATGCAAATCTAGCCCGCCAAGATCCTCATCACCACAAAGACGTCTATGACACAACGATCAAGCACCTGGGGTACTCCTTAGACAAGGTATCTCGAGGCGGCGAAACCATGATCATTGCCTTTCAGTGGATATTCCAGGTGCCGTCCAAGTACATGGAGCTCTACCGAGAACGCGAGCCCTTCGCTCTAGTCATCCTTGCTCACTATGCTGTGATTATCCATTTCCTCCGACGGCACTGGTGGATGGGCGAATGGGCCAATAGACTAATTCAGGATATTGGCCAGAACCTGGATGCTAATTGGAGGAACTCGATTAGCTGGGCTCTCGATGCTACGGGCTATTATATCCCCCAGGTATGAGAGACCGATTTAGCCACCACCACCACCTCATTCAGAAAAATCTCGATGTGCGATATTCTTGGACAGCCCAATAGAGTCTGTACCATATGGGCTTAGAATGCACGTCATACCACAATTCAGACGGAGTCCTTAATTAGGCCATGGACAGAACTCACACTTCGATCTCCGATTGACCCGGCGTCTCGACCCTCCTGCTCTCAGGCATTGACGTTCGACGACAGAAACTCCAAGTCTCCGAGCCGTGCACCCATATATCAGCACCTGTCAGCAGAATCTCATATCCGAAAACTGCTGTTCACATTCGTACCATTCTAGCGTTCATCGGATTGTATTCAACCCAACAGCTCTGCTGTAAGCAACCTGGACACGGTTGAAAGATTAAAAAATCCGCATCGACTGCGCCCCGCAACATGTTCGCCAGAGAAACCTCGAAGGATTATCTCACCATTGAACCTCGGCGATTCGTTTCACCCCTCACATTGTGTCTACTAGTCTAGCAGGCAGTAGTACGCAGCTGAAAAGACATCAGTCTAATTGGACCCTTAATTTGAAATTCGTCATAGACCAAGTAAACTTCTCATTCGCCTATCTAATTATCTATTTTTCATGTTCTGGAATGCATAGTTGATTACTCCGTACTCTGGGGCCGTATACAAATATTTAAGGCAAAAAGGCAACCCAATTGAAAAAGCAAGTCTGCATGTCATTTCATTGCACATTGATAAGCTCGCGGCATGCTATTGGAGAGTTGAAATTCAGCAGATACTCCAGAGTAGATACCCTATCTTATTAGTCCGTAGACGTAGCATCTGTAGGCAGGCATTTGAATGAAATATTCCTCTGCCGAAATCCGTGCGGTTCACTGTTTCTTCCCACTGCACTGCACATCATGGCGTTGCGGCCTCGCGACTTACAACCTTCCATAAGTGGAAAGAAGAAACATAAAATCTAAATGAAGCAGACGATAAAGCGAGAGAAACGATTAGTCAATTAATACATAACATGCGCATGCCCTCAACGAAACGAGCGATGAAGAATCGATAGCTTCGGAAGTTTCCCCTCTTATACCCAAACATCAAAAGTGATACCCAGGACGAATAAAAGAGCCTTATTAACGATGAGACAGACACCTGGTAAGGGAACAGATCAAGGATAATCCCAACAACCAACCAACCGACCCAACTCAACAAAGCGAACAAGGAAAAACACAAACACAAATGGTATAACAATCACGAACAAATCAATCAATCAGGTGGCCGGCGAAGACCTGTCACGCTACGACTTCGCATTCCCTTCCTCGATATCCCTCGGTTCCCGAGCCGACCTCGATGTGACAACCCGGCGCAACTGCTCTTCATCCTCACGGGCCTTCTTCTCTTCCTCCGGTGAAGGAAAGTATGCGTTTGCGGCGCCGCCTATAAAGAGGTATATGTTAGCGGATGCGTGCGGAGCTTGGACACGAACGACATCGCCCGGTCGGATAGAAAGGACCAGAACATACCACGGCCAGTGTGGTGGGGAGCATCCTGGACGCGCATAGGCGGCGCCTGGACGTCCTGACTTTCGCGCGCGAGCTCCGGGCGCTCAGGATCGTTGTGCATCATGTTTCCCGAGCCACCGCGACCGGTTGTATAGACTTCTTGCTTGATGGTTGGGGTGACGAGGTCTTGCGGCGTGGCAGCTTGTGCCTTGCTGGTATAGATGTTGCCTGCGGTGTCGCAAGACGTCAGCTAACTATGTCTTGCAAAAGCGTTACTAACTATCTAAGAAAAGAGACTCACCAGCACCACCGCGGCCATGAGAAACAGGTCCTCCCATGATTCACGAGAATAACCTTGTGTGGGGTATGCGACGAAGCGGGATGCGGAAAAGAATCAATGTCGAGTGCCCCTCTAGAATTACGAGGACGACACGAGTGATCAATTGAGGGTATGCGACCGAGCAAATTATCGACTTGACAGAGATGAAATGGAGAATTGTCAACAAAGAAGTCAGAACCTTTCAATTCTGTCACGGTCGAGCCGAGGGGACCCAGAGGCTAAAACAGTCGATGATGTGATGCCCGCAAAAAGCAGTGGCGACCAAAAATTTTTAATTTCTGAATGACTGTCAAGCCAAGACCATCGTGAAATCAGCCCCATAATATAATCATCCAAGGTTCATGGCGCAACTTCGCGATCTCTGCTCCAACGGGATTTTTCCAAGCTCCCACGGTCGCCCCCTTTTACGCGGCGCCTGTCTTTGTTGTTTGGGAAGATGCCCCGCGATCTACCTAGGTAGCCCTGGCGCGACCCAGTATAAACATTGTCCCGATCTTCAGGTCCCCCTCGGGTTTTTCGACTTTGTTACTGCTGTTCGAGAACCGGGGATTCGAGATCCTAGCCGCGGCGCTGGCAGATGACCTCACGGTGCGTGAGTTGACTCGAACAGCGTGGATTATATCCATTGGCGCATCCTTCTACTGGCGTATTTGTGCCCGGGGGGAAGGGGGGTTGCGCTCCGTGATCCCTGGTGTAAGTTCCATCATGGGTTCCAGGACGCTAGGTATCTGCATTCTGTTTCCCATTTAGGAACTTGAATCCGATGGCTGGGCTGTACAGAGATTTTCCATTTTTGTATGGTCTCGGTTACGCGACACAGGTGATTGAGATATTGTAGAGATAGGTGCGAGTGATGTGGTGCATTGTCTACCATTCATACTATGACAAGAGCGATGGTATGGACAATTTGATCTTGTAGTGCCGGGGAATTCAAAGAACAGCGATCGTGGAACTCGTGTATGATAGTCTATATATATCGTATGCATATCTATAGATTATGTAGATCTCCCCTTGCGTCGAGGGAGCTTCACTCAAAAGCTTTTTCGAACCCCATGCTCCATACTCCGTGTGCACCTTGCACTGGATGCGGCCCCTTTAGATCATAGCGATGTCGATTTTCCTTGTACGAAGCAGCGCCCACATGCTGCATCTGGGATGGCACGATGACCACCCGATCCAGATCATTGGCGTCCGCCATACGCTCGATCACGCTGTCCACCGCATAAGGACGGGCATACCGTGCTTTGTCCATATGATCAAGGAGTTTCGGAACGTTCTCGCGGGGGAAAACGAGCGCTTGAGAACAACACCCATGGCTATTCATGAGATGGAGCCCTGGTTTCATGGGCTGCATCGTGACTCGGCCGGCGAGAAAGTACAGGATGATGAGCAAGGGTACGCACACGAAACACACAATTCCGATGAAAGAGTTGGTGAGGACGCCCTGCATGGGCCGCACCTTTCGTCGACCTATAATACCCACGGCCGCGATCATGGCGACGATGCTGACGCTACACGAGGCGTATACGGGCCAGTTCTCCGAGTTCCAACCGAGAAATTTCTCGGTGTAGAAGAGCCGGAGGTACAGCCAGTCCTTTATCGCGCCGTGGCTGCGCATTGATTGGACGGTTTCGAGGCTCTGCATGGTGCTGTTGTACCACGCACGTTGTGCAACAACGTCATCTTCTAGTAGCATGATCCATGGCGCGTTGCTATCTTCATAGCAGGACTTCAGAGAAAGGGTGTAGTCGATTATGGATTTGCGCTTAATGTCCTTCCTTTGCTCGTATTTGTGGATGGTGGAGATGGGTGCATTGAGCTGCTCATAGGTGAGGACCCGATCGACAACATTGGGCAGCCAGGGTTGGTTATAATCCGGATGGTCGGTAGGAGAGGTTAGGGCGAAGAGGACATGGATGGAGAGGGTGGAACGCTCCTCATCTGATAAATTATCTAGTATGGAAGCGACGGTCGTATCTAGGTTGTTCTGCAGCGGACGCCTTACGGTGACGATGCCAACGCAGATGGAGGCACTGTCGGAGGCGGAAGTGAAGTTTCTCGGAGGGTGTACGGGGTCACTGAACGACTTGTTATACTCGCGGAGATATCCCAGCGATTCATTGATTCTCGTCAGGCTGTACTGCGGACGATAGCCAACCTCGGGCTGGAAGAAAAAGGACCCAGGGTCTCGCGCACTGCGGAAGCGATAGACGATAAGAAGGAAGAGATAGAAAACGGCGAAGGAGATGAGGAAAAGCCTCTGCTTCCTGCTGATGAGAATCATCGGGGTTTTGGCATCTTGGAGATGAAGTTGAGAGAAGAGAAGAGAAGATGGTCTTGTTAAGTTGCCGCTCAGCTTGTGACAAGTTGAGTTCCAACTTCCCTGCCACTTCAAGGTTGGTTAGACTTTGTCTTATCACTCATTTGGCTCCATTCCCAGTCTGCAATGCGAAGCCATGATTGGAGAATGGCATTGTCGTCTGAAGACCCGTTTCAGGGCGCGCCCGCCCCCCATCGATCGATTCCGTATTCAGGGACCCTGGTTTTGTTGTGGAGATCTGATTCTGCACTCTGTAGTAACCGAGTCCGAGGCTCTGCCATCGGGCTCCTATCTTACTGAATTGACTCACCAGTGGTAAGGGCGAATACTCGACTGTTTTCTTGACCCTTCAAAAATATCCCTTGATGGTTGTCTTGCGCAGTTGCCAAGTTCCAAGGTTCTTGGCCCAATTTGGCCCCAATCCTGGATGATGAGATGATTAATAACATCTTGGTGTTGCTGCTCCACACAAGCCACCTGAGGCTCAGCCCTGCACTGCCAGTTCCACTAGTCTGTCTGATTATCAGTACATACTTGTGATGTTTACCTTACTATTCTCGTGGACGAATGTGCTACCTGTGTCTGAGACATTGTGTTTCACGATTCTATTGAACCTTGGAATCACATGTTGAGGGCTTCAGTGGTCCTAGTATGTACTCCTTATAGATACATTATTGGTAAACATTGGTCGAAGATTGACCATGTCCAGGAACAATTGATACTCACGATATCCCAAGAGGACAATCGTCATCATATCGAGAAGACTAAATATCATTTAACGTCAAATATCCCACGACCCCGTATCCAGAACTCAAACATAGAAGCGTTTTCAGTTAGATAGGTATATCACGTGACCCGAATCCTCGCGACAACAATCTCATTTTTCGCCCCCGTTTTTCCTTTGTACAAGTTACAACTGTGTTTTGCTTTTTATTATTCTGCCCCTCCTAATAGAACTCTCATGTCACGATGGGTTCAAAGTCTCCCGAAAGAGATGGCCAAATGGGCCAAGGTAATCTATTCAAACAAAACCTTCGATCTAAACTACTAACCTTAGCCAGACAACGCAAACGGTGCTATCGAAACCAGCACTGGTGGGCAGCCTCGAGGCCAGCATCTCGAGACAGATGGGGATGGTGCTCTCGGTGATAGCGACGATGGAGACGACGATGAAGCGCACTCGACCGCGCTAACGAACACCACGGACGGCAACGCTCAGAAAAAGAAGAGAAAGCCGAGAAAGAAGAACAAGAAGAAGACTGCCAAGCAATCTTCACCTCCGAGAATACCATTGTCTCAGATCTTCCCGCAGGACAAATATCCTATCGGCGAGGTTCAAAACTATCAGGCCGCAGTGGATAACACATCGCGGACCACGACTGAGGAAACCCGGTACTTGTCGTACCGTCATCTGGAAGACGACGCGTTTTTGAATGACTATCGAAAGGCCGCAGAGGTTCATCGCCAAGTCCGAAAGTGGACGCAGGAGAATGTCAAGCCCGGTTACACGCTCACTGAGATCGCCGAGGGAATCGACGACGGCGTTCGGTCGCTGCTCGGTCATGCTGGTCTCGAGCCTGGCGACAGTCTCAAGGCTGGGCTGGGGTTCCCAACGGGTTTATCGCTTAATCACTGCGTTGCACATTACACGCCAAACCCGGGCCAGAAGGAAGTCGTCCTTCAGCATAGCGATGTGATGAAGGTAGACTTTGGTGTCCATATCAATGGCTGGATTGTGGATAGTGCGTTTACGATGTCTTTTGATCCGGTGTATGACAATCTTTTGGCTGCGGTCAAAGATGCCACCAACACTGGTCTCAAGGTACGAAAATCAAACAAAATGATATAAGCCTACTTACTGACATTTGTTAGAACGCGGGAATAGATGTTCGTATCAGCGACGTTAGCGCGGCTATTCAAGAGGCCATGGAAAGCTACGAAGTCGAAATCAATGGAAAGACATTCCCGGTCAAGCCAGTGCGTAATATCACTGGTCACAACATCACACAATACCGCATCCATGGTGGCAAATCGATCCCCTTCGTCAAGAACTCGGATCAGACGAAGATGGAAGAGGGTGAAATCTTTGCCATCGAAACATTCGGTAGTACTGGGCGAGGCTATACCCATGATGATGTAGGCGTCTACGGGTACGGGAAATCCTACGATGCGCCAGCCCATGTGTCTTTGCCTTTGGCTTCCGCGAGATCTCTCCTGAAGACAATCAACGAGAACTTTGGGACTATTGTGTTCTGTCGCCGCTACCTGGACCGTCTTGGGCTGCAACGCTACTTGGCCGGTGTAAGTCGAGTCAGAGGTCCGAAGATTGCAGACCTAACAGAGATATAGATGAACACTCTTGCGGCCCACGGAATTGTGGACACTTATGCCCCTCTTGTCGATATCAAAGGGTCGTACTCCGCACAATTTGAACATGTATGTCCGGCTACTTCTCTAATTGACCCAACTTAAGCTAACCGAGCGATGATAGACCATCCTATTGCGGGAATCCAACAAAGAGATTATCAGTCGCGGAGACGACTACTAAACATTTTTTTAGCCCATTCATAGGTCGCAGCCTTTGGCCGGCCGATGACTCTATAAGGCTCTCCCAGCCTTACTCTCAACGTTTTCCGGAGTAGTTCAACACTACGCTACATCTGATTTCCTACCAACTTTATTCGCTCGTTAGGTGTATTTATCTATCTACATGTCCATGGTCTAATTTATTACATTGCACGCCTTCAGTCACAACTTCTATATTCCCATCGACTCATCGTAGGCCTCCAGGCGCCGCACACTGCTTCAAGCGCCAAGAGTAGATCCTCCGCACTTTTCGATGCGGGGTAACTGCATGTCTAAGGGCTGGCCAACTTGAACCGAGGTTCAGCACTCTCTATAAGTAATAAATAGAACGATTATCCAATATGCAGCCGAAATCATCACTTAATAAACAAGGCTATTTAACCTACTCAGACCCTCCCAGAGCCCATCCATCCTAACCTTTTATCCGTATCATCTCGTTGCAGAGATGCCACCCGCAATCACAATCCCCTCCTCCTACGAAACCCTCCCAACAACACATATAAAACTCTCTCACTACCCCCCAGGAACTGAAACCGCAACCCCTATCATAATTGTCACCCTCAACCGGCCGGAAAAGCGCAATGCCTTCACAGGAGCTATGGCCGTAGACCTAGAGACGGCCTTTGCGCTCTTCGACCGCGACGAGCGCGTTAAGGCGATCGTTCTCACCGGTGCCGGGAAGACTTTCTGTGCTGGGGCAGATCTTGAAATAGGCTTTCGCGCACTGGAGGACAGAAGTAAGAATCATAGGGATAGTGGCGGGCGAGTTGCCCTTGCGGTGCATCGGTGTCGGAAGATCACGATTGCTGCGATGCAGGGCAGTGCAGTTGGTGTGGGCATGACGATGGTCTTACCCGCGGCTATAAGGTACAGTGGCATATCCTGTCCAACGGCTTTGATCTTGATCTCGATGGAGCGAGAGCTAATGAGAGTGGCCGAGTTACAGAATCGCCCATGAAACAAGCAAATACGGCTTCGTCTTCGCCCGGCGCGGGATCACGATGGAGTCCTGCTCTTCTTATTTTCTGCCACGGTTAATTGGGCATTCGCTGGCGACGTACCTTGTCTCTACGGGTGCCGTGCATCCACCTACATCTCCATTATTTGGTAGTCTCTTCGCGGAGACTATGCCGGAGCAATCGCAGGTCTTGCCCCGGGCATTGGCCCTCGCGACTGAAATCGTCGAGAATGTGAGTCCGCAGGCGGCGTCGTTGAATCGGGAGTTGATGTGGCGGGGCCCTGAGAGCGTCGAAGAGGCGCATTTGCTGGAGAGTGAGGTTATCTATGGACGGTTCATTTCACCGTATGTCCTTATCTCTCTTTTTATTTCTAGGGAAGAGCCTGTGGATACTGACAACTGTTGCAGGGACCAAAAGGAGGGTGTTACGGCTTTCTTTGAGAAGAGAAAGCCGAACTTTTCAGGTAACGTGGATAAAGACCAGCCTACTGGATATCCATGGTGGCCGGATGTGAATATTGACCCCCCAAGCTTAGTGAAACAAGGCTCTAAGCTGTAATGCTCGGACATGTTTATAAATGGTTGAGCGCGGTATGCGGAGGAATTCTAGGAGATAAGACCGTGGTACTATATAAGTAAATTGCATACTCCTATTTATCCAGCTACTATACAACGTTGTTAATGCAGAGTGTAATGAGTACTTGGTAAGATTATTTTAGGTCAGTGTATGCGCGTCACCTGCGGCACTGGACCAATTTCCTGTGAAGAGCGTGTTGGCCAGCGATGTTATGGGTAGTCTGCAATACTAGGTAGATATATCACATAGTAGGATAGCAACCTTAAGACTTCCTACTAAGCTATGCGGAGCATTTGTTCCACAAATTAGGCTGACCATGGTTAATGTTGTTCAGATAGGCAGGACGGTATCCAGATATTGACGTACTGAACTTTTATTCTATTAACATTCGGCAACACATAATCTGCTCCAACACCTTGCTTGCAGCTAAACAATGATAAATACTATGAAGCTTATTGACAATATGTACGTAGAAGATTCAGAGAACGGATGGTCCTCATCCAAAATGGAAAAGTGTTTGTTTGCCCTTCTTGCCCTTACCCTTGGCCCCCCCGCCAGCGGAAAGGTCTGGGTATTCAGAAGAATCTGCAAAACCGGGCCCCGGGTCCGCTGACGCGGTCCAGGCATTTGCCGGTTGTGGGCGACGATCGTCCCAGCGGACGGTTCCGCGGGTCAACCCGGCCATGAGGACATTCGGCTTAGGAGCCGAGGGTAGGGAAGGGAAGGCGTCTGTATTGCCGGAGCTCATGGGGCGGACAGGGGGTCGAGATTTACCGCTGGTGACAGAAGATGGGTTGGCGTATGATCGTGAGGTCGGAGGTGTTGCAACTGTGCTACTGCCCCAAGCAACGGCGGTGTTGGTGGCTTTCGGAGTGGGACGTGATGACGAGAGAGGCGGGAAAGGGTTGCTTGATGAGGAGGCCGATGGCTGGGTTCTACCGGTGCTACCTCTGCCGGCGGCCGCTCGGGATGACTGGGCTGTTGAGGACTTGAGGCGAAGCACACGTCTGCCACCAGTGCCACTTGAATTCACGGTACTGGCGGCCATGCCTGGGATGACGCCTCCGGGCCCTGGCAGCGCTGGATAATCCTCGTTGATGGCACGCCAGTCATTCCAAGCTTTTAGTAACGAGGTCCGTTTGGCATCTTCCTCGTAAATTTCTGCAAGCTCCTTGATGAGTTTACCAAGTTCAGAGCTAGATGTGTCAAAGAGGGAGAAAAAGGCGTCGATCAGTTCGGTTGCTGAGATCCGGGAGGTGCGATAACTGGATACTCGAGTGCGGAACTCGCTGAGTTTAGTCTGGTCATTTCCAAGAAGGTTTGAGGCTCGCTCAACGACAGCGGAGTGCCGAAGACGACGAGCTTGATCCTCTGGGGTGGCTGATGTGATACTGAGGTCTGCCAACTCATTTACCGGCGTAGCAGGCGCAGGGGGTGTTCGAGTAGGAGTAGGGCCTGCGGAGCGCGGGGGAGCACGCACAGTCTGCGTCTCGTCACGGGACAGCTGCCCACCAAAGCTGCGCGTTGAAACGGATTGTGCACTTTGAATCGCCATCTGTCGTTGGTAGGCAATTTCGTCTCTTCGCAATGGCTGAATTGTTGACAGAGGGGCCGTCTCCGCGTTGGGATCACGTCCGCGGCCAGCACCACGGCGTTGTCGCTGAGGCTGATATGGCGCTCGGTAATCAAAGTTGGATATGTCTACCCGCGCGTCTTTTGATGAGAGTCCATTTGGATGAGTCTCTAGCTGATGTCCCTTTATATCCATTTGCGATTCAAAAACGACAAACTTCTTCTCTAGACACTCTTTGTCCATGCAGAGGAAATGGTCCTTTCGGAAATGTTCTTCTAGGGCATTATAGTCAATATAATATTGATGCTGGCGACTTGTCGAGTGTCGATCGCAGATGTGACATCTCTCATGACGGTCGCGACAATGCGCATATAGCTCATCATCCCCGTAGAACCTCTGACGGCAAAATCCACATTCAGGGTGGCCCTTGAAGCCACTCTGTTCGAGAGATCCAGGGACGTCATCGCCATGCTTTTCATGCTTGCGCAATTCGGGCTGGGTGAAGAGCTCGTGCTCGTGGGTGAAGACTTTCTTGTTTCGCGTACATAGGTCGCTATATAGGAATAGTCAGTGAGCTCCCCGAACAGCCGTCGACATAGGGAAATTATACGTACCACATTACTTTCCCATGCTTGCTTTTGACATGTCGGTGCAGATCCGGCCATCCCAAGCAGGCCACATCACAGTCTCGATCCGGGCAGTTGTAACGCAATAAGAGAACCGTATCCTCAAAAATCTCGTCTTGTTCGTACCTGATGCCCAAATTGTCATCTTTTTGAGAAAAATCGATATCACTAAAGTCCTCGTAGCGCTTGGCGGGGTCATCGGTAAAGATAACATAACTAGCTTCAGTCTGACAAGACGCAAACACGTATTAGCCACACGTTAGATCAGATTGATAATCTCACATACTCGACAATGGGCGCAAGCTTTATTTTTGTACAGCGCGCGCAGTCTCAGGGCGCAGATATGGCAAGTGCGATGATTGCAGGGTGACACTGAATTATGCTCGACCTTGGATGCGCAGATGAAGCAAATCTCCGCATCGTCCGCGTCGTCTTCCTCCTCGGCTTGCTTGCCCTTCTGTGTTTGTACAACAGTTTCCGACGGACGCTGGCCGCCAGCAGCTGTTCCTGGCTCTTCTCTAGAAGGCCCCGGCCTACCGGTGCCGCGGGTTTGCCTATCGTGGCCTCCTCGACCACCGGGTCCTCGGCGCGGTCCACTTCCTCTCGATCTCGATGCTCTTCCGGTACCATCTGAAGTCTCAGACTGCTCAAGTTGACGAGCTCCCCCGCGGCCACGTCGGCGGCCACCGCCACGACCCTGGCCATGTGGAGCGGGGGCTTGAGACGGTTGTAGTTCCGACATCGTGCGGGTGCTTCGAGTAACTTTGTGGTAGGGGTCTGAAAAATTCGGGATCTAAAACGGAAGCTCTAGACGTAAGGAGAGCTCAACGCTCTCTTCGGTTATATTGCAGTCAGGAAGTGTTATTCCGTTTGGACTTTGAAGTGGTGGGGAAATCTAATGAGAGTGACCCGGCAGAAAAAAAAGTAGCATAACCCTGCTTAGTGAGCATTCATATAATTTCACAATTTCGCGGCTATTATTATTTTTTCTTCAGCAATTCTAATCGCACTTATTAGAATGTGTGATTTGACTATGGCTCATAACTACTCACACCGACTCGATGTGTGTGAAAGGCTTAGTGTGGAGTCATGATTGAGGCTGAGACCGTAGGAGCCCAGCACCGAGTCATACTAGGGTACGAACTTACGAAGTAGGAGATGCAAGAATGAAACCAATTGTAACAGTCAATCCCAATAGAGTAAGGGTCTAAATAGCAATGTAATAGCGCCTGTCTGTAAGTCAAGACCAACTCCCGCTGGAGAGGATAGCAGGTACAGAGAAGATCAGTTTGCCCAAGAATGAGAGAACCAGCAACATGCAATGATTGAAAGTGAAACAAACTACCAGGGGTAAACAGACCGAAAGTGTAACGCCTGGTTGCCGCATGCGGTGCAATGAGTAAAATCGGAAATTCGTGAGGTATTGAGACAATAGGTAATCCGATTGCTTGAGGTGACCTCGCTGAAACGGAAAATCATCGTAACTGCAAGGCCCTTTGCAAACTTCGGACGCACTATTCGTCGGGGCTATACAGATTTTGACTAAGGACTTTCGTCATTGTGAACATGTGTATGCGGTCTTGTTTGAATACCGCGCGCATTGCATCGTCACAACGAATTTGGCGTCTGTCGCTTGGGTCCTGAAGATCATGCTCGCGTATATACTGCCAGACCTTCTTCACTGTCTGTGGCCGCGAGAGCTATGACTGTTAGCTTCAGTCTAAACATACGATGAGGGGAATCCCCACCGTAGGCTCGCCGCCTAGGAGAGCTGAAAGCGCCGGTGAAAGGTTGAGCGGCTTCTGAACAAACATATTAGCTTCGGGCATATTCCATAGTAAATAAGGTGTACGCATACATGGAAACCTCCAGAACGGTTCACCTTCTTCCCTGAATCCGAACCAGATCCGATGTCTGAATCATCTTCCGCTTTTATTTTCTTCGCCGTCTTTGTAGTTTTCTTCTTAGTCGATGGTGCTTTGCGCGTGTTGCTGCCACGCGTAGGGCGAGCCCGTAGGTTCTCCTCCGCTTGTAGCTTTGCAGCATACAGCGCATCCGCATCGACGTCATGTCTCGGCTTCTGCTTCTTCGGCGGGGGGGTTCTGCTCGAGGTATCGTCGGATTGTTCAGCGCTATCCGCCTGTCGCTTTTGTGCCGTCGACGATTGGGAGGGAGAAGAGGGTTCCAGAGGCGTAGCAGAATCAGGACGTTGTCCATCGTCATTTTCCGAGCTCGGGGCATTTATGCCTTTCTTCTCGGCAAAGATGTCGAACCTTTCCATGATAAGCTGCTTGATAGCAGCCTGAGCAGAAAAAGAGCGTCAGCATGCCGATTGACAGGAGAAGAAGATAGGCTAGGACAATGTGCAACAAGAGCGCAGACCTTCTGCGGGGTAAGGTCATAGCCAACTGCTTCCTGAAGCCCTTTGCGAATGCGCTTTTCAGAAACCGTATTTAAATCGCTTCGAGACAGGATCAAATCAATAATCGGAATGAACTGATCGCGATGACTTGGTGAGACTGCAATGAAATGAGATGAATGATGTCAGTAGGCTAAATCGGGGACGACGGAGGAGACAAACATACGCGACATCTTGTCCAGACCTTGGCTATACTCTTCTGTTGCGAGGGTAAAGAGAGATGCAGCTGTGATTGTACCAATTGTTGAAATTGCGACTTTCTAATATGCTCGTTGGGATGCGGTGCCGATTGGGAGCGAGGTGGTGACAAGGGTCGTCCGAAGCTGGGTGTAGGTAGTTAAGTAGCACTGGCGCTTAGGACCGGCGGGGCATCCGAGAAGTGTAGAAGCTCTAAAGAAAGACGACAGAATTATATAGATGGTAAATCAAAGAAACAGATGGCAAGCCGGTCCGCAACAGCCAGGAGCTTTCGCCAAATTTATCAAGTGAAGCTCGAATTGTGTGGTGAATGTACAGAGTAGTACTTCCGAGTTGTTGATCTCCGCCTCTCCATGCGGGAACTAAGGTTTGCGGCCGCGGAGAGCTGCTTATATAATATTGATGCCTCAGGCAAAAGTTCGTGCAAATGCGGAATGACTCAGCTTTGAGTCAGCGCTCGCACACAGAAGCAAGTGTGGGTTGTGATTTGCCCTAGAATTCCATATTTCCAGAACGCAGCCTTTTTCCATCCTAAGATACACCGGGCCCCTCCCTCTCGCCTTCTTATCGATCGCCGTCTGCGTCCAGCAATCATGGCGCCCAGTTTCGATACCTTGTCCGAGCAGGACCTCCACGAAGAAGAGGAGGAGGAGATTGACTTCTCCGGTACGTGACAGGCAAAAATTGTCGACTTTACGAAGCCCCTCTTCTCTAACCTACTCCATCTTCTTTGTTAGATCTCAAGGCGCAGTTCGACGTCAAACTCGAAGAAGGATTAGATACATTTGTCGTGATCGATGGACTGCCGGTCGTGCCGGAGGAAAACAGACAGAAGCTCACTAAATTCTTGTTGAGGAAGCTCAACACGATCGGTCACACCTCCGAAGATGCCGTCTTTATGCCCGTCAACGACAAAAACATGACAGAAGGGTACGTACCTCGGGAACTGGATGTTATAAGCACTGGGAAGGAGGAGGAAGAACTAACGAGCAGTTCCCTAGATTTGCCTTTGTCGAATACGAGACCCCAGAACAAGCCGTTGCCGCCGTGAAGCAACTCCACGGAACCCCCCTCGATAAGAAGCACACTCTCCTCGTCAACAAGTTGATGGATGTTGAACGGTATGGCCGCGAAGGACGCATCGATGAAGAATATACGCCTCCACATGTCGAACCATTCGCAGAGAAGGAACACCTACGCTCGTGGATCGGGGACTCCAACGCCCGTGATCAGTTCGCCCTTTACCGCGGCGACAAGGTCGGAGTGTTCTGGAATAACAAGAGCAACCCACCGGATAATGTGGTGGATCGCGCTCATTGGACACAGCTCTTCGTCCAGTGGTCTCCGAAAGGTACTTACCTCGCATCCGTTCACCCTCAGGGTGTGCAGCTGTGGGGTGGCCCTGCTTTCTCCAAACAAAAGCAATTCCCCCATCCGTTCGTCCAACTTGTCGAATTTTCGCCAAACGAGAACTACGTGACCACATGGTCTGCCCGGCCCATCCAGGTTGAAGAAGGCCAGCCTATCTTAACCTACGAGGAGGACGGAAAGAACATAATCATTTGGGACATTATCACCGGCAAGCCTTTACGTTCATTTACTTCACATGACCTTGAGGGCCCCGAAAGCGAGGCGCAGCCGAAGAAGAAAGTCCAGTGGCCGGCTTTCAAATGGTCCGCCGATGAGAAGTATGTGGCGAGAATGCTACAAGGCCAGTCGATCTCCATCTACGAATTGCCGCGGATGAACTTGCTCGATAAAACATCCGTCAAGGTGGAAGGAGTTATGGACTTTGAGTGGTCACCAGCGACAGTGAGCCGAGAGGGCATCAAACAATACGAACAACTGCTCTCGTTCTGGACGCCTGAGATCGGCAGCAATCCCGCCCGAGTCGGTCTTATGAGTATTCCTTCTAGAGAGGTTGTCCGAACACGTAATCTCTTCAATGTTTCCGACGTTAAGTTGCACTGGCAATCACAAGGTACTTACGTTTGTGTGAAGGTGGATCGACACTCCAAATCCAAGAAGTCTATGGCCACGAACCTTGAAATTTTCCGCGTGCGCGAGAAGGGTGTTCCTGTTGAGGTCGTGGACAGTCTCAAAGATACCGTTATTAACTTTGCTTGGGAGCCTAATGGTGGACGTTTCGTTCTCATTACGACGGGTGAAGCGACAGCTGGATCCGGAGCTGCTCCCAAGACGGCTGTTTCTTTCTTCGCCCCGGAGAAGAAGGGTGTGCATGCCGGCAACTTCAAGCTTGTCCGCACCGCGGAGAAGAAGAACAGCAACGCTATATACTGGTCTCCCAAGGGACGATTTGTCGTTGTAGCAGCTGTGCACTCTCAGTCAAGCTTTGAGCTCGACTTCTGGGACATGGACTTCGAGGGTGAGAAGCAAGAGGGCGAGAAGGACCTGGCAGCCAACCTTCAATTAATGAGAACCGCTGAGCACTACGGTGTAACGGATATTGACTGGGATCCCACTGGTCGTTACGTTGTCAGCAGTGCTAGCGTGTGGACTCACACTGTATGTTTTTGTCCTCTTTGATCAAAGTCGGTCTGCTAACCAGAAATTTAGATGGAAAACGGATTCAATGTCCACACCTTCTCTGGAGAGACTCTCGCAGAAAACCCCACAGATAAATTCAAGCAGTTCATTTGGCGCCCTCGCCCGCCAACCCTTCTAAGCAAGGAGGAGCAAAAGCAAGTACGGAAGAACCTCCGCGAATACTCCAAGGAATTCGAGGAGGAGGACAGGTACGCCGTCGACATCGCCAACACAGCCGTCGTTGAGACGCGCAAACGTGTTCTCAACGAGTGGGTTGCCTGGATTCGCCGGGAGAAGGAGGCCCTCTCCGAAGAGCAGGAAGAGTACGGTTTCCCCAAAGATGTCGACGAGCCCAAAATGGCCAAGGATGCGCCACCTGTCACAGAAGATCAGGGCGAGACAGTGATCGAAGATATTGTGGAAGAAATCGTGGAGGAAAGCGAAGAGATTATTGGTTGATTTCTTTCTTTTCGTATCTAATTCTATTTTCCAACTTCCTTTTTTTTCCCTCCTACATTTGTCTGTCGATATCCATCCATCCGGCCATCCAACCTCCCTCACACCCGTCTCCTCCGCAGCCGCCCACTTTTCCCCATTCTTGTATGCCTCTTCGTGCGGTCCGTTTGGCGTCGTTCCATTTGGAGGGGGTCGTCTGGAACTGTTCAAAAAGTGAATAGATCTGTATTGCATTTTTCCCCAGCGTGGGAATTCTATATGCGTGATGTTGGTAGCATGAGTGATGGCAGACAATGACAGCCGGCAGATATGCGCAGATGCGACCTTACTTTTACTTAGTACTAGCAATCTTCGGAATACCATTATCTATACTTCATTACTATACTGGACAGTTGCAGAGCAGCTGCAAACCGACTAGTTATATAGAACTGATTATATACACCGTCCCAATCCACCACGCTATCCGGCTTCCACTCCATCGAGCATGAAATAACCCATCGCTACCGGACCCTAATGTACCAGATTTCAATATAGCACCACCAAATACTACACGACCATCATCGTCGTTATCATCGTCATCGTCAGCCTCATCCGCCTCATCATTTCCATCCTTCTCATTCTCCCCATTACAATCCATATCTTCATCCTCATCAGCCTCCTGCACATTCAGCTTGAAATACTTCCACTCATCACCCCCTCGTCTCGTACTCCCGATGACATTCCCTCCAGGTACATACTCACAAACAACATACCACCCCTGCGCCCTTTCCGGCCCGTCATCATCGTCCTCAGTAGAATCAGTAAGTCCGCAATCAACAGCCGCACACCCAACCGTCTTCGTCCCCTTCCAAACAAGCTGCGTGAAATGGCCCGTCGCCTCCGTAAACCCCGTCGGCTTCTCGAAATCGTACAATTTCCATTCGTCGCCCCATGCTGCTACGGCTGCCGAGGAGCTGCCATAGCCGTAGGCGATGTTCTCGCCGTAGGGGCCGTCCTAGTGCCAAGAACCAATTTGTCAGTATACAATCGGATTCCGGGTGTTAGCTAGCTAGCTGGTTTTACAGATAGGTAGATATGATGGGTGAATAAGTATGGTAGGGTTAGGTTAGCCCAAACATACAGAATGCTTCCATGCACACCCCTTTGCCCATTCTTTTGCGAAGGACGCTAGAGTGTCGTTCCAGGTGAGAGATGAGGCGTTATGCGCTCTTCGGTAGGCGTTGCTAGTTTGTAGGATTGAGGATACGAACTTGGCAGGGTTGGTGTAGGACGGATCTTGTGGGACGACTGGATCGGCTGTGGCGGTGACTGTTGTTGTTGTTGCGGTTGCAGTTACGGTTACGACTGCTGTTTCGGTAGCGGCGAGTGTTGGTGTTGTTAGATACGTAAGAAAGAATGAGAAGAGGAGAATCGTTGAGATAGAATGTAGCCGAATTTTGGCATGGGCATGGTATATCAATCCCGGTGCCGGTGCTCCAGAGCGTAGTATTTGGTGCATTTCGAGGTTGAATGGCTTTCTCGCGCTTTGACTACGCCTTTCTTTGTGACATATATTTATTTTGAGTCCGGCTCGTGTATAGTTTCTGTGGTTCGGGATTCAGGGCGCTCAAGTAGTTGATCAGTCACTAAGAGTAGTTTCATCCTTTGTTCGAGAGTCAACAATCATGAAAGGAAAATTCCGCGCCATAATACACCGCTCTTTAAGGACGTAGATTTCCAAACCCGGTCTATATCCTAGATATAGGCTAGGCAGAGACTTGAAGACCTGGAGACGTAGCTGTGGTACTTCGGGGCTTCGAAAACTCCTCGAAGCGCCAAGGTTAAAAATAGCATGGGGAAGAACATGCCCAAGGATGTATTTCAGCCTGAAGAACCCTTGGCGTAGCGACATTTAAAACATGGCTTGTTCGAGATCTTGAAAGAGAACAAGGGTGTTGTGTCCAGTGGATGACAGCTCTTGTTTACTTGTCGCAGTAGGCGCCGACTGACGTCAAGGCTCATCTCAAGCTTGAAATCTCGCGCGAAACGTGTCGGATCAGTTGAAAGGAATGTACAGTGGTGGAATATTTCTCTGCTCATTTGGTTTATATACTTACTATACACTTCATCGCCGCCGGCGTTTACATAAGACTGCACCCAATTCCATACATAGCTCGTTCGACGTCCCGTTTCACTTGGAACCAATCGACTCGTCGTTCAGCAAACTCGTAAACTTCCTCTACTCGCCAAATGCCTTGGAATCGGCTTGCGTCAGCGATAAGTGCTGCCAGTTCTTTGGCATCAGCAGCGTCGATGAGATAGATCTGTGACAGTTCTCGGAAGGCCTTGAAGTATATGAGGAGCTCGTTGTTTTTGAGCGTTTGGATGAATTTGAAGTAGTGGGTCATGTCACTAGTCAATGTTAGCTACAAATATAGGTAATCTGAATATGCTGAGCTAGATCGTACCTGATCAGCTTTAGAGATCCCTCGGTGCTGATCCTCTGGCGCTTTAGGTGTTTACAAAGAGCGGTGAAAAGACGCAAGCCAACCTCTTGGTTGAAGACATCGAGGGTGCTTTTGTCCGTGCTTCCAACTAGCATTTGTGTGTGGGAAGATACAACATCCACAACCGCAGCTGCAGCTTCTGTGACGCTTACATCCATGGTTTGTCGATGCGGATCGGTAGAGACACCTGGATTGAAGTCGGTTGCAAGCTGTCTCGTTGCAAGAATGTAGTCCACTTCCTCCATGAGCACATCGATTCCCTTATTAAGCCCAGCCGCAACCCGCTCGTCCAGGTTCTGCTCGAACTTCTTCTTTTCCTTGACCGCCGGATCCAAAAAGTCATTCCGATCAGTGAGCTTAGACCCAATCAGCTCCTGCTCGTAGAATACATCAATCATCTGAAGGATAAGATCCCCGACATTCACAAGCTCGAGAAAGGTTACCAAGGGCTCAACCCCGGATTGGTCGCGGTCTCCATGCTCTCGGGGCCGGTAATTCGAAAGATGATCGACTGCCTTGTTGAATCCCTCTATCAAGTGTCGCTGGCCGAGGACTTGCAACAACGTAACAAAGATTGCTTCACATCGTTGCTTGACCACTGCGCCGGTATCCCCACCGATACACACAAATTGTGCCGCTCGTTCCAAGCTCGATTTAGCCGCATGAACCAGCCCTAGGGCAACTTCAATACTGAACAAGGATCGTATACCCTCCAGTTTGGTTTTCATGATTGCAGCCTTTGCCGCGAGTTCGTCGGTAGGGGCTTCCGCTAATGGCGGGGTGCCAGGTGAAGATATTGTTGAAAATCGGTTGGTTTTGGGTGTCAAGGTAGCATCGTTACCGAGAGAGCTCCGATCGGGTTTTTGATCGTGTGACTTGCTTCCAGAGAACCCTGGCAGGATATTCACGGGTGCCATGATCACTTTCTTGAAAGACGTCAGAAAGTCTCGCTTATCAGCCTGCCTGTTGACATTGGACATGAGATATGATTCTGTTGATGCGGCCTGCTCAGAAAGCTGTCTGTCCCACTCTCCTACCGCGGCTTCAGAGGCTTTTCGGAAGTAGTCTAATTCTTCAGCGATGTATAAATCCATATGTGGCTCGTAAACTTGGAATATAGCTTGATGCAGCAGCGCATCGAAAGAATTTATCGAATTTCGAATGGGTTGCAGGACATCACAAATGTTCATGGACTGTGCGAAAGTACCCGAAACTGCGATCAGGTATGACTCCATGTTCGAGCGGTGCAACTCATCAAATATAGCAGTCAGAAAAGGGTAGAGCACATCGACACCCACCTTCTCAATGAACGGTGAGGCGACTTGTAGTGATGGAGGAAATGCTCGATTGATGACCGAGACCTCTTCGTTGAACGCCACACTCAATCGGGTAAAGAACACCTGTGTTTGTGCCAACTTCACTTTCTGGGTCGATGCGTCAACGCAGTCGACTAGCCTGCCGAGCTCCATCTTTTTCGTGATTATATGGTTATGATGGATGAAGAGCTCAGAAGCCGATCCTCCACCATTAAGGGTATATAGCACATAGGCATATTTTTTCATTCGGTCGTCAATATCATCAGTCTCATAGCCGTGTCTGAACTCCTTTAAGGCAGCAGTTTCGAACATCGAGACAGCAGTTCGCAAGTGCTCTTGCCGGTATTCCCAGCCCTCTGTTGTGTCGCATTTAGCAAAAGCTTGCAATTGTGAAAGAACTTGTGCCTGCTGTTGCGGGTCTGTATATCGCTGAAAAATCAAGTTGTCCGGGGAAGCTCCAAGGGTGACAATGTCATCGTATAATGGTGCCAACGCCGCGTGTATCTTGCCGTACGTTTGTCGAGCTTCCCCTCGAATCGACTTGGCGAGCTTTAGTGCGCCCAATACCAGGTCAGTGTCCAGATCGACAATATTTTCCGCTGTAGTGGTAGACAGATTGATCTGGTCGAACCCGTCTGAGACCGCGGTCACTTCGATCGTTGGCTGGCTCGCTTGCTTAGGCACCGCTGACTCTTCAGCCTCAACCCTTTTTGCGTCGGAATTTGTCCTAAATTTCTCCTCTGCATATTTACGAGCCTCAGCTTCATCCCAACAGCCCATCCTCTTAAGTCTTTGTACCCATCGTGAATCATCGTATGCCATCTCGCGCAAAATCTTGGATGCTCGGGCTGCTCGGATAAGGTCGACGGGGGGAAGATAATCAAGAATCGAAGACATAATTTCTATTCCTAGTCAGATATTGCAACGGCCAATTCAACTCCTCTGTCAACTTACCTGCAGGAAGAGAGGCTCTGGAGAACCCCTCCATAGAGGCCATTTTGAGCGAAGCCAGCACATCGCGGCGAGGCTTTGCGCCTGTGCCTGGCCCGTTCCTCGCTTTCGACATACTGTCCTCTCAAAGTCTGCATTGGAAGAACACCACCGGGTCTGTCCTTAGCTCTGTGGGAGCTTGGTGGCTAAGCTCGTCAGGGTCCAGGGTTCCCGTGCGTGGACACGTGGGGCGATTGGCGATAGTGAATGAGCTTAAGCCGTGGTGTAAGCAGCGGGACGCAATCTTCAGATAAGAGCCCTTGGAATCGTCAAACGTTGCATCTTTTGAAGGTCGAGCATCGGGGCTTCGATGTATCCAAAGCTGTAGGTCCAGTCTGGCTGGGGAAAACCACTCGGGACCGGCGGGGCTAGGTCCCCTTCCGCAAACCAGTTAGTTACTCGCACGCAGCCTGAGTCAACATTAAGGATCGATACGTACAGGATCATAGATATGCTTTTGATATAGTACGAACGAATGATGAATTACTAATTGCAATTCAACTGCTAATTTAGTTTTATGTTTATAGCTATTTCACATTGTATTGCTGTTGTTTTGAACCTGGTCCTAGAGTAGGTTGATCTTGTACAATATATTGTGGTTCTTATTTAGGTTCTAGGGGTTTACTCTTGAGACTTACACACGAACTTACAAAAAGACCCTCATCAAGGATATATGTCCAATCAAGGTGCAGCGGCTTTTACCACTGCAGATACGCTTGATAGTTCAGGATCTGCTTTCATAGTGCTGGTACGGAGTATGTGCGCCGCGTTCTCGGGAAAGACTAGGGACAGCTCCGCGGTCACCGGTATGAAGATGCCAGGCCATATACGTAGTTCGAGCACCGGGGTCAAAGAATAAACTTTGAAATTGATCATGTTAACAGCACATTAAGATAACCCAGAGGATGTGTATAAGCTGGAGATGGTGTCATCAATAATCGTTGCTTTCATCATGCAATTCTGAGATAGTCACGTGCTGTTCCGAAAAATGATCGCGGTACGTACCATAGACGGTTAGCTTCAGGACACCAACCAATCAAAGGTAAGGTTTAGGCAATTCCAATCCAGCCGGGAGAAACTTGAACTTCAGGTTGACTTCACCTCCAAAAGCACAATCTCCTGCCCCAATCCGGTCCCCCCTCTCCCCCTCTCTCCCCGTCTGTGGCTATCGTGCCTTTCTCTTCATTTGTCGATCGGAGGGTCCTTCATAACTTCAGTATGCTGGCACGTACTGTCTCGCGCAGCGTGCCCTTCCGGGGCCTCGCCCGTGAGGCCTTGAACAAGACCTCCTCGGTACGCACACCCCAACCACTCGCTCCATTGGCCTTCATGAATGAGGCCAATCGACTCCCAACATGCCTTGGATACGCCTGCGATGATCAATGACTGATACTCTGTGTAGCGTGCGTCTTCCACGGCTGCCGGTTCTGAATCCGCCAACTCCCCCTTCCACCTCACAGTTACTGCGTCGATCGCTACCGCCGTCGCCCTCGGATCCGCAACGTATCTCTATGGACAAGAAGCCTTCGCCATGACACCTGCTGAGGAGGGGTGAGTGGAATCATTGTGTTATCTGTTGTGGCTATGGATCGCGCCTATTTCTCTCCTCCCGACCGAACCATGACCATGCGGCTGGAGATGAACAAAAAGCTAATATATTGTGTTTAAGGTTACACGCTACTGCCTATCCTTGGGAGCACGCTAAGTGGAACAAGACCTTCGACCATCAGGCGTGAGTTTTCCCAATTCAGCCTTGGGCTTCATTCCTTCGGAGACCCCAATCTTACTCACGATATTGTCCTTCAGTCTCCGCCGTGGTTTCCAGGTCTACCGTGAGGTTTGCGCCAGTTGTCACTCCCTGACGCGTGTCCCATGGCGCTCTTTCGTCGGTGTGACCCACACCGTCGATGAGATGAAGGTCTTCGCCGAAGAGAACGAGTACGACACCGAGCCCAACGACCAAGGCGACATCGAGAAGCGTCCAGGAAAGCTGTCTGACTACATTCCTGCTCCTTACCATAATGAGGAGGCTGCCCGTTTCGCTAACGGCGGTGCTCTTCCCCCGGACCTCAGCTTGATCGTCAAGGGTCGTCACGGTGGTTGCGACTACATTTTCAGTCTGTTGACCGGTTACCCCGATGAGCCCCCAGCTGGTGCCACCGTCCAGGAGGGCATGAACTTCAACCCTTACTTCCCCGGAACTGGTACGTTTTTGACTCCGAGTGCGTTTTGAATTGGACCATGACTAATTAGACTCAGCTATTGCCATGGCCCGTGTTCTTTTCGACGGTGTTGTTGAGTATGAGGATGGTACCCCGGCCACTACCTCCCAGATGGCCAAGGATGTTGTCGAATTCCTGAACTTCGCCGCCGAGCCTGAGATGGACGATCGCAAGAAGATGGGATTCAAGGCCATCACTCTCCTCACTGGCCTCTTCGCTCTTAGCGTTTGGGTCAAGCGCTACAAATGGGCCCCCATCAAGACACGGAAGGTCATCTACAGCCCTCCCGTTCCCCGGCGCTAGAATAGGTTGCAAATGGACTGTATAAAGTGTGAAAAGTGAAGGATCTAGCGACGAATAGCGAGCCGCGATTGTTCAAACCTTCAAATCTTCTCGTTAGCAATGTCGTTTACCCCCATGATCTTTCACTGGTCTTTTTTGACGACCTCTCCTGTTTTGTTAGATGTTTTCCTAGGACACCTGTATCTGTATCTTAGATATTTATTTCCCGTCTAAAACTTGTGTGAACTACCAATGCCACTATTTCATTTGTTAGTTCTACTGGATTGCATGATACGCTTCGGTGTTTGCTTTAATGTAGGCTAGGTACTTTTGAGTGTAGATGCGTATATTACTCATAACTCCACATATATTAACTAAAGGATGAATATGTAGATGAGTCAGGAAAACATCCACCATGACTACCGCTCAACAGTCCTCTCCCCATTTCCAAATATACGTCGAAAAACATGGTCATAACTACTCCACATGCTCGCAAAGACCACATCGGTGGCTTTAGCTACCCACCCAGGGCTACGCCCATCCGGACGAGCAAGGAGCCTCGCAAGAGCAAGCAGCACAAGAAGCAGAGGAGCCCACATGGTCACGAAAATGACCTTGCCAACCTTCTGCCGCAGGGAGGTGACATGGTACGGTTGGATCTGCGCGAGGTACTCCCGGTACGCCACGGGGAGGTTATGCTCTTCTGCCCCAGTGGTAATGAGCTTTAGGTAGCGCGCGGAGGGCTGGGCGCAGCGTGAGCTTGGGCGGGTGTGAGGGTTGGAGTTTGCCGGTGAGGTTGTTTGGAGCTGCAGGAACTGGAGCTGTTTCATGCCGGCCGGGGAGAGAAGAGTGTGCGCTTTTACGGGGTTTGAGCTTGGATCTGGATGTGCAGGGATTGGGTCTTCGGGGTTGTAGGACGTTGGGAATGAGTAGCACGTTATGATGATGTCTTTGTACCCGCGGCCGCCGCCTTCTGTTGCGATGATCTTGGCATAGTCAGGTATAGTGACTTCGTACACGACGCCGATGAGGGGGCCTGTGTAGCGGGCTTGATCGTGGCCATGGTCTTGGGGCTGGAGGAGGGAGTGCTTTTCTGAGAAGTCATCGCGGTCATCGTCGTCGGGGACCTGGAGGTCGGTTGCGTCGGTGCTTCGGAAGTGTGTCCCTGCAAAGCAGGGTTCCATATATGGGATGCCGGGAAGGTCGAAGGTTAATCGCAGCTCTGGGACAAGGACGTTGAGTTGCGAGAGGGGCTTAATGCCGCGCGTACCGAGGAAGGTTTCGGAGGCGAGGTTCGATCCGTAGGCTAGGTATAGGACGGTCTTTTGAGGAGAGAGGGTGTTGTCATCTTCCCCTTTGTGAGGAAGCGATATTTTCCCTGGGAGGTATTCATCTTGGTCGAGAGACTGCGCTGAGATGGAAGCTCGCTGCCGTTTAGGCGTTGTTTCAGGAAGATCGCGGGTTGTCACATTTTGGTAACGGTGCGGTAGAATATCTTCTTTTAGTTGCTCCTCCAAAGTGTATGACTGGGATAGTAGAATGGGAGAAGCCTCAAAGGCTTCATCCTCCCATTGATCCTCAGCCTGGTTCTTGTTCATTAGGGTGGTGGTGGGTTTCAGGGGACGAAATGATGGAGGAAGGAGTAGGAGCCCATAGAGGGGAAAAGACACTGATATAAATCTTCATCCTGGTACCGGGTGGATAGTTCCATTATAGGGTTACTAACAAAATCGGAAAAATCCTTCAGGAATCAGTAGATTCCAAGCTGTCAACGTCATGGGCCTGAAGTCGGGGTTATGGAACAACGGATATCTCCGAGAGTTTGCGAGTCGGATACCGGATCAATTGACAGGCGAGACATCGGGGCGGAATCATGCTGCCGCCGGCGGTATCCCATTATTTTATCAATCCCTCTTATCAAGTATCAGATTCGAAAAATGCTGAGTCTCTGGTCTATGTTTGTAAACATGCAGGGGTTGCTGTTCCTGAATCGAAAATGCCAATCATATCACAATCCTACTCTTACCCTAGAGTATGGCGCCATCCCGTCAGTTAAACAGCCATCCACAGTCCACTAATCTACTAATTGAACGGGCTGTGAATTGTTTGTCTGACTTATATTGGGTTTTGTGCGTTGCTTTTAGCCGCTCGATATGAATGTCTTCCAAAATTCGGACAGATAGCTCTTCTGTTGCTTGAATCGAAGCGAAACTGATTTGCAACCTGCTGGGTTATTGTGGCCTGTTTCTATTAAGGACTTAGGTGTCTCTGGGGGAAAAAGAACAAATTTGCTGTTTGCCCTTTTAGAAGAATGATTACATTATGTATAGCATGATTCGGGGGATTGAAATTGTGCTCTGGTATCACATGATGGTAGCCCTCGCACTGCGAAATAGAATGGACTTAGGTACCAGCACAGCCGTTGGGGAATCGACCTCTTTCCCGCAGCATCAGACCTGCGCAAATAAAGATATATGAAGGCACAATGTCACCACAAGACGGCCAAGAGGACCATCTGTTAGGCTGCATCGCAAAGCTCTCTTCACTCTTAGAGCATGCCCTCAGAGAGTCCAAGGCCACCAATGGACCTCTCCCCAATCCCCATTACTCTTGTCTACTCTCTAAAACCCCACTCTACGCCTTTTCAACATCGTTACTCAATGCTCTCCTGAACGAACCCTCAAGCCTCTCCTCGGGTCTAGGTCGAGTTCTGTCTTTCATCATTCAGCACCGAGGCAGGATAGCTCTCGCCCTGGAGACAGTCTCACTGCAATGCCTCGCACAATATCTCCTCAATTCGGGAGTAGAGGCTAGTGTAGAGCCCGCGCTTTGTCTGTTGATGGTTCGTTGTCAGTCACTGCCAGTATATGCCCGCTCTAACTCTACCCTCACAGAACGAACCGGAGTACCTCACGGAGTCAGGTCCAGATACAGTGGAATCCATTGCCCCCGAGTCATATAGCATGTTATATGTGGTACAGAACAGTCTAACTCAGGGCGTTTACAAAGTTTTCATCAGCGAGACGGTTCAGGCTCGGATCCGGAGAATGGTATGCTCTAAAAGGCTGGTCAGTTGACGATCAAACTGACAAAAATAAGGCAGGGAAGGTGTTGATAGATATGGTCTATGGCTCTGAGCATCGTTGCCCACTGCTTGCAGATTTGAGTCACAAGAATGATTGCTTAAGGTATCATGACATTGGCTGGAATTTGAGAACTGTGCTGAGACTATCATGACCAGGATGACCATTCCAGCTCTCAGTGATCCGGACATCGTTTTATCATTTTTCGCGAACGCCTTCATTCGTGCGTTATATCATTATGGGACTAATTACGGACCTGATTGGGAACTGAATGGGTCTAATTCGAAACTCCTGAACCGCGTACGGTCACAAGATAACGCCGCTGTACAATTCTATTCGTTTGTTCGCGCGAAACCAAAGCATACATCCATCGTACACGGTGAAAAAGGCAAAGCCGCTCGTGGTGCTCTGCCTACATGCTTTTTACTGGAGTTGAAGAGGCATGCTAAAGGTCTTTTACCTGGAACTGTCCTCTTATTGTTTAGTCCCAGCAGATTAGACTTCATATACTGCAGCAAAGATGCGACTGAGGATAATTTCGACTATATGACCCTTCGAATCACGGATCAAACTCAGACAAGATGCATTTTTACGAATCGCCGTGGTGGGCAAAGGCCCCTTCTATCTTTTTATTTCCAAGCAGGCGACTCCCTGACGGTAAATGACCAGAGGCAGAGCTTGCAGACCATCAGTCTCAGCATAACCACCAAGAATGACCTGGGAAAGATAAAGAAAGCACTTGAGGCAATCGATATTCGGTGTGAAATCGGGTATACTAGGACAGGCCCAGATACTCGAAGGTCATCCTCGCTTGTGATACCACTGGACACAGCTGCTGAGATAGATCGAAAGTCCTCTAACTCTCCTGAACCACCATCACAGGCAGAGATGGATGGGTCTTCGCATGGCGTCCGCTGGAGAAACGAATCATCAAATCTGGTGGAGCAACTTGATTACGTATCTGAAACCGCTAGTGGAAGCGCATCTCAAAGCAGTCTAACAGAGCTCACTCGCACCCCTACTTGTGATGCAACCTCTTCACCCAAAGCCCGAGAAAGCTCTCACCCTCTTAGCGTTGAGGAGCCTATAGGAATTCACACACCTAAGGAGACAGTGGACGTGCCGAGTACTGCTGCTGAAACATCGCAAAACGGAGAAGCAGCGGACCTTAGTCCCAGTAACACAGAGAACACAAGGACGACAGGTTACCAAGAAGTGAAACAGACCTTCCAAGACGGCCCTGCCAGAAATACAAGGTCCAGTTCCTCTCGAAATGGGAAAAGCGTGTCAACGGTTACGAAATTGAAGCCAATACCACCAGACACCCAGGAGTCTCTGATATTTCCCCGGCGTCGCCCAAGGGGAAAGCTGGATACAGCACCAACCAAGACCATGGTCGACTGGGACGAGGATCTTCGATCAAGTCATAGCCCTGTCAGACAAGAGTGTCTGCAAGATGATGAATTGACTTGTATTTCATCTCCGATGTCGAACGGCGCAGAGTGCGTCTTTAAACAGGGGCCCAAAAAGCGTAATGGAGGTCATGCTCGAAGAAAACCCGTAACAAAAGCTAAAAGGCGGACAACAACGAGAAAAATAGGAGGAAAAAGACGCATAAAAAGAAAAATCAAGGTCTTATCGCCCCCAAATAAGATCTATGAGAACGATCCAAATATGCGAAAGCAGAAAATCGAAGCGGGCAGTACAAGTAATGGGAGCAGCCCTCTTGAGAAGCCGATCATTACCAGCAATACCTGTGATGCTTTCAAAGGCACAGCTAGTACAAGTCATGAGATATCCGACTCTTTTTTGCTTCAGAAACAGGATAATCCTGATGGACAAGCCGGCATGAACCCTATTTCAGAAGGTACTGGGAATACAGAAAACAAATATTCACGGCATGAGATCGAAGCCGATATCCCAATTGAAGAGAACAAGACCCTCAATTGTTCGACTGATGATCAACACTATGACGAAAAGAATCGAGGTCGAGGCCAAAGCGTCGCAAGAAAGCTAATCGCAGCCTTCCACGCAAGTGACGCCCGAGATGATCCTTCTGCCGACTATCGACACGTTAGCTTTCAAGAAGCAAGGCATGGCGCTGAGGATATTCCCGAGACTTGTGAGGTGTATAATGGGCATTCAGATGAGCAGCTGCGCGTGGGCCAAGAACCTCATGGGAATAATCGCACTTGTGACTTATCTGAATCTTCGGCATCGAAGACCAACCAGCAAGATATCACTATGCTGAAACCCTATCCAAATTCATCACACGCAAAGAGCCAAGGAAGCTCCTTCGGAGATAACGCTTGCGACAGTCAGAGCAGCACTCTTGGGAAGAGAGTCGCTATGTTTCTGACAGAAGGCTCGCAAGAAAGAAAACGAACTCGGAGAACATCATCTCTTGTCACGAGCTCGTCGATAGAGCCACGCTCAACGGAATCAACATTCGGATCCAACCATGTGAGCCCACCGACTCACCCGAGAGGCCTTGAATGTGGCTCTCATGAACAGTCGGGAGGTGTTGAATCGTCCAAGATTACCAAGTTCTCTTGTTCCTCAGGGGCAGCATCGGATGGAATACTTTTTAGAAACGAAGATGGAAACGGTTGCCGTACCACTGTCGGACCCCAAGGAGAACGCATAATATCAGATACAGATTATTCCTCCAGCCGCCTAGAGTCAAGCGCTTGGACGATAGTGGACAGGAACGGTAGCCCCCGGCTTCTGAAGAACGATAATGTCGCGACGAAGCGACGGCCCTCGTTTCCCTTGGTCGAACAAACATCGAGTGGACGACTTCGAGAGATCTCAGACCAAGATGACGGTAGGAATTTCCAGAATGGTGATAAACGTGATGACGCCCAGGCAGAAGACGATTACACTACTACAGGCTGTTTGAAGATTGACCACAAGTCCAACGCCGATGGCCCACACAAAATTGAGGGGATCGTTGAAGAGTCAGAAGCAGCCGATCATGCATCGGATATGAATGTGACCGGGATAGAGCGGGTTTTACCATTTATGAACCGTCTTCGAGGGCATACTCAAGGAGGGGGTCCCTTCAAGCTCTTGGAGCCTGCATCAGCGGAGTCTTCAACCACGACGCAAGGACAAAATCCAGCCCGCGACAGGGCAGAGTACGGTCTAACGTTGCACGATTCTTCGGCTAGCAAATTATCTTCGAATGGAGCCGATCCGGGGCCGAGAGTGGCATGCGAGCTGTCAAAGGGCAGCAGTACTAGCAGCCCGACTGATTGGCAAACATCGCTGCAAGAACTCCATCAGCAGATGCAGAGTACTCTTCTCAGTAACAACGAGGTAAGTCTGGAAGGAGCTGGATATACCAGGCATTGCTCGCGAGTCGCTAATAACTATCTAGCAACTATCCCGCCAGATAGACAGTGAGAGGACAGCAGTCAATAAAGTCTTAGAGGCGTATCGAGAACAGTGCCACGGCGCCCTTGGCCAACTCTTCAAAGCGCAGATGGAACGCATCAGACTCTGCAATCAGCAGATAGAATCCATCAAACAGCAGCACGCAGATGTTTGTCAGGAGCTGATTGGTCGCCTGGAGGAAAATGAACGAGGCCTGGGTGCTGTCTAACTTTGCAATTGTTCCTCATGTGCACCCGTCTGCAGGATCTCGAGGCTTTGTAGGTACAACGTCACACTGAACCTTCCCTTTACTGTATTGCTTGTAAATTTACCTGGGCCAAAGCATCTGAGCCCTCGACCACACATTTAAGGAGCCTTTGTAGAAAAGCTGCGAATGAGAATTGATTGAATTGCCTCTGACTCACCGGAATCACGTGTCGTTCTTTTCCACCTCCGCCCGCAATTGAACTGGAGCGTTCCAACGTTTTTTTTTCTCCTAGAAAATCATATCCTGCTTTTTGAAAAGAAAGAAACGGTGCAGTCAAGCTTGCATACTATTGCCTTTGGGATTGTCAGTCGGCTCATCTCACCCCCCTTCCATCTCAACCCCCTCCGGTCCTCCCTAGCTATCAATTGATCTACATATACTACCCCGCGAAAATATGTCGGTGAGTCAACATACTCGAATTACCGACTGCGCAAGTCATAAGCTCACACAGGAACAGTTCTTCCTTCCTAATCCTAATGTGGGGGATAGTTCCCACCTCGAGGATTCCAGAAGTATGTCCTATGTCAATGTCAAATGTCCTTGCCATTGCCTTGTATTGACTCATCGTTCCGCGCGTAACCAGTTTGTGGATACAACCCTCTAACACCGCCCAACCTGCTGCAACACCAGTACGCCTTGACTGAGAAATCGCGGCAAGCGGTTCTTCAGGGCCGTGAAGAGGCCATTGCTATCACCCATGGCACCGACACAGACAAGCGCCGCCTCCTAGTCGTCATCGGACCCTGCTCAATCCACGACCCCGAGATGGCCCTAGAATACTGCGATCGGTTAATGACGATGAAGGAGAAATACAAGGATGAGCTGCTCATTGTCATGCGTTCCTACCTCGAGAAGCCCCGAACCACCGTCGGCTGGAAGGGGCTCATCAACGACCCAGATATCGACAACAGTTTCAACATTAACAAGGGCCTGCAGGTATCGCGCAAGCTCTTTGTTGATCTCACTAACAAGGGTATGCCCATTGCTAGTGAGATGTTGGATACAATTTCCCCGCAGTTCCTGGCGGATTGTCTCTCCGTCGGCGCCGTCGGCGCACGCACAACGGAATCGCAGGTGCACCGGGAGTTGGCTTCGGGGTTGTCGTTCCCTGTTGGCTTCAAGAATGGTACGGATGGCTCGCTAGATGTGGCAGTCGATGCTATTGGCTCTGTCAAACACCCTCACCACTTCCTGTCTGTCACCAAGCCCGGTGTCGTCGCCATTGTCGGTACAGTCGGCAACCCAGACTGCTTCGTTATCCTTCGTGGTGGCAAGAAGGGCCCCAACTACGATGCCGCTAGCATCGCGGAGGCGAAGGAGAAGCTTATCGCGAAAGGCCTCACTCCCCGTCTTATGGTAGACTGCAGCCACGGCAACTCACAGAAGGACCACAAGAATCAACCCAAGGTGGCCGGTGTTCTTGCGGAGCAGATTGCTGCCGGTGAGACAGCTATTATGGGTGTCATGATCGAGAGTAATATCAACGAGGGTGCGTTTCATCTGTCAGCACTAATTACTGAGTCTTGGCTAACTATCTGATCCTTTGTAGGCACCCAAAAGGTCCCACCTGAGGGCAAGTCTGGCCTCAAGTACGGTGTCAGTATCACTGATGCTTGCATCAACTGGGAAGACACCGAGTCAACACTTGAGACGCTTGCTTCGGCTGTTCGCACCCGGAGAGAGAAACTTGCGATTTAGCTTCTCTTCTTTCTCTCTTTTCTAAGCATGTTCATATCTCGGGTATCTAAAATGGGTTGAGTTAGCGAATTTATCAAATGAAAATATGAATTGACAGGCGCTCTTGGCCCTCACTGAGATGTCTAATGCCTTGTACCTAATCCACATTCTTTTTGTAACTCAATGCTCTTCCTAAGTAGGCACTTGGTAATCCTCAAGTTCTCAGTCATGCGAGACTCGACAGCTTGATGGAAGTACGTCGTCACTGCGTATTCTCAGATAAAACATTGAGAGCAGGAAAGTACGGAATATCACGGTCTGCAGCGAGTCTAGACTCTAGCCAATCTCTAGGGTCTGGACTCTCAGACCGTCCCGTCCCGTCCGGCGTCAGTTCCAGCTCCCTCCAAGCTTCGGATAGGTGGAGGATGTCACCTCAGATACGTATCGACAATTCGAGATTATTGACAAGCTAACGGTGGCTCTGGAGCCCCTAGCACACCGAGTCACCGACACTTCTGAAAATCGAAGGATTTTGCGCTACGGAGGAGTGACTCGTGGGCCTACGCTTAATGGAAGGTTCAAGCTAAAGTAGCTGCATACCTGGGTGGATAAGTCAAATCTAGGGAAGATTGAGACGGAGGTTAGGGTAGTCCACATGATCTGAAGGCATAGGGCTTAATAAAGATCAAGGAAAGTATGTAGTTTTGTAATCTTCTGATAGAAATGACAGTAGTATGACAAAAGTATGATAAAAGTATCCGTGCGAAAGTGTACTCTGATATGGCCGTGAAATCTTGTGCATATTTAATCACAAGACACTGTTCGCTGTATATCCGTCTGCACCACGCTATATCTGCCGTTTAGCAATTGGTATTGGAGACCCGTATATGTATGAAAGTTTGACGCGAAAGGTAGATTTAATAGACAGCTTCGTTATCCATCAATCTACCCTCTAGCTCAGGTATTTTGACGTCCACGATGCGCGCCGCGAATGAAGGGCGTCGGCCGCTGTTTGAGAAGGGATTGTTTACTGCGTCCCGACCGCGTTGCATCGCAGGGCTGTTCTGGTGATGGGGCATGTACCGGCTTGTGAACTCTGCCCGCGATAAAGTCTTTTGCTTACGTGGTGCATCCGGGGAGACAAAAGAGTGTTCAGCCCGCTTGACCAACTCAACGGATGCGATACGCCCGTCTGCGCCGATGGTGAATGATTTGCAAGGGATATCGGATGCCTGCTGCGAGGCTGAAGTAAATGTATCGACGTCAATGATGCTGGTTTCGCCAGAGGCACCAAATGCCCAGATGCGAGCACCGCCGTGAGAAGACTGGAGTGCTAGCTCAACAGCGTTGTTAACCCGTCCGATTTCCTTACCGTAGATCTTAAATGGCCACATCATTGCAGTGGGGCGGTAGCTAATGCTGAGAAGAAACTCCCAGTCACCGTTTTGGTTCTGGGCTGAACTGCCACGGCCTGCGTGGCCTCGGGAATGATTAACAAAGAAATCTCGCGCGAGGTCACTATCAGCCATGACGCCGGCACCTTGCCGCTCTCGCTCTTTTCTAATGACTTTGAACACATCCAGTGGTACCGAGTAGAAGACAAGTCTGTCCCCATAGGCAGCAACCACGCGGAGTCCCCAATTTAAGTTTGTACCTGCTGCAAAGGCCGTGAGAAGTGGTGCATCATCCGATGCGTCGTTTCTAAATGGCGGTACGCAAACAAGAGCCCTCGTCAGACTAGTAGGACCGTCTATGGGGGCAGCTGATCCGATGCAGAGGTGTCCGCTTTGTGGTTCGACAAATAGGACATGAACGCCGTCGTTGACCGGGACCGCTCGATAATGGTGGCATTGAGTCGTCCGCACTAAACGCATGTGATTCTGATGTTCCAACTCCCTTCGACTGAATGTCTGTACGTCATTCTCCATGGTGTGAAAGCAGCAGGAAGAGCTTAATTCATTGGCCGGCAAGTTTTGGCACCCGCAACCTTTTACTCCTGGACCGGCGAGGGATGAGATGAGTCGAAACTTCAGCGGCGTGTCGGGCTGATGCGGCATGAAATGCAAGATCTCTGACGGTTGTGACATGGGAAAATGCTTTCGGCGACCTTTGTTGGTTGGTTCATCAACCCAGCGTAGCTCGATTCCAGAGTTGCAGCCAAATGCAACAGACCGGTGGCCAGGACAGATTGACAGAGTGTGAGGCGGGTCTTGCGGTGAGCACACATCATAGAAAAAGTGACGAGATACCATTTTCATCGAGTACACACTGCTAGAATGGTCTAAACAAGCAGATGTGCTACTATCTTTATCGTAGAAGACTTTCGTTGAAGGATGTTCATCTCGCCAATGGACAGGAACAAGGTCGCAAATCATCCCCAATCGATTATGCATCAAGGCAGCAACAGTGAGTTTTGACATGTTCGTATCAATAGTAGCTGATAACACCTCGGCCGGACAAGTAATGCAGGCAACGCGGGAGATATCGCTGTGCTTCAAATCTCGCTCAGAAGTTGGCACAGAGCTTCCGGAGCGTTTACCCAGCAGGTGGTAAGCTTGAATCGTACACCCGGAAACTACAAGCAGGTAGGTGCCGCAGTTGCTGACATGAAAGCTAAATGCGGCCGGTAGGTCATCATCTTCTGAGGATGAAGATAATTTTCGAGAGTCAGGTGCATGTCCTCGAGATAGCTGGGAGAAATCGACAACACTGGTCGTCAGAAAGCCGCTTTTCTCGACGTTCATCTTACGCCCTGATAATATGCATTCAGTGGCAAATCGCTTGCTCATTCTCCAAGCCGGGCTCTCTCCGTTCGTGTCCCAATATCTAGGTCGTCCAATTAGATTTCCAATTCGATTATCCCATTGCCAACTCTCCCACCAACCTGCCCGTTTAAGCATGCTCTCCAGAAGACGCACATCCAGGCTGGCGCGCATCCATTGGGAACAAGTCCGCCGAGCATTATCAAAATCTCGAGGGCTCAAGAGGTGGAAGATTTGCGTCAAAACCTCAGGAGGCACGGTATTTGCTGTGGAAGTACTCAATAGAGCCGGCATCTTGACCCTCTCGAAGTATAAAGTTTCCAGTGGGTGTTGAAAAGTAACCTACTAGGGACGAAGAAGTTAATGATAATCTCATGATACTGTTGTCTACTAAGGCGAGTATACCAAATAGACGTTCTTGCAAACGAGGAGACGACTTCAATAATGGCGCTCGTGACAGGCGGAATATACTTGATAGATGACGATATGTCGGTATGTCGGTATGTACTTCGGACTGATTCGGTCCGCATAGAGAAAGACAAGAACAGAAGACGGATTCGAGGGGCGACGCTGGGTATAAGAATTCGGGCAAACTCGAGAACCGCCTGATACCCCTCAATTCTAGATATGAAGTCGAATCTCTAATTCTGGTTATCCAGCGCAGCCGCGGAGGGTGCGGGACAACCATCGCTCTGACGTCAATAACAAGGCCCGCAGATGGTGCCTTTTTCAGGAAGCTCGGGAAGAGCTCTCAACGGTGGATCCAGATTTGTCGTGATCCGCATGGTTGAACGAAGGTAAATGAGACTGAAGTGGCTGTGCCACTGTGCCAGTGGTTGGAGACAATGGAGAAGGCCTCAAACGCTTGGATCGAGCGGAGACTTGGAGACCGGCTGCCGGCGAGTAAGAAGAGAGCATAGGTTAGTCTAGGGCGGACCAACGACGCACGACCATCAAGTCGTCGACTCGAGGTCCCGAGGATGCCTGGATCAGATCCTACTTCGGAGTACGAGTACTCCGGAGAGGAAGAACGTGGAGGGTCCTAGGTGCAATGATGAACATCAGTTTATGGCCACATTGGCGAGTTTACTGTCTCAACTTCGATGTTACTCACATGCTACCATGAAAGGCATCCCCAAGCCGTCGATATCGGATAGTCAATGTTAAGCTGGGTGGGGGAGGCGAGATAAGAAACAAGTAGACGTTGGATGAGGAAAAGCAAGGAGCCGCGGAAGCCCCTCGAAAAGTCACAGACCGCGCATTGAGCTCAACCTCCGCCACCAGATAAATATGGGAATAAAACGCTAATGCAGGTCTACTGCGAGGCCCTGCCAATGGACAGTATCATCCCTCGAGCATACGTTATCTCGCGGCTTACAGTTCACGCGAGACGTACTGAGTCCTGAAACTATCAAAACAATTTATATTCATGCCATATTAATATCAGCATACAAGGATGCGCGCGTCCAACTGACCTGCACCCCTGCGACCTGCAAGCCACGCAGTAGCTTATACAGCCACCGACTGACATTTTTTAAGTGCCTGCTTGGAATCCGCGATAAGCTATATAAACCACGTGTGTATAGAGGAAGCTATTTACATTGAAACACAGCAATAACGAAGGTGGGAAGTGGGATATCTATGTGCAAACGTGGAAAAAATGTCAGAAATCGTATAATCAAGCACTGTCCTCGACTCGTCGACTGTCGTGAAGTGCCGTGGACCTTAAACTGAGACATGATTCGGATCCTCGTAGTACTCGAAACCGTCCTGAAGCTCTGGCATGGCATCGCGGCCTGGTAACCAAGCGCTATCCAAAGGTAGGATCAAGCTGGGATTCACATATTTCTTTAATTTGAGGCCCAGAACCTGTCCGCCAAGTCGAATCGGGAATGCATCACGGTCTAAAGCAGGCGGCGAAAATGTAGATGACGGTGAGGGAGAAATGTCCCCCGAGCTGGGTGAATCACGGTAGATGCTCTTGAGAGCAATAAACTTGGTCAATGGCTCGTAACTCCTCGTGAAGAAGTAGCTGAACCACACTGTTGCGCCCAACAGGGGAATAATAAGCAGGGATCGGGTGATGGCTTTTCGCAAAGCAAGGACGCCCGCCATAGCGAGCTGAAAGACGATTAAACCCACCAGGACCCGATTACAGATCATCGGCCACGCTCGACCTGTCGAATGCTGTCGATGGTCCATGGCATACAAGAGTTGATATTTGTAGATCAAGCTGCCAATAGCAAAATATAATAACCCGAAAAAGATGACCAGGTATGAGCTTGGGAACACGCTGTAAACAACACAGATGACCAATATGAGAATCGACTGTGGGATCGAGTACCCGTAGCTGAATGTGGGCGCCGTGTAGAGCTCGGCAAAATCCCGCGGCGTCCGTGCTGTTAAGAAATTGATAGGATACATGAAGAGAGCTCCGAGTTCGAGAAGCCGAAGGGGGAACAGACCCAACCCCTGCAGAGCAAGAAGGTTAATGTAGAATGGTGCGAGCCCTTCTAGTGAGTTGGCGAGGGCAATGGCGATGGTGGTTGCATCTTTGAAGCTATCTCGAAGTTGTTCCCAGAGACCGTAGAAGTTGGTTCCGGTTCCGATCACAGTAAATATGACGAAGAGGTTGAAAAAAGAGAAGAAGAAACTCTTGGATATCACGGACAACTCAATGTCACCACGAGACATCATTCCTTGACGGTGTGAGAGCCCTATGACAACCAGTCAATCAATACTGCAAAGCACAGATAACAGTGGTTTTGAAATACTCACAACTGTATAAATAAGGGACACCAACTGTCAAAAGAGAGAAAACCAAGGTCGGAAGGCCGGTTTGAACAAGAGTTTTGGCGAAAGGGTGACGAGAAAGAGCATCAGCCAGTTGCGGGAACACCTTCTCAAGGGTGTCCAATTTTAGAAGAGTTCCAACAGGCACCAGCAGCACCGACCAGAAAACACTGAGGAAGCAGATGATCGCTGTAATAGCCCACGCCTGGACCATTCGTCTTGAGCGTGGTAAGTATGTATTCTTCCAGACCACATCCGCTGGAGCAGGGGCCAACCGAGCAAGGAGCTGCATAGGGTGCGGGTCAAGGATGGCTTGAACAAGCATTTGGGCTGCGGCAATCGACTTCATAGTCACAAATGCAAGCTCAGTAGGCGGATACTCCTTCTGACGCCCGGTAATAATATGCTCATCAATCTTTCGAAGTCGTTCTTCATAGTAGTCAATGGCATCAACGTTTCGGTAGCGTAGCTTATAGGGCCCAAACCAGATACGAACCGTCGGGCGTGCCCCAGCATGGTCAAATACCTCATCGTGACCACTATCCGAGAGAAGCCGCAATCTCTCGTCATCCTCCGAGTACAAGCTTGAATTATGCGGTTCCTGGTGTCTCAAGGGTAAAGTGTCGCCAGCTTTCTTGACCCGTCTGTAGCCAAGATACTTGACCCAAGCCTTTTCCAAGTTCCGTAATACTTCGAGTCGGTCATCAATCAGATGATCTAGGCTACTCCAGTTGCGGCAGAGCGTAATGCTTTCTACTTTCCCGATTCGGAAACCCTCAATAAATTCCCTGATATTCTCCTCCGATCCCATCTCATCTGGGATGCCTGACAGACGGATTGTGCGGTCAGTGGTGCTCGTTTGGTGCCCGAGGTATTTTTGCCTGATGCGTATGATTTTCTTCGTTTCCTGGAGAAGCATGTAGATGGCGACGCCGCTGATAAGGTAGGGAAAGACTGTGTAAGTCCACAGGTACGTTGGGTCCTCGAGAAGCTTCCCGTCCTTGCCGCCGTCAATATCTTTACCGTTGTTCGGAAACCAGAATTTCTTTGTGTAGCTGTAATGAATCGGAAGAAGGACCACGGTGGCCAATACAAACACTGTTGATAGGAACCGGATCGCGAAACGGAAGAAGGAGAGGAACTATTCACCAGTCTCGTTAGCATTGCCAACCTTCAAAAGCATGGACAGCCCCCAAACATACAACGAACGCATCTAACCCCGCGGAATGTAAAACTTGGTCTTCGTTTATCCGATACAGCACAGGTATCCACCCAAAAAAGCTATTAGGAAGCTCCGGCAAGCCCGAAGCCGCATGGCGTTGTCGTCTTCGAGCTGCGTACAGCTCCGTCCACTTTGGCCGCAAAATCTACCCCACGAAAGAAAGATATTAGCGGAGTTTGGATTTGAAGCAGCGGATGTCTTTTCAGCATACACAGAAGGATATAAACGCAGTCGATCCCAGGGCCAAGCTAATAGCGGTTTGCGTAAACAAATCTCGTTGCGCGCCGTCTCGGGGGTCTCCCCAATGCCGTCCGGGTCCATCGCCATCATCGCCATCACCAGTCCCGTTGTTCGCGACGGTGATGGCAGTTACAATCGTCGCCACGGCGGAGTTCGTTAACGACATTCTCAATCGAGTTGCTGCAGTCCCTCTGGATGTCTCGGCGGGTTGAGGCTTTATCAATGCATCGGGAAGCTGAATGCTCTTTTTTCGAGTTGGGCGATCGGGTCGACAACAACTGACGTCAGGGGGTGAAGTTGCGTGTTACACTGCGTCGCAAGGTGCGAAGGTTTCGAATTATTGGTAAGAGAACTACTATATTTCACAATCTCTAGGAGGAGGAGTATAGTTGAATAAGTGTAATTCTCGCTGTCAAGTTTAGTTGAACGTGTGACTTCTTCAAAGCTAGTACTACTAGCTCATCTTGACGATTTGTTGATCGCATACGTAAATACTGAGTCATTCGGCTTTTATACATCACTTTATGCCAATGCACAATTAATCCGTTCTGCAGGTGTAGGACTATATTTATGCTTGTCTATACATATGGAAGATTTGATTAACAAGCTATGGTAACTATCTATTGCTGAATAGGAATAGAACCAGAAAAACTGAGAGTAACAGACAAAATGATGTGATAAGTACGCTTGATGCTGCTTTGTTATATAGCTCGAACGTAAGATCTCATGAACATATACAACCGCTCCAGAAGAAACTAAATACTAGTTATATCGTGACGCATCGTAATATAGATCAAGTAAACAACCAGCAGACCATGATTGGGTTGGTGACTGAAATAGAGCAATGTTAGTTAGAGTCTTTCGAAAACCCCGAAGGCGCAATAGGCAAAGAAGGAGAGACAACATACCGAGTCTGCACAATGGTTACCATTTTTGTTTGTCAGCTCCGTGAGACCCTTCCAGATACTTCCTCTCAACGCTTGCTTGCAACCTTCCAATCGCCTAGTCACCTGCTGGAATGCCTCGGTTCTCTCTTCCGCGGTCTTTCTCCGGGAAAGATCAAAGTAAAGAAGCGCACGAAGGAAGTATCCCCGTTGCCAGACCCACTCGGGACCTTGATGGTAATTCCTACCCTTGGATGTGGCAAAGTCAGTGGAATCTTCCGAGTTGTTATAATCCGGGCGATAGTTTAGGTCGGATGGGTCGAGAGTGGCCATGCCAATGGGCCCGACGAGCACGGAGTCAGCAAGAGCGAGTGCGGCCAGCGCTTTCGAGGGTGTAAACAGATCTGGAGAGATGACCATAGCAATTGGGAAGTTAGAGCGAAGCTGATAATCCTCGTATGGCTTGCCGGATCGATATAGGTCTTTGTAGATTCCGCGGCGGTTGATAATCTTGGAGTCGACATCGTATTGGGCGTCTTCCTTTGGATCAGCCGGAATGTGATAGCAGCGCTCGAAGTTGCCTTTGATCTTTACAGCCCAGTCTTTGAAGGTGATAGACTTGCCACCCTCAATATCCACTTTATTGTGTGGGTAGATCCCCTGCTCGTTGAGGCTCGTAACCCATGTCAAAGCACTGTAGACAAGTCCGGTAATCTCAATGGCCGCGCCATCTCGTGGTGTACCGGGCTTTCCTTTGTTGCCTGCTTTCTCGCTCTCTCCCATCTTGTCCTGCCATGTCCCACAATTGGATTGACTTCCGCCGAAAACCAGGCCGGTCTCCCAATCAACCTTGATATCAATTTGAAACCCTTCGAACTTCATTTGCATATCAAGCTCCGAGCCAGCGTTGTACTCTCGGAAAGAAAGCCCCTGGGCGTGACGTTGGAATACTTCCTGGATCACCTCTGAAATTGTTGAGCTTTGGGAGTATGCTCTAGAGTCGTCAAATGGAAACCATGTATCATCGTAAGGAAGAAACCGCCTCGGGGTTTTCTCATTCAGAATTTCGAGACCATTAGGTGCCATTTTAGCGTAGTCCTGGATGGCCTGTAGCAAGAACCAAATTGAATCACGGGAGTTGTACCGCGGAAACTTGCCACTGCCGAGGAGGTTTGGAATCATACCATGCTTGAGCACACTCGCGAAAGCAAGAATATGCTCCTTGGCGTCGTTAAATCTTCCTGTGCATAGAAGCAGACCTCGAAGAGAAATAAAGACATCTCGACCCCAACACCTAGCCCAATCTGTTGCGAAATGTGGCAAGCCCGCTGCGAGACTTGGGACGTGTTTCACAGGCCATAGAGATGCCGAGTTGACGTACCCGGTTTGTTGCACACTAACCATGGCAAGCTGTTGGACGAACACCTGGCCCACCCTCACATCATTTCCGAGTAGCTGGATCCCTCGGTTCCAGGCGCCCACGTATGCCGTTTGGATAATGATAGCAAAGTAGCGAGGTAAAAGACCGTCTGGCAAATCACGAACAGCGTTGAATTTTGTTTCCAACCATTTGGCGGGCCCCTGGAGAGCAGCGTACTCGGACTTGTGCTCTGCATTTACCAAGCGTTTGACGATGTAATCGAGAGCCCATTGACCCTGTCTGAGGTGATCGCACAGTGGGTGCCCTAGGTTATTATATTTGATGATATCCTCGAGGACACTCCACCACCCCTGAAGGCCAGCATAGACAAGCGGCCCATGATTGGGAATGCTGTACACTCCATCTTGACCGCCGCTTGAATCCCGCTCTTCAGCGTCACAACGGTAGAGTACAAAATTCAGGTCAATCAGATTCAATTTTGAAAACGCCTCATCTGCACCTTGGGTAATGCTATCATTGTCAAGCCCGTCTGCAATCTCAAAGTTAGGTATAGACGTCTCAAAGAGGGCAATGGATCCCGGGACAAATGTGTCCAAGACTGATATGATGGTATCGTGATTCTTTTCTTCCACTCTAGTACCGTCGAACTTGAGCTTCTGACTGGGTAATCCTCGTAGATAGGCTGGGTCTGCTAGGGCATTTTCTTTATCGCCGTCGTCCTCCTGGACCTTGAGAAGCCAGGACCCAATAGGCTTAATCCGAGTAGCAGTAAGATGCGTAGGGGCGAGGATGGCACCGCTATCTTGACCTGGAAAAGCCGTATGCGCTATCAAGAATATGCCGTTTCGGGTCTGTGGATGCACTCTGTGCACAGTGATGTATTCACCGTCATGATGTACAAAAGTCTCGTCGTAACCGTGGACGCCCATCATTGTGTGAAGTTCATTGAGAAGCCGTTTGAGACCACAGATACCTTCAATATCGGCGAGTTCATCAATTGTAGGAGATTCTGGAAGCTCGGAAACGAAATATGGCCGAGTCTCATGTACAAGGTCTACTATCTGAGGATAGACCTCATCATAGCCCATGACGCTTCCGATCGCGGAGTCACACATTGCGACAAGAGCGGCGTTTGGCAACGTATCCCTGGCAGTTCTCTTTTGAGCCGGCATTTCGTTATCATGGGTACAATCCATGAAAAGCGCCGGAACTGATATAGGTCGGATGTGGCGAATGACTTCATTCTCGCTATCACCAACTTGCGATTTCGAGAAGTTTAGTCCTGGCGAAGGAAGGTCGAGTTCGAAACTGCCGATGGGGCGACCACCGTGACGGTGCACCAGCCGGCTGAGCTCTCCTGTGCTCCAAGCTTGCATGGCTTCACGAATAAGTGCATTGATACCAAGTCGCTTGACGAAGATGTAATCAACTTCTTCTGAGCCAGTGAAGAGTTCGGCAAAAATCGCCAGGTCGGGGCGAACTTTTCGTGCCTCATCAATCAGATGTTCAGCGACTACCAATGGAGTCGAATGGCAATTGTCAACTCGGAAGCCAGAGAAGTATTTGGCCATCAAGCGTGTGTATTTGGTCATGAAATCCCATAAAAATGGACTGTCATCGCGACAACTCCCGTACCGTAGTTTCACACAATCTCCCCAGACTATCACTTCTCTTCGCAGATATGCCCTAGAATCAGGGCCAGCATTGTCGCGCATAGCATCGGCATTCCAGATCCAGCCATTATTTGCGAGGGCCAGCGCTTTCGGGTCGTGCTTCTTAGTGATGTCGTTTAGAGGAAGCCTTGTGAAGTACGACTCTATCAGAGGACTTTCTTTAGTCACAGGTCCCAATTTTGGCCCATGGTCGTCAATTCTTAGGTATTTGATACGATTGAAGATTTGATCGTTGATCACAGACAAGTCTGAGTTGTACTCCTTGTAAAACGGCACGTTGACTACGTCGAGCAGTTTGCGTAGGGCACTTTCCACGGAAGCGAGGTCTGGAGGTGTCGAGCTAGACTCGCCGAAGAGCGCTGTAAGAATTGCTGCGCCGAATTGGACATCAACATTTCGCCCAAATCTTCCAAGTACCTGGTTAAAGGTAGGAATTCCGTTCTCACAAATGAGACTCGTTTGCTTTTCCAAAGACAACTGCTCGTAATTCTCGAGGCCGAGTCGCGCCCATCGCCCGCTTTTTAGATCGATATACTTAGACACTTTCCACTCGCCTAGTATAGCTTGGACATTAGCATCTACATCCACGACGTAGAACTCCCATAAGCGGATGTTTTTGAGGACATGCTCCTTCAATCCATCCATGACTGTTGTCAAGTCGTTAACCTTTCTGAGATCGGCTGGCAAACCGTACTCTTGCAGTTTTTGACCGAATTTCAACAGAGCAGTGTCCAGTTCTAACGCCGCCTCGAGCCAAGGAGATGTTTCAACGCTATAACCGGCCTCTGGATGTTCCTCAAGCCATTTGCTGTTATTGGCAGTGTGGTTCCAGACAACATCCGTGAGTGACAGAAGCGAGTATTCCTCTTCCATATTCTTGATCAACTTTCCGACATCATCCTCACCGTCCGGAAATGCTATGTCGTCAAATTGTAGCTGATCGAAGATGCTGTAGGGCGAATTTGAAGCCCCACGTTTCATCAACGGTGTAAAGTGAATCATATTGTACTTACGACGGGAAATGTTGCTCAGATATTTATGCCAATCATCAGGGTACTTCCCCATGAACTTAGAGTTAGTCGAGAATATCGATAACGCATTGAGAGACATGGCTCGACCGCCGAGACGGAGCGTAGGGGAGACATCTATGTAATGCGTCTGTGTTTTTGTTGATTCGGACGTTGAAATTGAAGTGATAGAGAAGTCTGGGAGAGGCGAGTAGGTCACGTAAAATTCAAATGACCCAGGACGCGTAACAGGGACATCAATCTGAATATTTCTGCTGAAGTCCGGAGACAGCCTGGTATAATTGCGTCAGCTAGGCTAGTGTAGAGAAAGAGGGATTTTCAGACTTACTTGAAACCCCGAAACGATGAACGATCAAACGACTTGCCGTTCTCAGGGATGTTCACCCAGAGTGTACCGTCCCTGCAAATCGAGCTGCTTCCCTCGATAACGAAACGGAGCGAGTATTTGAGATTGTCCGGCGGAGGCAGGTAGATGTACCCCCCGGGGACATCTGGAGAGCCGTCATCTCTGAGAGGAAGCAGATAGATAGATCCTTGAGACATGTCAAGCAGCGGAAAGTAGTGGAAAGCACCCCGAAATCGTCCCGTAGCTGAGGTCGATACAACGCAGTAGTTACTTGGAATTTGAAGAATGCCGCTGCGACAACCGATGAAGGGCTATTAGGCTGCACTCAGGCACTTCTCATAGAATCTAGCATACACTCAGCCACGAGCCATTTGAATTTAAAAATAAAGGAGAGGGAAAAGGGGAGGTTTACTTAACCGGTTCCTGAGCAACATCGCCCGATAACTAACCCCGCGGAGTATGATGACATCATGTAATCTGACAAGGACGGCCTAGACTTTTCAGCACAGACGCTCGTCAACCAAATTTTGACTACCAGCGCAGGAAACTTGCTAGAAATAGTATTCCGTAAACAGGGTTCATGGTGTCTCTATAATGGTCCAAGTCTATATGTGCACGCAAAACTCCCACGTCCCAAAACAATTTGTCGATACAGAAATGTTCACAGCTTGGCTTCCAAAAATGTCCGGTCCATGCCATCGCTTCCCTGTTCATCCACGCCATCGCTTCCCTGTTCATCCAATCCAGAAATTGCATGTGAAATCGGTTTGCTGCCAGAAATTAAAAACAAAAGTTGAGAATTAACAAATGACACGAATCCAAGAGGGTGAACATCTTAGTATTTACCGCTCAATGAAAGAGGGAATCTCTTCAACAGACATCTGGCCCTGGAGAACCCCTGCAAATGGTTAATATGGGACGCAAGTGGTAGGAACGGCAATGCTTACGATAAACCGCAGTAAACAGTGGGAATTCCTCTTCAAGTCCCTGCTTCTTTAGGAAGCTGTTTACCTCAGCTGCAGTCAACGTGCCTTGCAGCTTTTGGCCGTTTAATTCCGTCTCTTCGACTTGCTCGATTGTGAGCTTTCTTTCAATACTGAGCTTAGCACAGCGGAAATTTCGACCGCCGCTACAGCTTGTAATCAAGTCAGCAACACCGGCACTCTCTTCCGTGAAAGTCCGAGTATTTATGGTCGCTCCGAAAAACTGCTCGCCGAATTTGACCATCTCCAAAAGACCTAGTCGCATGATCGCAGCCTTTGCATTGTCCCCCCAGCCCATGCCAACGACCCAGCCCGCAGCGACTGCGACGACATTCTTGAGGGCGCCTCCTAAAGAAACACCGGCGACGTCACTCACCACATTGATGTGGAAATACGGGCGATGAAAGAGAGACTTGAGAACGCCGTGATCGATGGGAGGGAATTCGGAAGGTAAAGCCCGTAGTTTGACCCGTGAAAATTGTCCTGAAACATCTTTATGTTCGAAGTGCACGATATCATCGGTAGAGGCAGAGGGTGAACGGTTCGGAGTGGGAGCTTTAGAGTCAAAGTGTGGGGGATCGTAGCCGATGCTAGACTCGGACCATTTCTCCATGGCGACTTCGCTAGCAATGTTGGCACCAGATAGGGCACCGCAATAGATTCCCAGAATTTTGCCGATGGTTTCAGAGAAAAGGCTTATTCCCTCCTCGTTCACATCCACACCCTTGATGCAGGATACTCCACGCGCATACGGTAGTATCTTGCCTTTGATCTGCCCACAGATGTTGATGATAAACTGATGAGGCAGGTTGAAAACAAGAATGGTGCTGTCCTGAACAGCATCCACCAACGATGGATTGGCGTGCAAGTTCTTTGGAAGGGCAATTCCCGGAAGGTATTTAACATTCTCGTGTGTTTGATTGATCACATCTGTTAAGTTTTGCGGACCCTGACAGAGGGAAGATGAAGGATCGTAGTGTTTGGATGATTGCGGAACTACGACTTTCTCTTCGAAAACCCACATTTGGACATCCTCCTCAAAAACGGCGGGATTGCTGGCGGTATTCTCGGCGACAATCTTGGCGATAGCGGTACCCCTTTCTCAACATAAGCACGATGTCCCGTAGAAAAGTTGTTGGACGCAAGGTCGCAGTAGACATACCAGTTACCTGATCCCACAACAGTCACCTTGTGCTTGCGCTTGTACGGTCCGAGTGAGCCCATATTAAGTTGATATGTAGAGATTGACAACGAAGATAGCGAAGTCGTGGTCGAAAGGTATCGAAAGAAGATGGAGTTTAATGGTCGTGCGTGCTTAAATGTCGTTGAATGCGGCAAGGGCCTGGGGACGATTCGGAAGGACGGGTATTGTAGCCAGGGCCGGAACCGAGGTAGGATTGTGATTGCACGAGATTTGGAGGAGCAAGACAACAGAAGACACATTAACCACTCACAAGTTATTCGGCAAGCGTTATGGTGGCAAAGAAGCAAGACAATCGTCAGAAATTCTGGACAATTTGGCGGTTCTATTCTTATTTGCGAATAGAATGTGGATCTCCTTTGCCCCAACGATAGGGATGAACTAGTCCAGAAGCAGGGAATAGAGCAAATCAACGACAGGCGATCAGTTGTTGGGTTCGCTTGAATGAACGCCGGCCAAGCTTAGTGGTCCTGTGGCCTGGCTCAATCATCCACTTCAGTAATAAAGCGTCTTAAGATCGTAGATGAGGTCACGAGTCGCCCGGAATAGTACTCCGTACTCCGTCTCCCGACGCGGGGGTTCGAGGTCAGGTGGGCGGTGAACGAAGAGCGGCACAGAATTCTCTAGCCAGAAATTCCCAAGTCCACTAGGTTACGAGAAGCCCAGACTCAGTCTTCAAAGCGACATGGTAGGCCCATGTAGGATTGCGAAACGCGTATAACTCTAACATCTTGCTTAGGCTCCCATACGATCGGTTAAGAAACAGACGGCTCGCGCAAAGCCTGCTGTTGGAAGCAGAGTTTCTCTCCCCGCAAAACCGTCCCCTTTCGACGACGAGTTTCGAACGACTAAGAGAGATAAGCGCGTAATAAAGCACTCGAGTTTCGTCTCAAAAATTGAGAAGAGTTCGGCTAAGTCCAATAAACGGCGCCGAGCATCGAAGAAACTTGTTGCCAACCTCGAATCTTTAGCCGACGCCCTACCAGAAGCCGAGACGGCATTGACTGACCCCAGTCAGCTAAATATCATCAAACAAAAGACGCTGAAGCACAAACCCGGCGCTATGAAACGCAAGGAAAAGCTTGAGAGAACGGAACGTGATCGTTTTGCGAAGAATATGGCGCAAATGTCAAACATCCCCATAACGCCCACTCCTAGCTCAAATCCGGACCCTGCGGGTTCAGTGTCTAATCGATGGGCAGCGCTACGGGGTTTCATTTCTCAAACTATGGAACAACAGCCTGCGTTCAAGACAGCTAAGTGAGGACTTGCTGTGACTATCCTACACGAACCCCATCTCCCTATCAAGAGGGCGAGAGGGCATCACATCAAAAGGATACTGCATTCTGGATCTGGTGTGCCCGAGCGTATCCATTGTGCGTGGTGTAACACTACATTTCGGAGGCCGGCAACTACCATGAGCCCAAGCTTTTGGGTGCCGAGTCAATATTGAAAACCGATTGCGCCTGTTGAGGCCAAATGATAACTGCAAATCGAGGCTGAAAAGCCCATGCAGTTCTTTTTTCTAGATGGTTTGCATTGAGCAGCTACAGGGATAAATCTCAAATTAGCTTACCACTTACAGCGGTGATAGCCTTGTGTGTATTCATCCTGTTATGAAATAACTACAATAGAATACTCAAGACTGAAAGTGTCAGACTGTCAAGTTTTATCAATGTGGCTGTTGGCTCCACTAAAAAAGCGGGGGAGCTTTAAACGGGGAATTATGACGAGGTGGATCATTATTGCTCACCCGATCTTATCTCACGACCTCCTCACCTGCTGCTCCTGCCATCTTCTGCTTTACTTCCGCTTCTATCATAGACTGCTGCTACTCAACTTTATACATATCAGCTTCAACATTAGTACATATACCTACTACGGTGCCTCCCATGTTACGGTTGCCCTCATGGCCATGTCGGCCTCCCGCAATGCACGCTCTCCGCTATCGGCGCTCTCTCGTCCTCTATGCGCGTCGCGGATTTTCTAGCTCATCTGTCTCTTTCCCGACATCTTCACAGTTCAATAGATCCGATTTTACGAGCCAGCCATTTTCCGGCGTTTACGAACCCGGACTTCCCACATCTGGTCCCCTGGCTTCGACCCCAGCCTTCGGAGCTCCCCGGATTACCCCGAAGACATTAAAGCAGTACCTGGATCAGTTCGTTGTTGGACAAGATCGTGCAAAAAAAATTCTGAGTGTTGCGGTATATAATCATTACCAACGGGTGCAAGAGCTCAAAAGACGCGAGGCAGAGGCCGAGGAATTACTCGCCAAGCGTGCGCGTAGTGAATCCGTCGAGCACCATCCAGTTGAGGGTAAGCTTTGGGGTCCCGCATTGAGTACCCAGCTTCGATCTATTAAGAATGGCTTGCTAATGTAATCCCAAGATGAATTTCCAGGTCAACAACGCACCACCTACGTGTCTCCCGAGCCTCCTGTACAACCTCCTCCAGCCGCAGACAAGCCGGAACCGGACGATTTATCACAATTGCAATTAGAAAAATCCAATGTCCTTCTACTGGGACCTTCTGGAGTCGGAAAAACTCTTATGGCAAAGACATTAGCGAGAGTACTATCAGTCCCCTTCAGCATTTCCGACTGTACACCCTTCACACAGGCCGGCTATATCGGTGAAGACGCAGAAGTATGTGTACATAGGTTACTGGCTGCTGCGAACTACGATGTCGAACAGGCGGAGCGCGGAATCATAGTGCTGGATGAGATAGATAAGATCGCAGCAGCGAAAGTCAGCCATGGAAAAGACGTGAGCGGCGAAGGAGTGCAGCAAGCCCTCTTGAAGATCATAGAGGGGACAACTGTACAAGTCCAAGCGAAGCAAGAGCGAAGCGCTCCGCGGTCTACTGGCTCGCCAAGCTCAACAGCATACCCTTCCAGCAGCCCACTCGGCAATCCTTTTGCTACACCACCAGGCGGCGGTAACACGCCAAACAAGGGCGAGGTCTATAATGTCCGCACAGATAACATCTTGTTCATTTCTTCCGGCGCATTTGTCGGGCTACACAAGGTTGTCATGGATCGAATATCGCGGGGCTCAATGGGGTTTGGCCAACCAGTGCGGACGCCCCCGCTAACGTCTACAGAACGTTCGAATTCCTCTAACCTTACAGCTAATCAACCCATTCCCATTCTCCCCGGGTCCGAAGAAGAGGCCCTGTATAAGAAACATCTACCATTCTTCACTCCCCCCTCTGTCTCATCGCCTGATGCCGAGCCAACTTACTTCAACGCCCTTGACCTCCTCAATCCCACCGACCTCCAAAACTATGGCTTCATTCCCGAACTCGTCGGCCGCATTCCTGTTACCGCAGCCCTAGCAGCCCTCAGCCAACCACTCCTCGTCCGCATCCTCACAGAACCTCGTAACTCCCTAGTCGCCCAATACACAACCCTCTTCACCCTCTCCGGGATTGAACTCCGCTTCACAACCGCAGCCCTGCACAGAATCGCCGAGAATGCTTTCACGATGGGTACTGGCGCGCGCGCCCTCCGCACCGAAATGGAAACCATCCTCAGCGACGCTATGTTTGAAACACCGGGATCTAGTGTGAAATTCGTTCTGGTTACAGGGTCTGTCGCAGAGCGCAACGAGAAACCCATTTACCTTGGTCGTGGCCAGGGTGGACGATTCCATTCCCTAATTGCCGCTGATGAGGAGCAATGGGAGGCGAAGAAGCGACAGAAGAGGTTGAGAGAGGCGAAAGCAAAGGCACCTGCAGCAGGCTTCGAAGACTCGATATCCATGTCGACTTTTAGGGAGTATCGAAGCAAGGCATCTGGGTCATGAAGTTGAAGGCCCGGATCCTTTTATCGGGTTCATGATCATGCTCGGCCGCCACGGGTTCAACGTTTGCATATCATCCTTTTATAGCCTTCATCGTTAGGTATCGTTAATGTTAAGGAGCGCTTATGGGATCTGGATTGGTTTTTTCTCTTTAGTCATAAGTTTACGTACTTTAACTGTACTTTGCATGTCTTCAACGAAGATATCCCGAATTGTTAATATATATATCTGTTTGGGTTGTACTATCGAGAAACTATTCGTAACCCAGCAATAAAAAATGTGGTATCACCCGTAAGACGCATGAGCAGAAAGCCCCCCCTGGCACTTGTTCAATTCAATTCAATTCCAAAAAAAAAAAAAAAAAAAAAAAAAAAAAAAAAAATTAATAAATACCAGGAAGACACCGGATTGCTCCTTTGCAATAATGTGTGCCTGTATAAGAATAAGGTGAAAACGCTTAATGCGGTCCTCGTTGCTCACTGATATGGCTGCGCATATGTCTGACGCGGGTCGGGTACGGAAGGATTGATGGCCTTCGGGGTTCGTAGGGTACGCGAAAGGGAGTCTAACGATTCGGTTGGTAGCACTCCGGCATTATTGGACGTGGACCTGGTCTTCTCTTTCGTCAACCTAGCAAAGATAGACTTGTAATCGACTTCGTTCGCAGAGAAGAAATCATGGGAGCTACGTCGTATCTCAATATGGTGCCACTCGGACCACCTCTTCAGAGGATCTAAAGCTGTAACCATGACAAATCGACGAAAACGGTGTGCGTTGACCAAACTCCAACCGGCGAAAAACTCTGCTAGGTGGTCAGTGTTGCGATAGTGTTGGTTGGCGTTTTTTGGAACCTCCGGTGAGTCGTCCGCAGACCGAAAACCGTAGTTGGGGAGTTGGGATAAAGGTATCACGAGGTTTTCGTCATCTTCGGCGCTGGAAAGAGAGCCTTTGCTAGAAGGCGAAGCTAGTTTGTTAATCAGGTGGTATATTGCAAGCCAACTGGAGTCCTTGTTAGACAAGATGAAAAGTTGAGTACCGCTACAGATAACGAGATACATACCTGGGTTGTTTGGATCCATCGACATCTAACTGTTTCAGGACCCAATTCAGGACATCCGGACGGAACATCATCTTGTAGGTTCCTGGATATCTTTTCTTCACGTGGTCAGAGAACCAGTCCAAAATGATCATAGTCGCTTCCGGGTCGCGCGTCATGAAGTCCTCGGTTATCAGAAAGACAGCTCCATGAGGGAATAAACGCTGAAAATGTAGCGGACTATCGACGTATTGAAGTGGCCGCGAGAGGGAGACGTTCCAGAAACTGGTTGGCTTGCGAGTGAGGTCTTTGAGAGAAGGAACTCTGTGGTAGTCTATGAAAGATTCATGGAACTGTACAAGTGTTAGTCAAATGAAACGTCAGAAAGTCGAGCAACATACAAGAATAACGCCTTGCATGGTGTTTTCACTGCAAGTCATAACAAATCTTTCCCAATCTTCTTCCAGACGGTTGGAATACAATAGCTTAGTCTTAGGCTTCAGAAACTTGAAGATTAGATCCATTTCCCGTGTAACGTCTTCTGAAACCTCAGGGAACCAAATATAAACAATCACTTTCCGCTGAGATTTCTCCATACCGCCTTGCGTTGCTAGTGTCTCAAATGTGATCCCGAGCTGATTGCGGAAATAAGAATCGATATCACTTCTTGTTAGATCGAGTCCCGCCCCATTGTGATGCGGTGCGGGGCCCTGGGGGTGTCGAATATCAGGATCCATAGGTTCAATTGGCAAACTAACAGGAAGAGAATTCGCTGCCAAGGGTTGAGAACTAGATTTGCTTTGGACGGGGGGGCGTATCGGAACAGTTGCGTCTAGTGTTCCGGTGTCAAGAGAGGCTGTAGGTGAAGGTCGGATGTTTTCCTGTGCAACATCGAAGTTGCCTAATACTTTCACACCGCTTGGCCCAGTCACCTCTGAGGTGCTTGATTGACCGCTTGTGATTGTATTATTCATTTCTGTCAAATGTGAGTCGAGGTGTCTTACACGTAAATTTAAGCCACCCAGAGGCCCCAGACTGGTTCGCAAAGCAATGTTTAGATATCCATTCACAGTTCCGTTTCCATCGAGAAAGCTGAAGCTGGGAGAGCCGGCTGGATATGCAAGTAGGACTTCTGGGTCTTCAGAGCTTAGACGATGCAACTTGCTATTAAGCTGAGCTATCGCAATTAGATTATTTTGCCAGAGCTTTTCGGCTGCGTTGCGAATCTTGGGTTCAGTATCATCAAACCCCTCGACCCAGCCATTCGAGTGCTTGACATTTTTTGACGTCTAATGATCAAAAATATTAGCAAATTTACCGAATATTATGACAAGAGCAATGCAAAAAGTCCTCAGTCCACTTACATGATCACAAAGCTCATGGTATTCCTCCAGAGTGTACAAGTATCGGAACCACACCTCGATTGTATCGTGGACCTTTGTATACATGATATTCTTCAGAAAGTAACGTTGAATGCCACATAGCCTAGCACATCCGATCTCCTGTTTGTCTGGTCCGAAAAAAATCGTGACAAATATCTCACCATGGTTCCACCAGCGACCACCGTATTTGTTTGTGTATTTGGGCTTAAATGTCGGCTTCCTGGGAGGGAACTCTAGGCGGAATTCCCCAATTGGTGGCATCAATTCACCCCTCAATTCACCTTGGGCTGTAGGGTTCCTGGAAGTTCCGTAAGAGGTCTCGTTACGCTCCGGTCTCCAGATATTCCTCCCGCTATCGCTCACTCTAGGTGAAGTGATTGGCAATGCTTGTGATTGAGAAAGGGTCGGCGAGCCTATGGAAAATCCATTTCCATATCCGGTAGGATAGTTGTCGGCTGTATCCTTTCTGACTAGATTCAGTCGAGAGCTGCCTACCTGAGCCGGGTTGGCGGACTCCCAGTCAGACGGTCGTCTAAGATCTAGTTCGTGGATGTTAGGTGCGGGTTCGTTATACTTGGTCTTCTCATATCTTCGTTTCGTAGAAAGGTGTGTGAAATGTCTGGGTTCTTTGGGTATTTGAAGTTTTTTGGGTCGCATAGGATCCGCGGCCTTTGTCTGACCGTTTCCAAACCCCACGGGTGACTTGAGGGTTGATGGAACCAAGCCTCGCCTGGCCGGATGGACGTGATCATTCGAAGGGATCGACTTGGAGCCTGGATTGGGATGCCGCGGGATCGAGGCTTGAACAGTTGAAGCGCCTTTGATAATGCGATTTGCTCCCGTTGATTGAAGTTTGTGTCGTTTAGCCGCTCTTCTGCGTTTTCTCTTATTCCGATCCTCTTCAATTTGAGCCCACCTATCCTCCAGCGCAGCGACATCGAAGGCTGAATCTTGGCCAAGGGCGATTTTTCTTTTCTTCTCGTCCCATTCTAGTAAAGCCTCTTGACTATTGATGAAGGACTCCGCTGGTTCCCATGTACACCTGTCATCGGGGTACCCATCCCACTTGACCAGATAATTTAAGCCGTTCTCTGCGTCCTCGTACTCAGCCAGTATGGCTTCAACCTCATACTCAGATTGCTGCTCACTGCCGACAGTGGACGTAACAGAGATGTCATCATCACTGTCATTTCCCGTATCCATGTTACAGTTAGCACCCAAGGCGAGGCAACTGAAAGCCAGCAGGGAGACAATCCGACTCGTGCGCAATTGTTAGGTATGTATCAAAGAGACCTGTAGAAAGTGGAGCACTGAAAAGCCGTACGGAGTGAATTCAAAACAGGGATACGCCCTACATCGGAGTTTCGGGAGCATTGGCGTTTCCTTGATTGGGTTCTTTCTTAGCCTGCAGACTCAATGGTCTGGGTTCGCGCACAGAGCTGCATGTCTTTTTCTTCTTTGCCTTCAGAACAAGAAACAAAGGACATGAAACGGGCGGGGCACGTGATCCACTTACTAGGCCCAAAGGAGTTGTCGGCGGCCACTCAGCTCCTGCGACGAGACGGGAATTCGTAAGGAGCGAGAGCAACAACCTGGAGAGCCTCCTATCTTTCATTTACCCCTTACAAAAACGTCGTGTGAGTTCCTGTTTGGTTCCGTATCTTGTCTCGGTGATCCCGTCTAGGGTGCCTCTAACGTCGCTGGATTTCATAGTTGACTAACACGGCTGTGCCCCTCCAGAACTGAGTTTCCGTCCGTTGTCGTTTCTCGCCAGCTGCCTACGGCCACGTCGAATCTTCTCTCGCCCCAAAGCTTTACGTCTTGCATATAACGGAGCTCTACTAGCTCTTTCGCCCGTTCACCATGGCTAACGACGAATATGATGTAAGTTCCAGGGATATTGTTCTTCTAGAACCTGAACCCCTGCTAACTCAACTGCCTACTAGTTCCTCTTCAAAGGTAATGTTGCCACTGTCCGCCTGCCGCATGGCACCCGCTCGAAGGATTCCCTTGCGCCTTCAACACAACTAACATCGACGGCTTCGCATCTACAGTGGTACTCATTGGAGATTCCGGTGTTGGAAAGTCCAACCTGTTGAGTCGATTTACCCGCAACGAGTTCAACCTAGATTCCAAGTCCACCATTGGCGTTGAGTTCGCAACTCGCTCTATTCAGGTTGATTCCAAGACGATCAAGGCTCAGATCTGGGATACTGCTGGTCAGGAACGTTATCGTGCTATTACATCTGCCTACTACCGGGGTGCCGTCGGTGCGCTCCTCGTTTACGATATCAGCAAGCATCAGACCTATGACAACGTCAATCGGTGGTTGAAGGAACTCCGCGATCACGCTGATTCCAACATTGTTATCATGCTGGTCGGTAACAAGAGTGATTTGAGACATCTACGAGCTGTCCCCACAGAGGAGGCCAAGCAATTTGCGAGTGCGTTCATGCTACATTACGTTTCAGAAGACTAGTGTGAGAGGCTGACCGTCATTAGGCGAGAACAACCTCTCCTTTATCGAAACATCCGCCCTGGATGCTAGCAATGTCGAGCTTGCTTTCCAGAACATTCTGACAGGTACGGCTTCAAAATCAGTCATATTGTTTAAGACATTCTGACAGTTACGTGTTATAGAAATCTACCGCATTGTGTCCAGCAAGGCCCTTGAGGGCGAATCTGGTCAGACATCTGTTGGAGAGCGTCGTCAAGTGATCGACATTCAACATACCCAGGACACCGAGAACAAATCGGGATGCTGTTAAATATATCAAATTATGTTCCATGCCCACCGCGACGAGTCTTGAATTTGTGATGAGATAATCGATTCCTCTTGACGTTTCTTTTTGCCTCTTAATTGGCCTCGGCAGAGATGTTACACAACAGGGACATTGTTGGGAACGTATACGAGGATATGGGCATTGTATGGCGATGTCTCTTGGACCTGACACTATCCCGGACACGCTAATGTGTCAATTTTTACCTTGAGTTCCTTTAACAGGCCTTTATTTTTCCAGCTTGATGAAAATGATATTTCCACCCCAATTATCTTGTTCATCTCATTCAATTCCCTTCTACAAGATTTTTTCCCCATACTTTATGCCGTGGGCTTAGTTCCCCGAGGTCTTTTTTGACATTCTTGTTGCTGGCGTCCGTGAAGTGGCTTCGCAGTCTATATGCGGTTATGTTTGTACCTATGCCTTAACAATACGAATGAGAGCTCTCGTTTTGAAGTAAAAGAGCAAGTACTAGCACGAGTGAAGTGAAAAAAGACAGGTTCATGGTTCGAGACCGGTCGATCGATCTGAAACGTCTATACATTCTCAGCGAAGTACATCATATAAAGTTCTTCAACAAGGTTCAACCAGGGCCGTTGCCACATTGGGAATTATAAAGCTCCCCATGCACGGAATAGATATCGCAAATTCGGAGGAGTAGGCTAGATAGATGTCGGAAAATAGACTGTACGCTGTAACACGCTCAAGGCTCCAGCCGCAAGTCCGGAAACTCAACTTATCTCCGCAGGATTACATAATGCCAGATCGATCCGTAAAAAATTCTGGACCTTTTCGCCTTGAATATTCCTTCGCTATCACTTCACATGGATTGACAAAGCTCATACTGGCCTTCACAGTCCTCGCATCATTATTTCGGCTCTTGGCTAGTTCCTGAACCCAGGGAACTCTCTAGACATGCAGGCTATGCGCAACGACGCGAAAGATACAGCTTTGAACGCTGTATCTGAGAAGCCGATAGCTCCTCCGCAATTGCAGCAAACGAACAGTTCATGGACGCATCTGGTAGCTGGCGCGTAAGCAAATTCCATTCAAAGTTCTTACCGGAACGGAATACTGACTTCGATCCAGCGCTGGCGGCATGGCAACTGCCCTCCTCACCTCCCCCCTTGACGTCCTCCGAACACGATTACAATCCGACTTCTACCGCTCCCAACTCAAATCTACTATTTCCGCCTCACATGCCCGCCCCTCTCTAGCGAGATCCTTTATCCAACATTTTAGCGAAACGTTTGAAATTCTCTTCTCCATCCACCGAGTCGAAGGCTGGCGGAGCTTATTCCGCGGCCTGGGACCTAGTCTCACAGGTGTTGTCCCGGCGACAGCAATCAAGTTTTACGCTTACGGGAACTGCAAACGTCTCTATCCGCAGCTTTTAGGGCTCAATAAAGATGCAACAATAACACATGCGCTGTCCGCTGCCACCGCAGGCGTTGTAACGGGGACAGCGACGAATCCGATATGGCTAGTCAAAACGAGGCTACAACTTGACAGGTCCCATGTGAACAGTGACGGGTCTATCCGGCCGCCGCAATACCGGAATAGTATGGACTGCGTAAAGCAGGTTATTCGGAAGGAGGGCGTTAAGGGTCTCTATCGGGGACTCATGGCGAGTTATCTGGGAGTCATTGAGACGACATTGCATCTTGCATCGTACGAGCGGATAAAGGTCATGGTTGCGCATCATTATGAGCGACAGGGAAAGACTCAGTCAAGCGAGTTGACACAGGGATTGATTCTCAGCGGTGCAGCTGGTGTTTCCAAGCTCCTTGCTGTTCTAATCGCATATCCCCACGAGGTACGTTCCTGCCAGCCTCCTCATATTCAATCTCCCATGGACTCACTAACAATTACAGGTCCTCCGAACCCGCCTTCGACAAGCCCCCATGGCCAACGGCCGCCAGAAATACACAGGTGTTATGCAGTGCCTGCGCCTAATGGTCAAGGAAGAAGGTGTTATTGCGCTATACGGTGGCCTGACCGCACACATGATCCGAACGGTTCCTTCTGCCGCCATCACACTGGGCACGTACGAGCTAGTACTCAAGCTTCTGAGTGGGACTTCGATGTCATAAAATCAAATCCTGGATCTGACTCCGGGGGGAGCGCGATTACGATGATCGGCGAGGATGAGAACTGTATATTACGACTGTAAAACATGTACTATAGACGGGGTAAATTTAGAGGTCTTTTAATTATTAATAATATACCCTTCTTTCAGGATATGTTCGGTTTTGAGGGCGCACTTGGGGGGTTGATGTTCTATTTGATTTGCGGTGCTTACTTTGCGGTACTAACTCAAAACTCGAACAATATAGAGAAGATACTAGTACGACTCCCAGATACTCTATCACTGCCTCGAACATCCTCGACAAGATCCACAGCCAGTTTGAACAAACAAACTCAATCGTTGACTCTACACTGATGCAATCCCGAGCTCACAATCTGCAATAGCAGCCCGGAACTCCCCGATGTCATCGCCTCGCTCTTTGATGACCCATTCCAGCGTGTCTCCAAATGTCTCGCCATTCTCGCGGAACCAGTCGCCCAGCGAGAGCACAAATGTCTCGACTTGCTCCTTCAGCGGACAGTGTTCCCGAAGCCAGAGAACTTGTCCAGGGTCTAGCTTCATCATATCCTGTACAACATAGTAATGCGGGATTTCGTCTCCCCAACCTTCTGCACCGGGTTCGTGGAAGATGTCGTTCCGGAAGCGGGAGCGGTATTTGGCGGAGGGGTTAGTGAAAGTAGAGGAGTGGTTTATGTGAAAGTGCTGGTCTGGTGTTGGGTTAGGGTCGGAGTTAGGGTCGAAGAAGCCGTTTGGTATTGAGGTGTTGTTTGTAGGGTAGTTGAGGTGGATGTTGAAAAGAAGCTGGGCGTTGCTTTCTGGATACCGTTTCCGGAACTTTCGCTGGATAGTACCGTTGCTCGGGCAGATGTGGTTTTGGACAACGTCACTTATGATCAAGCGCATGTCTTCGACCTCGGATAGTTCAGATGTCGACCAGTTGTGAAGGAGCTGTGTGCGCTCGACGACGATGTTCCGCAGATTCCGGCTATAGCGGTCGTAGTCGCGCGTATGGAATGCACGATCGTAAAGCCAGAGACGGTATACAGCGCGCCGCAGACGGAATCGCTCTTCATCAGTGATGGAACGACGATTCTCGAAGTCGAGCTTCCACTTCTTGATGGGGTAGATGGCCTCCCATTTCTGAGCGACTCTGCCGATATGAACAACTTGCTTGAAAAGGGACATGGTCAAAGGCGCTGTACGTGTCAAATAGGCAGGTTGGCTCGTGTTCTGTGTCACTATCTGAATTATATCATCGATAGGCCCGAATTCGTGTCGTGCGACGTTCATGAGGATCTGGAGCTTGTTCGATCGATTAAGGACCTCGCGAAACCGACGGCATGTCAGGGCCAAGTTCAAGACATCGGAGATAGATTCGCACGACCGAGATATATGGAGCAGAAGCTCCGTGGCTAGATAGTAGAAGGACATTGCTTTGTAGGTACTAATATCAGATTCGTTAGCAGTCAATGGCAGTAGAAATGTGAATTGAATTGTACCGATTAGTTTGATTTCCTTTATTTTGGGATAGGGTTTTCAAGGTCCAACGATATATCTTGATCTTCGTTTGTATGAGATGATTACTAGACGAGGGTTGTTATAGCAGTAGATCCACTGCGGCAATGAACAGTGTATGACTCCTAAGCTGCGACCCCTCCTTTGGGGGCATTGAGAACGAGAAAAGGCTGGGGCATGACAAATGTGCTAGGTAACAATTGATATTGATGGGCACGGGCGACCCGTAGCCACAGAGGGCTGAATTGCGAAGAAGATGCCATGTTGGCCGAGTGTGTCAGGGTCCAGCAGCCTGAGGCGAGTCCAAGCTCCTTGATGGTTAAGAAGCACGCGACTGCTTATCTAATCTGCTTGTAAAGCACTTATCGCAAGATCATCATTCGCAGGGACACTTGGAACCTACCCTACATAGAACGCTCTCACTCGAAAACCAAAGTAGTTGGATTGTTGAGATGAAAACATGTTGGATCGAAACTTTTGATATTAAACCACACCAGACGCCTTGATAAGACCATAAATACGAATCCCTCACATGCATCTTTCGAGGATATCAAGTCTAAGAGTACATCAAGCAAACATAGAAATTCGAAACAGTGGCACTGATCACCCAAAGAGGGCTCGGGTATCCAGCGCACCAGGTTTCCGCTCACCCTGTCCCAACTGCAAGTTTGAACGCTTGGACAGCCGCTCGGTTTGTACATCTCTCCGGTTGGCGTATCGCGCTGCCTTGTTTACCCGAATGTCCCGACGGACCTGGTTCGGGCTCACGTACTCCTTGTTCTCGTAGATGACGGGACCGCCAAAGCTACCCTCCAGGATGACAATAGGTGTCAGGACAAATCGAGGGCCAATCTCCACGAGGGATAGCTCTGGACCATCCTTGCCCTTGTTCGCAGGCTTGCTCGTCTCTTCCTCTCCATCCTTCTTCTTGTTCCCGTTTTCTGACTCTCTGATTTCATAGATCCGGATCCAAATTTTGCCGTCGACACCGTAGATTCCGATGACACGGTCAATGAAGGGCTTCATTCCCTTGACACCACGCTGGGGGACACAGAAAACCCCACGAAGCATCTCTCTGATAAGACCGCGGTACTCGTTTCCAGGCTGGCTCATCAACGGACCTTGCTCATCAAACGACTTATCGAAGACCACGATACCCCGACCACCCTTCAAGCAGTTTCCAGCGAAACCGGTATTCAATTCTGCCATAGTGTGCAAGTTGTTGACGTGGAACTTAATCGTAGGGCCATTCGGAGGCCGCGAAAGCCACAGGTAGAGATCTTGACCGTTCTTCTTGGCCTCAAGGAAGAAAATTACGTTGCAGGAGTGTAGGTCGGCGAGGGAGTTCAGGAGCAGATTGTAACCGGCGGCCTTCTTCTTTGAGTCCAATTTGCTTTCCTTATGTGTGTGGGGGAGCAATGAAGTGAGATCGGCCAGGAGATGTCGGTGTCTAGGTTCGAAAAGATGTCAGTTATTCTAACTCTGCTAATACTCGTGGTGATAGGGAACATACCGAGATGTGACACCTCGCGAAGTTAGCATGAGCACACGAGTCTTAGGCATAAGCCCAGCAGCGAGCTGCTTCTTTGCGATTTCCAGGGCATTTTCCTCTTCATCATCCTCGCTATCGCTGGTATCGTCGGCGTCGGCTAGTTCGTCCATCATAACATCTTCTTCGTCCCGGTCCGAATCCTGGTCTCTCGCAAGCTGTCGCGCCTGCTTCTTCGACACTGTCTTATAAACGGAAGCCATTTTCAGACGGAAATATGTGAAGATAAAAAAATTGGGTCTGTTGGTTGCGGGCAAAAAGCTTCTGCGGAAACATAAAATTTGGGGCAGAATAATTTTTAGTCCACCGCCTCGACCGATGTCTTAGTCACGTGATGTGTCCAAAAATGAAAATGGTAAGTGTAATCGTTCACGTAGACTATAGTACAATTTGCAATTCGTGCGAGTATACTGTGATTTTTTGGCTGATTCATGGAAGATTACTCGGGTTGATAGTGGTAAGCTTTACAAAGTTGGTAGCAAATATGAAAACCTTACGAGTTTGGACCTTGCCATTCAGATATATATCTAACCGGTAGAGTCTATCAACGAAAAGTTGAGAAATTCAAGTATGACGATAGGGATTCCTGCATGATAATTCTAGTAAACTACCTTGAGATATTCTGAGCACGTATACTTGTTTAAACAGACATTTGTCTCTTGAGCAATTGATCGATCATCAATTTCAAGCTAAAAGTAAGCGAAGAGCAAGAAGATTGCAACATGGGATAGAGCATCGAGGAGATATGTACCAATCAGTGGAATATTAACTAAGAGAAGGCGTCCAGGACGTGTGCAAGGCGGCTGAAACCTTCCTGGGCGATTTTGGTCCCAGCAAGCCGATTCGCGAAGGCTAGCTTTTGCGAGAGCGTCCAAGTATCTTTCCTACAGATTAGTCCATACAGCATGCCGGCAATCAATGTATCTCCTGCACCAATAGTGCTGGAAGTGTGTCAGCTAAAGCCGTTTTGTGTTGACATCGGACTCTTGATGTATAACGTACTCGACAACTTGAAAATCAGGAGGTTTATAAGCTGGGCTATGTACGATGCTTCCAGTCTTAGGCTCAAGAGCTGCCGCTCCATCCTGGCCCCAGGAACAGCACAGTAGGGACCTAGCGAACTTCATTAGCACCATCTAGTAGGATCGTTAGGAGACCTTGTACGCTTTGCTTGCTAGAAGCGATTGTTCTCGAACACATTCTTCGGCCGAATTGTACTCATTATTCTAATATTTCAGCAAAGGCCGTAGGGATATAAAGTAAATGAGGGTCTTACCTGTGCCCAACTCTTCGAGTAGAAGACTACATCCACTTCTCCCGCAAGTTCTTGGAGCCCTGGTCGCCCTGGTTTCTCGACTTCCACACTGATCACAACACCTGGAAATCGGTCTCGCGCATGGCGTATACAGGTGAGAGTGACATCCGGCATGCGGCCCTGTAGTGCAATGCTGTAAGCGGGAAAATTTCCCAGGGAAATGAACCAACAGAAACAAACGAACCTCGAAATGGAACCATAGAGGCACATGGCCCAGCTCATCGGTGATACGCTTGAATTCCGCTAATGTCATCTCAGGTAGTTCATTGTAGTTGACGATTGTTCTGCTGCCAGACGACTGGCTCTTGATGATGTAGCTTGACGCCGGCTGCTGGTACTCTTCTCGATAAATGCAATGGCTTAGCGATACATTGGGCTCTAAAGCATGTCTAATCTGCTGGGTGGCGAGAGAAGAGCGCGCAGGGAGAAGTGCAACAAGGTTCAGTGGGACTTGCGCAGCTGGCGAACTTTGTGCTATAAGTTGCTGTAGAACCTCCAAGCTATTCGGACAATTACCTCCTCTTCTATGAGAGATGGAGGAAGCGCGTAATTTCTCGTCCTCTTCCGGGTAATGGGGTGTTCTTGTGTTGTGAGCAAATGCCGCTCGACCCTAGATGACGGGAATTGACTGACGTTAAAATTGTATCGACGTAGCATGCCCCTACTGCGACTAATGACATCGTGCGAAGAGGGTTTGTAGACCTTGAGAGTCGAGATGAGAACTTTGAACAGCTGAAGTGGAGGTAGGTAGTTGGAAGAAAAACGAAAACATCACTTGGAGCTGACACTGGAGAATGTCATACCTTCCTTGTGGGTAGGACGACCCACAAAGACAATCTACAACGAGGGCTGGAACAGCGAATCCGGAGCTCTCAGTGTCTTTCCAAATTCCATTGATCTAGAAAATCTATCAATTACCGCGCAAACTGTGGTTCGAGATATAGATAAGTACAAGGCCGACCAAAACCTTTCATGACAAATATTGGAAATACTAATTTAATCATGACCTAGCCTGCCTCTTCTAGACATCAAAACGACAAGCCGAGAACGTAGGATTAGGGCCATTTATGAGGGTTCCCATGGTATAGATACCGTTCAGCGCTTTCCATTTTACCTAATTGGGGCCTAATAACACACGACACAAGCACGAAGCATCGACCCCCAAGAGATCCATATCTTGTTATACGTAAACATAAGTACCGACTAAGTACCCAATAATCAAACACGTGCACATAGATAACTCCAAGACCCAAGCCTCGCATTGCCCATGAATAACTCCACTATCGACAGCAAAATCAGTGGTCTGCCTCAAATTGCCTTATTCGATGCTTGGAATTGGGTGGGAAGATGAATCACCCTGTCCAGCACGGCGGCTATTCCGATTTCCTTGTCCGTTTCCATGTCCATTTCTTGTGCCAGGGCCAGTGTTATCACCAGTTCACCTTCTGCCTGAGTTTCCGAACCACTTTGGCGTCTCCGGCACCCGGGTATGCTGGCGGCTTTCGTTCGCCTTAGCTTCTGGTATGACGCTTGGAAGGGTTGGATGGACGGACTTTCGTCCACGTTTCCTGGATGATCTTGAGCCGTTGAGATCATGTGTCTGAAATGAAGCCCCCGGTGTTATTTGTGCATTGAACCGAACAGAATCTTGGCGACTAGGGCCGCCGAAGACACTTCTGCCGGAGAGAGGAGGCGTGTGCTCCGCACGAGACAGACTGAAGCTCTCAAACGATGAAGGCGGAGTGTTGGGTCGCGCTGAGGTTGTTTGACTATGGTCAGACCCGGTACGATCTTGAGTAGAAGATTGGGATTGGGTTGAAGTGTTCGGACTTGGGCGTCCGCGTAGAGGATGAGACTGACCCGAGGACACAGATGTAATCGGTCTGTTGGAGTTTGTGCTAGTTATCTGCCCGCGACTATGGTATGAAGACGGGGCAAGATGAGGCGCATCGGCCTTTGGACCTCTTGGAGGAACACGAGCTACCCCTGGTATCTGGGATGAGCTGTATTGGGTTGAGCTTGGAGGTGTAGGCTCAACTCGGATTCTACCGGACTGCCGAGATGCAAGAGGTGTGATTGGAAACGGCGTGGGAGTTTGATTAGCAACCCGGACCGGAGAGTTTTCAAGGAATATGCCCGTCTCAGACTCCCAGTCGTCCAAATTATCGTCCGTGAGGCTTCTCTCCGGGGTCTTCTCGCGTGCCTCCTCGAGTTCTGTAATGCTGCTTTCTCTGTCCTGGCGATCTTGTATAACCTCCTCGGCGAGTGCCTTGAGGGTTCGGAAAAGACTTCTAGTTAGTAGAGAGATTTGTTAGTACTAGGTCACTCAATGCACGGTGAACAAGAAGCATACCTTAGTGCACCAGCCGAGTAGACACCTCTACCCAGCATCTCTGAAAGCTGGTTGAAGTCGGGAGTGCGAGTGTTTGTTTGTGAAAAGATGGCAAGAAGCATATACTTGTCTCGTCTGTGATCCCATTTGATTGAAGGGAGTCGATGCTTGGGTTTTGAGACACTGGTGGCTTTCTCTCGTGATGCTGAAGCCACGGATGACTTGGAGCTGCGAGGTTTCGCCATTTTAGGTTGAGGGATACAGTGTTTGGAAGAATTTAGGGGACAGAAATGTTAAATTGGGCGAATGAGGGTGTTTGAAGTAGGTTGAGAGAGAAGGGGAAACCGAGAAAGACATCGCGTCGACTAGGCTGCGTCGCCAAAACCGCGTGGAAAAGGCGCGCGAGATCGCCCATAAACGCGAAGGGAAGATAAAAGAGAGCAAAAAAGTAATGAGGCCATTTTTGACTCGTCGTGGACGATTCCCCGGTGGCGTCAGCGACGGATTGTCTGATACACATGTCTGATGCGTTGAAGGAGCAGTCCGTTGAGCCCGTCCATGAACATGCCTTCGAGCAGTATTGCCTAAGCATGGGACCAACTGGCAGGTGCGTTTGTCTTGTTCAATGGCCTTCTGACCGAAAACTGACTTGATGGAGGTGTCAAGACTTTGAAGCTCCGACGTTTTCTCAAAGGCCGACGAAAATGAGTTGGGCTGAGACATTTCTGAGCAGTCATCTTGAACCAGGGAAAGTTGATGATTTTGATTCCTTTGACAGCCTCTCAAGCCAGCTAGATTGCAGGGTCTCCACAGAAATGGCCATCGTTGTTGGGAAACTTTGTTTGTTTCTCAGGAATTTCCCCTGTCTCCTGGACAGGGTGGGGAGGGGCAGTGGGCAGCGTACATATGCAGGTAGCCACACCCTCAAAACAAAAAAGCCAATGTTGGTTCTTATGACACCAGCATTCTTAAGACGCCAATTATTTCATTCAGTTGGCTCTGCATGTCCTGGATTTAATCAGGTTTCTAGTTTTTCGGCATATGATTCGCGGTGCATCAGGGCAAGAATATCCACGTGACACAGCATCGCCGTCATGAGAGAGGATCAGGCTGGATTCTAGAACGAAAGATGGCTTTGCCGGACACAGCGTTGTTTGTATCTGAATGATTCCATTGATAGAGGCTGCTGGGGAAGTGGGACTCTCCAAACTCTTTGAGATGCTGATGTATGCAGCCTTCCAGTCAGAGCGCCACCACAGGAGACTACCTATGGGAGCTCTACACGCCCGAATTTTCTGGAATAGAATCCCTAAACTTCTTTGTTAGAAGTAATGTCATCCTTCCAGTGACGTACCTGTTTGGATAAAGCCTACCATGTTGGAAAATGAGATATATAGGCAGCTGTGCACCCCAGTTTAGCGTTCTTCAATTTCATGAATCTCAACCACCTTGCACCTCAACTCCGAGAGAAATCTGATCAAACTCCTTTCCCAAACGTTTACATCATACCTTCACAATGTCACTTCTGAAGGTTGTCGGCCGCTCGTCCCCCATGAAGGACTCTGCTCCAATGCCCACTACCCGACGCAGCAAGAGCATGCCAACGGATAGCCCAGGAGCCAAGTTCCTCTATACCATCATCAAGCAGCTCGATCTCAAAGGCGTAAGTCCCCAGCACCTCCAAGAGTCCGTCAATTTATTCGTTGCTAACCATGAAGCAGATCGACTGGAGTCTAGTCGCCTCCCAGCTCGAGATCTCCAACGGCCACGCCGCCCGCATGCGCTACCACCGCTTCCGAAAACAGATGGAAGGGATAACCAGCAAGCCACGCAAGAAGGACGCGAACAAATTATCCAAGCCTGGCACGGGCTTCAGCAAAGGAGACCTACTGCAACATGATACCTCCCCGGAGCCTTCGCAGTCGGTGAAATCCGAACCGCTCAACGGATCGAACCCCTATATCAAAACCGAACAGGCCAGCACATCGAACCCGTATATCAAGTCCGAACCACGCAGTGCATCCGGCTCGCATATCAGGTCCGAGCCGTACCCCTACCCGTCTTCAAGTCTAGACAATATCCCGCATGTCATGTCGGACTCGTTCTATCACTGTTCTCCGCAACCCGGTTCAAGCGCTTACACCCGAATGGCCGTGACACCTGAGATGATTTATTCGCCGATGCCAATCTATCCACCCATCACTACGGGATTTCATCGAGCCTATGGCTCCCCGGTTCCTTGGACGCCTGTTAAGGTTGAGCCGAAGATCGAATTTAAGGAAGAGGTAAAGATGGAGGAGACACCGGGGGGGTTGATGGACTACGAGGGCGAGGCTGATATGTAGCGTCTACTGGACGTATGATTAGGGGTTGATATTACCGTAAAGAGTTAAAGTAGATTTCTGTTTGATTTAGAGGTCATACTGGCGGAGTTTACTTATAGATTTGGTTTGGGATGTTTTTGCTTTGCTGCGATGGTTTTTCACTTCAGTATGATAGTTCTAGAATAATTCAAATTTCCTCATGACTGTTGGCTCATATCAAAGCTGATATTTTCTCCCTATGTGTGTTGAAGAGAGTGTACTGTAAATCCGCATTCCCCGCTCTAGTGTTCCTGTCACTGAGACAATTACTCTAACAGATCTTAGATTAGCTGCTTTAAGAATCTCTCAAAGATTTCCCCGTTGACTCTCACTTCCTCAGTGTGGACTTCTATTGTGTTCCATTTCTTATCTTCTCCTCTCTTACAACCTCCTACTCTCCTCTCCAGTACTCTCTCACTTCCTCCATCACCTCAAACTTCCCAACATCCTCAACCATAAACTTTGAACATCTCAACATACCGGTCTCTACTGATCTTCACCTTCTTAAACCAATAACCATGACAACCAAGTCTGCCGCGAACCCCGCCGGGTTTGAGGACATCCCGCCCCAGGACATCCGCTTCGGCTTCGAGTGTCTCAGAAACATTGAAGCTGATGGAAAGGCAAGTCTTCTTGGAGTCCCCCTCCAAATACTACACATGTGCTGACATATGTAGTACAGGTTAACCTTACTGGAATCAAAGATGCTATGGGCTACTCCAACGTAAACTCAGTCGGCAACCGTTTCCGAGAACTCCGCAAGCGCTATGGATTCGCCACCCTCGAATGCAAGACAGGAGCCAGCGTCTCTCCTCAGAAGTCTGCTACTACTACCGCAGAGGGCACTCCAACTAAGCGCGCTGCAGCCAAACCTAGGAAGACTGCTGTGCGCAAGGGGGCTAAAGTCTCGACCAGCACGCCTATTCCAGCTACCAAGCCTGTTCCTAACACGGAGGAATCGGAGGACATGGATACAGCTTCGATTAAGGCAGAAGACGGTGATGACTCGGATCAGAACAGTTAGTTTTACTCTTGTTTTCCTTTTGTGGCTGTGGCCTGGGTGTATAGAGGCTAATCTTTGGATTAGTGAAGCAAGAGGAGATGTAGTCTGTCCTTCCGCGTTCGCGTCCCCAGATGAGTGACCGGCTCTTCTACTACTACTACGGTGTCTTGTTGCTGGCCTTTTCTTACCATTTCGAAGTTTGGACACGGCTCTTTGGTTCTTTTACGGTCCTTGATGCATACTATGAGTTGGAAATGGGGATTGGGAATTGACGGTGGATACTGGAGGCTCGCAACATGGGAGTTTGTTTTTATTTTACTTCATGCATGGTCATCTGTGCCTTTGCAGGTTTATTCAAGACGGCGTCTCAGTATGTCCTGATCTTCTCCAATGTAGTAGATCGCAATTGAAGCCATTAAAAAACCCAATCGCAGTAGTTGTACCCATAATCCTTGGAGCATATCGCGTATATCTCACAGCTATGATGTTGACTAAGTGGGTATTTGTTTGTATTGTTGAGCTAAAGTAGACCTGGTTGTTAGAGGAAATCTATAGACTAGAGTAGATATATCGAGATATATAGGCAAAGGGTAAACAGTATTCAAGCTGTGTAAGACTGAAAAGACAGCCACACTGCCTATTATACTCTCTGAGAACAAAAGAAAGTCCCTCTCCAGGTGAATGCCGGCTACACATTTTAAGATCTTTCAATGCCAACCCCCCATAAATGCAACCCAGAGCAGTAACACTTCTCCCATCACACTGACAAGACCATTCCATAGCAACAAATCCTGGATATAGAATGAACAGCTCATAGCAAGTTTTCCCTCTCTATTCTCCTTTTTCACCCCTCACCCCTAGCAAGACATACCATTAACTCACTCTCACATTCTTGATTACAGCCACATCTTCTTCCCTTGCAGTCCTGTCCCATCGTCTAATCCTCTTCGTCCATCCACACAGCGACAGACTTTTCAACCTATTTCCGAAATTCATCTACGACTCAAAATCACAGATCATCTATCTATCGAGTATGTCCTGGATGGCTTGAACACAGTTTACCCTTTGCCCATATATCTCCTTATATCTAATCTAGTCTATGGACTTCCTCTAACAACCAAATCTACTTCAGCTCAACAACACAAACAAATACCCGCTCAGTCAACATAATAACTTACAATGTCGGCCCCAACCGGAGAAACTATTTCCTTCCTTCTCAGCTGCGTTAAACACGCGGGAAAAAAGGTAAGCCAGCCGCGCTTTCTCGCCCCATTTCCATCTCGATGGTTACCAACAAGAGTACCCTATATTCCATGAGCCAGACAAAATCAGCTAATAGACCTACAAAAAGGTTGACTTTGCCGCTGTCGCAAAGGAGTGTGGCATCGTTACTACAGCGGCTGCGTACGTATAATCCCATTCCTCTCTTTCTCCACTATCAGTGTCTATGAGGGCTGACAAAAGCAAACTATAGATCAAAGCGCTACTCCCGCCTCCTAAAGTCTCCCTATGCCAACGGCGGCGCTGGTGCCAGCGCCAGCAACACCGGGGAGACCCAGGCCGATAATGAGAACGCAGGGGAGCAAGCTCAGGATTCAGATGGAGTGGCACCGACGACGCCCAAGGCTACTCGCAAGCGCAAGGCCCCTGCTACAAAGACAAATACGGGTGACGGTCAGCCTGCTAAGAAGAGAGGCAAGGGGAATGGGAAGGCTGCAGCTGGAAAGGCGAAGAAAGCGGTGAAAGAAGAAGAGAGCGACGAAGGAAGTGATGAGATGGAGTACATCAAGTCTGAGGATGAAGACGATATTGATGAGATGGACAGGGTTTTGGATGAGGAAGATGATTCTTCATGGTCTGCTTGAGTGCATCAGACAGTTAACCTGGGACTTTCTGGGACCTTTTGGGGGCAGAAGTATTCTTGACTCGCCCCTAGCTAAGTTTTTGTTTCTTGAAGTTTCGTTCTCGACGTGTCACTCGACCAACGTTGCTACTACGCTTTTTCCTGTCCCTGACAAGGTAGCAGGATTGCACGGCATTTACTGGGAGCATTAAGTAACAGGGGAATAATAAGAGCCGATTGAAGCCGTCCATCACATTATTCATATTAATATGTAAACTTAGAGTAGCCAGGAACATTGCTCAGTGGGTATCTGTAACTAACAAGGGAAACCGGAAATAGGAAAAAAGACATCGCTTCCTCATATATATCAACAAAATGGCAAAGGGTACATGAGTATTTGAGAATCTCAAGGATAGCAACAAACAGTAGTGTGGCAATATACAAGTTTATGTGAAGAATCCAGAAGTGGCATTATATGTCTGCCATGACAGACTCGAGAATCTTTCGCTTATACTGCGAGAGAGTGCGTTCCCGCTTTTGCATTTGTGCACGGAGCTTTGCGTATTTTTGTTTCCAGGTATTCTCAGATAAGGTGCCGTGTGTGTTGTCCAATTCGAACTCGGCATCGGTCAAGGTGTTCAGGTCGGCCACGCTATTGTCCAGTTCATCGGATTGTTTTGGGATGCTGTCAAAAGTATTCGTAGTCATGGAGACGTTGCTGCTGGCACTGCCGATGTAGATATTCTCGAAAGCAACTGTCGTTGAAAACCGTGATGCGTGTTTGTATTCGAGAGAAACTTTGTAAGCATATGTCGCGGGGCGTCCATCCCCACCAGATAGTCCAGAGTCACTGGTTGCAGCTCTCGGCTCGACATGCACCGATAGCATACTGTCTGTAACCCCCGAGTATCCGAAATACGGTCCTAGTCCCAGGTGGAGAGCAGTTGTGAGGGCGGCAGCGCCGAAAGGTAACTTGGCATACAAGACAGTCAGATTTGTCACCACAACTGACGCTAGAGCTCTTGTCTCTTCTGCACTCAGAGGGTTCTGTCGACCAATAAGCCTTGCTCGTAGAAGCTCACCCGAAAGTATTCGTGCCACATCATCAGGAGTGACGATTGTGTTAGGAACGCCGCTGCGATTGACACTCTGAGGATTTGCGACGGCTGTACCGGCAGAGGCTATTGCTTGAGAATTCGTTGTTCCATTCTGGTGGTGGCCTTCAAATTTCATGGAGGCTGAAGGATTACTCAATCCGTTCACCAGCAATGTTGGCGGGGTTGCGAGCCGTACAGGTTCCCCCGAGTGCTGCGGAACTTGCAGCTGAAGCTTGTTTGGCTTTCCAGTCACATTGACTGGGGTGGGAGATTGCTGAAAGTGGGACACGCTAGAATCTTGTTCAAGAACAATTTGAGGCGATGGTCTAACTCCAGTTCTGTGAAGATGGGTAGGATCAGAGCGGTTAGGGTTCACGGGAAAAGACGAGAAAGGCCCGGAAACAGTTCCCCTATTTGGCGGCCTACCGCGCATCTTCCCGGTAGAGGATGTAGTGGTGTTGGGCCAAGCAGATGAGACAGCGGGACCATGACGCCTTTTAGCACGGCCCTTCTCTCCTGAGGATGGGGTGACTGCGGATCTTGGTTCAGTGGAGGCAAGGAAGAGGTCTGCCTGGTGCCCTCTGGGAAGAATGGCGGATTGTGGGTACCTGGAAGGAGATGCCTCCCGGTCTAAACTTTTCCAGCGGAGATCTTGTGCGTGGTGAGTACCGGTACCAGGAGCATCCGAGGGCACTCCGTCCGTCGGGAATGAGGACGCTGCCATCCATGGGTCGTGCGACTCAAGGTCGTCTGGAAATGCGCTGAATGGGATGGCACTCTGCGGGAATGTCGCTGAGTGCGCGGGGAATGACCCCGGATGAAAGACGCCGACGGATGTATCGACTTGTGGTCTCTTGACAGCCCTTTCGCTTGAAGCATCTTTCTCCTCCGCCCTCTTTCTGCCTCGTTTGGGTTTCCATTGGGGAACCAGCGCGCGCAAAGCAAGATCTTCTTCCAGTGGGACTCCATCGCGACTGTCACTGACCACAGCGTTATTTGCGGGGAGTTGGGTATAGTAGGGATGTTGGTGGCTGAGGCAGAATTCGAAAAATGCGTCTACATGCATCGCGCGCATCCATCGCTATCAGACAAAGCCATGGTCAGTCCTAGGGATTTACTAGAATAAGACAGTGGTGGCATACCTTAAGACGAACTGCGTATTGCTGAACTTTCTGGGTGCTCTGCTTCTTCTCCATATCAGGTGGCTCGACTCCTAACTCAATTGCCAGCTGAATCCACGTTTTCAACTCTTTGTTATCAAGCTTCTTAATTAACTCCCATAGCGTGAAGACGTTGAAGCTCTTCCCATCGCTGCGAGGAGGACTTCGAAAGGTCTTGCGTAGCTCCGTTGAATCAGCAGACAAGGGGACGTTTGGGTTGCAAAAAAAGATGAACATGATATATGCATCATCGATATTTTCATCCGTAATATCGCGAGATGGTAGAGAGCGCACGTCAGTTTGATCTATGGGATCGCGCGTCTGCCTTTGGGGCAATGCATCAAATACTGGCGGAGACATCGATGGACCTGAGCGCGCTGGGGGCCCAGGAGGAATAGCGGGACGCGGAACAATGGGCGACGCTTGGAGACTGCGAGGAGTTGCTTTGCGATGTAGCGGGGGAGATTTGGTATGCCCCAATTGGGAATGCGCACTTCCAATAGAGGAGGCGCTCTGTATTCCGGCGTCCATGGAGGTAGGATACCGCGCATACTGCTGTATCACAATGGGAGGGCCGCCCAGCTCGTTCCGCTCAGGTTGGTTGACCATGCTCGGAAAAGTGCTCTGCATGGTGAATAGCAAATGAATGAACGAACCGCAGGGCGAGGTACAGATATTGAATGAAGAGCGTCGAATATCAATGGTAAATCAAATAATGATCAGAGACGCATCAGCAGCTGCAGAGGAGCAAGTCTCGAATTTGGACAGGCGGATGAAGAAACACAGCGCTAGCATCAGCTGGCGTAAGAGCAAGCACAGCCAGACCAGGGACCAGCCTGGACTAGGCGCATGGATAGGCGATATCGGGGGTATATATAAACAATCACGACCCTCAGGCAGGTGCGGTTAAATGAGAGGGAAAGCAAAGCGCCATGACCGCGAATAGAAGAGGGGGGGGAGAGTGAGCAGGTGGCTGGTTGACGGGCGCTTCAAGAGCGGCGACAATCACAGTGATTGACACTGACTGGTCACTGACACTTGTTGCTATTTCGAAACAGGGCTCGAGGCTATTCCCGCCCCAGCCTAGCGTTGCGGCCTCAGGTGGGGACTCACCGCCCGCGGGACCGCGAATCAGTCAATCATTCAATCTCTTATCGATAAACCTCTTCCCCATCCGGATCATTGGCCTTGTCAATGTCATTCATCTCCTGCTTCTCTCTGTTACTCGACTTCCACCCCGGTCGTTTGTGTTTCACTCCAATTCTCTTTTCAAAGGCAGTGCTCACCTCCTTGCTTCTACTGCTGAGCTATCTTCTCCCCTTTTGATGAACCTAGTGACTAGAACATGATTCAATTTCCACATCTCCTGTTCTTTGTTCCGCAGTACAGCATCAGTACTCGGCAGTGCCCTCAGCCATGGCTCCCACTTTGAGCTCCCCTCGCGGGTTTTCAGCAAGGCGATTCCGGTCCATCCGCTCAAATCGCACTCATGTGCAATCCTATAACGAAGAAAGTGACGAAGAATCTGCCGATCAAGAGGAGCCCGGGCGTCTTTCATTATCTTTACGCCCGCGAAGCTCGCATCGCACTCCCCTATATCGTGAAGACACAACGGACGATGACTTAGACGTCTATAGGGCCGAAGTCTCGAACAATGTGTCACCATCTAAGCAAATCGGGGGAAAGTCGACACCATCAACCCCGACTCGCACACGTCGCAGCCTCACTATGACAACTAGGTCTTCGTCGCAAAAACAGAAGCGCACACCTACAAAACAGCAGCTAGAACTTGGACAGCCGCTCAACAAGCGGAGAAGAGTGGAGGATGCGGATACCTTACCAATCAACCCCGGTGTTATCCCTCCATGGCAGACACTGCCCTATCATATCCTCCTGGATATCTTCATGCGCGCTTCATACCCTCTTGTCAACGAGACAGCAGTCAGAAGAAACAGATCGGTGGGTTGGCTCGTAGGTATGGCCATGTTATGCCACAGCTTTCATGAGCCGGCTCTAGCAGCTCTTTACAGATCTCCGCCATTGGTACCCGTAAACAAATCACACGGTCTGTTAAGTCTTCTTGAGAAGGATCAAGATTCGCTGTCTACCAACTACGTCAACAAAATTAAAGAGTTGGAGGTAGATGTCGAGCACGTCTTGGTATACAAAAGCGGTCCCACCCTCGGGTACTTCGATTTGGCCAAGCTGATTGAGAATACTCCTCAACTGAGAGATATGCGACTCTACCATATCCAGGACTATTATGTGGGACTCCCTCCATGGGAGTTTACGCGGCCGAAATGGGTCTATCCCGATGCTCTCTTTGCTTCTTTAAATTCCCGCTCCATCCGACTTCGTAGCTGGGTCTGGAATGCTCGCTTCATGAAAACACAAAATCTACTTCCTCTCATGCTAGCACAGCATCGTCAATCTTCCTTCAAGAGTTGCCAAGGCCTTAGATTACTGCATGTTGCGGCGGAAGATGCGGATGGTGATCGGGTTTTCGATATGGCCGATGACAGAGAAGACGTCCTTGCGATGGCTCTTGCAGAATTGACCGATTTGCGTCGCCTGGAGTTTCTAGAGTCTTCGATCCTCAACGAAAGCCTCCTACCGAATCTACCTTCGTGTTTGACCTCTCTTACGATCAACAACTGTGACCATGTGACAACAGCCAATCTCGGCCTGTTTCTCTATTCTCACGGTCATAGTTTACGGGAATTGGATCTCAGGCATAACCGGAATGTGAGCCTTTCTTTTATTGTTGACTTGAAGGCATCGTGCGGGTCTCTGGAGAAGTTTACGGTGGACATTTCCATGCGTGACAGTTCATCCTTCCATGACGTTGAACCTCACTTTGAGGAGCTCCTTGGTCCATCAGAAATCCCTACATGGCCTAGAACTTTGCAGCAATTGGAACTGAATCACTTGCGCAAATGGGATGCGCAAATCGCGGATAGTTTCTTCGCGTCTCTTATCGAGGCTGCACCTGAGCTGCGGAATCTGCGAAGACTGGTAATCAGCGCAAAGTTGACGACTGGCTGGCGCGACCGCGCCACCTTTCGGGAAAGATGGATTGGAAAGCTTGAAAGGGTGTTTCTGCGGCCGGCTACATCTCCAAATCCAAACCGTCACCAATCGCAGCAGCAAGACGAGGTCAAGTCAAGTGAAGTCTCTATTCCGGATGAAAGCGACCGGCCGTCCCCGTCGAAACGCAAAAGCGCGCGTATCGCCAACCGCACATATTCCGATGGCGAAGATGACCATGGCTCATCCCCGAGGGGCTCGCGTACTCATGAAGACAACAGTGACCACGATCTACCCATTGCGCAAGGTATGTGTGAAGCTGTCGAAATTCGAATTGATAACCTACGCCCGAGAGAAACACAGTTCAACGAAGGTGATTTCCTCGACGAGGAGGCGAGTGGTGATGATGATTGGACTGGTTACGACGTTGATCATGATCGCAGCTATGCATGGTGAACGAGCCACTGGCCGCGTTCTAGTTCGCCCTGGGTGGTTTTTCTGACTTAAGGGATATTCGGTGTTTTGAGATATACAGGAAAGATCGGGGAGTTCATTGGCGCGCTCTGTTATTGGCCTTCATGCCTGTTTACCTTTCCAACTCTCCAGTGACTGTACAACAGCTGTATTTTGCTAATTAATGAAGAATCCGACCTAAGTTTGGGCGGTTGCCTTAGTTTACTGGCTTCAATCAATAAGTTCCAGCGCCACAACGCGTTAAGTGCAGACTAATGGCTTTAAGGCTGTCTTAAGCTTGATCAAGTTGGAGCATTGGCCACTTAAGGTATCTTCTTGAGCAGGCTATTGCTATTGCTATTGCTATTCGTTAAGGCCACCAGATGCCACACCATTCCGTCTCAATCAAACAATGGGAGCCAACACACCGGCTTTACAGGTCAACCAAGCGACCGACCATCCGGAAGTTTAAAACTCCCTTCAACGTTAGGTATATTAAGATCCACTGTGCGAACCGCTATCCACTCAGCTCGTGTCATCGATCACTAATGAGGTGTGTACTCCGTATTGCATAATTTGATTGCCTCATAGATCTAGCTGCATAAATTTCCTGTCTCCCGCCCGATCGACGGACTGAAGAAGTATATATACGCGCGGGCCCGTCCTTTTCTTGCCTTGGTCATTGAAGAAAAGCAACTTTCTCGAATTTGACCCACGCAGGGGATCGAAAGGGATACCTATTCCAGCGAAGCTTCTCTCTTCAGCTGCTTGTCTCGCTCCTTCTCACCTCCAACACTCAATCACCTTTTAGTGATGGCCGATCCATTTCCCAATCCACAGAATCCGCAGGATGACGGTCAGCTCGAAATTGTACGAGATACCCCACCCAATTTCTCTGTACCGGGCCGAGTGATGGACCCATATCTGACCACGCTCTTTTCTAGGACTCTGACGTTGGATCGGATTACCAAGAGGATTTGCAAGTACCTATCCTTTCACATGTAAAGCAACGCACGTTAATGGCGATTTCGATGGTCCAGTGCAAGCGATACCACTTCCCTGAACTCCATGATTACGTCTTATAGATTCGAGAACGGAAGACGGTACCACGCTTACAAGGATGGCGCTTATTGGTAATTCGGATCATATTATCACCGGGGAAGTATACTGAGACTATTCGTTGTAGGGGTCCAAACGATGAGGAGCAGAATGAACAGCTTGAAATCGCGTACGATACACCTGGTCTATTCGGCCTTTTTGGAGCTGACACAACATCAGCCACCACATGTTCACCGTTCTTCTCGATAATAGATTGGTTCTCGCGCCCATAGACAAGAGCATTCAGGTTGGTCGCATGTCGCACAAGCAAGCGCCTGGGTTATGTGTGCTGATTCAATGAAAGCGAGTACTTGATGTTGGCACGGGGACAGGTACATGGGCCGTGTAGGTCGCGGAGCTTATTCTACGAACGTCTTACTGAACCTATATTTAGTGATTTCGCCGATGATCACCCATCTGCTGAGGTCATCGGCACAGACCTATCGCCTATACAACCTAATTTCGTGCCCCCCAACCTACGATTCGAGATCGACGATGCGACGGACACATGGGTGTATCCTGAAAACCACTTCGATCTTGTCCACGTTCGGGCGCTCTATGGAGCAGTGGATGACTGGCGTACTTTCTATCGCAATGCTCTTAAGTAAACGGGTCTCCCAGCACCATGCCATACATAGCTGACCGTGGTTCAGTACCCTGCGACCAGGCGCATGGATCGATCAGCTAGAGATGTCTATACAATTTCGATCGGATGACGGCACGGTGACCGATGATCATGTCCTCTCAGTCTGGTCGAAGACTTTTATTGCAGCCGGCGAGAAATTCGGCAAGACGTTCCAGACCGCAGAGCTTGCCAAAGGGTATATGCAGGAGGTTGGCTTTCAGAATGTGACGGAGCAGCGGTTCAAGTTACCAGTCGGCCCTTGGAGCAAGGATGCGAAGTTGAAGAAGCTGGGGATGTGGAACCTCGTCCACTGTGAACGAGGTATAGAGGGTTGGGCTATGGCCCTGTTAACTAGAGTGATGGGAGTAAGTTGCTACGTTGGAGCAGATCACCTCTGGTATCGAACTCCTCAAATGACATGAGCTGACGTTCCTGAAAGTGGACCTTTACTGAAGTGCAGGTCTTCCTGGCTCAGATGCGCAAAGGTCTCAGAGATCCAAAAACCCATGCTTATTTCAATGTGTAAGTCATGATCCCATCCTCAAACCGCGTTCCCTGCATCTGCTTATTATCTGTTTTCAAAGTGTCGGCGTGTACGGCCAGAAGCCTGCTATTTAGACAGTTAGTCTAAAAAACGACGAAAGGGTAGTTTTAGGGCCAGGAAATGCACGACGAAATACCCCGGAGTATAGTCGTCCCATTCGATGAATCGATAGCTCGTATATTTGGGGCCGGGAGATTGGTTTGACTGTATGGAGTTACTTATACCTAAATTGGCAACGGGACCGGTTGGGGCCGACAAGCGCCAGAATTCATAGATTCAGGGATCCTCCACCACGAGGTCTAATCCATCTTTTCTTTATCTTTTTTAAGTAATAAAAACATGGAACGAATCAGCAACGAGCATGCATGTCATTGCATTTACTGCAATGAATCGTGATTTTTTACAACCGAACCCCGCTCATTTTTGGCCCCCACAGAGCCTTATCTTAGTAGTCTCCGCCATCCGCATAGAAAAAAGGCCAACCACCAGTTTGCTATTGAAAAGGTCTCTACAATTTCTGACATGTGGACTTTGATATCCTCATCCCTCTCCATGATATCTAAAAGTATCATCGGGCAGGTCATTGCCTCCCTGGCCTTCGCAGCCGTGGGACAGTTTGTCTGTATAACGGTCTATCGGCTATTCCTCCACCCTCTTGCCAAAGTACCTGGGCCATTCCTTGCAAGGGCATCTTTTCTTTATTCATTCTGGTACAATCTCGGAGGGCAGTTTTACCTCCGTGTTGAAAAGCTTCACGAGCAATATGGTAACTATCTATTTCTTTGGCAAACTGCCAATAGCACATCGGTATACTTACAAGACATCGTAGGCCCAATTGTTCGCATCACCCCGAATGAAGTCCACCTGAGTGACCTAGAGAACTGCGAAAAGATCTATTTTGTAGGATCGCGGTATGCTAAAGACCCTGCATTTTACAATGCAACGGGTGTCCCTACTGCAACCTTCGCCACCTCAGATCCCGACGTCCACCGGGTCAAACGGGCTGCGTTGAACCCGTTCTTTTCACGTAAGATGGTCCTAAACCTAGAGAGCATCGTGCAAGAAAAGGCCCAAAAGCTGGTCATGCGCATGAAGAAGGCATTCGAAACTCCTGGTGGTGGTATTGAGCTCCACAATGCCTTCCGTGCGATCTCTATTGATGTGGTCTCGGACTATGCTTTTAATGACTGCTATAATTTCCTTGACAGTGAAGAGTTTGGGGCTGCATTTACTGATATGGTCCGCTCGTTTGCGCCTACCATTTGGATCTTCCAGCAGTTTCCTTTACTCCAGAAGATTTTGATGGGTGCGCCTGCATGGTTCGCAAAGATGACTAGCGGGGCGATGGCCAGTCTGATGGAGCATCATGAGGTAAGTCTGACATTGGTGGACTGAATGTTCAGCCCGCTGATTATATAGGGCTCTTTACGCCAAATTCGTCGAGTAAAGGCCGCTGTGGATAGAGGCGAAGAGCCGAGTCGGACTACTATTTTCCACCAGCTTCTACAGCCTGATGCAGACGAGGGGTACAGGGTACCGACAGCAGAGGAGCTAAAGGATGAAGCATTTATAACACTCAGTGCTGCTACGGATACCACCGGGAATGCTCTGACAATTGCTTCCTATAATATTGCTCGCAACCCAGACATTTATGCTCGGTTGTCCGCGGAGCTCAAGAAGAATTTTCCAGAGCCCGAATCGACCATGGACTTTACTGTTTTGGAGAAACTTCCATACCTAGTAAGCTATCTTGCTCCAACGAAAATTCAGTGATCTGACATGGCCAGACTGGCGTGGTAAAAGAAGCACTTCGGTAGGTCCCTTCCAGGCCAGCGTCATGTAATAACTCTAACAATCCCTAGTCTTTCTTTCGGTGTTCCCGGTAGGCTGCCTCGTGTCGTTCCAGCATCTGGCGCCGAGTTCAACGGCTATTATGTTGCCCCTGGAGTATGTTAATTATGTTTCTTCCAGCAGTATACGACCAACTAACATGATCAACAGACCGTTGTAAGCATGAGCGCTTGGATGATGCATCACAACAAAACCATTTACCCAGAGCCAGAGAAGTTCAATCCCGATCGTTGGACAAACCCAGCAGAGGCGAAATCCTTGGACCGATATCTGTTCTCATTTGGAAAGGGCTCGCGACAATGCGTTGGCATGCAGTACGTATTCTCATTTAATTTATGAATCTGACTCTAACGGATTTGTAGATTGGCTTATTCTGAGATCTACGTGACTCTTGCTTGTATATTTCGCCAATTCGATGACTTGACAACAGCCCAAAAGAGTCGAGATGAGATGCTTTATATCGATAACTTCTCGGGGTTTAATCAGGAGGAACATAGTAGATTTGTTTTTAAGCAGGCTTAGACTTGGGTTGGTAAAAAATTGGGTATAGTGATTGATGGTTAGAGATTGTTTATAGAATACTCCACTGTGAGTGAATAGAATCTGTTTGTTTTCTTCCTTATTTACTCTATTCATCTACATCTAACACTAGAGTCATTTCCTTTCTCCTCCCTCTCTCTCTATGCAGCCCTACTCTTCCTCGAATTTCTCTATGGACACCAAGTCTATTCTCAAATCAACTTTATACTCTCTTAACTCTCACCTACAACTTATCCAGGTTCACAGCCCCACCAGTACTCGTACCTCCATACCCTATCAAGCACAGCTGTCTCCCTTTTCAATCACCACAGCTCCAGCCTCACATTACGAACAGAAACCTATCACTCAACATGCCTATGACTTGGAACGATCAGGCGGATGCCAAGGTACGGGTTTCTCTTTTCTGGCATACAGCATCCCCATCACCATCTCCAACGCCGAACTGACTGACCAAACTCTGCAGCTCCTCATGGCAATCATAGCAAAAAGCGATGCAAAGCTCAACTGGACCGCCATAGCTGAGTATATGGGCCCTGGTACGTACTATCCCCTGTATTTTCTCTCACGTCCAACATCGATTATCCAAGCAGCTTTCCTGAACATATGATTGCTAACGCAGCGGAATCTTCTTGCCCAGATTGCACCGTCTCGGCCCTCCAGCACCGCGTCCAGAGACTCAAGAATATTTCCAAGGCAGGAACTGCTACAACCAAGGGGAAGGGCAATGGCTTTGAAACTGGAACTACGGATGATGCGGACGCTGATGCTCCTGTTTCTTCGAATCCCTCGCCCGAGAAGAGGAAGAGGGGAAGACCTAAGGGCAACCACACTGCTACTGCGCCCGGAAATGGGGACATGAACCCAGCTAATGGGAACGAGGATGGTGGTAGTCCAGCGAAGAAGGGCAAAGGGCGGAAGTCTAAGATTCTTCCGGTTCAGAGTGAGGATAACAAGTTGGCTCCAGCCCAGATCAAGTCTGAACATGAGAAGGCGATTGCGGTCGCCGTCCCTAGAGTTTCCGAGGCTCTTGCTGGTGCTGACTTTGATGCGAACCTTCAGGAAGAGAATGCCTTTGTTTAGTCAGAAGTATTACTTTGTACTTGACTCTGGAAGGTTAACATTGGCGCTTGGAGTTCGGGGATTGATGGGAGATTGATCTGGCTTTTGTTGATCTGGATGATATCTGCGACTAAGTTTGGGGGGTTTTGAATTAGGGTGTTACGACCGTAGTCATGGTGTTTTATTTTCTCCTTTCGCATTTGGATTCCAAATAGTACCTATTGAGGATAGGTGAGCCGTGCCTACGATGCATGCAGATATCCGAAATCCATGATCAAGATCGCATATCGATCAAACTAAATCCATTGCGCAGTACTCCGTAATCCCTCTTCTAAACTTAAGTGGACTAGAGTACAGGAGATACGTTAAAGATCCTAGAAGTACCTAGAAAACAGTTGTAAGAAATCCAATAGATAATTCCCATGAAAGCATCCCTAAGAAAGGCACTAGGTATGTACTGTACGATCATGCAAATTCCTCATCATCGTCCACCTGAACGGGACCATCAGGAAGATACTCTGAAGCAGAATCCTCTAAATCACCCTCGTCGTCATCCTCATTGTCACTGTATTCTGCCATCCCATAGGGATTAGGCTTGGTGCGGTTGGTGCGGGTGCGTTTAACAGGACTCCCATTCCAAAACACATCATCATCAGGATAAGTATCAAGGTTCAAGGTAGACCCAATCCGAATCTCACTCTGCTCCTGTTTGATTCCCTTATTGACAGGGGTAAAGCCCGAAACAGAAGACGGAGTCAACCCAGATCTAATCGCAGATGAGGCAGCCGAAAGAGGAAACAGCGAGCCCCGTGAAGTCGGGGTCCCCGGGGTAGACTTCTCCTTCTTAATGGGGGTATCGAACATCTTGTAGTCGACTTCCACCTCGTCGTAATTGACGTTGAGTTCCATATCGTCAACATCATCGTCATCATCAAGGTCCATCTCGTTCTTGATCGGTGAGCGGGCTTGCTTCTTCAGAGCACTACGCTTCCGCTTTGGGTTCACGCTTGACTGGGAAGTGCTGGGGGTGTTGGCTAGCTTTTGAGGTGTAGATACCGCGCTGCTTGCACCTGATTTTAGGCCCTGGCCGATGCTGAAGTGACTGGTGTTTGCGCTGTTGCCTTTTCGCATGCGTACCAGACGCTCAGTTATTGCGCGCGGGGTCGGTTTTTCTTGGTCGGTTGCTGGAGGAGAGACAAGAGTCAGCTTGGTGGTTCCAAGAGTTGTTGATACCGGCTGAGAGGTAAGGAGAGACTTACGCCATGCTTCAGAGACCTTCTTCACATCGACTTGGATATTGTGGGTTTGGAGAATCTTAAGAAGAAGCTGTGGAAGAAGGGTTAGCAATATTCCTGGGAGGGGGGAAAGATTGACGGGCTGTACGTACGAGCTGATCTCTCTCGGGGGTCCATTTGACAGGCATTGTTGCGTGGGGGAGGAAAAGGGCAGTTAGTAAGGGGGTTGATGAAGGTAAATAAAGTCAAGAGTCTGTTAAGATCAAGTAAAGGTAGAGAGGGATATATTCTTTCAAGAGGTGAAGGATAGTCATAGTAACTAGAGGTAACACTTGGTGAAGAAAATGTGTTACTTGGGACTTTCTTGAAAGATTCTTTTCTTCTACTTTCTTTACTTCTACAACTCAACACACTGCCTTCAGTTTAGCTGTTACCTGACCTACTCTCTTGCTTCTGAGTACAAACTGCCCTCTCCTGGTGTCTTTTCTCGATTCTACATTTGAACCTCGCAAACAGCCACTCTACCACAGTGGTAACCTGGTGAGTCTCCCCGTCACTGATTTGACTGCTCTTTTCAGCCTGCACCATTCACATAGGGCTCTACGGTTCCCTCTTTCACTATGGTACTAACTTTGCTTAGAGTTCCAGCAGCCTTGACAACTTGATACTGCACGACCTTGACTTTTTTCTACGATACAAACCCATTGCTGTCAAAATGGTCAACTGGAGAACCGCCGAGAGCCAGACTCGCCTCATTGCTGCCCTTATTGCGGCTAGTCCTGGATCGAAGGTACACCATCTACCATCTTTTATAGTATAATAGTAAAAGATATGCTAACGCAATCTAGCTTGATTACCACGCCATCGCTGCAGTATACGGCGAGGGAGCAACGTACGACGCCATCGAAAATCAGTTCCGCAAGTATCGCAAGCAGGCAGAGGAGCTGAGAAGCGAGGCTACCAAGAACGGTATAACCCCCGGCAAAGCCCCTCGGACTCCACGCGGCCCCCGCAGTGGTATCACGAAGGCCTCTTCTGCATCATCTACTGGGAGAAGCAACAAGGGAATCGCAAAAGCTATGAATACACCCACCAAAAAGGGTAGGCTGGTTGGCGAAGACCTTATGGATGCAATCTTGATCGACGATGATGATAGATATGACAGCGACACTGGAATCAAGCCTGAGATTAAGATCAAGAAAGAGGTCAAGAACGAGGACGCCGGCACTGCGGGCATTATTCCCAGCATCGAAAATCCCGATCTTTTGTTCACGGCTACAAGCACCCCTAGGTCGCTAGTTGGCATTGTTATCCCCAGACGCAGTCAGGGGCCGAGCCAAGAATCTCGATCAGCCCCAAAGTGGGAGTTGCGTACTTCTGCTTCTGATTCTCGTAGCGTTACTGCAGCGTCTGGAGCATTTGATGCTGACGGAGACGAACACATGGATGATGATCGAGACACCTTCGGTCACAGCCCTAGCAAGCGTCTTCGTGCCCGAGATCGCGCTATTTCTTACAAAGAGATAATGTTTGAAGGATACACCACTGACTCGACAAATGGCGAGACTGCTTGAAGTGTTCGTTTTTTTTCTTCTCTCTTTTCAGTTGTGCTGGTGCTTGGTTCGTTTAGGAATAAGGCGTGGCGGTGTCGTGTCTTACAGCTCTTCGAGATGAACTTTAACAATGTTCAGCCTATGTTTTACGTCTTTTTGTACCTACCGAGATAGGATACTCGGCAATCATAGCAATTGAATGTCCACTATCAACAAGTCAGACAAAGACAAAGACAACATCATTAGATATCAAACTAAACCAACAATCCTAACTCCGCTCACCACACTATATAGAGTTAAGTTTAACAAACGCTCCCCTAAATCTTCCCCTTCCCCTGCTGCCTCCCTTTGAGCTCCGAAATCAACACAACATGGCGACTCAACGCCAAAAGCGAACCACTTTCGTCATAGATCCTCACGTCAAGATCATATCTCCCTCCAAAAACACTTTGCGAGTTCGACCTAACAAGAACCCATTCCGTATCCAGACTAGGCCGCTTCTTCAACTCCACTGAGAGGCAGAGTGTGGAAAGGGCATATTGTGAGTAGAATAAGCTCGGGTCTGTGTGTGTTGCAGGTGGCTGGAGGGGCTATAAGTTGTGTGTCCATTATCAGCCACCATTCGCCATTTCGTAGTATGCACTATCCAAGCGAAGGATAGGAGAAAGGCTTGGACATACCAGATCCACAAGCATAGCCAGAATCCGCAGATCGTTGATTTTGCTACCATCTCGGAAAGAGAGCCAGGTTTCGCGAGTATGCCCGCCGAGCCTATGGCCCCAGAGGCCATCGAGAGAGCGGGGGGCAACCCAGTTGAGTTTCCGGGTTACGGGGGTTGAGTTTACGACTGGGTGGGTGATAAGTACGCATTCTGTCCGCGGAGGTAGTGGAAGTTCCGGGGCTGAAGCTAGACCTGGAGCGGATATTGTAAACCCGATTTTAGTAGCAAGGTCGCTGAATGTAGCTACGGCAAAACAAGCCGTAGAGAATGAGTCCTGCGATGCTGTAGACGAAGCGGGTGGATGAGTTCCAGGTATTCGGGTCAGGTCAACCTGAACAACGCAAACTCGGGATGTACAGCGTAATGTCTTGCATGATATTTCGACTGGGCCTGGAGGGACCATGTAAAGGAACTGTGTGAAGACGTGGATGGGATCGGGATATTTCTCTTTGTTCTCGAGATTGAGATACTTCTCTGCTGCGGAGAGCATGAGGGCGACTAGATAGCCGCCTAAGACAGAACTGTTCTCCTTTGTTAGTATGGATCATTGTTAAGTGGATTGAGGGGCTTTGTACTGCTGTGTGCACCAATCTTGGGCGATGTTCGCGATGAATCGGCTCTTTGATTCATCTTCGAGGGAGAAAGAGGATAGTGATTGTAAAAGAGAGGAAATCGGCGTAGAGAAAGATGGAAATGGCATCGCTTTCTTTCTCAAGACTTGTGGGTGGAAACAAAGGTCGTACAATAGCTTGCCCACTTTATTGGGTGATATGGTGTAGGTAGGGGTCACTTGAAGAACTGACAAGAGGCAGGTCCGTCAGATTGATAAACTGGCGGGGGATAAATCCAGGAGCCTGTTAGTAAATTGCCAGCACAGGAAAATTATTGAACCTCGGTGAATTGTTGTTGTTGATGCACAGTCAAGACAGGGGGCCCATGTCTATCTTCGGCAATTCAACATTACACCAGGATGAACCTTGAATCTGCGAACCGTAGAAAAGCGAGTTTCAGCGCTATCTATAGTATTGTACATATGTTATCCCCTACTCATTGTTACTGTGACACTCTTTCAGACCTGATGCATTCTTTGCCGAGTCCTTTGTTCCAAAAAAGGGGCATATTGGATTCGGCATTCTTTATCAAGTCGTACATAATAGAGGGATCCCATCCTGGATCGATGCGTAATATGTAAATTGACTTCTCTATCCATTAGTCGCTCCTAGCATCTACTTACCGCCGCGATGTATCAAGAACAGACGACGAGACTGGAACCCATCCAAGCACCGGCGAATTCGAAAAACGCGTCGCAACATCCACTGACCAAGAGAACGTTGATGGAATTGCGTCGAAGTGCCAATGTCGTGCAGTCTGTTCCCAAGCTTCCAAGGTATTATAGCCACATCGGAATCGAAAGCCCTACTGACTGGGCATAATAGACGACATTCTCGATCCGCCGCTGTATACCTCCACAAGTGTACGCCAGCATACTCAAGGGAACTCAAGAAATTTTCCCAACATGGAGGTCCTGACCTCAGGGATCTAAGACGTGTATGTTGCTCGTCCGTTACCAAATATCATAGCTGACATTCGACCCTAGTATCCGGCACCAGCTGGCTTTGGTGCTTGGTCCGTCGAGCCAACGTTCCATGACCGCGGTTCCTGGGAAGCAGCGCACTCCCCCGCTGCTGCTGCAGGCAATTCACCTCGTACATTGAGGTTCGAAGACTACCTCATTGCTGATCAGTTGTACCTTTGGAGCAGGATTCCAAACAGTGGACAATCGACCAGCTCAAGGCCATTCGAATTTCCTGAAACAACCCCTTCTAGGATGTATAGTAAACTTGCAGTTACCTATTGGACGACAAAATCGGGACAGGAGCTTAAAGCAGCCGTGATATCAGTCCTTGAGGGCAATGATTCTTCGTATGAAGGCAGAGGAGTCCAATTCGAGAACCTTGCCCCATTGACCTCGACCGGCGGAGCAGTAGTAGTCAATGCTAAACCGGATGTCGTTCACGGTGCACGAGCTGAGCAGTTGAACCTTGAAATTCGCGAAGAACTCAGCTGTCTGATCGTTCCATCACCAGAAGCTGATGATATCCCCATCGCATCGAACTTCTTTTTATTGATAGCAAGTGCCGAGGCAAGTTCCACCGAGGTCGGAAGAGACATGTGTTATTATGCTGCACTTGGAGCCCGGGGGATGTATGCTCTCTGAAATTATCGGCAAAACAGGCCAGTAAACGAGACAACTGGTTATACAATCACTGCGACTTACTCCCTTGGTGTGCTCGAGTTATACACTACATGCATGGCCGATTATGGGACAGTACGCCTTGGGGCGTGGCCACTTCATGGAAAATTCGAGACGTTTTTGGAGGGCGTAACTGCGTATCGCAATGCTCGTGATTGGGCCAAGGAGCAGAGAGATGAGGCTATTAGGGTGGCAAACGCGAGGCACTCGTTGAGCATCGGGATATATAGGTAAGCGGACGAAGCGGCAATTCCGAGGAGGACATGACGGACTTCGGGCTTTGCGTCTGCCGGGTCGATTCAATCTGTAAAATCCCGAGGCTCATCTGAGGTCTCACCGGTTTTTCCGGCTTACGGAAATTCAGATAGATAATTGAGACTTTTTAAACGATTTGTACCGATTTGTAAATTAAAGAAAAAAAAAGTCAGCCCATCACGTGGATCTCCTGACGCGGTGCGCGATTCTCAATTCCGAGTGGCGGGGATTTTTCAGCCCATTTCTTCCATGCAACCCAACTTCCTTCGCCCATCTTCCTCTTTTGCTCCCGGTTTCTTCTCTCATTTTCCGACCGGTCAAGACGCAAAGAGGGAGAAGGACGAACAGGAGGGAAGGGGATGCGCCATGGACCAGGGAATTACCGTCTTCCACAAGGATGAAAATGATAGCCTCCATCAGAAACAAAAGGAGGCCGCGGTGAAGAAGCCAAGACGAGGCCCCCTCAACATAAACGAACAATTCGCCCTCATCAAAGTCTGTCAAAAACAAGCAAAGTTCAAGGAGATTTCCGACATATGTACGAAACACTTTTGGATCGGGATCGAAGCCGCCCTCGAAAGAGAAATCGGCCGCCGCTACTCGCACTCCTCATGCCGTCGCCGCATCACCGAGTTCATCTCACAACGAGCCATAAATCGAGATATGGTTAAAATTGGTGAACCGGTGCCTTTCCATATTCACCCGGAGGTTCGACAAATGCTAGATTCGTGGAAGGAAATGGACGAATTCAAGGAGCAGTTGGAGAAGGAGAAGGCGTTAGGTGTGCTGGTCAGACATGAAAACGAAGTTTCCGAGAACGAGAAGCTTCAACGAGTAGCCAACTGGGTCAAAAGCCTTCCACACCCCAGCGGCTATTGGGTCAGAAACCTTCCAGACACCAAACCCGAATCCATCATGACTCCGCCGTCAACCGACTCAAATCGAACACCGGTCAAACAAGATGAGGCCATGGCCCTCTGGGCCCGATGCCGCAAGGTTGAGGAGGACCGCGCCATGGCCCGGTCTACCCAGCTCCGGGCATTAAACCACGAACTAGCCAGCAGCCGACAGCTCTTATCTAACATCAAGCATCAATTAAGCTCCACAATTCAAGATCCCCGTGCTATGCAGGCCTTGACGGGTGTAAAGCGACCCCGTGAAGACGACGAATCCACCCTCGATCGTGGTGCACCTCGTCCCCGGACACAGCTCACCGACCACGAGTCGACTAAGCCAGTATTCAAACAAAGCCCCGGCAACTCCCACGTTCTGCTCCGTTCCGAGGTTCTAGCTACACAATCCCACGTTCGCTCCCTAACTCCCATTGATACAGTGTTCGGCAAATTCTGGGAGAGCATGCTACCATACTTCAAAGAGCGCGCCATGAAAGGTGGCGTGAGCATAGCAAAGTCCGAACTGATTATGCACGAGCTCTTTAAAGAAGTCGGATCCGCAATGACTCGGGCTTTCTCCAGATTAGAACAAAACACACGACAACCCACTGCCGGTCACAATACCCTCTGAGCAAATTCAGCGCTTCGAATTCAAGCATCAGTCTCATTAATTCCTATCGCTCCATCATTCCGAGCTATTCTCCTTACGATTCCAGCATTTATTTCCTCCGTCGTATCCTGCATTGTTACGCTTATCTGATTTTGATTCCTTCTCCTAGATTGCATAGAGTCGATACCCTCTGCTTTTGGGTTGTTTTTTGCTTTATTTCAGCTGCATTGCGAGTTTTGCATATCAGTTCTGTCTCATTTTACTTGCCATATATCTATGTTTTTATTCGATTTGTACATACAGAGCTAGCCTCTTCGGCTTTTCATTGATGAAACTTTATTCTACCTAAATTAAGACCCTGTCTTCCAAACGGTCGCCCTTTGCATGTAGAGTTCAAGGTTTCGGAATCTCAACGCCTCTCCTGGAACCAAAAGTATATACCGTGCTCTATATTTTCATAACGTCATAAGATCTATAACCGGTGCTATATATATATACTGGTCTCCCGACCAAGACTAAAAACGCCTGTCACCCAAAACCCCGATCCTAACTCCAGTCTCCGATCCGTTTAAAACACACGAGACATGATATAATACAATCAATTAATGACACAGCATAATCCACGAATTGACTATCTCCTCCATATCATGCGCAATCCCCCACTGACTAATCAGACACCGGAACAACTTCTGCATGGAATTCATCTCATACAGCAGATTCCGCGACGCCGCAACACCCGGCGGACAATCCGTCCTCCCCTCCATGACAAACCGACTAGTTTCGGACCCCGTTGAGGGCCGCATGCCCGCATCGCAGCCTAGATTCATGTTCAGGTCTGCGTGGGAGAGAAGGGCATCCTGCCAGATGATTGTACGGGGGAGATGGATGTTCGCGACACCGGCGAGGGCGAAGACGACGTAGACTGTTGCGGCGGCGAAGAGGGAAGAGGGCATGTGGATGACGTGGGCGCGGCCGCGGGGTAGTTGTTCGACTATGTCCTGGATGGCGATGGCGTGGAGGAGGGCGCGGCGGGCGTCTTCGGTTGATATCCAGTTGAGCATGTCGAAGTTTTGGCGGAGGGTTCGGGAGCCGCCGGAGACGTTTTGGGGAATGTCGTAGCGGGAGCAAACATGGCGACAGAGTACTGTGGAGTTGATCATTGTGTCGAGGCAGATTGTGTGCCAGCGGAGGAGAACTTCCAGTCTTTCGGGGGCGGAGAGGTGGATGTTCAGGTTGATTGTTTCGTGGACTTGGGCGAGGGCTCTTTTGACGTCTGAGCGGCCGGGAACGCCGACGGCGGCGAGGTCGTATTCGTCTGAGTCTGAGACGAGGGATTGGAGGCCCTCTAGGATGACGCGGAGGGAGAAGGCGGATAGCTGGTAGTCTAGAGCCCTGAGGCTACCGATGGGAGGGAATAGAGAGCGGAAGATTAGTCGGAAAGAGGGCTGCTCTGCTTTCTGGGAGCGCATGTGTGTCAACCATTCTTCAGCACTGTTTGCGTCAAATGCTGGCTCGTTGCTAGGGAGCGTGAGAGGGTTGGCGACATGGCGAGTAGAAGCTCCGTCACCGGACATTTGCGCAACCAGTCCATCTAGGATATGGTATGCAAGTAGGGCACGTTGCTGAATCTCTCTCGCTGCCCATGTCCGCCATTTATGGTCCTTTTCTGAGCTGGACGCGTTTGGAAAAGGTACGTCCTCCATAGAGAATGGATCGCTGTCTAACATGCCGCAATGCCGTGCCCAGAAGAAGCCAAGGGGGCGGGATACTTGACTAGTAGTGCGAATTGCCCGGTTCTATATGACAAAGTTAGGATCACGGACCGCAACAGTGAATTCGGAAAGCCAACCTTGGATAATGCCCCATATATTTGTCCCAAAAGTGCAGTGATAAGGAGTTGAACGCCTTCGCAGGCATCGTGCCCGCCACGATGTGTGATTAATGATTGCCACTAAACTTATTAGTATACTAGGTACCGTCCGTATGGTATATATACCTACCGAGGTAGAAATGGCCGTGTGTGCTAATCTCCATAAGGCTTCTCCCTATGAAAGGTTAGTGGTTTCCAGTGAGTTGTCAACCTTGCTGCGCTTACCTTTGCAACGGAGTCTTTGGGGCCAAGGTAAAGAGACCCCAGCGCCATAGCATTAAGAAGCAGAGGATGAGTGCAATCTCGGAAAACGAAAGTCGCTCGATGGAGGATCGGGAATGTGGGTATGAACCGTACAAAGAACATATGGAGACATTCGTCTAGGAATACTGACGTGACTGAGGTAGCCTTGATCGCAGCAGTTACGCTAGATGACTGTACGAGTATCATCAGTTCTAATTCCACATTCCAGATGATATAAGTCTTACCGAACTTGTCACCATGTCTGAAACATCCCGAACAGCCTGGTGGCTTCCGCCAGATGGAATTGTCCCGATTGATGAAGCTCGATCATCAAAAGAGTTCGGAGAACCAAAGCTAATGCCATTGACATCATGGACAACTGGTGGTATCGGAAGAGAGCCAAGGGGCATCTGCCATTGATCTGCGGTATCTGATGACATGATACTTTGGAACAGATTCTCCGAATCGGGCCATATTAGGGCAAAATCCAAGTCCGATGTTGTAGGCTGCAGGCCCGAAGCCTGGTGGGCATCGGATGGATTCCATACCGACGGTGCAGCGGCTGATATAACGCCATCCGCCGGTGCTCGAGCATCCCAATGGAGGGTATCCAGAGAAGTAACCTGAGGCAGTTGCAGCGATTGCTGTGCTTGTGTGTGCTTAGTGACCGCTGAGCGAGTATGCAATTTCTCGTGGCGGGTCAGAGCATCTTGGCGCGCAAAGGGTCGACGACATTCTTTGCAGACGAAAGGCTTAGACCCGGTGTCTTCGTCAAATCAAGGTCAGCTTTCCACCACTCGAGCTTTGTATAGGAACCTTACGGCAGCGTTCATGTCTCTACTCCCGGGTTAAATGCCGGCATTAATTGAATGTCTCCACAGACGGGGTAAGAATACGCCGAGAGCAGTACTAACCCGCAAGTGTTCGGCCTTGGAGAAGCCTTTATCGCAGACACGACATATCAGAGGCTTTACGCCTGGGGAAGCTGTCGATTGTGGCATCTAGAGAGCGATCATTCAAAAAGCTAAGGAGATGCCCACAGCAGGTTGATAAGACAGGGGAAGTCTGGGGGTGGAGAGGACGACATCTTGAAGTTTGAAGTTGGACTGTTGCAGACTCCAGAGAAATTGTGGGTGTGGGGATATTTGTGGGGCGGTGAGGCGTGACTTCAATTGCCGGCTTTCCACCCGATCTTTATCCATCCTCCGTCGGCTCAGCTCTCGCCCTCGCTCGCTGCTTGGCAGATTCGGCTGCTATTCCTCGCCTCCGTCGGCATCTTTAAAATGCTTATCCGCACATGTGCGGGTTGCTAATGCAATTTGATGTACGACCAGGATGGCATCTGTCAATGATACGTTGGTAACCGTTTTGCCCTGTACTTTTGCCCCTTTCTAAGTCCGACAGAGCGACACTGGTCGCAGCCTTGTCAGTGTCCTGAGTGAATGCTCGTTAATATTACTTTTTAGCGATGGATGATCTATCATGGCTCAAAGCTACTCGAACCATGGCTAGACTGCGGTTCTCCACAACCAAAAATCCGTGTTCCATACTCCGTACCAGTCGCTTGAACTCGCTTCGACGTGCTGACCACTAGTCACTTTATTCATTTCCATATTTGCCTCGTGCCTCGTCAGCGCCGATCTTTTAGTCAAAGCCGTGCACAGCATTTGCTAGTTCTCGATGTTTGACTCGTCGATGTTATGGATATCTCTCTATATCTACGGCGTCACGTTCTCCGTACCAAGTTCCACAATAATGTTAGAGACACCCCCCGGGGAGAACCTGTAACCATGGGGCTATAGCCAATGATAGATTGATTGTCGTTGAGTGACCCAGTGTTCGGGACTGCCGCCTTCTCAACTTCCGGCAAACAACCATCTGCTTCTTATTCATCAGAATCCACCCCGCGTTGTTATCTCAACAGATTCTCCTTGAAGTTTTCAAGAAACTAGACACCCGAGCTAGGGTACCACAATCAACCACACCACTTGTGATCATCATATTGTGCTTTTGAATATGCCTTCATCAGTGGAAATGCAGTCGCCATACGGTGATAGTACTTCAGAAACGGACAACACTCAGCAGGTTTCAAAGAAAGATGTCGACCTAGTAGAAAGCACCGAGACTGGTATACCTTCAACATACGCAGATATCATGGCCTCTCGACTGTCAGGTTCACATCGTGATTTCCTTATGGAGCGCCATGGTACCTTGGAGCTAGATCCTATCCCTAGCATGGACGCAGCGGATCCTTACAACTGGCCGTCCTGGAAGGTGAGCAACGCGACTTTGTCCAAATCATAGCGGCTGAGCTGATAGTTATGAATCATTAGAAAATTGCCAATCTCATTCTGGTCGCCTTCCATGCCTGTATGGGAACGTTCGCCGCGGCTGGCATTATCCCGGCCTATGCAACGTGGGTCTTTTGCCAACACTGAGTGTTTTCTTCGCTAACAGCGGCCAGTATTTCTGAAGAATTCGGTGTAACCGTTCATTCGGTCACGTATCTGACTTCGCTTCAAATCGCCATTTTGGGTGGCGCGCCTCTGCTTTGGAAACCTATCTCGAATCGATATGGCCGACGCCCTGTATTCCTCCTTTCTTTGATCTGTAGTTTAGTCTGCAATATCGGATGTGCGAAAGCTCCGGACTACGCCTCGACCGCAGCGTGCAGAGCTTTGCAGGCATTCTTCATTTCTCCAGCTTCAGGTAAGATCAACGCAGAATAGTGAACAGAACATGGCTGATTACATTTAGCCATCGGGAGTGGTGTCGTGGTGGAAACGTTCTTCAAGAAGGACCGCGCAAAGTATATGGGTGTTTGGACATTGCTATTGACGCTAGGAATCCCGTGCGGACCCTTCATCTTCGGTTTTGTCACCTACCGCGCTGGTTTCAGATGGATTTACTGGGTCCTGGCCATTGTAAGTCTCATTCAAATGGTTGAGAGTAATCGTTGCTGATTACGTACCAGATCAACGGAGTTCAGTTCATCTTGTATCTCTTTTTCGGTCCCGAGACTCGCTATAATGGCAGCAATGAAAATTCCAAGGAGCCCGCCTGGAAGAGAGAGTATGTCCAGCTCCGACGGATTGATCCAACGCCTATCCATTGGACAGAATTTATCAAGCCGTTGGGCCTTTGTCTTCGCCCTTGCGTCATGATACCTGCTGCTTCATATGCAATGATCTTCCTCCTGAGCAACGTTTTGGCCACCGTTGAGGTACCGGAATTGCTGCAGACTAAGTTTGGCCTCAACGCAGAACAGCTGGGCTTGCAATTCTTGGGTCCAATCATTGGATCGCTCATTGGCGAGCAGCTGGGCGGCCACACGTCCGATCTCTGGATGAACATGCGCGCAAAGAGGTATAACCGCAAGCCAGAGCCAGAGTTTCGCCTCTGGCTCAGTTACTTCGGATATACCTGTAGCATTGTGGGTATTATTGTCTTCCTTGTTTGTACCGAAACGGTCAAAGAGGGCCAGTGGAACGTTTCCCCTATCATCGGTATCGCCATTGGAGCCGCCGGCAACCAGCTGGTGACCACCGTTCTCATCACGTATGCGGTGGACACTCACCCCGAAGACGCTTCGAGCGTTGGCGTCTGTATCACATTTGTCCGGCAGATCTGGGGTTTCCTCGGTCCCTTTTGGTACGTCAAGAAATGAAGAGGTCTGGTTCGATTGCTGACTTGTTTAGGTTCCCTGATATGTTTAATAACGTTGGTGTAGCCGCGAGCGCTGGTGTGTGTGTCGCACTGATGGTTGGTGTCAGCGTTCTCCCAACGATGTTTCTGCAATGGAAGGGACAGTCATTCCGGCCTGCAGCAGCGGAGTAGGTCAGCATCAATCAGTCTCGCTTAACGTTCGACGTGCAACGTGCAACATGGATAGAAATACACAAGATCATTTAGACAACGGTTAGACTGGTGTCTGTCCCAGGACAGCTGGGGCAGAATAGATTGAATTGAAATAGACGAAGATTCAGCAGGAAATTGATAATGGGCCAACACTTAATATAATGACTAGTTAGTAGCTCCTCCCACGAGAACAAAACACAGACGGCTCGTGAATAATCGGGATCCCATCAGTCAGACCACCGACTTTCGGGATTCCGATCGGCAGCCCGAAATGAGGCCAAAGTAAGGATTTATCGGGAACTTGGATGGGCTTTTATGTTTCTGACCACTGGCTCATCGATCAGGACATATAGTTCTGGTGACTTGTTCAATACTGTTCAGCGCGGGCTCTCTTTACTAATTATCTGGCTTTTGTAGAAATTTTGAATATGTTTATAGCTATAAGGAAGTCTTTCATGGAAGCTGGGGCAGGTTTACTCCGGCTGGGTAAATTCATATCCGCTGACATGCCATCCTCCGTACTACGCTCCGTACCTGGATACGACGAAGATAATCCAGTATCATTGGTCCTGATACCCTTCATTTCTTGTACAGATCAAGGACATAGTATTGTAAAACAATATCTGATATTCCAGCTACACAGTAATCACGCGCCATATTCATACAACCTGCACAACCCCCAACCAAAATCGCTCTCCAAGTCCGGGATATCCAGAATGTGGGGAGAAATCGTGGGGACGTGGGATGTATGTACCTATGTAGTATGTACCTACCCCAACGTCAGACTCAACTTACTCATAACTCTGAATGTCATCAAATATTCTATCATCTACCCAGATACAGAAAGAAGAAATACTATCACAGAATGTCTACAAAGGGCCCCTTCACTCTTGTCACCGTCAACACGGCCCCTGAGCGCGCAAAGCTTCTCATCGGCCGAATGATCGAGGCTCTGAAAGATCGGTATACCATTATCCATGTTGATAATTGCGAGAGTACGTCCCTCTTATCTATTTTGCATTTTCCTAGTAGTCCAATAGCTAATAAAAAAGCTAGAAATTGAAGAAGTCGCACCAAAAGTCACAGAACACATGCCTGACGTCTTGGTATACCTGACCAAACCCCTTGCCACATAAGTAAATCGAGCAAGCACTGACAAATCTACAGTTCAGCGCTTCAATGTGGACAGCCGATCAAGCGGCAGATATCCAGTCTATCGCCCGCTCCATCAGACCCGATATCAAGCTCCATGCCATCCCAGCCGGGTTGCAGGTTGAGCGTGGGCCTGATGCGATCGTGGAATATCTGCTTGAGAATGTACCAGGTCTTCTTGACGAAAAGTAAGTACCTACTAGAAGATCAAGAACTTGCGATTTGGGCCTTCGCATCCGGTTGTTCTTGACGGAAGCACCTTGAGAGCGATGGCCTAAGACTACATGTCACTGTCTCGGGATACTCGCCGAGATCGCCGAGATCCGGTTTATATGAGCTTGGATCGGATCCCATGTTTATACTCTAGAATATGCCGCATGTCTGGGTTGCATTAGTTAGTTGCATTGCATTCATGAGTAATGATGACTTTCTTTGGGTTTGGTGAGCGTGACTGAAGTTGGTCTGTCTTACTCAGTAATAATTGAACCACAGTCTTGCGGATCTTCTGCTGGAGGTGATTTGGAATAGGATGAAGAGGTTGTACCTTGGATGGTTTGAACATTGTTCAATAACACTGGGAGCCCAGGGATGATGAATCTGAGCCTCTGAGGGGTACATACCCATTTTGGACCTCGGCTGCATTATGGAATGTCTCCGGGGTCCGATTTACTGTTGATCTCCTAAACTCGAGGTATTTTGCACAAGATATTGGTCAGTCGGATTACACATCTACACAAAGCACGCCACGCTTGGGACATCTCTCTCGTGATTTGTAAGCATGGGATACAGATGTATATAGCCGGCTACGAGTCGAATTTTTGACATTAACCTTCGATCATTTCAAATCCACCTCTTTTTCAATTCAGCATATATTCCACCAAATCAATCAGAACAATGACGTCCGACCTCGCAACAGCCTCTTCCCCTACCAACACCGCAGCAGCAGGGATCCCATTCTTCACTCCATCCTCAAACCCCGGCGCAACCCTAACCCCAACCGACAAGAAAACACCAACTCTCTTCCGCCCACTCACAATCCGCGATGTAACATTCAAAAATCGCGCAATGGTCGCGCCAATGTGCATGTACTCAACAGCCTCAGACCCAACTTCACCCTTCAACGGCGCCCTAACAGACTTTCACGTCGCGCATCTCGGCCATCTAGCCCTCAAGGGTGCCGGGCTAGTCATAATCGAAGCATCAGCCGTGCAGCCCAACGGGCGGATCTCGCCGAATGACTCGGGGCTCTGGCAGTCGGGGACGGAGTCGGAGCAGTTTAAGGGCTTGAAGCGGGTTGTCGACGTTGTGCATAGCCAGGGCGCAAAGGTCGGGATTCAACTTGCGCATGCGGGCAGGAAGGCGAGTACAGTTGCGCCTTGGTTGGCGATGGAGAGAGGGGTTAGGAGTCTTAAGGCGGATGAGAGTGTTGGTGGGTGGCCGAGTAATGTTGTTGCGCCGAGTGGTGGGGAGGAGCATATCTGGGCTCCTGGGGGCGTGTCGTACTGGGCTCCTAGGGAGTTGACGACGGAGGAGGTTGAGGAGGTTGTGAGGGCGTTTGCGAGGAGTGCGGAGGTAGCTGTGGCGGCGGGCGTGGATGTTATTGAGATCCACGGGGCGCATGGGTATCTTCTTAACCAGTTTATGAGTCCGGTGACGAATCGGCGGACGGATAAGTATGGAGGGAGCTTCGAGAACCGGACGAGGTTCCTGCGGGAGATTGCGCTGGCAATTCGAGAGGTTGTACCGGCTGGTATGCCGCTGTTCTTGAGGATCAGTGCGACAGAGTGGCTTGAGGAACAACCTGTCGCCGCTGAGTTCGGGACGTGGGATATCAAGTCGAGCATCGAGCTGCTGAAGTATCTTCCGGAGATTGGGGTTGACTTCTTGGACGTTAGTTCTGGTGGAAACCACAAGGACCAGAAGGTTGAACACCACACCGACTACCAAATCAGCCTTGCTGGGCAGTTGCGCAAGGAGATTCGGGCTGCTGGTGCGAAGACACTGGTGGGTGCTGTTGGACTCATCACGCAGGCCGATGCTGCCTCGGAAATTGTCCAGGGAGCCGATGAAGATGAAGCGCAGCGTGCTGAGTCCATGTTGGCAGGCTCAGAGCCCAAGGCCGATGCTGTCCTGATGGCGCGTCAGTTCTTACGAGAACCGGACTGGGTGATGCATGCAGCAAAGAAGTTGGGAGTCAAGATTTCTCCCCCGGTTCAATTTGGCCGGGCGTACTTGTAATGTATACAGTACAGGCTTAACAGGATTAGATTAAGATGACCTTTGCAAATGACTTAAAATGTGATTTTATGCCAATTTATGCCATTCTAGACTAGACCTGGACCAAACCACCCCCATAATGCATGATCGCGTTCATTATTCTATTTTGTTCAAGCAGGCGTGTCAGTTCCCTCTAAGCCCTTCTTTTTCGCTCGTAGTGACTGTCCGGCTCCCTGGAAGCGAGGTTTCTCTTCGTCCACTGCTTGCCCACTCTCGTCTCGTTTTGGGACGGGTTTGATGGCGTAGCCAAAGAAGAGCTGATTAGGTGGCAAGCGTAGAGGCTGCGGCCCATTTGTCCTTCTCACGGGAGGAGGATGTGAGGGGTTCGATGCTCCAGGCGTAGGAGTGGACGCTTTCGGAGTCGGAGTCTTGCTGCCTTTCTTGGCATTCAGCCGGTGGCCGTTTGATATGAAGTTGGATGAGACCGCTCTTGCACCAGCGGCCACATCTGTCGATTCTGGTGCAATAGCCGCATAATTGATGGATTGTGCCATGGTACCGTGCGGATGCAGAAGGCCGCCAGCTGGTAGTCTCCCACTAACAACGCTTCCTGGTGTGCTGGTGCCACTGGGGCGCTGCGGCTCCTCATACCCCACGGGTGGTGCAAAGTCGACCTCAAGATCAGTCTCTAGGACAGAGATAGCATTCATGTCTTTCGCAGGCTTCGTTTCCAGCACGGCCATCTCATAGACTTGATCATTATATGCAAACGTGAAGATATCATCCTTTGTAAGACAAGAGAAATTCCGGAACGCATTTTCTAAAACTGCCTTCGGGTCGCTGATGTCGAGGAAAGATGTGGATTGAGCTTGAAGCTTGATGAAACGTCCCGGAGGAAGGTCCGTCGATTTGATTTGTATGAGGTCGCCGGGTTCGAGAAGGAGAGTTTGCATCAACTAGGAAATCCCTTGCGTTAGCAGAAAAACAAAATCTGGCCATGTTGTAGCTCACCCAGAACGGCAGGTAAATCTTCCCCTCCTCAGCGATGAATTCCAGCACACCCGCATGAGACATCTTCTCCTTTGCACCGTTATGCAGTTCAAAAAGCATTGGATAGGTGATATGTAGCCGGGTCAACTTGTCCAAAGCGCTTGGAGGCATGATGACTTTGCCGCCGTGGTTCACATTCTCTCTCTCAGGTCCGGCCATCATAGCCACGGGGTAACACCGGTAGTATTCATCGAAACGACGTGCAGCACCTCCAGGCCCGAGCATACCATCCATGGGATCGCCTTCCCAATAGCCACCTCGAAACTAAGACGGTCAGCTGGTGCTCGAGCAGACGGTGAACAGCGTGGAAGCTCGAAGACGGGAAAGCGGCACATACCATGACAAGTAGCGAAGTCGAGAGTTTGACGAATTAATATGATAAGAGGGCAGGTCGGCCGCACTTTCCTAACCAACCAAAAGATATTCAAGCTTGGTGTTTCCTCGCTTGTGGAGTAGTTATTTGGTAGTGTAGTAGTTGCGGAAGACAGTTCGGAGTGCTTTGATCGCCCACAGTGACGCACTTTGTCTCCACAACGATTTTCCGTCCCGACCCAGACAAGCATAACAAGCTGCTGGAAATATCTGAGCTCCCTACCCTCACAATACTTTACAGATTGTGTGAAAATATACTTGAACAAGATGACCTCCTTACATCCGCGCCCGAAACGGACGGGCGAAGACTATACACGTACAGACGAAGCCGACGAGGACGGCCCCTCCAAGAAACCGCGTTTCGACCTCCGAAACCCATCCACGCTCGCCCCTGACGCGCTTGATGATGACGCAGTCCTGGATGCGGACGAGATAGGACGCCGCGGCCAACAAGTGCGCCGTAAAGCTGTTAATCTCGATGGCTACGAGTCGGACAGTGACAACGAGGGATTCGACGGCCGTTCTACAAACAAAGCACGGAAGGAAGAAGCAAAAGAGGAAGCGGACGATGATGATATGTTTGCGGAACTGCAGGAAGATTTTGGTACCGAGGACATAGATGGCGATGAGGCAGTACGGAAGGACAAGAAGAATGTGCGCTTTTTGCGCGACGATGAAATACAGGGACAGGTCTCATCATCGAAGGGCGGACACACGCTGCACGCAGACCTCAGCCAGAACCCCGATGGAGTTGATATTGGCCAAAATGACAGCGACAGCGAAAGCGACGTTGCTGAAGAAGACCGTGCAATGATGGACGAGAAACTGGACGAGGAACTAGGCGCGGGATCAAAGAAAAAGCACGCACCCCTATTGGATGCCTTCAACATGCGTACCGAACAAGAGGAGGGTAAATTCGACGAGCAAGGGAACTATATTCGAAAAGCAGCGGATCCCGATGCCGTGCATGATTCGTGGCTAGAAGGAGTATCGAAAAAGGACATTAGGGCTGCTAAAGAAGCTTCTGATAAGAGAGAGGCTGCAAGAAAAGAGCAAGATCGTCTTAATGATGCCGTCTTAACATCGGATGCCCTGAAGTCGCTCATTACCCATCTACGTCGCGGCGAAACCCCCCTGGATGCGCTGGCGAGAATAGGGCGCGGCGCCCCGAAGAAAAAATGGCAAACGAAACGAAATAAGAACCGGTCCAAGGGTGACCAACAAGACATCGAGATGGCAGAAGATGACCACAAAGAAGCGGCCAGGAAAGCGGAAATTGAAACCATCACCGAGTCCGCCGACATTCTAATGCTAAGGGGACAAGTTGAGATCTACGATACCGAGCGCGAGATACTTACAAGACAATACCGTCGCGAAACTGGTGAAGAATGGGTCGACCCTCCTCAGGACACAGACATGGCGACTGGCGAGGCTGAGCCTGTGATGTGGGAATACCGCTGGTCTGATGCCCGCGACGGAGGTGCTGTACATGGGCCTTACGATGGCCCTACAATGGAATCATGGAACGGCGCGGGCTACTTCGGACAGGGCGTCGAGTTCAGGAAAGTGACAGATACCGGCGAGTGGAGTAGTAATGTCGTCTTTGTATAATAATGTGTAAAGCAATGCGATACCACGTTTTGGGATATAAATTTTCGTTATCATGGCCAGGAAGGATTTTTAAAAATCAACTCAAAACCCAAAACATCAGAATACCCATACTGAGCTGCAAACAAGCGCCAGGATTATTGTACATCAATCAGTCGATGTGGACAGTAGAAAAGCATTGCGAGACTAGAAGACAGCCTTTTTCCCCAGACAGGACCACCGATTCCTCTCCCAGCCCGAGATGAGATCAAAGTGTCTTAGATACTCCATCCATTGAACACCTAAAAAGATCTAAACGAGAGCATAAGATGTCTATGAGATTTCCATGGCATCTCCGTTCGCGACGGAGAAGTTCACGCCGCCTTGGTCGCCGATGAAGCGCTGCTCGTACGCACTGACGAACTTGACACTGCGAGCAGGGTCGTAGAATAGTCGGTAGCTTCGTTGAACGTCGTCCACACCAACCTCCTTGACTTTCCGCTTTTTGCTCAGGAGATGTGATGTGATGATGATGTTGCTAGCATATCTGAGATTAGACTCCTGACCGATCTTTGTCAGAAGAGCGAGGGCATCTGGGGAGAGATCAATCTCCTCTTCTTGGGCCCGAATGGCCAGGATCTGTCTGATTTCATCGGCTGAATAAGGCTGTGTGCTCACAATGACCACGCGATCTAGGAAGTCAAGGGGCAGACCGTGTGGAGAATTGTAAGTCGTCCCCCGAATGCGCGAGTTACCGCGGTTGCTGGCCATGATGACAATGGGAGCAAGCTCCGCCTCCAAAGCTCTGTTGATGTAGGAGAAGCATTCAATGTCAAGCATGTGCACCTCATCGACGAATAGAACCCCTGGGATGATCTCCGCCTTGCCTTCTTCCTTCCACTCCGCCACCTTGGTGTTAATTTGGTCCCTGACCTCACTCCTGATCTCACCGGTATCACCGGAGAAAAGGGCCAAGAATCCTTGCGAACGCGAGTTGATGACATCAATCTCGTGTAAGCTTACGGTGTGTACAATTTCCTTTCGGACCTGAAGCTCTCCCTCGGGGCATTGGACAAATTTAACATCGGCACCCATCGCATCGTAATCGCGGGATCGGGCATATGAGCGGCCTAGCTTGGTGATTTTGCCTGACGACTTGTCGATCGAGATAATGTCTCCGGCCATGACTCTTTCCTTTGTCATCGAATCAATCATCTTCGTTCCCATGTCGTAGATTGTCTCCATGTCGGTGGTTTTGATTGTCAATTTTCCTTGTTTATTTCCCTGAACCAATCAGTACACTTCAACCATCTTACTCCACCTGCATGTGAGGCCACTTACACCCGTTACACTGCGGTCAATCTGAATCTCCACGACTTCACCCTCGATGATCTCACTTTCCTCTTTGATCCGAACGCCGATTGATTTCCGGAAGGCTTGTGTCAAGGCCTCGGTCTTTGACATCTCCATTGAGAAGATTTCGGAAGCCGCAAGCATCGTGAACGGAACATCAGGCCCAAGAGATTGTGACATGCCCATCGCAATAGCCGTTTTACCTGTGCTGGGTGGCCCGGCGATCAGGACAGCGCGTCCAGCAATTTTACCTTCCTTCACCATCTGAAGAATCACTGCAGCAGCCTTGCGAGCCTTCTCCTGCCCAACCAGGCCCTGAGAAGCCGCCCTCGGTTGTAAAGAGTCGACATCTACGCCGAGTCCTCTGATATGTGAATGGGCAGCGATGAGGTTCAGACCCCGGAGTTCCTTGGTTTCCGCGACAGTAGAGATTGGCTGGCTCAATATCAGCGCCGGAGTCAAGCTATGGGGAAATCAAATGATGAGGCTTACCGCAGCCATAGTGGAATGTAAATCAGGGAAAAACTCCTCTTGAAAATGAAGCCCTGAATGTGAAGCTGGATCTGGTCGCAAGCCTTGATTGATTCCACGGCGGAAGAGCTGCTCAAGCTGATATCTTCACCGCCCGGCAGAAATTTACCACAGCAACGCGAACTGTAAATGATATGATGAAGCAATCAAATATTTTACAAGACTTATTCACTGTTGCAGTGACTTCACAGTGTCTACTTCACTTTCACCCTCACTGATGCGCAATCGAAAGTGAAGCCTTGCTCCGGCAAATATTTTTTTTAAACATAAATATGGGCTGTTTTCCAGACCATTGAAAAGTACCATTTTCAGTAAATAGGTACGCGCCAATTCCCTTCTGTTGTTTTCTCATAGCATTCCGTCTAAGACTAACCCCTTATTCTAACCTAATTAAGGGATTACTTGTTTCACACTTTACGATGGATGTCGACCCGTCGATATCACGCGACCCTCGTCTCTCCCATCGTGCACCTCGACCGTCCATGCCACCGTCCTTGCCTGTACGGCCAATCAATCATGAATTACCGCAGCTACCCCCGTCCGGCCCTCGAAATAGCTCGGTCACGGAAGTTGCGAAAGAAATGCCTGGCGATGAATTCATTCGCGGCCTCGGCAACCTCGTAGAGACGGCAGTGTTTAGGACAACGAGCGCCGTGGAACGAGAAAGGCTACAATCGAAGCGACGCCACACACAAGAGTTGTTAAACAGGGCAAGATCTTTATCGGGATTTCCGTCAACGCTCGAGCACTTTCAACAGACCAAGAAAGAGGAGGACGGTATCTTGTCCTCACTTGACAAGAAAATTGGTGACTATGACAGTCGCTACAAGCTACACGAGGCCGATTTAAAAAGTAAATGGGTGGCCCAGGCAGAGTCCCAAGTTCCGAAATCAGATGATAGGATATCGCAATTACAGCATGATCTCAAGTCTGCAAATGACAGAACCTCCAAGTTGAATAGTGAACTCGATAAGCTTCACTACCGGCATAAGAGGTTCGACGACGAACTACAAGATCTCCACGACTCTGCCAAGGCTCAGAAGAAAGGGCTTGGGGATTGCGACGCGGAAATCGACTCACTACGAAAGAAACTGAGTGATCGTACAAAAGACCATGACGGATTTTCCAGGGACTTGGATGAAAACTGGGCGCGAATCAAGGACCACTCGACTCGACTGAAGCGGCTTGAAGAGGCCCCGCAACCCGAAGTAGGATCAACAGATGAAACACACAAGGCTCTGGGAGAGATTTCTCACCAATACAAGCAATTGGACCACAAAACTACTGAACTGAGCCAAAAGATGGAGTTTCTATCTTCGTTGCACCAACGAATATCAGAGTTACCTGATCAGGTGGACCGTACGTTGAAGGATCAACAGGAGAAGCTCGAAGCTCAACAACAAAAACTGGAGCAGCTGGGCAATGGCCAGGCAACCAATCCGAAGCTGGAGAATACGGTAAACGTCTTGGATTCGAAGTTGGAAGACCTACTGAGCATACAGACGGCCAAAGATGACTTGCAAATGGCGGAGCTAGAAGAGATCAAAGGATCCATTAGCAACACCAGTGAAGATTATCAAAAGCTATCTAGCACTGTACAACAGTTATCGCAATCTGTCGAGTCAAGCCTTGCTACAGTGTCCAGCGATTTCACGCAATGGAGGCAAAGATTAGGAGTTGTGAATGTTGCTCTTCGTTCTTTAGAAACACGATACAACAATCTGAGCACCGAAACCATTGTTCAGCACATGGTTGGGGCGGTAATGGAGATGTATCCTTCCATGGACCAGATGAGGAACGGAATGTCGGAGCTACAGCCACTCAAGGCGAAAATAGGCCAATTGGAAGGCGATGCCAAGATTGCTGCCTCGTCGAAAGACCAACTGAACGCTCTGTGTACCGAACTCAACAAAGTTTCGCAATGCGTTGAGCACCTTCGGGGACACTTCCAGTGGCTCAGCCAGGAAGATTTCCAAGCGATGCGGGCCAACCTCAAGGAGATTACTGAGGACCATAAGAACCTTGATGGTCAATTCTCCAAAAAGAAGGCGGCAGACGAAACATCGATGCAAGAGATTGAGCGTGAACGCGAATCAATCAATACTAGATTCGCAAACTTGAACGACGATCTCGAAAAGCTAAAGGCAGAGCATGCTCAAGCAACATCTGGCGCATTTAGCCATGATGACATGCGCACCCTGGAGCTTCGCCTTGGGGCCCTGGAAAAGAGCAGCATTTCAAGTTATGAAAAGCTCAAGGGGCAAGTTGACAGCTTGAAGAAGAACATACACCCGCCCCAGCGTCCTCCGCAGCGTGAAAAGACGCCAGAGAACAATCTTCCCCCCACGCCGAAATTTGCTCCCATGGACACCGCATCCGGCATCAAGATCAAACGCCGCCATACAGCCACATACTCAGACGACGAGCGATCCCCACTCCCCACCAGGTCCAACTCAATCATTTCTCAAGATTCCACCGTATCATCTCACGTCGCGCCCGGATTGGAACTTAGGAAGAAGAAGAAGAAGAAGAGAAGGCTGGAAGGGGAAACCCCTATCCAGATCAATGACTAGACTGAACAATCCAACCACCTAGGTAGTCATGATGCTGTTTCTCCCATTGTCCAAGTCATCGTATCCTTCTTTTCCCCCATCTTTCTCCCCATCTTTACTGTTATTCGGAATACCCTTACCTGCGAGTCTCTTGGGTCGCGCGATTTAAATATTATGCATTGGCGTTCGGTGGATGAAGGTCATGACATTCAAGGTTACCTACAGCGTACAGCGGTTTTCTCTCTCTATTTCTTTCTTCCTCGATCACATCGTCTATTATTTTCTTTCTTCTATGTAAAAATTGCTCTAGGACGGCCCATACCGTAATCTAATCCAATCTAAGCCCAATCCAAGAATACCACGCCAAGCTATTCCGTTTGGCTATGTCGAGACTATCTATGACTTCTCTTGTAAGAAATCCACAACAGCTAGCAACATCATTAGTAATTTTATCTCTTACCACGAAACTCAAACCCAAAGCAGGACTCAATGAAAAAGAACTCAGAGAAGACAACTCACCCTTCCTAAAACCCTCCGGATTCTCCGAAATAAGCCAATGCCCAGCCTCGACGTCCACAACCTTTGAGTCCGGGAAAAACGCCTTGATAGCGGGGAATGTATCATCAGAAACATAGGGACTCTTTGTGCCCCGGACAATAAGCGTCGGCCCCTTATACTGCTGAGACTCAGAAGCAGATTCAGACTCTGGCTTCGCGAAGGGAAAACCGCCCAGCGTCCCCAACGCCCCGCCGAGAGTTGAAAGGGGGACGCGGAATTTCATCGACTGGTCCTCGGGTGACCGAACCAGGTTCGTTAGTAGGAATTGGCGGATGGGGAGGGACTGAATTAGTTGGGTGCTTGGTTAGATTGCGATGCTGGTGATGGAAAGGGTAGGGAAGACGTACTTCTTCATAATCCTGAAGAATCTTATCGGCGTCTGATTGTTTCGAGACACTCGCAGAGTCGACGTGCTGCATGCCGCGCACGTATTTCCCGAAGTCGGTTCGTAGGGGAGCGTCCACGGGGGCATTGTCGACGGGGATGAGAGACGAGACCAGCTCGGGGGCGTTGAGGGCGACGGTCATGGCGGCTTTGGCGCCCCTGATGTAGCGAGTTTGTTAGGTTTGAACTGAGTTCCCATGGGGTCTGGTTTGAACGAGCCGAATGATGGTCGGGAACATACATGGAATGCCCGATTAGGACACACTTGGCGAGGTCATGGTGGATGATAAACTCAGCCAAGTCGTTGCCCATAACAGAGTAGTTGTGCTCGGGATCATGGAAGGAGTTGCCATGATTTCGTAGGTCCTAGATTCATCTCATCTTTCAATAAAGGAACACAAGAAACCAATTAGACGTGGAGGACTGACGACTATGTACACCTGGCGCTTCAAGTCACGTGCCAACGTCCTGGAACAATTCGTTAGTGATTTGTGCTACTCCAAACTCCAGGATTGGTTCAAAAACAAGGATAAGGTTACCGGCTAATGCTCCTATTGTTCTGCTTCGACCCGAAAAGCCCATGTAGGAAGACAATGGGGTTCCGGGTAGGTTGGTCATTTTCCGGGCCGAAGACTTGGAATGAGAGGTCGGATCTGAGGGCTCTGGGCGATGTTGAAAAGGTCCGGAGACTCGCTACGCCGCGCAGGGCTATCCGTGGTGAGAGCTTCATGGTGTAATACAATTGAGGCTATTTTCGCGAGTTTATGATGGATTACTGGAAGGAAGGAAGGATTATGACGCGGGTGGAATCTCCACATTTGCTTGCCGGCACGTGATCATATATACAAAGGGGTTTACCTGGTTGATCTGGTCTTGTTCAAATAAAAGTGTTTTTTAGTGATGGGTGAAGTCAGTTTGTCGCTTGCAAAAGCTGAGCGTAGGCAACGGAGTCAACAGGTGGTCGCTGGATGCTGGTGTTGAGCCATTGTAGCGCTCTTGACTGCACCACCAACCACTACCGGTACTGTACTCTGGAGTTTCAGAATGTTTACATGGTTGCCGTGAGTATTTCGAGTCATGGATGGGCATGCTGTCCTTCCGTTATCCCTGGTATGGTTAGATGGATGAGAACGGTGATATGTAATGGTCATTCTTTCCAGCCAGCAGCTTCTATCTCTCCAGTCAAAGACCATATGCGAATCTAATCACAACACATCCGGGGGGTAAAAGGCACAGTGGCAGAGTGACCATTTCCACGCGATTCCGCCTTCACTGGAAACGGATGACAACGTCAAATAGGCTAGCCAGGAGGTTCTTGCTCCAAACAACAATGCTTCACCCAATCATTCCCGGGCGGAATCTGTGTTCGTCAACGCCGTGATGGATGACGGTCGGGCGCGGCGTAGCTATTCCATGATCTAGTTCGTCAAGAGGTCGGGTGTGCAGCGAAAAGTCGCATCCGCTTGAGGGAGGTAATCTCAACGATCGTCTTAGCAAAGGGGTGGGAGTTGGATACGCCGGGGTCATTAGGAAGGGGTCGTTTGATTCTCGTTCCAAGATCGTGAAAGAAAAGCTGGCCATCAAGCCGGTATCCACAGTTAGCGCTTTCACGTACAAAGTCTCCTTATTCCCTGGAGATCAGACTAATCAGCTTCATGGGTTCGATTCAGCCTTCCGCATAATACAACAAGCACGCAAGATGAAACACATTTGGGCAAGCTCGAGGGACCCTGCCTCCGGGGCCCGATCAGGCAAAAAGGAGTATTTTGCCGGCATAGACCTACACAGGCTCAGGCGAATATCTCATCTCTGTACTTTGCACGGTAGGCAGCGGCGATTTGTTCCATTCCCGATGTATCCGGTACGACGTCGAAGGAGTTGACGCTTTGAGTTCGAAGGTGTTCTCGAGGCAGCGGACCACCCTTTCGATCGCGGATGAACTTCAACATGGCGAGTAAGTCGTTCATGTCGACGTCGACATTCCGATCTCGACCCGGTGCAAACATCCATCGAATCTTGCGCTTCAGAGCCCACTTGATCGGCGCCGCGAGAATAATCAGATGATCGCCCCTGAACAGGATGATATTCTGCTTCAGAGCCTTTCGAAACAGATGCGTCCTTGTTTCCTTGGTGACATAGGAAGCCATATCCTCATTCGCCCATTGTTCGCTAATCTGAAGCCTCTTCGATACTCGAGATATGGCCTGCTCCAGCGGCTTTTTTATGTCCTCGTCAATCGCCCATTCCGGATCGAGAAGGTAATTCAGGTCTTTGGTTGTTTCTCTGTTTTTGAGGTAGTTGACGGCCAGGAATCCGCCTGCGGTGATCAGCTTGATCGGAGCAAAGGCAACGATAAAATCGAATTTTCCTAATTCTTCATCCAGAGCCTGGAGAGCTGTGCGGTGTTAGCCGAGAAAAGAGACGAGGAGCGGCCCAGTCATTCTGGAAGGACTGACCCAATAAACTTACCTTTCTGAAAGGCATTTGCATCCAGAGACTGCTCGAGCCCGGACATTGTAGGAGTGGGAGCTCTCAAGTTTTTGACTAGTTCTCTGTAGGTGCTCGGCTGTGCAGTGCGGAGGTGGCAAGCGGAAGTGATGAAGTCGAATCGGATAAGAGGAGAAAGCGCCTCAGTGGATGAGACTAAATATGCGAAGCGAGACGAGAGCGTGGAGCTGGCCGATAGACAGCGTGAATAGTTAGTGGCACTGGGTGGTATTGAATAGTGAAGAAAGTTGTTTGTGAAGTCAAAGTACCCCGCATTTCAAGCTTGGCTGGAAGATTCTCTCATCACCCCACCATCACAACATGGCTTGCATCAAGGAATCCAGTGAGGCTTTTCAAGGATTCAACAGGATGGCGAACTGACTATCGTTTGCTCTAGGAATAGTCTCCGCAACCCTGCTCCCTTGTCCAAGTCTCTGGGCTTAACTCTCAGCGTACGACTCGCCCCCTGTTTCTGCCGGTGTCCGGCGTACCTTTTTGACGCTAGGAGAAACCTCTCCTACAACGGTTCGAACGCTATTCCTTACATCATGGAACTCAATATTCAAACCATGCCGCTGAGCTGTCAATCGATGTTTGGATCTAGTGGAGTTCGTGGGGGCGCACATGGCAATCGGTTCCGCAGCCCAAAAATGTCTACACCATCCGGGTGCCTAGATCTTGGCTCGCAAACGGCATTCGCTCGCATGAGAGCCTCAGAAGCAAGCAATTAACCGCACTGAGATCTGTCCAACACGGTCAGATGCAGATCCCTGAGTCGGTGACGCAAATCTTATGGCTTAGTAAGACCTCCTGTCCATAACTACGGCGTCTTCTTGGATGAAACGTTCCAGGCCGGCGATTTCTTGTTTCATGATTTTACCGGCAGTTGGATCATTTGGTGCCTCGAAGAACGGTGGCATCGCTGATTACGAGCTGCCGGCGTATATCTCATGACTTTACTATGCAAGAGCCGTGGCATATCTGGAAGAACCGGACATCTCCGTCACTTGAAAAATGATACATAGCAAAGTTAAAGTTCATTTGCTCGATCTGCGCCTGCAGTGCAACTCCACCCTGCCTGGCGCTTATTTATCGTTCGAGGTTTTGCCCCTCGATCGCCTATGGAACCCTATTTGCTTCTTGAGTCTTGACACTCCACGGCCTGGATTCCTGCCCAGCGGAAGACCAAACGCCGGATATACGTGCAAGGCCTCGAAACTTTGTCGACCTGGAGGACAAGATCGAGATATTGGATTTCAGTGGCAGAATGGCGACCAACCACGAGCTGGAACGCTTTTCTCTTATCTCATGCACCACGGCCGCAACTCTCGCAAGCTTCCAGTCATTATTTCTCAGGACAGTGATGCCCACCCATGTCTTATGCCCGGGCGATACAGTGCTGCACAGAACGCAAGCGCCCAAGCCGTGATTTAAAATTCGAAATCGTACCCTCTCTGTTGGCTCTGTTTAACCAGTCAGCTGATGAAGTAAAAATAGATGGAGAGGTTCCGGAGTATGCATGGTATTTCGTGCTCGAACATCACTTATTTGGTTTCTCAGAGACTCCCTAGGGTTACAAATGAGGTAAATCTAACCCCGTATTGCCCGTTGGGTAGATATTCTCTGACTTCAAAAGTAAATCGGGAGTATTTGAGCCGCTGCCTTTCTTCTTTTGTCCGCGTATGCACGGCTATATCGTAGGAGTTGTCCTATAGAGGCCACCACCTAAAGGGCAGAGACAGCGACTTGGATGGTGACGTCCCAAGGAAGGTATTTGAGCAGTTGTCGCACGGAACGGGCTTCTTGAGCTCATACGAGGGCTCTTTCATCCATCTTGCTGTTAGGATGCACCACCATGGGTAAGATCCCAGAACACAAAGTATGGATGCAGTGGGTCCGATCCCCTGGGCAACACTAAAAAATGAACGAGGCTAAATGCTTATCATTGCCATGATGAGCTCGGAGATTACTTGTAGTTTGACTAACATTTTGAGATACCAAAGAGATAGGTTTGGAGTAAGTACTCCAACTCCTCGGCCGCTACAGCTTCGCTTATCTTTACTGCGGTGTATTCGTGCAGACCGACGCGGCTATATAAGTTCCGAGTAGCTCGGCCAGGTCGCAGGGTCTCAGGTACATGCAAACCCGATTGAAGGAAGTCATGGTCTCTTATAGTTTGGCAGCGGTGCTATCGTTAATCTCCACTGCAGTTGCTACTGCTACTCTCAAAGGCCAAACTATCGCCGTTGGGGGAAATACTTACTATGTGCCTCCAACAAGTGTGACAACTCTACAGCTCAAGGGGCACCTTCGCAGCGAGAGTGGCCTCGTACCGCTGACGGTCATCAAGAGCGACTCGTGGAAATTGACTAGCTCTGCAATTCAGGACCTGGTGGATGACTACGAATCGACCGACGATGTCTTCAATACTGGCTTCTTAGAAAGTTTGTATTTGCCGCTTCCACCGTCAAACATGGCTGACAGGTAATAGATGTCTATATCACGTATAATGGCACTCACAAGGAGCCAATTCTCGATCTCACACTTCCTTCTATCTGGAAGAATCAATTCCTCGGTCATGTCGCCGCATACGGCTCGAAGAGCTCAATTGCACACACTAAGAACATTGCCCCTGGCCCGTACTTCTTGGACCCTGCCACAGGCGCTGTGTTTGAGGCTTACCGGCTGTACTCGGATGTGATGGGCTCCTTTACCGAAGGTCTGATTGCAGGAAGTGACGGTTCGTACGATGTGCTCCCAGCGAACCTGCAAGGATACGCCTCCCTAACTATCGGCGTGCCGTCTCGTCTGTACTTCACCAAAACAGCCGAGAAGCCTCTCGCTGGAGTCCGCCTTGGTGTCAAGGATCTCTACGACATCAAGGACGTCAAGACTGGCTGCGGAAACCGTGCATACTACGACTTTTACCCGCCTGCCAACACCACAGGCCCGGCTATCCAGTCGCTGATCGACGCTGGTGTCGTGATCGTAGGCAAGATGAAGACAAGCCAGTTCGCGAACGGCGAGACCGCTACCGCTGACTGGGTCGATTACCACTCCCCTTTCAATGCGCGTGGAGACGGATACCAGGACCCCAGCTCATCCTCCTCCGGCCCTGGCTCTGGTATCGGCGCATACAGCTGGCTGGATATTGCCATTGGCAGCGATACAGGTGGTTCCATCCGAAACCCATCTCAAGTGAACGGATGCTTCGGCAACCGACCCTCCTGGAACCTTGTCTCTTTGGACAACGTCATGCCCATGTCCCCTCTACTTGACACAGCCGGATTCCTCACGCGCGACGCGAGTATCTGGAAGACTGCATCTGAGGTGATGTACGCAAGTGCTAGTTTGAAATCCTACACCAAGTACCCCAAAACCATCAAAACGATCGACTTCCCCACGACTGCCGACACCGAAGCCTCGGAAATCTTGATCGATTTTCTCTCCAAGCTCTCTACCTACCTAGGTGGGGCTAACGTAACCACGCTTGACTACGACGAGCTCTGGGCTAACACAAAGCCCGCTACTGTCGCCGCAGACGAGACGCTAGACACCCTCTTGAACCTCACCTATCCCATTCTCATCACTAAGCAGCAATTCCCCCTTGTCGGTGAGCCGTTGTACAACGACTACGCCGCCGCAAATGGTGGTCGTCGGCCGTTTATCGACCCCGTGCCACTATCTCGCTGGGACTGGGGTCTGGAATACCCCGAGTCTCAGCTGACAGCCGAGATTGAGAAGAAGAACATCTTCACCGCATGGTGGAACTCCACGGTCCAGGTATTTGATGAGGAAACCTGCTCGGACAGTTTGATTTTGTACGTGGGGACGGCCGCGTCTCCGACCTATCGCAATGTGTATCGCAGGTATGAACATCACACCATTTTCTCTTCTTGAGTTATCTATTTCTAACATCTGATACAGCATTCCTGGCATCCCAACTGGATTCTCAGCCGCCCGTATCGGAAACATTGCCGGTGTGCCGGATCTAGTTGTTCCAGGTAGGAAACACTGAAGCCTCAGGAGCTTGCTCGTTGCTAACAAATATAATGAATAGTCGGCGAAGCACCATACAACTCGACGATTACTCTTCAGGAGGAATACCTCCCTGTAGCTGTTGACATTATCGCGCCGCACGGGTGTGATCTTATGATTCTTAACCTCGTCAACGAGTTAGTGGAGAACGGCATTGTGAAAGAACCTGTAGTGGGCTCTTCGATGTATGGTAATGGGACGACCTATTATTAGGCCGTGTAAGATGAGCTGTGTATTATCTAGATGTATTATTTTGGGAGCTATATAGAGATCTAGACGAGATATGTAAGATACATAGAGAATTGTACATATTATGCTATTTTTATATCGTTGTTGATGGTCATCTTCCTTACTAGTCCGTGAAAACAGGTCTATTTTTGCGGATTTCATGTCGACCTTCAGTATATCTGTGGTATTCCAACGACCAACTCTACGCACGGGAATACATGACGCCTTACCCCATCATGCTAACTACTCCTCCCGTTCTTCAGCAGTCATACAGTGTCTTTCTTCTTTGTTGCCTGCTGTCTAGGTAAAGATCTCGGGTGTGACTGTTATCAGTGTGCAACATATTGATTTTGATAGCACAATTGATTAAACCTAAGTATCACCTGTCCAGTAACAAAGACCGTGGACAGATTTATCAGGCCCTAAATCAAAGCCGCCCCAGAATTCGTACTAATACAAGCCCCCGTCGCATTCGAATCCTTCATCAGATAAACATACGCCTCAGCAACCTCCTCAACAGTCCCAATCTTCCCCAAAAGCGTATGGCGTGTAACTTCCTCGGTAACCCCCTCAATCCCCCACATCGGCGTATGGACCGCCCCAGGGCTCACAATGTTAACACGCAACGGCTTCAAATCCAGCGCGAGGTTCCGCGTAGCCCCAATCAACCCTGTCATATAGCCGTTAATCAGTGACCAGTTTAGCATCGGTTTATCGGCGATTGAGCCGGTTGTGAAGATTAAGGAAGAGGTGTATCCGGGCTTCATAAACTGGGGGGCGAGTTTAGCTAGGAGCAGAGGCGCAACGAAACGAATGTGACCAGCATCACGTATGGTGGCGAGGTTGATGCTGTTGATAGGTATTATTGATAGGCTGTCGCCTGCTGTGAAGACTATGTGATCGAGGGGTTGTTGCGTGTGCACCGTGCAGACGTTAAGGAGGTTGAGGAGGTTCCGCTCGACTTCTTCGCTGCGCAGGTCGCAGATGTGCCCTCCTATTAGACTCTCAGGGAACCTTTCTCTCAGCGAGCGTGTGCTCTGCTCGACATTGGTAAAGTTAGATGAGGCGATGTGGACGTGGGCTCCCTCTGCGAGGCATTTCTCTGCGACGCCGAGGCCGATGCCGGATGTGCCGCCGATGATGAGGACGGTGGTGTTTTTGATTGATGGCATTGTGTAATACTTTGGTAGATTGGTGTATAGGGTGAGGATACTTATATCTAAAGTACCGACCGAACGGATTTACGACGATATCCGACTGGACGACCGAACGTTCATGGAACTTTGGAAATCAATTACATAGCAGTTCCACATTTATCTCCGGTGTTACTATTCAGAATTTAGAAAAAAAGAATGTGCAAGGATTTAATCTATGAAGTAATGTACAGCAAGGCCAGCGTTACTATACTTCTCTACCGCGGAGTCAATATCCCCAACGAACCCTAAACCCGTTAAGAGAGTTGGTATACCTTCATATTTGATGCGTTCCAATCATGATCTAGATCTTGGGTTTTGGATTGAGCCATGCGTGTTTCAAGATTGTTCTGTACTTCGAAGCATAGCCCAGGGCCTGGGTAGTTCCTTTCTTAAGTGACAGACATAGCTGTAACAATCGGAAGGAGCAACTGTTATGTTGGGAACCACTCTTTCCTGTTATGGAATAGGAAATGGGTGACTAAAGCATGTATGGGTAGCTCCTTCCTAACCTACCTACCTTTTGAATAAAACAACCCGGGTCGCACCTTCCTCGTGTGGTAAGTATACTCGTAGGGAAGGAGTGACTGAGAGGCCGTGCCTGCCCTGTTTAGTATCTGGTTTACTCCTGCCTGTTTGCCTGTTTTTCCAGGCTCCTCGCTCCCCCAGTACTATAGTACATTACAGCTAAGATATATGATTCAACCCCAAATCCTTTCGCTCAAATTATGGCTGTTTTGCCCCTTCGTGTACGTAAGGCTACGATATTCACCACGCTTCTATGTCCGGTATATTTGAACGGGGTTCAGGTTCCACTCTAACACAGGGAGCGGAGCAGACTATGTCAACGAGAGGGGAGAGAGAGCTTCAAATCATCACTGGTCAAGCCTGCCAATCTCGCCCTCATAAATCCGATAAATATTCTTTTGGAAGACCTGCTTCAAATCCGCATTTACCTGCATATCCACTGGCAATCTCGCCAACAGAGCCCCAGCACCAAAGACCACTCTTCCGGTCAATGAACCACTTCAACGTCTGCCCACGACATCGTCCCTTCACCATGCCACCCCTCCACATCCTCCATCGTAAGCAGCACACCAAGCCCATACCCCATCTTCGTCTCAACATCAACACCCAGACGGAACGCTGCCCCCAATATGCCATTCCCATTGAACCGATTCCGTGCCGAGCTCCGCTTAGTAGGACTGGTACTTAGGATAATGACCCACTATCTAGTTCCTAGCAGTTGCTTCGTCCTCAAACAAATAACTGACAATGACAAGCCATCTCTATAGTACGGTCTCGACCAGATCCAAAACGCAACTCCATACCTACGAAGTCCCTTTAATTGGACTGAAGAGAAAGATCGGCTTTGAAATCATGATCTCGGAGAATTTCCAATAAATTCTATTTTAATAATGTCATGAAGACCGTGAACGGATTTGAGCCGCTTTCAGGCGCTGTCAAAAACACGGACTGCAAAAAAATGAAACCGACCTGAAGGCTATCCTCGGTGAGACGGCTGAATACAGTGCATCTATAGAACGAAGAGGGAATGTGAGACCTATTTTGCTTCAGAATACACATACGTCCATTATAGATGAGAATACTGACAATCCATAAAAAGAAGTGTGATAAAGTTAGACATGCATGCACTTGGTTACACAGAAAAACGTCACCATATCCTGCATCGAGCCGTATCTATTGACATAATGATTTCGTTCTCTTTACTCCAAACTCCGAAATGGATTGAACTTGAGCATGAACCAGGAATGTATTCCTGGGGCCCAAATCAGGTGACACCCGCAAAAAAGGCCCGGTTGCACTCGAATTGATAGAGTCAGACCACCTAGCCTGCATGGGGATCTACTGGGCAATTCCTCGAAATAGTCATTAAGCACCCAATGAGTGGCACCATTGGAGTTAACAGTCGCCCCAGTGGATCTTATTTTCGGTACTCCGGGGTAACCCTAGATAACACCATATAGTCACGATGATGTTTCTGTATAACCTTTAGCTAGGGCTTTCTCTATCGGCCCATGAACTCCTCATCTACATATATGAGAGTTGCACACTGACCTGATGATGATGAGGACATGCCACTGCTTGATGTCATGTACAACTATAAACATACCATATAATCAAGGCTATATAAAGCCAAGTAAATCAGCGAGTACTTCACCGTCCATAGTTCCATTCCAGTTCAACATTATCTCTTTCAGAACATACCACCAAGCCCGACAGTCACGCCAAATACTCAGTATACGAAAATGAAGACTTCCCTCATCATTCTAACCCTTTTACTCACCAGCGCGACCATGGCCTCTCCTGTATTGGGCACAAGAGCCGCGAAATGGCCCTACGGTGTCGGCGAACTATCTCTCAAACACTTCATCGAGAGCAACAGCTGGCACATGAATTTCACACTGACCCAGAGGTCTCCCTATTCCGAAGCCCTCAGCTCCACCACTTGCCATACTACCTGGTATACTCCCCAGTCGAGACTTTGATCGAATACATAGACATGCAGACTAATTCAAAATCAAAAAGGCTCAACGGCACTACCCCCGTCGGCCGCGGCAAGCCCGAGCCATGCGCGAACACGACATATGCATTCTTCTTCCCCGCTGGCCTCGAAGATATCGAGAGCTACCGATTTGCTATCGTCGGGCCTTATGGCGAAGCTTCTTCTCTCATTGATCATGGCAACAAATACCAGTGTCGACATTACCACGGGGATGTTGGTGGGGTTGATGTTGAGTGTAGGACAATTAATGGGGGGGAGTTTTATATTTACTAGCAGTATTTCCTTGTACCCTCGTCCCTAAGAAGGGCTTTTGTTCAACATGTCTAATAGTGTATTAATAGTTTGTTTGTCGTATAAATTGACTGTATACTTTCCTAATGGCTACATCATGTGGAGTGCCCGTATCGTATGCTGAACTGAAAAGACAACGGACTTAGGATACTAAGCGAACAAGACCGGAGAAACAGCCCAACCAGCCTAGACGAATATGTTCCCAGATTGTGAGCAAGGAGTACGGAGGACTGTACGCTCGAGTACGAAGTATAACCTCGCTGTCTGGGCGGTCACATGACATGACGTCACGTATACAGAAATATACAGAAATATGCATGTACAGTCAGCAGAGATGACAAATGCCGCCGGGGAGATGAATTCCCCCGATGGCCGTGGGCTGACAAATGAACGATATTAACTCTCCATCTCCATCCTTCAACGAGATCTGTGCCACAACATATCAAATATGGAGACCGACCTTTATTCTAACTTCGATTGGGCCCTTGCGACTGACCCGGGGCAGCCCCCGTTTTCCTGGGAGGCCCCGGCACAGAGGGAAGGGGCGTACACGGATTCCGACCTTGAACAGCTGCTCTCTGCCTCTTCTTATCCGATTCCAGAAGCTGCACAATTTCAAAGTCGACATGACCCTGAACGTGCTACTCCGGTGCCTTTGTATGGTGGTTTTATCGTTAGTCATGATGAGACGGGGAGTGATAATACTGGTAGCCAGCAGGTTGATACAGTTTCATCTCTTGTTCCTGCGAATCCATCGAAACTTCGTCCGAAAGTGGCGGATGACTCTGTGAGGAAGCGTGGTCGTCCGCGGAAACTTCATGACGATGATGGGGTGAAGCCGGAAGAGGTAAGTCAGCATCAAGTCTCAGGAAGACCTGCGTGATCTGACCAGCACAGCGACGGCGCATGCAAGTCCGCATGGCCCAACGAGCCTATCGATCTCGGAAAGATGCAAACGTCAGCTCTCTCAAAGACCGAATCAATCAGCTCGAATCAACAGTTAAGCAGATGAGCACGACCGTTATCAATTTCGGTGATGAACTCATCCGGTCTGGAGCTCTGGAATCTCATCCGGACCTGCTCAAGCCGCTTGGCAATACCGTACAGGCGTGTCTGGTCTTACCTGCATTTCCGCCTGGGGACCCGGATTATCAGCTGGAAATCCCCGACAGCACATCTGGCGGACGGAAGAAGCAAATGCTCTCAATCTACCCGTCTTCGCCCCGGTCTTCTGAACGGGCGGATACAATGGAGTTATTGGAGTTCATCGATAGACTGCACGTCGCCTGCGCCCATCAAGGATACCTCGTCTCCGCAAACACTCAGATTCCACAGCGGCGAATAGAACCCTCATTCCGGATGCTTCTCAGTCTCATGCCCCGGGCGTTTGTCGCCGAGTATTTCAAGGATTGGCTGCTGGCCAGAGCCGGCCATGAGACTATGGACCACTGGGACCACATACCGTTTTATCGAGTCGGAGGCGCGGGAACGCACTATCCCGAGTTTAGTTACATCCACCAACCATTCTCTTCCAAGCCTTCGGCTTCAACAGTAGAAAGCGACTTGTCGCAGTTTTCCCCGGAAATCCAGCGAGAGTTCGACGATGACTATTTCGACTTGGGGGATGTTGCGGGATATCTTCATGAAAAGCAGATCGTTCTTCCTGCTGTTAAGCCGACAGTAACAATTGGTACTGGGTTTCCGAAACAGTCGCCTGAAGCCAATAGTGTATCGCGGCTCATCCAATGTATGTTCTTCATTCTTTCTGTGATGATCTTGCTAATATGGATAGCCCTTGTTCGGGTAGCTACGTGCCTTGGACGGTCACCTGGTTTCAAACGCCGTGATGTGGAGAGATTGGTGGAGGAATTCCAAGTCTACTCAACTGCGTCAACATGATAGAACCTGTGAGGAGGAAAACAACTACACAAAATCTTATCAGACGACACGATCACAGCAATAATGGGCTGCCAGGGTCATTCAAAGATCCCGGTAACGTCAACGTTAACTTGTCAGCTCTCGCTTCGAAATCCATACAACGAGAACAGCCCCGACACATCTTCTCAATACGAAAATCGAAAAGGAATGACCTGCAATACAATAAGGCCTCGGAACCGGGGAATCAAATCAAAATCCGCCCCGGCCCGTCCACCCGTTTCACTCGGCTAGCCAACTCTCCCCCACCCCCCAAATTGTCCCTTTTTGGGAGAATTCAACCCCAGTCTCCAGACTTCCGACAGTATAGCCACGGAGGTAATGTTTCTGTGACCCGGGACACCTAATAAGAGTCCCCCTTCCCTAATTCATACAGTCGCATTTCGGTATACTTTTAGTTAGGTACAAATCATCGAAACATCAGAATCTAGGTGGACAACTACAAAGAACCCACTCATTATAATGAATATATATAGTACTTAATATCTACACTGTTACCCAAACTATCTACTGATCAAGGAGCCCCTCCCCATATAAAACCTGTCATCAACCCCCTCAAATTCCTTCTGCAACCGCCAGAGGACTATTGATTGCAGTAGGATGCTCTCTCATGCAGTTCTTTCTCATTGCAACATTTGACAATCTGGACATGAGGATATGTTCGGATTTGGGGGCTCTGATGCTACGAGGAAGGTTGAGGATAAGGACGAACGTGACAAAGAAAATGAAGAACTGGAACCATTACGCTAAATCTGCGTATTGAAGAAGAAGAAGAAGACGGATATTTTCTCCGGGGGCGCACTGGATGAGAGAGCTAGCCATCTCAGACGGAAATGCCCCCGACATTAAACAAGGTATGGCTATCAGCTTGCAAGCTAGATACATTGAATATCGGTACTGATCCCTGTGACCGTCAATGAAATAGCCACCCTCAAAACTGGCTACCTTGCTACCTGTACCGATGTTGACGAGGGACTACATACCCTGTCAAGCGAGGAAGTACGATGAAACGCACCGTACTGTTTAAGCACACTCACAATCGTCCATGCACGAGATCGAAGCGCCAAGGTCATCGCTTTCTCGCCCCGATCGTTTGCGGAGTTAACATCAACATTCAACTCTAGCAGTCGCAACACAATTGAATCGATACTCTTCTCTGCGGCAAACATGAGCGGAGTCCATCCATGTCTGTTTCGGACCTCGGGGTTAGCTCCATGGTCTAGCAAGGCATGGGCAATGCCAGTGTCCAGCATCTGCCTGTCGCCGTGTTTCTGTAATGCGAAATGAAGCGCCGTCATACCATGGCTATCCATGGCGTCTATATTAACGCGGGTATCCTGAAGGAGGACCTCGACGCTCTGTTTATCATTTAGGCATACGGCGAGAATCAGTGGTGTCCAATTAGCGCCATCTCGACGGTTTATGTCCAGATCAGTCCTTGCCAGGAGGGCCTTAAGCTCTGGGAGTCTGTTCCGGTAGATAGCCCCAGCAATTGGGTTCTGATCGGAATCGTTTCGTGAGTTCACATCAACCCGCTCGTGGGCAAGAAGTAGCTTGACGACCTCGGTGCGTCCCTCAGACACAGAATCATAGAGCACATTGTCTCGACCAGGAGACCTGAGGTTTGGATCTGCTCCGCCTTCCAGAAGAGCCTTTACGATTCTCGGCCGGTTGTGTGTCGAAGCCCACATCAGCGGCGTCCTGCTGTAAATGTGGTCTCGGTAGTTTAGATTGACTCGTGGGTCCTTTATCAGGATCTCGGCGACCTCATCCCGAAGCTGGGCTATAGCTAAGAAAAGCGGTATCGCGAACTCGGCCCCAGCCTTCTGCATGGATGGATCACAGGTTCCGAATATCGTAACGACGAACCTCCAATGCAGCGGCTTGATATCGTTTCTGTCTTCTGTTTCCACAGCTCCAAGGACTGGCCCGTGATGCTGGAGTAATACCCGTACAGCGTCCGTCATCCCCTCAGAGGCAGCCGCCATTAGCGGCGTCCAAGGCCTCTCCTGACTGAACCGATACTCCGCTCCTCGTTCAAGCAGCAGCTTGATGACATCCGTCTTCCCGACCGAAGCAGCCATATCAAGCGGTGTGCATCCATCTTTGGTACCATTAACATGGGCACCTAGATCCAACATACGCTCCACCGTTTCGATTCGGTTGTGTTGGACTCCCCAGTATAGTGCCCGACTGTTGAAGCGCCGGATATCGGTCTGATGAAGGAAGTCAGATAGAAGGCAATATACCCGACGGCATGTGCCTGTTAGAGAAGCTATGTCCTGCTCTGCGCTTATCTCTTCTGCTATAAGCAGGATGATGTCGTTTGGGAACGTGAGAAGCGACATGATGGCTGATACAGAGCTAGATTGGATGCAGATTGATGAAAAAGCAGGACTGGATTCTGTTTTAAATGCAGTGGTGTGCGGGGTGAACCAAGGTTCATGATGCAGCTGACTCAAAACGCGGGGTTGACAGGCATCGCTTTACCCGGATCAAGCATCCATGAATATAACTAAACTGACCGGCAGGGAGATATTCATCATTGTATATAGTTCTTGATGAGGAAGGAGCTCCTGTCTAGCCCCCCGCACTTCCTAATCGGGTCCGGAGAAAGATAACGAGAAGAACCGGAACACTTCCTTTCTAATGTCCGGGCTGTGGATTGCGGATTTGGAGTAAGTGATAAGACCAGCTACTTAAGCCCTCTTACTCGCTCTTGCTTGGGATAAATTCCCGCCCCATTGAACCTTTCTGTTCAAAATAAGATGAACTGTGCCCCTTTACCAAAATGATCAAAATGGCATCTCCAATCCAACGTATCCCCTACTCCGCTCCCCGCGAGTCCTTCATCGACGCTCTGAAACAAGACGGCTGCGCCATCGTCCAGGACTTCACAACGATAGAGACCCTTACCCAAGCAGCAGCCGAGGTAGATCCCTATCTCAACAAAGAGCAAAACAGCGAAGTCGGCGGTACCATCCTATCCAACAGACAAACCCTAAAATACAAAGCTAACCAAAGACACAGCTCTAAACGGCGGCACAAAAACATGCACCCGCCTCATCGGCCGCAGCAAAACAGTCCGGGAGAAATTCTTCTCAGACCCTCTATACCAGCACCTTGCGGAGGAATTCCTCGCTATCAAGACGACGAACTGGTACAATGAGGAACCTTCAACGAATACAACCCATCCGTTGCTCTCCATCTCTATAACAATGGATATCCGACCCGGAGCACCAGCCCAGAAACTGCATAGGGATGATAAGAATCACCATGCGCGACATGATCATGTCGACACGTATCATGAGAACCGCGATATACTCCTTGGATTATTTGTCCCTGGATGTGATACGACTCGTGAGATTGGGGCTACGCGTATCGTCCCTGGTAGTCATCTATGGGGAGATGAGAAGCCCGATTTCGGTCCGGACGGGAATAAAGCCGTTATAAACGCAGAGCTTAAAGCCGGCGAGGCGTTTATCATGCTGGGCAGTTTATATCACGGTGGCGGGCATTTTTCAGCAACGGAGGGGAATCGTATGGTGCATATTATGTTCATGTGTGGGGGGATTTATCGGCAGGAGGTTTGTGGCCTGGTCGTTTGTGGAGGCCTTTACTAATGAGTGCTTGTTTTATAGGAAATCTCGTACCTCTCCTATCCAATTGAGGATGTCAAGACGTACTCGGAGCTTGTTCAGCAGCGGTTGGGATGGAAGCAGTCAGAGCCGAATTTGGGATGGGTTGATCTTGTCTCGCCGGATGCTTTGTTGAGATGATTATCCAGGGTACAACTAAAGGCTTAGGACGGAGAGAAGATACAGCTTGGATCTTGACATATCCTAGCACGTTGAATCCCAATTCCCCCCTTGTAGTCAATCGACAGTTACGCCAATGCACGTAAGCCACCTGTTAGCAGCTATCTGATACCAGTATACAGATCTATCTCTGCCTGGAGACATGCAACGGTCTGTTACTACCTGACTCCGCCCGGAGGCTCAGCTAGGTTTAATTGGAGAATTGAAGCTGACCATGTTTCTTTCAAACAAGAGTGTGATAAAATCATATATCCATACACTACGCCCGTCGGCTTGCAGCCGTTATAAGGCAGCCATCTTAAGGTAGCAATAGCTGTCTTTAGTTTGTGTAACCATACATATATATCCCAAGAGATCTATAAATGGCTCGGCCTGGGCGAAAGGATGACGCACCACTAATATGCAGCAGCGAGAGTACCACGAAAATGGCTTTCAATAAGGCCACCTGCTCGGTAGCCGCAGGCTTACTCTCGGCATTTCCTGGCATCGACATCCTTTGTTCAACCAGTCAGATGAAGGAAGAGGAAAGACAAGATCTGCAGATCGACGTTAGGCGTCGATTTGGTGCAACTGCTGTCAGCTCCCCGCCACGCTTGGCTGCAGAAATCTTACTGGCCTGGTATCAGCCGGAGCTGGTCTAATTGGTAGTCTTGGGGTTGTTCACAGATGTCTACTGATCTGATTCTAATCTTAGCTGTTAGGCTTCTATGATGTGTTGTTTCATTGTGCATAATAATAAGGACGCGTTGTTTTGACGCATATAAAGACCTCTCCTTCGACGCTTTCTACTCCCCTCTTCTCTCCTCTCCTTATCATCTCAACTCAACCAACTCAATCAACTCAACTCCATAAATCTACCAAACCAACTCTTCTCTTGACATCATATCAACCAAACCAAAACCAAAACCAAAACCAACCCACCAATCCTCCAACCCACAAACCCCAAAATGAAAACCACCATCGCCACAGCTTTCACCCTCGTCCTCGCCCTCCCCCTGGCCAACGCCTGGACAATCGATGTCTGCGGCCAAGTCTTCACCGGCGCAGGGACAAGCCCCTGCACGGCCGTCTCCTGCGCCGCCGGCCAGACCGTCGACTTTGATGACGGGACCACGGGCCGAGCTATCGAATTGTCGCTGTACACTGATCCCGGCTGCAGGAACGAAATCACCCACTTTGCGTCGAATGAGAGCGATTATGTCCTCCCGAATCGGCTGCAGTCTTTTTTGGTTCTTACTTAGTTTGGTGGTGCACTTGTGTGGCCCTGTGGGGGTGGAAGGGGAGGGGAGGAAGGAGGGGATAGGAGCCGGGGAGATACTACCGGTAGAAGGCGCGGGTACATAAACAAAACTAGGAACCGAAAATCAAACTTTATAGCTTGCCAGTTTTGTGGGCTGTTCATTCTTTAGTTTGTTCGTGGACGGCTGAAGGAAAAATCAATGTATCTACCTATTGTATCGTTTTGTATGACGCAGCAAGCTCAAGTAAAGAAAAGACAATGGGGTCATGAGATATATTATCCCGTCCAGCTCTGGAAGCTTTAATTGATCTGGCTAGGTCACTTTCACCTTGGTGGCTGTTTCCTTCCAGGAAAGAACTATGCTGAAAGAAGGAATGACCAACCCAGGACCTCCATAGTGGTTATGCCGTACCCCAAGATAGCGCGTCGATAGCAGATTCCACGTCACTCCGTCTGTAGCCAGGACTATGCCCGAGGCAGATTGCTTTCCCTACTAGCGCTGGAGCCTGTTAGATACCTACTGCGTGGTTGAGTAATTGGAATGATAGCCTCACCATGTATCAAATCCTCCGCCTTGACGCCTCTCGAGGATCCAGGCGACGAGTCCGTATTCGCCTCGTCTCTTGATCTCATCAGACAGACCTCCCTCTCTCGCAAGTACCCCTCTAGATCATGAATGTCGAACCAATCCCCATTCAGCTCGTCCTGCTCCTCGGGTGAAAATGCAGACAGAGTACCATACTCCTGAGGCGGGGCTTGGAAATCTTGTATATTCGCGTCCTGCTCCGCGTCCTGAGCTGGTTTTGGTAATAAAAGAACAGGATAATGCGTCCCCGCGCCCCCAAGCTGAAAAACAGGAATCTCAAAGAAGCCTTCTTCTGGCTTTCTCTTGTTAAGCCGGGCGTGTAAGCGGGCTTGGAAGAAGGCCGTAATGGTCTCCCTGGTCACACAGGATAAGAGCAGTCGAAACGGTCGTTTCAGCGCAGAGAGGGGGATTGATGGGTCGTTGAGCATTCGGAAGGCCTGGTGTAGGTTTGTTATCTGAAGTTGTTCTATGAAGGTTGCTATATCGATGTTTCCGACTGTTCCATCTGATCCGGAGGCAAAGAGGGGATATTGATCACGAAGTTCATGACTTCCATCGGGGAGTCCGAGTTCATCCCGGGGCGTCTGCCGTGCATGCTCAGTATGTCGATCACTTTCATCATCCACCGACCCATCTCTAGCTAAAACAAGACACGTCTGTACGGTATCTCTCAGACGATCGGCGAGGTTGGGATAGGAAGTTAGAACGTCCGATTGAACCAAAGCATCACTAAATGCAATAACCGCTTCGCCAATCTGCTCCAGGGTACGCTCTAGCTCAGCCACGCGATTTTGAAGAGCAGCTGCATTCGCCTGGTGTCTAGCTCTGTATGCGCGCTGAGCAGCGCGGACTTGCCTCCGTCGGTGCTATGACATGTTAGCTTTTTTGTTATTTATGCATGTAGGGGTCGGGTTGTGCCCACCTCCTTCGAATTTTGGCTCGGCATGGGGTTGGGTGAACGGTTTCTATAGATCTGCTGCAGTAGGTGTTTTAAGTCGGAGCTTCACAATGTGTGCTTTGGTTGAAGTATCGGAGAATTGTCAGAGGGTTGAATGAGGTTCAGAAGAGGGTCAGTTGGTTGGGCTCTTCTGGTTCGGCTCTCGGGTGATCTTGGCTCGGGGTGATCACTAATCATCAATATCGTAGGGTCCATATATATAATACTGGCTACTTTCTCGTTACGGGCTCGAGATTCGTCTGGGGATGTATCTACAATTGTTGTCGGCTCGAATTGCCGGCCTCAATGGCTTGGGCCAAATGAACGGACTATTTTTCAACCATCTCATGTTCAGCCTCGCTATAGCCTTGATATTTCAGTGGATGGCGTATACATTCGAGATGGTAATAATGAAGTACATGTTTTTCGGCGGAATTCTAGGTGCTTAGCTAGGTCAGAGTCATCTCGAGACCCTGGCAAGTTCAAGTGGATGAACCCCCTGCAACAAGCCACGGGTCTGGCCATGCTACTATACGCCGCGTGGTTCTGCTTAATTCGTTCCAACGGAGTATTGAATTGAGGCAAACAACGCGGTTGCTTCAACCTAAGGCTTTTCTGCTGGAAAGTTTGATCCTGTTCATTTACTCAATCAAGGACTAGCGCATTCAATAAAGGCTTTCGCTTAACAAGAAACCACTAGACAACACAAACCACCACCAAGCGCGGTAAACCATCTCATCCACCCGGTCCAAAATAGTTGGCAGGTATCTTGTCTTCCATTCTTCCTCCAATTTGTCACCGAAGCATTCCGAACTCAGGCTGACGCCACGTGCCTTGCAATACTCCCAGTAAACGGGATACCACCCTGACTGGCCCCAGTCAATAATAGCAGCTACTACTGGACTCGTCCCAGGCGATAAAAGGACATTTTGGGGCACAAGGTTGTCATGCGTGAAGATCAGGGGCACTTGCCCTTGAATCTCGATACCGCAGGCCTTGTGAAAGTTCTGGGCGGCGTTTTGACCGTGGACTGGGCTGGCCAAGCCCCGGTGGTCGGAAAGAAAGATGTCATTTAGAGGTTGATTGTTTAGGCCACCTAAGGGGTACGTTAGCATAGTTCTGCCTAGCTACCGCAATGAATTCAATTCGCTTACCGACGTAACGGACTTCGACGTAACGGGCTTGGTTGGGTGGTTGTAAAGATCTCCAGGCCTTGACCATGCCGTTGAGCTCTTTACAGATAGCATCTCTCTCATCATTGTTCAAAGCACCCCATCTTTCCTCCAAGGTTTCGCCCTTTATCAAAGACATGTAGATAAATACTTCACCATCGTCTTCAGCCCACCCAAATACCTCAGGAACCGGTACTTTGCCTTTCAACTGCTTGTATACCATAATTTGGGTCTCTGCTTCTGTAACGGTGACGTTGGCTCCATATTTGACAATCAGGCCCAATGATGGAAACTTGACAGGCGGGGGTTGGTTGAAGCTTGTATCATGGATGTAGCCTGACTCTCCATTGATGGCTCTCACCTCGCCCGGCGAAGGGAGCGGAGTCTCCCGATGCTCCATGAAAAAGCTAGAGTCAGAAATGGACCTTTTTCTATTGTGGCTTGGATCATGGTGGCCGGCCTTTCCTTCAACCCCCACGAGCGTCATCTTCGAGATACGTGGTTACAGGAAGACCGGTGTTCGAGAGTAGCGGAACCGAAGTAAAGCGAGAGCCTTTCGATTTCTAGTGAAAGGGATTCTTGAAACGACTGGGGGGTCCAGAGATAGAAACAGAAAAGGCAGCAGCGAGGTGAAAACGGCCGTGCTTGCCTCAATTGTTGTTTCTCAGGTGGCGCCTTCCTTGCTTGGTCGATATCTTCTCATATAGCAGGAGGTACCAACCAGTTCCGTTCTTCCTGTGTAACTTACGCTGTACTTAGCAAATGTTAAGGAAATAATAAGTAGTTATAAATCTTTAACACAGGCCAATCCAATGACATAGCTGCTGGTAGTCTACGTAGTCTTCGTTTTTGACTATGTACGGGAGTCTACAATGAATCTGATTGAGGTGGGAGGGTCCTTGGTTGAGTTGTCAGTGAGATAGAGTAGCGTGAGTGAGAGGTCGAGTGTGCTTGTCGAAGTAGTTGTCATGGGAGATGATGCATGACACAGGCCCGGAGGGGGCGACAGCGATCTCTATCACGATATATATAACGGATCTGGGATGAGAGGAGAACCATGGTTTATTCACTAGAAGGGCGTGTGCGACCTACACCTCTGAGTCTGATGGATTTGTGAATATTCAGACATGGGAGCAACTCATTGCTTTGATAACAGAACAGCGTGTGATAAACAAAGTAAAACAAAGTAAAACAAAGACCCACGCCACATACGTAGCCGTAGCTATTGTGTCTATAATACTATTCCATTGAGAATGGTCATGTGACGCTTCCCTCAGTTCTGATGAATTACGAAGCACAAAGGAAAGCGCAGGTTTACTCCTGATATGTTCAGAGGACAAAGGAAAGCGCAGGTTTACTCCTGATATGGTTCAGAGGACAGCTTCCATAACCTGAGCGTAAAACGCCAGTTTAGAAAGCCTTTGTTCTCGAGTTGCAAAAAAAAAAGAAGACAAATCTCTGTACAGCCCAAAATTTGTAACAATCATAATGTGAAAGTACTATGTCATCCGTAGTTCAGAAAGGGGTTTTTTCTCAAATTGCAACAATAGAGACTACAGATATCTCTATGGCGCCACATGTTTGCAATGGTAATATGAAAGGTATTTTTCAATTTCGAGTTCAGGAAGACCTGTATATGGCGTTACATGTTTGACAATGATAATGTATAAAAGCCCCAGACTCACTCTAATCGGAAAGAGAGACAGATCACCATCACTGTATTAGCTTTAGCCAACTGATATCCATCATGTCGCTTTCTAACCGTCCACCACCCAAGCTGACGTTTCCTGTCCACAGGATAGGCATCCACCAAGAAGCCGCTATCGCACAGCTTCTAGACGAGGCAGGCGTGCCCAACTTTATCTGGGGAGACGCGTACCTCACTTATATAGGCTCAAACACCGGGTGGATTGTAAGTTGATCCCCCCCCTGCTCAATGATTTTATCCTAATTTCAAATGGCTAACTGGTTTTCCCATAGTATTCCGGATGGGTGGTCCCCGACAACTGCATAGACAGGGCCGCAGCGACGCTAAGCAATGCCGGTTTCCCACCGTGTATAAAGGGCTCCAAGTGCGTCCACTTTATATGGGATAACACACATCCTTGGCCGGACCGCCACTTCCATACCGACCATGTCTATACCGAGATCCCTGAGAGCGTTACCGACGACATCCCACCCGGCTCTAGAGGAGTACATCTTTTCAAGAAGTCCCGGCTCTTTCCCAACTTTAAGGATCCGGTCGTCGGCATCCCTGCATCGGATGACCGCTATTATATGACTACCACCGACCCGCGCATCAAAGCTCACCCTATTTGGGGGGAGCGACGTCGCCAGGCGGATGACCATTACCCCATTAAAATGCCTGTTCCGGCTCGGTATTTTGAAGCGGTGATGCTGTTGCGTCTCCGGGATGCACTTGGGCACTGGACTGATATTCAATGGGACGAACAGATGAAGATGTTGCTTGAGGAAGATATGGTATTGGGTCTCAACTTGGACTTAGACGACCTTGAGGGGCCAATCAAGGAGTGGGCAAAGCGGTTCGTCAATGAAGAAGAAGAAATAGCCGCTCGCCATCTCTGCGAGCTATTCCTGAAATTGAAACGAGAGGGAAGCCTTCCGGAGGAAGATTCACCGCGCGATTCCCAGTGCGCGATAATGCGCGCTGAAATTTTCCAGCATTTGAACATTCCTTTTGAAGAGTCAGATTTAACTTAAGGACAAGAAGCTGTGGTCGAGTCCCTCGTGGTTGTTCTTGAAATCGTTGTTGAGTACGTAGTTTTGTCTTTTAGTTTGCAGTCGTTCGTTTTTTTAGGATTCCTGATATAGTACTTCAATTTGATTGAAAAATAGAGAAGATAAATAGAGAACTCGCAATGACGCAAAGGTCATCTCACAATCGTAAACAAATGCGCCCAGATTCTTCAGTTCACGAGTCAGTCGAACCATTTTCCCTCGAATTTATAACCGGGACCGAGCCTTAGCATCATAAGATGGGAGGTCTTCTCCGCCAACAAGGCGCGTTGGTCGTCATTGAGCGGCGGGGAGGAGCCCCTTTTCCGGTATTCACTCAGCATATACCATGTGTCCTTGTTGTCTTGAGCTTGCTGTGAATTGCTTCTGCCAGCACCGATGCACCGCAACTTCATTTCGAGAGTATCCAGAAGGCTGGCCACCGGAGGATCCCCCTGAACGTCGACGATTCGTAGGCTATTTGCAGGCATATGTTCAATCTAGGTAGTCAACATATTAGCAAAATGAGTAGGTGAGGTGGTGGAAGAACAAGGGGGCAGCAACACTCACCATGTCCACCGACACCAAGTTAACTCGCAGCCACCCGCCGGGTTCATGCCACCCGTGGGGTCCATGAAAGTCGGAAGTAAGGAAGTAGAACACATCGTCTACTCTGCGGCATTGGCCCGGATATCGCTGTAGTAACGCATTCCTGATCACGGGCACCATACTCGCCGGAGAAATGGCCAAGTCCGAATTCTAAAATCTGGTTAGCTGAAAATTAGTTCTGGGGATCAAACCGGGGGCATACATTTGTGAAGCGATATCCCCGTTTGGAAATCACGCCGGTTCCTCCGATCGTGCAACATTTGGTCTGGGCATAATGTGGGAGCTGAGTGATATGACCATCGTGCTGTATGAGGGGGATGAATTCTCCGCCAGCTCGGTGGTTATCGTCGCCGGTATTTCTCCAGCGTCGTGGCTTGATATCTCCGTTTTGGAAAAAAAGGTATCGCCATCGTTGGCTAGTCGACTGGGAGATTGGAGAAGTGTCAGATTGTAATGAGGTAAGATTGGACGAGGTTGATATCACAGAGGGCTGTTCGTCTACAGGATTTTTGTACAGGATAGAGGGGGGAAATTCGTTGGATTTATAGCCAGAGAGCCAATCTGAATAAAGAGATGCCCTCATCATCCTACGAGCATCAGGAAATGTGGATGTCTTTGTTATCGTTCGAAAAGACTCAATATGTCATGTGTCTCAATGTTGGTGGTCTTGGATGGCCGTTGGAAGTGCGCATTGAAAAATGTACAAAATACCAGATTGAATGAAGCGAGACAACTGTACCTCTTTCATACTATGAGATGAGCCCTGCAGAACTTAGACAAGGGAGATGGCTGAGAGATGGTTAGGCTCTCTGCCTAATGTTGTTCTGGAAGCCTCAGTCAGTTCCAGACCATTGAGAAGAGTAATGCCCTGAAAGATGAGTGGATAGACCCCGATAGACCCCGATAGGCCGAATAACAAAATATTTAATATCATAATAGTAAAATAGACAAAGAGGGACGTATTTCAGAGCGACAGAGACATGTATAGGAGGCGTATCAGAATGTCAAATAACGACGATGGGACGGGCGGCTTGAGACCTGGACGAATAATCACCTCAAACTTCTCATTTCCTAGGCTGGAACGCGGCCACATCATGGGACATAGACTAATACGAGCCGGGAATCACTATGTCTGAGCAAACGAAGCACGTCTAAGATATACATAACGCCTCTTGGCAAGAGGTGAAAGGAACCGAAGGCAGCAAATGACCAATTCCACTATTGGCGATGAGAGTCACGCAATCCCTGAGATACAACAGGATAATGGAATAGACCACGTGATATCTGGAAGAAACAACGAGGCTTGCTGAAGGTTCTGCTGGAAAAGTCTCCGTCGGGAGAAATGCGTGCTATTCTGGTCATGAGAGACACGATGAAAGACCTGGAAGTCCTACGCCACAGCCCACTCTCTTTGAGTATCTTGAATAGCCACAGTAAAGTTTATATCGGAGCGGTCAGCCGATGCAAAATGGAGGTTGTCCAAGTCAGACAGCCGTATCTGTTGGCCACATCCCTGTTCAGCAGACAACGCGCATACAGCGAGAACCCCTTGAAGTATGGTCAAACAGCCAAAGCGACGCCGCTTATTGTCCAGACAAAACGAGACTTTTTTTTAATAGCAGGGTTCTTCTCATTTTCTTTTGAAGCAGGGTGGGCAGCCTACAGCGAACAAAAGCCATGGTGCGTAATCATGATCCATTGTATCTAGTCCGATACACTGCTAGACTTGGAATTCAGCTAGCCCGCCGGAAGTCAAAGGCTTGGTCAGATTAGTACGGCCTCTGCAGAAGGTTTTCTGTTGGAAACGGGACTCCACCTCTAGCCTGCATGTTGCATCGTTCCACCGGGGCCAGGGCAAACTTTCAGGTGTACTGTATATACCACCTTACTTTATCAAGGCAGAGTAACAGGCAAAACCGTCCTTTTCAAACGGTATGGAACATGAACGTCCTTGGCATCGTTTGGTGGGGCGACGCAAAATGCAGGCTAGAGGGCGTATGGCTCTAGGAGTGTGTGACACTCATACACAAACACACTAGACAGTGGGCAGGTGCATAAGGCCGACAGCTCAAGTGGCTTGCACTGCCCACAAAAAGCATAAAGGCGAGCACTCAACGTTGCTGACCACTACATTCGGCACAAAAATAAATAGAACTGAAACAATTTGCTTGGCCCCTGGGTCGTCGGCGTCTGTAATGGGAAAGTCGTACTAGAACGCCACAAAACCAATTGAAGGGTAAGTCTGGTAGTCATTCAAACGGCTTGTTTCGCCGTTGCCCGATGGGATCTCGTAAGAGGTGCTGCTCTCCAGAGCGCCTCTAACCCGGACGGGCTCATGGACTTCCAAGAGGCTCAATCAAACCAATCAAGGGCGACAATAATAGCCTATGTATATGATTCGTCTTCCCAACAGAGCTCCCCTGACGGTAAAAGCATTTACGCATGAAGCCTCAACCAAATAGAGAGCCAGATCAGAGGTAACCATTAAAACCGGAAAGATCAACGGCGTCGCGGTTTGTAGGTACGTACCACCAAACGTAAACAGGAGTTTAGCCACTTCTTCTCCGAAAGCGCTGATTTTCTTCGAGACTCTTACAAAACGACACGAATCATATATTATTAGACGGTTAGAAGATAATGGTCCGAGTTTGGATTATGTGGTCCAACACGGGTCGTCGAGCGATTAGGGCTTTGATACTCTAATCCTTGTAGCTTGGCAGTACCTTTAACAACAGCCGTTTAATTCTTATATAAAGTATATATCCAACTAGTCAAGGACGTGATCACATCATCTATACAGAGGACTGAGTGGTTCAGAAATGTAAAGCCACTGATCTAGGAAGCAACGCAGCAGGCAGCAGGCAGCGAGGCATTAAAGCGGCGAGCCAGCAAGGCAGCGAGGCAGTAAGGCAGCGAATTCTCGCTTAGATAATAAATATCATGTGACAAGAGCGCGTTATGCTTTATCATAATCCTAACTCTAAATGCTTATCGCACCCCGAATACTTAAGATATCGTAAAATAAGTAAATATATCAATTCTTTGTGGCTGGAAAAATATATGGTTAAATTTTAAGTGTAATAGCTGTTAACATGGCGGAGATATCTACATGTAAGTTCAAATTGTTGGTTTATCATTATCGTTAAGATATATATTTAAATGAAACCCCGTCCGAAAAATATTAAATTCATGTTTTCAAGCCATTCTGCCCGTACATTAACTGCTATAAGTATTTTTAGGGGGCCGCTAACGGCACACCCCTCCCGCTAATGGCACACCCCAAATCGCTAATGGCACACCCCTCCCGCGCTAAGCCTAATTCGGTCGCAAAAATAATTCAGCGAAAACTCTGCGGGGTAGCGGGGAACTCTTGCGCGCTTGACTACCTCTATCGACCACCTCTCTCTACAAGCTCGAGTATCATCATGGATAGTGATCAGGGTCTTATTAATACTATAGCTAACTATGATCTTGAATTTAAAGTTCTCCTTCACGAGCGTGAGCTTTCTGGGGCTTATAACAATTATCCTGAGCCACTAGAGCACTCGGAATCTCTTGAGCTACCTAGCGAGGATCCTAATAGCTCTGAATCTCTTCCTATAGACCCAACTGCTAAGCCTGCAGATATATAGGCTGCCTCTACCGCTATAATAATGCCTCCGCCTCTAACAGATCATACCTGGTCTTCTGATAACGAAGCACGAGTATTTCTTAATGAATTTACAAGATAGTATAGCTACGCCTTGACTACTAAGAACTCTAAGTCCTATAAGGGAGTACTCAAGACTCGATATCTTCAGTATGACCACGGTGGCAAGTATAAGGGAAAGCTTAAGGAAGAAGATCGTATCCACAAAACAACTACACGCCGCGATAATTACCCTTTTCGTGCCGTGCTTCGTCGACAAGCTGATAGTAGCTGGATTTTAATGGTTAAAAACCCTGAGCATAACCATATGCTGTCTGCAATTCATACGCATCCAACTCTCCGTGGTCTACAAGTTCAAGTTCTGCTTGAAAGGATTCATGGCCAGCTAAGCGCAGGCATCTCGCCCCGTCAGATCCTAGAAACTACAAGGCAAATCGATAATTACGACTCATTAATTCCCCGTGATATCTATAATATTCGGCAGAAGCTTTACAATGAATTTCTTGATAGACAGCCCCCGATTCAGGCGCTCCTTACCATGCTGCCAAAGGAAGGCAATTGGGTCTTTAATCATATAATAGATAAAGAGAATCGACTAGTAGGACTCTTTTATACGCACCAGAGCTGTCTTAAGCTACTCCAGACAAATTCCTACGTGCTTCTTATGGATTACACGTATAAAACCAACAAATTCAAGATGCCACTACTCGATATTAATGGCGTAATGGCAACTGGTCACTCTTTCTATGTTGGCTTTGTCTTCCTTCATAATGAGCAACAGGATTCATATGATTTCGCTCTTCAGAACCTCTCTGATATCTACCAGCAGCTCCAGCTTCCGCCTCCGCTTACGATCCTAACAGATAAAGAGATGGCACTTATGAATTCCTGTGCAAGCATCTTTCCAACTGCTAGCAATATGATCTGCCTCTGGCATGTTAATCAGAATATTCTCTCTAAGGCCCGCACCTTCCTTCGACATGACCTTATTGACTCTCTACCCTCTGCACCGGACCCTAAGGATCGACAAGCAATGGCGGAATTCCATAGCAAGGTACATGAACGTTGGAAATTAATGCTTGCCAGGTGGTAGAAGGTCTTAAATGCCCTGACAGAAGATAATTCAAATACTGCCTGGGACGAGTTTAAAGCAGAGTACAGCAGCGACGTATTTGCTACATTGATAAGCTACATTAACAAAGAATAGCTAAACCCAGCTACCAGGAAACGAATCCTTGCCTGCTATACCAATAAGAGCTTCCATATTAGCATGCGGACTACTTCCCGGAGCGAAGGCTCACATGCACGTTTAAAGGCTGATCTAGGGACCTCAATTGCTGATCATGTATATATTATTCGATCCTTTGAGCGTACAATTAACTCACTTCATGAGCTTGCTATCAAAGCACTTGATAACAAACGTTCTACAAAGCCTACACGTCTATTGCAGACCTACTTATTTGGCGATGTACTTACTAAGATCTCACACGAGGCCTTAGGTAAGGTCTGGGATACCTACTGGATATATTACCCTATTCATGAAGGCAAGCCACCGATTCCAGAGCGCTGTACGACTATTATACATGTTACAATGGGGATCCCTTGTATTCATACTATCAGGGTATATGTTAACAACCAAACATCCTTGCAAGTCAATTATTTTCATAGTCATTAGCACCTTTATTCTGCTAGCGAGATGCCCCCCCCTGATGCCCGTACAATTATCTTGGAACCACGTGTTATAAAGGGTAAAGGCAGACCCTCTGGCGCTTCTAATAATACAATTAGATCATCGCCGCTATCGACAGGGAATACAGTCAATACGCTTACTAGAACGACTAGGGAACCATCTACATTTGAAAGAGTTCTTGCCTCTAAGAACCCTCCGCGTCGAGGCAGGCCCCTAGGAAGGAATCTACTACCTCCTTCTTCTCCACCTGCAACTGCAACCTTGGACGATTCTAGTTCTAATAAGCTTCCACCTGAAGAGCCTCTCCTAGAGCCTCTCCTTGCTAATTCAACTCCACCCTCCGCGCAGCCACGTAAGCGTGGAAGAACTACTACCGCTACCACCGCTATTCAACCCGCTACGATTGAGACCTCGTCTCCAGACCCCCTTGCTGATACAGGCCAGAGATCTCGATTTGGCAGGAAGGTAAGGCGTGTGGCTGATAGTAATATATACGAGTATCACTAATCGTCTCCTCCGGCGCCTCCGCGACGATTTTTATTTTATGTATGATATACTAACGATATAACCTGTACTACTTTTAAATGCTTTGAAATTATGTTTAATCTCTTCTCTATACTTAATATAATAACTTTAATATTAACGTAAATGCTTGTATCAGCTTTGGTATAGCGAAAAACTAGGAAACGGCCCTTATGCTCTTCCGGTTATATTCCCGATTAGGCAAGCGACCCCCCCCTGTTTTTGCGACCTAATTAGGATTAGCGCGGAGGGGCGGCCCGGAGGGGTGTGCCATTAGCGATTTGGGGTGTGCCATTAGCGGGAGGGGTGTGCCGTTAGCGGCCCCCTATTTTTATATAAAGTTATGTACTGGCAGATGCCTCCTGCAATTTAGCGCGGTGGTTCTGTGTTCGCAGTGGATTTATCGTTGCTCGACTATGCAAGTGACTAGGTTATGGTGTAATCCGAGTGAAGAGACTTCATCTATTAAGTCTAACTAGATCTATTCAAACCGAGCCCCTATTTCCGATGCATGATAGTAGCACTCGCCTGGTGGTTAGGGAACAGTAAAGTATCAGCAACAATCACGTTCTCCCTCCTCGCAGCTGTAAACACAATCACCTCGGCGATATCGTCCGGTGTCAATGGCTCACAGCCCCTACAGTAGCCTAATCAGCTTCTCTCCCGGCAGCGAGGAGAAGGAGGTCGTAGGGAATGGTAGACTCACGCATAAACAGCATCCGCCTTACTCTGGTCACCACCGAACCTGACAATTGAGAACTCCGTCTCAACCTGTCCGGGATCAATGGTGATAACCCTAACTCTCTTCGAGATCAACTCCTTGCGCAGACTCTCTGAGAATGAGCGAACGGCCGCCTTGGTGGCGCAGTATATCCCGCCCCCGACATAGGGCTCCCGTCCAGCAATAGATCCGATGTTGATGATATCTCCTGCGCCTTCGCCGTTTTTCCGCTTTAGCATGATCGGGAGAACCGCCTGGGTCATGTTGATTAAACCGGTGACGTTTGTCGCGAACATGACGTTTATATCTTCTTCGGCGATGTCGGGGGCTTTTGCAACGCCTTTGACGAGGCCGCTGCTCGGAAGTTGCTTGTTAGCCCTAACTTCATTGTCTAAACATCCATATTGTAACACGGGACTAACGCATTGTTAACCAGGACATCGATCTCCTTGAAGTCTGTAGGAAGGTTTCCGACGAAAGATCGTATGTTTTCCGCATTGCTTACGTCGAGCTGGACAGGGTGCACCTTGACTCCCGGGAACTCTTTTCTGATCTGAGCTGCGAGCTCCTGGAGACGGCCGATCCGGCGCGCTGTCAAAACGAGCTTGAGATTCAGTGGGGAGGTCGCTGCGAACTCGAGGGCTGTTGACCGTCCGATGCCGGATGAGGCGCCGGTTATGAGGATGGTTTTGCCTTCGAGGCGTTTGGATGCTGATGCCATTGTGTATCGGGAAGATATACTTGATGACGGAGAATCAAGCTACTGCACACCGATTGATATATTCATACAACATCTCTCTTACTAGAATTCATCATGATGTCTGAGTCTGATCTCCACCGACTCCAACCCTTTTCCGTCACAGCCCCCAAGCTCAACGAATGCCATCCCGGAGGCTTGCAGATCGTGCAGCTAAACTAGTATCGCGTCCATGACGGAAAAGCAGTGGCTTATCAAGTCTAGATGAACAATCAGCTGCTCGGCACGGAAAAGCGATCGACTTCCCCGCATTCCGGATGCTTTTCCGTTGACGGATATACAAGTGTCCCTCGCTCCTCATCCATCCGTTCGCTCTGTATTTCCGTCTTTTGCTTTTCTGAGGTTGATTGCTCCGTTGGAGTCACTCAGATCGACCAGCAATGCCGCTGTTAGCCACGCAGCATCGCGGAGAAGCTCAAGCTCAGATGCTGAGGAAGCGGAAAAGTAATAACGAGAGAGTGAGGGTTACTAGAGCATGTGATCGTTGCAAAAGGTGGCAATCCTCGAGCCCTAACTGAATATCAGCTGATATCGATATCTGTTAGGAGAAAGATCAAGTGCAATAGTACTCAGCCGTGTCAGTTCTGTGTTAGGGCTAAAGCTCGTTGCACGTTTGAGTCTTCTTACATGAGAGGCCGGCCATACCCTCCGAATGAGAATGAGGTTGGAGATGGTTCTTACTCGACCATTCTGCCTAGTCCAGTGACCTCTCAGGATCAATTCAGTTCTACAGAGCAAGGCCATGGCCGTATCTCAGCTGAAGCATCTTCCCGCAACTCCCCGGAGCCATCGCAAACCGATCTCCAAGGACACTACATCGGTCCTGCATCGGGCGTCTCTTTTCTGCTCCGTGTCCAAAAGCGCCTACACCAGGCGATATCCTTCTCCCAACCAAGTAGCATCTTTACCTTTGGCGATGCGCCTCTACATCTTCCCGACTTCGACCCGTCCTTTTGTATGATGCTTCCTCGAGATGACGCTCAGCGGCTTGTAGACCGGTACTTTGACTTCGCCATGCCTACCTACCGATTTCTGCATCGGCCGACGATTCAGGATTGGTTTGCGGAGTTCTATGATACACTTGGTGTCATGCACGATACACACAGTGCACCAGCGAAGGTTGCTCTGTTGTTCATGGTGTTTTCGCTTGCTAGGGTGTATATGCCCGACAATGACAGACCGGGCCCGTCAGATCTGAGGTACACCTACCTACCCACAAAAAAAGATATACACCAGCTAAGAATACAGCGCCCGCTACTACCTCGCCGCCGAACACCAACTGTCCAAAGAAAAAGGCTCTGTACGGCTAACGAGTGTCCAAGCCCGACTTACCCAATGCTACTACCTCCTCACTCAATCTCGCATCAACCACTGCTGGAGCCTCTTCGGCACGGTCTCCCATCTAGCCCTAGCCATCGGGCTCAACAGGAATCGCCGCCCAGATACTACAGGCGCAATGAACCAAGTCGAAGCCGACTGCCGCCGCCGCACCTTCTGGTGTGCCTATACGCTAGACGCCTACCTCAGCGCAGCCCTAGGCAGACCACGATCGTTTCACGACGACGACATCGACACGGAGTTTCCAGCCTGCGTCGAGGACCAGGAACTCACGACGGGAGATATCGTCAGTGTATCCCCTGCGTCATCATCCAAGAATCTAACGACGATGCTTGCTCCGCTGGCACATATGAAAATTGCTCGGATTATCAGCAGGATCCTACGTGATCTCTACTCTATCAAACCTGTCTCGGAAACGCGGCGCGCAGCAGCTGTGAAAATCATCTCGAGGGATTTGACAACGTGGCGTGCTGAGCTGGCTTGGTTTTTGGATTCTGATGTCCTCAGTGCAGCGCTGATTATGCCGATTTTTCAGCGCCAGCGCAATGTTTTGAATCTTACCTACTGGCATTCTATTATCCTGACGCATAGACCCTTCGTCCTGAGTAACTTTGCACGTCTTTCTCAACAGGGCCCGTATCGTGCCGAGAGCCAGAACTCACAGACGGAGGAAAGTACACGGCAGTGTCTGAATGCAGCTATGAAGACTGTCAATATCATCGATGACATCACGCAGAATCGGCAATTGTTTCGTGCTCTTTGGGTTGTCCCCCTCACTCAAGTCCCCCTCTCACACTATAAGGGTTAATGAAAGACTAGATAACATCCTACTTCGCCTTCAGCGCCACAATCATGTTATACATCCACGTAATCCAGAACCGCGCTTCCCCAGCAGAAGCATACACAACTTATCTCTCCGCCGCAACAAGATGCCAATCCCATCTCTCTGCAATCGCCGAAAAGGGCTCCCTGTCAGAACGCTATTGCCTTGTACTCGAGGAACTCCGGGTTGAGGCCACTCGGCAGACAAGGGGACGGCAATCGCACTCTGCTATGATGATACCCGGCAACAACCATCCCCATCCTCAACCTCAACCTCAACCTCCTAAGCCTAGCTTCCAGATAACAGACCCCACCGCTACATTGATGTCCATGCCCGTGGACAACAGCCCCGGCACAGCGACGAATTATGCAGACTCAATTAATGATGCTGCTGCGATGGACTTTGATGTCCAGGCCGATATGTCCGGCTTAGGGCTTTCCTTGTCGGATTATGCGGGGTGGGGGCAGTTCACGTCTATGGTTTCGTCCGGGTTGGGGAATATGGATTTGTTTGTTAATGAGGTGGAGGACCTTGTTTGAGCTGCGCTATATAAGGATTATATAGCTATCCTCTAGCGTACTGCTAAACTACAAGGATTGGAGTATCAAAGCCCTAATTACTTGATGATCCGTGTTAGACCATATACTCCAAACCTGTGCCCCTGGGCCTGAACGGCCTAATATCATACGTCGGTCGAGTCTTAGTATGGACTCCTATTAGCCTGTTCCGATAACAGGTTCGAATGTTGGTCAATAACCCGAAAAAGACGCAGGTTATGCTGGCTGGATATTGCGCACACGGAGTTTATTTCCGGCCTTCCACCTCATCCGTTGGATCGGTCGTAGGGCTGTGAGCAAGATATCCTTCCGGAACCAATGCCCAAGAAAAGGTTAAATAAAAAATTCAAAAGATGAGTCAAGCCTACTTCATGACGTCTCCGCCTCGACTCTCCTTACGGAATCACTCAGAACAACAGCACACCCCAGAACCGCCATGGAGCACGTCTCTCCCTTTAAAGTGAACAGCTTGTTCCTGGAGATGTGCGGTATTACACCAAACTACGAACCGATCAGCAGCATCTGGCACTACACACACGACCCGGGCTACTTTGCCTTTGCTAACTCCCGATTGCAAGACTACGTCGCGGGGTTTACCCGTACTGGTGATGTCGCTGAGCTCTCGGCCCGAGCCCGAATCAACGCGATTCTCGTTATGTCCCTGGCCTTTGCGAAGCGAAAACTCCTTGATAATAGTCTAGCCACGCCGCAGTCCACCGCCACGGGGCATCGGCTGCAAACGCCGTTCTGGAGCCACGACCAGGTCATCGAGCTCTCGCGCGGTTCCCTGAATCCATGCAATTTTCGAAGTTCGGCGGTAGACTACGTCCTGTGGTGTGAAGATCCGCGGGGGTTGGAAACAAACCTGGTTGTTATTCGTATAGATGAGCCGTTGGACAGTCTGGATTGGGAGGGCCACTACCTGCCGGCGCTTGCCGCTACCTGTGAGTCACTGGGTTGAATACGGCGAGTATAATATATTGACTCGCTATAGCGATGGTTCATCACAATAGATCGACAGAATCTCCCATCCGCAAAACATATGCAATCGCCACTGATGGTATGAAATGGACTTTCTTCCAGATCAATGAGCACCACAAGGTTTGTCAGTTCTTCTGGCTAAATTGAAGGGAAGCTGATATGCTATAATCGAATGGTAGTGTTCGTGCCTTGATCTCAATTGGTCGGATGGCCAGCAGCAGATCATCGTCGGCCTGATCGGCACGATCTTGGACCAGGCAGTCTCAGTAAACATGAATTGCGAGGAAACTGAGATGAATAAGCCCGGGTGGTCTCCTGAATGGAAGGAGGCAATCACAACTTGGGACTCACATCCATGGGATGATTCGCATGAAGATGAGCTATATGAACTTGACATGGAGGAGGGTAAGTGCATCCCTGTTCCCTTCCTAGTTTACTGCACTATCTATGAAAAAAGCAGCATTCAATCAGCAAAAGCTAACCATTACTCTCTCCAGACCCATACGTGAAAGCGAAGCAAAGTTTTCAACAATTTATCACAATGCACTTCCTGGAAAGACTGGAAGCGAAATGCCGGGCTGTCTTAGAGCGCGCCATCAAGGGGGAGAAAGTAGATCTCGGTGAGATGCATGCCGACTTTGCCGCGGCGCGCGTGGAGAGTGAGCACGATAAGGAACCTGCCAAGCAGAAGGCGACGAAGAAGAAGCCAAGCAAGGAAAAGCCTCTACCAACCGTTGCAGTTACGGAGATCGAGAAGAAGGACGTGTATAAGATTCTACGTTTGGATACTGAAGAGCCGCCTTACCCACACTTCAGCATTGCTCCTGGCGAAGAGCGTAAGATATCATCCCACCTAGGTGAGCCATTTCCCATAGTTTCGGCATAGAAAGGATTTTCGCTAACATTCTCAGCCCAAACGATGGAGAACATAGACTTGGTCTATGGAAAAGCGGATGTGAACGAGGCCGTTATACGCCTCAGAGTAGACGCCATACTCCTAGAAGTCATGGCGACCATCAAGAGGATCGAGCTCGGGCAATGGGGCAGCGAGAAGTCCCCAGGAAAGAGAATGTCAACTGAATTGACAGTAGAGGGAAAGTCCCTCCAGATGGCTCTAGAAACCCCGATTTCGTATCCGATGACGCTGCACTATGATGCCGGGGATGAACGGAAGGAGGTACGGGGGCGAATGGATTATTGCCTCTGGTACGGCAAGCCGTGTGAGGCCGAGACGAATATGATGGTAGTCGAGGCCAAGACCTTGGGCAAAGCAGGGGAGGGCCATTATCAAGCCCTGTGCTATATGTGTAAGTCAAAGGCGGTGCGCTAATACTGTTTGATAGCAGTGATACTGATAAGCTTTATTATATTAGCCATGATCCAGGATGCCCGCCGAAAGGCAAAACGGACATTGACCCCTGTCTGGGGCATCGCGACAGATTCTCAAGAATGGCAATTTCTTCGCATGGACTCGAACGGCAAGGTCAGTGGGTAGCGGCTTAGTACCGCCATAGATTCTGGACTAACTTGTTGCAATTAGATCTCTATCTGCAGACTGGATTGGAACTTCCATCAGGAAAATCAGATCCTGTCTCTGCTATACAAGATTGCCAGAAAGGCATCAACCCTTTCCCCAGTGAATTCGCTGGAGCTGAGTCAGCACGAGACAGTAGAAGACCTCACAAGCTATTGCTCTAGGGAAAAGCTCTCTAACTAAGATATCTTAAGCACCTGGACCCTGAGCCAGAATATAAACTAAAAGATACGAGCCTGATTCCCTCGTTTCGCTCGGGTGGTGGGTGAGGAAGAAAAGGAACCACGTACATAGTACTGGAGAAACAATATAAAGGAACAACACGTTGAAAAACGGCCAGATGTAATTAGTATCGTCAATAGGTCGATATTAGGAAGAGAACCTCCGTGTCAGAAAAACGAGTCGTAGACCTGACAGAGAAGATTCAGTCACGACCGCGTATTTAAAGTACTGCACGCCCAAGTAAGGAAAGAATGGACACTGGTACAAACAGGCAGGCGGTGGTGCTCGGCAGAACGCGGTCGATCACGATCGCGTCGCGTTGCTTCAATCCGCATCGCAGAGGATCGTGACATGACCCAAATTCTTTTTTGCTGCTCCCTACCTTGAAGCTACTCAGAACTCTTACAATGCCTTCTCCTATGTTTGACCTTCCTCCGGACTTTGAGCGCCTCCGCGACAGCTTCTATACTGTTGATAACGCCGGATTCCACCTATCGAAGCCGAAATATGACCAAATCTGGCCGTCTCTCGACCATATCTTTTCATTGGTGCAAAAGGCTCGTCCAAGCAAGACTGGAAAGGTTACTGCCTACTATCAATGTCGTCTGCATACCAAAACTGCATGGAAACCCCGTGTTAAGCCTGAGGACCGCTGCCGACAGAGGAAAGCTCGAACACCAATTGCTTGCCCGTGCAAAATACGCGTTGTTAGAGAAAACGGCGATGATAGTTATATGATCTTTATTGCAAGAAACTCTCTAGAAAGCCATAATCATGAGCTTTCCGCTATTCCAAAGATCAGTTCAGGACTCCTGAACGTAGCAGTAGACGAATTCACAAAGGGATATGATCCCGCCACAATTTTTAGCGCCTTCAACAACCGCCGAAATGGTAATAATGAGGTTTTTGCGCATGCTGGAGGTGCAAATATGATGCCTAACCATATCCGCAACGCTGGCACCGCGCTTCTGCAAAAGAGGGCTTCTGGAACCAACTCCCAGGGACATGTACAAAGCGTACCGAGAACTCCTGTAGTCGATACAACCATCAGGCCACTCTGCCCGTTCTATGCGAATGATCCTCTAAGACGGTCTTCACTGCTAGGTGGTCCGTGTACTATTGATACGTTTAGCAAAGAGCGAATGACAGCAGGATCAGGACACACTCACGTCGGGGGAATGCCGGGGACCGGATATGCAATGCCAGTTTTCCGTTTACCACCTGACTCGCCAGCATATCCGTTCCGCTACCCTTCAAACCCCAGCCACACCACGTCTCCCCAATTCCGGTCTACGCATGAGGAGCCAGAAGGCAAATGTTGATATTTCACCAAGTCAAGCGCACGAGCAGTGGTCTCCACAAGGACGGATGCCTTGTCACCGGATGAAGTACGCCATCTAGGCACCCACCCATCATACATCCCTCTCTTATAGACCATAGACACCCCTCTACAAACAACTACACCTGATTAACATAACCATCCCGTCCTTCCATCCAATCCCAGAACCGAATCATGACCGGCATCCCCAAAGTCCCCCCCGGCGGCGTCTGGGCCCCAGCCATAACATTCTTCAACCACACAACAGACACCATAGACACAGAGTCCCAAGCGAAATACTACACCTACCTCTCTTCCCATACGGGCCTAACAGGCCTCGTCGTGCTAGGGACAAACGCCGAAACATTCCTGCTCACCCGCGAAGAACGAAAGTTGCTCCTCCAAACAGCCCGGCAAGCATGCGGCGCCTCGTACCCGATCATGGCCGGCGGATAGCTTTGCAAGGTATGAGACTCTTTACGTAAATGGGGGTGTAGAAAAGATGTGTTATCAGCAGCATCGGACGTGGAGTTTGGCTCAAGCGTCGAATATTCGGTTCCTGTCCTGGAATCAAGATGAGGAAACGCCCGTCGTCGTCCGCTTAGGCTTTAGGAGATAGGTTCGCGAAATACAATATGGGGGTTGCATCATCGAACCGCGTTTCATCAAAAAATTAAGCTTGACTCTCCAGCCAACTCTCAGGTGGTCTTCAAGGTTCAAGTTCCTGCTCTGCTTCGAAATTTGGCCCTGAAAATTGCTGCCTGAGGCCGCAACGACGTGGCGGTGCAGAGGCGGTGCACCACAAGCCACAGCAACACTCGCGACACAAAAAAATGGCTTCGTTGGATTCTCTCAATATCCCACCGCCTGCAAGCTCACCCCCAAACAGACATTCTAGACTTTCCTGGATCGTGAGGGGTCGTCTTACACTTATCTAGATTTGTTTGATCTTCCTCTTAATTTTAAAGGCAAAGGAATCAATCATTATGGCTCCCATCTCGATCGCAGACCTTGTGGCGGCCCTCCCCGCAGAGGACACTTGGGGACCTGCTGCCTCAGCCGACAACATGCTGGGGGGTGTCCCATACGCGCCTTTCTCCAAGGGGGACAAGCTCGGACGTATGGCTGATTTTACGTCCGACCCCAAGGGCGGCGACCGTGGTGGTCGTCAAGCCTACAACCGCAACTACAGAGGTATGAATTGGGAGAATGATCATACGGCTCAAAAGCCAGTACTAATGGATACTTCGGTTTAGATCAACAAGTTTACGGAGCTGGCTCGTCTAGCTTGTTTGCTGTCCAGGTTGCCGAAGACGAATCCTCGTTCTCCGTGGTCGACAACACCCGTACTTCTGCTAAGCGTACCTTTGGTCGGGGCGGTGGCACTGTCTTCCGCGGTCGTGGTCAACGTGGCGGTCCCGGACAGAGAGGTGGTCGGGCTGGCTTCCAGCGTGTTGGCGCTGGTCGCGGCCAGGGAGGTGACCGTTACTACGATAACCGTGGTGGTGGCCGCGGCGGCCGCGGCGGCCGTCGCTTCGGATGGAGAGACTACGACAAGCCACAGAGGACTCGGGAGCCATCGATCAACATTCGCCCCGATTGGAACTTGCTCGAGGAGGTTGATTTCAACCGTCTCTCAAAGCTGAGCTTGCAGGCTCCCGAGGGTGAAGATCTCGAGACATACGGTTTCCTCCACTACTACGACCGTAGCTACGACAAGGCCCCCGTCAAGAACGCCGAGCGTCGACTCCAGGCTCTCGAACGGGCTGCATACAATGTTACCACCTCGCAGGATCCCGTCATTCAAGAATTGGCTGAGAAGAACGAGGCGACTATCTTTGCTGCCTCCGATATCCTCTCCATGCTCATGTGTGCCCCTCGCAGTGTGTACTCCTGGGATCTTGTCATTGTCCACCAGGGCAACAAGATTTACCTTGACAAGCGTGAAGGGTCATCACTAGATCTGGTAACGGTCAACGAGAACGCTGCCGACGCGCCCCTCGAGATTGCAGAGGCCTCTGGCAAGCAGGACCAGATTAACACCCCCGGTGCCCTCGCCATGGAAGCCACATTCATCAACCACAATTTCGCCCTGCAGACCGTTGTTGAGTCGAATACCGCCAAGGTGGAGTTTAGCCACCCCAACCCCTTCTACAATGCCGATGAGGAGACCGAGCCTCTCGCCTCCAAGGGTTACAAATACCGCCGCTTCGATCTCTCTCTGGAGAGCGACGAGGAGCCCCTTAACATGATCGTCCGTACCGAGGTTGACGCCCTGGTCAAGAACCCCGTCAGCGGTGAGGACCAGCACTTGATCGTCAAGGCCCTGAACGAGTTCGACAGCAAGGCCCAGGGCTCCGGTGGCTCCCTTGACTGGCGCAGCAAGCTGTACTCCCAGCGCGGTGCCGTGGTCGCGACCGAAATGAAGAACAACAGCTGCAAGCTCGCCCGCTGGACCACACAGGCCATCCTCGCCAAGGCAGATGGTATGAAGCTCGGTTTCGTGTCCCGAACCAACCCCCGTTCCGCCGCCGGTCACGTCGTTCTTGGCGTCGCTGGCTACAAGCCCCGTGAGTTCGCTGCTCAAATGAACCTGAACGTGGCCAACGGATGGGGTATCGTGCGTACCATCATTGACCGCATTCGTGCTCTGGATGCGGACGAGAGCGAGGACAAGGTTACCAAGTACATTTTGGTCAAGGACCCCAACCGCTCTGTTCTCCGTCTGTATAGCGTGCCTTCGGACACGTTTGAGGAGGACGAGGAGGCTGCAGCTGAGGAGGCGTTGGAGCAGGAGGCTGAGGACGATGCATGAGTAACGATTCCGTTTTGATTGATGATATCATGTTAATACATGCTTTCTGTGCGTATTAAAAGTTTTAGACTCACCAATTCGTAATGATTTTTTGGGTCATTTGTTTCTGTATATCCTACATTTCTGAAGAGCCAACGTAGTATCTCATGAAGTGCATTCTACTCCGTCACTTCTTTTTATGAACTCATGGTAAAATAGAAATGCGAGCTGGATTTCCACCCCTGTTCCTTGAGCCAAATCTTCTATAAAGAACCGACAAGATTCGGGAGAGTGAGTGATCCTAGGGAAGCCACTGAGAACCTAGAACCTTTGGACTACTTTTCAAAATATACAAGTATCTATACGAGTAGTATAAGAGAGAATGTATACTCAAAGATACCCAATTCAAGATATGTGCATGCTTCAGTATGTCATGTTGAGCAGGATGCAAACGGAGATATATATCGCGCTTCCATAACTATCAACAAACATAAAATATCATTATAGATAAAATATTCTAGATACTATCGTGTTGCATAACAAATCATTATTGAAAGCCTGCATAACATATTCGCTGACAGTAACTGTCTTTATGTCACGGGTTGTCTCTCGTTCAAGATGTTGCAACTGACTCAAGTCTCATCTCAACCGAGAATTGCTTTAATCTTCTTACAACTCTCACCAACAAATAGGCGAAACAACGCCCATCGTTGGATTCTGGGAGTTTCCCCGGAGAAACACCGTCGAAAAAAATGGCTTCCGACTTTAGTCCCGCATCGCTATTGAGCAGTCGCTCTAGGGATGGCATGAATGCCGGTCTGAGTCAAAGTCCCTGTGATTGACTCCATCGTCAACCGGCGTTTCAGGAACCACACAAAATTCGCTGTCTGGATCAGGATCAGGATCAAAAACTGCCGGCTCAGGGTCCAAGGCTTTGAGAGACAAGATCAAACAATCATCTCGTCTGTCTGTGACAATATTAGCCGCACGATGTGCGATCTCTTCAAGCCTTCAAGGAGAGTCATGACTTCTTTTACCGACATCAATCAATTCGCGTCCTGAAAGTATCGACAACCCGGTACCTAATCTGGTCGGTGTATCAGCCTTGTTTGGATTATTCTCCGACTCGTTGCCAATTTTTTTGGAGTCGAAGGTGAATAAACACCACGCCTTTTTGGTAACGATCGTCCAACGTTCTTCCCAAGGTTTCTACCAAACTCTTTCTGGAACATCCAGTTTCACGATATCACGGGAATCTAGAGCCGCTCTACAAATGATTGTCTTGTATGGCTCCGTCACAGCTCCATTTCGGTCTATACCGAGGTCTGTACCAAGTTCTAGCTGTTTCAAGATCCTCATCACGCCAATCATGCTCAACTCAGACGCTCGGACGAACTATCAATCACGGAGCATCGAGTCCTGGTTCCAATTTCCAAGATATGGGAAATGCGCTAGGCTCGGGGTTCCTGGGCGTGACCATGTGGCCGAGGCATGGCTGAACTAGAGCAGGAAGAGGTACATAAACCATCACGAATGCTGTAGTCAAATCCGACAGAGCAAGCCAGACTAGAGTTCCTCCCTGCCTCGGTGCCTTTATTTGCCCCAACCAGTCACTCTGTATCTTCACAATGCATTTCAAACTCCTGTCTCTCGCTGCCCTTGCTGGCCTCGCCGCCGCTAGCCCTGTAGCCCTCGAGGAGCGCCAGCGTACGTACCATATCATCTTCCCTCGATATTTATTCAGGAATATACTAACGAACCAAGTCGGCTCCTCCAGCGGCAACGAACTTCGCTCCGGCTCCTGCCAACCCGTCACCTTCATTTTCGCCCGTGCCTCCACCGAACCAGGCCTCCTGGGCATCTCAACCGGCCCCGCCGTCTGCAACGACCTCAAATCCGCCAACCTCGGCGGCGGCGTAGCCTGCCAGGGTGTCGGCCCCAAGTACAAGGCAGGATTAATCGAAAATTCGTACCCCCAAGGAACCTCCAGCGCGGCAATCAACGAGGCAAAGGAACTCTTCGAGATGGCTGCTTCCAAGTGTCCCGATACGCAGATTGTTGCTGGTGGATATAGGTACTTTTCTCTCTCCCAACCCTTTTCATACCATCAATGAGTTCACGTTCTAACAATTTTTCTCAATAAAGCCAAGGCACGGCCGTCATGCACGGCGCAATCCCCGACCTCTCAGACGACGTCAAGAGCAAGATCAAGGGTGTTGTTCTCTTCGGCGACACCCGCAAGGCGCAGGACGGCGGGCAGATTAAGAACTTCCCAAAGGATAAGATCAAGATCTACTGTGCTCCTGGGGATATGGTCTGTGATGGGACACTCATTGTCACGGCTGCGCACTTTACTTATGTTATGGATACTGGTGATGCTGCTAAGTTCCTTGAGGGAAAGCTTTGATTGAGGTGAATTGGTTTGATTTGGATGGGCTGGCTGGGACGTGATATGCTGGTCGTATACTTCGTAGTTAGATGATAGGATGAGGTACTTTTTACACGAGACAATTTTGATAAGCTGAAACCATGTTTTAGTTCCTCACTAATATCACTGACATTTTCACACTTGTACTAGTACTGGAAATATCTGTAGGTGAATCTGACTTCCATGTAAAACTCCATGACCACCAGTGCTCGGAACCACGCTTCCCTTCTTATCTATCTCGATATAAGTACCAAGCTCTGGCGCCAATCAGTGCGATTTTGACCATGGTTATTCATGGATCGCGATTGATACTTTCTGGTTGAATGTTGACCAGCCGACTGCTCTTTCTAGATCCAACTTCAAATCTCATCTCAGGTAGTTAGGAAGTATGGTTGATAACTCAAGGAGAAAGAGCCAGCAATGTGGGCGCCTTCGCAAACCCTATATGTACATTGACCATTGCTGATATCAACCAACTAGATCTGTGGTTTTGCCTGATATATCGTAAATCATTAGGAAATGTTAATACCAGTAGACAATACGGCCGAGAAGAGATGATTGAAAAAGACAAGGATGTCGTTCAGTAACCAATGGACTAAGCTCGCTTAAGACTAGAGCCAGCACTGCTTTCATCGGATCGGATCGCATCGCCATCTCGACCGTTGAGATCCGAACAGGTAACGGCCATCTCAACCTTCCCCTCATCTTCCCTACTTTATCGTATCCATCGAACCTTTAAGACAAATCAAATATTATCGGGAAATTTTGACTCACCTAACTCAAACAACTACACATAACTTAATAATGGCTTCACAACGCTTACCAGTATCACCCACCACAACAACCATCCCAATCAACACCAGACGCTCTAGCACAAATACAACGATAGAGTCGATAGAAACGATAGAAAGCGACCAAGAACAGGAACAAGAAAAAGAAAAAGATAAAACGCCCAAACCCCGTCCTATAACCTCCTGTTCGCCGTGTCGGATGAGGAAAATAAAGGTACCAATTCCTTTCCTGTCATCCTTTACCATGGAACACCCAAGCTCTTACCTTATATGCATACCTCACCGAGAACTTAAAAATACTGATAAAACAGTGCAACCGCGCCTCGCCCTGCAACTCCTGCATCTCGCGCGAAACACCAAGCGAATGCACCTACGCAACAACAACCGAAGATCGCGAGGCCATTGCAGCCGCCGACCTAATCTCCGAGCTAAGGGTTACGAGGAATGAATTGCGGACCGCGCTTTCTTCGAAGTCGAGTCTCTCGAATTCTCAGTCTATTTATGGACCGTCATCTCGGTTAGATCTTGGGTCCCGGTATATAGATGCAGATGCAGAGCGGAAAGAAGAGGAAGATATAGAGGCGTTGGAGGCGGTTTATTCGGTGCTTCGGGGTGGGGATTGGGAGGTTGCCAGGGAGGTTGTTCAGAGGGTTAGGGATGGGGAGGAGGTTGGTCACCTTTTGGGGGGTCGGCATGGGGAGGTTGTGTGAGGGGTGTTGATTAACATGGTACTCTAAGCATTTGGCTGTCTGTATATGGTGTAATGGTGTTCTTAAATGGGTATGGGTTGGGGGGCTTGGATATGCTTGAGATGATCAAAAAGGAAATATGACGATTCGGAAACATCAAAAAATAGGGCTGAGGCGCAGAACTAATATATACACTTGCCGGGATATTATATAACAAGAAAAACCGAACCAAACAATCATGAATACAGCATTTCATCCACGGGCTGAGAAAACCCCCCTTCAATCTTTGACCCAATCACATTGCTGAAGCAGTCAATGAGCTCGAAGTCCTCCAGAACCGCCCCGAAGCCGTAGCAACGCACTTTGTTCTCGAGCGTGTCCATTATTAGCTTGATATCATCACGCGAGAGTTTGGTGTACATGTCGTGGCTCTTGAGCGCCTGGAGTGCCATGATCGGGGTCACTTGACCGTCTGTTACTAGTTGACGACTGAGGTTAAGAAGGGTTGACAGGTTGGCGTGCGGCAGGTCGTAAGTCTTGTGGGGATATGTTTGCTCGTTAGTTGTGTTGGCGATGTAGCTCGGTGGTGGACAAGTGGCCATCAGGGCGTGTCCGGAGAACGGCATGTCTTCGTCGTCGGATTCGGTGGACCGTCGGCAGAGGAAATCTGTATGTTCTCGACATGGTGATTCAAGCCTATATTCAGTTAGAACCAATTAGATCACGGCTTATGGGTGGGCGCACGTTAAGATGAAATCAACCTGAAGCTGCGGCTCACTTTCAAAGACACCCGCGCCCTGTATAGGCGGACGGCGATCGATAGCAGCCAGTGCATCGCACGGCATCGCGGCGAGCGCCTGAGTCGGTACGATATCCGGCCCGGACGAGAAATCAACCTTTTCCACTCCGTTGAATTTCGGGCTCATTCCCGACGACGACATCGTGGTCGGTGGCGTGCTGCGGGTGTTGGGATTTGAGGACGCCATTCCAACAGTCTGTGATCCAACGCTCCCTGTTGCAACAGGACTAGACTGGAATACCGTCATCGGGCGCTCGGCTTTACGGCGTTGCAGTTCGCCTTCGAAGTTGACGTTTTGACTTGCGAGAAGTTCCTTGAGCATTTTGTTCTCGTCGGTGAGAGAGCTGACCATTTCCCGGTGCTGGTGGACGGCAAGGTTTGCGGCTGAAATCTCCTGGGTGTATGCTTCTCGTAACCGCGCTACTTCAATCTCCAAAGCTTTGATATACTGCTCTTTTCGCTCACGATGCGTCCTGTTGGGTGAATGAGCGTCGATCTGATAAGACGGACAGAGAGCCTACCTCTGTGCCTGCCGGTTCAATTCTTGTCGCCTTGTCAGAGCAGGTTTGCTATCCGGCTTGGGCCCTCTTCGCTTGGCGGGTTGTCCGTCTAGCTTGTGAGTCCGTGATTGAATCGCGAAATGAACTGGACAAACCTCGAGTAGTCTTTTTCTCTGCTGCACCTCCACCACCACCGCCGCCACCACCACTAAAAAATCTAAAAAAGTCCGTCGAGATCGAGCCTCTCATATTAGGGGAAGGTGCTGCTGTAAAGTAAAGTTAGCGTCCAACGAACAGTAAGAGCGCATTGAGATAAGCGGAATCCAGCGATGCAAGGGTTTATCTGCCGTCGCCGTTGGTTTGAAGCTTCGTAACGGCATCTAGAACCCTTGCAGCTATTGCTCGTTCCTATCATCCCGGAGGACGATCAACTTCTCTAGAAAGCATAAGCGCAAAGATGTCATTGCTTACTAGGTGATGCACTCTGTTGTATAGTTTGCCGATTCATTGCGTCCAAGTCCAAGGGGATTGGCCCACTGCTGATAGAAGTCATGGCTCCTGTGCTGTAGGAGCAGAAAAGAGGAAGATATCTGAATGCGACCGATGAACGGCGAGGCGCGGCCGAGCGAAAGCGTGGGCGCACAACAGGTCGAAAACCGGAGCGATATTAGAACTCCCGGGGCGCTGCAACGTTCTACAGATCATAAACGAGTCAGCCTCAAAGTCAAAAAAAAGAACATGAAACAAGTGGACCAAGCGCCTGGCCGTTGAGGTTGATAAAAATCATACTCTGGGCTCGGAGTCTGGAATCTGAAGACTACTCACCCGCAAGGTCGGAGAACGCTTTCTCTTTTCCCCTCGCGAACCACAGTTACACAGAAAGTTAGAGCTTTTTGTATAGCGCTTGTTGGCGAAGGATAGGGCAGAGCGCAGGACGTGAGATCCCTCCGTAGCAACTTGCAAGGGGGGGTTGAAAGCGGTGGCTTCAAACAGACGACGATAACAATAATGAAGGTGGAAGCGAAGATCTAGGATTATAACCTGGAAGGCGAGGCCACGTTATATCGGTCATAGAATCAGGCAGGCGGGCCCAAATTAACAGGCTGTTTCCAGTCGCGTTAAGATGGGCGACAGTACACTGATTTATTGGTTCGTGCGCCGTTCTTCAGGACCCAGTCAACCGGTCTTCGATACAATCTCGATAGAATGGATAGAATGGCTTAGCTAGCGACGGCTGCGACGATTCTGACGAATAAGCCCAGATGAGCCGTCAATCGTTCCGCTCACTAGTAAGTAGCGTGAGGGGAAGACAAGGCAAAATTGAGTAAAAAAGGTACTTACTTCTTACCAAGAAGCAAAGAATAGAATCGTAAATGATTCTTGCTGAAAAGCAAAACCCGGGCAGCCTCATCGAGAATGGGACTTGACCCTGGTGTCCAGAAAAGCCAGGAAACGAGATGAAAAAGGAAAATCTACAAGGTTTGCGCCTATCGTTTCCTGTCCTGCCCAAGCATAAAGACTAGTCACGAAGCGTGAAAAGCAAACATAATCCAGTGCGGACTACGGCCGATGATCCTAGACTGCCTCTTCTCCGTACATCATTGTCAGGCAATGAGCATGATAATTCTCGATTATCTTGAAGTAGGGCTGGATGAATTACACAGGCCACGAGCTCTGACTCCGAGGAATCGCTCTGGAACCTGAGTTACCTGACAGGCGGGTAAATATGAGCGACAGGGGACTCGGCACGCCCGGATCGGAGCCTCGGAGGAGGTTATCCATAATCCTGTGTCTCTGTGCCTTTGTCTACAGTCTGATAGATTCAGGGCGATGGTGTGGATGACGATATCTCGCGGCTGTTGACTCTTGACTCCACCAGGCAGACGGCCCCTCGCCCCGGAACCGCCATAACGGCGGCCACTTTGGGACCTGACGATGATATTTTATATCTTATACTCTGCAGAGACTTTGTGTAACAGAATTGTGTAGGCTTAACTCCAGCACTCACGGGAGTGGTATTCAGAAAACTCGCCATTCTGACTCAAGGCTCACGCTCTTTCTAGGGATCGAGGTTCTCGAGACTCTGCTGACTCCTGAGTCTGCTCCTAGGTTCCTGGTTCTGGAGTCGCAAGTCCACCCGCTGTATCCACGCCGGCGTTCCTGGACTCCGGCCTGGAGATGACGCTAGAATCTCGTTATTTTTGAGTCTAGATATGGATGAATCATGAGGCTAGTGCATCGTAGTCGCGTTCCTGTCATGATTCTCAACGGTTTAGGCGCCGTCAGCAGTAATGCAACATGCAGACGCATTCCTTCCGGCTCCTCTTGCGAGTCTTTCATGCTCAAAGGCTCAACCTTCATAAGAACCAGGGTATATTGAGAGCGGAGCAGGATGTCATTCCGGGCTACGGCACTGGGTAAGTTGGTAACCAGTGAAGGCTAGACCTGTCACTCATTACTCTGTTAGGGAGGTTCGTGGCCAATCGTGAGCTAATCGGGGAGGAAGAACCAAAAGGAGACTTACTAGAGCAGGTGGAGTTGGACCTGCGGCACTATTTGACGTTCCCAGCCCGCATTCCGCATGTGCCTGCAGGAGAGAAACTTAAGCACCTTGGCTTTAATGGCTTAGTTAACTATGTATTCCATGCTTACGGAGTACTATCGTGCGATAGTTAGGATTGTTCCCGGTTTTAGAGAGGTGATAGTGTGTGTGGGAGAGATCTCAGCATATCCAGCCAGTGCCACAGCAGATGTTTGCGATGAAGTCAATGAAGTCAGGAGATCGAGAGATGAGTCGAAGCCCGGGGGCCGGAAGTTAAAACCCTTGCGGATGATCGTCATATCGCATTGGAAATAAATTCCAAATCAAGTCGAGGCAAATCACCGAGATCAGACTGCCAGATCCCCAGCGAACTACTCCGAAGTCAGCATGCAAGCTGCAGACGAGCCAAGAATGAATCGCATTATCAACCCGGGAAGAGCCAAACCATGCAAGGAAACGGGATGATCAAACTCTGGACGAACCTCAAAATGAAGTCAAGAGTCGTTGCCAGATGTGGTTGTTGAAGAGACTCGAGGAGTCGAGGGTGATCGGTGATTAAGGGCCTAAGGCATCAACAGACCCCAGTTGGGACGTCGCGCCCCTCCCGCACCTTAATATTGACCACTTTTCATCCAACAATTCCCCAACATCATTCCCTGTGACACCCCTGTCATCTTGACAAAATTATCACCACACTAAGATGAGGAGATCCGGCACATGGACAAATCGGAAATCCTCGTTCACGTCTCCGCGCCGAGTGGCGCCGGTGATGATGCGCGCTATCGAGCTCAAGTGGAGGCCATCTTGAACTTCCAGAGTCACTCACATGAACTCATCACCCTCAAGGCACATTCTCACTCTCCTCCTCGAGGCACATCGGAACCGCTTCCGAAGACAAACGCGAGTGCAACGGAGATTGTCAATCCCCCACCACCTTGCCATGTGCCACTTTCAGGTCACATTCAGCCACCGAAACGGCATGCCTCGCAGAACTTGAAGGACTCACTCGACAGTCCTGTCAGTGTCATCCCGGACTCCCAACCACAACCTGTACAACCAGGTTTCACTCTCGATACTGAGAGTTTGAGTCTGCAGCTATATTCTCCAGTTGCTTTTCCATCGAAACGACTTCGTGTGGGCTCGCCGCCCCTCGAACATTTCCAGTATCAACATGATGAACTTCAAGATGAAGTACAACATCAAGACCAACTCCAATCTCAAATCCCGGAGAACCTCACTACAACACCCATCCTCGTGCTAGAGGGAAATGAAACAAAAGAAAAAGAAACAAAAGGAAGCGAAGAACCAGTTCAAAATCACCCGCAGGAAAGCATTTCCCATCCCGAACCCCAACCCCAGATTCATCCTCAAAACCACCTTACAGACCTCCTCGATCTCACTATGCCCCTCCAAATTAAGCCTCCCCCTCCCCCAATCTCCTCATCCCCTTTCACAACCCACATAACCCCGACCCTGGCATTGCTAGCCACCCGCCTCAAGTCCCCCCGAACATTCAGCCCCAAAACACAAACTAGGGACCTCGATAAACTCGAGCGCGGATACTGGTTTCTTCGCATTACCCTTGTTCCCTCTTTACCTTCCCAGGGGGGAGTCACTCTCCCCGATACCAATTCCAATCCCACAGCCTGGGATACACCCTTCTTTACCAAATTCTGGACCTTCCTGTCCGAGTTCATCGCAAAAGAAGGTCGAGCTGGATGGGGTGTATGGTGTATTCTCCAGAGCGAGAATGAGAAAGAGTGTGAGACTAACCCATCACACAAAACAAACGAAGGAGGAAAACAAGCGCAAGATTCAGAGCATCACATCGCTCAACCACAATATCTAAACCTAAAGGTATACGCGTGGGGCGAAATCGCGAGCCATATATACCTTCTTCTCTTCCTCGCCAGTGACCGCCGGATCCGCAAACAGGGTGCGCAGTGGCGCGATGCTCGAGATGAGGTTGTTATCCAGATGCCTTAGATATAGTCATCTAGTTGGAAATTAGCTTGAGGTCTAGGCCTGGTCAAACCTACCTTCACCTACAGTATATAGATACCATATATTATCTGACTGAGTCATTTTACTACACTTGGTACAGTGGCGGAATAGGATAGGTAGTACGACTAAACTCCATTACCCCAAGCTCGCAAGTAAGTAGCTAGCTAGGTACGAAAACTATGGTACATTCAAGTAGGACGACGACCACATTTTGAAACCCCGAGTGTAGAAAAACGCGAGTGATCAATATGGTTACAGCAGAAGTGCTTCATATATCACGATGTTGTTAGAAAGAAAGAAAATTTACAGAGATGGTGTCGGGCTCAACGAGAATAGAGAAAGCGATAAGAAAAGAAAGACAAACTGTGCAGGAACGGCCGTACTTGCTCTTGAACTTGGCCATGCAACCGCAATTGCAACGATCGACGCCAACTACCCGGCACCCCCATGAGACGGGAGAACGATTGTCCTTTGATGAAGTTTGATTCCGCATGGAGCATGTAAGACATGAAATCGCGCGAAAGCGAGACGTGGCCCCCATGCACATGGTGGCGGTCCAGGTCGATACCCCATGGTTGCTGAGAATTTCCGACCTTGAAGTTGCTGGCTGTCGCAAGTCCAGATGCGATGGAAAAGGAAAGCGACGAAAGCCGATCCCGGAATGCAGGGATTGGTGTTTAAATGCCAGGTTAACGCCAATAGTAACAATTTAAGGGGCGGACATTGCGAGCTTAGTAGTTTAACTCGCCACTTCCCGCACCGCCAACTGCATCAAGATCCTCGTAGCTCCTTAGGCTACGGCCTTGAACGGCTTCGCGGGGCCCCATGGCTTGTTGAGCAGTGCCGGATCCCATTGCATCGGGGAAGCCTCCCGCTCCGGCAAAAGCAGCGGCGGCAGGGTGGCCAGGGGGGATGTAAGGAGCGCCAGCGGGAGGTGGGAAACGACCTCCGGGTCCGTGCATGTTCGATATGCCACGGGCTGGGCTAAGGCGACCAGCAGCCCCCGGTGCGTGCCGGTTTCCACGTCTATCATACGGCCCAGATCGGTTGTTGAAGCGACCTCCGCCACGACGCATGACACCGGGCTGGTGCAAGCCAGCGTGGTCGCCACCAGTCATACCATTCCCAGACCAGCCCTGGTTTCCGAAACCCACAAGGTTCGACATCTGGAGACCTTGAAAGGTTGGTGGAGCGTTGGGGGCGTTACCGAACGGAGGCAGAGATGCCAGGGTGAATCCACGAGGAGTACCAGTTTGGTTATGGCCGGAGTTGAGTGGGAAATGGCCGTTGCTGTTGGCATCAGACCGGGACGGAGCGATGCGAGCAGGGTCTAGAACATAAGCGTTCACCAAAGAGAGCTATTGGCGGGGTAAGTCAGCTTCAGCAATGAAGTAAGGGTGGCTCAGCAGGGAACATACATCACTTTTGATACGTTGATACCAATCCGCATGTCGTTTCTCTACATGCTTACGCCAGAAAGTATCCGCCTTGAACAGCTTTGAGCATTCAGGGACTTTGCACCGGTACTTTGACTCATCCTCCCGCTTCACATGTTTCGCCAACTCCTCTTCCAAGGCTTCGTCAACGGACTTTCCGCCGAGTTTGACAATATCCACATTGTCCGGTTCGAGAAGTTGAAGAAGCTTGTCCTCAAAGGTCTTGACCCAGTTAAAAGCACGCTGGAGCTGTTGTTCCGACTTGGTGCTGAATCTTTGGGGCCGTTTCTCGGCCACTGGAGATGCTTGCTCTTCTCCCTCTTCACTTGGCTCTTTCTTCTTGACGGGGAAAGGTTGCCCAAGTGCACTCGCACTAGCAACAGCTTTTGCCTGTGAAGTGAGGCCAGTTCGTGGGCGACGAAGATGCCCCCCGGGACATTTTCTGGTGAGTTCATGAAGCGAATCACACTCAAAGACGCAGAAAAAGCAGAAGTTATAGACCCTTCGGAGATATTCAACCATTAGATCCAGCTTCTTCTTTTTTGCGAGGAGCTCCTCATCGTCGGCCTCATCATCGCCCCACTCTCCTACTTCCTCGCCTTCTTCTGCTTCGCCTTCGTCGACATCGTCGACATCGAAATCGGCCCTCCTTCTCTTGACACTGACAGGCCCAGTAACCGGAGGTTGAAGCCAACCCTTTCCGCGAAGCTCTTCAACCCGATCTTCGACCTTGGTGCAGCCATCTGCGTTGAAACACATTTCTTGATCCAGTTTCGAAACCAGCCTCCTCGCCAATTCCAAGTCACGCTCAATCCGTTCGGGGGCAGAGAACAAATCCCAAAGTGCCTTTTTCCGAAGTTGAGAGGGGGGGGAGTGGACACCGACATGACATATGAAATCCCCGTGGACCGGGTCATGAATCGTTTTATCATTGATGGCCTCAAGGGCCTTTTCAGCGGCAGTCACAGTCCCTGACCCGTTGGCCACATTGTCTTGTCCCATCTCCTCGCCTTCTTCGTCTCTTCCATCCCCCCTTTCAACAATCGCAACATCGGGGGCAGGATGAAGCATAATCCAACCCATTCGATGGTACTTCTTGGAAGGATTTGGGTCACTTAGACTAAGCCATTTGAACCCACCGTCTTGTTCGCCGAGATGCTCCTTGCAAAACTCCTGGATTTTCTGACGACTCACGTTCGGTGCCAACGTTTTGATGAGCAGCGCTGGTTGAGATAGAGCTTCATCACGCAGGTCTCCGCCCCGAGCTGGAAGCAAATCTAAAACACCGAGCGTCTCGCCAACAGCGGTTGTTTCACCTTCCTCCTTCTCGATCACACCGCCTGCGCCGTCGCTCTCGCTCTTGTAAATACCTTCCAGTGTGAATTCATCAAAAACGCCTCCTTCAATATCGTGTTCCCACTGCTGGTAAGCATTCACTCGGAAATCCATCAACGACCGACGGAGAGGGTCCCGCACTTCGGGAACATAGCGCTCTTTAAACCACTCTTCGCTTTTATGCTGCTGCACGAATGTCCGGGCCATCTTGACCTGAAGGTCCACCTTGTAGGTATCGTAGGCTGCCTGTATCTGAGCTCTTTCCCTATCCCGGTCTTCGCGTGCCTCACGCTCTCCCCTAACACGATCAGACGGGCGTCGTCCACCGTGCTTTACGCGTTCCTTTTCTTCTTTGATAGATTGTTCGGCCCGCCACCACTCAGCAAACCAATTGAAGCCAACTTGAAAGTCAAGATTCAAAGGATTGGGCAGAGGATTGGTGGGAATTGGTCTTGTGCCCCCGTCCTGGCCAGGCACATATCGATCAATGTTCGAAGCGGGTGGTGAAGCAGGGCGACGACGATCTTCGCGTTCTCGGGCAGTTTGTTCGCGCGCGGCGGTGTAGTAATCGTCCCGTGAAGTTCTGCGATCCGAGGGTTCATACCGATCGATCATTACTGGAGAGCGCGATCGCCCACGCGCACGACGTCGGTCCTGAGATACTGTAGCGGGACGTGTTAATAGAGTCTAGACAGAAAGAGCAACCATAAGTAAAACTGACCTGGCGATCTGCGTCTGTAGGAATCTATTGACGCCCTTGACGGATAGGAGTCTCCTCCCTCCCGGCCCCTCCCCGGAGAGCCGTAGGCATCATACGAATCCATTGATACTCAGGGCTAGGAGCACCAGAACTCAATTGCAACCAGAAATCCGAGCAAGCTCTAAGCCCCAGCCTTATACGAAGGTTGGCGGTGAGTAACACACGATAAGCGAGAACGGAAAGCGTTGGATTCCGGGCGACAAGAAATAGCGCGGTAGGTGTGAGCTAGAAACTGGTATGATCACATTAGATAATGTCCTCAAGATGATTGTTGGATGGACAATGTTCATCGGGGCGTTGACGAGTGAAAGGGGCGGAGAGTAAGGGAATGAAGAGGAACGGCCGCAAGGCGGTAGAAGAGTATTTGAGAAGAATTTTCCATGGCGGAAACAGAAAGAAGAAATGAGCACGAGAGCCAGAAGAAATAGAAAGCCTCTGGAAACAGAATGACAAGAATCCGGAAACCTAGGGGGCCAATGATGGCGCAACGACGCAGTGACGACTCCAATAAGGCGGAAGAGGGCGAAATGGGAGAACAGTAGCCAGTGAAAGATGTTGAAATATATATAGGGTATTGAAATTGATAGAAGGGCTGAGGGTTGAGCAAGAATGTGAGGCAGTTGAAGGGAGAGACAAGGGCGGGTAACTTATGACTGAACGCGATAAGAGAGAAGAGCAAAGGCAGGCGACCTACAAGAAGCCTTGAGAGTAAGGGATAATGGTAGAGAAGCAATCTCATAAGAGAACCTATCCGACAAAGTCAGATGAAGGCGAGAAAGCTTCTACGAGTGAAGTTCGAGAGGGAGTTTGAGAGAGCGAGAGTCACGACTCCGACTCGACTCAAGACTCAAGAGGCTGGAACTGGACGGAGCTGTCTAGTCCGTAAGGGGTTTAGTTTCAACCCCGGACGATTATATAATCCATGGAGGGACTAACTACACGTGATCTTGTCTTGGTTGAATTATGAGCCTGGTCAGTTGTCATACATGCCTGGTCATGTACCTAGAAATAGAACTCTTTGAGAGAATTGAGGTACAAGTCAGTTTAACGTGATGGAGATTGACACTCAAAAAGTCAGTTGCCTTGGCAATCCTCATATATGTGAACACTTGACTCAATCTCAAACAAGCGGAAGCATTATATATCTCTACTACAGACCGCACCTCAATACGTTGAATGACATTATTATTCTCATAACCAAAAGATTAAGTATTTCTGATCTGTATACGTAACCCAACAGTCCCGAATGCCACCCGGATGGAGTGCATATGTCAAGTATAGACAGGTAGCGTCTGAGGAGCATATCTGGATATTTGTACAAATTGAAGTGGAATAGGGTAATCATCCAGGGGAATCACAACGTATAAATCATAAAAATTCAAGACAGGATGGGATAAAAATGGACGCGTATTCAATGTTGAAGACCGATTCATAATATCAGCACATAAACGCCGGTACATACCCAGCCAGGAAGCTGTCCGGCACCTAGACGCTTTCGCAGCCCAGGATGCACACCCGACATCGCTGGCATGAAACCAGTCAAGTTAGACCAGACTCCCTGCTCCTTTCCGCCACGCCGATGATATCTGAAGGCCAAAAGAAGTTACCCACATTCTATATCCTAATCGAACCCGTATGAAGCAATGCAGGAAAAAACGAACAAAGAGGAGGACGACTAGGGAACAACAAATAGGCTAACACCAAGATACGACATAGAGCTAGAAGTAGTATCGAGAGAAAAGCCTAATGTCAGAGATATATCTGGTTAAGAATGTTTGGTACACAGAACTGACAGGGGTATCGGCTGTGTCACCCGTCAAGGAAATCAAGCTCATCCACCACGCTAAGAAGGTAAAAAAACCAGAGTACAAACATAACCACATCATACATACAATCCCGACAACCAAGGGTCATAGAGATTGTGATAGGACTTCGTACCAGCATAACAAATATAGACAAACAGGGATGAGAATGTAAGAAACAATAACAAGGCCCACAGGGGGATGCGCTAACATTGCTCCCCATGGGTGTCGAAGACGAACAAGATTGTCCGCATGATTATCCACAATAACGAGAATGAGATAACTAGGGACAAGATTTTGGACAAGATCTAACCATCCTCATCGGAAGGCCCAGAATCAATATCGCTCTCGTCTGCATGGGCACTAATTTTTGCGGCAACAGTCTTTGCTTTTTTGGCGGAGCCGAGTTTATTCCCGTCGCTTGCCTTGCGCTTCTGGGTAGAAGGAGAGTTGCTCATTGATGTGACGATCTGGCCTGCGTTCTCTTGGTCGAGTCCCAAGGTACCCTTTTTCTCCATAGCTGCCACTTCGTCTGCTGTGAGGAAACGACCACCGGGGCCGCGCGGACGCCGCATTGCATGGTTATGGCGTGATTCGTGAAGATATGGCTTGCGGCCCTTGGAGGTCAGTCGTAGTTGCTCTTCTAGTTTCTGCCGGGCAACACGGCGTTTGAGAATGCGATGAAATTGCTTCGCGTTAACGTATAATGGAGACTCCTCGGCGCCGCCAGGAACCATGTCAGGCGAGGGTTGAGTCTGCTGGACTGGGTGTGGAGGAGGCGGCATTGGAGGGGGCACCGAAGGCCGACCGACGTGACTCAAGACGGGCTGAGCGCTCTGCACGTGCGGACTACCAACATGACTCATGCGACGTTGCTGCATTTGGGCGCTTGGAGGTAGCTGTACCTGCGAGCTCATCGGCGGGATCTGGCCAGCCATTTGGGGCGGCGACCGAGGATTTCTGTCCGTCTTCAGTGGTACTCCCCCCATGCGCGGTGAGCCGCGGGGGCCCTGTGGCATCTGACCACCCATTGAATCCGAGTGTATAGGGTAAAACTGGCCCGACGCCGCTGCTGTTGCCATCGCGGCGGCTTGAGTCGGGGATATACCGTATCCTTGTTGTGGCATGGCCGGAGCGACGCCGTAGGACTGCGGGAAACTCATCTGCTGATGTACGGGGCCTGGTGTAGGTTGTGCCTGTTGGTAATGTGATTGTGACGGTACGACAGGGGAAGCTTGGTGCGCGGGATGTCCTTGTTGCATGTGGGCTTGAGGGTTTGTTGGAGACGCCATCGATCCCACAGTCGATCCTGGGTTTTGCGGCGCTGGCTGATATGGACCGGGCATATGAGTTGGGGCGTGTGGGTGTTGGCCATGAGGCTGTTGGTATTGCGCAGAGTATTCCATCGCGAAGTCGCGGCGGCACAACCGTCACGTCGCGCTTCCTAGTTAGTGTTGTGATTAGCGGCTGTTAGATGCCAGGGACCGGCCAACCAGAAAACAGTGTAGCGGTGAATCCGGATGATTGGTAGACAGATATTCTCGTCAGATAGAGAGGCAGAGGATCAGGGCCGTATGATAGGATATAAGAATGTGCACTTGAGGGTTTAGCAGTCACGTTGAGGGGCAGTTACAGAGCAGGCGCCGCTTGTAACTTATGATTTGTAGATCAGATGTGCAAAGACTGCAGACTTTCGTTAGTTAGTGGAATTGGAGCGCAGCACCGGAAGGTCACTGGATCGCAGGTGGGGTTGGATGGGGTTTCTGACTTGGGCGCTTACCTTTGATTCTGTTTTGCCAGTTTTCTGGGCCTTTCAATCTTCAGCTTCAACAAGATCTTTTCGGAGGGTCCGTCTTTTTTTACATACACGTCGAAGTGTAACGTGGTTGGGCTCGGATGCAGCTAGCCAGGGTGCCCTCGACTAGGCTCGTACTCGATGCGTTGTCAGACAAAGCGCGATCGCTTGATGGAAACGCACTACTGCTTATCGCCTCCACAGAGTAAACAGGCAAAGAGCGGGGAGTGTGGGAGCTACACAGTTTATCTGAGACGACAGGTGGCAGGCGTCCTTGTCGAATTCTGAATCAGAGGTTAGGCTGGCAGGCGAGTTCCGTATAAGGCGGAGACACGGCAGGGGCCAAATATCTGAGGCGGTGCAAGCAGCGTTCTCCCAAGAGCGCTGTGCTGATCTGATGGATAGCCCACAGAATACAGGGTTCCGCGAAGACTGATGTCAGAATGTGCCTTCAAAGGGCCTAGACGGCAAGCGCAACTGCAAAGGATCATCAGCTCTGTCTTGACACTTGATTTGTGCGCTGTCATAGTCAAGAGATGGTGGGGATGGGTTTCGGAAAGTCCAAAATTATCGCAGTTTAGGCTCTCCAGGGCTGAGGGATGTATGCGTTGGCAAGCGGGAATCATGATGCAGCCGATGACATACCTCGTCACAATGCGACGCACTACCCAACAAGGGTAATTTGTCGATTCGAAGCTGCGCACGTCTAGAAGAAGAATATAGTGCCAATTTGATACAAATTGGGCTCTGCGAGAAGAGAACGTTAGAAGTAGTTCGAGTACAGTATGGGACGTTGACGCGTGATGATTGGGTTACAAATTGACGGGACGCGACGGAAAACAACAATACCATGTAAAGTCAGGTATAAAGCTTGGGACAACGAGATATCTCAATGAAGGAAATAAAGCGTTGTCTGCATATGTCTCAAAAGGCTATGCAGATTTAACTTCCACACAAAATTGTAATGTTGTCTGGGTGGGAAGGGGGAAAAAGATGGGATGATGGATCACAGTCGCGGTCTTACCGGGCCGTGGTGGTGGTGTAAAGCCAAGCAAGCACCGACCCTCAGCCCTGGCCGGAGACCGTGTTCAACTTAAGACAAAGGCAAAAAAACGCGGTAAATAGACCAGTTACTCTGATGACAGGAAGCTGAGCGCGCGAACTGTGCCAACCAAAGCACAGCTCTTTGCGCGACTGTGGGCTGCCGCTGATGTCAGTCGAGCCGGGTTGGACCACAACGAAGGCGGACAACGACACGGCGCGAGTAACAAAGCGCAGTCGGCGGCAATGTGGAGGGAGGCAGGTTCAAGGATGAAGCCAGAGTGATGTGATTTGTGGAAGGGTTGACAACCGATGGTTTGGAAGCCAACGGGGAATGCAGACATGAGCAATGATGGAAAGCATTGGGATTGGGCACGGACAAAATAAGGTGTGCGATATTGGAGTACAACAAAAATACACGAGAGTAAGGGGGACTTGACGTACCTAGAGAAGGTGATTCGACGGGCACAAACCGTGGGAGCGATGGCAGCGAGTGATCAATCACGAAGAGGGACAGTAGATGGGGTGGGAAGGCAAGCAATGCTGCGGTTGGACAGAGGAATATCTGAGCTTTAAGGGTTGACCAGCGAGGAGCGAGTAGGAAAAAAAAGAAAAGAGGGCAAAGCCAATGGGCTGAGTGCGGACAGGAGGACAAAGTCGATGACTGGAGGAATGCAAGGACTGGAGGCTGGATGACCAACGAGAGGAAGCAGAGAGAAGAAGCCGCAGCGACGAGAAGGGGCGGAAGATGGGGCATTTGTATTATTTCCTAGCGGACGAGGCGGCTTGAATCAACTCCGTCACCGTATTGTCTGCCCCACTCGCTAATACGTCTTTCAAATATGACATTGAGTCTTGACAGTGGTTTTCTTGAGGGTGCTTATAGATCTATTTAGTTATCAATTGCTTAAACATCTAAACACTTTCTGAAACTTTCATCAAGTTTAAGGATCCCTGGATAAGCCGACCTGGCCACCTCCAGTGGCGACCGTGGACACAGGACTTCCAAGGTTGACAATTTGGAGGCATTGTTGTATCGTACAGTAATGCTCGGCTCATGTACCGTACTGTAACCTAATGTCATGCACAAAACCCATGCTCATCCATCCATCTCATCATGGATCATGAAAACCATCAATTGAAAATCCAAGCTGTCAAATATACAAAAATAACATTGCTTATTCTTATCTGTCGAATCCGACGGTTCCGACTCCCGACTTCCAGCGGTAACTTTGAAGGTCACATCGCCAGCCACCATCATTGGTGTGCCCCCGGCGGCTCGCCAGTCCGGAGTCTGTACGAATCATGAAACGCTTTTACTACCGGATTTTGTGACTGGCTAGCTTCAGGTAATAGCAAATTTCCCGGTCAACATGTGTAACCAAGGAGTGCTATCTCGATACTATCTAACCGTGCTGAGTATGAGTTTCCGCTGTCCTGGTGAGCGTACCCAAAACTTGGAGTACGGAATTGTCTCCGTATTGGCCTCTCCAGACTTCAGCAGTAAAGTCATACCGTAACCACGGGCGCCTCGGTTATATTCCCTGTTCGGGACGGCTTAGGTTCAGTTGTAGGTAGTCGGGCATCCAAAGGATAATGTACGAAGATATATCAAATCCTGAGACACTGGCACAGAAGAATCAAAGAAGACTGAGTCCAATGCTGACGGCAGTTGACAGCCTTTCCCAACTGCGATATTTGAAATCGCTTCTCGAGTGATCCTTGCTATGTGCAACTGAGACAAGCCAGCACATCATCGGCGACCACCCATTCCAGTCCCAGCCATGCAGACTTCCTTTCAATTTGGGTTCTGGCGTCCAAAGGGATATTTCCTGAAGAACGATCCTAGTCTTCTGAAGTGCCTCAAGGCAAGGAGGCCTCGGGAGGTATCTCGATTCCTAGTTCGTGCGTGATATCTAACCAGTTGGAGCCAGTGCCCGAAGTCTTGATCATGCAGCCATCAATCACCGAGCACGTTGGCGATGAGTCGAAGTATGCCGATCGTCCCACACCACGTGCGAGAGCTTGACCGCTGGATTATTGCTGTTGATTTGTTCACCAGCTCTACTCTATCGCCTGTAAGGTTATTATCATCCTCCAGAGACATGCACTCCAGGTTAAAGAACCGTACCTACTGAGAAACAAACAAATGAGCTCGTTAAGATTGTCGAAAGCTGATTTAATCAAATCGCTTATTATCACCAGAGTATGCGTAGCTGTATACGGAGTACATATCTGACGTCAACTTGGATCACGTCTCCACACCGCTTCTCAACATTTGTTTGGAGTCTGGACTCTGCTGTATAAATCAGTACCGAGCTGGTTTTTGCTTCTTTCCAAGCCAAGAACAACTCGGGACTCCCGATTCCTGCTTATGTTTTCTTTTTCTTCCAGGTCACTGCGATTCCCTCAAGTCTTGGATGCCGCTTTCCATGTTCACTGCGGTTTTCTTTGTTCTCATTTATGTCATCGATCATTCCCTGTGGAGCCTACACCACTGAGGCATTTTCATTCTTCAAAGAAAAATCTCGGAGACTGGAAATCTCATCTACTAGCCGGTCTGATGCCTGATCGGTCTTAATTGAAAAGTCGGATCTTACTGGTGAGGCGCAGTTTCTATCTGAGGCTTGAGTTGTCTACACAGCGATGTCAGTCAAGGAGCCTTCGAAGTCTTTACCATCGGTAACCCTACCATCCTCTGCTGTACGATTTAAACGTCCATGCTCGTCATCTGGCTACAGTCGTTTGTACCTTACACTGACGACCCTGAAGGCACCGTGGACAGCACTTGAGATGGCCACATTTGAGTTGACAACTTTATGCCCGCACTTGCGAATTGCTAAATTATCTTTACGAGACCAATTATCAGGCAAACCTAGAACTCCAAGCAACAGCGGTTATAATTGCCTTCAGGTGTTTCGACGTACTTATGGAAATCTGTGCGCAGGGTTGCACAGCAAGCACCCCGAAGTAGTGCTGAAACTTCTCTTTTCCTTGAGTCCAAACTCGATATCAAGCCTTACGCTCGAGCCAAATTTACATGGCCGCTTTCTAGGCACACGGAGCGCTCCCAAGTCAGAAAAATGCTTGGATGCGAGGGAGAGGCTATCAGTTTCATCTGCTGGTTTTTGGGGGCCATCTTATTTCTGAACTGATATTGTAATTTCCACCTCGAGATATCGACCCCCTGGCCTGTGCGCATGCAGTTTCTCAAACACAGACGCGGATACTCGAGTAAGAATGCTGTCTACGTCGATAAAGGCTTCATCGTCATGGATCTTCTTCCCTTTTACATGCAGATAATACGGCGAAGCATATCATGACGAGATGATAACCAATTACTTCAACGTCGAATCGCAGTTTGAAACACAGGAGCAAGGCTGACAAGCCCTGTCTGACAGTCTGTTCAGTGGGAAGTACGGATGCATCGCAAAGTGCGGGCCACGCAGCAGGTGTCATGCTTGGTATCTGTCTCTGCATCGTCATTCGATGACAACCACCCCAACGATTGACGTGGCTTAGGCCCAGCCGTGTCTGGGCTGATACTGACGAGCACCAGACAATGGAAGAGTATTGCGATTATCATCTTGCGCTCAGTATTTCCTTCTCAGGGGCACTTGCCATTGATACACTCAAGGTATTGGGATGGTCCGATGATGGTTCGCTTTTTGGAAAGGCTCGGCGGCAACCAGAGCCCTCTTCGCGAAAGGACAGGGCTTTTTCATTCCAACCGGTCACCCAATCGGACCTACCATGCAGCTTCTCGGACTGCGATGGGGCAGCGCGGGGTGTGGAGTTCGCGGCATATTCACCCCATTGGCCTCTTGTGGTCTCAAGGCAGCGTGTCACGACTCACTGAAGTCTGACGGTCACTGGCTCACTGCCCATCAGCAGCCAGCTATCTTCAATCAGTATTCGCCACTATCATGCTCTCACAGAGCCTACTCTACGGTACGTAATGGGGTTGTCGAAGCCGCTCCCAGATCGTCATCGAGCATCCTGTAAGATGAAAGAGCTCGTTTTTTCTTACCCAGAGGCTCACTAGCGTTGATGTGAAGTTAATCGTGTTCATCTGGTTTGAAGCTCCCACTCGCAAACTCCAAGAGTGTAGAGTAGAACCTTGATGCATCCGCTATACTCTTGGGATTTCAGACACCTGAGAACACCCGTAATCAGACGCCCTCCAAGACGTGACCCCAACTTTACCAGCCTGTCATGTGAATGACGTGACTGGTGCTTGACGGATAATCCGGATGAATCGTTTTATGAAAGGTATTAAGCTATAGACAGGACAAAAAGCTACGCCTCAAGGTCTGATATCCTGCGAAGCACGTGTGTAACTCCTGCACGAGCACTGGGTGCATCATTCTCCAGCCTGCGTGTCCATATTCTGTTTTAAGAAAGTGGATGCGATGCCGTATCCTCGATCTCGAATCTGTATCTCTGGGCTAGATAGCACTACATGCGGAGTAGTCAACCTAGGTCCAGTATCGGAGGTTGTCACGTATGTAGTGCTTATGGTAGGCTACCCAAGCATGCTATCAAACTTCTCTCAAACCTAGAGGAACCTCATCCTGAACACACATAGGTCTATATATTATGTCTTGCATACCCTGAGTAAACTCTACAACGGCAACTGCATTGCGTTATGCAATTCGGCGACAATCTACATAGAAGGTTGCGACAATCTTGAGGGTTGAACCCTCACTTCATCCCGCATAACCGACCAATTGGGCATCAAGTTTCATTCAACCTTGCCCTCCGAAGGACAAATCTCAGGCTACCCTGCCCCGATCCTATTTACAACCAGTCTTCTTGATTATTGTCTAGTCCAGTCCAGTTTAATTCAGTTCTTACTACGACTGTAGGCTAGACGCTCGTCTGAGTTGTCAGTTGCAACTTACCTAAACCTACCTGAACCGACCAGCTATAATGAGACAAATTATACCTCGTTCTTAGGTTTTCCCACAGACTCCAGCTGCTCTGCTATGGATGCTAAGTACGCTTTGCTACTTGTTCGTCTTTCACAGGCTAATTAGATGGAGACTGCTTAGTTAGTACGACAACTAACTAGTCACGTTGTGGATGCCTTTGGATGCCTTGACTGGTAAACTTCCACGTAGGTTTGCATTATAGCCACTGCTTGCGCTGAGCCTGGTGTGTTTAATTTATCTTGCCTTGTTTTGTTTCGCCTTGGGTTCGCTGCGCAGTCTCTAATAGAGTACTCCGGAGTAGACTAGATGGTGGTAAGGGGCTCTTGGCCTGTGTATGCAATGCCGTTTGCTTTGTGGGATTCAGCTGACAGAGGCTTTGTTTGCTAGTTATAGTTAGGTCTGCCAGCTAGTCTTTTGGCGTACTCCGGCTTGGGTATGTGCTGGCCACGGTGCGTGTGCGTCGCCTACACATGGTGGAATTGAGAATATGAGATCGCGCTGGTTTTCCGGCATTTCTCGCTAACCCCGCCTGTTGAGATTCCTGCTGTGAGGAGAGAGAGATAATTCTTTGCGAGAGAGACTTTGGCTCTTCGTATTTCTCAGTTGGAGAGGTGAGCGCTGCTGTCTTGGAAAAACAGGTTCGTTGCTCTTTTATGGTCTTTTTTTTTTTTGTCTTTTTGTGTTGTTTGGTTGCCTTCATGTGTCATCTTTGGTGTGCTTGAGGAGTCTCTATAGTGTACCTTGGTTATCCGTGCATAGTGAGCTGACGAGAGCGCTGTTCAATAGGCCGACTGAGATTCCCTGAGATGAGCCTACGCTGGCGTGAACATCGTCGTCTGAAGCCAGGATGAACGCTCCCTTCATCTTGCACTGTTCAGCAGATTGCTAGGGCGTCGCGCCCGTAGACGACGTCTTGGTCTGAAGCCTACAAAAGCCGAAGCCTGCGCAACCGAAGGATACAAATAGCACACGGCTGAACTAGTATATGATGGCTGGCTCTCCGGTGTCATTTGAACCGCCGACACTGAGGCGGGTTGGGAGCGAAACCGGTTCATAAAGATAAGCTGGAAGGACTACTGACGGGGACTGAGGAGACGATGATATATAGGCCTCCGTCATGGTTCAGCGTGGTGTTGTTATCCGCATGTGCGACATGTGGCTCTATGCATCTCAACACACGGTTTCGCTTCATGCTTGACTGACCATTCTGATCATGAGCTTGGAGAAAGCCTAGACCGTCTAACGGCCTTTACTGCAAGGACTTGGGTTTCGGGCATTGGGATATGCGTGGCATCTGTCCTATATCCAGACCTTGCCAATCGAACGCTCGACATCGGAACGATTCGTACGATAACAACGCCCTCGGCATTATTAACGTACCTGCCACGCGACTATGAGAAGGCAACGCCCGGCGAGATTAACGGATATTCGCAGCTCGAAGGCTCACTGATTGTTCATCTGGGCCAGGACTGGATAGGTTCCTCACTTGTGCCCGGGATTTCACCCCAACTAGACTGAGAACATTTGGGCTGAGATTAGCGGAGCCTGGGGGGTTTTGTTTGTCCCTGGTATGTGCCCGAGGACTTTCTCCGGGTATACTGACAAAGAAAAATATGGGGATGCAGATGGCTGATCAAACTCTCAAGTGATCTGCAGAAGTAACTGTGTGATCCCGGATCTGCTTCTGGGGACTTACAAGGTTCGTGGGTCGGCCGTGCTTCGAAAGTGAGACATGACCGGTATGTGATCAACACAAGCTTGTCGATACGAGGACTGGGGAGATACAAGTATCGCTTGGTAGATTGTCTAATGGACCGGGGACAATCCAAGTACTCCGAATCGGCTAGTATACACCTATAGAGTGGCGGAGGCAGTGGTGATGGATGGCAAATATCCCATGCCATACCAATAATGACCGTGTTAGACTTCGCTATAACAAGTTTTAGAGAAGCCGTAGTGAAATAGTCAGTCACCCTTTCGGAGATTCGCTCTCGGCGTGCAACCGCCATCATGAAATTGTGCCTGAGGCATCGAGTAGTCGACAGTTGGGAAGAGGCAACGAAGAGAGAAGAGAATAGAAGCGTAGATATCGCATAGTTGAATCAGAAGAGGATGAAGAACTAGCTGTATATAAGGTTGTATGAGGCTCAGTCTGAAACAGGTCAAACAACCAGTGAGTGGCAGTTGGCTGTGTTGGATTATCTAATCCGAGGATCCCGCGATATTTCATGAGGCTTTTTCCGTGCCTGGGGAAGGAGGGCCCGCTCTGTGGTCTTGAGCTCGGTTCAATCGTACCAGTTCTCCTCCGTTCTCCTCCGTTCGATCCAAAGTCACGCAAGAACTCCGGACTACACCTTTCTCGCGACGAAATACCCTGGACGCTGCACGGCTCGATTCCTTACCTGTCGCGACTTTCGAACGCGCCACAACCCCGTCAACACTGGTTACAGCACACATGACGTCTTTGTTGACATAGAGCCCATCGCCGATTCTCGCAGAACCGTACACAGAGGGGGTGAACACTATAATTTGAAGTCGGGGAAAATAACTCGGACAAATTCAGCTTGTGACATACTAAGGGCGGCGCTCCTTGTGGCGTTCGCGACTTGCTAAGTTGCTCGACTTGATCCGCCCCTGACTCTCGAGACTCAACGCTGCAAATAAGCCGAACTGAAACAGGCCTCGGGTGCATGGGGTATAAGTCAAAATGGCGCCAGCAGGTGGTGGAAATATTAAGGTGGTGGTGAGAGTACGGCCGTTCAACAGTCGAGGTGAGTCTAGAACAGTGTGACCGATGTTCAGCTACTTTTCGGAATTTGTTTACTGATAGATCCACGTCTACTACAGAAATTGACCGAGGCGCGAAATGTATTATTCAGATGAAAGGCGATCAGACGGTCATCACGCCGCCGCCAGGGGCTGAAGACAAATCACGAAAAGGTGGAGGCAAGGGCGCGGTGGAAGGACCAAAGGCTTTTGCCTTCGACAGGTCTTACTGGTCTTTTGATAAAAGAGCTCCGAACTATGCGGATCAGGATGCTCTATTCTCGGATCTGGGTGTGCCGCTGCTGGACAATGCTTTCCAGGGTTACAACAACTGTATCTTCGCGTACGGTCAAACTGGTTCGGGAAAGTCGTATTCGATGATGGGATATGGCAAGGAGTACGGTGTGATCCCCCAAATTTGCCAATCTATGTTCGAGCGCATCACGGACATACAGAGGGACACGAATCTTGGTTGTACGGTGGAAGTCTCGTATCTTGAAATCTACAATGAACGCGTTCGCGATTTGCTCAATCCCTCGAATAAAGGAAACCTGAAAGTCCGTGAACATCCATCTACTGGTCCATATGTTGAGGATCTTGCCAAACTCGTGGTGCGCTCGTTCGATGAAATTGAAAATCTGATGGACGAGGGTAATAAAGCTCGGACAGTTGCCGCCACTAACATGAATGAAACGTCCAGTCGATCGCACGCTGTCTTTACATTGGTGCTCACACAAAAGCGACATGACTCTGAGACGTCTATGGATACGGAGAAGGTGTCACGAATCAGTCTAGTTGATCTTGCAGGTTCGGAGCGAGCGACGTCGACGGGCGCGACTGGCGCTAGACTGAAGGAAGGAGCTGAAATCAACAGATCCCTCTCTACTCTTGGACGTGTCATTGCGGCCTTGGCCGATCTAGCCTCTGGAAAGATTCGGGGCAAGAAGTCGGCGTCGATGGTGCCATATCGTGATTCAGTCCTAACATGGCTGCTAAAAGACTCACTCGGAGGTAACTCTATGACGGCTATGATTGCCGCTATCTCGCCTGCCGATATCAATTTCGATGAGACCCTAGGTACTCTACGATATGCCGATTCCGCGAAGCGAATTAAGAATCACGCTGTTGTCAACGAAGATCCGAATGCGCGAATGATCCGAGAGCTCAAGGAGGAGCTGTCGCAGCTTCGATCCAAGCTTGGGGGTGGTACGGTGGCAGGCGGTGCAGCAGGGGCTGCAGGCGGATTGATCGCAGCAGAACAATATCCCCCCGACACCCCTCTAGAGAAGCAGATGATTTCCATTCAGCAGCCCGATGGCAGCGTCACCCAGGTCAGCAAAGCGGAGATTGTGGAGCAGCTGAACCAAAGTGAGAAGCTCTACAAGGATTTGAACCAAACCTGGGAAGAGAAGTTGGTGAAAACAGAACAGATTCACAAAGAACGCGAGTCGGCCCTGGAGGAACTCGGCATCAGCATCGAGAAAGGATTTATTGGTCTTAGTACACCTAAGAAGATGCCACATTTGGTCAATCTGAGTGACGATCCGCTTCTTGCCGAATGTCTAGTGTATAACATCAAACCAGGAGTCACCCAAGTTGGAAATATGGATCAAGGGAGTCATGTTGAGATCCGGTTGAATGGCTCCAAGATTCTTGCCGACCACTGTAAATTTGAGCATGTGGACAACGTGGTTACGATCGTTCCCAGTGAAGGTGCCCCGGTCATGGTAAATGGAACGCGAATTGATACGCCAAAAAGACTCAGAAGTGGCTTTCGCATTATTCTTGGTGACTTCCATATTTTCCGGTTCAATCACCCCCAGGAAGCACGAGCCGAGCGAGTAGAACAGAGCCTGCTCCGCCATTCTGTTACAACAAGCCAGCTTGGCTCGCCGGCGCCGAATAAGTCCCATGAACGAAATTTGAGTAAGGCCGGTTCGGATTTAGACTGGGATTCTAGCAGAGCCGACTCTCCGATGCCCTCTCAACGGGGGAGGGAGTCCGACTGGTTTCAGGCGCGTCGCGAAGCTGTGAGCGCTGTCCTGGGACCGGATATTTCTCATATGCCCGACGATGAGCTGGATGCCCTCTTTGAGGACGTGCAGAAAGTGAGGGCAACACGGCGTGGATTGATGGAGAATGAAGAAGATTCTGACTCCCTCAGCTCATATCCGGTTCGCGACAAGTACATGTCCAATGGCACTATCGATAACTTCTCCCTTGACACAGCTATCACGATGCCCGGCACACCTCGCCAAGGTGAGGAAGACGGTGGCTATTCAACCCTACAGTCGGTACGGCGGGATATGCAACGGCAGTTGGACCGGCAGAAAGAGCGGTACCAAGACAAACTACGAGACGCAGAAGCTTCTCCAAGCCAAGGCATCGAGGATGTACGATCTGAAAAGGTTCGCATGGAGGAAGCTCTTCAAGCGGCTAGAGACGAATACGAAGAGCAACTCAGAAAGCAAAAGGAGACCTTTGAGTCGCATATGAAGGAACTAGGCCAGCCGATTCCAATGATACTTGAAAACGGGTTCCCCAAGTTGGATCCCAGAGAACTGGAAGTCGCGCGGCTGGTTTTCCGACATTGGTCCCAGCAAAACTACGTCCGCATGGCAGAAAAGGTCTTGCAGCATGCTTCGCTCGTAAAGGAGGCCCAGATTATGAGTCACATCATGGACAAGAATGTTGTTTTCCAGTTTGCGATCGTCGATCATGGACACAATATGGCCTCCTCTTATGACCTGGTTCTCAATGGAATTTCTGGTGACGAGGATGTTATTCTCGATGACGCCAAAAAGCCGTGCGTGGCAGTGCGTGTCATTGATTTTAAACAGTGCGTTATCCATCTTTGGTCAATCGAGAAACTCCAGCGTCGCGTCCAGGCTATGCGTCAACTGCACCAGTACATTGATCGACCAGACTATATTCAACATTTCAAGCTTGAGAATCCGTTCTCCGAACCGTGTTCGCCTCAATATTCCCTCATCGGTGATGCAGACATTCCCCTGACTGCGGTCTTTGAGACCCGCGTTCAGGATTTCTCGGTGGAGATCCTCTCGCCGTATACGCAGAACGTGGTTGGTATTGTTCGATTGTCCCTGGAACCATCCTCAGCTCAGGCGCCGTCATCTACCCTCAAATTCAACGTTGTGATGCGGGATATGATTGGCTTTGCGGAGTGGGAAGGAACAGATGTCCACGCACAGCTCTTTGTACCAGGCATCTCCGAGGAAGGTGGAGCCACAACCACGCAAATGATCAGTGGCTTTGATGAGACACCAGTTCGTTTCGAAAGTGTCCATAGCATGAGCTTACCGCTCTCCAGTCCACGAAACGCAGCGCTGAAGATCTGTATCTATGCTTGTGTGACTCAAATGCATCTCGATAAGCTTCTCAGCTGGGACGACATGCGTGACTCGGCGGAGCGGGGATCTCAAGACCGGAAAACGGCACGGATTGCAGAATCGGAATACTTTTCAGAGGAGAGACATGACGTTTTTGCGAGAGTTCAAGTACTTGAAATGGCGGAATCTGGAGAATATCTGCCTGTTGAAGTTGTACAGAACAACGCCCTAGAGGCAGGCACTCATCAGCTCCATCAAGGACTCCAACGGCGCATCTCGGTGAACCTTACTCACAGTTCCGCAGAAACTCTTCCCTGGGACGATCTTACCAACATTCGCGTGGGCTCCGTGCGGCTGCTGGACCCTTGGGGCAAGATACCTGACCAGGATCTGCAAACTCCGGACGTCGCTTTAAAGTTTGTACAGGAACCAATGGTCAAGGACAATGCCGATGGAACTTCCAACGTTACTCTTATCGGCCAATGGGACTCGAGCTTGCATCATTCTCTGCTCCTGGACCGAGTGACCGCAGAAAAATATCGTGTTCAGGTAACGGTTCGATGGGACCTGCATTCTTCACGCCTACAAGACCCAGTCTCCTTCGAGGTGGACTTGACGCTCCAGGTTCAAGGGCGGACATACATACGGCCACAGTCAATGTTTAAGAAAATTTTCAACACAACGCGCATTGTACATTCCACTGTCCGCATGTTCTCAGTTGCAGTTCGCCCGGTGTCCGCAAAACGTGCTGCCGACCTTTGGCGCATGAATACACAAAATGATTATGTCAAAGGTGAAGAACTTCTCGTCAAGTGGTCTCCGAGAAAAGTGTCCCTTGTGCGCGATTATATTACCTCACGTAAACGTCGCAGACGTGTTACCGAATTGAACGTTGCAAAAGGGGCACTCAGTCCTAATAGTCTGAATATTGCCTCGCCCCCTCGAAGTGGAAGATCAACCCCATTCCGCGGCCAAGAGCCCGATCGCAACGCGAAACTGCTGCAAAAATACGTTAGTCTCTGGGTTGCACGAGTCGACCCCATTGATGCCATTCTCGTTCGAAATAATACAGAGCCTCCAGCAGGTGGTGCAGCGTTTGCGTCTCGTGGGAAGTCACCTGAGGAGGACGATGATGCCAACGGCGCTCCGGAGCAGGGATCCCTCAAGCCGCGATTCTACGCCACGGTCCAAACTCTTCCCAAAAACACAACCTCATCCAAGACCGGATATCTGTTAACACCCGACGACACCTACACCTACTGGGCGCGGCGGTTCGTGGAGCTTCGCCTGCCGTACTTGCATATCTACTCTGTTCCGGATGGCGACGAGATCAACGCTATCAACCTCCGCAATGCTCGAGTTGATCACGCTCCTGATTTTGCCCGCCTCCTCGAGGGCCCGGGAGCTGACGGGTCAGCGAAAGGCCGACCAAATGTGTTTGCAATCTACGGCCCACAGAATACGTTCCTCTTCGCAGCGCGGACCGAAGGTTCAAAGGTTGAATGGATTCTGACGATCGATGCAAGCTACTTCAGCAACAACGCCCCTCAATCGACGAACGGCTCTAGAAGATGACCTTGAACGCCGCCTACTATTTATAACTAATCGAAGATGAAGATTTACGTGTCCTGCCGGGTTACGATGCGATATATTGACGATCTGCGAGCCTTTATCCCCTGCTTTGTACGTTGCAATTTTCCAACCCCCCGTGACGACTTGGATACCTTCCTCCCACTGTTCCACGTCTGGTCTCTGGCTGGTACAGCTGGAGGCCGTTCCCTCATTACCATAATGTCTGTCTCCTTTTCTCCATCCTATTTCTTGATTGGCTTTGAGATACCCCTGAATACACCTGCCCTACTATTATACAGCGCTCGAGATCATGTACATATCCAGAAACAGCCGAAGCATAGAAGTGTGAAACAGGTCAATTCTGTCGCGGGCGGCAGTTTTAGTTAGATTTATTTATTTGAGAAAGCTATTGCTTCGCATACAATGTGATTGATTGAGTTAGTTGAACTGAGTGAGTGAGCAGTGAGTGACGATACCTTGCGGTCTGTAGAAGGAGTTGCTATGGAAACGTCTCCGCACCCTCACGGCCATGATGCACTACTGCCCACCTTTTGGCAACTTGAAACCTTCAGCTTGCAATTTCGTGTCATCATTATCTTTTATCTCAATCTCCAAGTCAATAGCTCGAGTCACCGCACACCATTCCAATCTCCCAATCGCCGCACAACAGACATGGCAACACCCCGCACGATACCCTAATCGACGGGCCGAGGCGACCACAAACATTCATACATATGCAGCTTGTACAACAACATATTACCCCGAAATAGACCTCGAGTCCATATACATCTATATACCTCTTTATTATATATATCCGTTCTTATGCCTTTCCCCTCACCGCAGTCTACACCCATCCGCTTCCTCGGCGCCGGCGCCGCTTTATCGTTGATTCTACTTGCGTTTTTGTTATTTGGACGGGAGGCTTATTTTGGTGCGCCTGGGGGAACGGGATATATACTAAAGGGTTCTTCTGGTAATTCTCGGAAATTGGGTGCAGAGTGTGCAGGCACATATAATAGAACCTTGGGATCGGAGCAGGAATGGGAGTTCGTTGTTGGACGAGATGGGGATAATCATGGGTTATCGGAGGAGCAATGTCTCGCTGCATTTCCGAAGTTGTTTGGGGATGTTGATAGGATGATGGAGAGGAGGAATAATGGGACATTGATTTCGTTCAAGGAGTTGGAGGAGGCGGCGAGTGGTGGTGAGGATGGGCTGGTTAGGGGGGTTGTCAAGGATGGGGAGGTGAGTTCTTCTTCCTTGTCTCTTCTCTGGCATACCCTGTTGCTATTGATCAAGAAATACTGACAGTAATATCCACTAGCTATATATCCTCGACTTCGGCCCAATGCCATACACATACACCCGCGGGAAAGCAACCCTCCACTCCCTAAACCGCGCGCTGGCCGCGTTCCCAGATCGCCACACCCTCCCAGACGTCGAGTTCATCTTCTCCACCGACGACTTTAGCCACGGACGCTCACCAGTATGGTCCTACTCCAAGCGCGAAGCAGACGAGGGCGTCTGGCTAATGCCCGATTTCGGATACTGGTCCTGGCCCGAAGTCAAGATCGGATCGTACAAGGAGATCCGACGACGAATAGCACATGTTGACCGGGGACTGCAGTTTAAAGATAAAAAGAAACAACTCGCGTGGAGAGGAAGCGTTACTACGAATGCCGAGATTAGGGGTGGATTGCTACAGGCCGCGCGCGGGAAATCCTGGGCGAGTATCCGCGAGATCAATTGGGAGGAGGAGCTGGACTTAACCTCTACCACTGACCTCCTCCCAATGGAAGAATACTGTCACTATATGTTCCTTGCGCATACCGAAGGCCGCAGCTTCTCCGGCCGTGGGAAATACCTCCTTAACTGCCGCTCCGTGCTTATCTCGCATGAACTGGAATGGCTTGAAGCGCACCACGGGGCTCTTATTGCTTCCGGGCCTGAGGCAAACTACGTCGAAGTCTCCCGTGACTTCTCGGATCTGGAGCGCAAGATCGAGTTCCTGATTGATCATCCGGAGACGGCTGAGCGGATTGCGGAGAATGCGGCGAGAACGTTCCGAGATCGATATTTGACGCCTGCGGCGGAGAGTTGTTATTGGAGGCATTTGGTCAGACGGTATGCGGCTGCTTGTGAGTTTGAGCCTGTGTTAGAGGTTGTTAGGGGTGGGGAGAGGGTAAGGAGGGGGGTTGGGTTTGAGAGTTGGGTTCTTGGGGCTTAGATTGTGATACGGGATATGGTTCATGATGATGTATATTATGATTTTATAGATGAGGAGCGAAGTCTGGCTATGTACGTGCCTTAAGTTGGGTTCAAACACATGAGATGATTAGCCCTAAGTTCAATCTTATTGCTTCCAAGTTGCTTTTCGTGACCATTCGGGAACTTGGTAATCTAGCACAATGCTACAGCTAGTAGATTGGGATATGGAAGCCGTTACATTGATGATTACCTTTATTGTTGATGGTAGCCCTGCAAGAGCAAATTGCATGGGGTCTAATAAGTTTTATTTTGCACACTGGCTAGGTAGATGGGCATGAAACGTATATGAAGCTTGTTAATATTGAGCTGAGAATCGTTCCAATGCGTTAGGTCTATTTGATCTATTCGTTAGTTCGTTAGGTTGTCCCATTCGTCTTCGGTTCAGCCTCCTCGGGTCTTCTCGACTTTCTCTCCATTCGCTTTCTCCTCAGCCTTCTCGCCATTTACCTTCTCTTCACTCTTCGCACCACTCGCGGCCCTCTCGAGCTCCCTCTTCTTCTCCCTAGCAACCTCAACCCACTTCTCCGCCCCCAGAATCGCCCCCTCCGGATCTGTCTTATGGTTCAACAGATACCCCTGGATCTCCGCAGGACTGAATTCACCGGCGGGAACCCTCTCCGAAAACTCAACCGACCACGCCTTCACCTGATCAGGCGAGAACTTGCCCTTAACAGGGTCAGGAAGCCCAACACCGCTCATGATCTTAGCCTTGAGTTTTGCGTTCAGGGTACGGCGGCGGGTCTCAGTCTGTGACGCGCGCAGATCACCCTCCAGTGTCAGGTAGATGGCCGTGAAGAGTTCCTGGATATCAGCGGAGGTCGAGTACCCGAATGTAATAGATAGATCAATTCGGCCGGGGCGCACAAGAGCCGGATCGAGTTTCTCTGGGTGGTTCGTTGTCATGACGAGGATCCGGCCTTCGCAGGCTGCGACGCCATCGATGACGTTCAGAAGACCGGATAGAGAGACGCCTTGTTTCTCCATTACGCTGGGTCCGGCCGTGCCGCTTGTTTCTTCTGGTGTCGGGGGCGCTGCTTCGTCCTTCTTCGAGTCATCTGTACTCCGCTTGTGGGACATACCTGCGCAATCGACATCCTCGAGTAGAACGATGCAGCGGCGCGGTAGTTCTTGGAATAGAGCCATGAGTTCGTCTTCGTCGAGGTTCTTGGAGCTCAGGTTAAGCAGGTAGAGTTCTAAGCCCAAAAGACCGGACGCAGCGAAACAGAGACTCGTCTTCCCAGTCCCCGGAGGCCCATGGAGGAGGTAACCCCGGCGATAAGGAATCCCTCTGTTAGAGTACCACCGACGAGTCCTAGGATGCAGATACTCCTTGATATCATCGATAAACCCCTGCTTCTGCGCCGGATCCAGCACGACCGTCGACAAAGCCCTAGGCGCGCGAGCCATACACCTCGACCACTCGGTGTACCCACCAGATTTCTGCCCGCGGTAGATAACAGTATGATTGCTATCCTTCGCAACATAGCACCGCTGCGCCTCGAGCAACAGCTCTTTCAGAATGGTCGGATCCCGCCCTATACACGAGATAGAGAGCCTCTCGGTTTTCTGCGCGCCATAGTACCACCCGCCCCCGTTATTCTTGTTCTCCTCCTGCTCCCGGATAAACGCCAACGGCCGGCCGTTGAACCAGAAATAATGCGTCCCGTTGCTGGGTGTAAACCGCAGCCGCTTGTGCTTATCCCGCGCCGTCGCTTTCACCCAGTACTGATCGAAATCGACAATCACGTTGCCGTCATCGTCGATCTCATCGGCTTCGCCCCAGCTGTCTTCGTCATCTTCGTCATCGTAGTACCGGCTTGTTCCGGCGATCTTGGTCCCCGCGACGAAGTGCGTTGTGCGGTTTGTGAAGGACTGCAGGGAGAGCCAGTACATGAGGTAATTGTAGACTTCGTCCTCGTGGCGGATTTCGGCGGTGGATATGCAGTATTCGCGGAAGAGGGAGGTTAGTTGACTGTAGATGTAGCGGGCTGCGGCGGCCAGCACGGCAGCGGCGAGGAGGTAGGGGATGTACAGTGATAAGTCGATTTGAAGGTATGTTGAGAGGAAGCGGCTGAGCATGGAGTAGCCGGGGATAAATGTTTCTAGGATTGCGGTGTCTGTGGGGTTGAAGCCTGGGGGCATGGTGGAATTCGTTGGGGGATTTGGGATTCCCAGGGACCCCAAGGGAGAGTTGGCTGAAGCCATGATTGTGAGATGTTGTTGATTCAGTGGTGTAGTGCTATCTGGCATAGAAGGGTGAGAGAAATGCCTCCGGACCTTTTTCCCTGGATCAGTATTGAGGGAAACAACTGGGGGGGCCGAGAGGCTTTACTTATGCTTCAGGTTGAGGCTCAAAACAGGCAGACATCTCCAACTCAGGCAGCCAGCAAACAACGCTAGCATTAGTTGTTGATGATTCACGGCTCCACCCTGCAGTTTAAGTTTGCTCCGTGAGTCACCGTTTGTGCCACTGTGAGAGGCTGAATTCCAACTGGCCAAGAGGCCCAAGAGCAGTCGGGATCTGCTCAGGCTCAGCTGAGGATCGACAATAGGCCAAGGAGGCAGATAAGATGGAGAATAAGCATTGTTATCCAAATTTTCTCAATTCAATGAAAGGGGTATCTTAGTTCTCTCTAATGACGATGATTGTGGTTGGTTGCTATATTAGTATATTTACGAACGTGGCTGACTCCGCCACAGCTCCATTGGAAATCAGCCTCTTCTCCTACTCTTGGGCAGCGGCAATGTCGTCCTTGACGCTCTCGAACAGATCGCTCGCCCAGTCTTTTACTTCTTCCACCTTGCCCCAGACCTTTCCCCACCAACTGTCGGGCTCATTGTCGGCGTCCTCTTCGGGTTTAGCGCTAGATGGGGCAGGGGCCGCAGAGGATGCGGACGGCAATGCAACAGGGGCCGTGCTGTGGGTATCGGCAACGGCTTCTGTAGCTGGTTGATCTGCCACAGGATCAGAAGGATTGTCAAGAACAGGTGCATCTTCATCCGAATGGAGCCCGCTAGGCTTCAAGGGAAGGCGCAATGTCCCATTATTGGGATGCGGCGTAATGTCTAGCGAGTCGCACAGTATATTGTAAACATTGATATTTTCTGCCTAGTCAGTAAATAGAAGGTCAAACTCGGTGATGTCACTTACGGAAGTTGTCAACTCGGCTGTTGGGAGCATGGGGAAATGCAGGCCCTCGAGCGACAAAAATCGCCCGCATCAATGGATGTTCATGATCATACCCATGGATGCCCATTGGGTGGTAGACTTCGCCTTTCTGCAGTGCGACCTGGGCGTCGAATTCGGGCCGCTCAACAATAGCCCAGCCTGTCTTGGGAATCACCCATAGAGGAGCAATGCGATCATTGTTCTGGAAGTGGTACCGCTCGGGCATGTCCTCGCGTGTGTAAATTTCAATTGCATCGGAATATCTGGAGGCAACACGCTGTAACTGGTCCTGAAGGGTCTGCAAATCTTCGGGGCGCTTGGGGCGGATTCCACGCAAAGGCCAGCCATCAATATGGCTAGTCAAATCGAGGTCGATCAAATCATCAAGCTGAACGAGTCGCTCTGTGGATGTTGTGGCCATTCCGTGGTCGGATACAATGACGATGTTCACGACATCGGTGAGATTTCGCTCCTGGAGACCGGAAAAAAGGGCCGCAAGCATGTCGTCTGCCTGTGAGATCGTTCCGCGGATCTCAGTGCTGTTCGGGCCATATCTATGGCCATCCGCATCGACATTTGGAACATAAGCAGCGATAAACTGCGGTCGACTGGATTCGGCTGGTGTTTCAAGCCCAGGGAGGTCTAGTAGGTCTAGGATGCGCTGTGTTTTCCGAGGAAGAGCCTCGGAACCATTGAATTTGTCCACGTAAGTAGGTTCAACGCCCCCGATATGCGCTTCTGAGCCAGGCCACATGTGAATAGCCGTCCGCACACCCTGATTCTCAGCAGTCATCCAAAGCGGCTCGGCGTTCCACCACTTCGGCTGCATGCTGACACTGGGATGGGTATAGTAGAACTGCTCCTGTAGCTCTGGGTCCCAGAACGTATTCCCGACAATCCCATGACTCTCCGGATGGAGTCCCGTAACGAGGGTAAAATGGTTGGGGAAGGTGACGCTTGGAAAGCTGGGAAGCATGTATTGTGGCGAGACACCGTCCGCGATGAACGCATTGAGGGTTGGTGTCAACCCACGGTTGAGGAAGTCTGCGCGGAAACCATCGAGTGATATTAAAATAGTCGTAGGCGCGAATAGAGCGGTTCCGTTGGATAGCAGGGTGTGGGAATGAGACGAGCGGAAACCGGCAGAGGCTTTGTATGCTCCTAAGAGAAGGATGAGAAAGAGGACGAAGATGGCCGAGAAAACGAGGGTCAATTTCCGCCAGGAAACTTTTTGCCGGTCCTACGACAGCGAGTTAGAGAGTGACATGGACCATGAAACATTGGAAATACCTGAATGTCCGCATACCGCTCCTCGACTGGTTCATCCAGATCCGACGAAGAAGCACTCAAAAGAGAACTTTCATCATCACGATGCCCTTCCTCCATCTCATACATCTCCTCTTCACCATAGCGTTGTCGCATCTCATGGCGTGCTTTCCTTGAGTCCCTTTCCTTCCTCCGTTGCCGCCTCGCTTCTTCCTTCTTCCCGATCCGGACATTACTTCGATTCGGGCTGAACAGTCGACGGATGTCATGAGTCGGGCCGGACCTGGTGAGCAGTTTTTCGGTCTCGTCCTCGTCTTCGAGGACGGTGCGATCGTACTCGGCAAGCTCCAGGGTGGTGCGGGACCTGGCTAGGAAATCATCGTCCTCGCTATCAGAGTCCTGCTCTGATAAGGGCGACCGTAACGACTCGGCGTCGTCATCGTAGTCGAGTGGGGAAAGAAGAGAGCGATCACGTCTTGACGGCATGGGCGAAGAGTGTCATGGTATGTTAAGAACGACGGAATCGGAGGGAGATAAAATGATGGTCGAGACCAGCGGAGCTCCGGAAATGCCAAGACACCCGAAATAGATTAGCCAGATCTGAACTAGACTCCTAGAGTCCCAGTCTGTCTCCTTGACCATTCATCATTCATCAGCAATGGAAAAATCTGCGATTCTCTTTTAATGACACCAAGCGGACAGCCTTGCAAGAGCCTTGCAGAAAGTCTGTTTTTCAAGGCTTCACGTAGCCTCTCTGGCTGAGTCTGACCGCAACACTCGCCCATGAGATCTACCACTATTAACTAACTAGTCTTGCCACTAAATGCATTCTTTTTGATCATTGCATTGGGCTCTAAAACTGACGATTGAACAGTTCAGGAGGGAGTTACAGAGTAGACAAATGACCACTCAAAAGGCTCAGCGCTTGCGGCCTCGGTATGCCTACAATGCCCCATACCTACAGCATGCATGCTGAAGAAGATCCCTTCTTATGCCTGCGTGCTAGAGTCTTGCGCATCCATTCAAAAATGTTATCCTTCTCTTGACGGCTTGCTGTTTTCAAGCCCATATGTGAAACCCCTACTGAATTCGGATCTCACGTGATTATTCTTGCCTCTAGATGGAATGCTAGACAGGCAAGCGGCAGCATACAGATAGCTGTCCGGATGCAGTACACAGACAATACAACGGAATATACTCCCGAAATCAGAAACCACGGAATCAAGCAGGGCGAAAACGGGAAAGGCGCCCTACTGATGAACTCGACACGAACATGATTCCGGATAGAGAAGTCCACGGCTATAAAGGGTCCGTCTCAGACCCTGTGCCTTTTGGGAGCCTGGTCATTTCTTCTTGAGTCTCGTATCTTCCAATCAAGTTTTACCCGGCGAATAGGCTCTACTCTACCCAACGAGCACAATAACCATGCACCTCTTGAAATCCTATACTTTGGCTGCATTGGCCCTCGCGGCCGAAGCTAGCGCTCGCGCATCCGAAGATGCAGAGGTTACTACAGCTGTTGTCGAGATCTCTGCCGTCGAAGCTTCTCATGTCGCAACCGGGCATTCTAAGGAGAAGACTGAAACTGAAATCACCCACGATGCTTTCCCTGTGGCCACCTCAAAGGAGACGATGACTGATTGCGAGACTACAACTGCCGAAGCTTCCGTCACCAACACCCCGTCAGAGGAGGTGACAACCTACGTGTCCGAAATAACATGGGTGACCACGACTGTGACGGTCTGCGAGGAATCATCCTGCCGCGAGGAGCATACCTCAACCCCTGTGACCTCAACCCCTGTGGTTGTTCCTGTTCCTTTCACAGGCGAATCCTCTCAGTCTACTACTCAACCGAGTGTGATCGCTACCCAGCCAAGTGCTCCTGCTCCTGTGCTTAGTGCACCTGTTCAATCGAGTGCCACTCAATCTATCTTCGCTGAGGAGACAAGCGCCCCTGCGTCTAGCGCTCCTGTACAGTCGAGTGCCACTCAAACCGGCGTTATTGCTGAGATTAATGCACCCGCTTCCAGCGCTGCCGCTCAGTCGAGTGCTGTTAGTATAAGCGTTATCGCTGAATCAAGGGCCTCTGCATCTGTCACCCCTGTTCAATCGAGTGCACATGCACAATCAACTGCTCAATCTAGCACACCTGTCATTCCATCCAGCACTTCAGCTCAATCAAGCACCTTGATCATCAAATCAACCCCTTCAGCCTCAAAGACCGCACCCAGCTCTTCCGCTCACAAGTCCTCCGCCCAGCACAAACCTACCACGACAAGCTCGCATAAGGACAACGATGAGGACGAAACCAAGACCGAGACCGCCGCTCCAGCCCCGACTTCCACCGATGATGTTAGCCCAGGTATCACTCTGATCATTCCCAGTCTTGTCAGTCTAGCTGGTGTTGCCTTGGGATTGATCTATCTGGCTTGATTGCCCTAATATGGATAGAACATGGTATTTTCACGAGATGAACTCTCATTAGTATCAACGGAAATGGATAATAGCGCATCTCAGTGGTTTCAAAACCTTTAATATTTGCAGTTATTTGCCGGGTTATTTATCCTTGCTTTGCTGGTCGCCTTCGTTTGGAATAATTTCATCATTTGCGTTCTGACTTATGACTCGACATTCCAACTTTTTCTTTGCATTCAATCCAAACCACTATCTACTCAGTAATTCTCATTAAATCTCCGATATCTACTAAGAATCGTCGTGCTCCGGTGCAACGTCATTACGGACTTAGCCCATATTATGTCCGTGGTCCTAAAAAGAGCACCTAAATCCCCTCCAATAACTTATCACTCAACCTTCGACGACGACAACATTTCGGAGTACTTGGCAGTGCACTATATTCACACCATACCGAATTGATATGCCGGAAAGCCACCTATGTGAGAGTCGAGATTTACTTTGATATCCTCGCTCAAAGCCCCCGACTCAATAGACTCTACCAAGAGGGGGCAGAGGGAAAGAAGGTCGAGGAGAGAACGGAACCTCTACCAAAAGTCATACCCTCGAGCTCAGGGCCGAAACCAGACTCAGAGAAGGAGCTAGATTGGACTTACTTCTCCTTCTCACCATCCTCACTCGCGACTCTCAAGTCACAGGCTATGCAATCTCCCCCTCTGGAGGCAGAAGCAGAAACAGAAGCGAAGAAATCACCCTCACCCTTCGACAGCTATACTCACCCTACACTCGCCCCGTCCCCTCTTCGTTCGACACCATTATTAGGAAGGTCTGTCGCGACCGTGACTGGACTCCACGCTTAACGTGGCTCAATTAGCCGAACGTGGCCCAGAACGCGGCTCGGAGAACCCCTCAACGTGACTTAGGAATACATACCTAGAGCTTTGTTCTTGATGGCTAGCTAGAAATAGTCAAGCTTTCATCCTTGTAAGTACCTACCGGCGTCTACAATGTTTCCTCAGCCGCCATTCACGTCCGCAGAGGAGCTCAATTCGCAGTCCAGTTTGGGCTCAACCCCGCAAAACAACGCCTGCGAAACGCCCACCACAATCGGAGGGTTTCCGTCGGTCGCACTTCGACAGCAAGACGTGGAGCATTTTCTCCTCCAAGAACTAGAGACTCCGGTCCTGAATGAACTGTACGACAGGCTCTGGCTAGCCGCTCGAAAATCAGGCCTCCACATCGATGCTCTGCATGCACAGAAGCTGAAAGGCCGCGACATCCTTGTTAGCGAGGACCCAAGCCTCCACCTCGTTTGGCGGCGTAACCAAATATACATCAAGCCAATTCCCGTCTGCCTCCTGAACCACCACTTCTGGCAGATGTATCTATGTCGATCCGGTCAAAAAGACACAGACTCCCGGCCGCAATCGCGTTCGCCGCTTCTTGGATTCGACGCAGCTGCGGTAGCAGCTGGTTTCCTACGGTCGTACGCTTTGTTGGTGAGGCATCATTCGGATTTCCTACTGGCCCAGGAACTGCACTTGATACCGGCGAAGGTGAGATGGGGTGACTGGGCACGGTTTGCGCATCGATTCCAGATATTGAGTGACGAACAGGTGGCCAAGCGGTACCATTACGGTCAGATCCGGCTGTCACGTCTGAACTGGGCCGTGCGTATTTTCCGTCCACGACAACACTGGAGCTGGTTCTATAGTGCGCCTCATTGGTCGATCACCGAATACCTCGCGTCAACGACCATCCCTCTGCTGTTCGTCTTTGCTAGCTTGTCGGTCATGCTTTCGGCTATGCAGGTTACCCTGACTGTGCCGTCTGATACGGGGTTCCTGCGCGATCAGGATCTTTCGCGGATGAACCTCGTCTTTTGGATCTTCTCCATCATTGTTATTTCGGCATCGGCCGCTATTTGGCTCTTTCTATTGGGTGCTCCGATTGTCGCTCTGGGCTGGCAGTTATGGTGGGGGTTTCGAAACCGTGGGGCCGCTTTACACTCATCCGGAGCCTAGCCCTAGATACCTAGGAGAGGATGATGGGCACTTGAAAGTTGACTCTGAATCTAGAAGACCTAGTAGCCTACAAGTACCTCCTACGGTCTACCCCATGATCATTCCCCAATACACTAGTGCTGAGTAATCCATCCTGCGGGGTTAGCCAGGCCGTGCCCCGGGCCTCGTGACCTCGTCTGATTCTTTCCCCATTCATCCTCCACATCAGTCTTCTCCTTTTGCTCTTTTCTCCGTTGGCAGGAGAAGCTCTGTGGAGCTTTCAGGAAAAGCAACGGGCCTGCGGGTCTAGGGGCTACAACACGCCTCTACGGACAACTATCTCGTAATGTGGAAAAATATTTACACAGTTGGGTTGATTGTACCCTTGATCATTGCCATACTTTACGATTTGTCGATAAGTGGAATTCCATCACCTACCAATCCTGCTCAAGTACACAAAGCTCCACTGGGATTCGTTCCAGTAGGCAACTATACACAACTGCAAGACAGCGATGGGACCGAGTAACTTGTCATCTTCTGCAAGGTAGTAGCTGTGCTAATCCATCCCCCGCATTTTATTCGTCCACGGGCTTGGATCCAACCCTGATACAACATGGCAGGCACACAGGCAGACGCAAGGACTCAATGCAAGCGATGCAAATGTGAATTGGGTCAGTGAATTTCTCCCTGATGATTTACGGCAGTCAGAGACTGGCAGAACTCGCCTTTACTTCTTCAACTTCGACTCGTTTTGGAAAAGAGATGCGGCACAGACTAGACTCGCAATTATTGGGAATGATCTTTTGGAGCACATGGCAAATGGCATACGTCGGTCACCGGAGGTATGAGGAAGCAAGCGGCAGCGCAGATCCGAGACTCGTCTGACCGCTACCTATCCAGGCAAAAGGTCGTAAGCTTGTACTTGTCGGGTACAGCTACGGAGGGCTGGTCATCAAGAAGGCCATTGTCCTTGCTCGTGGGAACCCTGACTTTGAGTATGTGGTTGAGAACACGCAAGCGATTATTTTTCTAGGGACGCCTCACCGTGGATCCACGTTCAGTTCATGGGGTCGTCGGGTAGCTAGCTTACTTGGACTGGTTGGATCAAATCCTTCCATACTGGCGGAAATAGAGTACGATTCTACCATGCTACTGGACTTACACTTGGGGTTTGAGGCTGGCATAGGCACGGAGACTCAGATCGTCAATGTCTTCGAACAGCGACCGACTCTGTTGTTCCGCTTCTGGTTCTTTCAATGGAGAGAGTTTGTAAGAACCTCAACCGGGTCTTCATGCCTAGATATCACTGGTTATTCTGACTCTGGGTACAGTGCGTTCGCGAACAATCTGCAAAGTTTGGAGGAGGGAGGGTACGGAACATTGGCCTGCCCGTAGACCATCGCGGTCTGAACAAATTCGCCTCCCGGGATAGCAGCTACCGGGTTCTATTATCAATTTTGTCGTACGCGATCTCTAGTGGCTCTCAAAAATCGCGCCGCAGTCATGATCCGAAGGACGAGTTCCGAGTCACGTTGCAACTACCAATGCTACGCAGTGATCGATTCACAGGTAGGGCCGACATTCTACAGCATGTTCATCGCTACTTCAAGGATGAATGTACCCCCTTCCAGCAATGTGTATTTGCTCTGCATGGCCCAGGGGGGATAGGTAAAACGCAGATTGCTGTCGAATACGCATATCGCTTCATGGATAGATACACATCCGCGTTCTGGATCGATGGGTCCAGTGAGCCAGCTATTCTCCAGAGTTTTACCCATGCGGCTGATCAAGTCTTGAAACGCTTCCGAGAAACCCATACGAATAATACTGAATACAGGAAGTTTGCTGCATTATTTGGTAGCGAAGATGTTGTCTATGACACGAGTTCCGGTATTGAAAAAAGGTCTCGGACTGTAAGAGGGATGTTTGACTGGCTGACGCAGGAAGGGAACCATCAATGGCTGCTTATATTTGATAATGTTGACGATTTAGACTCATTTGACATTCGCAACCATATCCCCAGGGTGCCATTTGGTAGCATCCTTCTCACAAGCAGGCGAAAAGATATCTCCGGATACTGGAAAAGTATCGCAGTTGGAGAGATGGCCAAAGAAGAGGGAAAGTCTCTATTCTCTAAGAGCTCTGGTTTCTACGGGGAAGTTGAAGGTAGGCCTAGAGTTGTGGTATTCTGAGGGGCTGCTTGTATTGACGCAGCAACAGACACTGTTGCCCAAGAACTACTCGACTTGTTGGGGTATTTCCCACTTGCCATAGAGCAGGCTGGTGCCTATCTATCTGCTCAACAGAACTTCCTCCCGGATCAGTCAGAGCAGTTTACTCGAGCTGTTCGGAAATACATCGAGCAGTATCACGTCAACGCCGAAAGGCTCCTTGCCCATAGACGACCTCTGTCTATATGGGACTACCGCAACGACACCATTCTCACTACATGGGAGGTCTCTCTCCATGCCGTCCAGAAGAACACACCGGAGGCTGCTGAACTTCTGTTTCTTTGCGGTTTCTTGTCAAACAATGATATCTCTGAGGACATGCTGTCGGACGATCTGCACCTTCAAACAAGCAGTAAGTCTTCATCCGGGCTGCCAACCTGTAATAAGCAGAAATCTAATGGCTTCTTACAGAGAACTCAATCCCCGAGTTATTCCAACTGCTCGCCTCTTTCTCTCTGGTTCGTTTCACCTCTTCAATGAATGCCATCACCATCCATCCTTTAATCCACTACTGGCTTCGGCAACGACTGCCCCTACAGAGGAAGCAGGAACTCACGCACAGGGCCCTCATACTTCTTGCTCGTAAATTGCGTCTTAAGCATCCAGAGGGTCAGTTGGGTACATCTGGCTGTAATACAAATCACCTAGAACCGCACATTCATGCAGCTCTTGCAAATGCCCGAGTGTACCTCTCCAAAGCCCCAGTGTTGACCTCGATCGGCCTTCCGCGTCCGCCAGAACATCTGACACTGCCCCATAAGCTATCATTTTTGTTTGAAAGGCCACATTGGTGGTATCTCTGGCTTCTTGGCCAATTACAAGAAGCGGTACTGCTATTTAAGTCTGTATATCGCGAAGAGGAACAACTGGAGGATGATGCATGGCTACTTACATACAAATTGACGATTGCGGTCCGAGACTATAATCTTCCGGCTGCAGCCCAATTATTCAGCTGGGAGTTGTCGGAGGTGTACTGCAAGCTTCATCCAATGCACCCAAGGTCTTTGAGCGTCGCAGGAGATCTAGCTTGGGTACTGTATAGCCTACAACATTTTGAGGAATCAAGGAGGTGGTACGAATGGATATTGACAGCGCGACAGCGTGTCTTGGGGTATAACCATTACGCTACAATGGGGGCGCTTACCGGGCTAGCGTTTCTCTACGAAGCAGAAGGTAGTTTTGACAAAGCACTCGAGCTGAAACTTACTGCATACCAAGGTCGAGTGGCAAGGCTAGGTCAGGGTAACTTGTTGACACAGAATGCCGCAAGGAATGTCGCAAATCAATATTTCGATCTGGAAAGATACGAGGAAGCGGACAAATGGTACCGCACAGTGCTGGACGCAGAAGTGGAAATGCACGGACTGAAGGACAAAAGGGTCTTGACCCTCGTGCGAGGTTATCTTGCCAAGTTAGCCTCGAAGTCTATCATGGACAAACAGGCTGAATGGGCAAGGATTGAGTATCAAATACTGAACGCTACCATGGGGCCAGTGCACCAAGAAACCTTGGACAGCGCCGAGCGTATGGCTTTCATCTATTTTAAGCAGGATCAACATGAACAGGCACTTGAGTGGGCCTCGAGGACCTTTGACAGAAGAAATCGTACACTTGGCCTATATCACAAGGATACTATGGATACTATGCATAACCTTGGCAGATTTTCGCATGCTCTATCTAGACTGGACGAGTCGCTGAAGTGGGACCTCATGGCATATGAGACTCGGAATCGCACCTTGGGGCAGTATAATGAGCACACTCTGGGGAGTGCTATCAATATTGGTGCTACATATGCTGATCAGCTACAATTTGACAAGGCGCTGGAATGGTCCTCTATCGGCTTTGAGGGTCAAAATCGCACCCTAGGGCCGGATCATGAAAGTACCCTAAAGAGTGCTTATAACATCGGGTTTGCATACGAAGGCCAATCTCAATACGAGAACGCTCTTGCCTGGTATTTCATCGCCTTTGAGGGCCAAAATCGTACTCTGGGACCGAACGATGGAGCCACCCTGTGGAGCGCTAAGAAAGTTGCCTTTATATACGACCGCCAATCCAGATTTGACGAGGCGCTGGAGTGGTACTCTATGGTCTTCGAGCATCGAACTCGTACCCTAGGACCGGATTCTTACCTCACCCTGGGAAGTGCTCACGATATTGGTGTTGTATACCATCACCAGTCCCGATTTGGCAAGGCAATTGAGTGGTACTCTTTTGCCTTTGAGGGCCAGAAGCGTACATTAGGGCCGGATGCGCAAGAGACCCCATGGAGCGCTGCTAATATCGCTTTTGCCTACCACGCTCTGTCCCAGTTTGAAAGCGCGCTGGAATGGCATTCGATTGCGTTTGAAGGCCACATAATCGCCTTGGGGCCGGGTCATGAACGCACGCTTTGGTCTGGGCTGCATATTGGACGGGTCCACATGGATCTAGAACAATATCACGAGGCCTTGGGTGGGTTCAGGCGCGTTCTGGCTCTCGGGGATGAGTCCGGATCTCTTGGAATAGGTCAGGACCTTGAGGTTCTCCGGGAAGCCCGGAAGGAGATTTCGAACATCGAGTGCTGGATGGATTCGCGGGAGCGCTGCGAATATGAGGCTCAAATGGAAGGGGTAAAGGTTGTGTCGGGAGAGGAGCAGTCTATCTATCTGGAGAGGAGTTGGATGCTAAAGGCGCCTGCTACAACTACAGGATCCTAGAGAACCGCAATAACAGCCTCTCGCTAGGATAGTCTATGGTGTGCTATGGTTCAAACCTGGTCCACCGGGTGCTTTGTATGGTTGCCACTCTCACCCCGTTCGCATGATGCTTCCGCCCATCTCTAGGTGGAGGCTGAGGTGCCGGACTACGGATGGTAATAGGGGCCAAGGCAGAATAGTTGTGGCATTACGTGTCCGGAAGTCACCAACTTTGACTCAACACTAGGGTATACCTCCCTTGCATGGTCACCTCAGTAATAGTACGCATACGCTTGCTCACCCAGGTCGCGCGACTTCAGGGCTGGCGCTGCTCATCTACTAGAACAAGAAGGGCAATGGTCTTGGCGCTCGTAGCTTTTTGCTTGGTAGGTACGGAGTACATAAGGGAGTTGATAGAATTATATAACTAGTTAGTTTGGTCTTATTAATAATTATCTATTCAATTCTATTGATAGGCGACAAAAGAAAAGTCGTAGGGAATTCAGTATTAGGTCATAATATATACTGTACGATATGTAGAGGAGGTTCTTCTTCCATGATAGATGGATAGATATACAATACACCAACCCCGTAAACAGTCTGGTCATTAGGTACCCATTGGCCACCGCTCCGTAAATCATTTTATTCCAATCCCCCCAACGTAGACAGGCAAGGCCCGGTATCAAACCGCCCCAATCCAATTGACCCACTGGCACTTGCACCCCCCAGTCCCACCATCATACCCACCCTCCTCATCATCACTCCCAGAAGAAGAGGAAGTAGAATTCGAAGAAGAAGTCGAGTTCGAAAGATCGAAAATCCCCGGCGTAGGATTGATAAGCTGCCCATTATACCCACGAGTCTCGAGCTGAAGCTTCACCTCCGTACTGTTAACATGCATGTCGCTTTCCATGCCGTAGCAGTACACCATCTTCATATTTGCGTCCCCGCCGTGGCGGTCCAGCGTGATGGTAACCGGGTACGGGAAGGAGCCGGGCCGGGTGAAGTCTGTAGCTGAGGAGGAGGATGTTGAGGACGAGGCTGTTTCTGTTGCTGAGGAGGAGTCGGTGTCCGTGGTATTGGTAGTTGATTCAGTTCTATCGAAAAGGATCTTCCCTGCTTTATCCCCGCTTGTCCAGATCTGGACTAGAAAGCGAGTTTGGGCCCATGTGCAGCGGACACTCGCGTCGGTTTTGCTAGAGCCGCCGGATGTATCGTTTGCGGAATTCTCTCTCGGTCCGCCGATAGGGAAAGATGAGGAGAGGAAGATGGATTTGTCGAAGTAGGAGTAGAAGCCGTAGTGTTCTGTGTCCTCGCCGCGGTTGTAGAGACGGACGGGTTGGGAGGATGGGAACGGGTATAGAACTGCCGGGGCAGCGGTGCCGTCCGAGTCGACGGCGGGTGGGGAGACTATGTTGCTAAGGTCTGGAAAAAGCTCCGTGTCTCTTCGTGAGAGCTGAGAGGAGGAGATGTGTTGTGTTGAGAGGACGGTGAGGTAGAAGGGTGTTTCCTCGCCGGCGTAGGGCTCGGATGTATTATCTGTTGTTCGGCCGAGGAAGGTTTGTTCGTCTGTGGATGGGGCCGAGGGGCTGGGGTTGAAGAGCTGGTTTGTGCTCCGGGAGAGCATGTGGAGGGATCGCGAGGCGATCGCTGTGCTATGGTCGTAAGATCCGTTTTGGAACCGGATTTCGACGCGGAAGTTGGGCTGGCTTGCGGAGTATGGCTTGTTAGCGGATTGTTGCTCCTTCGGGAGTGCGCAGCTCCACATGGATGCTGGGTTGATGCATCCTGATTCTTGCACTTGCGCTTCTGGGCCGGCGATTGTCGAGATTCCTGTTGGCATTGGTGGGTAGCCGGTCAAATTTAGCCACTGGGACTGGACGGGTGTACCGTCTCCTTTTCTCGTCAGGAATACGGCGAGGAGGATAGCCGCAAGCACGATGCCGATGAAGAAGAGGACGATAGCACAATACCATCGGCGCTTCATTCGTCCCTCCCTGCCTTTCCTCCCGAAACAACCCTTGTTGCTGAAAGGCCCTCTGCCTCGCCACCACCCACCGGCTTTCTGTCCTAGAGCTTCTTCCCTTTCGTGACGTCTTCGCCTGTTCTCTATCCTGTCCCTCTCTGTTAGAGGATGTGTGAGGTCCTCTCTTGTGATCGGGAAAGCCCTTGCACGGGGTGGTAAGGCGGTGTTATCATGTGGTGTATATGCTGGTGCCGGGCCAGCGGGCATAGTAGACATTCGAATCGACCCACCCCGTCTTGTACTCTCTTGGAGGCTTTCGGGCGAATGCGGGTACGGAGAATGCATTTGCCCACCATAGCCCGGGGGAGGCATCCGGTCTGCAGAAGGCATTTCCAGAGGGGGAGGCGGGGCTGCACGTACTGATGGAAGAGACATATTCTCTTGGAGGCTTTCTGGCGAACGCGGGTACGGAGAATGTGTTTGCGCACCATAGCCCGGGGGAGGCATCCGGTCTCCAGAAGGCATTTCAAGAGGCGGAGGCGGGGCTGCACGTACAGGCGCAAGAGGCTCCGGTTCTCTCTCCATGAATACCGGAGGGGGCACAAAAGCCGGGGGTGACGGAGCTTCGCGCGCCATAGGAGCTGGCTCTGGATATTCCAGCGCAGCAGGTGCCACGGGAGGTGCAGGCATTTGAAAGTAGATGTTTGGAGCCGATTGAGCGGCCGGGGCCTGGATATGGATATTGGCCGGTGCAGGAACGGGAGCACTCTCAATATTGATATTAGCAGGGGGCTGAGGGGCGGATTGCTGGAAATTGAAGTTCGGAAAAGGTGCAGGCGCCTCTCTTAGTTGTTGAAGGAAGGGGTTCGTCGACTGGGTTGTGTCCTGGGGCTCCAATTGTCTGGCGTTCCCAGCATCAGGGATAGATGGGCTGCGTGGTGGAGACGCGGATACTCTTTCGATAGGTGGTGCTCGTGAACTCTTGAGCGACGTTCTCAATCCTCTAGATACCACACTAGCCTCATCCGACGGGCTTGAATTTATCGACGTTATTCCAGAATTCGGCGATCGAAGGTCATTAGGGCGAGGCATATCGTCGAGATCAATAAGAAGCCCTCTTTCGGTTGGCGGTTGAATCGGCGGACTAGATTCAACAACAGGAATCTTGTCCTTCGGCGTAATGGAGCAGACATGGTCAACACACTCAAAGTACGGAGTCCCACTAAAGAGTTCATGAGCACACGCCTGATAGTATTCCGCCGCACCACCCTGAATCGCCGCTCCGGAGAACATCATCGACGCCACCCCTCGCTCTTGAGGACTCCGCGACTGCTCGTCGATACTCCAGTCGAAGTCGGAAAATGGGTTGCCGTTTGTAGCCTGCCAGCTGACTACCCGTTTGTGGGCTTCGGTTTCCTGGGGTGTGTCTGGTGAGAAGATTGAGATTTCCTTTGCTTGGTATTTCTCCTTCTCATTCCACTTTTCCTTCTCGTCCCACCATTCGTCACTCAAGCCGGTTGAGTGTGTTTCAATGGTGGGCAGCGGTGGGCGGGTTTCGGTGGGTGTGCCACGGCTCAGAAGCGTACTGGTACGACTCAGTAATGGCGAGAGAATGTAGTTCCACCACCCTTGAGAGGCGCGTGTGTTGAGCGATGTGTCGATGGTAAGGTTATCAGCTGGTCGGGTCTTCTCAATCGAGCGTGATCGACGGCGTCCTGATGATCGATACTCAGCCTTCTCATCAACCGCCCCGGTAGACAACGAGCGTCGTTTCCGAACATTGCCACTTTTATTCTCATCATTTCCAGTTGAATACAGGGCCGGTAGAGCCGGCACAGGGGGCGCATCAGACGTATCCGGTCCACGATACGACGTAGGTCGAGAGTAAACACTAGAAGCTGCCCTAGGGCGAGTGTTCACCGGGCTAAGGTGGCTCCAGAAACCGTCTTCCTCGGCTGGGGTGACTATGATAGAAGGTGTAAGCGGAGTGTGTAGTGTACCTGCACTATCAAGCTCCTTTGTCTTTTGCTCTTGAAGTTCTGGGGAACCAAAGGGCACTGAGTACCCGATGACAATGGGCCGATCAGTTGGTGATATACCATCATCCCTGGCTTTCCTTTTCGGACTCCTTGAAAAGGGATCAAGCAGCGAAGAACGTTTCTTTCCTCCCCCTTCATCGTAGGCATCGTCCTGTATCCTCTTAAACCCCCGTGTGTCCCGATTCTTCAGAATCCCTTTAACTTTCTGGGCCGACCTCTCCTCCTCGCGCGCCTTCGAGAGAACCTTGAGATCATTCAGATCGACAAACGCACCGGCCGTCTCTTTTCGAGGCTGAGGCGTAGCGTGGGGTATATCAAGATTCAGCCCTACAGGTCTGTCCGGGTTCCTCCGCGCAGTAAACGACGACGACGTGCTCTCTTCCTGCTCGCCAATCGTACCAGAAACACCCTGTTCGAACTCCCGAATCCGGGCAGAAGCGGCCTTGTGGGTGAACGGGTTCTTGCTAGACACTTTAGCGAGGAACTCGTAGGGCCGATTGCGCTCCATATCTCTATCCTCCTCCTCCGATGGGGTAGGACTAGCTATCTCCTCTGTGATCGGGGACGAGAATGGGAACTTGGGCACTTGCGGTATCGTCAGCTGAGCGCGCTGACGATCCGAGCTAGATGTCATTATCCGGAGCTGGACTTTGCGCTTTAAGTTCATGTTGTGTTAATATAGTTCAGTGCAGTTCAGGGAAGGGTTATGGGCGACCAGACGGAGGGCATACCCACAGTAGTGACAATAATGGAAAAATGGTTCAACGAGTATTAAGATGAAAGGCAGCTGGCTTGTGCCAGGTTGCCGTGCAAACAAGACAGGATGAAACAGTCTATAGCTTTTTATACCGGGCGGCGAAACATGCAGATTGAAAGAATGGCTGAAAGGAAAAACGCCGCGAATGAATGGAACAATGCCCGAGCTTGAAACAACCCTCCACCGGCTCTATTGTTATTCAAGGGCCATGAGTCATCTGGGTTGAAAAAACGAGGTCTTAGATGCAGTGAGTAGGAGGATGAGACAGGGGCTTGGATGCAGGTGATGGAGGGCGAGAGTACAAAGAATCAAACATCAAGTTCGAAAGAGAGAAAGTAGAGAAACAGCAGCAAGCGCCCATTTTGTTCTGGTACCAGGGTCTATCTTTAAACAGCTCAAGCACCAGCATGTTGTCCTGCCAGAGCGTCTGTCCGACTCTAACTGGCTGGTCTGCAGGATCAAATCTCCGCAAGACATGATCCCTGGATCGAAGAGGTTGGAGAGAGATCATTGGGCAGGAAATCAAGATGAAATCTGCACAAGAGACAACACGATGAGGATGAAGAAGAGGATTGGCTGTGAAGGGAGCAAGATAGCTCTGTAGGCGCCGAGGTGGGAATCCAAGACTAAAAGCGCCTGAAGAAGTTATTTTTGTGCCGCGAGCACATGATTGGCCCCTGACTTGTTTCATCGTATTTAGTACTACAAGAATGAATCCCATTGTCTATCAGATAGACTACATTGTAGTGCTCTATTCTGGATGAAAAGAGGATCTCACGGCGCTTATTGTCTATCTGGATGAGTCAAATTCTTCAACTCAGTCCTAAGCGTTCATTTTTTGGATTCTCACACCCAACCAGCCCATACTCAAGGCAAACTCCTGAATCAAAAACCTTTCGGTGCCCGTCCAAACCAGAAATGCCAACCAGGTATAACCCCCTAATGCAACAGTACAATCCACCATCCGGTTATGAAGCAATGAGGTATAGTATATAACATGAAAAAAACACGTGTCCTTCCTCGTTCGGACATCGAATAGTATCACCAAAGGAAACCGACTCGTGAAAGAGAATACCGCCCATATAGGATCTACAAGTAACATAACAGAGAATAAAGATTGACGGGGAAACAGGATAATGTCGTAATCGTGATGGACACCATGAAGGACGTAGAGACAATCATGACAGGTGCAGTTTCGACAGCTCAAGCGATACCATATTACCGTCGGTCTTCGGTGTACTGCACGCCTTGCATCACCGCAACATTTCCATTGTGAATGGGTGGTAATGTACGCGGCTGCTCCTGGGCCGTTCCAGGCGCCGAGTTGTACACGGGGAAGATTTGCCCGTGTGTTTGACCGTTGGATTGGGCAGGCATTGAATGGTGCTCAAATATGGACGGCGGTCGCGAGTGACTATTTGTTTGTTGCTGATTGAGTTTAACTTTCATTTCCTCAAGCTGGTTCCGTAGATGTTCGTTCTCAGACCGCATATGATTCATTTCTCTCTGATTAGAATGTAGTGACTGTTCCAAGCTGATGATGTAGTCAATCGCTAGAGATATGTCAGTAATCGTTCGTTCGGGACACAGGAGGGGCGGGGAGTGTATCTACCTCTCGTTAAGGTCTCCCATTTGCTCGACTTGTTGTTCGGGCCTTGGGGGAGATGCACTCGCAAGCTCTCAAAGCAATCCTTCATTTCACTACGGCGCTTTCTTTCCGCCAGTTTGTGAGTGACTCGAAGCTCAGGCGTTCTGCTATATGGCGTGTTTCCGGCAAGATCCGTCTCCCCAATGAGACCACGGACTTGCTTGTGCTGCAAGCTGTGATGATGTACGTTTTGGGGAAGTTCTGTGATTTATTAGTTTGCGCCTTAATTTCAAGCAATCTTGGCAACATACCATGTTGCCCGTGGGGTAGGCGGGACTCTGAGTAACAGCTATTCAGAGACTCGGTGGCGCTAGCCTTGCGAGAGAATTGCGATACAAGTTCTCCCGAAAAACTGTCAGAACGGGCAACATCGGGGTCTGGGAAGGCGTACGCAAGACCAGCAGTCGGGGTCTCGGCGTTGTAAACATCAGATCGGGGATTCGACCGGATCGTGGGGGCAGTGCGGCCAGCCGCAAACCCACGCTGATCCCGCGGACCCAGGGGAGATAGAGGAGACGTCGCGGAATAGCGGGGTCCTCCATAATCCATCGATGAAATACCGCGCTCTCTTTGCAAGCTTGATACGAGCGAAGATTGAGAAGCGTTGGTGCTGTGATATGGGGAAGCAGTGTTGTTTATAGCGAGTGAGCTGATCCCTTGGTTCATCCTGCTGTCCACACTACTCCGTCGAGATTCCATAGGCTCCGCAACGCTCCCTCGGTGCGTAGAGGCTTCGTAGTTTTGGTTCAACAGGGGCAATGCGGACATCGGCTGGGACGAGGCAAACTTCGGAGATGGCTGCGCTCCCGCTGAGGGGGGTGTAGTTGTTTGTGAGCTTTGTTCGTGGTGGTAGGGAGAACGATCGTTGACATATGAAATGCGGTTCGGTGACGGTTGCGAGCTGCTTGTGAGAAATTGGAGCGTGGGCGGCTGATGGCCGGTCCCATTCGTCGCTGTAGAATACAACGAGGATCCTAAGATCGAGCAGTTAGGATTTAGCATGACTATTTGGCGATGAAAGAGGTTGACCAACTTGTACTTTGAGGGAGTGACCAATTGCCCGAGTCCCGTTCAACTGTATTCAGAGATGCGTTCCCAGGTGACTTTTCTGCTTGAACTGGAACATGGCCCATGCTTGCGGTCAGGGTAGAAATCGAGGGAAGGGTTTGTGAAGAGGTTGTTGCCATTGTCGTTTGCGGCCCCCACCCCCGATGGGCATGATTCGGGTCCATGATAGTATAATCGTAATTCAGTATCAATGCGTTAAAAAGAACGTCAAGATTCCGAAATTGTATGTTGTTCGAGATTGAAGATTATCCAAACCAGACACTATCTCATATTCCAAAGCTCGCTCGTTCTATAAGGAAGCTGAGGGAGTGAACGCAACACACTTTTGGCCGTTGCATGTAAATTTTGGGTCGAGGAATTCGGCAGTCGCAGAAACTAAATCGGGTGTACGGGCGATCGCGTGGTATATTCCAAGGGTCGCAGATTCCATACAAACACGAGGTCGTACAAAGCTTTCCCGGACGGTCGAATTGCGAAGTCTTCGCTCGAGTCAATTGGGCTTGCTATGCGCTCGTCGATAGGATCCCTTCTTGGAAACGACGGGGCGAATTGATATGGGCAGACCGCACGCTGATGCACAAGGGTAGAAAGATCCGCGCGAGAGAGGAAAGAGGGACAGTTTGTATGTACGGAGTAAAGAATGGACGAAGCGTGTATGATGTGAGGACGAAGGGAGGCCGAGCGGTCGTTGTTGGCGGTTGTCGGACAACGGAGGAGGACGTGGTAATACAAGGCACCGGCTCACCAACAGGGGAAGCGAGGGAGAGAAAGTGGGGAAGACGACCAAAGGAAAACCCGATTTGAGGTCGGGGCTGGGTCGAGATCAGTATTAATATGAAAATATAAGGCAAAGAAAGAATTGGGAGCAGGGATAGCTGTAGTTAAGATGGGTCAAGAATGATAATTGCAGAGAGCGGGTCGCTTACATTTAGTGCCAGTGCAAACGTTTTAGGTGAGAACGTGGCACGAGATCTAGAAATCTGGAAGTCCGTCAGTGTCTAGTCTTAGGGCAGGTGCCACTCTGATTGTGACAAATACCTGGCTTGGGACCTAAAACACACTGGAAAATGGATGTCTTGGTGGTGTTCTCGGACAGTATCGAGATGTGGAAAGAATTGGCGATGGCGATACTTGAGAAGTGATCGATTGATGGAGGTGGAGCGCGAGCTGGAGGCTGGATTCAATCCTTTAATACAGTAGTAAATAGTTATAGGTACCTAACGGTGTCTGAAGAGAGTAATAATGACAGAATACATCAGTCGATAGAGAGAAGGTTTTCTTTTTCTTGTTCTTTCTATAGTCTGATTCCCTCCCCAAATATTGATAACTAAATTTATTCTTCCAGAGATGGAAACCTTCTGCTCCGTACCATAGATCTCTGCGCGGATGTCCTTCTGATTCTATCATTACTGTGACTGTAACACAAGCCATGGGTGACAAATGGGAGGATCTCGTCACCCTGTAATCAGGCACGTTGCGGCAGGATACACCACATTTTGAGCACCACGAACATGATGTATTCTTCTTGGCATTTATCTGCCTCGTGGACTTCCGAAGTCGTGGCTTAAATTGTGTCTGTCTGTTTCCTATTTGGGTGGGTCATCTATCTCATGGGTTTTTCGTATTCGGTTTTCAACTCCCATGAAGCGCACATGAAAAGCTTCAGCGCGTCAAACGCCAAGTATTTGATTGTTCGCACTACTGCCAGGCTGACAGCCCACCGCCACGAGGCAGTTTCTGGGGTGAAATCCAACCAGACTGGCATTCCTCAGCTGGCTGATGACTCGTTCAAGCAGCAGAACTTTGCCACAACTTACGTATCTAACAGCTGAACAAGGACGGCCTGGTTGCATTCTGTCCCGCCCGCATGCCAGGCACCAAAGCTCAAAATCGAATCATTTCGCTCTCCACGAGGAAGAGGATCGACATGTAGTATCATCGCCTGGCGCCAGGCGCCATGGGCACAGCCGGGTTCTTTATTCTGCCTCCGGATGATTTCAGTTTAAAAGCAATAAAAGACAATCAACCCCTGCTGATCTATTCCGCGGTACATATTCCTCGATCTTTGTCGTTGACTTGTTGAACGGCCATCGCCATGAAGGCCTGAAGCTGGAGTCAAGACTCAAGAGGCTTGCCGAACTTGGGTAATCGTGAAACTCGGTTGGGCAAAAGAAGCGTAGATCATGCCAAGCAAACCTTAGGACTAAACTACTTGGAGTCTCTGTATCTCAGCCACGGCCCCCACACTCTGTTTGTCGCATGTCCGAGCGAGCAAATGAGGACGGTGCTGAGACGGAACAAGGGCTACTCTGGAAACATCCTTGACCTTTGTCAAATACTGCAATCCCAAGATTCCCAACGGATTTGTCCCCTTCACAGCTTCAACCTGACCGGATTTGTTCGAGTTAGCGCTGTATAGCTTCAAGCTAGCATCGGGCGTCAGATTGACCCGCTATCAGAGCTCAGCAACCATACAGACTGTCGCGAATCCGTAGACAGAACAGGGTCAATCCAGGCCAGGCTGTCAAAGGAAGGTTCCTCGGAGGTAAAAGCCTTGCCTATTTAGGGAGGTGTTACGGTAGCAAACGGCTTCATGATCCAATCCCAAGCATCCATGTATCGGGAGTGAGTCCACCTGCATGCTCTGCAGTGCACAGAATGAACCATGGGTGGCGGACGAGCATTCCGCGGACAGTTGCCAAGGAATGCTGAGAGTCAGCTCAGTGCTTCAATTTATACTTATAATATAAGATGATGATGGCTGACGAGAGCAGAATGAATGTATTGAGGCTATCCTTGACCGGTCGGATCTCCAATTCTCGATGTTCTCGATATAGGTACATTCACGTGGCGGCAGCAAACGATCGGCTCAAGGGGTCCGAAGGGATGCGAACTGCCAAAGCGTCGTCAGCTCCTTGCATGTTGTACAATTTGTCTCGTGTCTTAGGCCTGAGCCTTGAAGAATCAGTCAATAGTTTGCAGTTTGCACATCCACCGTTATCCATCAGTTGTTTGCTCCAATAAGCAGAGGCTGTCATGTTGGCCTGACAGAAGACTGACAACTTACAAGTGACCCTTTCAACTTTCAAGCACCGAAATCGCCCCGCTTCGAATGTCTCAATAATTTGACTTAAGTTCTCAACATGCCGACACATGGCATCCATGATGAAATGTGGAATGATCGCCGCTAATCATGGGAGTCTGTCTTGCTTCCAGGCTCCAACCTTCCACAAGGGATGATGCTTGTCTTCTTCCTTCCTTGCTTTTGTGACCAGCAAACAGCGCCATATGCACACGTCAATCTACTTATTTCCACTTTCTTTCTCTGCTCGCTGTTCACGACTCATGCTCGCCGATCAGTTGCTTGTCCTTGCTTGTTCTTTGTCTTCCCGTCAATTCCCTAAGGATCCGATTCCAGGGCTACCATCTCGCGAGTCAGTGTCCTGAATAAAGTTTGAAGATCATCCAAAGGTACGAAGTACAGATGGGATAGAATATACTTGGGTACTCACGAGAACTTCCATGCAAGGTACTTCGAATGTTCTCTCCCTCTGACCATCTGATTCATCATTATGCCATCAAGCCACCAACCTTACCAATTCAAATCCGAACAATAATGATATCAGACGAATATGCTCTGTAACCACGCTTCGACGGGAGGTGACACCAATGACACGCCGTGGTCTCATTATTCAGTCCATAGTCCGGACGATCAACATGGAATCCTTGCCAGCGCCCGCTTGCTCGAGCGCCCTCAAATTCAATCAATCTTTCCGCTAGTCCACCTTACCTCCGGCTGCCTCCTCCATATGGTGACGGCAATGCATAACCTACAGGAGTTCATCAAAGAAGCATAACAGAACTCGGAGAAGATGCCCGGAGCCCGGTCCATGCCTCCATCGAGTCCATCCCCATGCAATGACAATCACCCGCAAACTAGCCCTACTCTCCCACCAACTCAATCCAAGATCGATCATTAACTAGTGAATAAATCAGTCCCGGACTCCCGACGGCAGATAATAATCCCCGCCACATCAGTTCGATTTTCAACGAGTCTACAGTAACTCCATCCTGTCAGGCTATCATCCATGACCCAGGGGATTTTCAAGCGAATCGAAGCCATCCCCTTTCCCGCATGGATTGTCTGGTCGTGTGGCACAGAGTATAACGAGGTGACACGATTGCATATCCGTACATAATACATACATAATCGGCCGGCCACATGCGGCGGTGTGACGGGGGTGGCAGTCCGGAAGGGAAAGCCTGGTCATCTCGGCTTTGGCTGTCGACTGACTGTAATAGTGCGGAAATAATGCAGTGGCTTCGCTTTGTCTCTCATCCGATGAGGCTGGATAAGTGAGTTGTGAAGCCGAGACGGAGGACCCCGTCAGATAGCGGGGTTGGCTATTTTTCTTCTTCCTGGTTTGCCTCGTACTGGAGGCTCTCAGTCTCCTGGTCTAAACTACCTGGAGTGGTTGGAAGATTGTGATCCTGACTTGTTCAGCTTGCCGCGCTTTACGGAATACAGAGCTGATGTTGACTAGATACGTCACGGTGCTCTCAGGATCTGAACAAAGGATAGCTTTGAAGCATAGATCAAAGCGTCGTTCGCTTGTTGATGTTACTAGTTACCTACTCCGTAGTACTGATACAGAAGGGCCTGTTTCAACGATACTCATGGGAATGGGTAGTTACCCGGCCAGAATCCGCTTAACAGTCTAGATGGCAATGGTAATGGCAATCATACTTATGTGTATACCATGTTCTCTACAAAGCACAGCATATCATGATAGCAGACATGTGTAGCCTTTTTAGGTAATAAACAATCAATATTGATATTACTATCAATCTGATATCAAAGATATATTTATCACCACCACCAAATCTACTTCGAAGATAACAACCCACTTGCTAGACAACCTGATAAGGTTATCTTTCATCGGAGTATATTTCTAATTATCTAGAGAATTCTGACATGATTAACATAACACGATATCTACGATATCTATCTCCAAGCCTGGATGATCTGATCTATCAAGTCGAGAGTAGGTGCTCCGGAGATAGATAGCAACTTTGCTCCGGAGGACCGTGAGGCTTGACTGAGGCTGGATAGGAACATCCTACATTGTTTACTTCGGAGTAGTCTAGATAATAATGAGCTCCCGCGGAGATATTCGATCTTCTGGGCAGCGCAAGGCTCAAGGAAGGCTCAACTACATACCCTAGTTAGCTGCTTTGTGCTTACAGTGATGACTGCTAAAGTGCCATAGTACACACAGTCACACTCTAGAGTTATAAACTAACTCCACAGTCTCCAAATCCTTCAGAACTAGTTCTCCGCAATTTTACAGTGATCCTTCACATCCTTCAGAAAAGAACTTCACCCAGTGATATTGCCTATCCAAGCCTCATAAGTCACAAACATATCGATAAATTCCGTCTCCGCCCCGGAATCGGATCGCCCGGCGCCCCAATGTCCCAGCGCCAGCCAAACTCCGTGTCCAGACCCAAATCGGAAGAACCGACGGTACGGAGTATTTCCGACGCTGTTTGTCGATGATGATGATCATACGGAGTACTCCTGCCTACCAGAGACTAGAAATCCTATGTGGAGCGTATTAGGGGTGTGAATAACTGAAACTCACTGCATCGCCAACACGTGCTCACTCTCCCAGTCTCGACTCTCAGGGCCGACGAAGGTCCCCAACGTCACAGGCTCACAGGCCCTGCAGAATGTTCAATGCGGTCGTTTCAACATCCCACGTTCACGGTCCACGGTCCCGCCCTTAACGCCTGCAAAACCATACGTCAATTCGACATCTGAAATTCCGACTCGAATCCCGAAGTCTGGAACTTTCAAGATATGTCCAGTCATCCGCCTGGTGCACTGCAGGGACACGCATATCCCTAAACGCGTTAGCCCCAAAGCCACCTAAGGAAGGAAGGGATACGAAGTACAATACGATGGACAAGAGACCACGTGGGACTCGAGTCTTGGGCCTCTTGGGCGCTTGAGGCTTGACAGGGTTTGCGATCCTCTCTCTCCCTTCCTTGAGGACGGACTCTATCGCCTAGGGCCGACCTAGCCTAGTCACCTTCGTTAGGCACTCTTAGAGGCTAGCCCGCCTAACTTCAGATTGTTTCAGCCGTCAGGATCTTCGTTAATCTACGGCATGTATTGGCGTTTTGCGCCGCGGCGCGTGGCACTGGCCTGGACCTGCCGAAATGAAACCAAATGAAATGGATCCGATTCATCTCGGGCGCGACAGCGCGGCAGCCTGTGAATGGGGATGACAATCCTTCGGCGGTGATTTATTACGGCATGGATTGCGAGTTTATGTGACCTGCTTGCCTGAGTTAGTCTATAACTTCGGACTTGGCTCTACTATATGTACAGTAGACTAATCCGTACAATGTCCCTACAATGCTACGGTGGCATGTACCTACTTTGCAGAGTTACATCGGGGGTAAATACGAGACAGGGCGCCCGTTGAGCTGATTCTTGAAACGAGATGGATGGAATCAGGAATCTGGGGCTGTGTTTCTTGGCCGGATTTGTTTATTCTACTTCGGAGCGTGATCTATCGTCTGTTGAAATGGATTGGATATGGATATCTTGATGCCTAGATTATTTTTATATTCCTGTATAGCTGTTGAGGATTTTCCATCGAGATCAGGGCAAGGTTGCCGGAGTCAGCACTAGGCAGACAGGCAGTTATAGGCTGGTATATTCGTAGTATAGATCAAGGGCCAAGGGCCAATCATTCGTTATTTTTATTCCTCTTCCATCTCATCGTCTTCATCGTCTTCATCTTCGTCTTCGTCTTCGTCTTCGTCGTCATCTCCCTCATCACCATCCTCGTCACCCCCCTCATCATCATTATCATCAAATTCGACCCCCATCTCGCCCGTGATATCCCACCGATCCCCCTTCGCCTTCGCACTAACATACTTGACAAACTTCAACGTCCCACTATCACGAAGCACGATGCTGAGCCGGTTCCATCCCGCCGCGGTACTGAAGAGGATCCCGTCATCTTCGTCATCCGCAGCGGAGCGGTAGATGGCAGGATCGGCGGCGCCGGTCTGCTGTTCTTGTTCTTCATCATCGTCGCCGGCCATGTAGATCTCATATCCACCGACGGAGATATCTTCGTTGGGCTTAGACTCGGGGTCTTTGGTGGAGTCGCCGTTGCCGCTGCCGCTGGCGGTTGCAGGTGCAGGTTTCTTGGATTCGGCGTCGCCGTTCTTTGATTCTTCTGCTTCGTCTTCAGGGTCCTCTTTTTCCCAGCCGGGGGTGGGGGTTAGGCAGAGGGTTAGCTCTAGTCTTGGTTCCTCCCCCACGTAGGTGTTGGCGAGGGTGTAGTCCTGGCTGCGGCGGAAGCGGCGAGCGAGGAAGTTGTAGCTTGTTATGCGGTCTGAGCCGGTGATGAGCGCGAGCCATTTCCGGAAGGCGGTTGAGGGGAACAGGTCGTTAAGGAGTTCCTGGATGGGTGAAGCGGAGTCCTTTGCGATGGTGGACTGTTGCTGGAAGAGATAGCGGTGTTTGTGGGGTGGTCGGGCGACGGTCCAGTCTGTCTGGGCTTTGATGTCGTCTGCTGACGGAGGTAGGGTTTGCTTTTCTTGTTCTTCGATGTAGGAGCGGACTTTGGCGGAGAACTTGTTTGATAGGAATCGCTCGAGGCTGAGTGAGGAGTCGTTGAGGAAGGCGTCGGACATCTCTTCGGCGATGTCCGGGGTGAGATATGAAGGGGCGATGTACTGCACGAGGAAGTTGAGGTCCTCCTCGGTGAAGCCGGGCTCCTCAAACGTGGCTTTACCCTTGCCTTTGACATCCTCCGCGGGTTCTTCGTCGCAGGTCACCGTCTTTGGTTGGGGAAGGTCATAGATATCCGCACGTCCTTGGAGCTGGGACAGACTGCTCCGTTGAGCAAGCTTCTCCTCTAATCCTTCTTCGTAACCGTCTTCGCCTTTTTGTGGGATATGGAACCATCCGCTAATAGCCATGCGAACCCGCTTCGTCGACTTATTGCCTTCCGTAGGGTGATAGACTTCTTCGACATCATGGAAACTCTCTCCAGGCTGAACGGTAAAGAAGCTCAGCTGGTTGAAAGAAGGTGGAATACTCAAAGAGTAATCCGAGCTAGGAACCTTGACATCCTCACCCTTTGCATCCTTCTTCGTTGCCGTAGGGTACAGGCGCAGCGCACCGCCCCATTCCGCCTGCCACGGTGTGTCGGGATCGGTCAGATAGAGGATATAACTGAGGCGTCGACTTCCGATAACATCATCGTGGCAGAGGAGATGGCAGCCCTCGTTGTAGACGTTGATCGCCATGTCCGTTTTCTGCCCACTCAACTTGCCTGAGCCTGTAACGGATGACAGGAACTCGCGAAACCGCGCGGAGTACATAGCATCGCGCAGCTTGAGTATAGACGGTAACCGCGACAGAGACCCATCGTCCAGTCCGTCCAAGTTCGCGAGATCTCCCGATTGGAAGATTTTATAGATATCCGTCTCCTTCTCGGTAAAGTGTAGATGCTCTTGAATTTCGTCGCGGACGGATCGCAGGAGGGAGTCTTCGATCAGAGGGTGGATGACACCATGCTTATAACTGTATCCTGTGAGAATTCTGTGTACGACCACCGGGATTCGACATACGGTTCAGAATGAGTATACGATTTGGTATACTTCTGTTGTTCGGTTGGCTCGAAGAGACCGTCGCGGAAGCGGAGGGCGACTTCCTCGCTTGACAGAGCTCTTCTTTTGGGGTCGGGCTGGCCATTGCCGTGTGTCGATTGTCTACTGTCGGTCTTGCGCTTCATTTTGGACTCAATGAGTGGTGAGCTTGATTTGAAGATAGATTAGAAAATTTGTCTCGTGAAGCAATTTTCTCCCGGGCGGTGAGGGGGCATTAATCAGGCCATCGATCATGATCAGGCCATTGCTTGTCGCTTGGAATATTTTATATTTCAGTTTTTTTCTATCTAGTAGAGAATCCACTATATAGAGCTAGACTGACATTGTTATAACTCAACATTATACGGAGTACTCCGTACTTGGAGTGTCTGTCGCTGCAAGATGATTGCGGAGAAAGACGGGGGTTGCGCTATCGGAGCACGATAAGCAATGGCGAACATCGTCATCATCAAACACGAGGCTTCCGATCTCACTCACTCACTCACTTTGTCAGACTGCCTACTTCTTCTTGATATGGCCTCAAGTCCATTATACGCTCGCTTAGTATTTCCACAAGTCGAGCTATACCATTGATACAGTCATTATCTGACTCCACAGCTCTGTCGGGACAAACAAACGTGATCGTTAACGGATACCTAGACAACCAACACCCAGCACGCGAGCGAGACCTCCTCTACATGCTTAGACAAGATGGAACCGCCTCAAGGAACTAATCACAAAGACCAAAACGGTCAAATATCTCGCCCAGGAACTCCCCCTCGCCCACCTTATTCGCCTGTCACCCCCGTCTTCGCCTCCCTCACCCCTACAAACGGGTCAGCACACCCCATAATACCCCCGGCTGCGTCGCCATCTCCTACATCACAAGCACCACCATACAGATCGATATTATCATCTCTACCCCCTCCAGTACCTCCAACCTTCGCTCTGGAGCCCCCTCCTGTCCCGATCTCCGAAAGCGAGAACCCCGACGCCATCGCCTTGCGCTCGGCGATTTCTATCCTTCAACTCCAGAAGCAGCAAAGTGTCCGGGATATCCGGTCTCTAGAACGAATGAAAGAAGCTGCAGCGTTGAATCCGGAGAAGTTCGCTGGCGATCTTGCAGCGGGGAAATTGTCACGGAAAGACAAGAGCGGGTTCATTGACCTCAGCCACGAAGATGAAGAGGAAGACGACTCGACTGAACCGCGAGATGTATCAGCTGCAGGTCTAGGAACACTCCCCGAGCCCCAGAATATCGTCCGCATGCCGCCTATCAACTGGGCGAAATATCAAATCGCCGGCGAGTCTTTGGATAAGATGCATGAGGAGGAGCAGCGCCGTCCTTCAATCAGTGAGCCTAGACGGGATGAGTACGCTCAACGTGCGCCGGAGTATATGCTAGCATCGCCGTATCGGCCACTAGTAGATAAATTAGAGAGTCCGTCGAAGGGAAAGGGAATAAGCAAGAGCAAGAAAGGGTGAAAACTGTTGATTTCTGAAACAAAGACTCTAGAAATCTATGCATATGATACACTCCTGCAGATAGGGGAGAACCTATGATAGAAACATAACATGAGGCTATGCAACCCTGAAAAGATGATGCGTCGGAGGCAAGGCAACCCGAGGAAAGCAGTGTCGACCGATTGTCCCATCAATGACCATCCCCATACGCCATATACTTCAAATCCTCCATGGTGAGACGTTTGTCAACACCTTCAGCGTTTTCATCATCGCACAAGTTCCGAAGCCTAACACTGGCAGTCCTCGCCCTGATGTGGGCTTTTATGACCGCATCCCTCTCGTTCTCAGCATCCGATTCAGCGTATTTCTTGAGCTTCGGCCAGATTCTTGCTTCAGCATCTTTGGGCTCCTGCGGCTGAACCCTGCTCAACACCTGATGGATCTTTCCCCGCGTTCTACCGGCTTTCGGGTCCTGCATGTACTGAATGCCTCTCTGAAGAACATGCCTCCGGAGACCCCCACCCTCCGGCAAAGAGAACCTCCTCTCCTGTGCCACCTTGCTAGCATTGTGTGCATACACCCAGCTTCGAGCTCTCGGACAAGCGGGCTTGCACTGGAGCAAGATGTTCGCGATACTGTCGTTACCGAGCGGGGTTGAGCGCTCGGCTTCTTTGTACGGCGGTATATATTGTGCCTGAACCGGTCTTGCTATCTGTCAATCCATTTTGTTAGTCCAAGCCAGTCAACACAATCCCGGAAAACGAATCCAGTCGGGTTTCACACTTACACCCTGATAACCATTCAACAACACCACTTCATCCGCTGTACCTTCTATGGCCTCCGATGTATATGGAAACGGCGAGCTCAGAGACCTCATTTTTCTGTCACAAAAGGCCGTCAGGTCATGGTGGTACCTGTTAACGGAGGCTCGGCTTGCGATTTCGGAATCAGATGCATTTCGCTTTGCGGGTAGCTTGTATGTGCCAACGCCTGCATCTATCTGTGGATATGCAGATGAAGGATTGGTAGAGAGTATGAGGGGAGAAGGGGGAGCGCGGCGCTTCATTGCACTCGTGTGTTCTGAGTTGAGGGGTTGTTTCTGATTGTGGAGGGAGAAGTCTGGAGTGTGAAGTTATAGAATTAGATGAAGTAAAAAGAAATTCTACTAGAAAGTGAGAAGTAAGAAAGCGTGATGTTAAGTAATGAATATATGAATAGCTCTGCTACCTACATTCACTGTCCCACATACTTTTTAGGCGTCTTGAGGCCATGACGCTGATTATATCCATGTGTTACTACCTGGTATGTAGCTGGAAGAGGAAGAGAACCGGATCTATACGTATAAGATAGGGAGGACTTGTCTATACATACAACAAGGCTGGACAGATGAAAGAATTAGATATTGTCACTGGGAATACCAGCTTCCTTTAGCCTTTCCATTGAGACAGTAGAGAACGTGTTTAGCTTTTAATTCTCTAGAGCAATATCCCTCTAAGCAGAAGTCTCTTATACCTAGAATGTAGAACCCAACAACAAAACTCTCGTATTAGTACAACAGCCAGAAATAAGCCCAGCTCAAAGCTTCGCCTTCTCCCTTTCCCACTCCTCAACCCTCCTAATCCCCTCCTCCTTCCCCCCCTGATCCCTCGCCTCGAAACCCCCATCATGCCCATCCAAAATCCCAATAACCCCTCTATACATCTCCTCCTTCATGAGTCCATAGATCCCACTCTTAGCCTTCTCATCTAGCCCCCTCTGTCCGATAAGGTCAACCACGGCCTCACGTCCGCCGAGCGCATCGACAATTCCCAATTTCAGGGCCTCCGTCCCGGAGACCCTCTTCGCCTCGAGAACCAGATCCCGAAGAACAGTAGGCACTAGTTTCTCGCGGAAAACAGCCATCATCGGTCCTTGCAACGGAACACCGAAATCTAGCTCATTCAAACAGAGAAATCCCTTCTGCGGGTTCATGACCCTGTAGTCGTGATACATAGCGAACATGAACCCGCCGGCGAATGCATGGCCGTTTAGGAGAGAGATTGTGGGCATGGGGTAGCTGTTTTTTTTTAGTTAATATATCTTATCTTGGAGACAAAAAAAAGGAGGAAATACGCACGTTATCATCCGCCGAAACAAAACCCACAACCACTTCCCCAAAAACCCCTTTTCCTTCTGCGCAATCTGCAGATCTAGCCCATTACTGTAGAACTTCGGGATTGCGGATGTTGTGACGACCACGCCGCTTGGGTATCTGTGTTCGAGGATATCGAGGGCTAGCAGGGTGGCGGAGATGAAGGCCGGTGTAAGGCGGTTATCCGGGGGCGAGGAGAAGGTTAATATGTAGATTTTGGAAACGTCTGTTTTTGTTGGTGAGGCAGTTGAGGGAGGGGGTGGGTTTGTGCAGGTTATTGAACCGTTCGTTGAGGGTATGGGGAGTGTGAAGAGGGTCTTGGAGGACATTTTTGTGGTTGGATTAAGTTCAGTTGATTTGAGAGTTTGGATTATCTGAAGATGAAGGGGTTTTTAGAACTAAGTAATCTCCCGTTTCCACGTGGATTTTGATGTGGTTATACGGAGGGATGGAGATGATTATATTTTGGAACGGAGATGCCGAGGCTCGGTTGAGGATATGACCACATGCGTCATTGGCTAATTCTTACAATCTGGGGAACTTCTTATTCCTGGAAAGAAACATGAGGTCACTGGATATAACCTTGTGAATATTTTTTACTTTTTTTTTTTTTTGAAAAGGAGGTCTTCGAGCCTCATGGCTTTTGTCAAGTACCTAACGTGACCGGCCGATCCAAAAATCAACAAAAATCAAAGCTTTATATCAACCAGGGTATAGCTGTAGATCCTCTATCTAATTATATACCAAATCTATATTCTTTAACCAGAAAGACTTGCAAGTCTATGACCGCTTCTTCGCAACCAACTCCTTCGCCGAATTCCAAATCCCTAACGTCACCTTTGCAATCTCGAACCGTCCATCATAAAGCGGATACACAACAACAGCAAAGAACGCAAAGAACTGCCAGATGATTGCAACAGTCGTCCACCCGGAGAAAAACGACTTGGTGAATATATAATCCCGGTACAGTGGCATCGGCCAGAGAACGAAGGTGATAAGGACGAGGAACACAAAAGTAATCCAGGCGATCTTGGACCAGCGGTGGAGTTCTATTAGTGTTTCTTCGCTGAAGGGATGGCGGATGTCGTCTAGACTTAGGCTGAGCTGGATAGGAGCGCCCGGGGAGGTAGCGGGTGTTGCAGACACCGCAAGGGATTTCTCTTTTGATTTCTCATGCTCGCTTGCTTGAGCGGCGGTGCGCTCTGGGTCTGTGTTCGTTGTGTCGGAGCTAGGTGTTTGTGTACCGGACTTGTCGTTCTCGCTGGACTCGCTGAGGGTTGAAGTATCAGAGGCATGAATCTGGGCTTCATCTGCGAGTTCGATGCGGAGGAACTCTCGCCAGTCGAACTTGTAGGGTTTATAGAGGGAAATCAATACAGAGTACAGAGCCGGAGAGAAAAAGGAGCCGATAGCTCCGTACAGGGCCGGTAGACCTTCTCCTGTTGTTTGCATGTTCACTTCACCATACAGAGATTTTGCAGTGCCCAGCCAGATCCCAAGACCTGTGAAGAAGCCCAGAACGGGTGATACAATGGCCGCTAGCTTTGTTTGGCCGTCCCAGAAGAGAGTGAGCCCGAGAGGAATAATGCCAGGACAAGAAAGAATAGGTCGGAAGTAACCAATCCAGGTCATGTTGGCGCCGCCATAGTTCATCGCGATTGAAACGCCCGTGATGAAAATAGCATGAAAGACCACTGTGATGTGACTTGCGTGAAGAAGTTTCTTGTCTGTTGCCTTCGGGTTGAAGTATGTCTTGTATAGGTCGAATGAGAGGATACTGCTGACGGCGATCATGGAAGAGGAGACCGTGCTGGTCAAAGCCATGAACAAGAGCACGAAGAATGCCACGATTCCAGAGTCTCCGATGAGGGCTTTGACCACATATGGCATGACCATACCTGATTCTACCTCTGCTTCGGTAATGTCGGCTGGCCAGGTAGGAAAGATGGGTGTGTTGTGGAGAGCCCTACCAGTGAGTCCGATGACGGTTCCAAGGCCCCATGGGATGCCAAAGACGGCGATGGCAGCGAGGTTGTAAGCCGGTACGGTTGAGTTGACTTCGCTAGCAAAGGACTTTTGCCAGAAAGCAGTATCCTAGAAATGTTAATCATAGAGTAAGAACTCAAGGTTGGTGTCTTACCATGACGACCAGAGCCAGGTTTCCAAATTTCAAGATCAACCCCCAGATAATGGCTTCCTTGGACTTGACAGTGAGTAATGATCCCTCGTAGTTGCCGGAGATATAGTTCTCGCTCGCGGTGGCTATTAACTTGTCATAGAGACCACCCAATCCACCGACCGCGTCATTGCTTAGAACTGACAGGGTGAAGTAGATGATGAGGACCAGGGCGACAGCGGTGTGAAGGAAGTCTGTAAGGAAGGTGGCCTTGAGTCCTCCAACAGCAGTATATAAGACAACTTAAACATATCAGCCAAGTCTCTTGGTGTGACCTGGGCACGTACCTCCCAAAGGGATCAGGATGGTGGCAGCGACAAAGTGCATGCCAGAAATTCCGTAAACCAGCTGAGACCCTGTTAGGATCATGGAAGCACAACCAAAAACGTTGTTTGTCAGATTCAAGACGATGAAGACAAGATGTCCGACTGTGCCATATCGCATTTTGATGATCTCGAGGGAGGTATGCGCATAAGGAACTCGAATCTTGGCCATTACTCCCAGAGCAGCCATTAGGGCAATCTGAAAGCACAGACCTGATCCCCACCACTGCCTTTGTTAGTCGGCCTGATTGTAACATATATAAGGGAGCTTACAAGAGGAACAGCTAGCCCATATCGATAACACATAGCGGCCGCCAGCACCGTCTCATTAATCCACATCCAGGACGAGAATACCGCTGACGCTGTAAGACCCGTCCCGACAGATCTATTCGCTACCATAAACATTTCCGAGGTTCCTGAATCCTCGGATAGATAAGCCTTCTGCACCTTGATGGCGACTAGAATCACACCACAAAAGAGAACACCCAGGCCAATAAGCAAGCCGTAGGCTGTCCCTTGAGAGACCAGGTCGACTCCATGAGTTCCAAGCGTTGCTGAACTCATGGCTCTGTAGAGATGGGTGTAATGACAATGTCCAGCCAAAGATCCGATGGGATATTTCGAGGAATAGCGAGAATCCGGTGGACCATTGAGTCGGATTTCCAAGCTGCAGGGGCTTAGCCAGCTTTATGTTCGGCAAAGCTCCTGGTCACCGATTCAAGTTCTCGCCTTGTGATGCAATCCCAAAGGCCTTTGTAGGCATTCTGGTAGCTGTCACGCAGTATCATATTGATATCGCGTTATGCATGTACCGGCCGAGAAACAGGTGGGATTATGGAGAAAGAGGAATAGATCAAGGTCAGTTTGCTGAGATATCTGCCGAGGTGGATACATAATTGCCCATCGTTGTTTGAGATTGGCCGTAAAATAGGTGTGTCGAGGTGAGCAATAGAGGAATGGGATTGCGTGCCACGAGTACACTATGGCGAACAAGCCAATCAACGCACCACCTGTAGCATGGCTAAGCTTGAATATTCTGAGTGTGCAACACGGTGTCGATAGATATTTGAAATGGGAAATATTGAATGCATTTCATTGAAGGCGTTTCGTTGGGTCGTATTCGTTAACCTGGTAGGTATGGCTAGCATTACTTTCGAAGTTGACTCTGGCGCCATCAGGATAAAGACCTCTCGCGTACTAGATCAAAAAACTGAAGGTAGCAATACCAAGCATACTAACCAAGACCTTAGTCTCTAGTTTTCCAAAGCTTCACTCAAGTCAAGAAACCCAAGACAGGTAAGCTTAGCTATTGCAAAGATCTGCTAAATTCGAGAATTATTCGAAGATCTCTTTTTGAGCGTATGATTTGATGCAATTTCCGTAAATTTAGGAGAACAGGAATGTTTGAGGTGATGTCTAGATAATGGAAGAGAGAGGGAACAGTCACTTGTGCTTTGAGGTTTGCTTTGCAGCAGCATCACCTGATTACCTAGGATTCCAGTTCAACACACCTCAATCTTCTTCGCTCTCCTCTGCTTTACATGTCTACTACCTACTTTCTCATATCAAACATGTGACTGATTGTCCTAGGGTCTAAGACCATTATAAGTCTTTAGTTGAACATGACAAGTCTACTATCGAGGATCTCTTCGCACCATTGCCTATTCTTGCCAACAAGGCCTGTTAGAAAACCGCACAGATCAAAGTCATCATTGTCGATCAGTAACACAACCAGAGCACCAGCCACAGACGTTGAAAATGGGTTGTGTCATGATTATCTGCAAAGGAACTGACGTGGTTCTCCTACTAGTATGCTGTGACCTTTATCGGGGATTTAAGCGAAGTCACATCGCAATACGCAATTCCTCCATATACCGTGTCAAAGGAATCAGAAAGGATTCTGATAATCGCACATCGTGACTCCAGGTCGTTTGAATATCACAGCCTGCTAGGAGGGCAAGCTGAACAAGCGCAGCGAGTGTGTATCAGCTCCCCTGAGGGGCCACTTGCTAGCACATTAGGCCTGGTACATACGGCTATTGCCATAGGTCGAAGCATGTTGCCTGGGAAGGGAGCTACAGCCTTTATGTAGCGGTTCCAGAGCTAATTGAAGCTTAAATCTCCTGGTTGCCACTTGCCAACCAGGCCCTTGCTCGGTTAGCGAACAACACTTGGGAAACACAAGGTTCATGGAAATACCGCAGATAAGTCTTGGTGTCAGAGCATGACAAGTCTGAACTTTATCCAGCGTGAGCTAATCCATCATACAACCAGCTCGTGCCACGCCAACAAAGTCTCCGAAAGTCTCCGCGTACACACGGTAGGTATAAATACTCGCCGCAGCTACTATCGAAACTCGCGACAGAATACTTCTATCGAACATCTTCAACCATGGCGAACATTGCTTTTCCAATGCTGGCGAAGTCTCACGCTCTCTCGACATCCCACACCTACAGTTACGCGTTCCATCCCCCATCCTCTTCATCTCCCACGGTTCTATTCCTCCACGGATTTCCATCCTCGTGTTACGACTGGCGCCACCAGCTGCGCTTCTTTTTCCAAAAAGGATATGGAGTACTAGCACCGGATCTGCTGGGATACGGGGGTACATCCAAGCCCACAACATTGGAGAGCTACAAAACCCAGAACATGGCCGCTGAGATCATCGAGATTCTCGACCATGAAGGCATCGAGAAAGTACACGCAGTAGGCCATGATACAGGATGCAGCCTTCTTTCCGGATTGGCGAATTACTTCCCAGCCCGGCTTCTGTCTTGTACCTTTCTGGACGTGCCGTACCTCAAGCCTGGATCACACTTCGATCTTGCCTCTGTGAACAGCGTGACGAAGCAGTACTTGGGATTTGAGAGATTTGGATATATGGACTTTTTCGTGAAGGATAATGCGGGCGAGATTCTTGACCAACATGTAAGACACCGCAAGCCACCTGAACAAATCCTCTGACGCTTCAAGCCCGACTCGTTCTTCACCCTCTTTTATCCCCAGGACCCATTGCTCTGGATTGACCACGTCGGTCCAACAGGTGCCATAGAACAGTGGCTCCTTGAAGATAAACAAGGCCCTCAAGCCTCATATATCAGCGAAGCCGTAAGCAGAGCTTCACCCTGACCAAAGAAGGTGTGCCAACGATCTTAGGAACGCAAAACCCACCAAGACATCATGCGAAACAACCACACCTCAGCGCTCAACTCGTACCACGCCCTGGTGAAAAATATAAACGAGGAAGACGAGGTCAAAGCAAATATCAACCCTCTGCTCACAATGCCCGTGTTGATGGTCTGCCCACAACGAAGCAAGCTCGAGTTACCGGGTATCGAGGAGCATATGAAGATGGTTGCCCCTGATATGACGCTCAAGAGAGTGGGAGCAACTGGTCATTGGATACAGTTGGAGGTACCAGATGAGATCAATGATATTTTGACGGAGTTTTTCGAGAGGTAGGGCTCAGCTATAGTTTGCGTTGACAGCTCGAAGGTGATGACCTGGGGGCGAAGGTACAGATAGGGTTAACTAGTAAGGTAGTCTAGCAGGTACTTAATATGACTTCACTCCTCTCTCTCGGAGTACTCCGTATTATACCCTACGCTGATCCACGAAGCTCTGAGATAACTTATGTATCAATGACGTCATGCCAGCATCAACGGATTTATAGTCAACATGATACTCGACCAACTCCACAAACCACATATTACATCTTAAAACGAATCTTCAAACCACATTTTACTCACCCCCAACCCCAATAAATCCAAACAGAACCAAATCCAAACCCAAAATGCGAAGCACACGCACAGCACAACCCCCCCAACCCCCCCAACCCCCCAAAGAATCCGCCTACACCCAATCCTCCAACCCAGTAACCCAGAACCCGTCCGAAACCACAACCGCAAGGACAGAACAACGCTCCTTCGGCGACCCAACACCCTCCATAACACGAGGCGCATCGTCAAACCCCTCAACACCCAGCACCCTCGCGCATGCCTCGAATCGACATAAGACTCAACTCGAGGAAATGCAACGATCCGGCGACGTCGACACAGAGTACGGCATCGAGCAACAGCCATCTGAAGGGGCCATTGCGCGGGCCGTTGAAGGACAGAGCCGGCATCGGATGCAGGCGGGGGCGCATGCTGGGGCTGTTGGGTCGGCGCAGGGGCCTGGGGCGCCGGCGAGGGGGGAGGGGGTGAGTAACTTGGCGGATTTGGATCGGAAGAGGGAGGAGCATGAGAGGATTTTAGGGGATAGGGTTGGGAAGTCGCCGCCTGTGCCGGACGGGCCGAGTGCGGAGAGAGAGGAGGTCCGGGCGAGGAAGTTGAAGTTGGATAGGGAGTTGCGGCCTGGGGATGTCGTTAGCGAGGTAACCGGGGATTCGGTTGCTGGGAGGTAGGTGTGATGATCGATACTACTGGATGTTGGATGGGGATTTAGTTTTTCTGTTGATTACAGAATGTATTATTATATTATACAGGTTGTTGAAGGCAATCTGAACTTGAAGGCGGGAAAGACATAAAAGCGTGTGGTATCACACCTGGGTATCAAAACAAGTAAGGGATTCATGTTGGCGTTCAGTGTAGACTCAGCTACCAGCGTCATCTCCCTCTCCGATCGAGACCTTCTTCAGGGCTAGATCCTGCTTCATATCCTGGATACGCTTGGCAAGCTTTCCTTTGAGAATGTTGTTCTGGATCGTCTCCCATTTGGCAGTTTCTGCACGGATAAGTGCCTCGAGTTCAGCGATCTCTTCTCGCTGTTGCTGAATCTGTTGCTGTTGTTCAATTTGTTCGTCATCGAGCTCCTCTTCTTCGGGCTCGTCTTCTTCCCCGTTTGATGCATCGCTTTCGTCACCAGATGATTCTGCATTAGGTGCTGGCGTGGATGGCTTGGTCGCTATTGGTGTACCGGCTTGGTACACGCCAGTATCGGCAGGCTCTTCGACCATTTCGGCCTCGAAAGTCGAGCTATCTGCTCCTGCTGCCAGGGCGGCCTCCATCTCCGCAGCAAGAGTATCCTCGAGATCTTCAAACATGCCGTCGACATCATCCATAGCGTCATCCGCCTCGCCCTCGGCATCTTGTTCATCATCGTATTCGTCGTACTGATCATAGTCTCCGTTGACAAGACCCTCGGCACGATCGAGCGTTGCTTTATCCAACAGCTCGTAACGGGCAGGAAGGATGGAAGCTTCATCCTGAGCTATCAAATCTTCAACAGCCTTCTCAACCTGTTCGATAGTGCGGGTGCTAATGCGGTCTCGGAAACGTCGTTTTCTCACCCAGCGAAGGGGGGCGGTCAAGCCATGGGGGTATTGCAAAGTCTTGTCATCTGGCCGTAGAATTTCAGCGGGAAGAGGATAAGTCAGAGCTTCAGCCTCGGTGGCAACAAGCCCTAGAACCAGAAGCATTTGGCAAATATCTGCTGATTTGTACCACCCTCGCCTGTCCCAACTCTTCATGCCTTCCACGATACAAGGCAAGTCCACTAAAATACCGGCATACTGCTTATCACGAATTTTTATGACGGCACGTCTGCCTTCTCGGTCTAGTGGTTTGAAGGAGAACTCGGATCGATCGAATCGGCGTTCGGTGATCGCACGCTGGAGACTTTCGCAGGCCTCGCCTGGCAGCATGCGCAGAATGAACTGTTCCTCGATCGCAGGGTCAGCTTCCGTATCCGAGGCTTCTGAGTCGTAGCCGACGCCGGTCGGTCTGTTGGGAACTAGGCCCTTATTCTTGATTCGGATGGATTGTAGCCCGGGCTTCTTGGACGGATTCAGCTTTAATCGTTTGGGTCCGGCTGGTTGTGTTGACGGGCCTGCCAAAGGCTCGCCCGGAGCGGCCTCGTCTGCTGGTCGCTTTTTCTTCTTGATTGTAATTTTCGGCTTCTTCGGCTTCTCCTGCTTCACTGGAGTTTCTTTAGGCGCATCTTCAGTAGGTTTCCGTGCGATTTTGAGAGTAATTCTTCGTTGTGGAGGTGGAGGCTGATCTGACGGAGGAGGTGCGGGTTGGCTTTGCGGCGGTTCTGAAGCCTTTTTCTTCGAGAATGTGAGTTTGAGAGACGGTCGAGGCGCGTCAGACATCTTGACCGAGGTACTACAGTGGCAGTACCTTGAGCTTTTGTATCTGCTGTAGTCGAAATGAGTTGGTGGCGAGCTATGCTAAGTTGTGTTGTGTTGCAACTCGAGTTCCGGAGGAGAAAGTTAGAACTTAAGGCGGCGGCAGCCAAAGTGACCAAGCTCGGTCCCAGTTTCCTTCAATCAACATTCACCACAAACTTCATCTCACGATTTCCCCCTTCTTGCTCTCAGAGTAAATCCGATCTCACCATCTGTCGAAATCCAATAATTGGCCTGTTGACGGGTCAGTGAATCGTTCTTCACCATGTCCGGTCAAAACCTGCACAACGCCCTTCTCCGCCCTCCAATTATCCAGATTCTACGCGCCGCAGGCTTTCATTCAACGCGTCCATCAGTCCTGGACACCATAGCTGACCTTACCGCTCGATACATAATGCTCCTCGCTTCCTCAACTACATCTCACGCCGCAAACGCGCATCCAGAAGACCCCGTACCTGTTTTAGAAGACGTCTACCAAGCGCTCCAAGACGCCGGTGCATTGCGACCACAACTGCGAGAGTGGGAGGAATGGTGGCAAGGAGAGGAAGACATTCGAGGATTAGAAGGCTTTCTGTCGTGGTTCACGGGCCCTGCAAATCGTGAGATACGACGTATCGGTGGATTCGTGCCCAGCGAGGGCGATGTGGTTGACGCCGACTCGCTGGAGAAAGAAGACTATCTTACTGCGTTGAAGAAGAAGCACAGCAAGACGGGAGAAGAATCTCGATACGCGGGAACGGTTCTTGGGAAAAGTGGCGAGGAGCATCCTGTCATCATTGAAGGTGGTGCACCTACGATACAGGAATGGAGCTCTCAAATGCGGTCGCGAGCGCCGTATTTGGCAGATAGCGACTCGTCGGGTGTCAGCAGTGCTCCGAGTAATCTATCCGACACTGATGGTATGGATGTGTGAGGTGAAATATGCTGAAGGTTGCTTGTCCTGAACTAAGCGCCTTTCTGGATTACACTTGACTACCGGAATACTTTACAAAACCGACGCCAATCACGAATGACACTCCGTCAAAATCATCTGAGCACATCCTCTTATGCGATTGATCTTGTGCGATGGTCCCCCTCGGCTCTGGCAGCTCGCCAGCAGATGTATCGGCATGGCTGGGCGGTGGTAAATGTGATACTCGCTTACCCGCCATGGGGACAAAAGGAAGCACCCGGACAGACTCGTTCTATAGGATGTCACGCCTTTGAGTTGGAAAAAGAGAAGCGAAGACACTAGGCTCGCTGTATACTCCGCAGGACTGATGACGCCAATAAGCGAATTCTCAATCTACGGATGAACTCCAGAGATAATAAGCTATGTACATAGTCTACGGTGCAATGAATGCTAGATAAGTGTCGTTGTCCTGCGTCTTGGCTGCGGCCTGGCGGTGACATCAACATCGCCAACGACCCAACAACGTATCTGAGAACTTCCCCTCCGCAACCACCGATCCACGATCACTATGGTCTATCCTTTTGATCTGCCTACAACTTCACATATCTCTTTTCAGGCATACCTTTTCTCCCACACACATCCGTCTCTACCCCAGTCCGCAACTACAGCCCGCCATGCTTTCCGGCTCACCCTAAAGGCCCACAACCGCCTACCCCGCGGCCCTCAACGCGATTCCCATCTAACCTCCGTCCTCTCCGCACTCAGCGACTACCTCCCGTATCTCGTCGCATTAGCCCAAGGCCTCAATGGAGCCCCAATAGATTCAAACTACGGCCCATCCATTGTCGAAGGCGAAGAAATCGAAGTCACCCAACGCACCGATTTTGAGCCCGAATGGCGCGCACCACTCGCCTCAAGCACCCTTTCCCTGAAATCCTCTCGCCCTAGCACAACCGCCCGTACACGCGGACCGGGTATCCCGTATGAACTCGCCTTCACGCTCTCAACGCTCGGCTTCGTTCTGTGCTCGCTAGCCCGGTCAGGCGTTACCCGCACACTCTACGCATCATCTACCCCGAGCGCGGAACAGCGCACAGCTGCCGTTCAGACGGCAACTAAATACCTCCTCCAAGCGAGTACTGTCCATGCACTTGTATCGTCGTCTTCATACTTGACAGCTGGCTTGGAAAGCGCTGTCGCTGTTGCGCCCGATCTTGCTCCTGTTACGCAGGTGGCGCTATCATCGCTTGCGCTGGGTGAAGCTACGCTGCTTGCGGTTCTCAAGGATGACTCGTATGTTGTGGCGTGTATCCAGGCGCGCAACCCGAATGATAAAGACTGGATGGTGCGGGCACCGGAGATCCCGAAGGTCCGCGCACATCTCTTCGCACGGTTGTGTATTCGTGCAGCGGAGTACGTGGAGCAAGCGGGTTCCGGACTGGGATCTGTAGGTGTCGAGGGAAGAAGAGGGGGGATTGACGAGGACCTTATCAAGTACACCCGGGTCTTGGGACTGGTTGCGCGGGCTCGAGCGTGCCGGTTCTTTGGAATTGATGCGGAACTAGCGGGGAAGATCGGGGAGGGCATTGCCTGGCTTCGAGCGGCGAAGGGGGCACTGGGTCTGAGGAGTATGAGCTCTACGGAGGAACCAACTACTAAGAGCCGTGGACTGTCCAAGTTGAAGCAGGGATTCAGAGACCGGCGAGAGGAACGCAAGATGGAGAAGGGTGCCGGCGGCGAGCGACTCGAGAAAGGGGAGCTAGGACCGGGGGACAGCGCCGGTCGAGAAGAAGAGGGACGCGTAATCGAGATGCTAGAGACCAAATGGGCGCGAATGAATGATACGGTACGTCTATACCAACCCGGCCGGCTCATAGATGTATACTAATTTTGCAGATCAACACACAAGTAATCCCACCCTCGACGGACTACCTAACCAACCTCCCCTCCGGCCGCGATATCCTCCCCCCGCAACCTCCATACAAACTTCCAGTCCTGGATAGCGAACTTCTGGCCCGGATGCGTGCTCCGCCTGCAGAGCTCGAGCCGAGCCCTGGGAGTGAGCTTGACGATAGTGATGTGGAAAGCCCGCCTCGTGGAGATACGCCTGGGGCGTTCCCTGAGCGGACGGACAGTGCTTATTATTGATACCCTGATACAAACCGCTGTCTGCATTCGAACGCCATCTCAATGCATATACATTGGTTAAACGAATGCACATAGCTATCCAATGGGACCCCTCCCAGCTTGTGTGATACATACCTGGATATTCCACTATTTACATATCATCCTTACACCCGTCTCACTAATCGTCATCCAATTCCATTCGCGGATCAAACGATCCAATAGCCCAGAGTCACACCCACATATGAAAAGAAAAAGGGTACATTGATAGTACATTCAACGGCTAAGCACAATATCATTCAAATAATGCACACATAGAGAGAGAAAAAAAAAAAACAACCAGAAAATTGATAAGAAAAAATAAGAGTAACCCCGTTCATGATGAATGTCCCCAGGTCATCATCCGGATCCTCATGCTCTATTGAACCCGGCCCTGGCTCGAGCGCTCCGCCAGTCTAAAATCCGCCAGTCCTTCATAGTAGTAGTTGATTGATCGATCGCTGAAAGAGCCCCCAATTCAATTCACGTAGCCTTAGGTGACGCAAAATAATTCTTCTCCTGGAAAAGGTATCCCTTGATCTTCCTCTCGTCCAGAAGCTCGAAGTATTTTTCTGCCATCAAACAAACACACATTAGCTCATCCGTTTCTCTATTTTCCCATTCTCACACACCATACAGACTCCTTCTTCCCCGACAATAATTCCGAATGCAATAACAGGTGTGCATGCAGGGAAAGATAGAAAAAACTCACCCCTCAACTTCCCACAATTCTCTAAATGATTGACGCCCTCGCGCGCATAACACTTGCCCAGTTCCTCGCCGACAAGTCTGGACATCATACTGCGCACCCACTGTTCGCGGATAATGGCGTCTCGGGCGTTATGCACGGCAGCGCTGTCTTCGAAGTCGACGCCGTCGTAGGTCGGTGCGACAGTGGGTTTTTTTGCGAGGAATGAGGCGGATTCGGGGGTTGGCATTTTGGCGGGGGGTTTCCTTTTGCTCGTCTGGATGGCGGAGAAGGTCGTAGGATTTCGGTTGCGTGAGGGCGGGAGGGGAGAAGAGGAGAGGAGAAGAGCTGGTTCTAACTAGTTGATTGACGGTGGTGAGGCTTCTGCCGGATGTTGCGATGGAGTATGCAATTGGCGGGGTCTGATTGGATGGGTGGTTGGCGGTCTGATGGATCTCTCGTGTCAGTGCGGCGGACTGGGGAGACCAGATATGCATTTTATATATCACGTGAATTTGTAGATCATGACGAGCAACATGGCTTACAGTCATGAATAAGAGTTTTATGGATGTTTGATTGTGAGCCTGAAGAATACATCAAGTAATGGAAAGTAATTGTATCACAGTAGAGTACACCAAGCCCCAACGCCATGCCAAGTGAAACAATTAACCTGATGAGACCCCATGCTAGAAGTAGAACAGCTACTGTGGATGATCCAAGTCACCAGAAGCTATTTTGCTGTTACACCTGTGTCCTCTCCTCGGGGCTCGCCTCCGCCAAAGACAGTATAGTACAAGTCCAGAAAGCCACCTTGTAAACGTACCCACGACGACCTATTCAGCCACTTGCTAAACTCGCGATAATCGTACATCTCACCCCAGCAGTCGCGGCCAAAGTCACAGCCAGCCATGTTGACGAGGAAGTCTCTTCCTTCTTCCGTGTAGTGGACGTTAGGGTTGATCTCGTCGCCGCATGCGCCGGGGGGAAATGAGTTGATGTAGCGCTGGGGAACAAAGGCGACATTGTTGCGGATCCAGGGATGGGTTGTGTATAGATACTCAAGAGCGTCTTGCTCCCTGTGTTCCCATTGCATGTGTCGCTGTTCGTACATGATCGGGTCCCACCAGATATCTAGTAGCCTCTCAGACCAGAGAGAGCGGTGGACGAAGAATGAGCCTAAATTGAAGCCTCCGCAGTCTTGTGAGAGTAGGAAATGGATTGAAGACGGGTCATTGTCTGCGACGGCCGAGCGGGAAACATCATCAAGGTACGGCTGTACGAACGGATGCGTGATATTCAACGGATTGTATTCGTTGATGTCGCGGTATGCAATCTCACCGAGACGGTTGAATAGGTGGTCCTGTAGAGAGTACGAGTGCTCCATGATATAAGTGTTCAGGTCGAGCCACCAAAACCTAGACCAAATTAGCGCTGGTATAGAGGCCGGTTGTAGGGTAGGTAGTTAACGTACCACTCCGCATTGGGATATTTCCGCATCGTTTCACGTAGAATATCAACCTTCTCCCAGCCCTCGCGCCATTCATGCGAATAGCGTTTCTTTGCCAGCATATTGACAACCTCCAACTCGTAACCCCAAGCTTTGGCATATTCTTTCTTATTCGAAACACTTTCCGCCTCAATGGCCCATTCCCTTGCGCCTTTCCACTCCATGACCCCGCCTTCAATATTCGACTCTAGTATGATCACAAATTTTCGCCCACTTCCGAATCCGGATCGCCTGAGTAGTTGGATAAATGCTAGATAGAAACAATTGTTAGCGCATTATGTCAAAAGAAAAGGAATAGAGCCGGAGAACATACATCCCCAGAAAAACAAGTACCCAAGCAAGATAAGAGTCAAAGCCAACAAAAGCCGTGACCTCCTCCGTCGCAAAGCCGTTCTCCCAAGCCATATCGAGCGCCAGCCTCGTCCTTGCCCATATCCATACCCGTGTGGAGATCCCTCCTTCTCAGAGTATCCTTTGGGCGACCTGGCGCTCGCGCTGAACCGTGGAAGCGTCGCGGAGATTTGCCGTTTCGACCGTGAGAAGAAGCCGTTATTCCTTGTAGAGAACGATGGATAGCCGCGAACCTCGTCACTCTTTACTTTGGCAGCTAGCCATGGGTCGGACGGACTGGTTGGGTATAGGCCACCGGGGGTCGAGGTGCCACTCCCTGTTGTCAGAACGGGGCTTGACCACCCCGCTCCCGGGCGGGGAGAGGGTGATCGCGTCACGGACATGAGCGATAGCTAAAGGCGACAGTAGCCAGGTAGACGAACTAAACAGGAGCCGGCTCAAGTATTGTTATCTCCGGTGCGGACGATCGAAGGGAGGGATTGACGGTGTTATGAGGGGAGGAGGCTGGTTTCCGGGATCGAAGCTGTAGCGGAGACTGACGCGACACCGGTGAAGCAGTTATGAAGGGCTCCTTATGGCGAGGGGTTTGTGAGGGGAAGGTGAAGTTCGGCGAGATATGCAGAGAACGGGGCCGTAGAACAGTATTTACGTCGATCACTAACGATCTGCGATCCCCTGGAAACAGCTAATCAGCACGCCAATGGACCCTGGTTCCTGAGAGACTAACTCTGAACAAGACAGACGGTAAGATGAAGTCAAGGAAAGTCCCCGATCTCACGGTCTGGAACGAGAGCTTGCCGGGAACATTCACCGTTTCCGTCATTCGAGAACCACGCCGGTCAGGGCAGTATTCCAGTTCCGTGGAACGCGATTCGAAATCGGTGAAGACACTGAAGAGGGCAACTTTAATATTTAGTGTTAAGATAACCTTGCGCTCGTCTTTAATTAGACAGGGGGTCGATCTGTAACTCGGTTATTTCCCAAATTCCCAGAGCCGAAATGAGACGTCCTGTGGATCTGAAGAAGATGACTTTTCGCTGTTTCATTAACTGGTTGTCGCTTGCCCCGCCGGTATTCGCTTAGGACCAAGGCAGGTGGTTGAATCATTCTTCTGGATGAGGGTGGAATGTCCGTTGGAGATGACAGAGAGAAGTTGGAAGCAACTGCGGGCGAGGAACTTCCGTTTTCAGTCAGCCCAGTCCATGGAGGTAACAATAGATGATATTGATATGCTATGCGATGAATTCTAGATGACTCCAATGTGCTCAATCAAATGTGTAAGAATACATCCCTCCTCCAGCACCGTCTTCCATCTCCTTTTTTGTTTTTGCTTATCTGCTTTTTTTGTCGCTTTCGTTTTCGCTGTTGAGTCGAGATCGAGAGCCCCAGAACGCGGTAGTAAACCATGCCACTGATACAGATATTCGTCTTCCAAGTTGTCGTAAATTATGTCCAAATCAATCATCCAGTGTCTCGTTGCCCGTATCCATTATACTTAGTACCTAAAATCCATTACTCCTTCCCATCTGCCCTCCGCCGCACAGGTTGTTTATTGCTAGCAACCTCGTTGGAAAGGAAAACCTTACACACCGAAAACCGTGTCTCACCCTTTGGTCGCTCCTGTTTGCTTTCTCCGTGATAGAACTCGCAGTTGAATTTTAGAAATTTGTTGCGATGCTGGAAGACCGTGATGACGTCACCGGTGTACAGCATGCCAAAGTGTAAGCCACCATCTGGGCCTTTGCGGAGCTCGATGTCGTTCACCCAGATACGACCGCGTGTTTTCGTTGATAAGATGGCCATCAACCCGGGCATCGTCATCCAATCTTGGCCAGAAGCCACACGATCCTCAATGCTTCGGGCCCAGAATGTTACCTCGAGTGCGTAGGCAGGAATTCGTGCATCCATTGGATCGGGATGGCAGATAGTTGCTCTGGCACCGCGGCCCCAAGATGTCATTCGGTCTTCTAAGCGTAGGGTGAGATCGATGATCGAACCAGGTTGGGTGGTGAGTTTGCCGAGTAAAGGTCGCGGCTGACCACGTGGGTGAATAGGTCGTGGAATTCCAACCGGTCCACCGGCTTCACTAGGGTCTGCAGGCGGTTGGAATCCCATCATCTCAGCATCGTCGGGTATCGATTGGCCGGTTATAGGATCAATTGTGTTGGCGAGTTCAATATCGAAAACCTCTCCTGGGACGGTCATGGAGTCCCCGCGTTGGCCACCTATATATCGTGCAGTACTATCATCAGAGCTGGAACGTTCACTGGCAGTATCGGGTATGGGCAACTCAATCCGCCGGCTGAACTTGGAAGCCTTGGGCGTGGCATTGGGGCTAGGTTTCCGCGGTCCTTCCATGATTGGATCGTCGGCAGCCGCAACACCATCACTGGGTCGAGGGTTTGCTATTTCGGCGGACGGGAAGGGGATGTTGGAAGTGCCAGGGTTCCACGAGTTCATGTTGAGCTGGCGGACGAGCTTCTCAGCACCCAGTAAGCTACGTGCCGATCCTGAAACGGGGTTTTCCGGGAGGGATAGGACGGAGTTGAGGCTGTCGCCCTCACTGAATCTCGACTCACCAGTTGAAGATACAAAGTCATGGAGACTGTAGTCGCTGTCCTCGAATGCATCGGGATTGTCTCCTAAAGCGTGGGAGCTGCGTAGAGCGGACGAGGTTATTTCGCCAAAAAGACGCCGTGGAGTGGCCTGGGATATGTGTTGGGGTTCTCGAGAAAGTTCTATATTCGGAAGTGACGGGTAACGGATATCTGCAGGAGGTGAGCCGATCCTGGGTCGTTTTGATTGAGCGAGGTCGCCGCTATCGTGCTCAACTAGCTCGTCTTCAAGATCCTCGAGCTCGTCGAGAGAAAGTTGAGAGGCATCCAGCTCATCCTCGGCCACTTCACCGATATCGGAAAGCCCGTCTGAATGGTGAGACATCACATCATCATCGTCGTATTCATCCACATCCGGAACATCGACTAGCCAAGGGTGCATCAGGCAATCCCGTTCCGTAGGGCGAAGCTGAGGGTCACGGTTCAAAAGCTGGGAAACCAGATCGATTCCTTCTTCGGAGACACCCATCCTGTGTAATACGTTGTAGTCCGGTTCAGTGGTCATGATGGTCCGCAACATCTGTTGCCCTCGATCGTCGCCGCGCCCAGTATATGGTGGAATTCCAGCAAGGATATGATAGAGCACAGCGCCCAGCGACCACATATCGACAGACTGGCCATAAGGAGAGTTTTTGGGTGGTCTAACAATCAGCAAAAACTTATGAGAATTGCAGAAAGTAACTTACGGATCACCAAGCCTACGCCGCTTCCGTAGCTCCCCACGACGATACATCTCGTACTCGGGATATACCTCGGGGGCGCAGTATAGCAGTGTTCCACAGAAGGTTTTAAGGAAGGTTTCATCTTGGGTAGCCTTTGACAAGCCAAAGTCAGAGAGCTTTACCCTTAAAGGCTCTTGGGACGCGATCAGGATATTGTCGGGCTTGATATCACGGTGTGTGATCTTTCGCTTATGAAGATAATGCAGCGCATGAAGGATTTGCCGAGCGATCGTCTTCACTAGGTCCTCTTGAATCCTGCCATTTTGCAGATATGTAGACAGTTCTCCGTAAGGGACATATTCCATGATGATGTAGATCCAGCGGTCATAGTCATGGTAGTCGATATACTGAACGATATTGGGCTATCATGAAATGTCAGCCAAATTTACTATTAACAGTCCCAAATACAACGACTCACATGCTTCAGATCTTTCATGATCTTCATCTCGTTGTCGACTTTCTGGTCTAGGATACCGTTTTTCGTGAAACGGCGTTTGTCTAGCTCCTTGGCAGCAAAGACAGATCCATGCTGTTTTGTAGCCAGCTTATAGACTACTGCAAATGCCCCCTTTCCAATCTGCCCGGTGACATTGTATGTTGGGCTGCCTGACCAATGCATCCCGTAAGTGTTTGCCCATTGCAATCCATGGACAGGTTGGCGGGCTGCAGGTGGCGCATTACCGAGCCGGTGGGCCTTGTCAACGAAACGATTGAGATTCTGGCCATACGCTTCCGAATGCCCTTCCCTACTTGGCAAGCGTACCACGAACTTGACCTCGTCTGACGAATCATCGCCATTGATGACTTGAATAACAGAGCCGTTGATTAGCATGCGGCTGTTTTCCTTGTCCCGCTTGCGAAGGCGGCAACTGTCTACAATAGTGCCGTTGGTCGAGACGTCCTCAAGCATGAGAATCAACTCATCTGTGAAGTAGATTCGGAAGTGTGTGTTGGAGATACGCCTGGACGTAGTGTCCCCAGAGAGGAGAATATCACAGCGGGCAATCGTACGTCCGAAGCAAAAGCCGAGTTTTTGGTCTTTCACCTTGGACGACAATCTAAGGGCGATATCTAGAGCCGCATTCCCGCCTTCATGTTCCAGTATATCTTTCTGTAAGATATGGGAAGGTGCGACGCTAGCTGTTGCGGCTACCGCCTCATGGGCTGCAGGTGAGTTGGGGTGAAGGATACAGATAATATCGGACAGATCTTGATCATGGAGTCCAGAGTTATTAAGGCCCCCGCGTCGAGGATCCGTGCATGGCTGAGTGGATTCTTGCGTTGCCTCCATTCTGGAGTGGAGAAACAACTCAAAGCGACCAAATCACTTTAGGATTAGAGTCCAAAAAAGAGATATATGGGCATGTGTATTGTGCAATGATCAAGGGTGGTCCATGTCATAAATCTGACCACGCATCAGTGCTCGGGACTTGATTCCAAAACCAACGGCACTTTGGCAGGAGGGCAGCTAGCTTTACCTGAGGAAGTACAGGCACAATGAGGGGCCGTAGTGCGTGGGTTTAGAGCAGAGACCCTTCCAGGAACTGACCGGTTTATCCACAAGGTACCAGAGCAAGACGGCGATGTATTTAGAAGGAAAGGATCGGAAGTTCGGCGGAGGGTCGTCAAAGCTGAATACAAGAGAAATTATTCAAAAAAGACCAAACCAAGAGTGGTTCTGAAGCTGGTCGCCCCGAGAACGGCGGTAGATCGATATTATGTCCAAAAACTGTTCGCGAATACGCAGCGGGGGTATCATTGGAGAGGGAGCGACGGGGTAGATCTTGTACACAGATTTTAAGGGGGAGATTATTTCTGCAAGGTTGCGAAGGTAGTTAGCTCAAGCTGCCTGTCAATAATGAAAGAAAAAGATGGAGCTTGGACTAACACAACCAACAAATCCGCCTCAGCCATCCAAGTTCAGCCAGGCGGCAGACTATGATAGTGAGGACTGGGTAAAGACCGAGTTGGCAGCTGGACTCGACAAAGGACTTTCTGGTTCGAGTTGTCCCCCGTCGTCCGAGGAACACACAGCTGGAGGAAGACGCGGCAGAATAACTTGCGGATCGCCGATTCAGCCTCGAGGAAAGTCAGGCATAATTCAGGCATCAATTTATTCCTGAGGCCACAAACCCCGGCCAATCAGGCGCAGCTGTTCCTGTGCCTGTTCCGTCAGGTGATTAGTATCAGAACTACGCCCATGACGATATATATGCACCATCGCTTATGAGATGTACCTGGCGTATCGTGGAACAGATTCCATCCAAGATTAAGGGGCCAATAATCATCTTGGCATACATATATTCTTTCGGGGCCCGCGGACCTGGCGGATTGCTTGTTTCCGGATCGCATCATGTACGGTACTCTGTACTAGGCAGAAACTAATATAAGAACTCCAGAGTCCAGACACATTGAACCAACAAGCGTCTAGGTCTTTGCAAGCCACATCCAGCCGCAAAGATGAACCCTCTCCACTCTTACTACCCCGTCGGGACAGAACTGCCAGACTACGCCCCCAACGAATTGGCGACCATAAACCTCCTCTTCATCTTCGCTATCACCGTTGTCATAATCTTCGCAGGGGCCTACTCATTCGCTACGAGAATCAACCCCGGAATCTCGAAATGTAATCTCTCAACCATTTTCTGGTTTACCCTATGTAAGTTGACCCGACTCTACGGAGTATATGCTTCCTACATACTAATGAAGAAAGGCGGCTTTATTCACCTCGGTCTGGAAGGATATTACGCCCTCAACTTTTCTACCCTCACAGGCTCCCAGCACATCCTCGCTCAGCTCTGGAAAGAATACTCCTTGTCTGACTCGCGCTATCTCACCAAACATGCTTTCGTCATGTGCATGGAGACGATAACCGCGTTCGCCTGGGGTCCGTTGTCCTTTGTGCTTGCAGTCTGGATTGCAACCGAGAACCCCTTCCGGCACCCACTCCAGTTGATCATCTCGCTCGGACAGCTCTACGGCAACATTTTGTATCTCGGGACATGTGCCTTTGATTTGCTTGTGTATGGCATTGAATATTCGCGGCCAGAGGGGTATTACTTCTATGGGTATTTTGTGTTCTTGAACGCGATTTGGATTTTTGTTCCGATCGGTATGTTTCCAGACAACACCAGGAGGAAGACCGCATGGCTAATGTGTATAGGACTCATGTATGAAAGCATTAGCGCAATTGGAAAGGCTTTTGCGGACGTGAAGAAGTTGAAGGCGGGAGCGAATGGCGCTGCGAAGAAGAGGTCTTGATACGCTCTTCAACTTGCGGTATGCATGATGTTGGGATTCAGTGACATCGCAATGATGAGCTAGGAAACTTGTTCATTACAGCAGGGAAGATTGGGTCATCGCGGATAAGAGTATGTTGACAATTGACATCCGCAGACTGCATCAACGTCGAAGCGTGCGCATCATTTAAATATGCTCTCTGGATTGCCTACATAAAATTAACATAATTTGTATTATAGCCCTTCCTTCCACGTAACGACCCACAGAGCATCGACGAGACCGAAATTAGAAGTGGCCCTAGCTCCCAGGGAACAACCGGGCAGAAGGGGTTCCATGGCTCAATTATAAGCCAAGCTGGGAGCTACCCCGGTTCATGAAAGGCTAGGTACAGTAATCCTGATAGGTGGGAGCTGCTCCCAAAAAATGCTATATCTTATAGAGGCGGAACCAAATGTCGTCATATGGCCGTCAGGAACAGGTCACTTGAATACCTTCAATCTCTCCCTCACAAATCCAACATCATATCTAACTCCATTAATTCTTCAAATCTGCATGATCGCAATCCGACCTCGAGTCTAAGAATGTCCGATCCAGGTGACACCTGTGTCACTTTCCATCAATACGGCCAGAAATGTTCGGCCCTGGCCCCATGTCGTAATTGCAGGAAACGCGTGGAATCATCATCCAGCTCAGAGCATGGAACACCTGCTACCGACAAGGGGTCCAGTGGATCCGATTACTACCGCAATTTGCTCAATGACCTGTTTAGGTTGATACAATCGATCGAAACCGCAGAGGTCCTGCCGTTGATAGAGATGATCCGCAACAACGCCACGTTTTCGGACGTTCGCTGCTACATCGACGAAGCTCTGGCTGGAAAGCTGGCTCAAGACAAGGCCACACGCGCCTCTTCTATACTCTCACAACTTGAGGACGGATATGAAATGGAGAGCGACGCCCCGCGCTTTCGGCCCAAGGTGATGGATGTCCATTATCTATGTGATTTTGCGCCTGTCAAAGTGCCTGCGAAGCCGTGGACAACTGTGACAGATGATGATGCTCTGGTCTCGCATCTGGTCTCCTTATACTTCACCTGGGACTACCCATTCTATGCATTTGTTGATCGCGAAATCTTGATCAAACATATGGCACTGGGCGAAGTTCAATCGGATTTCTGCAGCCCGTTCCTTGTCAATGCTCTACTCGCCAACGCTTGTGTACGTCCTCGGCCCGGTGGCAGCAGGGGCTTCATCACTAACTGGTGCTAGCACTATTCGCAATATTCCGAGGCTTATTCGGTGCCAGGCGACGTCAAAACAAAGGGTACCGACTTCCTAGCGGAAGCAGAAAAGCATCTGCAGGGCAACCAGTTCGAGAAAGGAGTTGTAGTTAGGCTGGCCTCGCTTCAAGCCACGCTGCTCTTGTACGAAAGGTCAGCATAATCTGAGATCGAGGCCCTAGAATATGTTACTGATGGGTATTAATGTCCAGATATTCAATGGTAGGCGATGATGACAACGGCTATCTTATGCTTAACTGCGCCCTTGAGATGGCAGAGGCGCTGGGCATAATAAACAACAAACATTTGAGACTCAATCCGTCACACATGTCCCAGGATATGATATCGTCTGTTCAACGGACCGCATGGGGGCTGTTCCAGATTGACACGTGGGTACTTTAAATATTACCCTTACTAGTGGCATTGAATCTGAGGCTGTACTAGGATTGTTCACGCAAATTTCCTCCGACCAAGCCGTGTCATGGACGTGACTATCGATCGCATTGATCGTGACGAGTCCGACTTCACGGATCTCTGGGTTCCATATCCTTTGGACAGACTTCCACGACCGTCGTGGCTAAGCCAGTGCTTTGATGAAGCCTGTGGGCTGTCTTACATTGCAAGAGACATCTCTCGTACACTGATTCCCAACTCGGAGACAGATGTCAATGTCCGGAGAAACAAACAAGACCTTCACAACAAGCTCCGCCAGTGGGAATCTAACCTGCCTGCCACTTTTGCCCTCAGCGAAAAGCCCCCACCGCACATCATTCTGTTGAGGTTCGCATACATTGCTCAGAAATTATCCTCTTTGTCAATTGTGCTAAGAAGCTATTTACCAGGATGCGGTACCACGCGCTGTTAATAAACCTCTATTGCGATTGGTTTGGCGGCAAGCCACCGTTCAACTTCAAGGAGACATCGACACGAATTGCAGAGGCTGGCGCCCTGGAAACAGCGTTATACTCTGCGCGACAAATATGTACCCTTACTCGACTACACAAACAAGAGTATGGAATGGATCGAGCCCACCAGTTCGCAATGTACGCGGTTCTTCTGGCCCTGTTTGCCTTTCTCGAACAGCAGTCATTTAACGTCCTCGATCACGACTTCCTATTCCTCACCAGCGCCTTCTCGATTATCGCCAGACGCTCTCAAGTCGGCATGAACCTTTTCCACATCTTCCGCCACTCAGTCCGATCTCGCCTTGAATCGGGTCGATCAGCAAGCTCCATGCCAATGCCGAAGGAAATACATGAGCTTTTTGGGACCGAATTAGTCAAAACGCCGGATCGATGGACGCATTATGCGGAAGGACTCCAGAAGTTAGCCGATGACGGCGAATATTTCGGGACCGTCAATGAGACTGGGAAGCCATACGCGGCCGTTGGTATTGGGGATATGCTTCGCAAGTATGAGAGTTTGACCCTTGGGAAGAGCGATGACTTTCAACACCGGGATGAATCGAGTAACTTTGGATTTTCACCGGCATGATGGTCCAGTCACGTCCCTGACGATACCATCCAGCGTCTTCAACGCTGTCTAAGATTCACCAGCACAGAGGCTGGTAGAAAGCCAGGTGACACACCAAAACCAGGCTGATCTCACCGTTTTATTAACGAACCTTACACCGAGGCCATTCTTGCCACCGCGAAGCCCAGCAAACCCACCGGCTGGACCCGGAAAATGCCTTGATTTACGACCGATATGAAAGATTTACCTATATTAATATGTACAATATTTGCTTGAGCGATGTTAGGGGGTGTTGTATGATGCAGTAATCGACGAGAAACCTCGTGCTAACAAGGACGGACCATGCTGGAAACTTCATGATCTTGGTGGTTGAACAAGACAACAGAAAAGCTATAAAGACCCTCTTAACTCATCAACCACTCAATCATCCTAATCACTTCACAACTCCAAGAACAACTCTCCTCCACCCCCTACTACGAAATGAAGCTCAGCATGCCCTCTATTGCTATAGTAGCTGCGTTTGCCTCTCTTATAAACTACAACTCGAAGTATAGACACTGTTCCTCCGTCCTCCTACCCATTGATGAGTAAATGGAATTATTCATGGCACAATGACGCAAATGTCATACGAAGGATTGTGTCAGTTATACAGGGGATTCTAGAGGCATTAGACTAGTACAGGACAGGCTGATTGGCTGGGTACAGGGTTATTTCCATTTCTTTGTCTCTTACCGTAGGTCAAGGCTGGCGATGTCTTTTTCTCACCTTGATTCTCTCAACCACGTTCAAAATGACTTCCATTGACGAGCAAAAGGAGCTCGTTAGACACCTTTGCCAGAAGTATCGAAAGCACCCATGGATGCCCGTTGCTCAGCTCCAGAAAGCCACCTCTCTCGATGTCCCAGTCCGCGGAAGAGTCTGGATCGCCAAAAGCGCCTTCCCAGCGCCCACCAACCCCGCCATCAGAAACGTCCTGTACGAGGTCATCGACCGTCTGAAGAAGGACTACCATCGAATTACTCCGGCCGAAGAAACTCCTGTTGTTGACGTGGGCGTGGAATTCGTTGGGCCCCGCTCTCAGCGCCCAGTGGACGACGCAAACATTGGAACGGAAGAAGCAAAGCTGCGTTGCTTACTGCAGGACTGCGACAGCGATGCCACCATACTCTACGCTCATGGTGGTGGTCTCTAGTACGGTGTTCGATCTTTGCCCCAACCCATACGAAACAGCTAACAGTCTCAGCTTCAGCAGCCCGGCCCAGTATCGCGCCTCATCCACTCGCCTGGCAAGACTGACCGGCCTCCGCGTCGCCTCTATCGCATACCGTCTCGCACCAACCCATACATTCCCCGCCCCCATTCTCGACCTGTTACTCGCATATGCAAGTTTGCTTCACCCCCCGGCTGGCGCCGCATACCCCGCTGTCCCAGCGAATAAAATCGTCTTGGCCGGGAACAGCGCCGGGGCAAATCTGGCTCTTGGTCTCGTGAAGGTTCTCCTGGAGGTGCAGAGGCTCCCCGCCTCGGCAGCAACGTTTGATTTCCACGGACGCCCCATCACTCTGCCCCTCCCTGCCGGGGTGGCGATAGTAAGCGGTTGGTGTGACCAGTGTGACTGCCTCCCTTCCTGGCCTCCCTTCCTGGCACAGCAAGGGCGAGACCGATATCCTGGGCGTGCTCCAGCCTGCATGTATGCCCGGGCATCCCACCGATGACATATGGCCTGCGAGTCCCCCGCGAGAGGTCCCGTACTGCAGGGCCGCAACGCTCGACCATGAACTTGTCAGTCCTGCGGCTGTAGAAGACTGGACTGGGGCGCCGCCTATGTGGTTTGCGTGTGGCTGCGAGGAGCGCGGGATTGATGGGAACCGCGTGGTGGCGAGCCAGGCGGCCAAGGCCGGTGTCGAGGTGACCTGGAATGAGTATGAGGGGATGCCGCACGAGTTCATGATCTTTCTTGATGCGCTGCCTCAATCAGCGCACCTTCTTCAATTGTGGGCCGAGGCCTGTCGGGCCTTTACGGAGGGTAAACCTGAGGAGTCGAGCGCTGTTCGGTGGTTGATGCCGGGTTGCCAAAGAGTAGAATTGGGGAGTCCGGCTGATATTGCTCCGATCTCGTTCAAGGAGGTGAGGCGGAAGATGGCGGAATACAATGAGACGAGGTCTGTGTGGGCGGGGGAGCCACAGGCCCATAAGCTGCGAGCTACTTGATATCTCAATACATATCCATGTATCCAGTTATTGCTACCTAAGAAGGCTGTTCAAAGGAGTCTCCCTCCACGGCTCCTCGCACAGTCCCTCCCATCCTTCAAAGCCATAGCCTTTTTCAACCCCCATTCCCAAGCAGTCATCCCATCGATTCCAACCCCGACCTCTTCAGCCCCTTCTTCCCTATCTCTCTGCACGCTGGGGATGCTACCACCCACCAATCTCTCCATCCTGGCCTCCTTGAACGGCCTCACAAGCATCGCAAAGCTCACCCTCGCACACGCCCCCTGATCCCCAGGCGCACACAACACCCGATGCATATTCGACCTCAGTACCCCTGCCGTCCACTCAACCATCGCGTCACCCATATTCACAATTAGACAGCCTGCCTCGGGCCGCACCCATTCCCATTCCCCGTCGGTGCTAAGAACCTGTAGTCCGCCGAGGATGTTCGCCAGGAGCGTGATGCTTCCATAATCAGTGTGTGCCAGGAGACCCGGCTCTTCCTCTTTCTTTTCCCCGTCGGCATCCGGCGTGCCCGGCGCGTACCGGATAAGCCGGATGGTCGTCCCCGATTCACGACGCGTATCATGGAACTGCGTGAATGCGTCGGCCGGGAGATGAAGCTGGCCCGCTAGAGCGTGGAAGATGTACTCGATTACCGTGCGGCCGTGAGATAGGTATTCTTTGAATAGACCCCGCTGCGTAGATAGCGTCGAGGGCATTGGATTTCCCGGCACAGTTGTGCCCATGATGTCGTCTTCGGCGATAGTCCAAAACTCGCAGTTGTCTGGGGTTCCTGAGGCGGTTTTCATGACGCCGGGTGCTTTGTAGCTGGGATCAATACTCCGTGTTAGTGCGAGTAGAGTAGAGAGAAATAGAACGAGAAAGTGGAAAGGAGAGGAATAAGAAAGAAACAAACACACCCGATAAAGCTCCTCGGTGCGTCCTGCGTATACTCCATCTTTTGGGTGGTGGGGAGGTCCATAGTCTTGTTGATTACGGGGAAGATTGCATCGACGAGATGGATCATGGCTTCGCCGATGGGGTGGGTGGCTAGGTCGAGCTGGAAGAAGCCTGATGTGCGGCACGCAGTGAGAAGGGCGTTGGCGGAGGCTGCGTCGCCAGATATGAGACTAGCCAGGGATATCCTGAGCAGATTGGCAGTGGGAAGGGTGTCTGGGAACGATGGAGCTGAGTTGATGAGCTTTGCGGAGGCCATTTTGGGGGTTGTATGTCTGGATGTCTGGTTTGGAGTGGAGGGGAGTGAGTGGGGGGTTCGATCGTGAGCTTATATGCCTTTTCGTGTTACACAGTATCAAGTGACTTGACAGAACAAAGAAAGAACTGGAACTGCGGGGTATCTTTGTGCTTTGATAAGAATAAGAAGGCTACCTATTTTCAGTATTCACTTTGTGGAAAAGTCCTGTCGGATGGAGACGCTGAGCAGGGAGTAGCCAGCAAAAGTGATGCTCTACACGCAGGGCATCGGCAGGGACGCCCTCGCACAAGGGACACCGTGAGATTATACGAGTTTGTATAACCAACAGCGCCGTACAGGGCCTGTGCTCAAGCCAAAAGCTTAGCTCTCCGATGCCCTTGGTAACAATATGTTTTCGGAGCCAGACCCCAGCTATTAAAGCTGAGACTAAGATAGGTAAGCAACTCCATGTATGTTCCTCAGTATGAGTGTCTGTTGGCGCTGCTCAGCCCCCATAAGGCCCTCCATGCACCATTGGAAGGGAATACCGCCTCCATGTCCGTATACCGTCTCTAGTCCATTTTATTGGGTAGGATTTCCTAGACTTTGCAGGAATGTTTCCCTGAGGGGTCGTTGAGGTTTAGGCGCCCTATCAGTGGAAGCTGAGATGGATTTAACAGAAACTACCTTCCAGTACATCAATGCCTAAACCTGGAGTTCTGATGTGAGCTGTGCACAGGTCGATCACCAAGCCCCCGAAGACTTATTCATCTACAGAGCAATGGCCCCTGCAATCCTCACGCAATACTCCATCCTCTCCCAGCCAGAAAATGGAGACTTTCCTTCGCCCACCAAGACGAAGTCCGCCCCCCTCCAGTACTCGCACGTCAACAAGACACAATTCCCACTGATATCCGTTCTAAGCAGAGACGAGCAGTTCTGGTGGATCAACACGGCCCCAATCCTCGTCCGTCTAATGAGCCACTGCGGCTATAGCCCACACGAAAGGAACCACTACATGGCGCTGTACTCGCAACTCGTCCTTCCAGCACTAGGACCCCTGCCAGAGCGACTCACCAACAAATCCTTCTGGCGGAGCTTCATGACAGACGACTTCTCCCCGATTGAATACAGCGTGAACTTCACCTCAACAAGCCGCACCGTTCGGTTCGCCATTGAGCCGATCAGCGCCTGTGCAGGGACGTCAGTCAACCCGTTTAATCAAATCGCTCCAGAGGAGTTCCTGCACTGTATGTCGCCTCTAGTAGCATCGGCATCGGCGTCGGCGCCGGATATGAGAATATATGATCATTTTGCCAATGCTCTTTCTTCTGTGCAGCAGCCTCAGCCGCTCTCGGAAGATGTGACGACAATGCCAAAGCTTCCGTGTTATCTCATACACGCCTCGCAGGCCTTCGTCGGGTTTGATCTAGACCACGGCTGCAGCGATGGTAATCTCGTGCCAAAAGTCTACCTAATACTCTCTGTAAGAGCGGCTGCGGTGGAGGCTCCCTCGCTGGACCTGGTGTCACACGCAATCCAGACGCTTGAGATCCCCGGCGAAGGAATGAATACGGATACGGATATCTTGTGAGTTCTCCGTTGGGTCTTTTATCGAACTGGCCACTCGGGGTCTGACATTGGCTTTTTAGTCCACGGCATCCTTTGGGGCGGACCACCGGTACACAGACATATATCTCATTTGCGTACTAGAAAGATAAAGGGGCGTATATTTCTGTCTATTACAGTCCTCGTATTTTCTAGGTTTCCGGCTTTCTTTTGTTAGATCTGGGGTAGGCGCCGGGAGGCGCGTCTTTCACCCTTATTATTTTTCTATTTCTAGTCCTTGAGCCTGTTTGGGGTTTCTTGCGTTCCTCGCATAAAATATACGTATTTTATGAGCAATCAGCACTGTGCTGGCGTGCTGGCGCGCCCTCCATGTATGAAAAAGGTGCTCTACCTAAAGCAGCTGGTCACGCAGCTATAAACTACGCAGTAAGCAGCCGCTGCCGATGCTCTGCACGTTTGTTTACACGAGCATCAGTTTTGCTTGCTACTACCTGCTCAGCAAGCTGTTCCCAACGTAGCTTATCTTAGGGTTGTACCTAATGCACCCATTATCTCTCGGCATCCGAGTTACCAACTTACCTATTCCTTGACTCACCTATTCTATGGGGAATACAACTATATCTTTTCAACCTTCAAGCCGTACATTGGTATATACCCCTGACCTAGCCTAGGGTCATTGATGCCTGTCGAGTCTACGAACTATAGCCTTGGTCTCCGGAAGCCGAGAGCATACCTAAATTCAGGCCGTTGCTTGGAATACGAACCGAGCTGGGGACTGTGAAACATCCGGGGAATTATTAATACACTTCGCCCAGCTCTCAGCAATTCCTATTCAGAGAATGTTTGTTACGTACTATTCCTGTAACACGCTGATTCGTCGATGCAGATGCAGAATGTCGTCGACTTAGGGTTGACGTCACCCTGATCCAGCGACGACACCGGCATTTGATAAGCCATTTCCTAGCACTTGCTCGCACTTATTCTTCTTCAAAGCCTGATCAACGTCAATCCAACCAAGCGCAATCATGTTCGGAAGCAGCAACAACACCTTCAACCCCAACACCGACATCCCAGATCTTTCTGGAAAGGTAGGCAGCCCCAGCATACAGCATTTCAATCAATACCCCCCGCTGAAGAACGACCCAGGTATACATCGTCACAGGAGGAAGCGCCGGGATCGGCTTCGGCATCTGCGCACACATCCTGCAGCACAACCCAGCAGCGCTCTACCTCCTCGGCAAAAAAGAAGAGCACATCCAAGAAGCCACAGACGGGCTCAAGAAGTACGGCGACATATCCAAAGTGCACTCTCTCCAAATCGAGCTCGAAGACCTGCATCAAACCGACCAGGTCGCACAAGACCTGGCCTCAAAGCTGCCCCGACTCGACGGCCTCATCTGCAACGCAGGCCTCGGCGTGGGGGTCTTCAACCTCACCAAGAAAGACGGCATCGACAGCCACATGCAAGTCAACCACATTGCGCAATTCCACTTATCGCGCGTGCTGCTCCCGCTGCTGCAGAAGACGCCGCACTCGCGGCTTGTGCTGCAGTCGTCTGAACTACACCGCACGGCAATGAGCGACGTCCGGTTCGACTCGCTCGCCGAGCTGAATGAGGACATTGGACCGACGAGGCTGTATAACCGCACTAAGCTCGCGCAGGTGCTGTATGTGCGGGCGCTGGCGGAGCGCAAGGGAAAGGCGCAGCTTGGATTCGAGCCTGGGGGGAAGAGTGGGCCTTGGATTAACGCGACTCATCCTGGTGGTGTGAGAACTGATCAGCAGAAGCAGGCGGAGGATGCGTACGGTGCTGTTGGCACCGTTGGCGTTGCGCTCGTTAGGCCGTTTATGAAGGATCCTGTTGATCAGGGCTGCAGGTCTGCGCTTTTTGCTGCCACGGGTGAGGATGTCGTTAAGGATGCTATTCAGGGGCAATATGTAAGTCTACCCTAACTATCTATCTAAATACTTGGGTATCTAAGGGCCATGTATTGATTGGGAAATACAGATTATACCTGACCGCAAACCCACCAGTCCGTCCAGCGAAGCCCAGAATCACGATCTCCAGGAAAATCTGTGGAGGTTGACTGAGCAAATCTTGGTCGATAAATTGGGCTCGGTGCCTTACGAGACGCAATACATCTAGTCTAATCAATTGTGCATGTTTTGCTTAGGCATGTTAACGATATGCCATGTACCTACCGGGCCAAAGTAGCGGGGTTGAGGGGGTATAACCTCGATTTAGGAATTATTTACATCTCAGATATGTCTCGTCTTGAAGGAACAATCTATGAATACCGAATGTTATCCTGAGCTCCCAAAGACGCGCTGGTTGATGCAACATCTACATTTCCTTAAGACCCATGGGAAGATAGTCATTCCTTCCTGCTATCAACCGTGATATCTATCATCAAAGAGCACAGTCTCCCTACTTAATTATTTCAGAAATACCGCGGAGCATGGGTAAGGACTATGTAAACTCTCTTAAGTGTGCAAATGGCTACACGAGTAGACGGGAAAGTTTAACATGTACGTAGAATCGGTGATTTCTCAATGCCTGCAGTCTAGCCACGTAGTTCTACATGCGCTGATTGGGAGTCTTCGGGATGGCTCTGCTCCATCATATACATACCTCCTCTCTAGGTACCTAGTCGTCGAGGAAGGGCTATTACTCTGTATTCGACGCTGGCTTGGCTGCAGAGGACTGTCCTTATCTGGGGCCGTGGACAAGAAAGTGGAGTTTGACTTCCAAGTTAAAATAACATACAATAAAGCAGGGGGCTTATCTCCAGGCAATCTAAATTATCATGAGTTAGAAACGCCGTCCTCCTCCGTGACTTGACGCTCATTACTGGACGAACCACCCGGACATCTAGAGCTTATAATATAGGTGCCACGCATGTCTCTTAACAGTCCGCTAGCACAATTCTTGTATACCTTCCGATTTCTCGTGCCAATGTAATTCGTGTCGAGAAATTCCCATGTACTTCGTAAAGTTCCCATAATGTGTCTGGGAATTGGTGTGGTAGTAGACGTCGTGCCAAAGAGGCATTGCGTTTGACATGGACTAGTAGGTTCTCTCCCTCTAGATTGATAATTTTGAAATATCCGTCTGATTTTCTAGTATCCAAGTGTTTCATATTGCCACCATACCATTCTGACCTTCGGTACGGTCCCATTCCATCATCCTCGTGCTGTGTCCTGTCAAACTGTGCATATGCAGCGTCTTGTGTCGTAACCGCAAAGGCTGGTAACGGAAAATCGTGCTCGTCCCTACTCAAGGGAATTGCTGGCCATGTTCGGTCACCGGGTGAAGGGGACTGACACGGCCATGCAAGGTTAGTTTTGCCACATGCACAGGTATGTATAGTAGTTTGCTCCCAGGATTATTGGCCTCCTTGAAAAGCCGTGCATGGATTTAGGAAACCTTTCTTAATATTACCGCTCGCTGGCAACTGCATATTGGTTGCGACTAGTACCATAGCTGCAGTGGTCGAGAAACATGAGTGAAGTACAGTGAATAGTCCTTTTCAAATATCGCTCTCTCCACTTTCTCCCTCGGATATTGTTGAAGCATTTCGTCGATGGTCATCTGGTCCTCATGCCCCTTGGTTGTCTGCTTCGATTCAGACATTATTATGAATAGTCGGGAGAAATTGTTCGCGGATATGTTGTTATTATTGGAAATCTTCGTGCGATGAAACCAAGCACAAATCCTAAACTATGGATCAGTAGAGAGAAACCTCAGCAACGGCTATCGGGATAAGGGATTTCCCACGGTAGGTAGGGATAGTGATAAAGTAAATGCAAGGCCCATAAAAGACCGCTTCTGAATCCAGGCAGACACGAAAAAACAGTAGATAGTGTGCGTAATCCTCAGCACACGATCTTGAGAGATGAAAATGGTCGATTTTGTACTGGGCATCATTGTGTAACTCCCTTGACTCGGACCACCTGTTCCTGGAGGTCGCTGGAACGCCCCGGGCCAAGCTTCATCGATTCGGTTCAATTCCATAACGCTCTGGCTCCTGTTAATAAGCGCCAGGTACTTGTGATGAAAGGATAAGTCCTTTCGGCGTGTCTTATAGGAAACAGCAGGCCTTCGACAAAAGCCCATAACAGATTTAATCGGACCCCATGGTAGCATGTAAGTCCAAATATACGCTTGGTCTTGTCGTTCTAAGCTTTAAGGTATCCGCCTAGGGTGCTGGAAATACCAGGGAACGTGCGGCCAGTATCCCCTGTTGCAAGTGCGTCGTCCCTCGCCGTCTGTCTATCTTCGATAGCTTCTAGCTTGGTCAGCAGCTGTGCATGTTGGCCTGGATCCTCCTCTTCGGCCCTCGAGAGCAAATGCAAGTCGCCAGTCAGTTCCAGATGCTTCAAGAACCTCAATAACTGTTCTAGTATCGCATAGACGCGAGGTCGAAACACCGATATGACGAGAGGCACTCACAGGCGACGCGGAACAGAACGAGAGGGCAAAACATCGAGGATAGCCTGGTTCTGGGTCAGTACCCGACTTTTATTCGCAACAGATCCGTTGGTACTTACATCAAGAAGGGCAGCTTCAGCAGTAGCTGCAGCTTGCTCTTGTAGGGCACTGAAGTATCGTTCAAGAAGGATGTGTCTCGGCACAACCCGGAAATTCCCAACTTCCAGTATGTCTGGAAGCCTTTGGCTATCAAAAACCACTCGACGTTCACCTTCTGAGTCTCCATGAAGGGATTCATGGTACTTGTTGACTAAATGTGCGGGATCTTCACAGGTCAACCAGATTTGGTTATGTGCTAGTGATACGCTTAGCAAAGAGCGAATGACAGCAGGATCAGGGCACACTCACGTCGGGGGAATGCAGGGGACCAGAAAGGGCACGATGTTTTGATTATCTAGTCCATGGTCAGAAAACACGAGGAACGCTGTCGGAATCACGTCGCTACGCCAAAACAGGGGCTGACAGTAATTACCCGTTGTGAAGGTGCAAAAAACTATGGTCCTTGCCTCGCACCTCTGAGAACTCGGAAAATCGTCTCACAAGACGATATCAAGGGTAACCGTAAAGAACTTGGAGGAGAATGGATAGGAAATAAGAAGGAAAGGGGTGTGTAACCGAGCACGCTGGCGCCGATCTGGGATCTTGCAACAGTTCTCTCTGCGCCTCCCTGACCATCGCAAATATGCCGTTTCCGCCGAATGTCTGGTTTTAGATCTCCCCTAAGTAGCTCTGGAAGTCTCCGTTAGTTGCCAGCCATCCCTGAGCAGTCGCATAATTAGGGCCGAGACCGCTAGATCCAGCGGGAGGTCATCCAGACTTCGGTATGCTCGCCAGGCGAAGTAGGATGATGAGGGAGATGGGACGTAGGAGGGATCTGGGGGGTTGAAAGGTATTTATCTCTAACGAGATAAGTCCCATGAGTCAGACATCTATGTCAAGTGAAGTGGTTATGGGAATGATGTTTGTCACAGTGACATATACTGTGAATGTTAGCCCTAAGAGATAGTAACATGGATACCCGAACCCAAAAAATGCAAAGAGGGAAGCAAGCAAACAATTCTGAGTATGATGCTCTATTTTATTGAATTTAACTAAAGTGCAGGTCGCAGCTTATGCCTGTCTAGACAGGCCTTGTCTTATTGTATTCCGCCATCTTCTGCCTCACCTTTTTGAATGGGATCGGAGCAAGACCAACCGGACTCAATTCTACTCTTCGGCAATCCGGCATCAGCGAGGGACATAACTGGGAGGCAGTGCAGATGTTGCATGACGCTACAAAATGATTGATATTGACCCAAGAGCCAAGAACCAATAAAGACAAAGTGATCTACAAGAGATATAGAGACTAATCCCAATGAAGAATAAAGCTTCTTTTGATCTTCTCCAACTGTCCGACTGCTAACTTCATCCCCCCTCCTCCCTGCTGTGTGACACGAAAATGCAAAAGACAAAGGCCATCCGTATAGGCTCGACGAAAGTCCGCTCGGGGTGCACAGTCTGCAAGTATGTCGTCTCTTTCCTCGATGGTTCTCGGCTGATGATATTAGATCTCGCAGGATAAAATGCGACGAGGGGAAGCCTTTCTGTCGAAACTGCTTTCGCTCTAAGCGAAACTGCGCCTATGCCGACCCCTCCCAGAATGTGAAATCCAATCTGCGAATTGTGGTCTACACGCCTCGTGCGAGTTTCGCCACTACCGGTGCTGAGAAGCATTCGCTTGATTTCTTTTTGGCTGAAATGCGGACCCGGTTTCCTACGCATTTTACGCATCCCGTCCTTCAGGCTGCCCATCGGGAGGATATCCTCGCGCATACTGTTATCGCCCTAGGTGCGATGCAGCAGGTTTATGAGTTTGATGATTGTTCGGCGATTGGAACGTGGAGTCCCATGTCGCAGTTTGCGATGCAGCACTATGGCAAGGCGTTGCGGTTGCTTCAGGATCGAGTTATTCTGACATCGCGAGGGAAAGCGTCAACGTCGCCTGATTTGATCCTGATTTCTTGCATATTCTTTGCCTGTTTTGAGTGTCTCCGAGGGTCTTCGCAGGCGGCAATCGTTCATATGCAATCCGGGCTGAATTTGCTCCGGGAGTATGAAAATGAGCCGAGGACGGGGACACTCGTTCCGAAACGAACAATGAGATCTTTGTTTACACGATTGGATAATCAGATTATAGAAATGCGCGGGAGCAGCTTGAGTATGACCTCGCCACCGGAAATGTTTCTGGTTGTTGCGCGCAATCCTTCGCCGGAGGACGATGTGCATGATGCGTTGAATAGTCTTTGGAATCATATATTGCATGGGATGCTGGACTCAGCAAGGGCTCTCGCGAAAGGCGAGGCACCGGGGCCTGCTATAACGACACCACAGAATGACGTGAAGATGAATATGAAGGCGCTTCATGATGCCTTTGTTCGTGATCCGTTTACTTCGACTTCAACGTCTGATAAGGATTATGGTGACGACTCGGACATCCTCCGCATTTGGTTTCTCCTCTCGCCGATGCTTTTGACAGCGCATACTTGGGATCCGGCTGATGCATGGGGTCCGCATAATGATAACTTTGCGCGCATCGTCGCTCTTGCTGATGGATACCTTCGGCGAACCTGGAGGTATGTCCCTCTGTTCCAAGGAATGCAACAAGTCTGACGGAAATAGAAACAATCCTTCTCGAAAACGCACATTCAGCATTTCCCTCGGCATCGTACCACCTCTTGTCCTGACAGCAACACGGTCTCGCGATCCGATCGTCCAGCGACAAGCGCTCTACTTGCTGTCAATCTGCAACCGGCGAGAAGGAATCTGGGATTCAAAACTTGCTGTGCAATTCGCTAGCAAGACAATAGAGCTCGACAAGTCTGTCCGTGATCAACCTAGTGAAGACCAGGCGGCAGCAAGGCTGAAGAATCGTGCGGCCACGTTTGATGATATATGTGTGGATGATGCGGATTCACCACAGCCTTAGGTATTCGTATCTTCAAAGACTGCTAACACGGCGGGCGTTTCTTTTTCAGACACATAGGCATGTATATACCGCAAACGAACCCAGATGTATATCGGCGAGCTAGACTTTGTTTCCCTTGGGACGTCAATTGATGGACCCTATTCATCGCTGGATCTCTGCCCCTAGCACCCTGCCCTGACATGCTAATTTGCAGGTAATTTGAGCTGGCAAACAAAAGTACCAACTGGGAAAGGCGATGCTGCACCAGGGATTCAAGGTTAGTACCTAATGCCAGGTGCGTTTGACAACTCATCATCTCTTCCCCCCACCTCGCTCACCAACGTGCTTTCCTTCTCTTATTATCAGGTCAAAAGCTCCAGCTATTAATTTCTACGATGCCGATGAAGCGGCGCCTTCCCCGCCCCAAAGATTTCACCCCCGGCTGGGTTTGCCCGCTGCCACTCGAATACAAAGCCGCCGAAAATGCTCTCGATGAGGTGTACGAGGAGGTTGAATACCTGACGGGTCGCATTCATCACCACAACATCGTCATTACCGTTTTGCCCGCTGGCCACCAACTCCGCCACCGCCGTTACCGCACGAATGCTTTACAGCTACCCCTCCTTAAAGGCTACGCTTCTTGTTGGAATCGCCGGGGTGCCCCAACTGATAAAATGGACATTCGACTCGGCGATGCTGTTGTCGGTCAGCCGGAGAGAGGATATGGTGGAGTTGTCCAGTACGTACTCTACCTGTGTCTGGCTATATGGAGAGTTCGAGACTGACGAAACCAGGCCAAAGTGTATAAAGAACTCTATCAAGCACTCGAATGTGGTGCAGACCGAATCTGGGTCTTCAACATGGCGGATATCAAGCCAATGGAGCTGCCTCTTGCATTTGCGATGGACATCGCCTGGGACGCATCCAAGTTTGGATTTGAAACGATTCCAGACTATCTGAAAGCCTTTTGCTCGCGGGAGTTTGGCTCTGAGCGTCTGGGCAAAGAAATCGCTTCCATTCTGCTGGAGCATAGTCGACTTATCGGCCGCCGCAAATACGAGTCAATCAGACTAGAAACATATTCATTCTTCAACTACGATGAGCTCGAGCGTGTTGTCCAAGAGTGGGAAGAGCTGGTGTCTTAAGTCTTTAAAGTACGCGATGTACTGCCTCTCAAATCCTATGCTACTTAATTCTATCTTATATAGTATCCCATCTAAGCTAGCCTTCTCCACCACCACATTATTCTATGATAATTAATAAACCGGTAATATGCTATCCAACAGCGTAACACCGCAAACGCAACCCCCCAACAGATTCTCGCAGACTCTGGAGCGGACGCTGATCTCATTGACGAATACAACAGTATGCTCGATGGTAAATGGGACGGGATCCTCGACCAGCCAAAACTCGATGACTGGCAGCGCAAAACATGGATATCACCAACCCGCGATATCATCCAGAATCTCTCGTTTGTGCAGCCGCGCCAGGACTTCGTGTACGCACTGGGCAATCTTGGAATCTATGGAGAGGGTTCACAGAGTGCGAATCGGCAATCGGTCTGGTGTGAGTCGTGCGATCCGTCGATGCCAACTGAGGGCTCGTGGGTGGCGACTCTACCAGTTATGGATCCTTATGGGCCGGAGTATCTCACTGTTGAGTTGTTTCATCGAGGCGACCATCGCAAGTCTATCCAGTTTAGGCTCGAAATTCCGTATGACTGGATCAAGATCTCGCCTAGCGAAGGTCGCCCGACGCGGAATAATTCAGATCAGCAACTGGAGGTGTCGATTGACTGGGCCAGGGTATCGAGTGACTTCAACGAGACTGTACCGATTGGCGTACACTACGACACCCTGCCGAGATACGGCAACTTCCTCATTCCCGTGCAGAATAAACCAGACCTACCTGCAGTCTTCCACGGTTTCCCCGAAACAGCGGGCTTCATTTCCATCGAAGCAGCGCACTTTCAGCGCGCGACTAATGCAACAGGCTTAGACATAGATACTAATATAATCTACTTTAAGACCCAGCCCTACCTCGGCACGCGCACGAACTCCGGCGCCGTCGCTAATGAACTCCGTCAAAAGGATTATTCTGCCATTAGTGACATTGAGTTTGATATCACGTATAGCGCGCTTGCTGGCGGTGACAGACAGGCGGCGTTGAAGGCTGCCGCTACTGATCTGGCCACGGGGTCTAATATCGCCTCGATCGATTTGATCAACGAGCTTGAAGGAGATGCAGAAGAGGAGGCGGCCAAGGCTGCAGCTGGAGAAATCGTCATCTCCGGTTTCCCGAGCCTGCTGCCTCATATCACCTCTCGCGGCACTACGGCGATCAAGGGTGTGGAACTGTTCCTCAAGTCCAGAGCTGGTATCCCGGAGAGTCTCACTGCTACGGTGGAAGGGAAGGAGCTGGGCACGAAGGATTCGCTTGGTGATTTTATTGTCCTCTCTTCGGAGGACTCGCTTGACATTGCCGAGACATGGACGGTTAAGCTCGAAGAGGGCGGAAATTCATGGAAGGGCAACCTCGACGAAGCGTGGCTGCTCATAAGTTACACGGTCTCCGGGCTGGTCGAAGGCTGAGCTATCATAGTTGGTAACTCTGTCTGCTGTACGTAAGTTGTTTCAAATTAGATTACGCATTCGTGGCAAGAATGTTCTACCAGTTGTACTTTTGCACAAATTGAGAATCTACCCCTCTATGATTAGAGACACGGTCCATATGTCCTTAGGCAAGGATAGCAGCAACCACCGCAAATACACCGAGAACAATCGAATCTCGAACCGAAGCAGAAGCCGCTCCACCCTCAAACGGTACAGCACTCGTTGGCGAGGCCGTGTTGGACGGTAGAGGAAGAAGACTGCTACTGGCACTAGGAGACGGTACGACTCCTCCGACCGTGGAATTCCCATCCCCATCTAGCCTAGCACTAACCTGCGCCCACAACCTGCAGACCGAGAAATCAATCGTGCCAGCGGTGCTCTTGTTCCCAAAGACCATCCCCGGTGTATTCGCGCCAGATGCCGTGATGCTGAATTCGGGCCACGCAATCGCCTCCATGGACGGGCTCCCGGTCTCCGCCATCGCAGCCCACAGGCTAATCATCTCTTCGCTCAGAGCACGTTCAGCGTCCGTGCTTTGGCACGTATAGTTCACTCCTTCACTCCTGTAGTCGAAATCCAGATTCGCAAAGACAAACGGGATCTCAGCTGTATGCGCGGCGCCTAGGAAGGACAGGTCATCGGCAATGGGGACCAGATTATCCATCCACGCGCAGGTATTATTGTGCGTGAACTCATAGACCCAGCCCTGATTCGCGCCATTACCATTCTGCGCTATCGCAACTGCGCTCCGGTACGTCGGACACTTATAGTGCACGTCGGTAAGGATATGCGCGATGGCTTCGAAGACGCCAGATCCGGCTGTCAGCCCGGCCTCTGCGACGGCAACTTCGTATGCAGCTAATGGGTAGTACTTTGCGATAACCTGTGCGGCGGATCCGAAGTTTGTGTTTAGGAAGGATGTGTAGTTTGCTGCGGTCAGGCTGGCGATTGTCGCCGGGGAGTTGTATGCGGAGATTGCGTCGAGGGTTCCTTCTTGTTGGTCTGGCGATTTCGCAGATTAGCACTGCTGCCTCACTCTGATTTGATCCGACACGGAAAATTGTCTGGAGCTATACTTACTAAACCCAAAAACCGCCGGAACCTGAGATCCACGATCGAGAGGATTCTCCTTGATAACCGTGCCATCGACAATCGGCCAGTATTTTGGCGTCTGGCTGTTCTCGACGCGAATATCATACTCGTCCTCTGCACCCGTATAGGGATCGGAACTATATGCCTTTTGGATATCGCTGGCTGATGCGGATTGCAGGCATGATTTCTGCAGGACCATCAGATCAGTATACTGGGACGAACTCAACCGGTAGGGTACTAAACAACTACTTACGTCGTCGGGACTGCATCCGAGTGTGTTTGCAAACGATGCACCGAGCTTTTGAGCAGCAGAGGTGGCAGTCAATTGTGGCAGCGCAATCGACTCGATAATGGCGCCCTTGAAGAGTGATGGAGCCTGCGCGAGAGTCGCGATGGCGTAGAGGTCTGTGGCGCCGGCTGATTGGCCGAAGGCGAGAACTTTCTCCTATATAAACAACCCTTGTCAGCCAACCTTGGAACCCCTTTCAAAACCCCATCCATACATACCGGATCCCCACCAAAAGCATCAATATTTTGCTTTACCCACTCAAACCCCAAGATAAGATCCTGGATCCCCTGGTTCCCCTGAATCCCCGCACTGTCCAGCGCCAGGAACCCGAGCGCGCCGAGCCGGTAATTCAGGGCTACGACGACGGCGCCGTGGTCTGCGAGATTGCACCCGTCGTAGAGAGGGTAACTCGTGCCGCCCTCGGTGTCTGATCCACCGAAGATCCAGACTTCCACGGGGAGGTGCGAGTCTGGGGTTGCGGTCGATGGGGTCCAGATGTCTAGGTAGAGGCTGAATCGGATTGTTAATAATGCGTCCGTCGATACACGTAGCCGTAGCCGTAGCCGTAGTCGTTGGCAGGCTTGCCAAGTTGGGTTTTACATACCAATCTTCAGATTTCTCACCAGGCGGCACAGTCGACGAGCCGAATTGGATACACGCGGGAGCAGAGTTCGTTGCATTGAGTCCTCCAGCGGGATATTGTCCGCCGTACGCCTTAGGACGTTCAAATCGCAGCTCCCCGACCGGCGGCTCTGCGAAGGGGACGCCTTTGTAGAACACTGCATCTTGCCCTCTGCTGCACTTTCCACCATTGATGGTGCCAGCGTCAGTGACTACCGACGGCGACGATGAGGCCAGTGCCGCGCCTGCAAGAGCGGAAAGCGTAGTAGTTGCAGAAATGAGTCTCATCCTTGTTACCTAGTTATTCTTCGGAATGGGCACTGGAAGTTGGGATGCTAGGAAGATAATGAAGAAAGATGCATTCTGGAGTACGCGACTCTGGCCCTTTTATAGAGCGGAAGAGACGAGACAATATTCAGCTCTCTAGTCACTCAACGCTCGCTTCGCTTCTGTATAGTTAACAATCTTATACCGCTTCAGCCCTGGCTATATCCACTTTTCGGCCCCCGGCCCCTGATTATTTGGACTACCGCGCTTCTCTCACTCGCTGGACATCTGAGTTACCTTAAAAAGATGTCGACCCTACGTGACCACTAGTTATACATGGCACTTTCCTATTTAGGAAGTCGGAATTCCGACTTCCGATCACCGAGATTTATGCAGAGTTTTCTGCTATTTCCACGGTTCAAAAGTTATGTCTCTTTTACCTGCTTTATCAGGTTAGATTGCTTATTATTCTTCGTGTATTTAAACCACCGTTTGCAGCTAGATTGACAGAATCAGACCTTTATTATTCGATAATTCAGATATATGAATACTAGCCTAACGCTTACCGAGAAGCTCAATAGTTATGAGCCCGGTCCTTTATCACTTCTTTACTCTTTGAAGCTTTGATACTTTCCTCTTTGAGCTATACAGCTATCTCTACACGCGTTGATCATGCCGTATTTACCTGATTATCACTGTTTCTAGCGTATGCCACGCTACCCACGTCTGCTATTAATATTATGATAGAACGCTATTCTGCCGCGAAGGTCTTAATCATCTTAAAGACTCGAGATAATTAGTAGAACTGGATTAAAGATATAAAGTTAATTGCCTTATTAGGCAAAGTATGGGGATATATTGATCCTAGTAAGCCAGAGGGTGAGCTAGAGGAGATCCCTAAGGAACCAGAGATTCCTGTAGATACTATAACATCTGCAGAGATCAAGATTTTTGAGATTAAGTACAACCAATATCTACGAATTGAACATGGAGTCAACGCGATTAGTAAAGCTATTCACAACTTAATAAGTGCTTCGCTTAAGCACTTCTATATCAATAACCGGGAGTCACCGTGCAAGGTTTTGAAGGCCTTGAAGAAGCAATTCGCTCCCAACGACCAAGAGCTCCAAATGATGGCTATTCAACGCTATTAGCGAGCTAGATTAATACTAATTAAACAGTCAAATCCTGAGGTTTGGCTTACTAAATTCGAAAGTGCTTATTATGGAATGAAGCACCATGATCTTCCTAAAGCGCAGGATATATACGTGATCAGAGACTTCCTAGGTATAGTCATGAAAGTATCAAAGGAATGGATAATAATCAGACAAAACCTATTATATTAGTCAGAATATAAGACCCAAACAATAGCCGATATGATAGCAGCTTATCGAGAATATCTGTCTGATGAGGTGCTTTTTCAAGATACTAAGCTAGATGTTGCTTTTAATGCAACACCAACGCTTCAAGGAACTGGGATCTTGAACCAATCGAACCAATTGACTTCGAATAAGCAACCACGGCCACTACCAACGTGTGTGTGTAGAGATCGATATCTCTATTAGAACTGTGCCTATATCAAGGAGTCGAAATCGAGCAATTTTAATGCAAACCCAGAGATCGAAGCGCGAATTGAGGAGATCTTGAAGGAAGATAGTCCTAGATCAAAGCATCTGAAGAAGGCACTTGAAGGCAGGAAGCAAGCCACTAAGCAACATGCTATGGCAGCTGTACTGGTAGGATTCTCTGCAATAGAGATTTTGCTAAAGGATAGTTTTATCCTAGATTCAGGAGCCACAGTGTACATTTACAACGACAAAGCTAGGTTCAAGGAGCTAAAACAGGGCCCAGGGGGGTGCCTGCGCGCTGGTGATACTACTATACTAATTAAAGGTATTAGAGTAGTAGAAATATTACCAAACTGCAGAGGAACCATGAATATCTTAATATCGCTGCATGAAGTAGCCTACATGCCAGGTTTTTATACTAATATTGTCTCTGCGAGTCGTATAAAGCAGGCAGGCTATATATGGGACTTCGCAGGAGACAGGGTATTGAAATCTGGGCATGAGGTCTGCAGACTAGCAGAGTATTAAGGGCTCTGGATAATGGAGCAGAACAGTAGAAAAGAGGGTTCTAAATCGACTAGTAAGGAAGCTTATGCAGTGAAGCATTTAGCTAAACCCTTGAGATTAGCAGGTAACGCAGATAGGTGGCATAAATAATATGGTTATCTAAATCATGAAGCAATTCAGCACCTACCGGATGCTGTTGAAGGTGTACAAATCGACGATTTCGAACTAATAGAGAACTGTGAGACCTGCAGGTATTCAAACACTCCACGTCAGATATCTCGAAGGCCTGCTAGCCGAGCAACTCGACTATTTGAAAGGGTTCACTTCGACCTTATCGAATTTAACCAGGCATGGAATGGAGACCGTTGGTGTACCCATTTTTATGATAAATTCACCTATATGCACTTTGTGTACACGCATGCAAAGAAAAATAGTTGTGTTGATACCGCGGTGTATCTAATCACCCTAATTGAACGCTAGTTTAGGCAAAAAGTGATGTTCTACAAGTCAGATAATAAACAAACACTTGGAGGAGACTTCCGTACCTTTACCGACCTAGAAGGTATCATTCATGAGATATCTATGGTTGCAATACCCGAGCAAAATGGCCCTGCAGAACGCTCAGGGGGTGTTCTAACCTCTCGTGCAAGGCATATGATAATCAAAGCAAGGTTTCCACTTGATATATAGCCTGTTTCAATGAACGCAGCAGCTTATATGCTGAATCGAATACCAACAAAGACCTTGGATTAGAAAACACCATATGAGAAGGCCACGGGGAAGCGTCCCAACATGGCAAACCTTTTCATATTTGGCTGCAGAGCCTACGTACGAGATTAATCATTGAATCAGCGAAATAAGACGTTGAAGACGAAACCACGAGCGCTAGGGGGCTACCTGGTGGGATATAAGGCATCGAATATATGGCTTATCTGGGTACCTAGCAAGCAACGAATTGAGGCAGCTAGGGATGTCATATTCGATGAATCGAAGCTGTACGATCCGAACCAGCCGCTCTTGGAGGATAAGATATCAGAAACATCACCACTACTGATAGAGACGACTGAGATTAATCGACATGACAAATAGGAGCCGCTAGCCACAGATATCAACAACGTTGACGTTGAACCGGTAATCCCGGAAGAGGTAACCGAGGCTATAGGTAGTCGAAATAAGGATTTAGCACGTGACAATAGTGCGAGATTTGATTCGTTGGATGTCACGGGGAACCTGACTGACCAATCAGAAACGCCATCGGAACCCACCTTACCAACCCAATTGCCTACACCAGAATCAACACCTTCCGCAATGCCAGGTTCATGGGATTTTGATCAAACGGCGCCGCTAGCGACAGAACCAGCGGGCCAAATAGATCTAATAGATCCAGCAGATCAAGCGGATCAGACTAATCAAGGAAATCAAGCGAATTCACCAAGCCATTGGCTGCTTGAATCGCTTGAAGAAGCAACTGCAGAGGCAGATACACCAGATATTGATCGTGATACTACCCCAACACCAGCATCACGCTCAGGGGGTGGAATACAGAGATCTACGCCAGCTCCGCAGCAGAGAATTACACGGGCTACTACTTAGAGACAAAATCGAGAAGGATTAGACTAATCATTGGTTATTGAAGGAAAAAGGGAACGCCGCAGCACATGCAAGGATCCCGAATATGAATACGGCAGCTTCGTACGAGAGGTTGACCTACCAGAAGCATCAGAAATAGCTCTACACGCAGCATTTACTGCAGTTTTAAATAGGCAGATTCATTGATCTGAGCTACCAACACCACCTCGAAATTGGACCGAACTCTTGAAGCACCTACTAAAGGAAGACTTTATCCTTGCTGCTAGCAAAGAGCATGCTGGATTAAAGTAGAAAGAGACCTTTAAGGTGGTAGATATCGATGAAGCTACTAGGTACGAAATTCTACTAGTTATATGGGTATTTACCTACAAATTCGATGAAGATAGCAACTATCTGAAGGCCAAAGCCAGGATCTGTGTACGAGGTGACCTTTAAGCACGTTCTGCAGAGGAGAATCGGGCAGCAACGGCTTCAGCACGGGGTTTCAGAGTTCTAATAGCCCTAGTAGCTGCTTTCAACCTTGATACAGACCAAAAGGATGCAATAAACGCCTTTTTGAACGCCTAGTTGGACGAAGAGATCTATACAAGGTTGCCAGAAGGCTTTAAGCAGGCAGGAAAGGTATAGAAGGTCCTGAAAGCCCTATATGGCCTTCGAAAATTACCTTGACTTTAGTAGAAAGAACTGTCTGCAATGCTTCGAGAATATGGACTTGAGGCTATCCCGGAGGAGGAATGCCTCTTTATTAGTACCAACCTGATCGTTTTATTCTACGTGGACGATATTATTATTGTTAATCAACCTACCGTGGAGGCCCGCGCAGAGGCAACACGATTCAAGATGGCCCTAGAGGCTCGATACAAGCTACAACACCTAGGAGAGGTAGAATGGTTCCTAAACATCCGAATTATTCGAGATCGACCGCGAAGGAAGCTATGGCTTTGCCAAGATGCTTATATAGAGTAAATGGCCGCGAAATTTCACCTAAACAACTTGACTAGATAGCCCGAAACGCCTCTACGTACGATTGAATTGCTTCACAACGATGAGCAAGCTACACCAGGCCAGATTCATGAATTTCAGCAGAAAACCGGTTCTGCTCTATTCCCAACCATTATTACTAGGCTAGATACAGCCCTAGCAGTCAATGGATTAGCGAAATTTGCTAGAAATCCTTCACCAAGCCATATGGAAGTAATTAATCGAGTTATTACGTACCTTTACCACACACGCTACCTAGCACTCGAATTCAGTGCTAGCAAACACGCTGATAAGATCTTTATATATGCAAGTAACACTTCATTTGCTAATAATAAAGATAGAAAAAGCACCGGAGGCTATCTTTACAAGCTATTCGGAGCTCTGATTAAGTAGAAATCAGGCAAGCAGCGTGCAGTCACTACTTCTACTACTAAGGCAGAGTACGTGGCACTCGCAGAGGCTACTAAAGCAACCTATTAGTAGCAGAGAGTCTTTAAATCATTAGAATTTGACCCAGGTCATTCGTACGCGATTTACTACGATAATCGACAAACTATTAATCTGCTTACCAAAGACAACGCTCAACGGAGCAAGCTATGCCATGTTAATATCAATAGATCATAGCTTCGATAGGAGGTCCAGGAAGGAAGACTTCAAGTCAAATAGATCCCTACTAACCAGATGACTGCAGACGGCTTTACAAAGCCTCTACCAGGTCAAAAACACCAAGAATTTATCAGAATACTTAATTTAGTGGATATCAAAGACCTTATTCATGAAGATTGAGTACGTGCAGCGCTCAATTCACCAATTGACCGCTGAGGGGGTGTGTCGACCCTACGTGACCACTAGTTATACATGGCACTTTCCTATTTAGGAAGTCGGAATTCCGACTTCCGATCACCGAGATTTATGCAGAGTTTTCTGCTATTTCCACGGTTCAAAAGTTATGTCTCTTTTACCTGCTTTATCAGGTTAGATTGCTTATTATTCTTCGTGTATTTAAACCACCGTTTGCAGCTAGATTGACAGAATCAGACCTTCATTATTCGATAATTCAGACGTATGAATACTAGCCTAACGCTTACCGAGAAGCTCAATAAAAGACTAGGTCGGCTTATCTGCGATAAATTAGATAAATTAGCAGCGTGCCGTCGTACGTCATTTCTAAGCGAGTGGAACTTTCAGCCTTACACAGCCTCCCATATTCTAACGAAAGCAGGTATAGACCCAACATGCTAAGATAGAAGAAGAAATATCTTAGCTGGGATCGGCGGAAGCTTACTGGGGACACGAGTGGACCAACCGCATGTTCCAAGTTCTCGATAGTATTTTCCGTATGGAGTATCCTTATGGACTTATGGGTTGGGAGTGATTTCCGTAGAAGTCACCAATAGTGACAACCCAATGTACAATTGATCAGTAGTCAAGGTCTCAGACTCCTAGGCTCTCTAGCATGCGCTCAACCTGGGATTGTCCAAGCAAGCCTCGGACAGGCGCCTATAGTCAAGACGGCAACACCTGCCCTACTTGTGTGATTGGGAGGATTGGCTGATTTTCTACTCCGTATGCGCATACTCAGAGGTCAGCTACCTGCTAAATATGTATCGATGTCATTTTCTTGCTTACCGCCATAACTAGTTAAAATGCGTTTGCAGACTAGCGCTGTTTGGCGCTCTGAGGATCCCCTCCTTAACTCTTGGGATATCCGGGGCTGCTCCCAGGAACATCTGAATTTGTGCTGTCTTTCGACTGAGAAAGCCTACCAAAAATCTCTGTATGCTGGCGCAGCGCGATCAACTATAGTAGAGTCCTACTAGGGTAAAAGATAGTAAGTATTAGAAGGAAGAGTAGCCTAACCTATTTATCTCTTTCTTGATAATAGTACTAGGTTTGGGGGTGGGAGTATAGTAGGTAAAGGTAGAGTACGAGGTAGAGAACTAGGTAAGAAGAGGATTATTATTTAGGTTACTTAGCCTTTTACTTAGTTACCTAGTACTTAGTAATCGCCTTAGGCTGCTTAGGGTATGCTTAGGGCGTGCTTAGATCTACTTAGTAAGTAAAAAGCAGCGAGGGGTGAGCACTCAAATAGAAAGGGAAGGCCATCGACCGTCCTAGAAAATCAAGTACGTATGTAGGTCGTTGTCTCGATGAAGCCTAAAAACTCATCCCAACTTCTAACGTCCCGCGGAGTCTAAAAATGCAGTACATACATATATAATCCTTCAAATCACACCCCTTGGGGACTCATTCTAGTTTCATTGCAGTATCTAACCAAAACCCCCCATCACCGATGAAATTACACCCATGTAATACCGAAAGAATAAGCATCTCAGTATTTAATATTAATATAAGTCTATATAGTTACGTGATCTACTCCGTGGTGGCTTGGCTATGGGTCAACATCGTTGCATGAAAATTTATTCAAGCCATTTATACCCCACGTCATATTTTTGCCTTCATAGGCCATCTTTGTGTGGTAGTTTCTGTTCTAGCCGATCTTCCTATCTTTATATACTCTGATGGGGACTGAGAAAATGCATTAACAACATCATATACCCTCTTTGCCAGTAACTCTGCACCTGGTATATCCATAACAGGCATTGAAGTCAGGATCTGCACTTCCCATCTGTCCCCCATCATCACCGACTGAATGGCGACCTGGCCGGTCAGATCCTTCCGCGCCGACATTGACGGATCCGAAACGCTTGCACCATTAAGAAAGAGAGTGGAATCAATGGCATTGCCAGTTGTCAAATGATTGATCATGCAGCCAACTTGCGTATTCACAGGCCATTCTGTACTGTTGCTAACAATATCTGACCAATTGACGAGTGCGTATCGGTATACCTGAACAAATTGATCTCGTAGAGAGTGGCAGAGCTCTTCAACGGTCATTTTAGGGCCCAGTCGAGCCCGAAGAGGGACCATGTTGATACATTGGCCCATAGTATCCCAAATACCGGCCAATGGGATGTCGCGGGTATTTGTTGCTATGCCAACGGTGATGTCGTCTTTAGCGACCAGTTCACTCAGAATAAAACACACTGCTGCGTTTACCAGCACGGGGAAGGTGATGTTGGGTAAGTTGGAAGGGTGCTTTCCCGCAAATGATGCTCTGACCTCAACGGGCTTATCAGTGGGTGCCGACCTGGAGGGAGGAATAGCTGTCACTGATGATCCCTGAAGGTATTTCCGCCAGAAATCAAAAGCTGGCTGTCCAGTTACGTTGTGACAGTAGTAAACATAGTACGAGAAATATGGTGCAGACGCCACGGATGAAACATCTTCGTTGTAAGCCAACGACAGGTCTTTGAATAGAATGGGGAGACAATGTGCATCATACTGCGTGTGGGACAGTCGCACTATCAGGACATGGTTCTTGGTATCCTGCGAAACCAAGGTAAGCTTGACAAGCGGTTTCCCCGAGACAGAGGGTTCGTGCATATCCACGTTGCGGACAGTTTCACAGACAGTGTCCAAGGATTCAGCGGATCTGATATGAACAAAAGTAGCATCCAAACGCTTGTATAATACCTGGTAGAATCGTTCTTGATGCTCAATGAACACTGTTCGCAGGATGCTGTGCCTTTGGACGACCCAGTCCCATGCCGCTCTCAGTCGGCCAATGTTGACTTCCCCATTAATATTGAAGGAACAGCAGAGAAGACTCCGACGCGTCAGGCTAACAATTTGCTGTCCGGTGACAGGAAGAGCATCCTCCACTGCATCCAAGTTCAATGAGGACAGAATTTCCGACGTGACCAAGGAAAAGGGCTGGTTAGGCAGTTTAGAATGTTGAACGGCCATTCGCCCTTCCAGGAATCTCGCCAAATGGCCTAGGTCTGGCTGCTCAAACATGTCTGCAGCAGAAAAGCTCACTCTCTCTTCCCGAGCCAGCGCAGCAACCTGCATTGCAGCAATCGAATTGCCCCCTAATGAAAAGAAGTTGTCATCTCTACCAATTTGACTGGGCTCAATCTTCAGTGCCGATGCCCACAATTTCTGTAGCTTCCGTTCCATGGTCGTTGTAGCTATGCGCTTGATGCCGCGGCTCGGCTGTAGCTCTGCCAGCTGTTCAAGAGTCAATTGCTCGCCCATCTCGCGAAGTCGACGGCGGTTGGTTTTACCCGTCGCTGTCATTGGTATTTGCGCTATGGGGATGTAGTAGGTGGGTACCATATACCGAGGCAGCTGGGCGCAAAGGCGTTCATTCAGCCCCCGTGTCCGTCGTTGAAGGGCAATGCGCGCAGTTTCAACCGACCCGTTGGCTTCCTCCATAGGCAGGAACACAACAAGAGTGAGACCAGTACTATCTTTTGGAGTGATTACTTCGGCAATTGGAGAAGCGCCAGGGCTCCGTCTTTCTAGAAACCGCTGAACTTGGTGTTCGACCTCCCCTATCTCAACGCGCTGGCCGCGGATCTTCACCTGGCCGTCTTTTCGCCCCAGAAACATTAGTGTCCCGTCGGGATTATATCGCACCAGGTCACCCGTCCGATACACCCGGCTAGATCGCCCAGAACAGTAATCCGGATGTCCTTGTTGTAGCCACTGGGGCGTCGCAAATGACTTCTTTGCAACGGATGCTTCCACACCGATATATCCATCAGCGATAATTGGCCCTTCCATTAGGAGCTCACCTATGGCACCAATGGGAAGTAGGACCTCGGGATCGTTTGCATCTACCACCCAGGGTACACCACCCCAGGATAATCCGATTGTACCAGAAGCCCAGTTGGTGTGGTCGATGAGCGATATAGTCGCAGCGGGAGCTTCGGCGGGTCCATACCAGTTAGCCAATGTCCTCACCCTCCCTCTCCATCGAGAGGCCACTTCAGCACGAAGATTTTCGCCCGAGAGAGCCAAGGTCTGTAAACTTGGGACTGAGCTTGGTGATATACTTTCTGCCACAGATGGTGTGAGAAAAACACAATTGGCTAGGAATTCTGTAATGGCGGTCGGCAGGTCACTAAGTCGCTCTTCTTCGTCCGGAATACACAGGCAGCCACCGGTGACCAGAGTTGAATAAGTGTCTAGAATACTAGCATCAAAGTCGTAAGAAGCAAACTGGAACATACGGGTTTGCGGACCGAGCGCGAAAGTGGGGGCGATAACATTTGTATTACTTGACAGAGCTCGGTGACTCCATATAATGCCCTTTGGGGTTCCGGTACTTCCAGAGGTGAATAGAATGAATGCTGGAAGCTCGGGAGAGGACCGATGAGGGAACTGCCACTTTGACAATACACCCACAATGGGGTCCAAGGGTGGGATTGTATATGTTGCAATGATATCTTGAAGCTTGGCCCTCTCGGTCGGAGATGCCAGAGCAAACCCTGAGTTGACTGTCTTGAGGATGGTCTCGATTCGACCGATAGGTACTGTATAAGACAGCTGCAGAACAGTACCTCCAGCCTTCAGGACCCCTAATGTGGCCACAGGCATCTGCACAGACTTTCGGAAATACAAGGGCACGACTGTACCCTTTCGTACACCGAGTCCAGTCAGGTAAGTTGCCAATTGTGTCGACCAGCGGTCTAAGTCTTTATAGGTCAGTGTACCATCCCAGGCACTGACGGCTATAGCCTCTGGTTGCTGCAAGGCGAGTGTTGTAATGAGTTGATCAACACACTTGTTGACTGGTGTAGGCACTGCAGCATTCCATTTCCATATCAGGTCGAGGTCATTAGAAGGCAGGCAGCTGACCTCCGTGATTGAGCGGCCGGGATTGCTTTCCAGCATTTGGTTCAAAGTGAAAGGAAGATGGTTCAACAAACGACCAACCTGGGTAACGTCGAAGTATCGAGTGCTAAAATTAGCATGAAGGCGAACTCGGTCTGCCCCGAGAAAGCACTGTACAACGAATGGGTACGCGACAGGAACAAGCTCTTCTGGAGACGTATGGCATATTCCAATGTTCTCGTCTGGATACCAGGAGTCCCCCCAGGCTTGTATGACCAACAAGCTGTGTGATCCGCACGCTTGACGAGCATCCTCGCTGATTTGCGCAATATTTTGCATGCCAATCTGCTCGTACGGAACTCTCTGAGTGACCTGCTTATGCACTCGATCCAGATATTCTGCTACTGACTCCTCATTCCGGATTTGAAAGCGTATAGGGACCGTGGCCAGAGTAGGTCCGATGATATGTTCGATCTCTCGGATATGCGACCTCCGTCCCGAGACCACAGTTTCATAAACGATATCCCTGAACTGATAAAAACGGTGGAGGGTCAGGGCCCACGCAGCAGAGACTAAAGTTGATCTCCCAACCTTCCACTTGCTGTTCCACCCCGCGGAGTGTTCGCACTCTATTGTGGCACGTCGATCCAATACCTTTGCGTCCCCTAGGCGAGATAGAAAAGCCATCGGCTCACCCCCCTCCAACAAATCTCTCCAATATTTTCTTCCCTGAGCCCAGTCCTGTTCCCGAATATATTTGACGAATGCGTTAAACCTGAACTCCTGGGGCACAGGGCGGCCGTGATAGAGATCACTAAGCATGGCAGATATCAAACGTCGTGATCCTCCATCGTTCACAGAATGATGGATCGTCCATATAAACCAATGCCGATTCCTAGTCGTGTCGGTAATGATCGTATAGCGGGTTAACGGCTGGCCAAACTCGACGATGAGTTCTTCAGCGCCGCTATCCTCCATTTTACCCTCCTGTCGTATCCAGTGGATTTCTTCCCGCAGAACCACCTGCAACAAACCGAGTGTTTTGTGCTGCACAAATCGGGTCCGGAGAATCGGCGTTGATTGGACTAATTGGTCCCAGGCGGAACAAAAGTCATTCAATCGAATGTCTTCTGCTAACTCAATCATGATGTTATGAACGTAGCTACCTTTATGCTGGGCGCTCAGGGCAAGAAAGCCCTCTTGCATGGGGGTGCATGGATAAATATCTTGGATACATGTTGGATTGATATTATACTTTGTGGAAACTTCATCAATTAGTGATGGTATGTTTATATCTCGGCCAAGGAGCGAAAATGGTTCGACGATTCTGGGCATAGTGCTCATTGTGAATTTTGCTGCTTTTAGCAAAGTTGATCGGTGGGGAAAAGGAAAAGGAGAAAATAGGGGAATGACGGAATAGGATGTAGAATAACTAGGTATACAACGCAACGAACGGTTGTCATACGTTTGTGTAACGAGTAGAGAGGTGCTACACCGGTAGGACAAGCGGTGTGACTGACAGAGGCATCTGACCTAATCCTCAAATCCCAGCATATGCAGTCTTAATCGAGAGACTCTTCATTGCATGAATAGTTCAATTTCACCTTGCTGGAGGGCGCCAACCGTTCATCGCGTTTGGTGCCTACGAATCAGCCATCGCCACGCAGAGGATCTTGCTGCGGCACAGGTCTGATTGGATACTTTACTTAGGCTGTGAGACTTTCTTGCTTCGCTGGCAAATATAGTGCAGCCAATGCTCTGAAGCGGGGTTGAACCCCCAGTTATAAGAAAATCGGACTTGTTACAGATATCTGCATTCCTATGACCCCGTCAACCGCTTCTAGCGTCTATTAACCGGATACAAACTTGACCTCTATACTTCATTTTCTACCCAATAATGGTGGGGAAGAAGAAAAACCGCAACGTCTCACAATCATCTGTGCCAGCCTATCCAGAGACCGAGCCAGAGTCCTCTAACTGGCCAGACGGGAAGGCACAAGAACATCTTTTGCATCTTATTGCTAGGTGAGAAATGTGTAACAGAGCTTGGTTCAAGTAGTGTTGTTGCCGCTTACGTAGACTTAGCCTTCATCTCAACTCAGAATACAGCGATTTGGAAATTATCTGCAAGGGTAGAACCTTCCCAGCTCATAAGCTTGTGGTTTGCTCTAGGTCGGAGTATTTCAAAAGAGCTTGTTTTGGAGAATTCAAGGTGCGAAAAATCAGACCTTTAAATAACATTCAGACCAAGTCTAACCGACTGCTTTTGTGATCAGGAGACCCGCGAGCCTATCTGTCTTGACAATACAGACCCAGTCCTTCTTGAGAAGGTGCTCGAATTTCTATATACAGGAAATTATACTGTCGGACGCCTTATCCCTGAAGCTCAAGATCCACAGCTCGATAGCGATACGGAGTGTGCGAAACAGTCTTTAATAACGTCTATCTCGAAAGTACATGCTCCAAATCAGCTTGCGTCAGAAGTAGAAAAGGCCACCGATGAGATTACCATACACAATTCAGAAAATATCGCGCAAGACCCCATGGGTGGAAGCGACCAGGAGGATGCCGTGGAGCCCGTCACTGATCCTTCGGCTGAATGCCACCCATGCTACTTCCACATGCGCGTCTTTGGTGAAGCAGACTATTTTATAATCAGCTCCTTGAAAAACAAAGCAAGGGAGCAATTTCGTACATCTTTCACGGATTGCTCAGAGAGAGATTTGTTTGCCGAGGTAATCAAGGAGCTCTACTCGGAAAGGGCCAACTACCAGGAACTAAAAACACTGGCAATAGATGTGGTGGTCAACAATCTGCCTAATCTTCGGAAAGGTTTTAACACGGCAATTGATTCCGAGCTTCTAGAGGCAGTCCCTAACTTTGCTGTCGATCTTTGTCTTGCAACAATGGATAAGTATGTGAGCGAGTTTGGATATGGGGGAGTTATCTACGAATCTCTATGATAGGGTTTTAGAAACAATTGAAGAGCATGAGGTTGACACTGCTTCTTGAGAAGGTACAAAGAACAGGCCTGATATTAGCAGGCTAAAAGAGGTTCACAAAGGACTGAGAAGTAACAGTAACGCGTCCGAGTCAAACTTTGTTTCTTTCACCTCATCTAGAGGCGTTGCTTCTAGTCGTAGCTGACTAGTCCGGCGTAAATTTGAGAGATCTTTTAAAACTCCGTCCGTTTGTTCGATACACTTTCGGAGGAAGCTACCACGCTTTCCACGCATGACTTCCAGAAAATTGTCAAAGTGGCATTCTGGCACTCGTTGGACACTAGGAAAGGGGTCAGCTCTTTATAGAAGGATCTTGGGGGGTTTACATGCGTAGTGTTTGAGATCTCAAACTCTCCTCTGCTTGGAAGAAAATAGACTATTGATTTACCAAACTCTAGGGCAAGCATATGCCAGTTCCTGCCGTCATATAGTTTACGTCGTAGGATTTCATATTGACGCCTGAATTCTGGAGCATCCCGTTCTAGCAGTGGGAACCTCTCGGAAGTAATATGTGCTATAGTCTCAGGATCTGTGAATGCTTGATGGCTGTCTCGCTGGTATTGCAACCTTTTTTGCTTATATGACTCGACAAGATCGATTAGGTGTAGCCTTGTTCGAATAGAAGCAATCAAGCTAGAGCCCTATGATATGCAAAGGGCATTCAACGCGCCATCAACAGAATCCAGTTCTGGAATAGGGAGGATATTGTTATTTTGTCGCATCAAGCCTAAAAGTTCTTGAAGCTGAGTCATAGCGAGTGGACTGGCTATAGCAAAAAAGAGCCGCGTAGTCAAGAGCTTGTCAGGCCCATATTCAGATATGGATCCCGTGAGGTTTCTCTGTATAGTAGAGATGCTGTATTTGCATCCCATGATCCTCGGCCATTTCGTCCAATCTGGTTTGCGTCTGGGCCTTCTAGGCTGTGGCCTTGCACCGCTTGAGTATAGCAATGGTGGTTCTAGAAAAGGTAAGGCTGGCGGTGGGGGTAGTGTGATTGTACGTTGCGTGCCTGATCCAAGATGCGATTGAGCGGTTCTAAAAGTCGTGCTATCATCCGCTTGAGAGGATCCTGTCTCCCGAGAGTTTTCTAGTTGTTGAATATCCGATTTCCAAAGTTTGAGTTCCTTGAATCTGGTAAGCTAAAGAAGAGTTGATATAATAGTTACAACTCAGCTCACATCATATAATTTGTCCACAAGGCTTTCTATCTGGTGGCATCGGTTTAAAAGGGTCGTTTTAATATCTTCTTGGTTCATGGTGGGCTTCGGTTGGAGATCGGTTCCGAATTATTTACCTAGTGGCTATTTTTGGAGGAAAAGTGGAAAAAAATCTTTCTATGTGACAACGATAGCCTGATATATAGGAGCGAATTCAGTTGTCCTAGACTATTGTTGTGGCAAATAGACAAAAACTTGGTTCGGGAAGCATGCGGAACAGACGAGTCAATAATGACTGGTTATAACAGTGACAAGCGCAAAGGGGCTCCATGAGGCTAACCTCTATCATAACCCGCTAGAGGCAGCGACCTTAGCCCCACTAGTCCAGCCAACCTTTAAAACAGTGTCTTTTGCCATAAGGTACAACGAGTCCTGCTCTGACAGGGTCATAATGCCTTCAAGGTGCTCTGTGTCAATTAACTGGGGCGGAGAACGTTTCGCTCGAACCTCCGCAGCTTCTTCGGCGCCTACCCACTCTAGACAATACGTAAGATCATTCAAACCTGTGGCATGCTCGATCTGTATTTGCAAAGAGCGCAAGGAGCCAGCTCTATACACTCTAGAGGATTCTCCAGGGCTTAGAGATCCATATTTTTTCAACCTCTGGAGCAATGTGCAATATTCTGGCTCCACTTCTTTTGACTTCGTGCCGTAGTGTGATGAAGTTGGGCTATCTGAAGGCGTACACCGCTTCTCCGCAAGAGCTGTATTCTTCGTACGCGATTTGCTCTTACTGCCATCAATACTAACATTGCTTGATCTTGGTAGCGGATTGACACGGCTAGTGGCCTCAGATAATATTGAAACCCTTGTCGTTGTCCTGGATAATGGAAGTGTAAACAAGGTGCTTTCGTTCGGATCTGGATAGATAGCTCTCAGGCGAGTTGACAGAAGCGCGGCACAAGTTTCCATGAAGTGATATCCTAGAACTTGGGAGAATCTTTGCTCTAGCTCTGCAAGTTGCGGCACGGAAGGTAGCCTCCAACCTGGATATAGTCGTCCATGCGATCTTGGTGTGTATATTTTCGGGTATAACTGGAGATACAAGTTGCAAAGAAAGCAGGCATCCTTGCTCGAGCAGATCACTCGCGGTGATATTCTCGGGTTTTCTAGTTCGCAGTGGGCAATTAATTGAATCTCAGCATGGATCTTTGCGGTGTTTAAAGTTCGTATGACCTGGCAAGAGTATTTGTTGACAGCGTCTTGTTGACTGATCTTCAATATTGTGCAGATTTCTTTTAAAAGCTTCTGTTGACTGCCTCTCGGAGTGGCCTCGATGATTTTGGACCGTAAATCAGGAGTATATCCACTAATTATAGGGATAGAAAATGCCTCCTTGGGAAGGCGAACAGGGACTATTGTCATTTCTCGGGCTAGCGGAGATTTCCTTGCCAAGCGGTAAAGAAACCTAGCGGCTTCCCAGTACCTGGAGACCTTGCTAATAATATTAAGCAAACTCTTCCTTGCGTCGGGCCCCATGTCCTTATTTGGGATGATGCGAATCAGGTCGGCGAGCCCCTCGATCTGTTGTAGTCGATGAATACCTTCCACAACCTCCACAAGACGTCTGTCAACCTGATATTGGGACCACGAGTCAAGAAGTTTCTCGACTTCCTTCGCTCTCAGGGTAAAGCTGACCGCGGCTTCGAATAAAATACTATTATTCAACTTCTGTCTGGCTATCTTCACAGCTAACAGAGCTTCTCGAAGAGTGCCTTTTAAAGGGCGTTTCATCGTCTTTCCAGAGGTAAACGCCAATCGCAACCGAGACAATATGCGCGATGAGCACATAGAAACCACAGCGGTAAGAATTTGATCCTCTGTGTCTTCATAGCAAGTTGACTCTTAACATTATCAGCATACTTCTCAAACAAACCCGTGTTACTCACCAGAGACAGTCGCAAGAATTGCGAATAGACGTTCTAATCCCTGCTGGATACGGCAAATCGCCTCTTCGCCATCATCATGACTTGCTTTATTCACGGCAAATATGACTTTCAAACAACCTGACTCAGCATCCTCGTCAAGGCATATAGCAGGGATATGTTCAATGTCATCTTTGTTGTGTGCAATGAATGCTAGCGTGCCGACCAGTTTACGCTCCGTGTCGAAAGACAACGTAGAGCGTCTTTGAAAGACGGGTGGGCAATCAGCGCAATTACGTGATGGTGGCGCTGGTATACTGCGAAGTAGGTACGATATCGCAATATTTTCAGCACAAGCAATGGTGGGATTCGATGTTGTGGCCATTGAGATAAAGGTATTCTGTAAAGACATCCGAGGTTGGGATTTGGCTGAGACGACAGCTCCGAACTTCTCTCGAGTTCTAACCCCTCCTTTGTTGACGCCGCCTTGTGTAACCACGAAATTCTTGGCTCCTCTTTGTTGTTGAAGCGCTTACGGTTTCTTGACCTGGTTACCGATATGCCTCAATCAGCTGACGGATTATGATATACCATTTCCTGGTCTGAACAACTTGGATAGCTTACCTATCTAAATCCTTGTTTCACGATATTCGTAGCCAATCAGCCTCTGGGTAGCACAACCAGCAAGGCTTATTGGTGACCAGAAATAGATGATGTTGTTTGAAGCTCAAGACTTAGGTAAAGAAGGCTGGACCTGTCAAAAATAGGCGTGACATGCAGTCGTTCGCATCCGCCCCATGGTGAATCCGTCAACTGAATAGACCGTGTGGAAATAGCGGTGCTTAGTACCCCAAGTATTATTTAAGGGATGACGGGAGGCTGATATCTCATATATATGCTATTAGCTATTAGCTTCTTCTGCCAGATAGAAACAGCCACTTTTCCCGGCTGCCGTGCAACTGCCGAGGGCCGGTGCTGCCGAGGACAATCTAATCAGTTGTCACTCTCCAGGGATCGATAGTGGTATATATGTATGGATGAAGAGCACGAGGATAATTCCCTATTTCCACGTATCTTTGGGTTCTGGGCCGAAGTACTCGAGGTCACCACTATCACTGTATACGTGCTAAGTTTTAGAGCTGGCAGCGTAATACGTAAGAATCCTTTGTTTATATTTCGGCTAGGATACCATGTCTGTTTTATAGATATAATATATATACATATGTATATACCCCTCAAGAGATCTTTTCAGTGACCTCACCTAGCAACGCCCAGCGTTCATCATGGCCGCTTCTATGTTGAGAGGAGAAAGGGGGGTAGTAGTGGCGAGAACATTGGTGATTGTTGGGCACAAAGACTGGATATGTCCGCCGGAACAATCAATTGTTATCACAGGTTGTATTAAAGATGCGGGATTGTTTATTGTTCCAGGGGCAGGTCATAGTGTCCATTCAGAGAGTAATGATGTTGTGTTGGATTCTATTCAGCGGTGATAGCCCTAACTTCGCTCTTTGCTACCTAGCCCTTGTTCATCAGTCCTATACTATACACTATGTAACTGTGGCTTCGCCATGCCTCCGCATGGAGATGGACAAGAATATGCCATTCTTGATACGTACTTAAGAGCTCTTTCAAAATTGCTTTATATTCAGTATTCGAAAAGAAGATTGGAATTCTTCAAAGGCAGATAGCCTGTTCTTCTTTCAACTCAACACGACCTCTTTACACAAATGTAAGCAAACTTCAAAGGCCCTTATTTCCTATCAAACAGAGTATCAATGAATGGAAACATCCCATTTCTTTACCCCTATTGTTCAAGCCCCATTGTTAAAACCTCGTTGTGTGCATTGCGAATGACTATATAAACCCCCAAGACACCTCACCACCTCCGTACTCATCCCATCACACTGTTGAGCATCCAGACTCCAGAGGAACCCTATATCCCAAACAAACCACTAAGAATATCCACATCCCAAAATGGCCCCCTCAACGCACTCAATCTACATCTACAGCGCCCCCGCGAACTCCGATAACTCAGCAGAACTGAGCTGGGTGATCTATTACGGCGAGCACCCACGCGACAAAGACGACGACGACCTCCCAATCTGGACATACATCGCCATCGTCAAGGACGAAGAAGGTACCCACAGGACTATAGAGAAAAAGCCGATGGACATCGCGCTCCATGTCCGCGGCGGCCCGCTTATCTGCTGCATCAACATTGGTGATGGAAAGGAGGAAAGAAAGGAGGAAGATTTGTTCCTCCAAGCTGTTGACAAGGCCTTTGACCAGACGAAGCATACTTGGATGAAGGCTTTGCTGGATCAGTTGGTTGAGTTAACCTGGTTGGATCAGGAGCGGGTGGGACCTTTGTTGGATGAGATTATTGATGGACTCTTTATTTCCGATGATGATGAGGGGACTATGCCGATTAACTGAGACCCTTGTTCTTGGGGTTTTGTAGGGGTGTAAGGGTTTTGGTTAGATACTGCAATGAAACTAGAATGAGTCCCCAAGGGGTGTGATTTGAAGGATTATATATGTAACCTGTGTAGGACTTGATAGGTACCGTGTATATATTTGTCAGGCTGTGCTGCCAATTTGTATCTGCAGTGTAAATTTTACGAACCATGTTGGCATTTGGTCAACTTGTGGCATGCGTAAGGTAAGGCGTGCGTGGCTGCAGTCGCAAGGCTGCAGTCGCAAGGCTGAAGGATCGGGCTAGCAAAGTCCCACCAGCGCAGGCTTTGGAACCGTTATGGTTTGATTTGGGATGTGATTTGGGTGTTTTGGTAAAGGTAGTGGTTCCTTCTGTGCCTGTACTTCTTGGTTGGGTCCTCTATGTATGTGTAGCTGTTACAAATTAGGAGATTAGTGCAGGTGTTAAACAGCTAGGAAACAAGGAGAAGCAGTATTTCAGAATATAGGATATGTAATCCTGATAATACATTCCTGCAGACTCATCAAGGAGTAATGCTCAAAGGCCGTCAAATGTGCCCATCAAAGCTTCACATAGAAATCCCTCCAAAAGTCACAGACAAAATCCCCACCCTCGGCCAGAAGGTCCCAAAAGGCCTCAGTGTTACCAACATAGGGTAAGATAGAGACAATAATACTGACAGACGTCTCAAGGGCTCACTTTCAAGGGTATCCGCATACGTTAGGCAAACCGGGCAAAATCGAGAATGCCGAAAAGACTAGTCCGGTAGAGAGTAAACTCTCTGAGCGTTTCCAGAAGCTTGGAGAGAATAAGCTGGCACAGAGGCTGGATTTCGTACTTCTCAGCTAGGATGTAGAGCTGTGCGTGTCCTAGGAAAACGGCTGTAAAGTCCTGGTGTGGGCCGCCGGCGTTTGGGGTAGGTTCAGCTTCGAAGCCATCTAGTTGGTCCCGAGCGGGCGGATCGAATACCAAAGGCGAGAAGTTATAATCACAGTAGTCGATCTTGGTATTTTCGGGGCTGGATTCGAGCTCCGATAGTTCAAGCTCAATTCCATCCGGGGGAGATTCGGCTCCGGGTTCGGGAGGAGAGGGAAGAGGGGAGTTTGGGTTTTCAATATTTTTAATGCCGTCGATAGAGTCCTCTATAGATTAAACAACCACCTCTTCAGGTGGCGGAGATGTGTAGTCTCCCGTGTAAGCGTATTCGCACAGCCGAGTGAATGTATCCTCGTCCACATCTGGCCACTCCACACGCCTTCTTGTAACCCCGCCCGTCTTGTCATTCATAAGGACATTTAGGACCGGCGAAAGCTTTTCGAATGGGCCGGAATGGACCGTGAATTCTCTCTTATTAGGACCGACCTGGAACGTGAAGAAGGGCGATGAAATGAACCTGCGGCGTTGGTTGCCGGTTGAGTATTTGTGTCAGATACTTTGTATTGAAAAGGGCTATTTACGCCTTAAATTCTTCCGCCATCGTGGGAAGGCTGGTAGTATCTTTGTAGGAGGGTTGACTGGATGTGTGTCGGATTAGTGGGTAGGCGAGCTGAGGCTGTACGAACAGGATAAATGATATTAGCCCCTCCTGGCCTGGGACAGCATGACCTCATGTACCTGGTTTGCGGTTTACAGCCAGGGAGGCGAAAGGTGGTACGAACGGTGGCATTGAAGGTGGCATGCACCACGCATGATCAACGAGACAAATCCTGGATAAAAAATTTAACATAATTATTGAACAAGTAAGACATCTACCTTCCGTCCAGCAAGAAAAACCCGGTCTTCGCCCTCGCTATTTTCGAGAAATCATACTGTACTAAAAGCCTTGAATGGAAGCTCCGGTGGACGGTGATAGACGTACTCTTGACACATTTAGTCGCATGTCCATAAACCCAGGCGTTTGCACCTCATTATTGAGTGCCTTCATCCAGCCAACATCCTCAATCTATTCCATGATTGGTGTTCATAAGAATGGGAGAGAAAGAGGGAGAGAAATGCTTACTGAGACGTATCCTTATTAAGAGCCAATTACCCTCAGGATCAGTGTTCGTTAAGGCGGGCCGTTCCTTGTACCCGCCGTTATAAGCGTATCGGTGGTGGAGACTAAGAGATCCCACGACCGAGTAAGAACTATCGGCGTACTCGTATTCTAGATATCTAGATCTATGGCGCAAGAGGTTTCCGGTCAAGCATCGGCCTGGATCAGCAATAGCCAAGTCAGCCTCATACTGCGTATCTCCAAGCTCTGTATACAACTCAGTCTGGACGCCTAATTGGATATATAAAAACCACACATACGTCCTACTGAGATACTTGCTCTCCTCAATACAGTTCATTATCGTCCCACAACACTTTACCTTCATCTTCAACAACCATACCCAAAATATACTTCACCCTCCTTGCCCTCATCCAAGGCACCCTCTCAGCTGGAATTACAGTATAGGACGGCCCAACTGCACCGGCCAGCAAACCGACGTCCACTTCGACGCCGACAGCACCGTGACCAACATCCCCGCTTTCTAATCCTACAGAGAGAATGGATGGGGACAGCACGAGCAGCGGATCCAGTTCTATACCCAAAGCGGGGCCCCGGGGCAATGCTCGGGTCAATCCCTCTATGACACGTGGGCCTACAACGGGGATTACTTCAACTCGAATCAGTGTTATAACCTTATTGATCATCCGAATACCTCGTCGTACTATGCTCGTTGCATTAAGTCTATTCGTAAGACTTAGATGGCTTTGGCTTGCGGGCAGTGTAATTGGAAGGCTGGCTGAATCGGTAAGTCATTCTGTACTTTTGTTTACGTTTACGTAGAGTGCTTACCAGGGTAGATACTGTAACACTCGAGGATATCGCGGATGGAGTGAGGTGGTTTGGAATGGTGTTCGCAATTCAACATTGCAGATACTATAAGTTGATTTTACTTTCATTTACTTCGTTAACGAATTGGATTGCTTATTTTGCTATCTCTCAATTCGAAACTTATCGCACTTAGCACTAGTAGTAGCTTTTATAAACCATCCTGGTCACCGTTTTCAGACGCTACGCAGCATAAAACTGTAAATGTAAGCTCTCCAAGGGTCTGTCTGATCTTGTCTCTGCCACAGATGCTACGCTGCAGCGCAAACATAAGAAAACTTAAGCAGCATAACTGTAGCCGGTAAACATGAAAGGGGAGCACACCTCCCAACGCAAACTGAGCACTGCTCCAAAGCCTACCTCGACCAGACAAACGAGATTTTCGGGTGAGGCTTTCAATGGGGATTCCACACTTACGACTTCTGTAGGTGAGAACCTGTTACAGATGAAGCTTCGAGCTTTGTTTACAGTTATCCAAGAAAGATGATCCCACGTGCGCTGTCCAAAACTGAGACAGAGACCAGGAAGAAGATGACCTCGTCGTCATCCACGTTGAATACAACTCAGACGAATTCGAGTATCATCTTCGAGCGCCTTCCAAACTGTAATTCCCCGTCTCTTTGTCCTCTGTCCTGCTGTTTCATGTGAACTTCTTTCAGCCAGGATCCGGGGTGAAAATATCTCTTCACCGGGGAAAAGTGACGTGAATCGATACAAGGCCTTGAGCCAATTGACAAACGCAGACCTGATGATGATATGCACGCAATCTTATTAGCGGGGAGTCTCATGCAAGGTGAGTCTTTATATTCGCGCATATTCACTCTCGTTTATTGTTTCCCAGATTCAAGCTAACATGCAAAGAATAAGCGAGTGTGTGATTTCGTCTATAAAATCACTCTCCTTTCAGTTCCTCTCTCTCCCATCTTCATCCACCGCTACCTTTTCTACTCTTGTCTCTGTCCTCCATTCTCAGCTTCCAGTTTCCATTCCAGCTTTCAGCCCACTCAACATCTCTTGTTACCTTCATCTCAACTCATCTTCACGATGCACGTTCTTTCTCTTCTCACCATGGCTGCCTTTGCAGTCCTTGGTGCCGCTTCTCCTCTCAAGCCTGGTGCAGGTCAGTTACTCGTCACTCACCCTTCAGATAATCCTCATGTTGACTTTTCTTTCACACAGCTCTCACCGGCTTCGTCTCCATGACCGGGCGTTCTTCTGTCTCCACCGATGTCCAGGTAAGCCTCCTTCCCAACTCATCTTGACTCATCATTAACACAGACGATAGACCGAGGACAAGGCCAAGTGTGGAGGCTTCTGCAACTGGTCCTCCGACTGCTGCCCCGGCGATTTCTGCAGCGTCAACTGGTGCAACCGTGGCAAGAAGCTTGCTGATGGGACCATCTCTCTTGAGAATGGTGTCACTCTCGCCGCTGACTACGAGGACAATGTCAATGTCGAGGACGAAATCAAGGACAACGTCGAGATTGAGACTCGCGGCTCGGGTGGTACCATCGAGACCATCACCGAGGAAGACAAAGCCAACGCGGTCAACCCCAACGTCGTCGCCGACCCCAAGGTCATCGCCGAAGATGTAAGTCACCTTCCTCCTCCTCCTCCTCCTCCTCCTCCACATCCTTCTTCTTCTTCTTCCTTCTCATACTACATACTAACAACCATCTCAACCAGGATGACTACTGGTACTACGCCGCCATCGACACCGTCGACACCCTCACCGGCGACAAGAACGAGAAGGCCCAGAACAAGTGCCCCAAGAAGTGCGGCGACGGCATCCACCACTGCTGCAAGACGCACTTCTGCCAGACCAAGAAGTGCCGTGGGGAGTTCTGATTGTCCCTTTTTCACTTCCTTCGGTCTGTTGATGATTTCATGAGGATTTCTTGAGGATTCCGTTGGTCAGTAATACATACTCATTTGCTGTGGGCACGGGAGGGACATGTCCTGGTTTTTCTTTCTTTGGCCGTGTCGTCACTTGGTTTAGGGAGGACTCTGGGCGAGTTGGACCTGTTGCTTGTTAGTAGATAGGAAATTTCGTTGTTTTGCACTGTGTGTGCTGCTACTAGTTAGCTATTAAAAAAAAAAAACAAAAAAAAAAAAAAATCACGCTTGTTCTTTACAACCTTCTGTTTTTGATTCTGTCTCTACAGATTCCTCCCCTCAGTGATCCTTAATACCACTCGTAGTCATGACAGTAGCGAAGCTGACAGCAAGTTCTCTACGTACGGTATTGTTGAAAGCTCAACACCCTTAAGGGAATGACCTTGTAAATTGAGCTTTTTAATGATTCTCTATTTATGTACATATTTTCTCTAGATTGTCTACTCCGGGTTTAACCCCACACCTGCACCAGCATCACCATGACACTTAAAGACTCACAGACAATAGCCTCAGGATCAAAGAAAAGGAATAAAAGAAAAGAATAAAAAGCCTACTCCCCCTCCTTCTCCCTAAGCAACTCCTCAATATGCGCATTCAACCAAAACCCCCTTAACTGGTCCCTCTCCATCTGCCCGGCACCACTAATCCACCCGCGACAACTCCCCGCACCACAATTACACTGGAACTTCTGATCCATCTCCCACTCCGAGCTCGGATAGAAGAACGTCAACGCGTCTCCAGCATTCAGCGGCCGATCGTCCACGACGCGCACTTCCATCTTGGCCATGTCGAAGTTGAGAGAGGGCACGCAGGAGTGGTTGCAGAACACGAGGTCGGAGTTCAGCTCGATGTGCGTGTCTCGGCCGGTTTGTACCGAGCTGTAGGCTTTTTTCGCGGGTGTTGCTGTGGTTATTTTTGTGAAGAGGGACCCTGCTGGGAGCGAGATGAGGGAGATTGCCCTGCTGGCGAATGCGCCTGGGTTCTTGATTACGCGGACGTTTGTGTCGTCTTTTGGTGTTGTTGGAGAGAGGGAGGAGGATGGTGGGGGTTGGATTGCGATGGGTGACATTTTGGTGGTTCGGAGGATAAATGGATTGGATTTTTATGACAGATGGGTTGATCAGAGTCGGAAGGAAACTATTTATATGTATGACATTCTTTGTTGGACCGAGGAATTCAGGTCGTACCGATGTTGATCATCCTCGGTATAGTATTGCATGACGCATGTGTATCCGTACCTGAATATCATAGCAACGTCTTCAATTCTCCCCCATTCAACCAGATCTCCAGATTTTCCGCCACCTCATCATACCAGCCATGGATCTGCTCATCGCCGTAGCCCATATGAGGCGTCAAAACAACCTCGCTGCGCCCATCAACCCCCCAAGCCGTCGTCCTCCACGCACTCTCCCTCGGCAACGGCTCAGCCTCAAAAACATCCAACGCAGCCCCAGCAATCCGGCCAGCACCCAACGTCTCCAGCAGCGCAGCTTCATCAATCAACGGTCCTCTCGAGGTATTAACAAGCAAAGCCCCCGATTTCATCACATCCAACTCCTCCCGCCCAACAACCCCGCGACTCCGCTCCGACAAAACAAGATGCAAACTAACCACATCCGCCCGTCCGAAAAGCTGCTTTTTATCCTCGACCACGACAATCCGTCCCTTCTCTAGCCCCAGGCTCTCGGCCGCCGAATCAGCCCGCTCCTGCGTGAGATTCGCCGACCACGCTATCACGTCCATCCCGAACGCCTCGGTCGCGATCCGTCCCACCTGCGCCCCGAGTTTCCCCAATCCCACCAGCCCGAGTGTTTTCCCGGCTAACGTCATCCCCAGCGACCCCTGCCAGTATTCCCCCCGCTTCAGCGCCGCGTCGTCGCGCGCGATATGTCGCGCCAGGGACAGTATCAACGCCCATGTATGCTGCACCGTTGAATGCACACCCTTCGGCGTCAGGCGCGACCGCGTCCCCGCAACGAGAATCCCGCGCTCCGCGCAGTACTCCGTATCAATCGACGCATTTCGCATTCCGGTCGTAAGCAGGAGTTGCAGGTTCGGAAGGCGGGCGAGGGTCTCTGCGCTGAAGGGCGTGCGCTCGCGCATGGCGAGGATCACATTGTAGGGATGCAGTCGCTGGATGAGCGATTCTTGTTGTGCGGGGTCGCGCGGGTCTAGTGTTTCTGGGAAATAGGCGATTTCGATGCGCGAGAGGAGGTGCGCGAAATGCGGGGGGGAGATGTGCTGGTAGTCGTCTAGGATTGCGAGTGCGGGTTTGGGGGGCATTTTGTGGGTGGTTTGGGTTTGGGTTTGTGGTGTTGGTGAAGAGATGGTTGACTTGGTTTATATATTCTGGTGGGGGTGAGGATTTACCCCGCGGTATCGCTGAATGAGGTGATGATTTATCGTCACTTCAGATCCTGGAGAACCAGATCTGTTTACACATCTAATCCCATGGTGTTTCCTGAGGGGCCAATTACCAGGATATAATATCCTTTGTCATTGCTTTAATACGCTAACTAGTAACTACCCTTCGGGAACGGTGTCAATGGCCTATGCAGATCAAGAAGAGAACCGAACATGAGAATATTTGGATAGCAGAAATGAGCAGCAAAATTGACTGATATTATTTTCCAAGTCAAAAGTTTCGTTCTGTAGGTCTTCCCTGTGCAAATGGCTGCATCAAACACCCCCCCCGCTTCTGACAACACAACACACACCAACCCCCATTTCCTTCCTCTTTAGAGCCTTTCCGTCATCATTTTTGTCTCTTCCATCAGTCATTAGGTAGTATGGACTCACGACCTCTCCAACATCCGACATACCTCCCCATCTCCAAACCACAGACGCACCATCCAAAATGCCCAGTCGTGAAAGGGGCAGCGCCCTAGGACAACCAAGTCTCGAGACAACCTAATTATGCAGTTCACGGCTCGATGGATGAGCAGCAAGGCTCCTGGTGGACTCGATGTCGTTCGCTCGTCGTTCGTGCCGCCATCGTATACCCCCTGCGTGACTGCATCGAGTGAACTAAAGAAGACGATGATCAAGGATCTGACCCTTGAGACTCACCACCGTGGGTCTTACCGTTTGGTGAGAGCCGTCACCCGACAGACACGATGACGGCGGTGATGATGATTGTGGGGATGAACAGGCATGTCCTCATATTCAACTGTACAATCAAAGAGGACGGGCTTGTTGTCGATGGTCATGTCATGGTCGGCTTGCTGAGGGATCCGTGATGATTGTGAAGGAGCCTTATTTGAAGATTACGAGATCATGACTGATGGAGATCATGGACTTCGAGTTGACAATCTCTCCGATGTGTTTCTCCCCGCGCATGATCTAGAGAACCACCATCGTGGAGACGACAATTGACTGGAAGCGACACCTCCTCCACTTTTTGGAAGACCAGGGCAACGATCACTTCAACAATGGCTACCACCTTGCTATTGATTGGTAAGGACATCTGGATGGCGTTGCAGGTGATTGATGCTAACCGTGATAGCTATTCCCAGGCTCTGCACTCCTCCCCGACAGTCGATGAAGCCCTCACCATCAGGCTCAACCGCGCCCTTTCCTTTTTGAAATCCCACCGATTCAACGCGGCCCTTGACGACTGCGAGATAACCCTGTCAGACTCTACGTCGGCCCCGTGTCTGTAAAACCCACCAAAGATCGCGGACGAGGCTTATCTACCGCACGAAAGCCGTCCAAGCCGGTGACCTTCTTTTCTGTGAGAAGGGCTTTTGCGCATGCCTTCCATGATCCCAATAACTCCAGCCCCAGCCGGAGCCTTGCCCTCCTGATGAACGCAGACAGATACCATGACGATGGGCACGCAGGCACACCTCATCTCGCTGATCGCACAGAAACTTTACAAGAACCCATCCTTGCTACCAGGACTCAACGATCTTTATCACGGGAGCTATACCCCCGTCACGGTGTCCGAAGTAGACAACACCCCCGTTGTTGATACGTAAGTAGCTCTTCACTCAGAACCCCCGAACCGACTAACCACCCCATCCCATCTCTACCTATCTCCAGCTTCCTCATCGAACGCATCATAACATTAAACGGTTCCGGCTGCCCCCTTTCCTCCCGCGACTCCGTCATTTGAATGATGTTCTGTTGATGTTGTTGAATGGCATATAGTAGGTATCTGTAGCTTTATATACATAGATCCTGTTTGCTATCTCCGGGCTCAGACCGAGGCGAATGGGGCCAGAACTGGAGACCGATGCAAGGCGGACCTTTCATTTTATCAGATCGGCGGATCTATATATGATGATTCCGTCAGGCCATGGTCATTGTAGAAGGTCCAAGGGTATATCAGTACCCCGTTCTACTCAACCAGAGACTGAGTACTCATGTCGCAGCATAACTAGCAGGAACAGTTCTTATGTGAGACGGCCCCTGAGCACCAATTACTTATTCCCACGAGACCCTTCTATTGCAAATAAGCAGTCTTTCCGAGGTGCTCGGGGGTGCTTCTCATTCTCATTCTCATTCGGGTTCGCAGACGGCAGGTACATCTCGAGAATGTCAGCGGCTGGCGGAGAAGACGAGAAAGCGAGGTCTTTCTCTAGTGTAGTCTTTTCTGACTTGTCAGGAGGGGTTGAGGGCTCTGGATCCAGATTCAGAGAAGTCATGATCCGTTGAAGCATGTTGTTCTGCGTACGCAGTGTCTGCTGCTGCACGGCCAGAACGGAGTTTTGTTTCTGGATTTCATCGAACATTGTCCTGCTCCGTTAGCATTTCTTCTATAACTTTTCCCCGTAAATGATGAAAGGCAAGCAAGCATACCGATTAACCAACACCCCCCAATAATCCCCTCCAAAACCCCCCTAACCCTCCCCAACTCCGCAACCGTCCTCCCAAGATCCTCCCTGGTATGACAAAAACCGACTACCGTCAAAAAGCCCCGGCGTCCTTCCACCAAGCGCCCTCAGCGACGAAACCTGCATCTCAAACGCCTCAACAGTATCCTGCGTGCCCGTGAGCAACGGCGCTAGTTCCCAGCCCAGCCCCTGCGCGAAAACAGAGAGATGGCGGAGGAGTCTGTCGCGGGTTGCGAGGAATGCGTCGAGTTCGGAGGATGCCCGTTGTAGGAATAATGTCATTTCGTCGTTTGCAGACGCGAGTTGTTTGCCTCTGTATAGGATCGTTATTAGCATTGCGTAGGCGAGCGTTAGGATGCTGGTTATGTTTAGGTTGTTGAGAGGGGGCTGTCTGAGGCCATTTTCTCCTTGTAAGTAGCGAAGGGATTGCGTCTTGCAAGGCTTAAGTGTCGAAGCTCTAAGCTAGGCTTAGGGAAGTTATAGGTAGATCTTACACGTCAGCGAGGCTGTGCTGTGATTGGCGTCCATAACAATGTTAGAGAATAAGCATGCTATTTTTCAAATAAGGCTGTGTATCCCCCGCATCCAGTGGCGATCTTGTGTAGTTCTACAATCTATTCATTCATCATCTACCACAGGACAACAATTAAAATGAAAATCCTCTGCCTCCACGGCTTCGGCACAAACCCCTTAATCATGAAACACCAAATGTCACCACTCCTCACACACTGCGATCCCAGCTGGGAATTCCACTTCCTAGCAGGGCCCGTAGAATGCCCGCCAGCCCCCGGTTCGGCGCGCTTCCCCGGCCCCTACCTCTGCTGGGACCTCAACCTTTACCCAGAAACCAACAGGGCATCCCTCCGACGCATCCACGAAACACTCACAACCGAAGACCCCCCCTTCGACGGCGTCTTCGGCTTCAGCCAAGGCGCATCCATGCTCGCCGCGTGCCTGCTAGACCAGACCGGATTCGGATCCGCAGATACAGATAAACCCTTACGGCTACCCATTCAATTCGCGATCTTCTGTTCCCCCGTGCCAATCCTCGCGACAGACCCGGATTATATAGACGCCGTCTACGGCGCAGCCCTCTCGCCCCAGAACCTCGCGCGCCTGCGCTCCGCCAATAAAGACGAATTCGCCCTCCTCCCGGACTCAGTCCGCGCCGATGCGCTTATGCTCCTGGGGAGTCTGGCTGCGACGGCGCGGATCCACGGCCGGCCGCTTTCGCATTTTTTTGATCGGCGCCCTGGTGAGATCCCGTGTGTGCTTAGTCCTGAGCGGTGTGCGGCGAGGCTGCGTATTCCGACGTTGCATGTTTGTGGGCGGGATGATCCGGTGGAGTTGCGGAGGTGTGCGGCGTTGGTAAGGGGGTTTTGTGATGGGGTGAGGAGGGTTTTTCGCCATGGGGATGTTCATAATTTGCCGAGGGGGGATGGGGAGGCGGGGGAGATGGTGAGCATGATGGAGGGCGTTGTTAGGGGGGTTGAGGCGTCTAGGTTGTGATATAGACTTCCATTGGATTATATTATGGATAGATAGGCTTGGTTGGTATGGGGATAGAATCACATATACCCAGGATAGACGAACCAATAACCAACCACCAGGGGTTTATTCTATTCCTTTCGAAACACACATCTATACCAACCCGAAAACCCATCACCCCAAGAAATACCCTGACCTACTCTCACCACCAAAACCCAGCCACCCACCCACCGAACGCTACGCTAAGCAACCCCCAAAGCCCCCATAAAACACCCCACAGCAACAGGAACATGCCAACTAAAGCACAGCGCCGCCCTCTCCTCCTCTTTCAGCGCCTGCAATCCCCCCAACAAAGAAACCTTACGCCCCAAAGCCCCCCCAACTCCGCCCACGACAAGGCTGAAATACAAGCGCCCAAATCCCGCGCTCCACCCCGCCCCAACCAAACACGCCACGATCAGCCCGGCAAGCACGCCGAGTAACCGCGGGATATTGTCTCTGTAGCGCACGGCCATACTGCGCACGCCTGTGCGCATGTCGTCGGCTGTGTCGCCGAGGGCGTAGACGATGTCGAAGAATATCATTTGCGTTCCGATGGCGGTGGCGAGGAGGGTTGTTGGGAGGATGTGTGGTGGGGAGAAGATTCCTGAGAGGAGGGAGGATTCGACGTCGTTTTCATTTCCAGGGTGAAGGTGGAGGTTGAGGTGGAGGGGACGGTCGGGAAATCGGTACAGATCGTGAATCCCCCGCGCGGCAGCAAAGAATACACATGCGTAGCCAGCGGCGAGAAAGAGCTGGGGGAAATCCGTCAAGCGTTTCGTAAACGGGTAAGCGGCAGTGAGGACGACGACGGCGGCAGATAGATAAAGGGTGATCGGGGAGAAAGGAACGCCGAGATGCGCTAGTGGCAGAGAAGCAATGTAGATCAGATAAAGGGCGAACGTCGTTGCGGAGGCCGTGGAAATCGCGCCACGGGCGACAGGCCGGTTCTTGCAGCGGTCAGTCTTCCGGTCGAGGTCTTGGTCGACGGTGTCGTTCCAGACGCAGGCGAAGGAGTGGCAGAGGTAGCTTGAGAGGCAGAGGGCGAGGGAGGCGCGAAGGATTGGCGGGGATGATGAAGTCTGCGGGGCGATGGCGCGGGCGTAGAGGATGGCTATGATTGTTTGCCAGCAGGCGAGGGGGATGGCGAAGAAGATGTGGATGCGTGCTAACTCGGCGTAGGGGATGAATGGGGCTGGGAGGTAGGTTATCCAGCCGAGCTGCCTGTCCATTGTCGGTGGAGGGGATTGTTTGGGAGGGGATAATTTGGGCATGATGGTCTGGTGTTGGAGATAGAATGTCGAGTTGTCGTGGGCGAGTATTTAAGGATCGGTCAACATGACTAGTACATGCGGTACAACCTGATATTAAAATGTAAGCGATTGGGGAGAGAATGTTTGCTTTGTGCAGAGCGCCAGTCCGGGCTGGTTGACTGGCTGAATCAAGAACCCTGCAGGTGAGTTGTCAATACTGTCTGGCATAGATTTCAGAATTCAGGTGCAGCCTGTTGAATATGTTCAGTACATTAGATACTCAGGTAGCCACTCACGGTCATAGAAAAGTACACAAACAAGTCGCCAGACGGAGATACGCCTACAGCAAATGAATTGTCGAAAAACATCTGGGGAATAACACAGACAAGAAACAAAGAAAGAAGGACCCGAGGCGCATCCCAATGCCAGCAGAAACAAAAAGAAATACAGGACCATGCGGTCAGACCCGGACGATATCACCAGGCCACTTCAAGGAATATTCGGCCGTCCGTATTCGTCGCTTGCAGGTTAGTCCGCGTTTATACGTTCTTGTAGAGCAAAAGCGGTTCCCCGATGTTCTCAATCTCGGGGATTGTACATTTCAGGTCAAATGCCTTGGCGAGAACAATTTTAAAGATCTGCAGCTCACGTCAGCTCGGAATTGGTCCGGAATTGAAGGAACTTACCTTCTGCACGTTGATGCTATGGCTCGTACTGCTGAAGATCAAACTTGCCTTCATGGCTTTTGCGAACCGTTTGGCCTACAGAGTCAGCATAGCCAAACACCGGGCCGAGTTGCTCACCTGGATAGAGATTTCCTCCTGGTCCTCGCGAGGGAAGTTGACAAAGTGGTCGTACTTGGTACCCACGAGGAATGGGATGGCGGTCTTGTTAAATCCCCGGCCTTGTCGGTACCACTCCTTGATCGAATTCAGTGTGCTCTTGCGGGTGAGGTCGAACATGAAGAGAATGGCGACGGCATCGTTACACACGAGCGGCAACATGTTCACAAACTCGCGCTGGCCACCAAGATCCCAAATGGAGAATGTAATCTCGGTGTTTCTGATGGAGATTGTCTTTTCCATAAAGTTGACGCCTTGAAAATCAGCGACGACCAATTAGTGACCACTGACCACGGAACATACCCAAAGTCTGTATATAATCCTCATCCCAGCTGCCTTCCACATATTTGACCATCAAACTCGTTTTTCCAATCTGTGCATCTCCAACCATGCCGACCTTGATCACCACACTGTTCTTCGTCGACTGGGATGGCTGTTTTTGTGTGACTGATAAGCCGGAGCTCGGTCTTGACGAGGTCGGTGGCTGCGGCTGAGGATCTTGTGCGGGAGTGTGGTATTCATTGGGGTAATGCGCGCGAGAGTCGCTGCTGTATCCGTTGTGATAGCTCGTAGGGGGGAGTGTGGATTCTTCAGGGACCAAGGGAACGATGGTCGGGGTTTCGGTTTCTGGACTGGGGAGGTCTCGCTGCGTCTCGTCTTGGAATTCTTGCGGATCTTGCTCTAGTCGCTCTGGTTCTGGGTGGTTTAGCTGGTCTAGTTGGGCTGAGTGTTGCGGTTCTGGCTGAAGTTCTGGCAGAAGTTCTGGATGGAGTTCGGACGCTTGCTGTGCGACCGGGGGTTGAGCGGGATCCATGCCGGCACGAACGAGGGGCAATAGAGCACAGCTCTGCGATAGAGAGGGACAATAGTAAAGAAATAGTAAAGAGGAGGGACTCGAGTTGGACTGAAAGAGGGATGAAGTTGACGAGAGACAAACACAGCCAGCCAGGTCTGAGCCAGCTCCAGCTGGTTGATCGCCGCTAGTCCGCGATAGGCTTAGTGCGGGTACCCCATTTTTCCCGAGAAAAAAGTTCCTGAACCGAACCCACGACAGTCCATCTCTGCACGACTGGCTCGTTGCGGTTAATTGATAGACAAATTTGATCGAGATGTCGAAACGAACTGCCGACTCTTCCGACGACCAGGCCGCCGCCCTCAAGGCTGGTGAGCGTCCCGTCGCCGCTGCCCCTCCCGACGAGATGGGCGAGTTCGAGGACGAGTTTGAGGACGAGTTCGAGAGCGAGGATGAGATTCTGGAGGCTGGTGTGGACGGCCGGCCGGATGCGGAGCGTGAAGAAGAGGCGAAGGGTGAGCTATCCTGATATTTAAAGAGGCACGTACTAATCGCGACAGCCGATGCGATGGAGGTAGACCAACAAACGTTCATTCCCGGTCGGACGAAACTGGCGCCCGGAGAGGTTCTCTCGCCTGATCCTTCTACGTACGACATGCTACACACGCTTAGCACCCCGTGGCCGTGTCTATCCTTCGACGTCGTCCGCGATTCCCTCGGCGATAACCGGAAGACATACCCTGCAACTGTATACGCCGTGGCCGGAACCCAGGCCGAAGGACGTCGAGCAAAAGAGAACGAGTTGTTGGTGCTGAAGCTGAGCGGCCTGAGCAAGATGGAAAAGGAGAACGAGACAGACTCGGAGAGTGACTCTGACGACGACGAAGGAGGTGAAGCGATCCTCGAGTCGAAGAGCATTCCCCTAGGATCCACGACGAACCGCATCCGTGCGCATCAAACGCCGTCGCCGTCCGGAGACCTCACCAGGCCCGCTCAAACATTGACGGCCACCATGCTCGAAAACTCCCAAGTCGTCATTCACGACGTCACCCCACACCTTACCAGCTTCGATGTCCCTGGCACCATGCTCCCTCCTTCCGCCTCCAAACCTCTGTCCACACTCCGCATGCACAAGTCCGAAGGATACGCGCTCGACTGGTCCCCTCTCCAACCGCTCGGAAAGCTCTTGACCGGCGACAATGACGGCCTTATCTACGTGACATCGCGCACGGATGGAGGAGGATGGGTGACAGACTCTCGCCCATTCGCCGGCCACACCTCATCAGTCGAAGACATCCAATGGTCGCCAAACGAGAAGAACGTCTTCGCCTCGGCCAGCAGCGACGGCACCGTCAAGGTCTGGGACGTCCGCTCAAAGTCGCGCAAACCCGCCGTCGACGTCAAAATCTCCAAAACCGACGTCAACGTCATGAGCTGGTCCAAGCAAACCTCCCACCTCCTCGCCACCGGCGCCGACGACGGACAATGGGCCGTCTGGGATCTGCGACACTGGAAGCCTAACCCGTCCGCCCCGTCCGCCCCGATCACCGCGTCCCCCGTCGCCTCGTTCGATTTCCACAAAGAACCCATCACAAGCATCGAATGGCACCCCACAGACGACAGCGTCGTCGCCGTCGGATCCGCCGATAGCACAGTCACACTCTGGGATCTGGCTGTCGAGCTCGACGAGGAAGAGAGCCGCGAAGCCGGTTTATCTGATGTTCCGCCACAGCTGCTCTTCGTTCACTACATGGACTCCGTCAAGGAAATCCACTGGCAGGCTCAGATGCCTGGCACGGTTATGGCCACTGGCGGTGCTGGATTCGGGTACGTCCTGTTTTGTTTCCTTTGTTTCGTTTCCTTTGTTTCCTGTTGTGTCCTGCTAACATATGCAATAGTGTGTTCAAGACGATCAGCGTCTAGGCAACTAGGCAAAAGCGCTTTTAATGACTTTGATGTTTTGTACCGTCTCGACTATTGTATAGAGTCTAGACCAACCGTTAGAATGAATGATACGACTGTAGCACTCTCCATTAGCTGACGTAAAATTGATCTGAGTCTATCTGATCTAACATCCAATCAAGTCTAACACCAAAAATTAGCCACGTATCTGAACCCAACCCCACACAACCTCCTCACGTTCTAGTTAGTTATCTATTCTATCTACCTCTTGCTTCACAATACAGCAAAAGAAACAAAATCTATTACTTACAGCCCCTTCTTCCCATCCTCAACACCCCCCCAATGCCAAACCCCACCCCCACCCTTCTTATCCTCAACAACATACTGACACCCCGTATACGTCTGCACAAGACTACGCATGAAGCCCGTGGCGTCACGGTGATACTGGTCCCCTAGGACAGGGATGATCGCATCGGTCGCCTCTTCGGCGCGGTAGAACGGGATGCGCGAGAACAGGTGGTGCACGACGTGGTGGTCGATGATGTGGTGGAAGAAGTGCCGCCCGATGAACCCGAAGTCGCGGTCGATTGTTGACAGCGCGCCCTTTGTGTATGTCCAGTTTGAGTCGGAGTAGTGCGCTACGGATGGGTGGTTGTGGTGGAGGTATGTTATTGCGACTGTTCCAAATCATCTATTAGTTTCCTCTCGATGGATGAGGATAAGGAAGGAAGGGGTGGAAGGAACATGAACATACCAAGCCAATGATGCACCCACATATAAGGCACAACATAAAGCGCCAGCATCCTCACCACACCAACCTGCTGCGCGAGATACCAAACCGCCGCACCAGCCAGTAGCAAGCCCAGATCGGAAATCGCAATGAGATGCCTCTGCCTCTCCGTCCACAGCGAACTGGTCGGATCAAAGTGGCTCTGAGTCTGAAACCAACCCGTCCTCTTCCCCTGAATCGGCTTGCTCTTTGCTCCCGCGCTGACATAGAAAAACAGATACGTCTGCCACCCAGCAAGCTGGTGCGAGAGCAGACTCACGAACGAGTAGATGGGCGTATCCTCCATGACCTCCAGCCACGCGGGGAGATAGCTCGTCTTGTGCTCGAACTCCTTCTCAGTCCAGGGGACGAACGCGGTGTCTTTCTCCATGTTGCTTGTGTAGCGGTGGTGTCGCGCGTGCGTGATCTTCCAGGAGAAATACGGCACCATGAGCGCGGAGTGGCAGGCCCAGCCGACGATGTCGTTCCATTGTTGGTAAGGGCTGAAAGCGCCGTGGCCGCACTCGTGGGCTATGATCCAGATTCCGGTGCCGATGCAGCCTTGCAGGAAGCCGTAGAGGATGTAGGCGGCGATGCGCAGCGGCGTGGAGGGGATCAGGTCGATTTGGAGACCGGCGTAGAAGGTTACGGTGGCGTAGATTATGTCGCGGAGGAGGTAGGCGGAGGAGATTAGGAGGGAGCGCTCGAAGCAGGAAGGGGGGATTGCGTCGCGGATTGTTTTCAGGGCGATTTCGTCGGGTTTCTGGGCTGTTAGTTTGATGTTCGTTCATGTGTTGGGGATGTGGTGTAGGTACCTTGTCAGTCCCCTCGGATAGATGGTTAGCCATGGTAGCCATTATAAACACAGCAAATAATGGATAGACAACAAAATCAAAAAACAGAGAAATCCCATTTTATAAAAAAAAGGGCCAAAAAAATCAGACTCCGTTTTCCCCCGTTCCCCGTTCCCCTGTTGACAGACCGACAGCAAGACTTGACAGTCTAACCCTAACCGCGCCGCGTACCTTGTACCGTACCTGAGCCAGCTAACGCAGAGCATGCTAGCTCAGCAAATCTCGCCAGCCATCCTTTCCCGTCTCAGTCTAGAATTGACAGAAGGGGCTCAGACGGTGGGCCCCCGTTGCTTTTCTCAGACGTGCTATAGGCTGGGTTGACTAGTTCCGTGGTTGAGGTGGAATTGTTCCGACACCGTTGAGTTTGAGTTTGACATTATTGGAACCGAAACATTGGGAGATGATTCCCAACGTCTTGGGCTTGGCTTGGCCTGTCCAGGGGGCTGTGATTAGATGTGTGTTGCTGTTTGTAGGAGTAGACTCTGAGTATGTTGTAATTATCGGAAGTAGAGAATATTGTGTTGTTGACAGCGGACCTAACGTTAATCCAACTTAATTGCAGGAAAAAAGTACCACGGTAACGATAATTGGCCCGCTGAAAATCTGACTTTTCCGCCAAGATTCTGGATAATCGCACGTGAAATCATGAAATGAGCTGCTAGTGGCGACAATCATCCCGATTCCCTATAAGTTTGCTATTATTAGCTTGCCCCTGGCTTATGGAGTATCGAGTATCGCTCCATCAAAAACTCGAAGTACGGATACGAGAAATCTACTCTGAAGAGTCTGTACAGTCGCCGTTGCACAGATTTATTATGATGGGGTTGTTGTGCTCACTTACATAAGCTATGCATTTGATGCAGAGTCTAATAGGCTTAGCGCCAGTGAGCGTTGACGATCCTGGATAGTGTCATGATCTCCGTCTTTATTTAGTTTATTTATCCAATGTACAATGATCTACGTTCGGAGTATCATAAGCATTCCGCGAAAGGGGTGCAAGATGTGAGATTGATATTGACTGTATCAGTATCAGTCCAGCACAGGTGCCCCAATGTAACTGGTATCCATGATTGCTTTATGTTGAGAGTGCCACCAAAGATATATATCTTTGTCATGACTCCAGTAGTCATTCGCTCTCGCTGAGAACTTCAAGTTCAAGGACAACGTCGATTCAACTAAGAGCATGCTATTGCGGTGACGCTCTAAGGCCCACAAGCATCATCACAGACTTCTATCTGCAGAGGGAGATCAAGTTGCGAGGATAATTACATAAGCTGCACAACACATGGCTAGCTGCATTAGATCTAGTCACAACATCAACCTGCAGTGCTGGACCTCATCTACATACACTTGAGTCTACGGAGTAACTACTGGATTGAGGTCTCGGATTACGATCTACGCCACAGTCAGCATCGCAGCATCCCCATATTATGTCACAAAACCACACCTATGCCACCAAAGTCGCAGCATGGCCAGCAGTTCATGTTCGTCGGGGGCCCAACGTTGAACACGCAAGCCGGAAATGTCCGATCAGCCCTCCTGCGCCGCATTCTCGGCGAGAAAAAGAAGCAGCGCCGCCAGGATGCCGCTGGGAGGCTAGACTCGATGCTAAGGGGGGGTGAAGATGGAGATCATGGAAGGAATCCTGCGTCAGCCTTGTGTTCCTGTCTGGGGGAGGGGGGCAGCGCTGGACCCGATTCGCTGGGCGCAGCACATCGTATGATCAGACCGAGGGGTGTGAACCAGGGGGGTGGCCTGTCGGGTCGATGTCCGAGGTGCGGGGATTCACTCGGGGCCAGTCCCAAGTCCAACCCCAGTCCCGGTCCCCAGCTGCTCGGGGCTCGGGCTGACCCGCTGCTACCTGTAGACGCCACGACAGTCCGGCTGAAGGTCCACGAGCTGTTGGATTTCTCGGCGACCACGATCTGGCCGCATTTCCGGGCCGTGGGATACGCGGGCAATTGCTACAAGGCGTGGATATTTCCGTTCGACACCAATCTGTCGGTGTATGCTGTGCTCTGGGCGGCGTCGTACCACCGCGACATCCTGCGCCTGACGTATGGGGCCGCCGAACCCTGCTTAGACTCGAGGGAGCAGCTGGAGCTAAAGGCGCTGGCGCTGCAGGCGCTGCAGAAGGAGGTAGCGAATGTGACGGAGACCACCGCGCCGGATGCGCTGGTGATGTGCATCCTGTACCTTGCAGTAAACGACAAACACAAGGCGCCGATCACACGCGACGCCAGCCCGTTCTCGCCGCCGTTTACGAATCTGCAGGCACTAGACTTTTACGGGAGCCGGGACTACCATCCGCTGCACTGGAACGTGGTGCAGCACGTCGTGCGCCGGTTTGGCGGGATCCAGAACCTGCGGGCCTTTGCGCTAGCCTGGCTGCTTGGCCTTTCGGATCTCATGAACGCCGTCCATACGCTGGGCAAGCCAATCTACCCGCTCGTGGACGTTTGGGGCACCCCGTTGGATCTGCAGCCCCCGGGCTTGCTGTTTAAGCCTCCGCCCAGCCGCCCTGTGCCGGGCTCTGGTTTCCACGACCTTTTCTACCTCTGGCCACCCATCAAGCAGACCATAGTCCCGGTGTTTATCCATCTAGGGGAGCTGTGCGGCGTACTCCAACACTACGCGGGACGAGGATCCTATAATAGCCCCGCGGTCCTGGACTCGCTAGGCGATAGTCGCAATCTCGTCCACCACCGTCTCCTCTCCCTGCCTAACGAGGATGACCCGGTGGACCTAATCCTGGAGTGTAAAGACAAAGACCGCTCTACTAAAGATACTAAAGAAAACGAGCTGTCGCGAGAAATGTACCTCGTGTGCCGCTTAAGCGCAATCCTGTATGCAATCCACGTTACATTCCCCGTCCCCCGGTCCCAGCAATTGCGATATCGTATTCTACACACTCTCCGCCCCCGAATCGAGCGGCTGACAGCACAGAACGTAGCCCGGCCCTCGCTGGTCTGGTGCGTGGCTGTAACGCTCAGCGTGTGCGACGACGAGTATCCCGGTGGGATGATAATCAAAGCGTACATGACCCGCCTGTTGCGCACGGCAGGGGTGGACTCGGAGCCAAAGCTTTTGGCGTTGCTGCGATCGTTTGCGTGGGTGGATGCGGCCGTGCAGGAGGGATCCTGTTTCGCGTCCACTGTCTTGGATAAATGGGGCGTCTCACTAATGAATCTCCATGATTAACGAACGCGCGCGTTGGCGTGGCGGAATAGGAATCCCGAAGCGAATGCTGGGAGTAGGATCCGACATCATGGCCATGGGGCGATGGAGATAGATTTGATAGAGATTGACCCCATCCTGCACATACCTAGCGACGCGCTAAATTCACGCCCTAAACTGAAAAAGGCTACACGACCAAGGCACCTGATTGGCTGATCACCGTGCATCTGGATTCTGGAGTTATAATTAAAGGCCAGAATTATGGTCGGTAAGCCTCCGACTGAATCCACCAATATTCACATCTTCGGCTGACCCAGATTCGCGATCCTTTGGACCCTCGCAGCCCTGCAGGCTCTCTCTTTAGCTTCACCCAAACTGGTCGCGACGGCTCGTAGACCTGCCCTCTAAATGAAAGCTGAGGATGTGCCCGTTATCTGCTGCATGATGAACGGTCCACGAGGGGCCATGCAATAAGACAACGCCGACACGCTCCCGTTTTCGGACTAGCCATGCTGTATTTTTACCTGCATCACGGAGTTAGACTACCAGGATCTACAGAGTGTTGGTGCTGTCGCAGAGTGAATAATGTCTTTAAATCGGCGGTTCCCAGAGTTTGCGTTCAATTCATTCAAGACCCTACCACCAATTCATCAAGACCCTACTATTCAATTCCTACTACCCAATTCATTCAAATCACAATGTTCCAATCCCATCCCCTTTCCCAATCCTACTACGGAATCGACACAATGGCCCTGGCAGGCCACCACCCCACAATCAAGCCAACAGAACTCGGAGAGATCCCTCAATGGATCACGAATCCAGAGTCCCAGATGATGGCCGACAACATGCACCTTCTACACGCCGTATCCTCGAACCTGACCTCGCCGACAACAGACGACGTCTTCTCGTTCCCATCCTCCACCTCATCGTCCCCGCACATGTCGCAGCTCTCCGCCGAGATGCCCGACAGCGATGAATTCATGCCTAATTGTAACCAGAAGGTAACCACCCTCCAATTTTCAAATTTCCCATCCTCTCCAATTTATCATCCGCAAGCTAATAAGACAAAAAAAGGCCACAGTCCGCCGCAGCCAAAACCGCCAAGCGCAGCGCCGCTTCCGCGAACGCAAAGAACAACAAAAAACCGCACTCCTGAGCACACTAGACGAGCTACAAGCGCGACACGACAAGATCGCCGACGCGCTGGACGCAAAGCGCCAGCAGAACCGCACGCTCGAAGCCGATAAGAAGCGGCTGGAGCGCGAGGTCGAGACGCTGCGCAAGTGGCGCCAGAAGATCCTCGGCGTCATGTCGGATCTGGTGCAGCAGGATCGCTCCGCCGATGACTTGCTCACGAAGGTTGCGACTAGTTGCTCGATTGGCTGCTGGCGGAAGGGGATACAGTATTCAAGGACTTATGTTATTATGCAGACGCTTTTGGAGCTTTTTGAGGAGTTTCAGGGGGATGATACATATCCTGGGAGGGATAGTGCTGGCGATGAGTCGGATACAAGTACATAGATAGATAGAGTAGAGTGTGCTTTGCTTGCGGCGATTTAGCTATTGATTTCGTTACGATCATATTCATATTCTCCATCTCATAATATCATGTACCTGAACAGTCCACTACTCATTTATCGTCAAACCCTGCATAACAACGTCACACCTCGGGACGAACTGCTACACCGACCCAACAACTGAAACTAGCCTGATCCCTAAGAAACACAGTTATCATTGCATCTGCATCCCTGAGACAAATACCCTTGTCACCACGACGCCCCAATTTCCACAAATCACACCGCTCCACAGCCTCGTTCTGGCCACTCTAGCCACAGCGTTAGCGACTTAGCGCACTTTATAGCCCCTGGCTTGTTTCTGTTATCGTATCAATCAGTCACAGACCCACGGACTTCAGCCGAGTCTGCATTAGGCAGTCTGCATGCATGCTGATTAAGTTGGAGCCTGCCACTGCTGCCCCTCGCCCGTCGGGCCGGTGGGATAGGTATGACTCTGCAGGCAGTTGCACTAGTACAGGACAGGACAGGGAGATTTCTGATTACCGTCAGGCGGGATTTTCGGTGCTTATTGATTTCTTATTCATGTTTGGATACTCCGTGCCGTACCTTACCTTACTCTACCTGCCACGAGTCCACGACCTTTTTTGGGTTGGCCATCTGGAATCTGAAGTCTGTGGTAACTTACCTACATGATACTTGAACGCATTCGACACCGAAGAATTGCGGGGCATCCATACCCTATCCACGACCCCATCCCATCCAAACAAGCACTCCAAAGCCACACCTGCAACCAGAAGCCTCCATCTCTCCAGCCCTTGGCAATCCTCATACCCAAGTCAAGTCCAGAAATGCTGCATAATCCCATCGTCAGAACCCGCCAGCCTGCTTTAAGCTACCCTAAGCCGCTAACGCTGCCAAAGACGGCTTGAACCACGCGTGGCGCGCCATGTGGGCGTCTGGCAGCTCGATCCGGCACTGTGACTGGCCCAGGAATTTCCCCAGGGCTTATGGAATGCCTTTGTCAGATGCGACACTGCATATGGTTTGTATGTGACATGGATTCTGGAGGATTTGTCGGTTCTTAGTCAAGGTGTTTGATGGAGTGTAGATGATACGAAGAGGGTGGTGGGATGGGTATAAATAGGAGGGTAGGGACGGTGGGATTGTTCTTCAGCAGCAGCATTCAAGACAAGACAAGACAGCAATAGAACTTCGTTCATTCTTCGCTTTTACTCAACTCAAGTTCTTCAGCTCAGTTCGCTTCAATCAGCAAAATGCGCTTCACTCAAGCTCTCCAGGCCGGTCTCCTCCTGGCCGCGTCTGCCACCGTCAACGCCTGGAACAGACTGGAGAAGGACAAGGCTGTACGTCCTCTACTATATTCTATCTGACTGTATTCTACCAGGACCACACTAAACCTATGAATGAAAGGCCCTCCTGATCATCGACCTCCAAGTCGGCCTCACCCAAGTCGTCCGCGACTACAGCACCAATGACTTCCGCAACAACATGCTCGCCCACGCCGGCATCGGCAAGGCCTTCGACATCCCCGTCGTCATAACCACCTCCTCCGACGAGGGCCCGAACGGCCAGATCCTCAAGGAGATTGTCGAGATGTATCCCAACGTCACTCTGGTCCGCCGCCAGGGCGAGGTCAACGCGTGGGATAACGCTGAGTTCCGCGCTGCTGTTGAGGCGACGGGGAGGAAGCAGCTTATCGTTGGGGGGATTGTTACGGAAGTTTGTATGTTCTCTTTCTCCTTTCTAAATACAGATGATGTTCTATGGGATTGGATGGATGGATGCTAATCAGGACAGGCACCGCATTCCTCGCCCTCTCCCTCGTCGACGAAGGCTACGAGGTCTACGCAAACACCGAAGCAAGCGGCACATTCGACATCCGGCTCGCGGAGGACGCCAACAGACGCATGGAGAAGGCCGGTGTCACCCTCATGGGCTTCTTTGCCATTGTCTGTGACTTGATGCGCGACTGGCGCCACGTCCCTGGCTTGAATGAGCTTTTGCCTTTCCTTGACCGGTATGTCTTTCTTTCTTCCTTCATTTTTGATCTTTTCTGCCGTGGGCTATACTACTGTGCTGGTGTTAATGGTATTGAATAGGTACCAGTTCGGTTATGGCCTTGTTGCTCGCCACCATGCCGCTGCTATTACCAACGGTACGCTCGCTGCTGTTGAACAGACGCTTATAATCTAAGTGTCTTGATCTGAGCTGCCTGATGAGAGGGGTCTGGCGCTGTTCAAGGCTAGATCAGATCTTTTTGATTTGGGGGCTTGTGGTTACTGTCGGAGAGCTGTCAAGCAATGCAAGGCAAGGCACGGCAGGGATATAGAGATTGGACTGGTATTGGTTCTCACCAAAGTCAAGACGCTTCGCTTGTTACTTAGGTAGTAGTTATTCTTTATTTTACGTTAGCTGCCTAGTGGGTTTGATAGAGAGGGAATAAATAGACTGGGTTTACCTTTGGATGTTGGGTCTAACTTTGTACTGTATACAGTATGCAACCAGTACTTGGTACAGAGTTCTGTAATATTATGATGGGCGTTGGTCCTCGCTAGTCTGATTGAGAATGGGTTGGACTGATACAGTATTCAAACTCTCGGTATATACTCTATATCCATTTTGTAGGACAATGGCTTCCGAAGTCGATGCAGTTGTCTAAGCCGTTGGTCACAGAGCTATACAGTCAAAAATCTCATGTTACTCCCCCCGACAGAGTCCTATAACCAAGCCCACTCACCCATGCTATAAGCCAAAGGAGGCCAAAGAAAGACCGCACTGAAACCGCCGCAACTCCCCCCTACCTCTTTCTCTATACAGACCGAAGTAAGTACGATCCCTAAAAAGCGTCCGGCGTCATATCAAACCAGAACGGGATTCTTTCCATAACCTAGTAACTCATTGGTTGGCCAGACTTTTGGAAAGCGCCCACATACATACTTAATTAGTACGCGTAGTATATGCTGCTCATTAAGTAGCTAGCCGGCGTCAATGAAATCCCCGTGAGTGACATTGTCTTTCTCTCTTCGACGATTGTTGTATGTATGGTTTGTGCTCGAGCCTACGAAGAATTCGTTCGCCGTACCGCACGGATTCAGACGCAGTCGCTGCAAACCGGATGTCGTGTCTCTCTCAATAACTCGCATTGTGCCCCGTGAGCGCCTCGGTCTGACATGGAGTATGTATTAACTAGCGGTAAGATATTGAAGTTAGTACATATTAAAGTAAATTGATTGGGAAGATGAAGAAGAGAAGGCAGACCATACCACCCGACAAATGTCTCTAAAGTCGGAGATGCTCGCTAACTATATGATTATACTATATGTAGGTCATAGCTCGCTATATCCTTGCCGATAACTAAGAAGGTATTAAGGAAATTATTAATAAAGTACTTGACTAGGAGAGGAGAAGTAGAATAATATTTAAAGTAAAGAAAATAGCTATTATGTATTTTACCCCTAAAGTATATAAATTAGAATAAGAGCCCTTTACTATCAAGGAACAAGCTATTAAACCTAAAGACTATATTAAGATCCTTAGAGTAGTAATAGATACTAGACTTAAATATAAGGTATATATAGCCAGGGCAGCGTCCAAGGGCCTAGAAATAGTAATAGAGATTAAATAACTTAGAGGTCTATCCCTATCTACCACGTGGTAGTTATTCATATTTAGAGTTACCCTAGTAGTAGACTACGCCTCTAATATCTGGATACATGCTTTTAAAGATAAGGCTATCAGGCCTATTAACCAGGTTCAACGGGTTGGAGCTCAAGCGATTGTGGGAACATTCCTCACCGTCGCAACCAGTGTGGCTGAAGCAGGAGAGCCTACTTCAGCCTAGAAGGTGCGCTGCAGGAACTCGCTGGGAATTTCGGACTGGGTGACCAGCGCGCGGCCGAGATCGATCAGAGCTTCTCTTGAACCGGCTTCATTCTTATCGAACGCCTTTCCGGCCGTGGCGAGGCTCTCAAGGATGGAAGAGACAGAAGAAGACATCGTTGGCGGTTACAGCGCAATTGAGGTGCATCGAGCAGGAAAGCAAGCGTGCAGGAGTTTAAGAGGGAAATAACCCCTCCATAGCTCTATGGGGCATATTGACTTTGATGGTGCCCCTCACCATTGTCTCCAGAGGTTAGACCGTTAGTTCTGACTCGAGATAGGAGCTTAGCCGTCGTCGCGCTCGGGGCTGCTCCAAGTCAGGAGCTGGGACTCATACCTATGGGGAAGGATTCAAGGACCATGAGCATGCACGTGTGCCCGAGGGAGCGGAATCAATCTGGGGTAATGAATCTGAATTGAAAGCATCTCACAATGGGATTCACCGATTCACCCTCTTGTCTGTGGGCCATCGGAATGCAACGTCCGCCTGTGGATCGGAGTACACGGAGATATACTCCGGTCGTACAGCGGAAATATACTCCGGTTGTACACGGAGCTGTAGCCTGAGACACTAGACTATTCTTCGATAACCGATCACGGACCACTATATACAGAATTGGTCGCCGGTCAAGTTTGTCAGGAATGAAGACACGTAGACAGTCTCAACAATACTTTTGTCGTCTTCGAAGACCAAGAGAAGGAGGGTAGTTCAGATCAAAACTGCATTTCTTTTCCTCTTCTTCTTCAACCTGTTGCTGGCATGAAGTTGTCGTACTGTGATCGCGCGAGGAGTCCACGACACTGTATGCTGATTATGTAGTGGGTGAACTTGTGCTGCATCATTACCTTTACCTTTGTGATACCTGATCTTTGAATATTCTGTAGATATCGTGCTGTTGCCCTGTATATACTCAGGGTCTTGCCTTCCAATCGAGGCCATTCAATATACCTCCTTCCTAGGTGCAGGTCCTCGTTCATCGCGCCTTCCTAAACGGTACTACGTAGTTCTATACAAACATATTTCGTAGGGAAAGAGCGACTGATCACTATTTCCTATCTAAGCATTGTTGTTAACCAGGCAGGAACCCCCATCGTGCTTTCCTCTAAGGAGGGAAGTGGTATATGCCAGTTCCAGCGAAGGTACGATGATGGTTGCACCTTCCCACAAAGTACAGTTTGTATACCTGCCTAGTACCTCCTAATCGACAGTGACAGCGCAATTTGATTCCGACGACGGGTTGCAGACGCCCACATGAGCCCGTAAAACCCACCAACTAGAGCTCAAGTAGAGCTTCCTACTTAATTGACGCAAAGGCAAAGGCTGACTAATAGAAGAGGGCGTCTACGTAACACACGACTTCTTTCCTGTCATTATCGACGCCATTTTAACCGGCAGCCCCCAGCCGACCTCACTGCAGACCTACTGTGTGTCATCCACCCAGCGTTGGTTCCACTTTACCCGATTACCAAAACGAGGAGAAAAAAGAAATATGTAGATGCGCCATGCCGCAGTCAGAGTGTCAGACCTGGCTATGCGCTACTGGGATTGGAAGGTCAAATTTGAGCTCGAGTCTGTCAGGACGATTCCGAAAGTTACTCCGCGGCGACTAAAAAAAGCAAAACTATACAGGCAAGGCTGAGCACCTCTGCAAGGCTGACTCGGGATGGGATATACATAAAGAAGGTGTGGTGGCAACCTCCCTCAACAGATTATTGCCGATCTTAGACTATCATCGGTTAAGATGTCGTGCAAATTGCCTGACTGCTCGCTGGTAGGAGTGGAAGAATACCACTGGCAGGCTAATCCAGACGTGTCAGGCATAGGTGTGAGTCCATTCCGGAACGCTGTCTACGCGGTCTAATAGACGACTACAGGTGTTGATTGGATTTGTCACGACCGCATATCTCACATTTGGGCTCCTTGTCTTTCGATATGTCAAAGCAATGCCTTTGGATCTTTTTAAGAACGACAAGATCAATCCGGTTGACCGGGGACTGTTAAGCTGGATAGGAAACAAGAAGAAAGACACTCCGTCCCCTAGTTTGGTCTCCGCAGTTAGGGTTGTAAGTCACCCCGCGCTTAGTCGATACTGCCCGAACTGATATTGATCTTACATAGTATATCCTCTTGATGTGCGATCAGCAACTCGTGACCGGTGTCGCTATTCTTGTTGGTGGATTTTCGCAGCTCCGATGCGGCCTGTCGGCGTTTCACTGGAGCACAATTGTCAATCTGGCCTGGTTCTCTTCAGTCACTCATCTATCCACCTTGACGTTTGTTCGGACCTACATACATGACCACAGCAGCGTCCTGCATCTACGTCTTCCGCTGATGTTTGCTCTCGTCGCTTTGCTGTTCGCCGCGTTATTTCCCTCCGGGAATCCAGACTGTTCTGGAAATGTGCCAGTGAGTTGCTGCTTCAATATTGAAAAGGTGAGAGCGGCACCAAGGGGTACGACCGACTCGGACCCAGGGGTGTATGCCACGGCTCTCTCACAGACTGCGTTGGTGGTGGTGTTTGTGTACCAAGTGACCAAATCGTATCGCTGGAGCAGCTTGCTCGCCGGGAAATGGTTAAGAGAAAAACCGAGCAGGTACTGGAAAAATTTGACTCAAGTACTCGGTAAGCGCGCCTATCACTCGGGTGGATGGAAACGAAAGCTTTTCTTGCTTGTGAATATCCTCTCGCTTGCCCTTCTCGTTACAGCCAAGAAGGGGATAAATTTCATGGGCTCAATGCTGTCGGACGTAAGTCCCACGCCGACCCTTTGCTGCAAATTGCTGATGTTCTTGTAGCTGATATGGCTACTACTCTCGTTAGTCTGGGGCACAATGCGGCTTTTCTTCAATCGATCTTCTGGTGTTCACTATGGCTCCAAGGATGGCAACATGTCGGAGGAAAATATCTGGGGCTTTGGACAATTGGTTGCGGTACTTCTCTTACTACTGCCTTTGCTGAATGCGGTGGAATCCTACCTCGGTATAAGCCTTTTCGTGACCTACCATGCTCATAACTGATATCGAGAATTCAGGCAGCAAGCGAACAAGCCAGTCGAGTGGACAGAATGCGCCTGAACCTAATAGCCACACCTCTCATGAAGCCAGCTCTTCATCTTCAACAAGTTCTACAACTGCATCGCACGCAGTACGACTTCCAGACCACAACCGTGGCCTCAACGCAGCGACCAGCTTATACGACGAGACTATATACCAAGAGCCATGGTTCCAAGACAACATACTAGTCGCCGTAATGGTGATTTCCATCAACGCGTTATCAATCCTATGGACATGCAGCGGCCCCTTAGGCCCTTATCCGTTCGTCGATATGGCCAACAGACCAGAGTATTGGTTGCAGGTAACCTGTCTAGCTTTGATTCCTCTTGTTTACGCGGTTGGGCGATTCAGACCTGTCCTGCCCCCTAACGCACTGAGTACTAGAGTGATAAATTTTATCCTCGGACGGGCACGGAGACACCGCGTATTCAGGATCCTCTATAGCGTCTGTGCCCTTTTGCCGATTTGGATTGGCTTTATGCATGTCACGGTTTTGCCTGTGGTTATTTGGACTGTCTTAGCTGGTTTGCTGTACCTGCCTATGGCCGCTTTGTGTATTTGGACTATGGTGAACTCGTCCTGGCTGTTAGCTGCTTAACTATTTATCGACATGGTGAAGGTGGCTATAAAGAACGTATTTAATGAGAAACTATTTGTCTTCACTGTCTCCCTTGTGCCCAGCTCAAACTACGCTTCCATATGCTTCATCGACGACTCGGGTGTTTCTTGAGGGGTTTTCTCTGAGTACTGCGGTATTACACTCCAAGAGGCAAATCGCGTTTCTAGCTAGTCTTCCTTCACCATCAGTACCGTCCTACTCGTAGTAACTGCACATAAAATGCCTGTTCGTCTGTGGGATGAAATGTCCACTGCGTGTCACCGTTACTAAGATTGAACGTGAGACATAGTTATCAACATCGACTAAGCTAGTAACAAGAAAGGGCACCAATACAGTCACGCGCAATGGAGCAGAAAAAGAGAACGAGCTGATAGAAGATAGAGTGATTGATGATAGAGACAGATGCAAGAGCAATCAGAAAGACGATATTACTGAGGTCAGGTCCCGATCCCGGTCAAACAAACAGGGGTGAAGCAATCACCTGTCGGCCGTACACGACAACCGGGGTGGAAGGGCGCTCATAAGAACGTTCGTCTCGGCACTGGCGCTCTCTTGAATTCTTTCCTTTCAGAGGCTCACATCGCCTCTGCGCAAAGCCGGTTCTGGAGACGGGCAGTGAAGATGTGGACGGATATCTATACCCTACCAGAAACCAACCTATTCTGCAGGAACATAGCTTGGATCAGAAAATTCAGAAGATTCTACTGCTTGCTATTATATCAGGTAGTAGATATACTAAAAAATATTAATATAGAAACACTAGAAACTATTAATCTATTTATATTAGTACCATGGGAGGAACGACTGCAGACTAAAATTAGAGAAACCTTAGAGTTATAGATAGAAGCTGGTGAATCTATATAGATTATAGTTAGTAGCTTAGCATGGAATAGCGTGGTAGGATTTAGTAGAATTATTTAGAAGTAGCTGCCCAAGTATAGAAAGCCGAGACTAAAGGCCTTCTCTATTATACTAGCCTCAAATGGCAGGATATGCAGGCTGAGGAGCATCCTGTCGAGGGTGAGGATATAGTCTAGTATGCGTGCAGATATATGCGCTTAAATGTCCAATAGAACACGGTCATCAGAAAAGCCGGACATGGATAGTCCTTCGCCCGACGTCTGTCTTGGGGTGAAGAGGATATGCCCTCTAACAGCGAGAGTCTTACTTTCAGCCATTCGATCAGGTTGCCGAGAGTAAGAAAGTGGCTTTGCAACCCTTTCCTTCTCCCTTTGAACCCCTCTTTATCCTGTTGTTGGATTGTATTATGCTCTGCTATGCCTATAGCTACAAAGTCGAGTTCCAGGGGCGGCGCTACTCTTTCATTTCCCCGTCTCCTCCATTGTTCTGTCTCCGCGGCGCGACTACATCGGATTTCTAGACAGGCTTTTAGTGGTTCAGCTGACCTTGTCCAATCCTTTCGTGACACTATCTACATATACTATCCTGTCAGTATATGTCACACAGAGGGGTCCCTACTCTTTCGAACCCAATCACTAGAGCTTGCTCGTCCGGCAAATATTACCTCAAAGACGGACACCCCAGGATGACCAGGACCATAATTTCGGTGATGGAGACATACCGACGACTACCAAAAAGCAGAAGGGCGGGGTAACAGGCTATATAAACCCCGGGGTGTCTCTTGTCAGACTGCGAACATCTCCCTTCTAAACCGCAGCTCAGTGACGCCAGATATGCGTTCTCTTCTTCTCCAATCCATCTTAGTGCCGCTCGTGCTAGGGCAAACCGGCGTTGGCCAGTCATGTACAGCTTCCGGGGTATGTTCTCTTCTCTTCTCCCCCGAGCTAATACGAATACGACACCCACCCACCCAACCCAACTACAACGCAATATTTCTGACATAGTCACGGATGATGCGCAGGTTGTCGGAAACTGTCAAACAACGACTTGGTGCGGAGACCGCGGCGGGGATTCCTACCCGGGCTTCTGTCCGGGTCCTTCTTATGTGCAGTGTTGCCTCTACCCATCCTGCAAGGGAGGGAAAGGATACTGCATGAGCACTTCCAATTCGTGGTGCAAGTCGAATGGCCACCATTTTGAAAGGTTAGTTAACTAGTTTGTTATTGTGCTTTGTTAGAGCCCTGAGTACTGAATGTTTATTGTTGTTTGTAGGAATTACTGTCCAGGTCCTTCGAGCTACCAGTGCTGCGTCACTTGATATCCGAGATGGGGGCTTTTGGCAAGAGTGTACTTTTTGCTGCAGGTATTCTACTATCGAGAAGTACAGCGCCCTGGGTTTTTGTCTTGGTCTGAATGTGTCTGAGTATGTATGAAGATGGTATAGTACAGTATATACAGAATGCACAGAGACCTGGTCAGCTATCAGCACGAAAGACAAGTGAGCATTTAACACTAAAGCAAGACAGCCTTGAGAAGAATCTCGCGGAGTTGTGATGCAGCCCTTGTCAAATGTAACCAACGCAAGAAAGTACATCCCAGGTGCATTTCCTAGAGGTTCTCAAAGTGTTGGAATCATGTATCACGGGTGAGGCTGAAGAAGCCGTTTCTTTGCTGGTAAACATTACGAAATAGACGATCTTTAAGGCAAGTGATGAGGTAGTTTCAGATATCTCCCCATATTGCATCTTAATGTGGCCTACGTCTTGAGTAATTGATAATATAACCTTAAAGCTATTGGGTAACTGACCCGCCTGGTCCTGCTTAGATAGAATGTCTCTTCTTCTATATCTGTTCAGAAGAGTTATTGTTCAAACCACTAGAAGTTTTCTTGTCAGATTCTACCCATCTCATCTATCGAAATGCAAGTGCCATTCTCCCTAAGTAGTATTCACTAACCACTACCAATTAAATCAGGCACTATCAGACTAGAGTTAAAACACAAGCCCTAGTTCTTCCACACAGGATAAATAAAATCTCTACCACGGTCAGAATCGATATGCTGAGCCCATCAAAACCGAGAGACTTGACAGTCTCATAGCTAACACTACCTTCGCGTCCACGGTGTGGATTGCGTTCGAGGGCTCAGCGCTAGGCTTATCGCCGTACTGAACCTAGATTCGAGGGATTAGGGTTGATCCAGAGATACTTTTGATCGCTGGCCCTCTTGAAGGCTAAGTCGGAGACGGCGTCTTCTGCTGCTCTGGTCCATTCTGGGTGGAGCCAGGCGAATCTTTTATTACAGTTAGTCTCTTGCATCCCAGAATTACCTCTCTTCTAGCAGGAATTAGGGTTAAATTACTTACTTGCTGCTTTTCCCAGCGTTAGTACCAAAAGACTATCCTCGGATCTCAGCGGCAACTTTGTTGGGCTGGAGAGCTTTCTTGCTATTATTAGCGTACATTACCTGCCTTTTTAGGAACGGTATACCTATATTGGTGTCAGGGTCTTCTTACGACTGGGTTGGAAAAGGACTTGGCCGTGATATAGTAGGAACCAACAAACTGTTGAATATCTTTGTTCTATATCATGTACATGATGTAACAATGTGCTGCATGTGGACCGCACCAGATCAGGCCAGTCGGATCATGTCGGGTCGGGCCGGTCCTGCGTACCATCAAAGCACTGCACTCCACACGTGACCCAGTCGATCCGTCTAGGGCCTCTAGGCAGATGTCTGCCTACTAGGCTAGGCATACGCCTCCGTGAAACTGGCCAAATATTTATTTTTCGGCAGATGCTCCAGGATTTTGGTTCCTTATTGGCACTCAATTAGTACGTCACCAATGATTTCTGATAGAGACACTACAACTAGGTAGCGTCTCCAGGAGTCCAGGACAGAAGATAACGAATACTCTGATTGAGGAGGCTTTGTCTGGTGCTCCTTCTGACGAGAGAGCCAAGACAAAGGGAATAGTTGAAGATAGTTTTGCCGACCAACATACGCACTATCGGGGTCAGTCATTCGCTATCATTGAGGGTGCGGGAATAGTTAAAGACAGCCTTACCAACATCAATATGTATACTATCGAGATCAGTCATTCGCTGTCACTGAGGGTACTCTGCCTTACAGGAATAGTTGAAGACTGCCTTGCCAACATGTATACCATCAGGTGAGTAATTTGTTATCACTAAGGGTGCTTTGCCTGAATAGTTGAAGACCGCCTTACCAACATGTATACTATCAGGGTCAGTTAAAGACAGTCTTACCAAAATGTATACTATGAGGCTCAGTCATTTACTGTGCCGCAATAAGACAGCCTTGCCAACAAGCACACTGTTAGGGACAGTCGTTGATGAGCGCAAATTTTATGAAGTAGACTCATGAGTGTTCGGGCCCTGGAAAGATCTATAAATATGGCCATGATCCCCTCAGTACTTTACATTCATTACCATTGAAAGGATCACCTTTCGAAGACAATGACTGTTCAAAGACAATCATCTTTCAAAGACATCGCTCTCCTTGAGACTTCGAAGTGAGTTTAGAGTCCACGTTATTACAGAGTGACATTAACAACTATAACTTTCAGGTACTTTCGACTCATTTTCCAGTCCTGTCCAGAACCCCAGACATTCAACCTTGCAAACGCAGCAGTAAGAGCTCCAGCAAGTATGCAACAGGAAAATGCTGAGCAAAATAGATGTGCGACAATATTACTGGAATCTATGGACGTTGCAATCACGAGTATGTCATATACGTCGCCCAATGTCGATACATGGAACGAAATGGAGGTGGACATTGTGCTCCTTATCTGCGTGAAGACCTCCACGACTGGCAAGAGGATAAGGACAACGAATATTGTCCCGACTGCTTGTACTCGTGAATGTGGAGGCTCAGGCTCTGTTGTTTATTCCTTCTGATCATTTAACTCCTTTCGCATATCATCAACCCTCTTCTGCTGCTGCTTTCCCCCCCAAATGCATCTTCTAAACATGTCCTTTGCTGTCTCAACGTAATCATTGCGAGGGATGAAGGACCTGTGTAATTAGAAAGGGGAATCAATTTGATACAGACGTCTTACAATTTGCCACTTTCTCGACTTGTCCTGTATACGTGATGTGGAAGTTGTAAAACCTCCTCCTCATTGAGTGGCTGAGTAACATTCACATCAAGAATCCACCATACTTCAACTGGCTCCAATGAGTCGAATTTACCGGGAACTCGGATGTGATCGTATCCCGCAGGGTGAGAAATTCTCTTCCATGGACGATTTAGGAACTCTTGGGAAAAGGCTGCCGCAAGATTGTCAGGACGCCACAGGGGGTCGCCCTCTATATCGGTTACACAACCACGGATACATATTCTGGCGGGACCAGGGTCCATATCGACAATAACTACGAAGATGTAGATGGATGGATATGATGGAGATAATGAAGATAGATGGAGATGATGGAGATGGATGAAGGTGGATGGAGATGAAAAAGGAAGGGGGGGGATTAAACAAGGAACAACTATAGTCCGTTAGGTACATAAACACATGACACCGGAACGGATGGATTATTTACCATCGTCGAAATCAGATACGCCTTCTTTTCTGAGCTGATCAGTATATCAATGAAACGATCACTTAAACATGCATGGCTTGCAGACTTACCGGTAGAGCGCGAACAATCAAGAAGCGCACCACTGACAACCACAGGAACCCAACATGTCATGATCAAGAGACACCATCACTATACGTCTCTCAATCCTCTTAGTATATAAACACGCTAGCTTCCTCGTATTCGTCGCGAGTCTCAGAGCAAGGGGCCGAAGTGTCAAACCCCGCTTCCAAGCGATCATCAAGTCCTCTAAGTCCACGAGAAACCTACGCAAGCTTGAGAAGCCCATGCGATATGAAAGTCTTCATGGATCAAACCTCCAGCTACCTGAGGATGTATATCAACTTCGGAAGCATATTTAAAGGCTCTGTTTCAAGATAAATATTATTCCAGATACTTTAAAGCTCAGTACATAAGCACAGGTCTGCTCGGAGAAAGAATAACAAGAATTAGGATATAATTGATGCGCCAGAGCTAGTATTTGGATGAGATCCTTCGGATAATTATGAATTAGAGTACGTAGGGCTTTGTGATGTAGCGACTACGTTATATCATTATAATAATTATAGTAAGGCAGAGCTGGCCTGGAACTATAATATCCATAGCTATATACTTAAGCTCTCTATAAGAAAGCATAACTATATCAAGCAAGAAAATATATAAGTTTTAGACTATCTTAAGCTAGTGCTTCCTCTAAATAACCTGCTTCTAAACTACTACTAGAATCTATAGCCCATTTATTCCTCTAGGGGCCAAGGAGCAACCACCTGTATCTAAGATAGTCAACTTCGCTCTGGTACTCCGGCCTCTGGATAACGCTCTTAAACAGAGTATAGTAGATCTTGTTAAATCTCTATTATTTAATCAACAGACTATAAACTAAACTTTTTATGATCCACTCAAGTATTACCTAGCTGAAGTTATTATCGAGATAAAGACAACCTTCTCCGATAATAGCCGTGTATAGTTAGGGGTTTGGATTGCTGCGTGGCATAGAAGAATGCGAGCATTACTAGGACTATATAAGGTAATTATTATCCCGATATTACTCATTACAGGAAATCACTGGGAACTGTTTTATGCTTGTGATATAGGGTCCTAAATCAGCTGCCGCGGCCTGGTTAATATAGGAAATACAGAAGATCTGCCTGACTACTATGTGCTCTTAGCTATCCTTCGATCTCTGGCATACTGGATGGAAGGTACTTTTCTTCAATGGTTTGAACATAAGGTACATCAGAAAACAAGCGTCCAGACACATTTTGTGTTTTGATACTATTTATCTATATTGCGCTTTATTCTTTGACAATACAACGCGCTGAGTAGAACACAAAATCCTTGTCTATCGAGCATCAAAGTGATCTTGGAATCAACACCGACCAGTCGCCATACGAGACAGCCTAAGACAACTATAATAGTCTTTCTGATCAATCCATTGACTCCAGAACGAGTGCAGCTATTTAAGATGTTATCAGACCTTGTAGCCAGGTCTTGCGAATCGTCACTACCAAGGAATATACATTGGAGAAAAGACTCCAACGAAGTCTAATAAACACAATATACATATCAGTCAGCCCACCGTTGACTCAGAATTACCCTGCATTTCCCTTATGTTCCCTATCAAACGCCTTGGTAATAGATATAACAGATTCAGTTAACGCTAAGGGGGTTATTAGAAGAAGATACTGGGTATATAGTACTATATTATTCAAGTTATCGACGTGCTCCTGGTTTCCGGGGCTTGCTATCAACCAGACCTGTCCAAGGATTAGTTAGGTATTCATCAATTCAGAGTTGTCCCAATACGGTAGTCCGCTGTAGTCGGCTGCACTCAATGCCCGATTGCCTGCGAGACATCCACGCTATTTTGGAAACTCGGGGGATTGATATCAGCTTTTCTTTTAGGGATTCCTTGTTTGACTAGAGGATCTCTGCCACTCAAGCCCAACCTCAAGCCTGAGGATTGGCAACGACGGAGGGGGCAAATTGGAATTACTCTGTGGGATGGATGCATGGAATTATACATTTTTCACTGGAGTGTAGGTGTTCTTGGTACAATGATGAGGCAGAGAGACTGAAAGGAGAAAATATTATATTAAATAGGAGTATCTGTAGAGATTCAAGTGCAAGTGCTTATCGTTCCCAATTACTCCTGAACGCCCAATCCTCATCGTCGGCGCCGGCATAGTCAGTCAAACCCTCGGACAAGCTCTTAAACAGGTCCCTCTTTCCATCCTTATCTAGAAAAATCAATAAGCAGAAAGAAATCCCCTTCACAATCCACGAACGGGACTCCAATACATCCGCACCTTCTGCCAGAAGAAATCTTAAACTTAATCCAAAACGCCCAAATACAATGGAGGACATGGACATGTAGATGGACCACAGCAATATAGGCCCTCATAGCATAAGGCCATATCATCTTCATCACTCGGAATCGGAAATCGCTTCAGAATTAAACATCATCCTCGCCAACTTCACTATCATCAGACTCGACAACATCAATAATGGGCACAAAACATATCCAATCGTAAGGGGCTTCCTCGGTCAGTCTGCCCTCCATAAGCCCTCTGAAGCCATGCACAACCATCCTACGCGGGATGATATGCTCCCACTTCTGATGACTCATGGCATCTTTGAACCGTCCCGGCCACTCCATGTCATAGTCCGCCGTCAATCCTAGTGGTGTTGTCCTTCCCCCCATAAACAAAGTTTGGTCTGTTTCTTCGAACCAAGCAATGCCTTTCTTCCGGGCGTCACGCCGCATTTTCCTCACCGAAAGATTATGCGCTGTTGCCATGTCAACAACAATGCAGCTAAGCTTGGTATTATTATACTGTGTACCATGTCCGATGATGCCGCGGAGTTCGTGGGGAACGTCTCGAGGTTCCATGTAATGCTGGAGGTATTCAAGGTCGCACCTGTAGAGGCCAAGTGTCTCGAGGTTGGGCGGAAGGTGGGATAGAATTAGAGGCCTGTGATTGCATTCCCAGCCGGCTAGGAGGGTAATTGGAATGTTGAGCTGGCGAAGAAGCATAAAATCGGAGAATGGGGGGCAGTAGTGGGATGGCAGGTATTCTTTAGCCAACCATTGATCTTTAGCCCACCATTGATCCGAGGTCGCCGGGCCAGAAGCTTCCTGATAGAGGTCCAGGTATTCAAGTCGGTGCTGGTATTTTTCAAGCATCTCCCAGAGGGACTTGATGAACACTGGTCCATTATGCTCCTCCCCGTCCGGACCAATAACCAGCTCGCCTGCGAGGCAAAGGGTAAGCTGGCGGATATTGGGGAAAAGATTGAGTAGTATTGGAAGCCGAAGGTCCCGGAGGTAAGGATCGTCCAAGGTGAGCTGCTCAACTTTGGACTTGAAGTCAATGTTACTGTCTATATCCGTCTCCATCTCGATTGCTATTAGCTCTTTCAATTCCGGGAGTCGGTATATCGGGCGTTGTGTATCACTGATAAGGATTGGACCGGTCGTGGTCGAATGGAGACCTCCATAGTGTCTCGGCGAAGCGTAAAAAGTTCCCAGTGTCTTCATTGGCTGATGCTCGAGTTGGAAGCCCTGTACCTGGCCGTTGACGGCGAGCGCCAATACCCAGTCGAACCACGGGTCCATCGCAGATGGCCAGAGATGGATGGTCAAGTGTCTTAGACGCGGACAATTTGCAAGGACAAGGGCAATCAGGGGGCATCAATAGCCTTCCTGGAGTATCCCTCGATCAAGTAGCTTTTTGGCACGCTCCAAAAGGGTCTCCGTGGCGCCATGGAGTGGGTGATCGAACCCGGCTTGACTTAGGGCTTTAAGCAACCATTGTTCGTTTTCCTTGTACAGGGCCGCGCAATACCACTTTTGAAAGCGTTTTTGAACAGCTAAATAAGATGCCTTATCCCTGAGGGGGAAAAGTCCTGTCCGGCGCATCCAAAATGCGATTTGGTCATCAGTTCCTGGTTCATGTTTCTTCTGTGGTTTGAATCGTTTTTGCCCATTCTGTGATTTACGCGATTTCCGCATCTGCACTCGACTGTGTCTCAACCATTTGGGCTCATCATTCCATGTTATGCAGAGAGCTTCCTCAATATTTGGAGGCTGCAATGACTCCCCTAATTCCATCGTCGTGAATGTCAACCTTCTTACCATGGCTGCCAGGTCAGGTTTTGTGACAACGAGCTCTAGGAAGCCCCACAGGGAGGGGAGGCTATTCGCGCTCCCATGGAACGTGAAGTTGGTGAAAACGAAGGGCGTCAGGTACGTGTTCCAGATTTTACTCACCAAGCGCCATTTTGCAGTTTCGTCGCTAGGGCGTTCTCCCTTGTTTCGTACAACGCCTGTCACATACTCGAAGATGAGCACGCTGATACAGATGGGTGTTCCCTCGCGGAAGGGATGGACTTGTTCCTCACGAGACTATCTGGTCAGGATACAGCTCAATCATTAGGAGGTGCCTTACCTGTGACATGATGGAATAGGGACTGGCTTCAAGATGTCTGTCTCTGGGGAGAATATAGTGGAAAAGGAATGAAGGACGGAGAAATATTGCGAAAACTGAAGCTTTAGTGGGAAAGAGCCGAAAGTTAAAGTTGAACATCTGACCATAAAAAAGATTAATAGTGGACGTTTGCCACTGCCCTGCCTGACAATTATCCCATAGCCCTAACCCTGATCTGAACTGCAGAATTACGGTCTGATTGGCGATGTTCGGGTTGTGCCATATGGACTGGTGCGAGTGTTGTGATGTGTGCTTTGCTTTTAAGTTGGCTCGCTTGGTGGAATAACTGGATCTTGTATTCCTTTTTCTATTCTATCTCCATGCATTTCTCTTGTTCTCAATAACTCGACAACAAAAGCAAATGCAACAAAATAATTCGCGCGTGTCTTCGGGGCTGGCTAGCTAGACAGGCTGCAAGGCTGGAATTTCCCCCCAAAAAAAGAGAGACATCCAATCAATCATTCAACCTATCCAATCCATGTTGACACATAAAGCCCAGCTCTAAAGCCCAGCGCTCTAACAGGTATCAGTGTGCCCATCGCCGCCGTTCTTGCAGGCATATCCGCACTGCTGGATAACCTGGATTTCACCGTTGGAGCCTCCGAGGCACTCGAACAGGGCGTTGTCTCTGGTGACGCCAGGGAAGGTGTCCTGGGCCTCAGCAACGGCGTTGCGGATCTGGGTGTCGTAGTTGCCTTTAGATAACATATTGAGTTAGTAATTTGTTTTATGATTACTCTATTCACTGAGGGTAATAGTTACTAACCTCTGGTGAGAAGAGCGGAGGCACAGTAGTTGAACTGGGTCTGGCAGTTCAATGCGGCGCCGAGGGAGGCAAAGGCAGCCATGGAGGCAACGGAGAGGATGCTGAGGTTGACCATTTTGGCGGTTGTTGTTGTTGTTGTTGTTGTTGTTGTTGTTGTTGTTGTTGGTGAGGGAAAAGATTTGTGTTTGTAGAGTTGTTGGAAGTGATCGAGATGATTGTGAGGATGAAGTTGAGAGTTGAGCGGCCAGGGAAGAGGTATTTATAGCCCGCATCTTGTCTCATTACTCTATACACCGCATACAAGACTCCCAAATCCAATCCACGAGCTGACGTAGGAAAAGATGGACAATGTCACCGCTGTCCATGTTGTAAAGGGATCGACGTGGGCACTACAACCTGGGGGCCGAGTGCGGGTACCTGGATCGACACTGCTGGGCTAATCATTCGGGGAGGTAGGCCGTAGGCGTTATTAAGCTTCACCTATTCAGGAACATGTGAGGAAATGGCCCCAAGACCCAGTAAAATGTGGGCAGGGTGGATATTCATTTGGGACTAGGATCTATATGGACTCATGGAGTCGTTGTTTTGGCCCCGGTCACTGGGGGCCTGATCATCGGCTTTCGGAGAATCGGCACCAGGCCATTAGGGTGGGTTTGGGGGGCCTAATCACCGGTCTCGCTGGCCCGTAAGATCTAGGGGTCAGGGGGACCCCCCGTCTAGGCAGAGCACTAGTTAGGTAGGGCGTTGAGGTTATTTCATCTTGGCAACCAGGGGCTCTTGGGAGGATGATGAGACCAAGGTCCTGTTCGTCGGCAGTATGTGTCTGTTCTCTACATCTGCTCCTCCCACTTAGACTGTATTCTCTGCGACTTTTCTGGCAGTGCTTCCTATTGAACTGGGACGACCTCCGCTACCACGAGTTAATACAGCCGGTCTGGCGCCGCGCCGACTACGCAACAGTCACAGACATCCTGCCGCCGATTCTCGGCCCCGGTGGATCTCTATGTCTATGTGGACCAGGACGCCTTAAGCGCTGTGGATGCCTCCAACGTTGAGTTGGGATACGTTGTATTCTGTCTCCGAAGGCTTCCATGATACTGCGGAAGGGGCTTTGTCGGCGAGATGCGGGAGTGACGGGTGCGCAAGGTTTATGGATACTCCTGTGGTTGAGGAGATTGAGATTCCGTAGCGGGCCGGGGGGCGTAAATGGGTCTGGTCTGGTCTGTACATGTCGCTGCCATTGCCTGGGATTCTACACACCGACTATTTGACTTTGACTTTACTAAGGCGTTTTGGACCTCGAGTTCGGCTATCAGGATACATCATGTATATGCTTGAATTGAATTGAATTAATTCTACACACCACGGACGTGACGGTACGAACTTGAGGACATGTAGAGACGCATGCGTGATTGATATCGACCCACATGTGCCACTGAAACCCTACCATGAGCCTTTCGAAGAGGAGGAGGACCAACCAACCAACCAAGCAAGAGGCCATCTCTACTCCTGTTCATTAAAAAGGCCGGACCGCTGGGGGTATGGTATGGTATGCACCTTGTGGAAGATCCACTGCTTGCGAGATGAGTTAAAGGAATGTAGTAGATAGTTACTGCCGGGGTACGCACCTTGGAACAAAGACCCACTGCTTGCGAGATGAGTTAAAGGAATATAGTAGATACTGCCGGGGGTATGATATGCACCTTGGAAGACCCACTGCTTGCGAGATGAGTTGGAGGAATATAGTAGATAGTGCCGGGGACCATTCCGGGGACCATGCATGCCGACGTAATTATGGATGTGGATATGGTGGGATAGCTGCTAACCCAATACCTACGGCACAGCATTTAGATGAATGCAACCCTACTTTCTACCATTGAGCCTTTCGAAGAAGAGGGAGGACTAACTAATAACTAAAAGGCCACCTCTAGTTACGTACTGCTGTTTCTTCTTAAGGAGGCCGGATCACCAGGGGTATGGTATACATCTTGGAAGACCCACTACTTAGACTTAGAAGATGAGTTGGAGGAATATAGTTAGTAGATACTTCTAGTGACCGTGCCAACATATGGATGTGGATGTGGATAAGGCGGGATAGCTGCGGACCTAATACTCATAGCAGTGATGGCACAGCCTTCAAATACGAATACGGAAGACGACGCGCGGAATTGTCTATACGCCTGGGTATAGGTAGGAGAAAACGATGTTGCCTATGACTTCATGAAGTGGTCCGCTACGCGACAACATCAAGAACAACCACCAACTAACGCCCCCCGGGGAATGGTTGGCGGCGAATCGACCACACGATCCCTAGGGCAAACGAACCAGGTGGTGAAGACGATTGTTAGAAGGACCAAAGAAACTACGCTGGAGGCCACCGAGTCGGCCCGAGGGAAGCAACGGACCTAATCAGAATCAGTTAGTAGGAGGAGAGGAAGGGAAGGATTAGGGGGGGAAACACGCCTCCCAGCGCCTGTGGTCCCCAGGAGGTTTACTTTTATTGTACTTTTCTATACATATATAATAGGGCATGTTTCTGTGGGATTTTATAAGGTGTTTAGGATTTCAAGTTTGGCCTTAATTCGTAGAGGCACCTGCTAGCTAGATCACACTGTCGGGCTACATCGGGTATATGAGCTTGAATTGAATTGACTTGAATTGAATGACTTCGTGACAGGAGAGATGCTGGATCATCATCTCTAGGACGGAATCATGCACCTCTTTCCGGTTTTATTCAGCGATGCAGCAATCGCATCGAAATATAATTCCAACGAAATAGCTCGTTCTCAATCTAATATATATATAACCCCCCTGTGGATAGTCAAGACACTTGACTCCATCTACTAGACTAGATACATGGTAAACTCACACCCATACAACCAGGGATTGCCGAAGGGACATATCCATAACCATTAGTTAGGCATCCTTCAGCAGCACCACAGGCTCCCCATTAGAAACAACAACACAGATCTGCCCACTATCATCAGCAGTATACGTTCCCTCTCCAAAGGTATCCGTCCACACTCCCCCAGGCACCCCCGAATCAAAGCAATGCGTAGCTTCAGCAGAGCCAGAACCGGCGTTGGACGTGAGCACAATAAGCCGCCCGCCGGCCCTGCTCCACGCATACGCAGACTCGGCAACATACAGATGGACATGGTCGTCGGCCGCAAGCCCACCAGCAGCTGCTCGTGCAGCCGAGAGCGCCGCTATGGCTGTGTACAAGTCGGTCGCGGTGTTGAAGTTGCTGCGCCAGAGGTCCTCGCGGTTCGCCGGGTCGTTGCCGCCGGCGTAGCCCTGTTCTGTGCCGTAGTATACAATCGGGACGCCGCGCGCGAGAATAACATAGGCGAGGGCGTTTTTCAGTAGTGTTTGGTCAGCTGTTGTGCTCAGCCAGCGGGCGTTGTCGTGGTTGTCGAGGAATGTGCCGAGGGCGGCGGGGTCGGGAAACAGCGCGCTGATCTGATCGTGCATGTCGACGATGTCCTGTGCGGAGCCCGCCTGTTGGTAGAATCTGTTCATTGGGTAGTAGATTGCGTAGTTGAGCAGCCCGTCCATGCTATCTGCGTACCCGGCGAGGTACTCGGGACTCCCGTCCCACACTTCGCCGATGGTGTAGACGCCTGCGGCGGATGTGAAGTCTGGCCAGAAGTCCTTCTCGACGTGCTTTACGGTGTCGATGCGGAGGCCGTCGAAGCCGTATTCTGTAACGAGCCAGCGGATCCAGGTCTGGAAGACGGTTCGGATCTCTGGGCTTTCTGTGTTGACGTCGGGCAGGTCGGTGGCTATGCGGCAGGTTTCGATGCTGCTCTGGGAGGAGTAGTCGATTGTGCAGTCTGAGTGGTAGGAGCTTTCCTGGTTCAGCGGTTCTGGTTTGTTGGAGCTGAGAGGGCTTCCCATGTGGTTGGCGACGACGTCTGCCATGACGTACATTCCCTATATCCCAAGCCATTAAAGACCGTCCAGTCTAGAATAGACGCCGGAGGCCGACTCACCTTTTCATGAGCTGCGCTGACCAAGCTCTTAAGATCATCCGCTGTGCCATAGTTCGAGTTGATGCTGTAGAGATCCTGTGCCCAATATCCATGATATCCACCGGGAGTATCTGGAGGTGGAGGAAAGGTCATACCGTCAGTTAACTAAGTCATAGGTCAGGACCCTTACAACAACTCACTAGCGACAACAGGGGTGATCCAGATTGCATCGAATCCCATCCCCTGGATATAGTCCAGCTTCGACTGCAAGCCTTGGAAAGTGCCACCGCAGTAGTCGCCAAGGTCACCGCACGCATCACCACCTGTATCGTCGGCATTGCGAGCAATGCGATCCGTTAGGGCAAAGTAGATGGTGCGCGATTTCCATGCTTCGACGTCTGCTGCTAACACGCTGGATACAAGGGGGAGTAGGAGAGCTGCTACGGTGCGAGCTAGCTTCATGATTGTAGTAAAGGCGATGCCAAAATGGGCTGAGAGTGTGAGGGCTTGTGATGGTGAAACAGAATGTCCATCGGATAGTCAAGGGTTTTATATCAAGGCTTTCTCTATGTCGCCCCGACATTGTAGAGCACAACCCCCGCACAAGGGTTAAAATGTAAGATTTCTCGCCAAATCATAGGGTGCTGTCTCCGTGCCGACGATTATCTCCTGAGACAGTTAGAATCGCGGGGAAAAGCCGGGGAGCTGTCGCCCTGTGAGCGGAGATATGTGTATTGGGTAAAGACTCTCGACCCCAATGTCGATCACTCATGATACATAGAGGACATTAGTCCATTGTCGGCCCGACGAGCTCATTCCAACATGAAGGTGCTTTAGGTGTTTCATGCAAGGTACCGCGGCTGCACAGCGTAAGATAAAATACTGAATCTGATGATGATGGGTAACTAAGGACCTATGGAAAACTAAACATATCCTGACCTTCCAGTGTGATACTACAGTCCTGGACCCGGTCTTAGTTCCGTCAGCTTCTTTCGTTCTTCCTGCAAAATCTGCTTCATGGCGTTCGGCAACTCTAAGTTCTCGTGTTTCCAACGTCGACCTTCTGGAAAGACCGCATGTCGAAGACGTCTAACGCAGGACGTGAGCGGCCGATAATAATCTGTAAAGTTCTCGGTCATAGTCTCCTCGAAAAAACTCACGAAACATTCCCGCTTTTTGAATGGCCAACGTTCTCGTATGCATGTAGTTCCATTCATCAAATCCTTCAATGACCTTCCCCTTCCCTGGGCCCTCGAAGTGGATACAGACCCAGAACAACACCCAAAAGACTGACTCAAGATCATGCATAAAGGAGCGTGGCTGTGTACCTAAGAGGGCACCGATCGCCATGAACGCTCTGGTGCCTGTCTTTGCCTTGGCAGGATCCTCTCGGTCACGACGAACAGCGAGATCAAGATCGATGAGGAAGGCTGGCCACGACTGGTCTGAATCTTCATTGATCGTCATGTTGCCTGGTGAGATGTCTGAGTGAATCAAGCCAGCCTCGTGATAAAGGGACACATAACCATCAATACACCCCTCGATCCCTTCCAATAAAGCCACTGGGGAGCTGGCGTGGTGAATGCCCTTTCCGTAGTCCGAAACAACGATGCGACGGTGGATTCGATTTGACTGCTCGATTTTCGTGCGCTTGCTCGGCGGTTGGGATGCGTCCATGCAGGTGCTGCCATCTTTCCGTGTGCGCGACACGCCAGACGTGCCTTTTTTGCCCTTTTCAACGTTCAAACCCTGCCGAATCAGACAGACATCGTCATCCTGCCCATCCACTTGGACCGTTTCGTGATGATAGTACCGAGACACATTAATAACCTTCTTCTCAGTGGCTTCAAGGAGCATTTCGCCCTCCTCTGGGCGTTCTGGATACTGCCACGAATCCTTGACGACAAGGCATCGGCCGGGATCATCCTCAGGATGCACTTTCCAACAGGTAGTAGCGCGGCCCGCGATACGGGGGATCTCTTCATCACCTGCTCAATCACTAGACGTTCTCGCCGGCCATTCCGCTTAATCTCAATATACCACTTGCCATGCTGGGAAATAATGGTCGGATCGAACCCAAGCTGTGTTCGACTCATGAGCAAAAAGCCAAGGATTACTGAGACAAGCCGCTGTCCATTTTGGTTGACGTCGAAGCCTTCGGAGCAACAGCCACCGAGACGGTCAAAAAGCCACAGACGCATCCTTGGACCGCACAAGGTAAAGCCAAGCACAAATCGCCGTTGATGCTGTACTACCAAGACCTCTCGGGCATACCAACAGAGGTCCAGCCACGCTTTGGATGGTGTATCAAAGTTGATGTGGGTTTCCAGCTCCCCAGGCACCAGGATCTGCGACCAGTCACACCGCGTGTTCTCGTTAGCATTGGCATTATCCACAAATGATATATCCAGTTTCCAACCTGCAGTTGAGCCTTCTGCACGTCGAGGGGGTTGAGCCACTGGCCGCCGCTCGATGCTGTGTCCCCATTTGTTAGCAAAATTAGTACTTTCGTCAGTGAGCTAGGACAGCCAGGCCAGGCCTGGTGCCTCCTTTGCATCATTAAGCCATCCTCTCCACCCGCTCTCATCGCGGAAGAGGGGTTCGTCACCGGCCCTGCAGCTTTCAAAAAAGGCGGACGCTGTCGTCTCCAGTGCAGCATCATGAAAAAGGGCTGCATAGGGATTTGGAACATCATGGTAGAGCTCTCCAGAGATTTCTTCTTTCAGAACTGCGTCCACATATTTCCGATGTTCACTTAAATTGGCAAAGCTGCTCGTGTTGTGGACCCATGGAGTTTGTGGCAGAAGGCCCGGAAACTGAGGAGCAAGCGTAGGCTCAACGAGAGCTTCTTTGGCCTTGGTCCATATGGCTCTATCGTCTTCCCGCTTGAGCACACTATTCAAGAGGGGAATAATCCGCTCGCGGGAAAAGTCCTCCGAGAGTATAACAGGTATGTATTGGCTGAGTCCGTAGAAAAGTGGCCGGCCACGATAAGACAACAATCGACTAACAGGGAGACGTAGCAGGACGATAATGAGACTGCCAGCATGTTTATTAAAGTCTACTGAAACGATTAGAAAATACCATAAAGGGTGAAAAGACTCCTGTAACCAACCTTCGCTGCTCATCCGACGTGTCACGTCTCCATCGCAGGACAGTTTCGGATCATGGCCATCACAGGCCTTTCTAAACTCGTTGCAGAATGCATCGAGGCCATTTCCTATTGGGTTACCCTCGATAGCATCTTCTTCTTTTTGCGAGAGAGTGATCATGGTGCGCCGTCTCAGAGGTGGGTTCGTCGTCTGATGAAAAGCTCCCTCTCAGGGCAGTATTCGATAAAGAGGATGGTTTCTTGATTTTTAACATCAGGTAGAGAATTCCGGACCAGAATTTATAACTTTCGGTGCTGTCAAGTAAATGACTCTGGGTGGAGTGAATAGCTCTGGGTCCATTGGATTTGCTGATATTATGAAAGGGGAAAACAAAGGTATAGGTCTCGCAAGTGGCGGAATAGTAATAATTCTGATAACTGCAAGTAATTGCTTCATCTTGATGATAATTGTAGGAAGTTAAACCCCTCATGGAAAACTAAACGAATCGTACTACTAATCACGTGATATGGACACTCTTTCCTCAACATGTATGTACGTAATTCTCGGAGAGCTACAAGCAGAAGGAGGGCCTGCGGTTGTAGGAATGGATTGACAATGATGTATCAAGTAAGGATACGAGCTGCTATGCGCAGGATCGTATACCTAACTATTAGCTCATATTGCTAATTTCCTAGGTACTAAATGATCTACAAACCCAACTCCCCGAGAGCACAAACGGAGCCCAGTGATACGGAGCCACACCATGACATCTCAGCCTCGCATTAAGGCTCTTCCGCGCGCATCTCATCTCCGTACAAGCTCTCATGAGATTGACACTTTTCTGGAATGCGACTGCAAGATTAATGACATCAGGCTGCTCATGCTCAGGCGGCTTGACGAACATGTTTTCGTAAAACCGTTTAGAGAACTTCGCCGCGTCGGTTGAATCCAGCGGCCAGAGAGTTGCCATCACCGATGTTGCCCCTGCAGCGAGGAATGCGTTGACGAGTCCGAGGGCATCGTCGCCTTTCCGGGTTACTTGGATACCGGACCCGCATCCCATTAGCATGACGAGGCGGGCATGCACGCTGAGTGTGAATGAATCCTGTAGGGTGAATCTCTGTGTGCGCTCGTGCTTGGCACGTTGGATCTCTGAGAGACTTAGGAAGGGGGTGATTCCAACCGATGTATCATTAGTGGAGAGATGGTATGGGGACGTTTCGATTTCGGCTTCGGCTTCGAGGACTAAGTGTCTCTCGAGCTCACGTCCAGCGGTGTGCCCGTGCAGATGGAGGATATCCGCATCGTTGAATTGATCCCTCAGTGCTGTCTGGGTTACTGCTGGCCCGGAAGTTACAGCTGTCGGCACCCCGTTGCGATCCAGGATGGATTGCATTTCACTGATTGCGGTATCAGCCATGTCTTGGTTTTCGGGGTACCGGCAGAAGAAGCTGCCCCGGGGAGAGGCAGGAGAAGATTGCTCTGTATCATGTAATGCGCGTTCAACGCACTCCTTCAACACCGTGTTATTTGGAGCGTACACAATGGGGTGATAGTGAATGATTGGTTGGTCGTTTTGGGTTTTGTACGGGATGGCGTGCAAGGGAACCGAGTTTAGGATCTTGGAGGGACAGAAAACCAGGATATCTCCAGGGTGACACGTTCTGTGAATTCCTGCAGTCAGTGGCCAGAGCGGCTTGAGTTTGTCATATGCCCCCAATGTGTCGGAGATGTCCCTATCATCCACTTGTAGCGTTTCGCGGACCCAATTCTCGACGTCGGTTACAGGGAGGTTAGTGATCATGTCAAAGCAGGACAACGTCCCCGTCCGGGCATTGTACCCCGTGAGAATGAATATATCCCGGAGCTGAATCCAGTCAAGCATGATGACGTCCCGTGTTGTCCTCACGGCCTCATTGACCAGGATACTCAGAGCCGGCATGGAGACGCCACGTCCACTGCGTCGAGCAAGAAGGGGCCTTAGTTCTTCATGTCCGGCCATCGTCGCTTGGTGGATGAAAAGTCTGTTGTCTGTCCGGTATTGCGGGCCCTGTTTGATCAAGCGAGCCTCCTCGACATACAAACGCCAGGCTTGCGGGCTTGATTGGATGGTCTTCAGAATTCTGGAAGGGACGAGGCGACCGTAATGATAGCCAAGGACAGTACCTTTACTTCTTTGAACGACATCCCAGAACCCTTGGCCGTACTGCCGGTTGCGGATAAGGTCAAAGACACGGTTGAGGAGGGCCAGGTCAAGGGAGAGCTGTCTAGTCTCGCAGAGGAATGGGTTTTCCGCCAATCTCGCGAGGTCCTCTGTAAACCTATCCAGGGCCCCAAGCTCCAAGTTCATCGCGATTGTGTCACTATAAAACTGGCTGTCAATACTGCACAGAGAGCCGGGATGTCTGTCGTCACTTACAAGACGAGGCTATTTGATCGTAACGGCCCCTGAGCCTTCATAGACACGGCTATATACGCTTCCATGGCGTCAGGATAACCCGTGGTGGGCTCGGAAATGGCGATTTCAGCCAGGGCCTCCTTACGTGCACGAGCCTCGGCCACGTAAGATGCCAACAGATAGAGGTTTGCTTCTGCTTGTTTGAGAAGTGTTCCGGAGAGCGCGCTCGTGAGTCTGAAACTACCTGCGGCGGCATGTAGCAGGCTCCGACCTAGAGACACCACATGCAACCAATTCTCGGGGTCTCGCTCTGCTAAGAGGGTCATTTGTTTACCAGACTCGAGTCGCAGGAGCGCGATGGTGTAGTTGTCCTCGGAGTGACAGGAACAGATTCCCAGCCAATAACACCTGATGGCCAGCTCGGCGTTTCCAATATAAGCCGCAGTGGCACCGAGTGCCAGAGCCAGTTTCGGAATTATCGCCGATGCAAGATACGTTGGTGCCGCGTCGTACAGGTCAAATGCGAGACACAGATGTTTCATCAACGATGCTTCGAATTCCGTGTCGTGGTCGAGGATTTCTTTCCCATTTTGTTGCCATCTCGAGATCTGCCCGGAAAGAAGAGGAAGAAAACAGGCCCCGTCAATAAACCGGTCAATCTCGTCACACCGCACGCCCCCCAAGTCCCACCGGCGAATGGTTCTGTCGTCCAGCCAGCCGTTCCAGTACCGCGTGAGCTGTGGCAGCCTCTCTGCATGGGCTACCGGGTTCGCTACTACCATTGATGTGAAGATCCGGAGCACTTCTAGGATTGCGCGTTGCTGGGCCTCAGTGTCAACAGTTGCATTAACAAGACTGAGATGCAGCATTGCGCTCAGCGCGGCTGAAAAGTGGTTTCCAAGTGTTGTATGGGCCTTGCTCAGATTGAAGGAGGCCAGGGTCGTTAGAAGAGTGCTCTGCACGGTGTCTCCATCAAGGACGGCCTCGGCTGGGAGAACAGAAGCTGCTACCTGGTAGTCGCCGGCGTATTTCCGAAGCGACCAGCGTTGCGTAGTGATGTTATCCCCAGCCTCCCGGGCAATGTCTTGCAAGGCCTCTCGCTGATACATTTGCCATTCCACTCCTGCCCCGGCTTCGTCGTTGCATTGCACTCCGATCCGTCGGACGTGTTTCATTCTGCGTAGATCGTTCCGACTGCGCAGTTGTTGGTAAATGGGACAGAGTTCTGCGAAAGTTGGAGTGGTGCCAATTGTGGCGTCTAAGATATCAAGGTCGAGCAGATCGACTACGCAGCCAACCTCCATGAGGCGCTTTCGTGCCCGTGTAGCCCAGATTTGAGCTTCGCCCACAGCCCCATTCTCGAGATACAGATTTGCTAGCGTACATTCTGCACGACCTCGAAGAAGACCTGATACTTGGTCCTCGCCGCACAAGACGGTCGAAGATAGGAATTCTTTAAGTAAAGGTGTAGCCACCGCAGGAGTCGACACGAACTTTGTCAGGTTGAAGGAGGACTCGGCCTCAAAATACTGGTCTTTCACTGGCCTCTTCCTCATCTCCAGCTCCAGCAACAAAGTCTCCCAGGCCAACTCGGCCAGTACCGGATTTGGGCTCGATGTATGCAGTTTTCTGAAAATTGAGTGAAGTCTCGCGGCGGGACGTTCAGCTGGGAGCCATTGATCCAAGTCTCGGTATATCTCTAGAATGATTCTGTGGTACATCAACTCTATCCGTACCTGGTAGTGTGTTAGCGAAGTTATCCAAGTACATGAGTCTGATGTGATTACCGTTGTGAGACCGGCCTCTTCCGGCAGTGTGAGGGCGTCAGTGGCACAATAAGTTCTAAATGCTTGCTCCGCCACATCCAGCGCCGTTTCCCATGCGCCATGCACGAAACAGGCGGCGTACTTCGAGGTAATCTTTAACAGACACAATGACAATGGTTTCTCGGGCAAGCCAGGCGTCGTATCTAGGTCAACACTAAGCCTTGAAAGCTGTTCCAACATCAACTCGACTGGAATGTCCCCGCGTAGACCACCACAATTGATTGCCTTGTTCAAATAACCCTGCTGCAGGTATACCAGCTGAAGCTCTACTAAGACGTCAGAATCTGAAAGATCCATTTCCTGCAACTTCAGAACTGCCTCTTCGAAATTTCCCAGAAGCCTTTCGCGCAGGCAGACTCCTAGCTCGGCACGTACAGGGCCGAGTGCGGTTGGCAGCAGATGTAAGTACTGCACATCTGGTAGGTTCTAGCAAGAATCGTCAATTCCGGTCTTCGTAGGAGAAAAGGCAGTGCTTACATCGTATCCAATCCCAAGGAGTTTTGCGCGGATTGTGTAGTCTCGAATAAGGAACTTCTGCCACGTTGGTTTCTGTCTACCGGTCAGGACTCAACAATTCTCATTACTTGGGATCATTACCATATATGAGAGATCGGGCCCCGTAATGTTAGATGCAGCTCTCCGGGGTACTAGATCTTTGAATCCCGGATCATCTTTGAAGAGGACCCTAAACATTTCCCACAGCCTGTTCATCTCGCCTCCCCAGCAGTGAAGCATCTGTGACGTCCCTTCAACCAGGGTCCAATTTCCAGCAGACGCCACACTCCCCTGCGGTCTATCAGACTCTTTGCTAGGAGTGCCAGAGCATAGAGCATATCTGATCTTATTCTGGCATATATCCTTGTCGAGGATAGTCAGGAAGTGAAGCGGATGTATGTATCGGAGGTACTGATGCCCTCTATCTCCGGCGAATTGAGCCACAGTTGCTTCGTGCTGGGGGGGCATATTGGCAGGAATGTCTCCGCTGCCATATAAGCTATTCTTTGCGCCCAGAAAACCGCGCAATCTGGTGAGCAGTTTATCTAGCATGGAGGAGGCTCGGGCAATCTGGATGCGCGCATCGATGGTGGGTTCAAGTGACTGGTGCAGCATCCTCCAATTCCCACCCCCGAAGCACCTGATATACCAATCAGGTGGAAAGCTTAGACAGTTTACCATAAATTCAGCGGTACCTTCATCGGCATTGTTAATAACTTGCATCATATCCTTCATCACAGCCGCCCGATGATCCACCGTATACTCATCCATCCCCTCAAAACAATGAAAGAACCACGGGAAATAGAGGAAGAAGTCGTCGGCTGTTTGTACCTCCTTGAAAAGCAAGAGCTGGCCCAACTCACTTCCGTCCGGGGTTGGAGATGCAAACGGTCGGGTCTGGAGGAGAACATAATCGTGGTCCGGGTCATGATGATCAGCGAGATTGTCTGACCCAAGACATTCTCCGCAGGCAAAGAATTCAGGGCATTGAATACACTGAAGGTACGTCCAATGAACCTGATCCAGCAATGGCCACATTGACTTGCGGTCACCACAGACGCTGCAGAGAAGTGGTAATTTGAGTCTCTCCCATGGTCGGAATACCTCCAGAGCATCAATGAAGTCAAGACTATCACAGTCTATTTCCTGCAGCGTGCGGGAAACACTGTTGGTTGTCCATCGTTTCTGATCGACCACGGGGATGGGATCAGCATATGTTCTTTCAGTATATGATGTTTCGGGATAACCCTTCACGACTCGTATCATGGCTAGAGTTGTTTGACGGGATATCACTGGACTATTGATCAAGGACGAGGGGCAGTGAAGACCCCTCTCTGCTGCCAGTGCTGACACTCGTGCTCCGTGCTTCAGCTAAGCATCCTGTATCCATCATCCTTGTCCACTCGCTTCATCTTGCCATAATCGGCGTCCCCGAGCTAGCGCCTCCTGAAACAAGATAAATAGTGGCACTTCTCCTGGGGTTCGGCTGCAGAATTCTTCTACAAATTATGACATCCACTTCATTAACGGAGGTCGTGTTAGAGACCGAGCTCGAACCTCTTTCCTCGGAGCAGCTCAGCATTGGCGACAGCGAACTTATCTCGACCTCGCCACTAGGAAAATGCAACGTATCAACTATAGTCAAAGACGTGCGACACGGATACTTCGTCAGCAGCCGCGATCTAAACAAAAGGCTCAAGGCAAGTGTAGTTGTTCTCCAGTTCAACTTTGGATCGCAGCGGCGTGACGCGTCAAGGTCGTCGAAGAGCATTCGCCACGTCAAAGTCAGGGTCTCCGTCGATGAAGTAGCGGATGATAATACAGTGGGCATTCAAGATGAGGGAAAAGAAGAAGAGCTTCTGGACGACTATGATTACAATGACGAGGACGACCTGGTCATCGCTGCACACTACCCTCAGACTGCCCGGGGCGCAAGCACTGCGGTGTCTGTGACCAAAGAGATAACAGCGACATTAGGCCCCTCGGCCAACGGCTTCTCCGTGGGAAGTGTAGCCGTGGGTCGTGGAAAGTCGTATTCGGCATCGTCAGCTATCACGTTGGACTCGTACTTGGACGGCAACATGTGTCGGGTATGGGAGTTGAACGAGGATACGGCGCTTAAACAGGGAGTGCCGGATGCGCTCGCCTGTGCCATTCTGATTCGAACAAGTGGACGACAATTTGAGCTCCGCGTTGACTTCGTTGCCGAGTTCTTAACGCCGTTCTTTAGAATGAGGCGTGGTGGCCAAGTGGAGGTGCCCATTCCGACGAGACACCTGGCGGAGAGAACAAATTGGGCACGCAATCAGGTACGGTGGGATGATTTCGATTCGGATGAGTTTTCCAGCTGGGTCAAGGAGAATACGAGAAACACATGGGCATGTACTTCGGAATACTGACCTGTACATAGCCAGCTGGCTTGATGATTGACAAAGATAAATGTGGATGAACCCCTCCTTCCTCTTCGGGTCGGTTACTGCGCACCTCTGGGTCAGAAAATGGGCTGTTTCTTTACTGTGTGTCTGGGGAAATAACGAATCTATTTTATCTTGATAAGAAATGCATTATCCCTTCTGTCCCAGCTCGTTGTCACCTTTTCAATCATTCCTTTAAATTACGTCTCCAACTTCATGTCCCGCGCCGAAAAAGCACAGAGCTTGGGCGATAGCCGCAACTACAGCGATGCTATTCTACCGATGAACGATCCCTACATGGAACAAATTATCAAAGGACAAAAGAACTACGAGTTTAGAAAGTATCGCCTCAAACCAAGCGTGGAAGGAATATGGTTCTATCGGACTGCTCCACACTCCAGCATCACGCATGTCTGCGAAACCGGAACCCTGGTGACGCTCCACTAGAGGAGGATGGGCTGTTTACCCTGTCCATCAGCACATGTGTACTGTTTGGTAAAGGTTACAGTCTCGGCTTGTTGGGCCAGAGGCTGATGTCAGCTGATCACGGCTCCCGGCAGAGGAATTTCCCCGGGAAATTCATAACACAGTCCTGCTAACTATCTGCCTAGTACAGAGTGTTAAGGGGAGCAATTGTCTAGCAAGATCATAATGGTAACCCGAGGCCTTGTGATATGGCGTTTCCGCAGCCGTTACTACGTCCGCTATCATGAGTGCGACAGCGAGATTGAGGATCTCGCCGCCGAAATTGTCGCGAGTATCCCCACCAACGCCGAGGAATACCATAGTATGCCGTGAGAAACAATCCATGTTTTACATTATACTAACGATTTGCAGAATGGCTCGAGTTGAGGCGATCCAAGTACGCGGCATTTGAAACTGCCCTTGAAAGTGATGTCTACACACTCGTCAGTCCCTTTGAACCCGACTTGTCGCCCTTTCCTGAGTTCGAGTTCGACAGGCTTCCTTCCGAGTTCCCGACGCTGGGTGACGATGCTGAGTACTTTTTTATCATCAACCTCGACCGTGAAATCCTTACCATGAACCACAGCATACACTGGAAGTTGGGCAATATCCCGCGCCAGGATAACCTATTCTTTCGCGCCCTTAAATGGAGTATCTATGAAGACAAGCCCACCATCTCCCTCGACATGTGCCCAGAAGATCATATGGCCTCGCCGGCTTTGGAGATTCCTGAGCCAAACATGAACATTGACTACGAGTTTTGCCTCGCAACCCCAAGGACAGACCTCGCGGAGGCGCGAAAAGCCTTTCTCACACACAATTTAGCTAGCACGCTTATCCAATATAAAGACGAGATTATCAGATTCGGGATGGAGTGGAGCCCAGACTCATTTCCCTTTCGCGAGTTGGCGTTTGCTCTCGTCTCAATTGCGTCTGGTCAGGCCAAATTCTATTCTTTTCCTGCTCAATGGTGTAACCCTCGAAGCTGCAACCCTTGGTACTGCAAGTCGAACCACCTATTCGAATTACCTGGAAGTCTTTACGAAGAGTGGACTCGTGATAGCGCTCCGTTGCTGAAATTTGGCTCTCCATGCCATCGACCCGGCGATCCTCCAGGGGCATCGCCCACGGAGACTATATACTGGCTCGAGGATGTGGTTATCAGCCTTGCACTGGTGACAGATAATAGGGCTATTATGAAGGCCGTTGCTTGGGGCATCGAGCAGGGACGCGCCAACTTCCAGATTATTGTCCTATCACTCTTTAAAGTGGCCTTCGCAGAGGTCTCCTATGGTCATGACGCGGAACCTTTTGTTAAAATCAGTAATGCTATCAATCTTTCGCCTCTGCGTGCATATTATTGTGTGAGCACACATCCACGCATGCGACCAGAGCTAAAGCCAGGGATGAAGATCCAGCACCAGCGTGGTGAGCGTATTATGGAGTCGTGGAACTGCATAGGGACAAGGCGAAGACTGCAGAGCCAGTTCCCCGGGCTCGCGGCACTTGTCAACTTCTTCGAAGTCGCCGCGAACCGCCGCGCAGCGTCCAAATCAGCAGGCATTCTCCCAACAGAGCTATATGACCGGATTCTGGATTTTATTGACTATGATACATGGAAGACCTGCTTACTAGTATCAACGAATATTCGTTCCTTGTGCCTCCGCAAGTACAGGCTTGACGATCAGATAAGCATTGTGGCTGGGCCTTTTGTGAGGCTGCACAAGCCTTTAGGGAAGAATCTCAAGGAGCATATAATGTCCTTTGACTTTGAAAACTTGCAAACCGGCGAGATCCTTCCGATGATGTGGGTTTCGCATGATGGAAGGGAGCAAGAGTATAACTGGATGCCACTCATTGGCAGCAACCGGAGAGCGCTCATGTTGGACGTATCCATCCAGTTTGAGCCGGCGGAGGATGTGCCAGTGGAGGCCGACAGCGATGATAACAGCGATGATGACAGCGATGATGAACTCTTTGGCATATGACGCTAGCGTATCCTAGAAGAAGCCTATATACCGAATTAGGCTATTTAATCTGCCATAACACTGATAAAATGAACTATTCATATGCTGGTAGTAGTTATTGCGTGAGTTCGTAGTTGACACAAATTCGAGTAGAAGACCCGACGTTGGCAAGGCTTTGACCATAGATCTGTACTACCTAGTTAAGGCATGCTAAACGATGTCGGACCACTCCATGGCCACAACTTACGAAAACGACGGTCAAAAGCCGTACACGCCTTCGCAACCCGGCTGGATCGCAAATCCAAAGATGCTGATGGACACGGGGCTGATTATCAATGCAAATGGTCCGGAGGATGCATGCATCCCGCCGCAGCTTCTACAGTGAGCCTCGAACAATGAAGCTTCAGCTTCAAAGAATTCGGGTCGCCGACCTGGGTTGAGCTTTCACATCAGGTCCCTGAGGAAAGGGCTGACTTGCGGTTGTTCAAGCCCGTCATAGCAAGATATTTATCTTATATATCCCTATTCTGTGCCTCGAGGACTTTATTTAGTAAAGGGTAAAAGATACTAGCTGATTAGCATAAATGCGGAGATCCAAGCGGCCTTAGAATATTAGGTCAACGCATACGAATGGCTATAGTTACCGGATATCCTCAGGTTACATCTGGATTGTATGCGTCCATCGATTCTATATTTGCTACAGTGAGCTAGTCATTTGAAGCGGCATAATAGATTCTCGATATGGCATTAGTTACATCAACTCATTTCATGACCCTGACTTTCAAGACTCTGTGTGGTTTTCGGGAACTTGGCATCGGGTGGTGATGCAAGGATGTAGTAAAGCTCGCCGGATATAATACTTTTATCTTCACAGTATACGGGGTCTGATCCTGGAATGAGTAAGGGACCGTCCAGGATTCGAGGTGTGCCCCTGATTATCAGTACTGGGATTATATAGGCCCCCTCGCCCATAAATCTTGTATGTCCTGTTGTTTTCCAGGCCTGTAGTCCGAAGCCCTTTAATAAGGAGGGTAGTTCCGATATGTATTTGATAAATATAGGTTTGAGGTTTTCGTCAAGGCAGATAGCAGTATATTGGCCTCTGTGTTGCCACTGTGCCCTCGGAAGGAAGTCCACAAGCTCATCCATAGTGTATTTTCTGCGATATAGACGATGTAAAGCGCTTGATCCTAAAGCTTGAATAGCGACGCAGGGAATTGATGTGATGGTGCCTGTACGTAAAGAAAATTTAGCAGCGAAATTGCATGGGGTGTGCTTGTCGCCTACATTTGCTTTCAAGATCGATAGATATCTTGTGGCTCTAGCCAAATTAAATCCCTAACTGCCGATATCTTGAAATATAGCTGTGTGAGTTGAAACAACGCATTGTTAGCGGGGTGGAGGGGCATTCCGTGAGGTGTTTCATGGTTGAACCCCGCTTGGATCCGGAAGCAGCCGTCAACCGAGGGCCCGTCCCGAAGTGTCCAGTTTAAGTACTACAGGCCTTATTATCTTACTACGTGACAGGGCGACAGGCAGCAGGACATACGCCCAAATAGAACTAGTTCCTTCTCCGGGTAAACGGGCTGGGATATGGTCAAATGTGAATGATACTATACCTAGTGCCCTTGAGCGAAGGGCTTGAGTATTCTATCATGGAATCCTAATTTCCCCGGGTTCAGGTACGCCCTCATTGCACGCGCAAACCCCTGGATGTCACGATTGCGGAGAATTTAAGATATCTCGCCGTCTTTCTCCAACCTTTCTTCCCAATCCTGAATACAATTGACATACTGGACTCTCTCCTCAATGCGACGCCTTGTCTCTGAATCCTTGGGTCGCCCGTTCTCATCATAATTTCTAGGGTCATGCATAGCAGGAGGCACGATACCGAGAAATAAAGGCATCTCGACCATCTCCCACGGCACCGTACGAGTCTTCCCAGTCAATCACACTGCGGACTTCGAAAGACGGAGTGGCGATGACGTTGCTATGCTAGAGATCTAGGTGATATACCGGGAAAGAACCGGTATGTATCGGTAACGGAAATATTGCCAGCAATCTCGTGTAACAAGCTGGGAAAGGCCCTGATGGAGCTTAGGATCTCTTCTACCGGGCCGCCGCGCATTTTGTCTCTGATATCTTTTTCGCTCGTGGGGAATTCAACGGACTTTGCCCATGCCCGGAAGAAGTCGGTCGCTGAGGAGAACGGTCCGCCCAACTTGGGGAGCGGCCCAATGTCGAAGGATTCATTAGCTCGCCGAATGATAGATCCAATCTTTGGCATTCTCACTGTAGCAAGTTCCACCTTCAGATCAAATTAGTATGGGTCTCGAATACCGTCGAACACGCATACCTGAATCCTTGCCATCTCCCCAAAAAAACATCTCCTTTCTCTCGGGAGGAAGCTGACCTTGATGGACTTCATAGCCTCCATCGGCATCCATAGCAGCACAGCCCGGCAGAAACTCCATGAGTGTAAACGCCGCCCGGTAAATATTGCCGTCGTCAACGTTATAACCAAAGATCTTCGGGATTGGGATGTTTGCTCGTGCTCGGATAAGTTCCATTGCATCTATCTCAGCCTGGGTGATCTGTGCGGTGGCTGGTGATGAGGGCTCTAGTTGGACTCTAACCACCCAGATAGTATCGTCAAAGCTGAGAAGTCTTATGAGATGGATGCCGCCGATTGTGTTTTCCTCAACCATATTCATGCTCTCAATCTTGTCCACAATGATATCCACTTCGATAATATTATGTTTGCAGACCAGGATGGTGACGCCGCCGTCATCATCGACTTCGATTCGTGTGCTCTTGAAGGATGCCCGCTTCTGGAAAAGAGGGGCCAAATGCCCGAGGGTGCCTGCACTGCAGATTTCGGAAATGATGATATTGGTCTAAAGGTGGCCTTGGAAGAAGTAAAAAAAGCGGCTGGTTAAAGGGGGATAGCTAATCTCTAGTAACATGAGTACTGATAAATATCTCGGTCAACTTATTTAAGCGGGCGCTATATTATATCTAGATCAAAGGCTCATACTAGCAGCTAGTGGTTAGTGAATCAAGGGGACTTATTAGATATGCTAAGTTCATCTTCTCTACCTTCTAGGAACTCATCCATATAGTCTTTCAATCATCAATTGGCAAGAATTCATTGAGTCGCTATTCCTACGCACAAAGCAAGACAGGCACAGTGAACGACCTTGAATTCGAGATAATGATGACAGACGTTGGAACAGGCGTGTAGTTCCTGCAGGACCTAGAGGCTATCTGGGGCTATTCCGGTGGCGGCGCGATGATGGCTGCGTATCAGAATATTGCCGAAAACAGAGCGTCTGCTTGTAACGGAACCGAGAAGATATATCCTTGTTCTAGCTCTGTGGATGGACTTCCTGCTGCTGATGTTATTCATGCCAATCATGGATTGTATGATGACTTTGCTTTCCTTAACCCGGCTATTACCGATGAGTCGACTGGCGCTGATGTCAACTCTACGCTGAGCCTTTACAACCCTGCTAATAGCTGAACTGAAAATGGGGCCAACTATACCACTTCATTTACCAAAGAGTTCTTAGCTGGCATGGCCGCGCGTTGGAATCGTATCTTGTCATCCGCTGAAGAGCGCAACACCCTCATTGAGGCAGGCGAAGGAAACTACAGCGACGACTAGGGCCTCGTCATCCCAGACGTCAATTGCATCGGCTTCAACAACAGGCTCATCACGCAAGACACGCGCTACCTCTCACACACCGTCCACAAGTGGCCGCTTCTCCACAAAGTCGGCAGCAACACCACCCAAATCGTCCCCTCTGTGCGCGTCGCTTCTGCGGGGAACCCCAGTGCCGTGGACAGTTTCTACGACGGCGCGCTGAAAACCACAATCACCCGCTTCCTCGAGACTTTTGCGCTCCGCGTTAACCCCGACACATTCAGCGTCACAGCGGATAATATCACCGGTGTGGACTGGGCGTCTTCGCAGACTGCGCCTACCGGCAGCGTTCCTGGTATTTCGAAGCCTTTGCTGGCTATGGGGAATACGGGACACTATGAGTACCTTTCGCTGAGAACATCTATCTGGCTGCCGGGGATAAGATGATTGCGTTTGTGGAGGGCGCTCAGCATACAATTAATACTTGTGTGAACTTTGAGAGTTTTGGGGATACGATCAAGACAGCGTTTGATTTTATGGATAACCCTAAGGTTTATTCCTGCCTGAGTATCGCTGTGCATATTAGCCTGGGGCCTCACCCAGGATTATGGTGAGGTGCTCAACATGTATATATATTAAGCCTCTTCGCTTTCAAAACCGCGCTCTGTAATGATTACTCGGGGATGACTCTTGACTCAAGGGTCAGCTTGAGCGAGTGATTAGGGCTATTGTGAACATGCATCCAATGATTTGCACAATCACTTGATTCCTAAAGTATAACTAATAACTCTAATCGACACTATATTAAGGCGATACAAACGTGGCTTGATTCCGGGCCCGTTACGTGATGATTCTCAATCATGACTAAAATGTCAACACCAAAACCGCGTTTCTCAGATAAACTCATCCATCCCCTGATGCTAATTCCCAACCCTACATCAAATTCCCAAGCATGCGATCCATCCTCCCCGACGCGACCTTCTGGCGCACAGAACGGAAAACCCGCCCGACAACAGACGGCATCGTCCCCTTCGCCGGCCGCATCGGAGCCAACCAAGAGTTCTCGCTCGATAAGAACAATTGCACTCAGATAGAGCTCTTACAGTCCTTTCCAGACGCAGCTCCGGGTATCCCGTGGCGGGATTCGTTGTCGCTTCGCCATATTCTCCAGATCGAGCTGTGGAAGGCTGCTGTTATCGAAGCTGTTGGTTTGTCTTCCTCTTCCTCTTCCTCTTCCTGTATCCCGCACTTCATGTGGAGGATAAGTAACGCATGGAATTTATAGGAACCTGCTTGCTTGTTTACCTGACTTGTTTTGTAGCCGTTGGATTGGGACAGCTGGTTGAGTGAGTCCTTTATTCCTGATTATCTTCAATCAAGGCATGATGCTGAGATTCACCATTAACTAGCACATTTGCATCCGGCGCACTCGTCCCAACCATCCTCGGCGGCCTCACATCCCTCCTCGCCCTCCCTCTCTTTATCTTCGCCACAGGCCCAGTCTCGGGCGCTCATCTCAACCCTACAATCACAATCGCTACCTTCTTCAGCCGACTAGCGACCCTCCCAAGATGCATCCTGTACATCTCGTTCCAGACCCTTGGAGGGACAATTGCTGGTTTATTGCTACGAGCTAGCTTTGATACGAGATCAGTATGCACATACACCTACACCCATATACACCTTACATTCGAAGCCTCATGAAACTGATTTGATACTAACAATAAAAAACAAGTTCAACGTCCCAGGCTGCTCCATCGACACAACGCAGATCTCCACGCGCAGCGCATTCACGATTGAATTCACCACTGACTTCGCCCTCATCTTCCTCTCCTTCGGCGTGGGTCTTGACCCCCGTCAGCGCGCTGTCTTCGGGCCTGCTTTGGGTCCTATCCTTGTTGGGTTTGTCTTGGGGATGTGTACTTTTTTCACGGGGATAACGAGACCTGGATATACTGGTTTCTGTAAGCCCCCTTGTCTATGTCTAAGAGATAAAGACTGCGAACAGCTGGTCTGTGTTTGTCATGAATGGAACTAACTAATTCTACTGGATAAACAGCAGGAAACCCAGCACGATGCTTCGGAGCGATGGTCGGGTCCCATTTCGCATCGTATCATTGGATTCATTGGGCTGGGCCTTTGACGGCGTCGGTTGCGCATGGGATGTTGTATGCTCTTCTTCCGCCTTCTTTGTTGGCATTGGAGGCTAGGGGTGTGTAGGGTCATAGGGCGGACTCCGGTAGCGATCCATGATCTCAATTAGTTGAATTTTATTGGTTATACGTATTAGCACAGCATATGGGTTCTATCTACATGAAGGAACCCAGGGTATTCCGCTGAGGTAAGCAGTAAGCATGCATCAATTTGCTCAGCGCCGACACTCTTTCACCTCTCAACAATCATCATGAGCTCCTCGAGAAGCCTCGCCAGAGCGTCGATGAAATTCCGCGCCTTTGTTCAAGGGATCAAACGTCCTAAAGAACCCGTCTTCTTACCCGGCCCTCTATATAACCTACCGGATGAGTTACTGCTAGAAATAAGCGATTTCTTGGACCTTCCAGCCTTACGCTCTTTCCGGCTTACCTGCAAATCCTTCTACAGTTGCACCTGGCCTCAGTTCTGCAAATATCTCGAGACTCTTACGACGGACCTTTCCTTGGCCTCTTTACAGAGACTAGACGTTTTGTCGCGGAATCTCCGACTATGTCCACATGTCCGCTCATTACGTATCGATGGCGGAGATGAGGATAACTTGGGCTCGGAACTCCGGTGGGAGCGACATGCCTCTGGGGTTCTTATAACTCCGCAAGAGTCCATCCAGCGGTGGCAGGACATCTTATTGCGCCTGGTGAATTGCCAGTCCTTTCACCTGTACTCGCATTACACGAAGGATCCTCCCTACCGAGCCGATATCCTAATCCCTTGTGATACAATTACAATCACTCTCAGCATTATCACGGCAATAGAACGTCCTTTACGAGAGTTTAGTCTCTTGTATGTACCACCAGATTGCTGCGGGAATCACCGGATTGACGTGTCTCGCGTCGACGAAGGCCTCCTCCGAGCGCCGAAGTTCGTTACTCCAAGTCTGGAAGCCCTCACTTTTAGATACGCAATCGACAAACAAGAAACTGTTGACTTTGCGATGAATTTCATACAACACGCAACGCACCTGCAAAGGCTAGAAATTGATGCTGATTATGGCGATCACTCGTGGAATCTTATTTCTCGCTTGCAGTCGACCACTCTTAGGCTACGTGAGTTCTCTTTGAGAACCGGTCACGTATCCTCAAGCGACTTGCTCGTCGCGATCCTCACCTCTTTCAAGCAGACCTTGACCAAGGTATCATTCTCTTCCATCCATCTTGAATCAGGGGAGTGGGCGTCTGTCCTACGGGCCCTTTCCAAGTTTCCATCACTGAGGGAAATTTATACCTGTCTTCTCGGTGACCCCAGCCCACGAGATCGCATACACTTCCCTGCAGTGGTGCAGGATCCCGTTGTTGATCCAGTACTTGGGACAAGATTCTTATATACTTTCAGAAAGCGTCGAACCGGACTAAGGACTGTGATGGTGTCCTACTCCGGTTCTGGCATGGACATTGCTTTGCAAAAGTTGGCTGGTTATGCTACGCCTTGGCATGCTTCAAATCCCTGAGTGTTACAGGCCAGATCGGCTATTCCTGTGTTGCCTTGTATTCGAGGAATTGCATTTCACTATGAGACTAGAGAGACCAACAGTGACAAACTCTGACCGATATAGGGTATGCTCCAATCCAACCCAAAATAACAAAGACCACAAACCCTGTCTGCGCATCGGACTTGATTCAGCTAATCAGAGTGCATGGCTTGCTATCCTGATCAAACTGTCGCACGTACACAGGGTTATCATTCTGAATATAGAGCTGCAACTCCGCGCCCCCTTCCTCCAATGGCTCCCAGGTCACGACGATCTTCCCCCTAGAGCCGAGTGTGGATAGTCCGCGGGTATATAAGGACACCTTGATGTTCTCCGGCGATAGATCGTTGCTCGTCAAACTCGTCTTAATCGCTTCAAGCCCAGTTACAGCCGATCTGCTCGAGTGCACGATGTAAGCCACCGCCTGGTCTGTCCAATCCGCCTGAACCAGAGCGTCCAGCAAGGGTCCGATGATTCTAGCCTCGGTCGTGGCCTCGTCTTCCAGCGTAATTTTATCCTCAAACTCTTCTGGAAAGTGCCCGATCACGACGCCCCCAGCGTCTATTACGACCACGATCGTGCAGCCGTAGAATTCACTCGTCCCGTAAATGGCACGGGTCCTCACATCTAACGTTCTGTGGAAGACACCACCGGTCTTTGCCATATCGATGCCTTTAATCGTACTCCAAAGTTGTTCAAGATGGGTTTGGGGTTGGGCAGGTGATTCGACAACGGGTGGCACAGGCTGCTGGGCGCCCTGTGGTTCATGGAGGGCGCAGGAATCCTCACAATCTCCTTTCTTTGCTCTCCGGCTGAAAAAGTCCTTAAGGCGTCCGCGGGCTTCGAGGGTGTGCGCGTGGATCGGCACTAGGCTTTTCTCTCTGTATGTTAAATTCTCGTTAGTTTGTCTGTGTTCTCTCCTGAGAGTATCCGTTGTTGCTGAACAAGTATGCACTTACCCTGGAACAGGTGTAGTCAGGACCTGTGCTGCCAGCAGCAAGACCAGGAGGAAGCTTCCGAGGAGTATCTTGAAGAGGGAACGGTCGTTCATGATGACTTGAATTCAGAAAGCAAGATGGATATTGTAGACAGAGAATAGAAGCAATTGATACTGAACAAATATGTTGTTTGAGCCGTACTGACACTTGAGAAATTCGAGGACCCTTTATAATCAGCTTTCCCTCATGATATTCTATTGATTCAGAATGTGATTCACAGCCTAATAATAACCGTCAGCAGCCAACAGGAACAAAACAGGCCAACGCAGGGGAAAACTACACAGTCAGCCCCCCTTCCCCCTTTAACCTAAATGAGCCCCCAATCCCTGTAATATTCCAGTTACAACCATTATCATCACGGTGTCCTGGAGCTAATGGGGCTCTAGCCCATATACACGACTGCTGCTAACTGCGTCTTGCCTGTTTTATAGAAAACTTTCCATCATGCAGTAGCCTGGCGTTGGACTTTCGTTTCACTATGCGCTATAAATACATAATCTCTGACCAGCTTCGCCAGGATTATCCCGTGAGCATGACATATCCACGGTGGTCGAACTCCCAAGCGCCAAACTACTGCACTACACCACTTCCCAAGTGTGAGTTCGTGGGTAAGTAGACAAGGAGTGGCCCCCATAACGATTAGTGCATGTGCGACACAGCACTTGCTCAAACGCCGTGACTGTGCTGCTGACCACCATCTTATTGTGTATCTAGGACTCCCGCTGGATAGATTGTATCCTAGATTACGAAAGTGACTAGGTGGATGACAAGGTTGTACCCCTTTTTAATGCAGGAAGTGCAGCGTTTATACCCTCCATGATGATGTGGACTTGATAATCAACTCTGAGATGGCTTTTGTCTTATGTTTCATGAGGTGTCAGCGTTTGCTGTATGTTTCATGTGGTGTCAGAGTTGTACCTGGTGTAAAATCAGAATATGGGTGTAGAGTCTGGACAATGTAGGGGAGGGGGTATTTGGAACACCCGCATATCATATAAAGCCAGTCAATCCGCTGGGTACTACTAGATCTACCACCATACCGGAGCTGTATGTGTACGCATTCCTTTCCACTATCCAATCTACTCATTGATTTCTTGTCAAAATGCCATATTCCACCAGACTGTCCACCTACATTGGACTAGCACGCCTCCTGCTAATAGCCGCTCCTCAACTGACGTCGGGAGCTGCTGTCGACATCGACATCCGTAGTTTCAATATCAATAGCACTAATACGACTACGACATACGCCTCCTCGCTTGTGAACGACTTACAGAGTCAAGCATCGCCTGTTAATCGTCAAGAGGTTGATCTTGATCCGGCGTTCACCACAACATACATCGCGGACCGCACTACTACAATCATAATCGACCCGAATCCCACTTCAATTGTACCCATTGGAGACGGGGAAAACACACCCGCATCTTCTGGTTCACGCACACTGATAGACGGCGGATTTTCTTCAGCCAATGTCTCCCGGACTACCACCACCACCACCGCCAACGCTTCCCCCCATGTCACCGCTACAGACACGCAGAGTCCAGTAAAAACCACGGAGACAGACTCGCCCGAGATAACCAATCTATCGCAGAGCGATGCTATCTCTCAAAGCAGCGGTGCATCGCAACATGAACCGGCGAACACAACTAGCCCGAGAGTAATCACTCATGAACCTGGCTCGAGCATCGCGATCGTCCCAACGCAATCGAGTAGTGGAACACCGTCAGACTCTATTTCTGATACGGTTACGACGAGCAGTGCCGGAATTGATACCGAAGAGACTTTTAGTGTAACCGAAACGACGGAATCTACAGGACAGGAAACTTCCCCTGTACATATACCGGGGCCAACTATGGGAACAAGCCAAACACTCTCTAGTCATGACGGCATTGCGGGAACTGTAACGAATGCTGCCTCGCTTGACTCTTCCATCAGTACTGTCTTCGTTACCACGGCTGTTGAGTCTGGGTCTGGAACACCAATTGAGATAATTCCCAGTATCACTATTGGGCCAAATACAGCTACCATTACGCCGCTTATTGCGGAATCCTTGGTATTAGCTAGTGTGTCCTCCGCCTCCTCGGTGATTGGAGGTATCATACCCGTTGTTCAATCTTGGGAAGCCAACCCAACCGGAGGTTCTTCCAGGGAAAATACTCTCAATCATCTCGAAGAAGTGGATAGGCAGATTGGTGCTCTGATTTCAGATCTGGGAGGTGAACAAGGAGGAGGAGCAGGCTCGGGTTGTAGTGGAAATAAGAAAAGGGGGTTCCTTGATGGAGTGACCGATATCTTCAAGGCTGCTGTTGATGCGGTCAAGTGTATTGGCGATGTGGTCAAGGCTATTGCGGACAATGTCAATGCTGATAACATTGCGCCTGTCGCTGGGCTTTTGGATAACTTGACTGATCAGCTGAAGGGACTTTCCAACAATAACAATGATAACGACAATGACAATGACACTGACAACGATGAGGATGAGGATGACGAAGAGGACAATGGAGAGGACGACAGCAATGAGAGCATCTCATCGCATACCAGCACAACGACAACAGAGTCTACCTCCACACAGACAACATCTGAAACAACCTCAACATGCACGGAGACCACGGCTCTACAGGTTACTATCAGCTGCAAGCCCACCTACTCGACAATCGACAGCTCCATCATGACAACCACAACTTGCGCGCCCTCAACCACAATAACAGTGACTGGCTGTTCTGTGACCCCTACAACAACTACTGTCACCAAAGGGGCAACCTGCCGGCCTAGAACAACCTCGACGTGCGTCAAAACTACGGCACCACATGTTACAGTCGTGTGTAAACCGAGATATCGCACTGAAGAGGGCTCCATAATAGCCACAACCACTTGCTCCCCTTCAACGACCATGACAGTAACTGGCTGCTCTGTCACCCCTTCCACCACGACTATCACCAAGGAGGCCACTTGTCATCCGAGAACACCGAAACTGACGTCTACCACATTCGTTACAACCACCAAGACCCCTACTTCTATCTCGACCACGACCACGACCTCGAACTCAACAACCACAGCCCCGACCAAAGCCACATCCACATCGACAATAATAACTGAAACCGCTTCATTAACCGTAAGACATGATATCCTCCCCGCCCTCCCCACCACCGATGCATCCCAGGACAAAAGAGACGCCCTCTGCTTCCATGACATCAACAAAGACCACCGATACGGGAGCTTCTCCGTAGAGGTCTCGTCCCGTCTCACCACCAAGCTATGTATGGGAATTCCCGACGTCATGTTCCCAGTAGATGGTCCCGGTCGTGTCAGCGCCGACGGCGAGGTACTGGCGTGGATGCGCTGGGCAGAGAGCCAGTCCGGATGCCAGCCCCAACGCGAATTTCTAGTCAACAACACCTGCATCAGTTCGATGTCTGAAATCGAGATGGACTGTGATTCCATGCAATTTAGTAGACCTGGTAGACCTGGTTACTTTGGGGGTGGGTTTGTGATGAATAGTGATTTCGGTTGTTTGGAGTTTGGGATGGTGAGGGATGGGCGGCAATCGGGGTTCTGATATAATTCTGTTTTTCATGTACATCTTATTATACTGTTTTTCATCAATACAGGCATTGAACGCGGCCAAACTTGCCCATATTTCCCGTTTAATGACAAACAAGGTACGGAGCACTCGAGAACCTGCCGCTTTCATGTTATATGCAGAGCATTACCGACTAACATGCTCAGTAAGGTGACAAAGGACGAAGGACGAAGAAGCCGACTAGCGGCCGGTGCTGAACGTCACTAGGGAGGGGATGGGGAGGGTTTCGTTGCCTAAGGATGTTGTTGTGACTTGAGTTCGAGCTGGCTGGCCGTAGCAATGCTGGAGCCGGCCAGGGCTGCGAGGACGGGTTGTTTCAGGAGCATTGTTACTGGGTGTGTCTTCGGCTTGCTATCACGATTTGTGATGGACAGGGGAATCACTTAAGTACTGTTGCCTCTCAGACAAAACTGCACAGCCATGTTAGATAACCACTCATCAACGACGTAGTCCGACCCGCTGATCATCAGTGTCAAGCTTTACTCGCGGAGACTTTAGAAGTGTCATGGAGCAATAGCTGTCCGACAGTCACTGTTCACAACCTGAAAACCTCCTTTTTTGCTGACAAAAGTGCCAGCTAGCGGAGCCAAGTATAGTGATCTGCAAGGAATCCGTGCAGAATGGACGGCGTTAGTCCCTGGTAAAGATAATTCCATATAGACTGTATCAGAAAATCGGTCTTGGATTCCATTTCGGGCTTTGAACCGTCGGAGTTTGGCCTGGGTGGACTGGATGGAGATTGATAGCGTCAGCTCTCACAATTCTACAGAGCGTCGTGTCGACCGCAACTTCGTGTATAGCTTATGTTAATATATCTCATTATACTTCATATAAGAGTTCGGCATTTGTCCGAGGCCAATCACATGACTGTGGATCGTCACGGGGAATCCCCAGCATTGCGGGGATTCTCCAATTCTCGAGTCCTCCTTTCTCCATCATCTCATTTCTCACCATCACTTCTCACCATCTCACATCTCACTCCTCACCATCTTCACTCCTATCTCTTCCACGGTCATGGTCCGATGTAGACCTCCGCCTTCTTCTTGCAATGCGAATCGGTAGAGGATGTGAGCGTTGTCGTCTTCGCCATATCAAATGCACCATTGCCCCCGGAGCTTCTTCGTGCAATGAATGCACTCGTCTATCGCGAGCGTGCCGCCTCGATCCTCCATTCCGTTTTAAGGCAGTCCGCCATGTCTACCAGAAAAGCCAAGGGACGGCGTCTAGATTTGAGTTGGCTTGGGATGCCCAGCAACCCTGGGTGAAGGTTCCTCAGTCGCGTATGCTTCTCCGCATTCTCCGCATTCTCTGGGTCAGGCTGATAAATATTCCAGTGATGTTTGTTGAAGAGTCAGCCGAAGATTCCGATTTCGATGGCGTGCCGGAAACACAAAGTGAACCTCAACTTGCTCCAAGCGCAGTCCCGCAGTTCTGCGCGCCGACCACTCCAAGTCCCCGCGAGCAAATTGCCACGCCCGTAATCACGCCCGCGTATCATGACCAATTGATAGCTCCACTTTCTAGCTCGAGCCCTGGTCCACAGCAAACAATATCCTCGATCGGTATATCTCCGAAGCCTCTGAGCGGCCCGTCTCCTCGGACATCTGTCCACACATGGGCAGGTATTTCGCCTTCTCTGAGCCCTGCCAGCCTTCAGCAGGTTTCCCCATCAATGACGACCCGCGAAGCCTCTTTGCTACGTTCATTCATACACAGCCTCGCTCCGAGAGTACGTACCGCTTGGGCAATTACGAGCTTGTATGCTAACGCTCTAGTTTGATATCTGCGACTTGCATTCCCATTTCTCTTCTGAAGTCCCACGGAGAGCACTTCAGAATCCGATTGTTCTAAAGGCACTCCTGGCGCTGTCGGCGCGGCACGATGCAATAATTTCCAAATCCAACGACTGGGAAGCCTCCGAGTACCACAGCCAATGTGTCGAGTTGCTCATCAAGGTGCTTTCCAAGCCGGAAGAGACCTATGATGATGATCTCTTAATCACCGTTGTGATTCTACGCGTCTACGAGGAACTGGAGCAAGCAACAGACGAGAAATGCCACTGGCTCGGTTCCACCCGACTCCTCAATACAATGGCCAGGTCTGCGTCATCCGGCGGCCTAGCCGAGGCCGTCAGCTGGCAGTTCCTGCGGCAGGCTATCTACGCCTGTCTCGTTGAGTTTCAGCCCATGCATCTAAACCTAGATAACTATGAGCATTCGTCTGTTTTTCGACGTCGGGATGATGCCGCCTATGCAAACAGTATCATCTTTCTGTGTGCGAAGATCATTCAGCTTCGCTCGGGGCCAAATATTCGCGGCTTTGACCCGAAAGTCTGGCAATATCTGTCTGATAGTGTTGACCAGTGGTATCATCAAAGACCGATCAGCTGGCAACCCTTGAAATTCAAAGAGGCGGATCCTGCGGAAAATCGTCCTTTTCCGGAGCTATGGATGGTTTCACCACCGGCAGGTATGTTCTTCTCTTCCAATCCCCTGAGTCAAGTCAAACCATGCTGAGTTTCCAGTTGTCGGGCTACAATACTACCACACCTCTCGCATTATCCTCGCCACTTCCAACGAGCACCAAGGGATAGTCAGCGACTACGAATTGGCTCGATCAAGACGTCTAGAAGAGGTTTGAACACCTCTCCTCTAATTAATTCATACCCGACCCATCCTGATAATAAAAGCAAATCATCGCAACCCACCTCATCAACGTGATCGGATTATCAAAATCAAACGAAACAGTGGACAACGCCTACTTCATGTGCTGCCACTTGTTGAGCAGATGTTTGTTTCTCTCCGCGCTTCCTTCTATCAATACTCAATCTAATCCCTCGCAGATGGATTCTGTCTCCGGCATCCTGCTGAGCGCCGGGGATCATTGGATTTCCTGGCTCTTGTGGAAAAGCGGATCGCGTGGCCAACTTCTCGCATTGTTACCCAGTTGGAGGACGAGTGGAGAGAGCTTCATAGCTTGGATGCTTGGAGCGATCGTTGAGGTTTTTTATCTTCGTTTTGCAGCTCGTATACATCTATACCTGTCTTTCTTCTTTTTTCTCATTCTCCTTCCAATATTTAAAGAGGGTTTTAGACTTGCTATTGAATCGCCATGACGACTTTACGAGAATTGTTCTTTTCCTACTCTTGTTTGTCACTCTTCACAATGGCTTCAAGATGTTATTATATCTCGCACCAAGCTTCGTGGACAGTGGACAATGGTCACTCCACGTCCATTCGAGCCCGCTCCCACCATTTCAATGACAGCCTTTCAATCTTCGAGTTTCTTCAATTCCCCTTCCACATTTTTTTACTACTGTTATCCCCGTCTACGCAAATATCCAGGCAGAAGCCATCATGAGCTTCGAGTACGTCGCAGAAGATATCCACTATTTCTTCCTCCTCGCTAACGGACCCCAACCCCAACCTGCCAGTTCAAATGAACAACATAAAGCTACTTCCAGGAAACTTAACCGGTGCCCTTGATCGCTATGCTAGTCGAAGCTGGAGACGCCATAAACAAGTGGTGCTCTTGGATCAATATCTTGTGATACCATTCCTTGAGAAGGGGCGAAAGGTGTTCTTCTCGCTCTTTTGCTCCAGGGAAAGAAGGGAAATGGGGTGTTTCTTTCTTCTCCAATTTGGAACTTGGACCCAGGTTGATCGAAGGAGGCTGTGACTGTGCTGTGGATACGGAAGAATCTTCTACAAGGACTCCTACACCCTGGAGTCTGGACGGCAGGAGAAGAAGGCGGTTCTAGGATAAAATACTCTTTTACCGTTTTACCGTTGGCACGGGTAGCGACGGCCGGGTATCCTTATGCTATAGCTCCTTCTCAGGACTCAGGAGCGTGCAGGAGAAGAATCCAGGGATTCGGACAGTCGTCAGGCACGGTCATCTGTCTACCTAGCCGTAGTGCAATGCAATGCTTACTTCGCAGGCGAGAGATATGGCCGACAGACCGACAGACCATTCTCGTGCGCCGCTAAATGTGCCTGGATATTTACTGGATACTGCAAAGCTTCTGCTAGAGCTGAGCCACATGCAGGTGGCTCCATCGAGTCCGGTGGTTGGTGGGAACTGGGAAGGAGAAGATACAGTTCAATGTCTTCGCGAAAGGCTTCAATCAAGGCGGACATGATATCGAAACAAGTATCACCTCCGAGATGACCACCATCTGCTGCCAAAGATAGACGACTAGTTAGCTGTTCCAGAAGTCAAGGTGGAAGGGTGAAGATATCGATTGGCTAATAATCCGCAATCAAGCAGCTGAACAGACCAGGTAACAGTATTCACACCAGTTCGGCGACAGTTCAAGCGAGTCAAGGAATTTTGATGCCTGGGCCTGGTGGAGATGGCAGAGCTTGACCAGAGGAGACAGCCAGGGTTCGGATATAAATAGCGCGAATCAGGACGAGCCGAACTCGGGAATCAAGATTGGAGGTCCTGGGAGGAGAACCGGGGAGAGGCTAGTGTAGTAGTGAGGAGACCCTGGCCTGGGAGTGGGTAACAGTTGACCGATGCGGTGGGTCTGTGAGGCAGTGTTCTGAACTTGGCATTTCTGAAGTTATTCAATCCACTTCTCGTCCACTCTCGTCAACCCTGCATCAACCTCACTGGACAGCAGCAGACTAAATCAAATCCTGAATCATGATGGCCGACTGATCCATGCCCAAAGTATCATTCATCAAGATCAGATTCCAGGCACGCACAGAACCAGAGCTCCGAGAACGTGCACACTGCAGACCACCCAAGACGCAGCCAAGCAAACTAAATCCTTAGCAGCTTCATCTGTAATAAAAGACGCGGGTCTCCCCCAGGCACCGACCTCATTCTCGGTTTCCATTTAGTGTTCGTCATGATTTATGCCATTGCCATTGCCATTGCCGAGTAGAAGATAGTCGATACCCTTTGTTTCTGTTTCTGTATGCATCCGTGATATGATAGCCCTACTCTTCCTCGCCCTCCAGGGCTTTCAGCTTGTTACAGCCCAATGCGGTACTTATCACCCTTCTCCCTGCTTCCTTCCAAGATTCAGCCACTAACAAAGCCAGACACGGACATAACAATAACCTCCCAATCCGACGCAGACACATTCAACGACTGCAACGACATAAGCGGCACAGTGACGATCTCGCCCTCAGCAACAGGGACACTGAACCTCGATGGGCTGGAGCAAGTGCGCGGCGATCTAGTAATCCAGGATACAGGGCTTGTGGGGATCACGATCCCCGATATCGAGACCGTTGGCGGGAAAGTGAGCGTCTCGGGCAATGAACAGCTGAACCGGCTGGGGCTCGAGAGCATTGCGACTATTGGTGGGGACTTGGATGTCCAGGGGAATAATGCTCTTGTTGATCTGGTTATGGATGATTTGGAGAGGGTGAGGGGGGGGATGGTTTTGAAGGGGGGGTTTAATACGTATGTTCTTTTTTCTATCATTTCTTTCTCGAGCTCGAGGGGTTTGAGGAGGGAGGATGCCGATGCTGATTAATGGTACAGGTTATCATTCGACCAGCTTGAAGAAGTCAACGGGGAATCCGATTTCGTGACAACCGGGTCTGCAACATGCAACGACATCGACTCGTTGGATTCCGGTTCCAATTCCGGAGATAGTTCTTCTTCAGGTGTCTTCCGGTCCTCATATAGTTGTGCGACGACAACAGCAAGTGCGTCTCCTACCTCTACCTCTACTTCGACATCTACATCTACATCTACATCTACAGATCCGTCAACAACAGCTACAGAAACAGGTGCTGAGACTTCGCCTGCAGATGCGAATCCGGACTCGGGCTCGGGCTCCGGGCTTAGCGGCGGTGCTATAGCGGGTATTGTTGTTGGTGTCATTGTTGGGGTTATCATTATTATGATTCTCATCTGGTTGTTTCTCAGAGAGAGGAGGAAGAATCGTCTTTCTTCTGCTGGGGCTGCTGCTCTCGCTGGCGTTGGAGCGGCAGGGGCAGGAGTAGCGGCAGCGGCAGGAGCTGCGAAAGATACAGAGAAACAACCAAGCCAGAGTACCTCGTCGACATCAACATCTGCGCCTCCGATCACAGCTGCCGCGATTGGAGCTGGAGCTGGCGCAGCAGGAACAGGGACAACAGGAACAATCCCGCGGCGCCCACTCTCAACCTCCACAGCCCCAGCCCCAGCCCCATCCACCTCCCCAACCTTAACAAACTCCTCCACAGCGCCCTCCCTAGGAGTAGGAACCATCCTATCCTCGCTAACCCCCGGCTCAACAAACCGCTCCTCCCTCCCCGTCCCGACATCTCTAATCCCAGGGACTAGCATACCGGCATCGGGCCCAGGAGACCTCCGTACAGTCGGCGAAGAAGACTCGCTATTCCTCACGGCTGCGCCGGGAGCGAGGAGACCGCCACCGCGGCGTCGACCGTCGGAATCTGATGTGCCGATGCTGGATTCAGAAGATGTACATGAAGTTTCGGGGGTTTCGGTGGCGAGGGGGGAGGAGAGGAGTGAGAGGGTTGTTGGGGAGGGGAATGTGTTTGAGCTTGATGGGGGGTTTGAGGGGGGGAGGCATCAGAGGGCTATTCATGGGGAGGGTGAAGGTGGTGGGGGGAATAGTTGAAGCTGGAGTTGATACTCCGACACCGGATGGGGAGCGAGGTTAGGGTAGGGCATGGCCTTTTTATCATCCGGTTCACTCCCTTTCCCTAGTGTTGTGGTTTTTTGGACATAGATGGCATGGCAGTATGATATCCACGTATATACCTGATACCTGATTGAAGAATTCAATGCATGATGATCTTTGCTGCAGGCACCACCTGGAACTTGAATTGAGAATGGATGGTTACCCCTGCCTATCCAACACACTCGGAACATATAGTATCATTATCTATCCTGTAATGCAACCTATTCCATAAAAATAAGGTAGTAATAGAAACGGGTATACCCTATCCAGGTCCATCCAGCCCAGCCCAAGTCAGTCAAGTCATTCTCACGTTCATATCCAACAACAGCAACAGCCAACAATCTGACACCGTGTCAATGCAGTGTATAATGAATGCGCCCGCCTTCTCGTCCGCGTCACGTACTATACAGCATGCACCCAAACCCAGATGCGCTACACAAGCGCGTAGGGTGAACTAGGGTACATAGTTCGGGTCAAAGGGAATAAAAAAAGAGAAGCAAAGGTTCCGTCAATCGTCTATATTACGTGTAGTAGTTTTATGAGGCCGGGGCGCGCACTGCCTGCAGTGTTTCGCCAGTTCCTGCTAGTGGTCCGCACCATCCGTAAACGTCGCAGCGGCATTGTTCGAATCGGGGACAGCTGTCATGCGTTAACGGGCGAACTGTAAACAGAGAGGTACACATACTACATGACTTCCATCCCGAAAATAATATGCCAGATCTTCTCATACACCCAGCCGACTCCGAAGCTGTCCGTTCGCTCGGTTTCCGCCGCCCACGTGAGCATCCGCTGGTAATCCTTTCTGGATCGTTGTAGGATGCGCTCACGGCTCACGGCAAATTGTCCACAGCACACGTTTCCAATGTGTTCGGGAACTTGGTTGGCAGGGACATTGAAAATCGTCTGGTATACCTCCGGGAAGAACGCGCGGATGTCGTTGCCGTCGATATCGACCTGTGTCGGCTCCCACGGGTGCACGCTCGTCGGACATCCGGGGTCATGCTGGCACCGCAGATTGACATATCCCATTGCGTCGACAGCCTCGAGACGAAGATTCCGCAAGGCGGCGCTCGTAAAGGGACCGAAAAGGTCATTGTGCCATTGATCGATGTTCGAGTGAATAAAAATTGAGTACGGCGGGAGTTTGTCATAGTGGTCAACGACGTAGGAGAGGTATGCGGCAGCTTCGCGGCCTCGAGTTGTGCGCGGAATGAGGAGGCGCCGGTCAGGATTTACGTCGGTGCTGTAGATAAACGGCACTGTTCCGGGGCCGCTGTCACATAACACATGTTAGCTGAGGAAAGTTGTGGCGCGTGAGATGGACGAACCGCTCTTTGCAGTACTCGAGAAGCCAGGCGAGGTCTTCTGATTGCGTGGCTGCTAGCACTAGCCCAACCTGACTGGCATTGCTGTATGACGAGGTGATTTCGGCGAGCTGTCGGATGACCTGGTCGTGAAGCGATTCTTGAGCTGTGATCGACACCGTCAGTATATCCCTACCGACTGGTATAGCGCGACGGCGTACCTGGGCGACCGGGTGTAACGGGAAATGACCCCCGGCCGAACATGAACAGCGTCAGAGTACTCAGCAACAGAGCCACAAGTGTCAAAACGGTGGTTCGGGGGGCAGGCCAACGGAAGAGGCGCCGCTTGGGCATGACGAGGGACCTCTCCACGAGACGGAGAGGCAGCGCAAGAGGTACAGGGGACGAGGAGGTAAAAGAAGAGTAAATAAGGCAATAGGACCGAGCGAGAGGTGGTTACAATAATGGATACATTGGTGTGAGTTCAGCGAAGACATTCGTGGTCTCAGACTCACTAACCCGGTTTGGCCTTGAACTTATCTGCCTTATGAGTACGTAATCACAACCTTGGCACAACAAACTTCCACGACTTGCGGATAGACCAAGAAAAGGGGCGAATGACGAGCGCGCTACCTTTTTTTGCTCCAATCAGACGCTACATGCCCCATCCGATGCACAAAGCAGAGCTCTTGGTTGGTCTAGAGCCGAGCTTCCCATTCCCTTTGGGGCGTAGCTTAAGATTGACTGGCTTTATTTAGAATCTTCTGCTTGCAGTAGCACTATCAACTTAAGTCATGTATCAACAGTTTATCTATATCACGTTGAGATGTCTGTTAACATACTGCATACTGATGAGCTGACTGTTTGGTTCGACAATTTCCGACAAGGGTTGTGGATCGCCAAGATCATGGCGTCCAGCCCCTTGTCAATAATAGTGGACGTTTCTGGAAAACCTCAACCAGCCTTGAGTTGCTCATTTACGACTTCCAACGCTGTAACATAAGAGACTACCCTCATAACCTCATAGCGCCAAAGATGCAGAGAGACTTCTCGGGAGAATAAGCTTCACCTCATAAAATATTCCCATATGTCCTCGCGAAAAGCTCAAATATGAGAGCACGTGCTCACTTTCTACTATAGTTTGCTTACTATAATCGGAACATGGCTTACTCTAGTGGCATTTTAGCCTTGGCCGCCGCGTGTATCATATAAACTGTCAGCCAGAGCTTCAAGTCAATTGCTCAGAATTTACTTCGTTCCAGGGCAGGCTCCATCCAAGGACATTGAGAGTGAGACAGGTGGGCCTTTCTGGGGTACATAAACTCGATCTTCCCCGTACTCCGGAGAATAACTCGAGTATTCGTCGACGGCTCTGTCATACGTATGCTCGGAATCGGATGCGTATGAATTGGATGTGTATGACGTTGGGCTGTATGTAATATTGCATAAGAAACAATCGAGTCGTTGTTGATGGCGTTAGAAATTTTGGAAATCATCATGGTTCGGTTGTAGAAATATATATTTCCAGCCCAGCGTTGCGACACACCATAAGAACACCCAAAGTCACTCTTAGAATTAATCAGTCTTTATCGTGAACTAACTGAGTGATCAGATCGTAGGTCAAGAGGCTTAGCGCAGTCACGATGCCATATAGCTATCGCGATTCTACTATGCTCTGTGAAGTTAAACTGCCTGAGGCAAGGGAAGTTTTAGCGCACCGAGACCGAGCCCATATCATCCGGTACGCTACTAGTATAACAAGGATGAGAAAGCCAACGGCATGAGAACACTGGAGCCGAGTTCATCTCCGATACAGGGCTCCCGATCCCTATCGCTTGCAAATGGGTAAAAGGTAGTCCTTGGCGCAGTGAGTATATTGGCTTTGATAGTCTACTGTACTTTCCGGCAGCCATTCGACAGAGGTCCAAACTCGAATAGGAAGGCATTCGCTAGACCTGCCTCATTAGCATCATGAATCTAGATTCGAGGGTTCGCGCGGGGTAGAGCAACAACATGGAGGAAGCTAGAAAAGAAGTAGAAATCAACCGAATAGAGCAGCGAAGCCGAACGGACAAATTTAACCGCTCGGGTTTAATCCGAGCGAGAAACCGACGTATTGGGAACTGGAGATGGAGATGAATTATCCGTGCCAGGGGAGATTTTCCTCTTTGGGATTCACGGAGGAGTGTCTACCGGGCATTGTGTCATTACCTGTGCACCTGGGCAGCCTTCTGGCACAGTGTGCAGCCTTCCAGTACGAAACTGCCCCACCGAGGGGTAGCGGGGAAATGAGCAACTCAGAGACATCTAGAATATCAATAATATCAATTAATCGGAGCATCTCCTATAATTCCCCCGAAGTCCACGTATCAGGAGCCTGAAACCCCACCGGAGCAGCACATTTATTCCCCTCGTTCCCCTCGTTCCTCCAACCCTGAAGCTCTTCTCAACCCATCTTTCTCTCCTGCCTCTCTCCCTCTCCATCTCTCATCTACTACTCACCAACTACCCATCAACACAATGTCTCTCGGCAAGAAAGTCACTCTCAACAGCGGTGCTGAAATCCCGTACGTTCAACCCCGGAAAGCCCTGCCATCTCATCTCCCAACTAACCTGCCCCAGCCAGCTGGGATTCGGCACCTGGCAGTCCGCCCCCGGCGAAGTCGGCGAGTCCGTCTACCAGGCCCTCAAGGCCGGATACCGTCACCTGGATCTAGCCACCATCTACCAGAACCAGCGCGAAGTCGCCGAGGGCATGAAGCGCGCCTACAACGACATCCCGGGCCTCAAGCGCTCGGACATCTTCATCGTACGCCCACCCCCACCATTTCACTTTCTTTACTTACTAACTAACCAACCCAGACATCCAAGCTATGGAACACCCAGCACGACCCCGCCGTCGTCGAAAAATCCCTAGACGAGTGTCTTGCCGAGCTCGAGCTCGACTACCTGGATCTCTACCTCGTCCACTGGCCCGTGGCCTTCAAGACCGGCGCCAACTACTTCCCCCTCGTCGAGGGCAGCACCGTTGAAGGCGGCGACGTCGTCATCGAAGACGCTATCTCCATCGTCGACACGTGGAAGGCCATGATTAAGCTCCCGAAGAGCAAGGCCCGCGCTGTCGGTGTCTCCAACCACAAGATCGAGCACCTCGAGGCTATCATCAGCGCTACTGGTGTCGTCCCTGCTGCGAACCAGATCGAGCGCCACCCTGTTCTCCAGAGTAATGATCTCATTGAGTACTGCGATAAGAAGGGCATTCATGTTACTGCTTACTCTGTGCGTCCCCTTTATTTGTCTATTTGTTGTCGAACGTGTGTGCTGATATAATAGGCCTTCGGAAACAACATGTACAACATCCCCCTCCTCGTCGCACACCCCGACGTCAAGGCCGTCGCTGCCGAGGCCTCCGCGCGCCTCGGCAAGACCGTCACCCCCGCCCAGGTCATCCTCAACTGGTCGCAGGTCGGCGGCCACTCCGTCATCCCCAAGTCCGTCACTGCGTCGCGCATCGCCGAGAACTTCCAGGAGGTCGAGCTGACCGCGGCCGAAATCGCCAAGGTGTCGAAGCTCGGCGAGAACCGTCGGAGGTACAACACCCCCTACGTGGCTAACAAGCCGCGCTGGAACGTTAACATCTTTGATGAGGAGGATGAGAAGCCTGCTGGACACAAGGTTGTTGTCTAGATGGGTATCTGGGCTGGTTTCCGGATTTGATTGATGTATATATGATGGATATGGATATGGTTGGAAAATGAATAGATGATCTCTCACCTCATACTTGCGTAGTTCTAGATTAGAAAGTACAGATGATCTTCCCCTTCGTCTGGTTACTCTCCATCAACTTATGCGCCTCAACCACATCCTCAAACGCAAAGACCTTCTCAACAAAGACCTTAAACGACCCATCCCGAAACTTCGGCAACGCATTCTCAACAACCATATCCCTCAACTTCGCCTGATACCCCTCATCCCGACTCCTCAACGTACTCCCCTCAAACCTCACCCTCTTCCGCAAGAAATACGAAATATCAACACCCCCCTCAACCTTCACCCCGCCCATAAACGCCAGATTCACAATCCGCCCATCAAGCGCCGCAGCCTTCAGATTATCCTGGAAATACCCAGCCCCGATGTAATCCACGATCACATCAACACCCTTGCCCCCCGTCGCCTTCAGGATCCCATCACACCAGTTCTCCGTGCGGTAATTAAACCCAGCCGTCGCACCAAGCTCCTCAACACAGAACCGGATCTTCTCGGCACTCCCCGCAGTCACATAGATTTCCTTCGCCCCCGCCGCCTTGGCAAGCTGGATCCCCGCGATACTCACAGACGACGCACCCGCATGCCACAGCACAGACTCACCCTTCTGAAACGCCCCAACGAGATACAGCGCCTGCGTCGCCGTAATCCACGTCTCCGGGATGCCAGCCGCCTCTTCAAAGGACAATTCCGCGGGTTTATGGATCAGCATCCCCGTAGACACGGCAATGTACTCGGCATACGCGCCGCCGTACGCAAGGCCGAAGACTTCATCGCCGATTTTGAAGTCCTCTGTGCACCCGCTTTCTGCGAGCGATGTGATTGTGCCGGAGAATTCGACGCCCAGGGTTGGTGGGGCTTGCGGTGGGACGGGGTATTGGCCTTCGCGTTGGAGTAGGTCCATGCGGTTTAGCCCGAAGGCTTTTACTTGTACGAGGGCTTGGCCCGGTTGTAGGGTTGGGACGGGGATGTTGTCGATGTAGAGGGAGGTTGCGGGGCCTTTGCCGTTTTTGATGGCTTTGAATGTTAGTGGTTGGATTAGATGGGAAGGGGGGAGGTACCAATTGCGCGCATAGTTTTTTGGTCGGCCATTTTGTGGTTTGTTAGGAGTGATTGAGGAGTGATTGAAGATGTGAGGAGTGAAATGCGAGGGAGGAGTGAGGTATAGAAAGATGATGACGTTCATTGATCAGTGATTGATAAGCAGGTGGGTCTTTTATCCTCTTCTCTTCTATGCACTGATTTGCCTTCATAACTGGACCGAGGTACAGAAGTAGATCAACGAGATTATTGATCAGAAAGACCTGATGATAATATAGATATCGGCAAACTGTAAGTGCTGTCACTCCTACACCGTTTGATAACACAATAGCAACTGGTTCCATACTTTGGGGAGACGTGAGCATAAGGGACTCGAAGAACGGGAGTATCCGATAGTTGGGAGAGGAAAGTAGCATTTATTAATTATTATGTTGAATACCTATATTAATTTTGGAGCAGGATCAGCTACATGTTCCACAACCCTAATTGACATGCAGACCCAGTAAGCACTAGCATTAAGCGCATAACCCCTGTCTCCCAACTATACTCAGTAACTCACCTATAATTAAAAACTTGTACTTACTCCCTACAGCCAACAGCGTGAATCATGAATTATGATTCTAACAGTGGATCAAGTGGACCGACCGTTACAAATCTCGGACACTTTCATTAAACCTGTGGATCTCTCGGACTTGATGTCCGACTGTCTGTTTCTTTAAGAAGAACACTCTCCCCACCAGATTATTCCTTCAATTGAAGCCTTCCTGCAACTCGAAACCACGCTCTCCAAGTAATCCAACAAAATGCCCTCCTCAACCCAACAATGGCTCCTAAACGCCAAACCCACCGGCCCAATCATCCTCGACGGCCAGACCCCAACCTTCAAACTCACCTCAACCCCCTTACAAAAACCCACCCCCTCCCAAGCCATCCTGAAAACCCTCATGCTCTCAAACGACCCCGCCCAACGAACCTGGATCTCCGCCACCGCAGACCCAGACCGCATGTACATGCCGCCCATCCAAGAAGGAGCGCCCATGGGCGCCTTCGCCCTCGCCGAGGTCCTCGAGTCAGGATCCCCTGCTGATCTCCCCGCAGGGAGCATCGTCCTCGCGGCGACCGGGTGGTCCGAGTACAGTATCCGGGATATTGCGGGCCTGCAGACAGTGCAGCCGATTGAGGGCGTTGATTTGGGGCATTTCCTTGGTTGTTTTGGCTTCACCGGGTTGACGGCTTATTATGGTATCAAGGAGGTTGTCAAGGCGACTAGTGAGGATACGGTTGTTGTTTCGGGCGCGGCGGGCGCGACGGGGAGTATGGTTGTGCAGATTGCGAAGAAGATTCTTGGGTGTAAGCGGGTGAGTTCTTTTGGTTCTTAGGGGACTGGATCTCCAAGGAGGAGACTGGACTGGACTGACATGATGGGACTGGGTTATTAGGTCATTGGAATTGCAGGAACCGATGAGAAATGCCGCTGGGTTGAGAGCCTCGGCGCCGATGTCTGCATCAACTACAAGAAGGACTCCTTTGAAAAGGACCTTATCCGGGAAACGCCGGGCTATGTTGAGGTTTACTTCGGTATGGACGTCGTCTTTTATTTATATCTACATGGAATGGAAGTAGAGGACTAACGAGATCTATAGATAACGTCGGCGGAAGCATTCTCGACCTCATGTTCTCCCGCATGAAGCGCCATGGACGCATTGCTGCTTGGTATGACCATCCTATCTCTTTATAGTTAAATACTAACGAAAACCAGCGGCTCAATCTCAAACTACAACAGCGCGGAACCAGTGCAATTCAAGAACTTTTTCGTACGCCCACCTAAGCTACTCTCTCTTCTCAGAAGCCAACATTTAACTAATCTGACATCGACAGGAAATCACCTCGAACCGCCTACACATCCACGGCCTCATCGTGCTGGACTACATCCACAAATTCTCCGACGTGGTTGGCGAGCTCGTGCAAGCCTGGAAAGAGGGCAAGATCATCGTCGATGACTCGCTGCAGACGGTTGTTGAGACCAAGTTCGAGGGTGTGCCGAATGTGTGGATGAAGTTGTTCGAGGGTGCGAATACGGGGAAGTTGTGTACGAAGATTGTGGCTTGATTTTCTTGAATGTTGCTTAGTTGTATTTTTAGACTACCATGTGGGAGCGGGGTTGTATACATATAGGAAACTAGAAATCATTGAAGATCTGGATCTGGTTGTTATCTGCTGGTTGAAATGAAATGACCTTTGGTATAAAGATCGTACTGGAGCAGAGAATAAGTAGAGAATTGAAATCTATTCCTTAAATAAAAAATGTAGTCTAAAAAGATACAACCAACGCGCCTCGCTCAAGATACCTAGAAACAACTGGGAAAACCGATAAAGGGCAATAAACACTTGAAAAAGTCAGAGCAAGAGTCCCTAATTTAAACACTCTCCCTCTTATCCCCCTTCCCCTTCACCTTAACATTCACCCACTCCATAAACACCACCCCAACAATCCCAACACAAGACAGCGCAACGCCAACATAAAACGTCTGCGTCAACGCCTTATTATACGCAAACAAGACAGCATCATAAAACGCCTGCGGAACAACACTCCTGACCTCGGTCGCACCCCCCGCAATCAACCTTGCCGTATCAACACCGGGCGCATAAGTCCTCACATTCGCCGCAAGCTGATTCGTAAACACATTCTGGCCGACGGAAACAAAGACGGCTGCAGAGAGATTCTCAAGAAACATGACAATCGCTGTACCAATGGGGATATCCTCTATCGGGAGAGCGCACTGAGGGGCCGCAAAGGCTGTTTGGAGTCCGTAGCCGACACCGGCGCCGAAGAGGAATTGGTACCCGATCCATTCGGCGCTGCCGGAGGAGACGGAGAGCGTGCTTAGCAGGCCGCTGCCGACGGACATGAAGATTACGGTGAGGTAGGCGAAGGGGACGTAGTAGCCGATGAGGGAGGTGAGGAAGCCGCCGGATAGGGAGAAGAAGACGTAGGCCAGGACCATGGGCAGGTTCATTACGCCGGATCGGATGGCGCTGGCGCCTTTTATGGCTTGGAACCAGATGGGGATCTGGGTTGTTAGCTGGGTGGGTTGGAAAATGGTAGGATTGCATACGTAGTAGAGCATTAGGAAGAAGCCGGCGGTGACGCCGGAGCCGAAGAGGGCGGCACCCCAGACGTTGCGGTTACCGAAGACACGCTTTGGGACTGTGGCGCGGTCTCCGCTGAAGTTCTGGATGACGATAAAGGCAATGAGAAGGACGCCGGCGAGTACGAGCAGGGCAATGATGCGTCCGTTGTTCCATGGGTACTCGGTGCCACCCCACTGGAGCGCAAGGAGAAGACAGATGATACCCGGGAGAAGGCAGATCGTACCCGGGGCGTCCATCTGTTTGATCTGGTTCATGAAACCAGTCTGTCCCTTGTTGCTGCCGGCGAACGAAGGAATGAAGAAAATGATGACAGCGGCGGGAACGACACCGAGCGGAAGGTTGATGTAGAAGCACCATCTCCACGTAAGAGACGCGTTATCAGTAAAGGCGCCACCCATGAGTGGTCCGGCGATTGCAGCAAAGCCGTACATGGCTCCCAATAGTCCAACCAGAGTCGGTCGCTTCTGCGCTGGGACAGAGTGAGCGATCAGCAAGAACGAACCATTGCCGACACCACCGGCGCCAACACCAGCAATAGCACGGCCAATAATTAAAGCAGTTGATGACGGAGCAGCGGCGCAGATTAGGGAACCGAGCTCGAAGATCAACAAAGCGACGAGATAGACCCATTTCACAATGTAGAATGTAAACAGCTTCCCCCACATGAGCTGGAAACAGCAGTTGGTGAGCAAGTAAGCCGACGCATACCAGCCGACATCGGAAAGGGCTTGAAAGCGATCTGTGATTTTGGGGATAGCGGAGGAAAGGATCTGTGACTGTCAGATATGCTAGTTCGGGGGGCATAACCTAAAGGCCGTGCTGGACATACAGTATTGTCGAGTCCAACAAGAAACATAGACAGATTTAATCCGACCAAAATGAAAGCGAGTTTCATTTTCCCAGGGTATTGTGGTTCCTCAGCAGGGGGCTGCTTCTCGGTCGAGGCCTCCTCTTTCCCGGATCGAGGATCGTCGGGAGGCATTCTGGGCCCTTTACTTGTCAGAAGTGTGTCCACCATTGCAATCGTATGGCTCGATGAGAATTTGAGATGGTTGTAGCCGAGAAAATGATCATAACTGATGGGATCTTGTTGTCTTTATTCCTTTCTTCCTTCCTAGGGCTATGCTGAGTGGAGCAGCGCCAAGACGTGAGTCATGTTGGCTCATGAAGAATCATGGCCAACTCCCTTGTTTGATTGGCAGGTCTCAAAATAAAGCTCGGGAATAGCCTTGAGTGGGGACAACCCTGTCCCTAGGCTTAGTGATTATCATGATGATTCAACATGAGATTGGATATGGGCTCCGCATTCTTCCATTTTCGGCGGCCTGACGGTATTTGTCGTTAACATTTAGAATCCATCACTCCTTCACATGAACCAGGCGAACAAGCGACCCACAACCATCTCACCCACCTCGAGGGTATATCACTGGTCAGATCTATAGTAACGAATTCATTGTGACTTGTTAGAAAAGGCAAGTCCGAATCACAGGTAGCGAAAGAAAGCTCGAGGAGAAACAAACGCCTCTTCATCTGACAATCTTTCGGATACTTCAACGATGTCATTCGACGCTTTGGGGATAGCACTCCTCGCCACGAACTATATCAGTCGATCGCACGCGCAGGCGCAAGGATTGGCAGATCAAGTCAACACCTCGATATGTAGCTGGAAAGACGGAAGACGCGAGAGGTGTTATCCCCGGAATTATGTTTGTTCTTGGCTGGATTCTGACTTTGTGCAGTTAACACAATTCGTAATATAGTCTATCTAGACGGAGGCGGCATAAATGTACAACGGTAAGTACAATACGATTATACAATGATGCGTGAGTGCTGATGAGACGGTACATGGTAGATCTTACACCGAGGGATTTGCCTACGGTTACTCTGAAAGTGTGGACCAGGTTTTCGAATGAATGTCCACTTGCATCAACATGATAGCTGACGTTTGATAGGCCTTTCGCACTCACTCTTATACTTGAATCTCTCTTCTCAGTTCAACGCATCAACGACTAATGTTACCTCGATACTACCCGCAAAAAAGAAAACACTGACCGAAGCAGAGATCACCTGCAATCGTTGGATTCGTGGTCGAACGCCTTGCCATGGGGCCAGCCGGCCTGTTGAAATTCAGGTTAAGTTCTGCCTCTCTGAGGCTACAGAATCTCAGAATAAGATAAGCTCGAGGCGAGCCTCCCACAACATCTATATCTATGGGGGATACGATGGTCTTGACTATTACAGCCAGCAAACAGACGATGTCTATGTTCTATCACTGCCTTCGTTTGAATAGACACAGCTCTACAAGGGAGACAGCCGTCGCCCAGGCCGAAAAGGACATCCATGTACAAAGCCATACCCCGATAAAATGCAATCGGTGGGAGCGAGGTTGGTTATTATGGCTCCTTCCTTGTATGATCTGCTGTAAGTGGAAGAAGGTCTGGCACGGCGTAGCAGTACATCCCATTCTTGCGAGCACCACTCCACATCTATACTGGTATCATCTCTCATCTCCACCAGAGCCTCACGCATCCAGATAACAATGAATGAGCTTATAAGCCAGCTCCCGTGATCCTCAGGATCCTCTCTCATCGTTGAGTAAAGTAGGGTCTTGTGGGTGGCATTACCCTACTCAGTTTCAACCCCGGTATACCTCCTACGTAGGAAGGGCCAAGTATAGACTTATGTAGAAGAAATGACTCGGTCCCAGATCAAGTCCGTCCACCGTATCTAGAGTTCACTGCGACTTGGAGGTGACCTACAGTAAGAAAGGGTGAAGTTGATTCCAATCGCATTCTCAATTTATTTAGAGCTGAGTATGATCGTTATTACATGGGATATGAAGTTATGGTTATAGTTATGATAATGCGAATTGTAGGTATGCTATAGTATAGTAACAGTAGTCAGTAGCCAACCGGCAACCTGGGCAGCACAAACCAACTTCCAGGACCAAGATCAAACCAAGACCAATTCAATTAAAAAAGAAAAAGAAAAAACAATTAAAAGGAAACGAAAAGCATAAGCCGTTTCGGGATATCACATCACACATAGGTAGGGAAGGTCAAGTGCTGCATTTCGTTCAATGTCGAAAGCAATTCATGCACGCAACAAATGAATCAAATCATGACTCAGCAGAACGCCTGGGTGCTTCGGCGTGCACTGAGAGACCAGCCCTCTTCTCCTCATCGGCATCGAAACCAGTCTGCTCCAAAATGACCGCACGGCCACGCTCGTTCTTGGTCTTCCAGGCGGGAGTACCAATGTACGGGAGGCCGCTGGGGTCAGTGAAGATCTTCTCCACGTCTTCGAGGGTCTTTCCTCCGGTTTCAGGGAACATGAAGAAAACGTGGATGCACATGGCTGTGCAGAAAACACCGAAGACTACGTATACTTTCCACTGGATGTTGACAAAGGCCGGGGGCACGAAGTAGCTCAGCGCAAAGTTGAAGGCCCAGTTTGAAGAAGTGCAGAGCGCGTTGGCCTTGCCACGGACGCGGAGGGGGAAGATCTCGGGTGGGTAAACCCAAGAGACAGGACCCCACGAAATAGCGTACACAGCGACGAAGAGGTACGTGCAGGCAATAACGGCCTTGGACGGGGGACCACGAATAATCCAGGATTGTGCTTCAATGCGATCAAGACCACCAGGGGGGGCGGCGTGTCCGTAGCTGGCCATTAGACCAGCGTTGGCAAACAGGAAGGCGAGCATTCCTAGAGCTCCTAACATGAGGGTCGTACGTCGGCCCCAGCGGTCCACCCAGATGATAGCGGGGACAGTCATGACCACGTTGATAACGTACTGAATGCTGGAAGAAACGAGAAGGTTGTCGCCCTCCAGACCGGCCATGGCAAAGATATATGTGATATAATACTAAGGGAGGTTAGCTAGACGTCAAATGTGAGGCCATGGATTTGACGGACCATCATGACATTCATTCCAGTCAGTTGAGACCAGATCTGGGTAAATATGCCGACGTGGGTGCGGTTAATCATGCTTGGCTTGATGAGCTCAAGGTATGAGACGTCTGCGTTCTCACGTTCAAATTCACACGTCGCCTTGATCTCTTCGTATTCTCGCAGGACAAAGGGAGCATTCGGGTCGCCTTTGCCGTGGACCAGCGTCAAGACAGCGAGACACTCCTCCCAACGGTCCTTGCGGGCGAGCCAGCGAGGAGACTCGGGGAGCAGCATCATTCCGAGAAAGAGCAAGACGGCGGGAATCATCTGCAGACCCCAAGGGATACGGAAGGCAGCGGTGCCCGAGACGTAACTAGTTCCGTACGAGATGTAGAACATGATCATTATACCCCAAGTAATAGCCCATTGCTGGAGTCCGACAAGACGGCCACGCTTGGTGGGAGGAGCCTGGGTTGTTGAAGTTAGCAAGACGCTCGAGTGTTAGATATGAGAAACTCACCAATTCAGAAATGTAGACAGGCACCTGAGCAGAGCAGATACCAACACTGATACCGTTGATGACACGGCCCACGATGAGCATGGGAATGTTCTGGGAGGCGCAGATGATGATAGAACCGATACACCTGCATTTGATTAGACGAGTCTGCTGTTATGTAGTCATTGAACTTACCAGATAACGGAGCCAATCATGATCGAGGTCTTACGACCATAGATGTCAGAAAGGAAACCGGAAACCAAGGCTCCCAACCAGGAACCCCCAGGCATTGCAGCAGTGATACCACCCTGGACGTTGGCAGTAGGACCACTGCACTGAGGCACGCCGTTCTCATATTCCAAAGGACCCTGGTGGAAGTAGCACAGGTAGGCATCGGTGTTGATGATAGCGGACATGGAAGAAATATCGAAACCAAAGAGACCACCACCGATGACGGCGATGGCCGCAATAACGTAGATGTTGCCGATAGCCATGATGAAGGGCCAAGCAAGCAACAGCAACAGCAAGGAAGGAGAAGCAATGCGAGAGGCAAAAGAAAAAGCAAAGCCGGGGAAAGAGACGGGTTAAGTAGAGGAGGAAAGAAAAGACACAGAGAGAGAGAAAAGTGGGACGCGAGTCACCCCGGACATTGATTGCAGGTGTAAATTGAAGAACACAAGAGGCAAGGCAGATGACTGGCAGAGACTTTCAGACTGAAAACATCGTGAGCTCCACTGGAAGCAGAAAATGCCAGTCAGCTACGTGCATGGCACCTTCTCTGGCGACCAGTCCGCAGTCCTGCCAAGTCGAGAACTCCATCTCCAATAAGTTGGTTGACTTGATTCAGTTCTGGTTCCATCTCCCTCCAGACTCGGGTGAGATGCGGGACTCCATGGGGAACCGCAACCATTGAATTTGAACCAATACAACGCTGGACGGGGAAGTCCACAGACTAAATCCTGTGCCGATTATTATTGGGCATGGACCCGAATTTCCCGAAATTGAATCATTTGACAGAACCCTGGAAGCGAATAATGATGCAGACCGGGACCGTAAGCCATGCCGAGCGAAGTATTGATCGGCATCTTGAATTCCTCTGTTGCTCGCGGTTTGACTTTGGTCTGAACCCAGGATTGCATTCTTGCCACTTTGCGGACTGTTTCCGTGGAACAGTCAATAGATACTCTATCTACCTCAAATCTCTGTCGTCTATCTACCTCAAATCTCTGTCGGCCTCGGCTCGGAAATGCCGTATATTAATTAATTAGAATTTAACCGACCTCTCGTTCCAACTTCCTACTAGTGCTCCTTCGCAGCCACAAGGCTTGTTAAAACTTGTCACGGTCTCTTGTCCTACGTCAGAGGCGCCGTGGAAGCTTTATTAACTCAGTTGCCTTGCTTTCCAAGGTTTTCATCTCTCATTAGCATTACTATGTAGGTTGTGGTCGGGTATAAACAAAATTGCACGTAACAATAACCTGGAGAATTCGGATCTGTCCGTCTCCAGGTGGGGTGGGGAATGGGGATATTGAAAAGTTGGAACAATAAAATGAAACATGGAGTCATGGACTCAGCCGACGAGTCAGGCCACGAGCTCCCACTCTGCGATGTACGCCCATGACATCCCCACTCGTCCAACCTGTCGTTGGTACTCCTCAACCGTAACCCCCCGAGCGTCTTCTTGGCCCCCAAATTTCGTGAGCACAGCTAGTTGCGCTTTCTGGCCGGGTGCCCCCAGAGACCTGCCATCGGGCACGTCCACATACCACACGTCCCCGCCTCCATTCGGCCCAGATCCACGCCAGTGTGTCAAAGGGAGCCGCTCGTCTTTCCGGCCATCTATTCCATGAATCATAAGCAAGAACAGTCCAGGCTTCGCCCGAGTGTGTCTCTCCAGCGACCAATGCTCGCAGATCAGATTGAACTGGAATCGAACGGGCCCTGGCTGGTGAATCGAGATTTTGTCCGCGGCCGGCCGGTACGACCGTTCGCCAATGCTATGTTTCTTCGCGTCCGAGAATGTTCTCGGCTGCGCGGCGCCAAGGGGTGAATTCGGGTTGCCCAGAAGGTATTCCTCCCAACTCATTTCGGCCCGCCCATCGTCCCGGTGGAAGTGGGCTCGGTTACCAGGATAATGTTTGAGTCCGAACTCGTCGTTCGAGTTTGTAAACATCGCCGGATTAAAACTACGGACGTACGGCATCCCTTTTCCTTGCACGTGTCCTGCGCCCCAGCAGGCGTCAATCAACTTCCACTGCCCGTTGTCAATCCGCACCGCGTTCCATGCATGTCCAGCGGAATATGGTGGAAGAGGCGCGCCAGGTGACGGAGCATCGTAGCTGTAACCCTTGCCGTGGCCGGAGATGACCTTGGCTTCCAATCCTGCCTGAGCTGCCAGCGCAGCGAACAATTCAGCATAGCCCTGACACACGGCAAGTCCTGTTGAAAAGGTTTTGCCTGGCGTAGACGGCTGTACATTGTTATTGAAAAATGACACCGTGTCGTAGTCGATATTATGATGCAGCCATGTGAAAATTGCTCTTGCTTTGTCCGTGTGCGATAGAAATGGCGCTGTCAGTTCTCTACCCAGCCATCCGATATCTTGACTTGGGAGTGACTGTCTTGGATAGCGCGCTGCATGTGCATCAGGTGCAGAGAAGTCACGGCATTTCAAGCATCCCGTGACTGCAGGAGCCGCCGCAGTGGGTGCGGAAGCGTGTGGCTTCGTCGCCTGAATTGCAGAGAGATCCGGACGAGATGACAATGGTACTGGCGGCGGTGCGGTCGAGACACCCGCCGGAGAGGGCTCCGGAGACTCCTGGTTGACCGTGCTCGCTCCATTATCAGATATTTTCTTGTTTAGTTGTCCAAATCCCGAGCCTCGAATCTTGTCCAATGCAGCTCCGGACGGGGCTATTGGTGGAAGTCTCTTAGGTTGAGATCTTGCTTGGGGTTCCTCTTCATAAGGTGGAGGAGCCGGTGACTTGTCGCGGCTTCGAGAAGGTAACGGCGGGGTGGGCCGCGACTGGGTGAAGCTACTCTTACTCGAGACCGTCGAGACACTCTGACCTGAAGATCGACGCGGAGGAAGGCTCGGTCGAGGAGGCGGCAAGCGTCCGTTACTAGTAGCAGTGGCAGTCTTCGGTCGCGACTGCGATACCACCGGCTGTGCGTTCTGTCGCTTGGGTGGCAGTGGAGGAAGCTCTCCAACACCCCATGGTGGCGCCTTCACACCCTTTGTACTCGCCCTCCCCGTGCTCCCGGTGCTCCCGGTGCTCGCAGGGATAGATGTAGACGTAGATCGGGATGCATCAGAAGCCAAAGAGTCAGAGGAAGGCCTCCGTGAAGGTAACGACGGGGCGAGTTGGCTCGAGCTTTTGCGGGCTGGTAAGGGCGGGGGAACCTTTGGCTGTTGCCTAATGCCCGGGGAAATCTCGTTCGAAACTGACCGTGGACTCGGTCGCTGTGGCAAACCTGGAATCGGAGTATTTCTCCCAACTGGCGACGGCTGTATGTTATATGATGGTGTCCTGCTGACACCGTTGCCGTTAGCGTTACCCGTGTTAGGTTGTGGGCTCGGAGGGGCTGGTCGGAGGGCAAAAGCGGTTGGCTGTGTATTCAGGAACGGACCCCCAGTCTCTGAACTACTTTGTCCGGTCTGTGCCTGTTTCAGAGCCCGTATGCGGTCCTGCACGGACAAGACCTGGGTTTCGTCCGACATTTCTCCTTTTTGATGGAAAAAATGAGACCAAAATCGAACAAAGACCGATCGCGTCCAGCAAGGGCGGCGTCAAATATGTTCAATTTGGTGAGGCTCAAAGCCGGAATGGGGCGCTTGGCGGAGTAAGAACGCTATTAGCATTTAAGGTTGCCAGATAGACGATGAAGCTCTCTCGGCATCGAGGGCCATGAAGAGAGATGAAAAGAAAGAAAGTAAGAGAGATGAAAAATTAGAGGAGGCGATGGTTTGGCCCCCGAGCGAATGTCTGCCCCTCCAGGGTTGGATTGGAAACAAGGCTGTGACAAGAGTCCGCGGAATCCATCCTCGGCGTCTGGCCATGTTGGTTTCTGCCTGAGGTCTGAGGTGTCGTAGACGCCTTGGAGTGTCTCTGAATTATAACATAGAATAAGGAGGCACAATCCCAGTCATTGGTTGTATAGTGTAGTGGTTATCACATTTGGTTTTGATTTGACATCAGCATCCAAAAGTCCTGGGTTCGAATCCCAGTACGACCTCAATTGTTTTTGCCATTGACTCTCAATATGTCTTTCAGAAATCACACAGATAGTGGGCTATATAGTCAAAGTAATTCGAGGACGACATCGTGGTTGTGTAGTGTAGTGGTTATCACTTTTGGTTTTGATTTATCGCAATATCAGCATCCAAAAGACCTGGGTTCGAATCCCAGCACGACCTCTCTCTTTTTCTCTTTTTTTTTTTTTTTTTTTGGTTTTCGGTTTTCGGTTTTCTTTAGCTTTCCACGTCCCAAAGCTCCATGACTAGATAAAAGGTTCCATGGTTTTACTGTCAGCGCATGTCATGTTCGACAGTCTCATAGTCCTGCCTGCCTGTTGTTATGAACCTTTTTTCAGTGCATTTAACTTCCGATCCATAACTCGTAGATACGCCTCAAATCGCTCCCCGGGCCCTGAATGGGGGCTACCATGCCAATCGCAGCCTGGATGATGCCTGCATGCTTACATGGTGAGTCAAGAAGCCGGATTCTACTTATCCGTCTCTTGTCTTCGGGGCTTGAATTGGACGATGAATTAAAACTAGACTGCAATTCACGGGTAGCTTGCCCTCGTGTGGATATATATTAAAGACGCACGTACATTGCAGAGCAGAGTCATGACCCTAGCGGAACCTATACTGCATGCCAGAAAAAGCACCAGTAAATGACATAAAGCCATAGCCTCAATCAAGTAAGTCAGCACGCCTTTACCCGTAGTATGCATAATCTTGTTCCAAGCCCACATGCCGAGCTCGGTGTCTACCAATGTAGGTACCACCTCCCAGATCTTTAGGAGATTCAAGACAGGTATTTCCCACATCTGACAGTTCTGAGCAAAGCAGAAAGCAGACATGTGCCGATCAACTCACCGCTCCCTAGTCCTGCTACGAACTCCTTTATAACGTCAGCCGTTCCATTAGCAATATGACTAGTTGCATACAAACTCAAAGATGCCAAACAAGCGACTTCGGGCATTGATAAACTCTGGCTCTGGCATATTTTGACCTGTCAAGAGGGGGCGGGGATACTTTGGGGCTAGTCACGCTACACAGCCTTGAAACGTTTCTAGAAAATGAGATTGGGCAGCCGAACTTTAGGCCGGACAAGTCTGACATCTGATGATTGAGCGTACTCGAGCAGGAGTTTTGACAGGCAGTCTTTTGGCGGAGCTTGCGGATACGTTAGTTGAATGGCGTCTTGACCCCGATATGAACAGATGATGACAGTGTTAGCGTATTGTGTCTTTATCGGTCTTGATGAGGACAGTGATATATCCTGGGTCTACTCAATGGGACGATGGTATTGTCATGTTTTAAAGTTCTCAAAAATACCTCCCTACTCAAGAAATTGGAATCGCTTAATTGGCAACTAGGACGACAAACGACAATGATCAGAATATAGTGTTTTCCCTTTCAGCGTTTTCAACCATCTTCAGTAGAGCATCACCGACCCCATACGAAAAGGCGTAGCCACCCCCGCCGAACCCGTATGCCGACAAAACAATCCGGTCTCCAACCTGCTCCGAGTCCAACCGAAATCCACCTCGTCGTGATGGACGAATACCGATAATGTAGCTCAGAGAGTCCTCCGAGGGATTCTCTGGAACGACATCTGGCGCGAGACGATGCGCACGGGTGATTTCATCTCGTGCAATATCCAGGTTGATTTCTGGTGATCTGTTGATGTAAGTATGTATACCTGCAGTTCTCGAAAGTAGCTTAGCTTAGCTTAGCTTACAGATTCCCTGTTTCCTTGACCCCTCCCAGAACCACGCCTTGGGATAACGGACGAGGAATTATGTATGTGTACTCTGTGCCAAGCCGAAGATACAGAGTGTGGCAGTTATCTGTGCGATAAAAGACGTTTTGACCCCGTTCGGGAAAGCATTTGTCGTCCTGAACGTCACGCAGTGTCTGACTGCCGATACCGCTGGCGTTGATGAATATACTCGACTTGGGGAACAAAGTATACAGTTCCTCTAGAGACTCAACCCGCTTGCGGATGAATTGCCCACCGAGAGATGTGATCTTGTCCCGAAGATAAGGCATGTGCCGTGTCGGATCTGTGACAACCGTTTCGTACGCCCATCCGCTGTTGAAATTGGAAGGATATTCGCCAGTGCTAAGGTCGCGGAACTATGAAGACGATTAGACAAGATTCGACCGGATAGTGAAGTCATACCTTGGGAAGTATGGTTTTACCCCAGGCTGGAGAATTTTCTAAAGGGGTTTGTTCCAGATATTCTCGGGAGTCAACAACGCAAACACCGGAATCAGGCTCATCTCGCGCCATCTGCAGGAGATGCCGATGAGAAACAGCCTGGAGATAGCGTTGCTCGGGACTTATCCCCCCTGCTGCATGCCATGCCGCTCCCGCCCACGCTGAGGCATAGTAGATGTCTTGGTCGCCTGGCAGGAATTCTGCTACTACGATGACCGAGAATCCGTTCAGGAGAAGTTGTTTTGCCGCCGCGCACCCGATGATTCCTGCACCAAGGATGATGATCGGTCGTTGCGGAAAGGGAGTCTCGCTGGGAAGATGACCACAGTCTCCCATTTCGCCAAGTTTACTTATCTCCTACTCAACTTCCAAGTATCCACAGAAAAGATAACGGACGATATTCCGCGGTTGTGGTGATAATTATTTTTTAGGGTGACAAGGGTTTGGCATGATATATAAGACAAGCGGTAAAACGCTTATACACCCCTCTTGATGGGAATCATGAGACGATATCGAATTCTCCATGAAGGCCGCTATTAGATTGACTTTCCTGTTGTGTGCTTGGGTCGTGGGGTCACTGGGGTGTACGGAGTATCGCGGACAAGAGGTTGAAGGACGGTCGGCTGTATCCGCTGGTTGAATGGAATCTCATTTGTAGGATTTGTTGGAAGTCTGGGCCGTCATTTCACGTAGTACTTCGTATTCGTAAGCAGGACGCATCGAGCTTGCCTTACTCGACGTGGAGATTGAGGGGCGGATCATTCCGACACGGATTGAAAGCTCGACTGCACACACTATTGGCATGCTAATGTGATTGGTAGAAAGAGTGGACTACTCATTCCAAAGTATAAGCTCTTTGTCTCTGTACTATGTTCTATCTGTGAATGCATACTCCGTCGTGAACCTGTAAAGTATGTAGATGCCAGCTTCAAATTCAAGAAGTAAATGCAATGAGTGAAGCGGTGGAGAATGAAGCCTGAGGCAGATTCGGCTAAACTTTATTTTCTCCTGAACTCGAACCCTTCAGTCAGGACTCGAGACTCAAGCTCAACTCCGCTCGTTTAATTTCCTTCGCTCTCAGAGTCTCAGACCAAATGCTTCTACCACTCGCTTTCAACTTAACCATTTATCCTTGTTGATCTGGATGATCAACCCACAAGGGTCCAACTCCACCCGTCTCGCTATCGGACGCCAGCGTTACTGATCCGTCTGATTCCACCCCCGACATTAGGCAGCCCATCGTCTCGTGTTTGGGGATGATGGCAGGGGTTGGGGAACAGATCCTTGAGAGGGACGACTTTGTTAAGGTGGGCTACCCTTGTTTCTTACTTGATTGGCACGTTCGCTCTTTACGGCTTGAACCCCACGGAGTTACTCCCACGCCGCCCGAGTCAGGCATTGTTGCGTTGAGTATAGTGATTGGATCTTCTCCAGTAGTGCTGACTCGATCACCCCATTCTCTAGGAGTCATCGCCGTCTACCGATATCATTGAGCCCGGCGTTTTGAGCGACCGCGATGCCGAGACGATCCTCCCGTATGAGGCTGACGATTCGCCCTTCCCGGAGGTACGAGCTGTCATCCGGCCAGTAGATGATGTAGGGTTACCTGTGAATACTGCCCGAATGTGGACTATCGGCCTTTTATTTACAATCGTACGTGCCCATCGTGACTTCTTAACTACGAAAGCCTTGACTACAAAAGCTCGTGGTCAAGCACTGACACCTACAATAGATTGGAAGTGGTTTGAATCAGTTTTTCAGTCTGCGGCAACCTAGTGTCACAATCAACGCGCTGGTCGCACAGCTGGTAGCATATCCCATTGGTTGTGCGTGGGCGCGATGGATGCCATTGGGCTGGGTGAACCCAGATCGGCACTTCAATATCAAAGAGCATGCTTTGATTACGATCATGGCTAATGTCTCGTTCGGATCGGCATCTGCCACCCAGATAATCGAGGCAATGGTCAAATTCTATCGTATGCCATCCCAAGGGGGTTTCCAAATACTGTTGTGCATCACGACCCAGCTGTTCAGTTTCGGAGTGGCAGGTATGGTTTCATGCTGGCTGGTGGAGCCCGCAACAATGATCTGGCCCCAGGTTTTGTCCAACGCAGCTCTTCTGTCTACTTTCCATTCCAAATGTAACCGGGTTGCCGATGGCTGGGCCATCACCCGACTGAGATTCTTCATGGTTGTCTTCGTCGGCGGAGCGATCTGGTTCTTCTTACCGGGATATTTATTTACAGCGCTCAGCTTTTTCAGTTTCATATGTTGGATAACGCCGTCTAACGTCGTGGTCAACCAGCTGTTTGGCCAGAAATCCGGACTTGGCATGTCATTATTGACATTCGATTGGTCGCAAGTCGTCTTTGCGAACCATAGTCCCCTCCTGGTCCCTTTCTGGGCTGGGTTGAACGTTATGGGGTCGTTTGCACTCTTTTTCTGGCTTATTGTGCCTCTCATTTACTACACGAACACATGGTATTCTGCTTACCTGCCCCTTCTTGACCCCAACACATTCGATAATACAGGCCGGCCCTACGACACACGCCGCGTGATGAACAACAATGGCTCTGTAAACGCACAGGCGTATCGAGATTACTCTCCGATGTTCCTCCCAGCAGGATTTGCCGTCACATATGGCGTGGCATTTGCAAACCTCACGGGGATCTTTGTTCATACAGCCCTGTACCATGGAAAGGAATTAATCGAACAATGGAGTGGACGCTACAAAAAAGATGTTCACTGCAGACTAATGGAATCATATGACCGTGTTCCTTGGTGGTGGTTCGCTGCAGTGACAGTTCTGATGTTTTCTCTGAGCATTGTCACTAACGAGGTATGGCACACCGACCTCCCAGCGTGGGCAGTCCTGCTGGCCTTTGTGTTGCCAATAGTCTACTTCATTCCAGTTGGCATTATTAAAGCCCTAACAAACATCACGAGCAACCAACTCAACTTAATTACCGAGTTTATCGGCGGCTATGCATTCCTCGGGAAACCCGTTGCTAACATGACATTCAAATTTTACGGATACGTGGGGGTTGCACAGGGCTTAGAGTAAGTCCCACCCACTGGTTTAATTGACACAACTACTGACCAATTATCTAGATTCGTTGCAGACATGAAACTCGCACACTACCTCCACATCCCCCCACGCACCGTATTCTTCGCTCAAGGCATAGCAACTCTCCTCGGAGCAATTGTCCAATGCGGTGTGACAGTCTTCATGATTACCCGCTTTGGCGGAATCTGTACCCCTGACGCGGATGGGAACTTTATCTGTCCTCACGGTCTAGTCACCTTCTCCTCATCCCTCATCTGGGGTACGTTCCTCTCCCTCCATCCACCCTGTAGAGTGTATACATCGCTGACAGAAACCCTAAAATAGGCGCACTCGGCCCGGGCCGCAACTTTACACCCGGCCAAATCTACGGAAACCTTCTCTGGTTCTTCCTCGCCGGCCCCGTCGTCATCATAACAACATACCTTCTCGGCCGCCGCTGGAAATCCTTCAACTACATCTCCTGGCCCGTCGCATTCGGCGCAATGAGCATGGTCCCGCCGGCAACAGGGATAAATTTCTCCTCGTGGTGGGTCGTCAATGTCATCTTCAATGGTCTCATCAAGCGACGAAGACCGGCATGGTGGTCAAAATACAGTTAGTACCCCCCTCACTCTTCCCCTTCATCTCGATCAACGAGAAAACACACTAACGATATTTAATCGCGCAGACTATGTCCTCAGCGCAGCCCTAGACTCAGGCGTCGCAGTTGCAACCGTTGTGATTTTCTTCTGCATTCTGCTTCCTGCTGGACGGCTGAGGTGGTGGGGGAATGAGGTCTTCATGCATACGGCCGATGGGCGCGGAACGCCGTGGAAGAGGCTCTCTCCTGGAGAGACGTTTGGGCCTAGAACTTGGGACTAACTGACATTCTTTGCATCGAAACTACATAATATCTCATAGCGTGGGTAACTCTTTCTAAGCATAGACCTGGAAAGACCATGTATCTTAGATCTAGGTTGATGGATGTCTATTGAATTTCGGGACCTTCAAACAATAATCAAGTAATCTTGAAATGGAAATATTTACACATCTACCAGAGTAAATACGTAATGGGAATAAGTCCTCCATACATAAGGCAATGCAGTACAGTACATAATCCAAAAGGTCTATCGATGAGCGCTAGATGATATAAATGTGTCGAAAATTACAGTGTATAATAACTGGCCATTTCCTCCTGGAACCAATCATACGAGTAGAACAATTGCTCTGCCAACTGCATATCCATAACGGGCATAGTACCCGATGCGTCGACGAGCAATACATCATCCAAGATGGGCGCTAGGGGTACAGGAGGCGCCATGAAGGCGGGGTTCGGATCTGGTAGAGATTGCGGGAGGATATGTTGTTGGTGGTGTTGGTGTTGATGGAGTGATTGGAGTGGTTGGATGTGTTGTTGCTGCTGATGTTGCTGCTGATATTGCTGATGCTGTTCCTGTTGTTGTCGTTGTTCCTGTTGTCGTCGTTGTTGTTGTTGCTGCTGCTGCTGATATGCCAAATGGCTAAAAAGCATGGTACTTTGCACTCGGAATGTCTCAGCGAGTCTCTCAACGCCGGGTCTCCGTTTCGCAAACTCCTCGAGAATCACAACGACAGCCTGAATGGCCCTCCGCATCATCTGCTCCTCTGGTTCCCAGACCGGTCCGAGACCTTCATTCACAGAGTGGAAGTTCCGATTCAGGCACCAGAGAATCGTAATTCCGGCGAAGTAGGTTTGGCTGAGGGTTAGCCAGATCCATTTGAGTTTGCCGACGGAGTAACTGTCCCAGTAGGAGCGGACGACTGCGACGCTGGCATTTCCGCAGCTGATGATGCTCGTTGGGTCTGGGGTCGGGTTTCTAGGACTGGGACGGTAGAGAAGGAGGAGAGTTGTTGCGTGGAGGTAGTCGAAGTAACTTGTCGAGTAGAGCAGGGCGGGCGGGTAAATGGGGCTGCTGGTGCGCCAGTCGTCGAGTTCTTGGCGGAAGTGGCGGAGGGTTAGAGAGAGTTCTGTCGGGGTGGGAGGAGGTTGGTTTGTGCTGTATACTATATTGCCTGTTAGTTATTTGCGTGGGAAAGCAGACAGTATATGGACTTACAGTAGCGGTATATTTGGGAGAAGATGCGGCGGAGTCGGACGACCTGGATAGGAATAGTAAGGGAACTGGAGCCTGGGGCTTCGGTAAAGTCGTCGTTGAGCTCCCGAGGAAGTGCGATGGTGATGTCTTCGTCGGCTATCCCTAGTGGTCTGCCCAGGGTGCTAGAGATGAGACGGTCCAGGTTGTATAAACTCCAAAAAGCGCGTTTTGCCATTTCGTCGTCAACGATATTGGTGGGTTGTCGGGCTTTATGTAGACCTAAGCTGGTTGCGAGTCGTAAAGCGGTTCCCAGGACGTGCCAGACGCTAGGGCCAGTGGTTGCGAACAAGGTATAAAGTGCCACGCTGAGCAGTGCACGCAAAGCAGCTATATCCTCATTGTGTAGCGACAATGAGAGTGTTTCATTGCTCGCACGATAGAACTCCAAAGCTCGAGTCTCCGCATTTTCCGCAGACCCGATGATCAGTGAAATAGCGATTGTGATGTGATAGCTGCAAAGCACTTCAGGGGCAAGAACCTCGCCGGCATAGATCCGGCGTAGGTTGTCAAAGAACTCAGTGCGATGAAGGAACGGATATTGATACCCCATGCTATCAAAGTACTGCCCGGCTACGCGCTCTGCTTCTTCTAGGGATGCGAGTCGGAGGACGCGCGGCGCAGGCACAGAGGCGACCGGTCGGGCTACGGACGGACGACGGTGCTCCAGCTGGTCGCGAAAAATCTCGCCGACGTTGGGTAATTCAGTGCCCACGGTAGACGTATCGGCTGATGCTGGGCTCGCGCTGGACTCGACACCCGTAGCAGATCCTCCCAGTGTCGAAGCATGATCTTGCGGACTGCCAGGGGTCACTTTGATCATGATAGCCGGCAGCTGGTGCCACAAGTTCGAATCCCCGTCCTCATCAAGCGCACTCCCCGTTAACTTGTCATCGACAGCGACGCCGGTTCTGCGATGCACAAGATCCTCCAGCCATTGTACTCGATCCTGCAGCTTCTCGAGCTGATCGCGGGGGACGGGCCCGTTGGTGGTGAGTTGTGGGCCGGGCGGAGCGATGGTGCAACGCACACCGGCACGTGTGCATGCTGAGCAGTTGGGATAACGAAAGTCACATTTCTTCTTTCGTTTGCGACAGAAATCACAGGCGGTTGAGACGCGTTTGGGACGGGAGGAAGCACGGTGTGGCGGAGGGGGAGTCGGCAAAGAGGGGGCGGACGTTGGAGACGGAATGGAAGGAAGAGAAGTAGGGAGAGGGAGTTGCGATGGGAGGGGTTCAAGACGAAATCTACCCAGCTGATGTCGAAAATCAGGATCGCGGTTGGTCATGTTGCAGAGAAAGTGACCTCTGGAGGCGGCTTGGACCGCAGGCCATCGTGGTCGAGAAATTAGAAGTTGTTGTGTTCAAGTTTGCGAGTCTTTGTCGGCCTAGAGTTTAATGAGGAGCCGATCAGGCCCACCCTGCTTCTTGCAGATTAATTAATCTAAATGCTTCTTCAATGGAGCTTGTTTGCATCACGAGATCTTTATATTTCGAATTATAGCCAATTCCTGTTCTATGCTCTTTCTGACTGCTGTCCAACACCTGCTGGACAGCCACCTCGCCATAGAAAATGGGCTTCATAGGCCAAAAAAACATGGTTACATGTCAAATTTCTCAAAGAATGAACACCGCGCCACCCTGGAACCCTTTGACATGGGTAAATGATTATATCCGGAGGGGGAGACTATATATACCAAAGCCTGGGACCAAGTTGTCCGGCACGAGCGATAGATTCGACTGAGATCCATGATCAATAGAAGTGGTCGGACAAGCTATTTCGAACTCTAACGATCTCGAGTAACCGGAGCAAGCAATGCGTGCCAGGCCAAAAAAATTCATCTAAAGCTGTAGACATGTACTTAAGCTTTCAACATGGTGCACGAATTGAGCAGGACATGTCCGGGGTAATATAGGTCGGATGTATCGCGGGTTATTGCTTCATCCGTCGATCTGTACGTGAATGCAGTGAGTTCGGATAGGAGACACAAGAGGTCCCGACATTTCGGTAAGGGGATGTGATCCTGTCAACAGGCCATGTGTCTGCTTTGTCTCGTCTTATTCGTGATAGCTGGCCAGGTGGTGTTGCACGATTGCTCTGGTTCATGAGACAATGTGAATAGACTTTGGAATGGAGGGAAACGAGACCTGGGTTTATCGAAGCACGAAAATGGTGTAACGATCTCTGACGTTTCTTCTAGGAACAGATATCCCATTAGCCGAGGACTAATTGGACTCCTACCTCAACTGACAAAGCAAGGAGATGGCAACAAGCCAACCCCCTAGATTGCACTGACGCATCCAAAGTATCTCTATACCAATACCTCAACCCAGTGGAGGCAGTTGTGCTGATTTGGACATAGCCATAGGGACGGACCTGAGACCTATGAACGTGTGTAAATAATCAACAGTTGTCGGGGAGGCCGTTGCCAACCTTTCAATGAAAATACCGCACCTGAATCCTGATGGAGTCGGTGTCTGGCACGGCCGTAGGAATCCGATCATACTATCTCCCGTGTAGCCTACATCCAGGCTATTGACGTGTTGGCAGTGTTGGCACATACAAGGAGGAGAAATCCTTGCAAGAGGGCTGGACTAGGACCATCTCCACGACGCATTTTAGCCTATCAAGCAGCATTATGTATGTGTTTCCCCCCCTTTTTTGGCAGGGTGCGGCGACGTCAAAAGCCGATTCAGGTCAACGCAGATACAAACCTAACCGTGATCTTCTCCGAGGGCTATGTTCGGAGTAGGATATTTTCCATAACACCGTACATAGCCGATCCGTTTTGATGTGCACGGCTCGCAGTGCTGACGTTGGGGAGCGGCTTCTCAAGTCGGGATAAGAAGGTGTGTGGATCGTACTCATGTCAATTGAGACAGGTTTCCTATTTAGCACTAATCGTCGTGCTAGATAGGTAAGCTGTACTCGGGGGAACAGTGTGTGGACGAAGCAGATGATATTTTGATTCGGTCTCGGCGTCTGATTCTGACTGCTGAGCATCTCGGTTTCCGACCCGTTACATTTCGAAGCGCAGATCATTGGAGCCGAGGATATACCGATGCTATCTTCTCCTTGGAAGAGGGCGATTAGAAGGTAAACGATAAGAGAGCCTGATTTGAAGATGTCAGTATGTATGGCACCACTACTACATCATGTTTCATCTTTGACGACTCGCATATTCGTCGAGTTATGGAGTGAGAAAGCTCGGATGCTCCAAATAATACCATCAATTCATTGAGAAACGACGGCAATGAAACCAGAGTTCAAGGCAGGGATATGAAATGATATCATGGTTTTGCTGCGGGGTCCATTACGCCCAGTTTCTTAGATGTTGCGAGCTGATAGCTGGCGATTGATATCTTGGGCGTAAGGTTTGGGCTAGGTTCGGGCTAGGTCGGCAACATTCCAGTCTTTCCATGGGCCTCGCCTCGTGGTTTATCTCTCCGCATCAGGGACTCGGCGTACATGCGTATTGTGCGGAGAACACCGGAGAAACGCCTCAGTTGCTGGCTGCGACCATTCGGCAATGGAGATAGGAATCGGGCCCCAGAGCTATACTCCGTATTGATATCATCAGAAAAGGCCGCTGTGGTGCATACTCCGTAACAAGCTGAGGTATGCATGCCCAAACTCAAACTTGTGATGGGACAGCTCCAATCTTGGCGAATATCTACCTATAGAAGCCTTCATTATTATGCTTATTTTCTCTAAGATCGAGCGGCGATATTTACTTCCCCGTAAAGTAATCTTTCCCGCATTTTTTCTTGGTATCTCTCCTGGCGCCAGTACCGCTCTTCTTTCTCTTTTAAATTTGCGAAACTTCGAGATATGTGTATCGAATGACTCCTGATAAGGATCACGAATTGCCGTTGAACATGCCAAATATCAAGCCAAATGCACGACGTCATGGTAGCTTCGGACGTTGCCCGGAGTAAATCACCCCCGCTGAACAATGGACAGCCCCCAAGCCCGGGGGAAAAGGAAGATCGGCGGCTTTGCTAAATCTAAGGAAACTTTCCCCGGACTCCAGTTGATCTTCTCCGCACTTTCGGCTATCGACTCGGGGATGTTCCGCCCATTGGCTGACACTTTTCTCACGTACCTTACCCAATCTGGTAAGACAAGACCATGCGACGGTGGAGGACTGTAACATCCCATGGTTTGATGCCGCTGGAATTGAGTATATATAGACCCTGAACGGCGAGGTTGGGTCCTGACTCCTGCTGTGGTGTGTCGGTCTCAACCATCGATTCAATCTACTGCTCCAACATCCCCTCTTCTTTTCACATTTCCTTCCATCTCTTCTTATTTACCTTTCTTTTTTCCAAATCTAATCTTGCACATCTTGCCGTCATGTCAACTGACTATGATAAGAGGCTGAGCCTCGACGATACGCTCAAGACTGGCGACCATATCGAGTCTGTCGACAAGGCCGCCGCTGTAGATGCTACCGTGGCCGCCGATGTCGACAACATCCCAATCAGCATGTTCGTGTGGATGGTAGCATTGTCGGCTTCGATTGCTGGTATGCTCTTTGGTTACGACACCGCTATCATCTCCGCGGTTCTGGTCTATATCAGAGATGCCCTTGGTCATACTCTTAGCAATTCTGAGAAGGAACTAGTCACGTCCCTCTGCTCCGGGGGTGCCTTCTTCGGGGCTATCTTTGCTGGAAACACTGCGGATAGGGTATGTCAAAGCGCTGCCACAATACCATATGGATTATGCTGACTGGCGTATGTATAGTTTGGTCGTAAGAAGGCAATTTACGTTGGCTGCGTCCTTTTCGTCATTGGCGCGGCCTTGCAGGGCGCTGCCTACACGCTTGCTCAGATGTGCGTGGGTCGAATCATTGTTGGATTTGGCGTGGGATCAGCCGCCATGATTGTGCCGCTTTACGTCGCTGAGATTGCTCCGTCCAAGGCCCGTGGTCGGCTGATCGGGTTAAACAATGTGTCCATTACCGGAGGCCAGGTCATCGCATATGCGTTGGGCGCTGCTTTTGCCAGTGTTCCCAATGGGTGGCGATACATGGTTGGCCTTGGTGGTGTACCGCCCATTATCATGATGGTTCTGATGCCGTTCTGTCCTGAATCCCCTCGCCATCTTGTGTACAACGGCCGGGTGGAGGAGGCGCGTTCGGTTCTCCGCAGTATTTACCGTGGCGCCACCGAGATTCAGATCGACGCTGTGCTTGCCTCCATCCTGGCTGGCTGTGAGGAAGCCAGAGCAATCAGCGGCAACGAGAGCGGCTGGTCGAAGATCAAAAAAATGCATACCGTTCCCAGCAACTTCCGTGCTTTGCTCTGTGCCTGTGGCTTGATGGTGCTCTCTCAGATATCCGGATTCAACACTCTGGTCTATTACTCCTCCACTGTATTCTCCTTGGTGGGATTCAATAATCCAACCGCAGTCGGGCTCGCGGTCGCTGGCCCCAATTTCCTGATGACTTTCGTCAATATGATGTTGGTAGATAAAGTTGGCCGCCGACGCCTACTTTTGATGACCGTGTGGGGAATGTCAGCTTCTTTGATCGCCGTTTCAGTCGCGTTCAGCTTCATTGACGTGGATGTCAATTCAACTGAAGTCGTGTCCGGAGCAGTATCCCCGGCTGCAATTGCGGTGCTGGTTTTTGTGATCCTCTTCGTTCTCTTCTATGGTGTGTCTGTCGGCAACACAGCATGGATGAGTGCCGAATTCTTCCCATTGGAAGTAAGAGCCATGGGAACCATGTGGATGACCTGTTCCGCATGGGGAAGCAACGTCATTATTTCCAGCACATTCCTGTCCATGATCAATGGCATGACCATGTCGGGAGCATTTGGCTTCTACGCGGGTATCTGCGGAGTTAGCTATTTCATAATCTACTTCTGCTATCCAGAAGTATCAGGCCTGGCCTTGGAGGAAATCAAGGAGGTTTTCGAGCATGGATTTGGCGTAAAATATGCCAGGAACCTCCGCAAGCAGCGAAAACTAGTCGTCGAGGAAATCAGGACGACGAAGCCGACAGACACTTAAATTGGTTGACCTCACACATCCTCATACATCACATACCTTAGCACTATACCGCTCCAGCCATAGAACACCACTCTGTATGAAGAATAGAACTGTCCCCACTCAGGGGGTTTTACTTTCACAATGTTTTCTGGTACCTGATTGGTCTATTCAGTGATTGCTATTTTGTTGTTCAACCTTTCTTGGATGGAGGTCAAACGGTTATGCCTTATAGGCCGATGCGCGAAAACAAGGGAAAGCTCGGCCAAGATGCCTTTGATCGATCAGCAATGCCGGTCCCTGAAATGAAGGGGCGTTTCGGGAGAGGTATTGGTATTCCGAGCCGGCTATTAACCCTGATGAATAGAACGCGGCTTAGTGGAAAGACCAGGGACCAGGGTAGCAATTGCCGTCAGCTCGGACTGTATACTCCATGTTCGACTGGCTGAGCAAGCTGTCCTGCTTATAAGATAAATTGGTTCCTGAAAATTTCCCGTCCGGTTCGATTGATATGGCCCAAAATGTTCTGGATTTCCTCGTCGGGAAGCACATTCGAGGTCTGGGTAGGATTGTGGATGTTTGAAGGCTCTATCTTTCAGGCCAGTTCTTACACAGAGCATCACTCATCTCATCTTAGAGCCGACAGTGAGATATTAAGTCCACTACTCATCGAAGTTTCTCCAAAGCCAAGATTCTTTGCCGGGGCAGAATTCTGCGCTTTGGTGTCAGGGAAGGGTTTTAGAGTGAAGGCTCATTCCAATCGAGGCCCGCCAGGCGATGTATTTCTGTATGGGTGGCATGTGACCTGGCAACAATCAGCTGCAGCAACGTGGTCAAGGCTGCACATCACACATGCATCGCTCAATGAGCTTTTACTTTTTCCGAGTCTGCGCACTCAATGAACTTACAATGCGTCTAGACAATTTTGCGAGACCTCAGAGAGCTCGAGATCGAAGCACTAAAGCACTGAAACTGTTGGTCAGGGTTTGCCTTGGTAGCAGATCCCAAACCCATAACGAAACCGAATACGTTATGATGACAGGCTCCACAATCAAGCCAACATAGCTGAAAGAGGAGGCAGACAGAATCTTGCTATGCAAAAATGGAGGGAATTCAGACAAACTCGCAATGCTAAGAAAGGACATGGAATTGGCGACTGACCTGCTTCAGGCGCTTGCTCCTACGTTTCCGGTCCAAGTTGGCTGTTTCACGAGATGGTATGAGCAATATAGACGAGAGATGCCATACTTGACATGACAATCGGGTCGAGAGCTAAATGAAGTGGGGTAGCAAGGTTGGCCATTTGAACGTAGCCCTCTTCGATTGTTCTGAACGAGGGTCACGTCTTCTCAATATACGATGTCACACATCATCAAAAGCTTCAAGTAGTATGGATAGCTCAACATTCGAGAAATGTACATGATGATACCGCTGAACCTACTAGTGGTCCAAAATTGCCCTCCCATCGATGGTTCATTACACCATCCGTGGACAAGCAATGAGGTCCGACGGAGTCAACTGACAACAACCCGCGTGGATGATATGTGTTCTGTGAGTTGCATTTAAATTATCCTGATCTTCCTGGAAATAAAGTTATTTAACGTTCTGAGCTTAGCTTCCGCGGCGATTGGCATCATATGACAGATGCCGAGTGCATAAAAGCTTCAGTATACGTCTATCGAAGTATGTATGCAGATATGGAGGAGTGTTAGCGAAATTCAGCACCGCTAACGAGGTACATATCGATTTGCTCTTGACCTGAAGAAAGAACACTCATTACTCGTGTCCCCGAGCTCCAAGTCGTATTGCGTAGCCGACCCAGATGCTCCAGGACCAGGGCGGCAGGGCTTAGGAGGTTGACGACCAGCGAATGAATCATAGCCCGTTCGCAAGAAGCTGTATTCTAAAGTCTATCCAGAATCCAGGTCGCCTAGGACTAGGAGAGATTGACGACGGATGAATCCTGGCCGGTTCGCAAGAACATGATTATCGAGTGATGCGAGTCAGGATAGTGTAATCGATAGGATCGATAGTGGAGATCTGAGCCAGATGAAGGACGATGAGTGGACAGTAATAGAAAGAGGGTTGAAATTGTGGGGGTGAAGAGGACGGATGAAAATTGGTCCAGCGCGATCCTGGAAAAAAAAGTTCCCCTGGATTTGGCTTTCGCTTGACACTCAGCTGAACTGTACAACTCCGAGTCTCCGGTGTCTCTTGCTTCTTTATTCCACTCTTCTCTTCTTGTCTGTCCATACTTTTTGTCCCCCTTCCTGTCAGTACTTTCTACTTTCAGCTTCTGTTCTTCTTTCGACTTCTCTGCCCTCCTTTGCCTCGTTTTCAATCTACAATTCTAGGTCAACTCAACCGTCGGCGAGCACGTGCGAATAGTTGACAACAATTCCACCGGATTTCTACGGTTCTCGCACCTATCATCTGAACACTTCACGCGACGCACCGCCATGGTTCGCACGCGGAAATCTAGCAATCTTGGGGTTGACATTCGAGGAGACACCAGCGCACCGGCGATGTCCACGATGAACGAAGTCAGTCCGATTGACGCGCAATCTCCAAAATGGGACAAGGTATGAACATTTTCGAAGGTTGATCGCAGTCCGCAGCTCACTGTTCTCCCAGGCTATCGATTCGACCACCGACAAGTCCTCGAGATCGCATTCGAAGCGTCGCAAGAACCGATCATCTATCCGCCGCTTCAAAGACATATGCCTGAAGCATACATGGGTGCTTCCCCTCTTGGTCATGACTGTTCTCCTTCTCGCGTACGCTGTCAATCCCACTCCCTCGAACCCGATGCATAGCGCCATTTTCCTGTCTTATCCTCAGCCTCCGAAGACCCCGGATGGACCAACCATGTACGGAAAGGGTCCTAAAGATATTTCCTTTGTCGCATTCTACACTATTGTGCTATCTTTCACACGTGAATTTCTTATGCAGCGCATGATTCGTCCTTTGGCGGTATACTGTGGAATTCGTGGAAAAGGGAAAACAGCCAGATTTATGGAACAGGTTTACACTGCCGTCTACTTCGCAATATTCGGACCTTATGGCCTGTACGTCATGAGCCGCACAAACATCTGGTACTTTAACACGACTGCTATGTTTGAAGGGTTTCCGCATCGGGAGCACGAGGGTTTGTTTAAGGGTTATTACTTGCTCCAAGCCAGTTATTGGGCCCAGCAAGCTATCGTTCTCCTTTTGCAGTTGGAGAAGCCACGGAAGGACTTCAAAGAGCTTGTTGGACATCACATCATTACTCTAGCCCTCATCGCTCTGAGTTACCGGTTTCATTTCACTTACATCGGTCTCGCTGTATACATCACCCATGATGTCTCTGATTTCTTCCTAGCGGTATGTTCATGACAACTGTCTTCTTGCATTTCGTGTTTTCAAATTTATGCTAACTATGTGTGGCTTAGACTTCAAAAACCCTCAACTATATCGACTCATTCATTACGCCTCTATATTTCGTGTGTTTTGTCGGTGTCTGGATATACCTTCGCCACCTGCTTAATCTCAAGTTCCTCTGGGCTGTTCTTACTGAGTTCCGGACTGTTGGGCCGTTTGAGCTGAATTGGGAAACGCAGCAATATAAGTGCTGGATTAGTCAGTATATCACGTTCGCCTTGCTTGCCACCTTGCAGGCTGTGAATCTCTTCTGGCTTTTCTTGATTCTCCGCATCCTGAAGAATTACATCTTCACCAACGTCGCAAAAGACGAAAGGAGTGATGACGAGGAGGAGGAGGAAGTCGACCCAACAGTTACTAGCGCCGCCACTGTGGCTACCGGTATCGAGCCGTCGTCCTTGACAGCCCGCTCTGTCAACGCAGACAAGGGAACGCCAAAGGTCGTGATCAACGGACAGCCAGTCAAGCGGTAATGACCCGAAACGCCACGACCCTACTTCATACTCGACGGAAGTTTCCCGAGCGTTCGTCGAGTCCTCCTTCATCAACCGTCGGGTCTTTTGATTGTGTAACAATGATAGAAATTGTTGATATAATAGCTCTTGCAGCCACTACGCGAAGCGCCTGCTTTAGAGTTTACTGCATGTGCTTATGATGCTCGCTCCCCTGCACCCGCATTCTTCTTACACCATATTTGGTTTGTCGCGCGTCAGTGACGACGCATTTGAATGGATATAGCGATGATTCATGAAGACGCAATTATGGTAATCTAAATACCGACCTTTATAATACTAATGTTAATGCAAAGTCTGTACCGGGTTCTTGCCTAATGGCTCCCCTTCCCACTTTCATTTATTTCTCGTAACATCAACATCTGGCTAGACATTGACTCGAAATAATTGGGCATAGTTACGAACATTCCGACCCTCAATAATGCCCATGCTCTGTATCATGATTCGTCTCGGGATTTGAGATAGCCCCATCCACGCACACGTCCGCATTCAGAAAATACAACCACGACCTTGTTGCCGCTCAGTGCTCAGCACCTTTGTGCTCATTATGTTCCGGCTTCTTGGACCCAGCCTGATAAAGATAGTAGAACACCGGGATCGATACACCAGCCGAGAGAAGGGCCCTGCAGAAATTCTACCTTAGCAACCTGTTGCTCGAAATGCAGCATTGGGACTCACCATGGCCAGTCACTGCTCTTTTTAACTTCGAGTGTGGTAGCATATGTCCGACGTCCGGGTTTCTGTGTGTAGTTTCCGCGAGGAATGATGAGGCCCCTGGCGGAGGTGCGAATTGCAGTAGAGCGTGTGAGGAGCATGGTTGGTTGGACCGTGGACGTCTGTGGCGTACAAAGGGTACTACAGTTCAAGCTCAGGATATGTTGCGATAGGATAAGTGGTAAAACAGAGGCTCTTTTCAAGACCGGAATGAATTGATCTTAGGAAACCACGAGAGTATTATGCATTGTGGTTACACAGTGCACAGTGCGGGGAAGTCACTGCGCCTGTCTTGGCTGGGTCTCGAGCACTGACAGGTATCTGAATATATTGACCGCACTCATTGAGCTCAATGAGCGAACCCAGAGAGCTCATGATGCTTACTTCTATCAAGTCGAGGTGTTTACATAGAAAGGAGACCCACTTTTATAGAGTGAGGTAAGAGGTTGGCAAGAGTTTGTATGGCGCCCTGTATGGAGGAAGCTTGTTATAAGGCCTCAGGCAGCAATGCGCATCATCTCCGCCTCCGTTGTGAAGGTTGAACTCATTCATCTTCTTTTTAGACTACCGTGCTCCTCAGTACTCTCACTAATTCTCTCATCTGGCCATTGATTTCTGTCTATTCACGAATATAAATCTACACTTGAGAAACTACATTGAACCAAAAACTATTCTCTGCCTCCAGTCTCGCATCTATTTGTCCCAAGCGGGGTTCCTCCACAATGGCAGAGCGACAGGCGGTTCAGCAGACTCTCAACGGCCTACTCTCCAAGCTCGATGATGCGGACCCAGATCTGAGATACATGTCCTTGAACGATCTCTATGGCATTCTGAGCAATTCCAACTCATCCTACCTGTCACACGATCAGTTTTACGCAAACAAACTCGCCGAGAGCTTGCTTAAGGCTTTGGATGACCAGCACGGTGATGTTCAAAACCAAGCATTAAAATGGTGCCAATCCCAGTTTAAGTCATGGATTCTGCGATTATGTTGGCTAATTTGTAATTCTCTTATAGTCTCGGTCCTCTTGTCGTCCGGTTACCTCTTGAAAGCCTCAGAATGCTTCTCGAGAGACTATCGAACCTGACTACCTCTCAAACTATCGACACATCGGTCCCGAACACAGCACTGAGAGTCATAGTCACAGCGCTTCCACGGCCTCAGCCAGGGCAACCCCCGAGCCAGGATGCTACCATGGCGTATAATGCCGTTTCCGCAGTTCTCATTCCCCGCCTCATCGGATCTTCCTCGTCGCGGAGAGGTTCCGTAACAAAAGGAATGCTGGAGAAGGATCCCGCAAAGGGCTTTAGCAGTGACGCGATTGATGTCGTGATTCAGGTGGCCTCTTGCTTTGGTACACTTCTGAAAGAGGAGGAATTGACGGCTCTGGAGAGGGCAGTCATGTCCGTCATTGATAACGACACAGCTGGCACTGTGGTCACGAAACGGGCACTAGCCGCTATCTCGGCCCTCATCTTGCACTTCGAAGACAGTCAGCTTAAAAACTTTATTAACGATCTCGTGGGGAAATTCAATTCTCCTCAACTCAGCACTGCTCACCAACGCCACTTGATCGCTGCGGTTGGCAGTATCGCGCGGACAGTACCGGCGAAGTTCGGCCCACATCTTCCTACCTTAGCTCCATTCATCTTTTCAGCCGTGGGTGAAGACTTACAAGTAAGCGAAACCCAACCTGTGTTCCCTTGGGCAGCTTCGTCTAACCTTTACAGTAGCCAATTCAAGTCAACCACTCACGCTCAATACCCTCAATTGCTTAAGGAGCACAAGTATGCAGGAAGGCGAATTTCGATGTAACTCTGGCTAGATTATATCTCCCCACGCTGGACACTATCAATGCTAGAATACAAATTCGTGAAACATCGTTCTTCAGGCTCTGCTCCTCGATGGGCACTCAAAGTTCATCGACCTCATTTTCTTAATCACAGGTGTACCGAACAGACCGGGTAAAGATGGCAACTATTTCATTAAAACAGTGCTTTTTTATCGGCGGACATCTCACACTGCATTCTCTTAGAGGTGCCCATCGTGCTTTCCTAAGATGATCATTTGCTTCTTACCTGATACAACTGCTAGCCTCAATTGTGTGCCCATCATCGTTCCTTCTTCCATGGACCCGGCAGGGAGTTCTTTGCGGCATCGAAGCTCTTCATCCTCCATTACTTGTGTCATAACCTCCCTGCTCTTCACCCGACATACGCTTTACCAATACATCTCATATTTTATATCCTTTTCCCACAGACCTTAACAAATTAGAGAGCTCTCAATATGCACATGCGTTTGGCTTTTATTGCTTCGGGTCTGCAGCTCTTGACGACCGTCTGTGGGCGAAATATCATCGACCTCCACCCAGAGTACGAGACTGTCCCCGTTGTTTCCAAGCTTCAGGGCCCCGGAATCCCGCAGAGTCTGCTAGACCGTGATTTTGGTGGTGAAAGATGTGGCTCGGGCTTTGGTCGCTGCTCCAACGGCAATTGCTGTTCTACGGCAGGTATGTATCTGCTGCTTTCATTCGAAAGAGCTTTAGGACTAAATTTCCGCAGGATACTGTGGAAATACTACCGCCCACTGTCGCTCTCCCGATTGTCAGATCGACTATGGTCATTGCGACGCTCATGCCACGCCCGGAGGTCCGTCGACGGAGGCGATTCCTCGACCCAAAGTCGGCAGCGTCCCTTACGGCCCAACCGCTATCCGCTCGTGCACTACCCCAGGAACCGTTGCTTTAACCTACGATGATGGGCCCAACCAGTACACTGGCCATCTTCTCGATCTTCTAGATAGATATGGCGCAAAAGTTACCTTCTTTGTCACGGGCAATAACAACGGCAAGGGTCAGATAGACAGCCCTGACGTACCGTGGGCTCCTCTCATTCAACGAATGGTTCTTAGCGGGCATCAGGTAGCGAGTCACACTTGGTCCCATCAGGATCTCGACAAAATTTCTCAGATTCAGCGTCGAACTCAGCTTCTTTGGAACGAAGTAGCACTTAGGAACATTCTTGGTTCTTTCCCTACTTACATGCGGCCTCCTTACTCTAAATGCACTACGGACACCGGTTGCTTGGGTGACATGGGTGATCTCGGCTATCATGTCGTCCTCTACGATATTGATACCGAAGATTACAGCCATGACAGCCCGGATACTATCCAACGATCCAAAGAGATCTTTGACGAAAATCTAGCTCGCGGAAAGAGCTCTCAGTCCTCTTGGCTTGTCATTGCCCATGATGTTCACGAGCAAACAGTTCACAATCTCACGGAACACATGCTGCAGAAGCTATCAGCTGACGGATTTCGAGCTGTGACTGTAGGTCAATGCTTTGGTGACCCCGAAGAGTATTGGTATCGCAAAGACAGCCAGTATACGCCTCCACCAAGAAACAAGCCGCAGCCCCCCGTGGAGAACATTTCGTCTGATGGAAAATGCGGTGGGAACGTATCATGCATTGGATCTGTCTTTGGCTTGTGCTGCAGCGGAGCAGGATACTGTGGTAACTCCACTGACTTTTGCGGAAGTGGTTGCCAGGCGAATGCCGGGTATTGTGAAAACGATTTTGATGGCAATCATCAACCCGGACCCGGAATAGTTGGCTCCGATCCATTGGGTGATACCATTTCAAATGGAAGGAAATTCTTCAATTCAGCCGCAAACACATCTTTCCAGCGGGATTCCTTGTTGGCTTTGGTATTCTTGTCTGTCCTGGCGTTGTTGTGATTCTTTTGTACACCCTCGATGCCTTTTGCCTCATCCAATTTCTAGGTCTGCTAGCACTCGATGCAATGGGTGTAAATCTCCGTACAACGAAAAGGGCAGTGTTGGTTGGTTGTTGGTCACTGACATTGTTCAGTCCACAGAACTTATGTGTTAGACCTTCGTTATTGTCGTTAGTTTTACGATAAAATCAACGAATAGGTGAAAAATAAATCTTTAGTGTTTTGATGTCGTGGAGTTCGAGCAATGAGTAGCATTGGCAATCTCGGTCGATACGGTCGTCGTCACCCGCGGTATTACGAAGGAGGTAAAAACAACATATATATAAAAGAAAAAGTGTGTCCATTAACGAATCTCATACAGTCGTCGTAAGTCATACTAATCAGCCACGCCCCATTACGCCTTCCGTGACCATATAAGAACAAGCGTAATAGTCGAAGTAATCCATACATTAGAAGGATAAGGTATCAAGAAACAAACCCGCTCGTAAGACTCCGAGAACGCATCATCACAAAGAAATCAACCCAGTAGATAGCAAGCAAGTACACACTTGGGAAATCAGCGAATAGAAGAAGCAATCCCGTTCATCCCACCTGGCAGGAGCCATCGTAAAAGATCAACGCTTGATAATCTTCAGCAACGGCGCAATCCGAGCTCTTTTGCTAAGTCCGACACGGTACGGAACTTTGCATGTTGAGATGGGACTGTGTTTGCCGGGTCCCTTGCTTAAGGGCGTTTGAGGACCGGTGAGCTTTTGGGGCGTTTCTGGGGGTTGTGAAATTCGTGTTTCTTCCGGTTCCTCTTGTGGAGGATGATGGTTAGAGGTGGGATTCGCGGTGGCTGAGGTGATGGTGGTGTCGGGAGTACGGGTTCGACCTGCGTTGTTGAGGACAACTGAGACGCCAGGTTCATTAGGGATATCATTATTAGGCTGAAGAGTGTTGTTGGTTTCCCCAGTAAAAGTCTTTGCTTGTGCACCTTGTTGATCTGCTGCTGCTGCTGCTGCTTCTTGATCCAGCTGTTCGGACGTCTTCTTCCTCTTCCGGCCGCGCTTTTTAGGGGCCGTAGTTGGCTTAGGCGCCGCATTGTCATTTGATGCAGCTGGTTTGGGAACGGCTTGTTTTTCAGCGGTTGCAGGGAGAGCTGGCCTCTCATCGATCCAGATCACGTCCTCTTCGATATCCGATTCGATTGATTTTGTAATAGTGACAGAGGTTGTTTTGCCGCGCTTTAATTTCTTCTTTTTGGGATTCTTGGTGGGAGCAAGTGGGAGCTGCGGTTCTTGGTCTGGGGCAGTCGTATTAAGCGGCATATTTTGGGCATCGCACAGGGATTTTTCGGCCACGACCTGGGGGTGATCATGTTGTTTGGGTAACTCAATGTGTGGAGGCTGTTGAGCAGTAAGCTCGTCTTGAATCTCACAAGTCGGATGGCCAGGAGCCGAGGATACACCAGTGCCTGTGTTGACGCTTTCATCAAGAGAGATTTTGAAATTCTTTGGTGGTCTACCTGGCTTGCGCTTCTCAGATTTCTTGGTTGGCGGTTCGCGAGGCTGCACGAAAGCAAGCTCGTCATCTTCATCATTTAACGGTTGAGTTTGTTTTTTCTTACGGCCTCTCTTCTCAACCTTTGGCATTTCAGTCGCCACGGGCAGCGCAAGCTCGTCGATACTGGCAGTTACCGGCTGCATCATAGCCGAAGGCATGTTATCACTCTTCGTTCTAGCGACTTGTGGGGAGATAACCGAAGAAAAAGGCTCGGTGTCGTGCGGAGATGAGGCCGCTTCCTGCATAGAGGTCCATCGGCGAACCTCGAGGTTTTGCATGGGCTCGTTCTGGGTAGTAATACCCGAATCGCGGATGAAATCAGCTCGGTTCAATTGAACGCTAGGTGTGTGAGAAGCAGAGTCGAAGATGTTGTATGAGGGTGCCGATTGGGACCAGTCGTCACTAGGGGCTGCGACGTGGAATTCTGCACGGGGTAACGAGTCGTGTGTCGGTTCAATTGGATGCTCTACAGCGAGGCGGGCGCCCTCTTCTTGTGCGGATATTTCATAGCTGACTTCTTGTTCAAGTGTCGGTGGTAGTTCCGGTTCGTGGAATGCCGTCTCTTGGTTGGCGTACTGGGCTTGGTGATCATCGTCGAACAGCCGCTGCTGGGCAAGGCCGATCTCGTTCATCATAGTGCCTGCTTAGAGCGAAGATCGTTAGTTGCAATCTCGAAAATGAAAGCTATCTTCCGGCAACAGGTAGAGCAGTACACAAAAGAACGATGGTTGGATGTGCTTCATACCCATTGATCCAATTCGGCCAGTGGCTGGTATCCACCGATCTTCTCTCCGCTGTTGCGAAGAGGACAGCATTGCATGGGGTGCATCCTGAGATCGAAAGAAGTGATCACAATTCACCCCAATATGTGAGTCGTGATTCCCTTCCTGGAGCTCGACTTTAGGGTCTTCGTAATTTGTTCCTGGGACGCGACTCGATTCCGGGGAAAGCTCCCCGAAAGGGTCACCCTCATCGTCTGAATCCTGGATGACCCGGTCGAAAGACATTGGGCATATGCTGAGATAGATTGCCGTCGATATGTTCTCTAAACTGAATTACGGTTGGTGAAATTGCGCCATGAACGAGGGGGTTTCTTATCACAACGCGTGTTTCGACAGTCTCAACCCAATGTTCAAGAAACCGACGCGCTATCACGTGCTGATAAGACGGAGGTAATGTCTGCCTAGTATTTCAGGCTACAACTGGTCGATATAGGGCTATGTACACAAAAAGAAAAACATCATGTCGCCATGCCGTGGGTATTTCCTACATCATAGTGTTCTGTGATCGCATTATGCCTCTTCCAAAGAATTCACTGATGACTCCGAATCGATCTTTCGACCGCTGTAGCTCTCCTTTGAACAGATCATGCTGGTCTGCTGACTCGACCTGCCTTCTGCGAATAGCCTTGATGGTAGAATGTTCGGGAGCACAGGCGGGGCATTCAGAATTTTCACCTACAGTGTTAAGACAGCGTTGATGGAAAGAGTGTTTGCAGAGGAAGTGGACGGTAGGCAGGTCCAGGGATCTATTGCAGGATGTACAACGACGCGCTTGGAACACAACGGGCTTCGATCCCAGTTGTTCCAGCTCCTGCATTTTGGTGTCGGTCTCGGCACTGTAGCTCGATATCAAACGGCGATTCTACAGATATAGATTAGCTTAATTCAAGGCGAAGATTAGGGGAATAAACTCACTGAAGATATTTCTTTGCGCTCTCGCTCGATGTTGTCGCTCAGGTACTTCTTGACTCTGCCCATAGTGACGACAGCATTGTTGCTCAGGGCCTGGATTACCTGCAGTGGCGACATGAGGCCATCGTCGGCAATTCGCTTCAGGACAGCATCAAGCTCGTCTCCAGCCTCTTCTAGAATCTTAGGACTTGAGGCAAAATACGTCAAGGCGTCGACGTAAAGCTGGGGTTCCTCAGGGCCATATTTCTTCAAGGCCTTGATAGCCCCTTGTGTGTCCTTGGCAGCAGTAAAGGATCGGAAGATATCTGACCGAAGCCCAGCTTGCTCCCGGACAAGTGTAGATCCTTCCTCGAACTTGGACAGATCGGAGAGAAGCAGCACGCTTGAGGTGGAGATAGGAATCTGGGGAATGTCAGTTTCGTGAAATAGTAGTAATGATGAATTTATGTCTTACATCATTGCCCTCAATCAGTTTCTTAGCTTTGTTTTGCCACACTTCCTTCTCGGTGACATTCTTTTGCCGCCCCGCTGCGTTGAGATACATCTCAAAGAGCGTGGTGTAAAGGTCAACCTTGTCTTGTTTCTTCAAGTTCTCTTTGCTGATGAGCGCCTCTAGAAAAGTTATGAACTCTTGAGGGTGGCCAACAAAAGCCGAAAACGCTGTCCGTGGTTTGGGGATCTGGTAGTCAGGCATGCGCTGCTCTGGGGCCTCCAAAACCGGTTGAACCTCGACCTTCGCAGTCCTCGCGCCTGAGCCGGTATTTAATAATGGCAGGGGCAGAAAAGCCGCCAAATTCTGTAAAGGATTGTTTTGCTGCGCTTGGGGCTCCGGTAAAGTTTCAGCTTGTTGAGTTCTTGGTGCATAGTCTCCCTTGTAGTATTCAATAAAGAGTTCGGTCGTTGTTGCAGGGCAGTTTGACAGCAGTACACGGGCATTTTTCATGAGGTTATTGTAGGCCTTGCGCTTGTCAGTAATTTGCAAGCAGTGCTCAGTGTGATAGACGCACCAAATCGGGTTCCAACCTCCAAATGTATTCCAGCGCTTCTGCATATTTCTTGGAATCCTCGATTAAGATATCCACAACCATATCATTTTCACCATACTTTGTGGCTAGATACGCGGCTTGCTCGTAATAGCCGCCTTGTCGACACATGGCAATGGCTGTCTCAAGATCAAACTTGAGTTCTCCCGGAGCTTTTATGAAATCATCTAGTTTCTTGGTGTCTTTTAATTTCGCGTAGCAGTTCAGCAATAACGTGGTGTGATCGACTGAGGCCTTGTCATGGTCATGCAACTCTTCCAAATACTCTATCAGGTTATGAATTCGTTGTGTATCAAGATACTGGTTATCTCATTAGAACTGTGAATTTATCGAATGGGATAAAATACTGACCTTTCTTATCACTTGAGATGGTTCCGTGTTATCGATGGCTCTTAGGTATTGCTGCATTGCCGTGTCATAGTCCCCTTTCTGATACAGAAAGTCGCCATATTTCCGGTAGATGGCGTTTTGTTGGTATATATCGACGCCGGTTTTTTGCGCTAAGTTGATAGCCAAGATGTAGAGGTTTCGTTGATAGAGAATTTCAAGTTTCTTTTGGAGACTCTTTTCTCGGTAGCGGTATATCTAAACACTTTTAGCAAGGCCCTTGCAGGATGGGTTCGATTTGCATACTTTTCCATCTGTAGTGACAAGATATAGGTTGCCCCATTCTTTGAATATCTGTCTTACAGAAGACACAAGAGACTCTGAGTGGGCGATAAATTTGAGGTCTGTGTCTAGTAGGGTAAAGGTGGCGGTGCTGAATATTTCGTCCCTACCGACACCAAGACCCTGCAATGCGCCCGAGCCTGGTGTACCCCCTCTGGGTGGGCAAACTAGTGTAACATAGTCTTTGAAAACGTTGATAGAGCTCTTAGGGCTCTCGAATGCGTAACTTTGACCTCGCCCATGAGGGTTGTACGTATATATCGCATCCTCTCTGGCAACAAGTACATCACTACTGTCCCCGTCCAAGGTCATACACCTAAGGCCACATCCTGTATCTTCTAGCACCCGCGCCGGTTGCCCCTGTCCTCGGCCAGAGATCACAAGCGCCAGAATCCGGTTCGTTGTAGAGATATATAGTGTTGTAACTTGCCCGCTCTGTACCTCGAGTCCAGTGATCGGCTCTTCCGATTCGAATACGATACGTTGTCGTGCCCCGCGATCATGTATCAAATCACCCCGAATTATCGCCACGGAACCATTGCCGAATCCGACCGCGACTTGGGACAAATCGCCGAGCGCTGCGAACGCAGATACCTATAATCACGGCCACTTAGTCGCGAACAGCCGCAAACAGCCGCAGAGAGTTATAAACGCGACCTACAGGAAATAGCCTCCTCGCATTCTGCACGGATGTGGTTGACAGGCAGCTTGGGGTTCCGGTCTTCTTCTCGGGTTTATCCAAAGCCCAGACCTTCAATATTGGGTCGTTCAGTAAGTCCTCCGCTACTGTTACGAGAAGCGAGGTCCCTTCTAGCTGCTTTATGTGTGTAATTGATCCGTTATTTGACGCTCTGAACGATTGAACGACCTTGAAGGACGACGAAACGGCGTGTACAAAGCCGTCGGTCGTTCCAAGGAAGAGGTTTGAAGCCCCGGAGCATAGGCAGGAGGTATCGGACTATTTCACGCGTGTTAGATCAAGGTGTCGGTCAACGAGGCAGCGGGGCGTACGTTGAAGAGCAACGAGCTGTCTTCAGGAAGCTTGACCGGGGAGACATCGAAGAAATTAAACGCTTTCCACTATATCGTAGAACAAATTAGTAAGTTTAAACAATCAGGTGCAATGTATCAATTTCTTACTGATGTCAAAGCCATTTTAACGTGGCTCACGCCATGAACGATGACAGGGTTGAGAAGATGAGGTTCAATCAGGCTGCTTCAGCGGAGGTCCACTGGCCCTGTTATCGACGATCTCCGCCGCGCCAAGATCAATTTATCGCAAAGCTTGGACCATCTGACTAACGTCATTGAAGCCGCCGTCTAACTAATACGGAGTACACACTCTGTATGCAGCTTTTATAGAAGTGAGCATGTGGAGGTCTCTTGGACATTTACAAGTGGGATATGTATGAGTATGAAATAACTGAACAAAGTTTGACCAGGTACTTCCGGCACAAATGATCAATCGCTATGCTATCATGCAAATATAAATGAGGAAAGATAACTCCATGCTCAGTGGTATCATTAAGAACGCTATAAATCTCTCTCGGATAGAAGATCAGTCCAAGCTCAGCGGGTCAAATCAGCAGAAGACATCTGAGGAAGCTTGGTATTCTGACATTGGGTAATATCCCTGTTAATCTCAAAGCTCTGCTGCAGCCAGCTACCAGCTTCTGCAATAGCCTGGCTGAGATTGAAGCTATCCACGCCTTGACCTTCCTGGACTGTTGGCGGCGTTGTTCCCGTCAGTGTCATTGGTAAGCCGCTTTGTGGCGACCCACATGGCGAGCGTCGAATATCCTCAGGTTGTTGCTGCACTGTGATCTCGTGGTGATCATTATTGGGCTCCAAGCGATCGGACGAAGCCTCAGATGGAGATGCTAGAGCAAAACTAGTTGTTTTGCGCTTCTTGGTCCTTGATATCTCTTTTTCAGATGATATGAGGCGGAAGTCTGCTTTTTTCTCTGTACTAAATGTAAAAGGCGTGACCGCGTCCATCATGTATTGAGTGCTCATCATTGGCATTTCCTTTGTCCGAGGGGCACTCAGCCGGTCGGCGATGTCCCCATCCGTGGTATTCAGCTGATGAAAAGGAGTTATGTTGGCTGCATTAGGAGAGTAATTGTTTGAACCATGAGAAGCACCTCGTTTTCTTGCCGACAATATCGGGCTATGCTCTGGACTCTCAAGGTCATTTTGGAAGGACCGCTGCGCATTCATGAAAGCTGCTTGGGTGGAAGACTGTTGATCTAAGTTGTGGTCTTCAGTCCGATTTGTGGCGGCCTTGGATACTGCGATTGAATAAAGAGAAGTAACGTTATCGGGAAACGGCGGGTTTCCTTGGCCATGTTGAGCGGACGGTAAATTATTCTCGCCTGTAGGACCATCTTTGGAAGTTATCGCCACCGGTTTTTCGGGATTCGCCGACGAAGGGTTCTCGATAGTATTGGATGCATTCGTGAAGGCCAACGAGCCTGTTAGGTTGGTCTGGTTCTCGGCCTCTATTTGACCGACATCAGAATTGTGCCTTGGAAGTGGCTCTTGATGAGCATTCTCAGGGTTATTCGAGGCTGAACCACTACCAACAGCCAAAGCTTCGTCGGAGTGATTATCCTCGGCCGCTGGAGAAGCTCGGTCCTTTTGTTTCGCGACAGTGTCATCATGTTGCTTCAATCGATATTCGAACTTCGGTAATTGGGATGACGATGAAACCACATGAATTGAGCCATGGCCCTTCGACGCAAGGTCATCTAGTGGTTGTTTTGACATAGGGGTATAACGTTCTTCACTTGATAAAGCAGGTTCAGCCCCCAGTCGGGGCCTATATCTTCGCTCAGGGTGCTTTGCCTGCTTTGCTCGGTAGTTATTCGGCGATTCGACTGACTCAAGGTCCGGCTTCCCAGAGCCGCCAGCCGACCTAAAGCTGGTCGCATCACCCTTAGCTTTTAGGTAACGAGACGAGACACTCGTCGTAGGAGAGGTTGGAGGATCAATTGTCTGGAACCGGGTCGACACATTGTCCTTTCTCAACCACTTTGTGTCTGTAGGTTTGTAGTGGGTGAAGCGCGGAGATTGACCGTTGGCGTTTGCCGTCTCTACTTCGGATGCCTGGTATCTGGTCTCTGTTCTAGCCACACTCTCTCGGATACGTTCCGGACGAGTCGACGTCTGTGGCGTGACAGACGATCTTGAACGCGAGTTGACTGATGGGCTTACGTAGAGTCGGCGTTTTCGAGAGTTGGTTTCCGGTATGACAGGCTGTTCGGGAAGACCCTTATGATCCGAAGTCTCGGTTGTTTTCCTCCTCTTCTTCTTCCACGGATTGACCCAGCCTTTATGCAGCGGGCCTCGAAGAGAAGCGGACAGGATGAAAAGCGATTGTCCCTGGAGATACGCCTCGCCTAGCTTCTCGATGCGCCGACGCTGTTCGGAACGTTGACACTCGTCAAGCTCGTCATCCGAGCCAGCTAACCCATAGTCATCGATATCAGGAGCGGATGGCGAGCATGTTTCCAGTGTGAGAGGGGAAGCTGGACGACGGAGTGGCATCGGGGAGATGTGGGGTCATGAACGTTTGTTGGTATTTGCAGTGCTGCTGATGCAAGGCACTGTGATCGGCTCGAGGAAATCAGGAGAATGGGTCGTGTTGCAGAGATATCCTCATCTCTTCTCTATTGGGCGCCTTCATTCGATATGGTGACCGGATCGGTCGAGCCTGTTTGAGTCTCCGAATTCCGCTTTTATCAGAAATCGCGAAAGCAAAGCCACTTAACGCGTCCCGAAATAGGGTACCCCAGCAACCTTCAAGGTTGGTGCCACGCTTATGTCAGTGGCTGTGCCGCTGTTGTCCTGGGTCATGTGACCGAGAAGGGGACTCGCAGACGGTTCAATCCCTAGGGGACCCTTCACATCGTACAGCAACAGGTAGTGACTTATTCGTACTATGTACTCTTCAAGCTCCCATCGTGCTTTCTCACAAGCGCTTCGTGAGATATATGTCATTTTATAGTCCTTACCACACGTCGTGGCTCCTTCATTCGTTAACTCTCCAGGCCAACGGTCTCCGAAGGCTCCTCACCTGTTCAGGAGACTAGAGTATCATCTAAGTTACGGACGAAGCCTTGCGATTTGGCATATTGTTATATTCATGACAATTTTGTAGGGCCTCGAGAACTCTCTCTTTTGGTTCCTCCTGTCTTCACCTTCTCAACGAGATGTTGTCTTATATTAGGCGGGGTAGTTATCCTGTGGACGGAGCGATAATTTAACCTCGGGACAGGCTATACTTGCCAACACTTGCCAATCATGTTCGTAGGCTCCCTGATGGATGGTAATAGACAGGGTTACGGATCAAACATATCTTCCTCGATCCACATGACCTTGCAGGTGCAACAACATTGAAAGATGTTGTGCTACCTGGGACCCCTCCATCAGCATATCTGGGCTAAAAAGCTATTTCATGATTTCTGCCCTGAGCAATGAGTTCATGGACGGTGAGTCTTTTTCAGCTTGGGAATTGACAATCTCTTAAGGCATTCCTGTAATTTGCTTTACTATTGCTATTTGGCCCGAGGCAAGTGGCATGTAGGGGGTGGGTTTCTCTTCATACAGCTTTCGCAATTTCATCTAGATCTAGACTGAGATATATTGGCTTTGGTGAGAGATGTTCGAAAGCAGCCACCTGGGTTGGAGGGATAGTACCATCTTGCTGGGCCTTGAGATCATGCCTGGGGTGATATTGAGCGGGAGGTTGCCAGAGTGGCATGTGAGAAATCTCTCAAACCTTTACCGGATGTTGAGCCTCCGGTCAAAGGTGAGAGATCCGACGCACTGTCTTGGGTCCATGAGCTGCACGCCTGGAGCTCGAACCTGAGAGACCGTTCGATGTAAGGACGCTGTAGGACTGGACCTCGAATCCCGTGCAACATCCTCTCTTGGATTTCATACCGGATATTGTCAATCTTGAGGCAAAGGAGAGGGGTCTAGTCTTGGCCATTGACCTTTTCCATGCTCGAATCATCTAGCGGTATGAACATGTTAATAATATTTCAGTCTTGTCTCTTGAAGAAACGCCTGCATCTGAAATATATAATCGGATCGACCTCGGAATAAACCAGGTCAGATTGCGAGGGGATTTCGATAACGAGCTCTAATCAAAATCAATGAATAGAAAATGCAAGATACGAGGTACAAGGAACTCTACCTCGTGCCTTACCGTGCTTTAACATAGGGCCGAAAAGACTCATAGGCTCGGGCGCATATCCGATGTACTGTAAGGGCTGCCAGGTATAGGTAGCTCTCTCGTGTAGACTTTAGACAGAGCACTAACGATTTAATACGACCTCGGAACTCATGACTCAAGCCCTTAGACCTCGAGAATCCGTACTGTAGGTATAGTATTTCGTAATCAACAATCCATGCTCCTTGCATCGCGTAGATTAGATGTCTTCGAAAATGACCTATGTCATGAGTCCGATCGTACCTGCGTTGATGTACTGGATCCAGGGTGCTACAGCTGAATGGATCCGTCGGTAAGGGAGAAAGAGAAGTGGAGGAGGGATATTAGAATTCAGACTCGACTGGAATTGTTCGAATGTGAGCATGGCACTGCAGTGTTTGCAAGCTTATCCCTGCCACCGTGCAAGCCTGCAAGGAAAAGTAGTAGCGCTGGCGGCTGGATTGACAGCTGGAGAGTACCGTGGAAAGTTATTGGGGTTGCCCCGAGCACCGGAACCAGACTCTGAGTGTCAATGCTTGTTCTGTGCTGCTAGCATCATAACAAGAATTATTCCCCTCCATTTTATATCACAATGTCTTGGACATTTCCTCTCTGAAACTTATTATTCTGTCTTCTGCTTCTGCTCTATTGCTAATTATCTGTTTTATTTGCTGCAGCCATCATTTGCTGGTGCAGCTGCTCTATGTTTTCCCTGCATTTATTGAATTCCGCAGTGCTTGCATCGACTGCAGCTTTGGGATTGCGGCGCGCTGAGCTGGTTTCAGCACCTTGGAAATTCCCTCAGAACTGAGACAATGACGAATAACCTTCCATGGCTGGAGAGCCTTTCAGACGACTGGGTGTCGTTGCCTGGGACGCCCACCAGTCCTGTCCCCCCGTCACCTCTTAACAACCACTCCCGCCGTTCCAGTATACAGAACACTCCTAGTCGCATTCCTGTTCCCGCTCGTCGCTCTGTCGAACCCCCCGAGTCTCCTTCCGATCCCTCAGCGAAAGTTACGCGACCGTGTCATTTCTACAGACGACGCCCCCCGACGCCAAAGACCTCGCGAACACCGAAGACACCTTCTAAACTGCGATCGCCTGTACCGGATAAGACGAAGATCAGTCCAAAGCCTAGTCCGAAGCTCAGTCCGAAGCCTATCATAAAGCATAGCCCAAAGCCGAACCCGCCCTCCGGGCGTAAAAAACAGCCTACAATGGACGGAAGGTCGCCGTTGCGGTCCGTCTCTAACGCGTCGAGCCAGGCTGGACAACAAAGCACCGTGCAGATTAGGCCGAAGAAAGATAACAAGGAAGGAACTCCAGAATGGCGGAGGAGATTGGTTAATGGCGACGTACCATCGGGCGACCAGCGTGACTTATTTGCTCCTATTGGGTTGGAAAGCGTCTTTAAACCCCCCTCACCGAGTTCGCCACTAGCAGAAAGTACGCCAATTCTGAGAATGAAGCAGCCGGATGATCGATGGAATTTCAGCCTTACTTCTGCAGCAGACAACAAGGGGAAGTCTCCGGGACGAGCATCGAGGAGTAGCCGTGCAGGTGATCAGAAGCCGCCTGTGAAGTCGATCGCGAGGCGAACTTCGCGTACCGAGCAAGGACCCCGCGACGGCACAACAAAGTCTCAAAATAGAGAACCGGGGCCAACGATACGATCATCCCAATTGTCGCAGGCAACCGAGGTTCAAGGTACATCTACAGAAAACGCACAAATGCGTTCTGCAAGCGACCTACAGGACCTACGGAACGAGGATATTACCCCCATAACCTTTTCGCGAACGAATATTGTAGATGGTAATGGTACCGCGGAAATAATCAAATCCGCATTGAAGCAGGTCACAACCAAGCTTGAAAGACTCCACCTGGGTCCAGAGGACCGGCCTGTTTCTCCGGCGAGCGATAGTGTTTTACTGGAACAACCTGGTGACATCGCCATTGAAACCGCGCCTGAAGATGATGACCTGATTGATGTTACAAGCCACTCGCTGCCTCAAGATCTCTCAATGGGAACTTTGGACTATCGAGGACGGAGTGCATTTGCAAGTTTGCAAGGGGAACCCTTCTTGGATGAGGGCACCTTCCCCAAGGACCGGTTCTCTCCCGCTGCCTTCCCTTCCCACCGCCTGTCCCCTTTCATACGTCCCAATGCGAGAATTCGAAGCTCTCCGCCATTCTATCAGAAAAGCAATGCACGAATTGATCCTCCAACACTCCCGCGACCTTCGTCCGCTCATGCCGGCACTTCAGCGCATCACCCTGCAGCTATGGTGTCGTCTGGAAGCCCCTTGAAGCTCTTCGCCAACCATGACACGTTTACAAACAACAAACTTCTTCGACGAATGAGCCAATTCGAGGAGACCCTTGAGGACGAATCTAGTGATGACGAACCAGTCTCTCCCTCGGAAGAAGCTCGACGCAAGGGCGAAAGTCGAAGCTTTCTACATGCCAAGTCTGACACGAGAGGCGAGCGCCTCAGCCGAAGACATGATCTGCCGAAGGTTCGGAATACTCAGAGCCCTTATATCGGTCGCTTTGGGGAAGGTCATCTGGATGATTTCGATTTCTCGGATGCTAGCCCTTACAATAATGCGAATTTCCTCCATACCGACTCCCCAGAGTCTGGCCTGGCCCCGCCGGGCCAGATGCTATCTGCTGAAGGGAGATTCCCTCATAATCGCTCGTGCAGGCAAACTAGTCATGATTCTGCAGCGGCTAAAACTATGTCATTTGAGCAAAATGCTGCAGAAAACCACGGCTCGGGCTCCATTGAAAGGCGGGACGGAAAATGGAAGCTCAAGCCTACGCCTAGCAGTCCCGTAAAAGAGTCGAATCCAAAGAGGCGAAGAACAATCATGCAATTCCACGGCCCCATGCCGGAAGACTCAGATGTTGAACACAGTGGAGTTACCGATGATTTATCTCTACTCCAGCGAAGCATGATGCAACACGGGTTGAGATATGATGATAACGAGACAAAACAGCTGTCTGGGTCTGCTCATCGCCCTCGCACGCCTACCCCTCACCAAACAGGTTCTATTGAAAGGAAACAATCCTCTCCTACTAGACGGACACAACAACCTGGACTCACCGATCATGCGATACCTAGCTCCTCGCCATCCCAAGGTGTACCCAACGTGGTCAAACGTCCTACCAACGAAGAGGTGCGCAAAGGTTCAATCACAACGCAGGACTTTTTGAATGAGGCGACAAAAGTCATGAACCTCATACGATCTAAAGGAACAGCCAAGAGTAGTTTATCAAGGGTAGACGAAACGGAATTGGAAGGGGAAGAAATTGCTAGCTACGAAGATGAATCAACCATCGAAGAGTTTTCACGCCCACCTAGCAGAGAGGGCGTTGACTTGCGCAACGTCAGGGAGCCCCAGGAGCCCAATCCACGAATCCTGAGCCATTTGAGAAAGTTTCAGGAACACGATGAGTTGGAATTTGGCGTGACTGGTTCTGTTGCATCCCTCCATTTTAGGGATACCAGCGACCAGTCCCAGAAGTCTGAGTCTGGGAACCTTGTGGATCCCCGAAAGCGCAAGCTTCCTGCGCGCCCCTCCAACGAAGAGGAAGACCTTTACGAGTTCCTGCGGCTCGACACTGCAGTATCTACAGGAAGTTTCAGTGCTCGCTCATTTCCTACCGGCTCATCACAGAGCTCCCACGCCAAGGGCGTCTTATTCTCAGATATTGTGTCCCACCTCATTCCTGAACAAGTCAATGGTTTTACTTATGATCGCGGGAAGCACCAGTGGATCAAAGAAGATGGCCGACCATCCCCCACTAACCAGGAAGTCAAAGACGGTGATGATGACCCTTTTAGGGATATTCCCGATCTTAGCGTTGATGAGATGGAAGATAGGAAGAAGAACCAAAAGTTCGACCTTCCGCAAGAACCAAGAGGCTCAACCAAACCCCAGATAAATGGCTCTCAAAGCCAGCATAGCGACAGGCCTTCCCGTAAAGGATCAGACCCCATCCATGAAGCAGCGGCCAACCTTAGCTCTGTTCAATCTCGAATTAGCCGATCGACGTCCAGTCATCCCACTTCAGGAACACGAGAAACCTCGTGGGGAACTGATAGACCTAAGAGCACTGCATCTACGAGTGATGTTGAGCACGAAATCAAGCTTCATGAAGGCCGTTTATCTAAACCTCCAAACCATCCGAAAGGCCCCAACCATCAAGCAAGAGTTGTGACCATCAGCTTCTCGTCTCCCCTTGTTTCTCAGATCGAGTATAGCGACGATGACAGCCCCTCAAAGCTTCGAAGAATTGCGATCAACTCTCAAGCGCAAGCCGCTAATTACGAGCATGTCGCCCCTGAGCCTCCCATGTATGAACAAACATTCCGGCGGCACTCCATCTCCAAGATCGATGAGGGGAGTGAGGGCACGGTCGAGGATCAAAGCTTAATTCGCAGAAATCCAGAAGATCTCGAGCCTACAGCTGGTGGGGATAATGCAGACGAATCGCTAGCCTACCTACGAGAACATGGTGTGGATGCAAGCTATAGCTTCCATCTTAGTCCGCTCCCCGACTTTACTGTTGACCAGATTGACCAGCCTTTACATCTCGATCTAAGTTATGTTGCCCAGCGGTCACATCCCACAGCATTGCGCCAGGTCCATGGAACGTTCGCTTTAGCAACAGAAGACTTGGTCAAGCACATCACCGAGGCGGAACCATATGAGCCCTTCTGGGAGCATCTTCGTCGCTTAGTCATTCGCCGCAAAGACCTCATTACTCTTCACAAGCTCTCCGAGTTCTGCCCTCGTTTGGAGGAGTTGGATGTCTCGGACAACGATATTGGTCAGCTGAGTGGCGTTCCGTCAACACTCAGAAATTTGAGCATCCAAGGCAACCGGCTTTCAAATCTTACTGCGTGGGGCCATTTAATCAATTTACAATATCTCGACATTTCGGGAAATGAGTTAGATAGCCTAGATGGAGTGAGCCCCCTCATTCATCTTAGGGAACTGGTAGCGGACAACAACAAGCTCTGTAATATCGAAGGTGTTTTTGGACTGAATGGTCTTTTGACATTGAAGCTGCGAAACAATTACCTCAACTCGGTTGATTTCGAAAGAGCTGAACTGTGAGTGACCCCTATACATGATCTATTGGTGATCCTAACCACTGACATCTACAAATAGAATTCGACTAGGTGAATTGGACCTCAGTCACAATGAGCTTGTGTCCGTTGAGAATATACAAAGCCTTCCAGCCCTGTCTCAACTCGATCTTAGCGCCAATCGACTCGAGAAGTTTCCATGTCCCTCGCCACTGGTTGCGCTGCAAACATTGAAACTTTCAGACAACCGCTTGCGCAAACTTGACGTTGGACTATTCCCCGCACTCACACTGCTATATGTGGATCAGAACCGTTTACTTTCCATTTTGGGGCTTGGACAAACGCGGGACTTAGAAGTATTATCAGCGCGAGAGCAAAGAATTCCTCAAGACCAAGACGACGAATTTTTTGACCTGGACTTGAGCATGGTGAAGGATATTAGGAAAGTGTTTCTTTCTTCCAACAAACTCTCTCATCGAACCCTCACACCATCTGCGCCCCTTTTGAGCTTACAACTCCTTGACCTTGCCTCGTGCCGATTAGTAGATCTCCCCGCAGATTTCGCCTCGAAATTCCCCAATGTGAAGGTCCTCAACCTGAACTTTAACTCCCTGCTGGGTGTGAACGAGCTGATTGGCATGAATTGTCTTTCACGATTGACTATCGCTGGCAATTCTATTACAAGGCTCAGGAGACTTTGCCAAGTTCTCAGTCGAATTGGCCGCACGAGGAAAACAAAGACATGCTCCCTTCAAAAAGTTGATATCAGAGGCAATCCTCTCACCGTCAGGTTCTACCCCCCTGCCGTCACTGGTAGTGGCAAGCAGCCTACCTCGAAGCTGCTGGCGACCGAGAAAACATCCGCCGGCAAAAACGGAGTTGACCTGGATATGCCACTTATGGCGCAGCTCGAACGTGATGGCCAACTGCTTCCCATGGAACAAGATGATGAAGCAAATTCGGACACCGAGATCAACGACCCATTTACTCTCCCCCCAGCTGATCCACTGATGGATCAGAAGCACCTAGCTCACCTCGACCAAGCGACGAGGCTTAAACGTCGAGTCTTTGAGCTTATGCTCTACGCAGGGACCGGCGGTGCCCTCAAATCTCTAGACGGCCTGGACTTCCGGCCCGTGCTAGAGCCTGGTTCAGACATGAACCAGGCCTGGAATAGGCTCGAACAACTCGGTGTCCTCAAAAAGAAGACAATCACTGGCTGATTCCCTTCATTCTCGATTTTCGCTCTGCTGTGTTTTTTTTTTTTTTTTTTCTAAAAAAAGTATGTTTGATGTTATCTTGGAGGGCTGGTTGGGCTGGTTTATTGCTGCAGCGTTGCTTTTAGCGGATTGAATTCATCATACTTGGGAGTTTGGCATTGAGAGGTATCTGTGAGAGTCTGTTGATTGGCGTCGCCCGGGATTTTGGTGCATACCCAGGGTACATATAGCGAGCTGTCTTTAACTACGTACTCGATCCGCCTTCTTAACTACAATTGCAATTGCGTTTTTAACTTCACAAACCTCAAGGCTTTCAACTCCGTAAAGGTACCTTTTACCCTTTAAGGGTGGGGAGATTGGAAGTAGATTTAGTTAAAATTCTTAAACCTATTTACTTGTTTACTCGAAGACATAGTTTGCCTAGCGCAGAAGAGGTGACGCTAAGGCGACAAAAGCCTCGTCTCAAGTTCCATAGGCTGGGTGAAACTACTACAATGATTCCCTAGGACTCAGTCTCCAGCTTAGTTAACTGCGCCGCAAACGTCACCCTCACCCACTCCATATAAGTCTTCCACTTATGCCTATCCCCGACAACCTCCGCATTTGAGAACGCCTTGCTCAGTTCACGCGTAATCTTCAGCACGCCTGTCGAGGCCTCCTGGGCTTTCTCGATTTCCTGCTTCACGGCGCTATCCTTAGGTTTGAAGGACAGCACGGTGGTGAAGTGTTCCGAAAGGTCGTCGAGGTGGCGCTGGGTTTCCTCCGGTGCGAGTGTGATGAGTCTTGAGATCATGAGATTGCAGATTATGCGAATGTCTTGTTCATCGTCGATGCCGGCAATGATGCGGGCGAAGAGTTCGGGGAGATGGGTGAGGGAGAAGGTGGTGTCGAGGGCTGCGTAGAGGGTCTCATAGGCGCTCTATTGTTTATCAGTATCAAGTTATGTGATGGTATAGGGAAGGACTCGTACCTTTCGTAACTCGAGTCCGTCATCGACCTTGTGCTTGAATGGGCCCATTTGAACTTCTCTTATGAGCTCAGGTTTGACATGCGTGTCACCGAGGACGACAGGAAGCAATTCACTAAGATGAGGGAGCACAAGGGCCATCTTATTGTGAATTGCTGAGTTGAGGGTTGTAAGGGCGAGACGATGATTGCCCAGATCGCCGTCGTTGAGCATGTTGATCAGTAGTGGCACGATGAGTGGTCGGAGAACGTCATTGTAGACATCGCGAGAGTCGGAGAGGGTGAAGCGGAACGCAGATATCACGACACTGCGAATATTGATTTGTGAATTGGAGAGGTATTCCTAATGAGAGAGTGGAGGATTAGCGTACAGTAGCAAGTATGATATACCCGACAAGCCTTACTTGGAAATGTGGGATGTATGCGGCAGGGTCAATTAATGCCAACCGCCCAACACACTCAGCTCCCACGGCACGGTTATCCTCTGCTTCGGAAACGATGAGTAGAGCTTGCCACAGTTTGGCGGCGGAGGGAGCCACCTCCGCCCGAATCATATCAGGATGCTGGAGCAATTCCTTCACCGAGTGCAATAGAAGGTAGCTTTGTGAATTGGACTTTTCCAAGCCGGCTAGTATGGTTGGTAGATAAGCTTTGACATTACCAGCAGCTGCATTTCCTAGCGCGTTAGCCGCAGCAAGACGGACCTTCTCGGATTTAGAGTTGAAATGAGCGATGAACACGTCGGGTGTTAACGGGCTACTAGCACCCATCCGAAGCGCAAACTCGCCTAAGATAGCAAGCGCAAGACATTGACGCTGGGGGTCCTGCGATGTCTGTACCTCCGACAAGAAGTTTTCCATCCGGACTCCCAGTTTTGATCCACCATGAACTAAGAGAGTCCCGATGGCCCGCCCTACAACTGATGTATCGCCACGGATTCCAACATCCTGTAGAAGTTTCTGCATCAAGACTGATCCACTACCCTCTTCTCCTATGACTTTGACGAGCAGTAGCAGTGCCTTCAAGACCGTTCCAGCAAGCGAGGTAACGACTATTGAGCAAAGAGCAAGCACTAAGTAATCGTTGACGAGAAGCTGAGCATTGCCAGGAATAAGTTTAGCAAGAATGATGAGTGACGGGGCCAGCAAATGGAAGTCCTCCACGTTGATAAGCGGGATGAGAGAGTCTTCAACGCTTTTCATGGTGTTCGCATCAAAATGAGCTCTCGTGTTCGCATTCATAGAAAGGCTGCGAATTGTCTCTAAGCTGGAACTTCGGAGAACACGATCTGACTTGCGCAGCTGTGCTCCAAGTTCTGTAGTCACTTCACGGACCCAACTAGAGTCAACGTCATCCTGGCGTGAACATAATACAGCCACATCATCGACGGCACGAATGGCGGAAAGCCTAGTCGTCTCATTCTTTAGGCGATCTAGTAGAATAGCGAGGCCTTTGGATCGAAGCTCCAATGCAAGGAAGGGCAAACCTTGCTCGCCAGACGTCCGAGCGAGAAGAACACCGAGAACGTGGATGGCTCTGTGTCGAACTTCGAGGTCGGCGCTTGTATCGGTGATTCGACTGTGAATAACATGGTAAAGCTTTTCTAACTGCGATGTAAGGTCTTGCGATGTTGTAGCCACGCGTGATGGAGTAAGCGCTTTAACGATCTGTTCAACTGTTGCGAGCGCCTCGCTGCTCACTTTGTAATTCCTGTCATTGACGGCTCCAATGACACCTGGGATCAATGCAATAAGGAAAGGAATAAGAGCATCAGAGGCATGTGTTTCGGCAACCGCAGCAATAAGATTGAGGGTTTCGATCTGCAAAGACCCAGCGCTTGCAGAAGCCCCAACAGGCGCGGACGAACCACCAGACAGAGATGATTTGAGCACATCTGCGATTGGGTCTTCGATTTGCTGGAGGTGGTCGGCAAGTCCTCCGTAGCGAACGAGGGCCAAGCTCTTAAGTAGCACAATAATTGCTTGTTTCAGAGGAATGGAGGCTTGTTTCCACATTTTGACCAGGCTTCGGACGATTAGAGGCAAAGCATTGGCCAATTCTGACTGGGGACCAGACTTTGGGGAAGACGGGCCGTTCAATGGAGTACCTGCTGCGGAAGAAGTACCAATACTGGGTTCAAAATCGATCATGCTGGCATCGCTGTCTTGACGCCTTCTCTTTCTCGAGTTCTTGGATCCGCTGCCAACCGATTCTAGAAAGCCATTGGAGGTGATTATCATTGAGCCATCTCCGGTTTTACGTACGAGTGCGTCCATAGTAGAGACCAGCTCGAGCTTGACGCTTTCCTCCCTCTCTTTGTTGAAGCGAGTGACGATAGCAGGGGCTATCTGTTGGTACAGGGAAGCATCATCTAAGGCACGACCACGTCCATATGTAGAAATGATACTGTAAAGAAGCTTCGCCGCACATCGACGGACCTTCCAACTCATATCATCGATGTCACTGTAGCCTCCTTCTTCCTCAAAGTCCTCGAAGTCATCGTCGTCATCCATATCAGGCTCCTCCGTAGCACCATCCTCGGACCCATCATCTTGTGTTCCGCCCATCTCCTCGTCGTCTTCGATGTCGGCGACATTGGGATCGTATTTGAGATACCTCAGGGCAGAATTAATTGTATTCGGTAGGTAGGTTTGCATCTGAATGCTGCAGGAGCTGATCAAGGCCTCCAACGTCACCAAAGTGGTTTCGCGGAGCTCATCTGCTTGAGGGTCGTGTTCCTCATCTTGAGAGTAATCTGACATTGCATCGGACGACATTGGAGGGATTTAGGGGCGGGTATTGAGGGAAAATTGCTACCAGATCTATCGGAGATCCACAAAGGAAAGGTGAAGTAAGAAAAAGCTAAAGAAGAGAGCCTGGGCTTGATAGCTTCAGTGAGAGATGGTGAACCAAACAGCCAAACAGAGATGTGGAGACTTTGAGATAGAAAGAGCCCCGCGCTAAGCCCAGATTGCTCCGGAACATAGATCACCAATCTTCCGCTCTTGGCATCAAATTCAATGCTCAGGTGAATCAGCGTAGGTAGGGTAATGGTATCTCACTTCTGCAGGAAATCAAACAGATCAAGAGATGGAGAGGACTCGGTCCGCGATTGTTTTGCAGCTAGAAGAGCTTGCAAGCCACCCTGCTTCCTCGCCTTGGCTCGTTTCTTACTACTAGCGTTATCCGCAGTTTTACTAACAGACGCTTGGTCTGGCAGGGCTGTGGTTGCTGTAGATGCAGATGGCTGGAGATTGACAATAGGAACTGCAGTAGAAGGAGGCTTTGAAGTATTGCGAGAATGAGAAATTGTTCGTCGACGACAACGCGTACACTTGTATACAGTAGCCCCGTCTGCGGCCTGCTGGCCCTGTGCTAGCGATGGAGTGACGCGTTTGTGATTGTTCTTTTTGATCAATACTGTCTTCGTCCACTCACTTTTTCGAGGGCTACCACAGGCGCCACAGAAAATGTCGTGGAGCCGTTGGTTCAGAGGCTTGTGCTCTTCATGGCAGATTGAATTATGGGCGGACATCAGATAAGCCGCAGTAGAGGGACTGGTGCTGCTCAAAAAACTGGCAGAGTCTTTCAAGAAGGACAATCGGGGGGTATATTCTTTGAAATGCATTGTTCCAATAATAAATCATGAAATAACGATCAATGGGTTTGATTAGAGGATCAGATTAAAGTAAAAAGATGTGAATCCAGTAAAGGAGTTGTACAGGGGAAAAACCGAGTCTTCGGATCTGATTGAAAAAAGGCCCCGAGAGCCAGAGAAACACAACCTTACTCTTACTATTGCAACATTCCCTTCCCTTTCTTCTCTTTCTTTTTCCATCAATCACTTTCTTGCTTTCTTTCGTCTCTACCCTCCTTCTACTCTTCTCCTTCTACATCGCATCTTCTTTCTCTAAAAAGCACCAGCTCTGTTGTTTGACGTCGTACTACTCCGCAGTAGGTAGACTCTATACTGATTTGAGACCTCCCTTCGTCACCATATATCTCATCCTCGCGGTCTACTTGACTGTGATCAATCACCAAGATGTCTGACATGAATAATGCGTCTATCCGTATTGCTGTTGAGGGTTGCGTACGTTCTATCCATTTTGGTCGGTTTTCCAGCGATGGCTTGCTAACACTACAAACATTGTATAGGGACATGGACGTCTCCACGACATCTACGCTTCCGTCGAGAGGGCTTCCATCTTGAAAGGATGGGACGGAGTCGATCTTTTGATCATCGGGGGCGATTTTCAAGTACGTTATAAATGCCCTTGGCCTTATTGAATCCGGTGTCTAACCGCAAGTTAGTCCATTCGCAACTCAAATGATATGGCTTGCATGTCAGTACCGCAGAAGTTTAAGGAAATCGGCGATTTCCACGAATACTACAGCGGACATCGCACTGCCCCGTACCTAACCGTCTTCATTGGTGGCAACCATGAAGCGAGTAACTATCTCTACGAGCTTTATCACGGAGGCTGGGTCGCCCCTAATATATATTATATGGGGGCGGCCAACGTTCTTCGTTGTGGGCCGTTACGTATTGCCGCTCTCTCAAGAATATGGAAAGGTTACGACTACAACAAACCTCATTTCGAGCGGATACCTTACAACCGTGACGAGATTTCCAGCATTTACCACATACGAGAGCTTGACGTCCGAAAGTTACTTCAGATCCGGACTCAAGTTGACGTAGGCTTGTCTCATGACTGGCCTAGACAAGTTGAGTACTCTGGCGACCGGCAACACTTGTTCCGAATAAAACCCGATTTCTATCAAGAGTCTCTGGACGGCACACTCGGTAGTCAGGCCGGACGGTATGTTCTGGACCGCCTACGTCCTGCATATTGGTTTTCCGCTCATATGCATTGCAAGTTTGTCGCTGCCGTCCAACACTTGCCGCAAGGGAATGAAACCAGGCATAACTTCGGCTTAGATGGTGCCTCTCTTGCTTCCATGCTGCTCGAAGAAGAGGACGAATCAAATCAACAGGCTAGGCCTCTCCATGCCGCTCCTCAGTCAGTTGGTCCCCAGACAGAAGGAAATGAAAGCCATTTTGGGCAGGCTGAACCCCTTTTACAACCAAACAATGAGAATATCCCCGTAGTCACTGCGCAGCAGCCTGAGGCGATCAGTATTGAGTCGCATGAAAACAAGCCCCAAAACCCCGTGCAAGCTTGGAACAACTTTCATGCTGTAGCCGCTGAGGACGAGGCCGCCGAAAACTCCCGTTTCCTCGCTGAGCAAGAAAATCATCAAGACGAGCCCCCTGTCGATATTCAGCATAATCTGACTTGGCGCAAGGTATCTATTGATGAAGACGAGGGTCGGAAGCTGACAGGTGTTGTGAAAAGTGGGGATCACGCGTCTCGAGATACCAAGAAGCAGAAGATTCAGCACGAACCCGAGGCCGTGAAGAATACCGACGAAATTGACCTAAACCTGGACAGTGACTCTGACCAGGAGCAGAGGACGGTTGTCCAGCCTTCCATTGCCAAGGTCACCGAGGAAAAGACCGCAAGCAATGCGTCCACAGTCCCTCAGACTTCAACCTCGCAAACGATGCCATCCGATGTGTCCGAAGACCTTCGAAACCAACTTCCCAGCAGTTTCGCGGCCCCTCAGGTCACCCCTCGTGTCGTTCCTATAAATGCCCCTTTCCCAGAGGCAATCGCCAACACAATAACAAACTTCCTTGCGCTAGACAAGTGCCTCGGAAACCGCGAGTTTCTCCAGCTCCTCGAAATCCCCATCATATCCGATACGGAGGGAGCCCAGCTTGAACGCCCTTTCCGTCTCCAATACGATAAGGAGTGGCTCGCCATCACTCGCGTTTTCGCAAATGATCTCCACCTCAATGACCCTTCTTTCGAAACGCCACCCGACAAAGGTTCGGCTGTATATTTGCCGCTAATCGAAGAGGAAGAAAAATGGGTCGATGAGCACGTCGTCAAGCCTGGAAAGCTCGCAGTCCCCGAAAACTTTACTCCTACCGCACCAGTTTATGACCCGGCCATCCCGGTCACTACCGATCAACAGCCGCTTGAGGTTAACAATCCCCAAACGGCCGCATTCTGCGAGCTCGTCGGTATCGAGAACAAGTTCTATCTCACAGAGGAACAACGTGACGCTCGCATGGCGGCTGGACCAAGGCCCAGTTCTTATCCCCGTGGTCGAGGAGGATATGGGTTCGGGGGTCGTGGTGGTCGTAGTGGTCGTGGCGGCCGTGGCGGCCGTGGGCGCTGGCCCAGGCGTGGGCGTGGATCTGGACGTGATTTTGGTCGTGGAGGTCGTGGTTAGAGGTCCTTACTCTATTTGAACTCACTCTTCTACTATCAATTTTAGTTCAACTCGGTGCATTAGGGATGGATGGATTAGAAACCGAGACCTCTTGTCGTCTCATCCCAATGTCTCGTCATGTCATGTCAGGCTTGCTGAAGGAAAAGTTGGGGACATACAGCGCCTGACTGTCCTGTTTTTATGAAGCTTATGATTGTTTACCCGATTCCAAGGATAAATACCATGGAACGAGATAGAAATTTGAAATACTTTCGAATCCTGCGGCGGTTTTGAGTTGCTATCAAAAATTGTATATGTATGTGGAGTGCACGCAGAATGATGTTTCGGTCAGCTATATATACCTTCCCATGATCGATACGCCTACTCAATCTCCTCAATCTTTGGTCTTGTACCGTGACCCTGTCTATTCCCACTGCCAACCAGCGGATTGATATTTAGTCCAGCAATCCGATCACCCAATTCCAACCGGGGCTGACCATCCCCATCCCCACCACCGGAAGAGTGTCCAATCCCCCACAAAATCGACTTCTCAATCCAAGCCTCCAGACTCTCCGTCAATGCACGGACATGCCCACGGACAATGGCATCTGTCTCGTGAGCTTCCACGGTGGCAAGTGCACGCAAGATATGGGGGATGTTTCCGATTGTTGTTGGTTCTCGTTCGTTCCCTGAGTAGGCGCCAGACCTAGGATTGTAGACCGTTTCGTCCGCGAGTGTGAGCCCGAAGCCTACATTTTGGCTTCCGCGGGCTTCGCGGGCTTCGTCGAGAGATTTCAGGATATCGAGAAGGAGGATGGCGCTGGCGCGTCGCAGAATCGCGGCTTCAGAGTCAGATTCAAGTGTGAGGGTTGCGAGGGCGAGATCGACAGCTGCCGAGAGGATTGGAGGGCCTAGGCCGATGATGTTTGTTTGGACGGCTGTTGCGAGAACGGATAGTGCGGATGCTCGGACGCGGAGATCGTCTGGTTCCTCGTCGCGAGATGAGCCGGCTGCCCAAGCGGCAACAATATTTGCTGCGTGTATTGCCTGTTCGGGGGTTTCTGATTCCGAATCATCTTCGTTCAAAGCATCGAGTTCTTGAATAGTGGGCGAGAGCTCCCACCCAGAAGCTGCATCTTTTTGTTGCTGACGCTCTTCGCGCTCCCTTCTACGCCTTTCTTGCTCTATGGCTTGTTTGCGTATCTTTTGTCCTTGTGGTTTGAGAGCCCGTCTTCCTGCGACAGCTACCAAGCCCTCACCTAGGACCTTTGCACTTTCTCCGGTTAGCGCCTCGCCGAGATCCTGAACAGTACGAAGGAGAGCTTCTCCAATCTTAAGTCTTTGATCAAGGGTGGCATTTTCGCTTCTATCGATGTATCGGTCGATCAAGGTCTTTATCACGGTGCGTGGATGTCTGGAGGCTAACGTGCCTATCAGCTTGATGGCGTTCAAATAGATGAACTCATCGCTTGCGGCTGATGAGTCGGTAATGATGGACAAGAGAAGAGTCAGTGTTGAGGGTATATCGAGGATGGGTGATGACTTCTTGACCAGGTCTGAAAGCAGCGAGAATCCCTCTGCCTGTACCGGGGGGAGATCTGAATTGAGACTGATCAAGGCGCGGCGATGAATCTCGAAGTCTGGTACCCCGGATGATTTCCCCTTGGAGTCATCGTGCTCGGGAGCGTTGAGCTGGATCTCGAGGAGCATAGAGGCCGTTGTTCCAGATCTGGAGATTGACTGTGGTAGATATGGAAGAAGTTGATCTAGGTTTCCTTTGATGCGCCCCAGTAGATTACTTATCTCGCTTGACATCGAGAAGTCAGGAGATGCTAGGATTGTTGAAAGAAGGCTGAAAACTGCTTGAAGTGACTCGGTAGAGTCATTCCCAGCAGAGTCATTAGACTCATCTTGTTCTGAAGGCACAATACTCGCCAGCGAGTTTAAAGACACCTTTCCTGGAACCAGACCAGTCCCTAATTTCCTTTGAGCAACTCGCTCTTTGAGTTCGCCATCTATAATATGCTTGACAAGCTCGAGCACTCCAAGAGGCCGCCGAGAGAGGGTGTCTTTGAACTGGTCCAGAAGTGTTTCTGCTAATTTAGCACTGATCAACTTCTGCATGATACTTTCAGATTTGTTATTTTCCGGAACAAGCCGAAGCTTATCCGATGTAAGAGCAACGCTTGAAGGTTGTGCAAGCCAGGTATCGCTGACATAGAGGAAAACTTCTTCTGTCTGCTCATCGCGACTGGGGTCGGCATCCAGCAAGCTCATAAACAATTTTGTCCGAGATTGTAGGGCATCAATGAGGCCTACAAGATCGCTTGCAGACTTGCTTGTGTTGCGCTTTTTCAAGAAAATTCTGTTCACAGAATCCGCAGCATATACGCAGGTTGAGCCACCGTCGAATAGAAAATTGTCGACGATCTTTTTCAACGGCGAAAAGCCCACTGATATACCAAAATATGTTTGCAGCACGGCCATGATATTCTCATGAAAGACAGTGTGTTGCTGTTGTACGCTGAAGCATGCTAGGCCCCACAGCGGTAGAATGACTGGGTAAACAACTCTTTTGACTAGTCCAGGATTTGGTGGCTGTAGAACAAGAGACTTAAGTCTTTCAATTGCTAGAGCCATCTCAGATGCAGTCGCCAGGACCCGTTCGGACTCGTTTCTTTGCGTACCCTGAAGCGGTACCATATGCACGCTTGAATAATCGTCAAGTGTCCCCGTTAGGGTCTTGAAGATGGGCTCTAAGAATATTGAGTGTCCAATTGTTCCAGGCGCACCATAAGCCTTCTTTCCAAGAATTCCATTGCCCGCAATATAAGCAGCCGCCTTTTTTAGACCCAGATCATCTCCATCGAGCAGTTCTAACAGCTGGGGCCCAACGACTAGGAAATAATCGCGAGGTTCCATCCCTTGAGGAACAGCTGAGAGCAGTCTAGAGGCCTGCATTATGGCGTTCACCGTAATGTGTGGGCCGCCAGATACATCTTGTGATTCGGTTCCGAGCGAGGGTGCAAATTGTGAAGCCAGGAACACGATTGTCTGCAGCACTCCGTCCGGACGCAAAGGAACTCTGGACAGAAGCCCAGTGATGACCGAGTTGAACCATGGAGCAGGATTTGACTGAAGGAACGCGGACAACGTCGGCAACAAATTTGGACTTGGAGTCCTATGCTTTGTCAGTACACCAAGGTGGACTCGGATGGATACTTGCTCGGGACATACGCTTCAACTACTTTCGCTAAGATTCGGCGATAATGAGATGGATCATTGTTAGGTAGAATATTCGGATTGTATCCTAGATCTGACGATGCACTTATTATGTCACTTAGTATTCGACCATTTATCACGGGTTGTATGCTAGGCCGCTCGTCGAAGAGGATTTCTGACAGCATCGCTAAAATACGATGGAGCAAAAGGTCATCTTGAGGTTGTTCGGATACTGAATGATGTTGCTGGGCGATCACCCCTGCCGGCAAGACAGATATGACCCTTTGCTGAAGAGGGATGCCTACTCCACGCGAAAGTGATGGGTAGATTCCTTCTAAAGAAATAAGGTCCAAAAGCGCATGAAGAATGCGGCGGCGCTTTGCATCCTCTAAATCGGGATCGACTGAGCCCTCCGAGACCTGATTGTTTCGATCTGTGTAGAGAGCAGGAACGACGAATGCTACATGAATCTGACGCAGTAAGTCCAATGCTTTGCCGATGACGGTTGATCTGGCGAATGCGTCTTCAGAAGGTTGTTCAGGGACATCTTTGGTCAAAATTGCTATAAGCGATTTGCCACGAGACTTTTGTAATTCGTCTTGAACCGAGTTAGCAAAAACCTGTATCATTAAGCCCGACGGCTCAGGTTTGCATGCCTTTTCGGAGAACTGGGCCTAGGTATTCGCTTGCCGCAGCAAAAGCTTCCTTGACTCCCATGGAGTCTGCCATATCAATTGAGAAAATGCCCTGGTCGTTATTTGGGTCTTCACATTTCGGTAGAGCGTAGGATTTTTACACCCTCCACTAAACGAGCGTACATTGTACAGTATTTGACCAGAATTGGTTCAAGCCTGCGGGAAAGAATGACAAAGTTCCGAGAGGATCGGAGTATATTAATGCCTCAGGCATCACGTGTGTTGCGGGCAGCGGGGCTGACTAACGCTTATCGCCGAGCCCCTCCAGAAAAAATATTGCCCCGCCACAGTTGATTAGGTATGTAGTGGAAAGCACAAGAATATTCCGTCATATACCCTGATTTTTCTCCAGCCTTGTGACATATCCCTTCGTGCCTTGAAAGTACTCGAATATACAGATTTCTCGAGTTGTGCGTCTTCGCGCTTTATCCACAGTTCCAAGGATTATTTATATTTTCGCCGCCTTGAAAATGTCTGCAGATGGTCTACCCGTTCAGAAGGAGGCAGTAGAACAGTTGGAATCTCAATTCGAATCTCAATTTAAGAAGCCGGGTGATCTGGTTGAGAGAGATGATGACACCGGTCTCATGCAAGTTGAGAGTTTGTGCATGAATTGCCATGACAATGTAGGTTTTCTTGTCATTTAATCTAGCTTGATATGCAGGAAGCTCACAATGTTAAGGGCGTTACTAGGCTATTGCTTCTCCGAGTGCCCTTTTTCCGCGACATCATCCTAGAGTCTTTCGAATGTGAACACTGCCATTTCAAGGACAACTCCGTCAAGTCTGCGGGTCAGATTCAGGAGAAGGGCTCGGTATACACCCTCGACGTTCAGAATGAAGTTGACCTCCAGCGACAAGTCATTCGCAGTGATGTTTCTCTCTTCAAGCTTGAATCACTGGGAATCGAGATGCCCAAGGGTGAGAGTCAGATGACCACCGTGGAGGGTGTTGTTGCAAAGATTTATGAATCACTGTCAAGCGAGCAGCCTCTGCGCAAAGCTCAGGCGCCTGAACTTCACGACGCACTTGTGCCTATTATCGACAGCCTTCGGAAGATACTAGACCGAGAAGGATTCCCATTTAGCATTTCTCTAAATGACCCAACCGGTAACTCTTGGATTGCTCCCACCACCGAGGATAGCGGAGGTAGCTACAAGCGCCGCGACTATCCCCGTACGCACGAGCAAAACGAGGAGCTTGGGATTTCGTCAGACCCCGCAGCTGTGGAACAAGAGGGGAAAGCAGGTAATCCGGAGGATCTCGACATCATTGACGGAAAGGTTTACAGTCTCCCCGCCGACTGTCCTGCCTGTGCCAAGGACTGCGTCGTCAACATGCAAAAAGTGGACATTCCATACTTCAAGGAAGTCTTCGTCTGGAGTAACGTTTGCGATCATTGTGGTTACCGGTCCAGTGATGTCAAGACTGGTGGTGTAGTCCCCGAGAAGGGCAAGCGTATCACACTCAGCGTGGAAAACATTGTGGATCTCAACCGTGACATCCTCAAATCCGACACTTGCGCACTCCACAGCGAGGAGCTCGAAGTCACTGTTCAGGTAAGTAGTCATTCAAAGGCCAGGGTCAATTCATCTATAGGGAGAGGAACCTAAAGTCCGCTTCAGGCAGCTGACTATCCATACAGAGTGGCACGTTGGGTGGGCGCTTCACCACGGTGGAGGGTCTCCTTACTGAAATCCGTGACCAGCTTAAGGGCCAAATTTACGATGTTGATGACACTGCACAAAGCGGCGGTGACAGCATGGCAGTGTCTGACAAGGACAAATGGCGACGCTTCTTTAGCCGTCTTGACTCCGCCATTGCTGGCGATTTGAAGTTCGTCATTACGCTCGAAGATCCCATGGCCAACAGTTACGTCCAGGACCTATGCGCTCCCGCTCCCGACCCTCAACTCAAGTCTGAAGAGTACGTTCGTACAGAGGAGGAAGAAGAGGAACTTGGTCTGAAAGACATGAAGGTTGAAAACTACGAAGAGGACGCGGACAAGAAGGAGACACAGACCGCTGAGGAAAATGCTCAAAACCAGCCATGATTCGATGATACCCGAATAGACAATCTATTGTCACCATTTATGATCTTAGATGTTTGATGTTTTCATAGTTTTTGCCTTTTTTTCCTGTGTCCATTGTGACGATGTACATCCTTACTATGGCTACTCTTTTTCCGCATTGGGGATGGTTCGTCATACCAGAGACGGTTGAAGCATTTTGGTGAGCGTTGGGGGGCATGGTACGGAAAAGTCGGTTTGAAGATTGATGTTACCATAGAAAATTAATGAACCTCCAACTTGTGATATCTCTAGCCCCACGTATCAGTTATTGTTTGGTATCGCATAGATCTACAACATTTGCTTCAAAGCTGCGGGTCCGTCGTCGCCGTGTTATGTTCTCTGACAAGCATGGCCTCGGTGTTTGTCTCACTGCCACGCGATCTACGTCCTCAGGAGCTCCAAGCACACCGGCAGCGCATGGGGCCTTTCAGGTCTGAATAGTGAAGCCCAGTTTATGCACTAACCTTGGGGACATGCTTTGCCTTTCTCTCTCCGTATGCTTGAGAAACTAGTGCGTCGCGCTGGTGCTTATTAGGCGCACATCCCAAGTGCTGCCTGATATAGTGAGTAATTCCTATTCCGTCAATAGGATTCGCTGGAATCATGCTTCACGTGGCGAACGGGTTTGCATGAATGGTCACACTGTTAATCCGGAGCGCCTCATACTCCGTCTCGCCTTCCTTCGGCTGCACAACCCTCCCCTTCTTATCAACCTTGACATTGGCCTTTTCCAACTTCGTCAAAATATCCCCACCCTCATCTTGCGCCGTCAAATTCAAGACCTTACCAAAGACCGTGCTTGTCCCATCCAGATGCGGCGCCGCGGCTAAGGTAATGAAGAACTGACTCCCATTTATCGTAGGCCCCGTTGCTCCCTGTGAGCCAGGAGCCGTTGTGTTTTTGACTGGCCGAGATGCCATGGATAGGATACCACGCGTGTTATGCCGGAGGGCTGGGAGATGGATTTCTTGATTCAATGCTGAAGGGTGATAGATTGATGTGCCGCCTTTAGGGATATCATCGACGGGGAGCGGTTTCAAGCCTTCGCTTGGCGAGCTTCCTGCTGGTCCGAGGGAGATGTCGCCGCCTTGGATCATGAAACCGGGGATTAGACGGTGAAAGGGCGTGTCATTGTATGCGCCGGTTGCGCAGAGAGCAATGAAGTTCTGCAACGGGGTTGAGGTTAGTCGCTGCATTGCCAAAAAAAGCTTGCCAATAAAACAAGTGGAAAGTAAAATTGTCTCTTATACCACGTACCTCTGCAGTTTTGGGAACAGCTTCGCAGAAAAGCTCAACCTTGAGGTCTCCTTGGGTGGTATGAAGCTAGATTTTGGAGGTTGTGTGAGCCTATCTTCAGAATAACAGGGGCAGAAGTATCTCTAGGATTATACTTACGGTGACAGACATCTTCTGTATAGAATTCTGAAGCACTTGAGGAAGAGATGTTATTGATGAAGCAGCAAAGACAATGCGGAGCATCTCGGAGAAAAGACATGGATCACATGACCTTCATGTGTACATATAGAAACGTTAACGCTGTACAACTTCTCCCACTCTTGCCCAATTTCGTTTTCTTTAGCTGTATAGGCTCTCTATCTCCTGTACGGTATTACACAGAAAGATATTCTTGAATCATTGGGTTTCTTCCTGGCTCCACGGACGTTCGCACTCTTCAACAATCAACTTCATCCCTCTGTCAATCGACCGGCCCTTTACACCAGTACAAAATGAACAATAGGCCTGTCGATCAGGCATTGGCTACTCTACTTCCTACACATGCGCAAGACATTCCGCAAGAGCTCCGAAGTCTCGCCTTATCATTTGTCGCCCAGTCTCGGAGTTTCTCTTCAAGCCTAAAACCCGATGAGGATATCGCGCGTCCATATGCCTGCGCCGAATTAGCGTGTAAACGGTAAATCTGCCATACATAGATAGTTGCCTTCATACAACGTTAAGCTGACATTTGCATTGATGATAGACTCTCGCGCGTGCTCAAACTACCTCCACTCCTCGGCCGTCCCCCTTGTCCACCACGAACCTACAAGAAGCTCTACACCTTCCTTGAAGGATCCTTGACTCAAAGTATAGCAAAGCCACAGCGTGCGGGCGGTACTTCAGACGCAGGAACACCGACATGGTCGGGATCCGCCGCGACAACGCCGACGAAAGGCTCTAGGGTTGTACGGACCCCGTCAAAGGTCTCCGCAACGCTGCGAGGCCTCGAGAATACACCGAGCAAGTCTACCCCATTGAAGAGGAATCTTACGACAGCCAACGAATCGAGTACCCCGAAGCGATTGAAGAAGGTCCACACGGACAGCCATTTAATCTCGAGCAAAATTCCCGATGCGCCCGCATGGGTGATGGCGTCTGCTCGAATGGTCTGCAAGACACTATCAACGCCCGCACCGCGAATGAGTACATGGTCCAGGCCACCTATCTCGAGAACCCTCCCTCCACATATCTTCGCAGGTTTATCTTCAATCCTCTATTTCATTGACGCCCAAGATGACTTTGACGAAGACGCAATGGAATTTTTGGAGCCCATCACATCGGCCAAGGACAGAGAAAAGGACCAAGACTGCAAAGAAACCATAAACGCCCTCGTTGTAGCGGTCTACTTTCTTGTCCTTGCGCGACGTCGACAAGCAAGCGAATCCTCCACCACGGCCTTACAAGACGACTCCAGAAAAATGGACAAAAAGACCTTCTCGGAAATGCGCCAAACCGCACTCGTCAGTCTTGGTTTTGCAAGTTCGCAACGTCGACACCGCGAGGAAGTTGACCAATGGATTGCACTAATTATGGAACAGAATTGGGCACACGGCAAAGATTGGTTTGATAATATCCCGCAAGCCGGGGATTTGGATGGCGATGACCAGTATCTCTCAGACGAGGGCGGACACTACGGCGAAGAAGGAAAAGGGCGGAGCAGTAAACGCCAAACTTTATCTGGGGTTGGAGACCATGACTCGTTTTCTACAGCAAACTCTTCACGGCGTGGCCTGCTACCGGGGTTAGGGACGATGATGCAAGACCGCGTGGATTGGCTGAGTGTTGACCGGAAGGAGGACTATGTTGAGTGGAAGGCAGATATAATGGGGAGGATCGAGCAGATGGAGGCAGCTGTTTAGATTCCTGGTTGATTATGCTGTTATAAATATAATATGATACCCTAGCTTTGCGGCCACTAAATTTCGTCTATATCATCATATCTAATACTAGGATTAAAAAAAAAAAAGGTACAAATCCCCGCTTCCAGCGCGAGAAACAGCGGAACACCCCAAGTCTAACCCCCGCACCATAGTAAACATGGGTATAATGAAAAGAGAATGAGGAAGACAACCGCTCAAAGTTTGTTAATACCAGATGCTCCGTGTGCGGTGATGAGGGATGGTCTCCTTCCCGTCTTTTTCTAAGTCTTTGATCGTGTCATATAGAAAGAAATCTATGAGAATTGCGTTTATGCTGGTGACTTTATTGGATGGTTTAGTTGTGGTAGAGGTGGTGCTGTTGTTTTTTGAGTGGTTGTGAGTATGGCCGTTGCCATTGCCGTTCTGCTGTGTTTCTTCTGAGAGGCAGCCATTGCCGTTTTTCTCTGTGTGCTCCTCCGAGTGTCCATCAGAGTGGTTGTCTCCGCTAGAGTGTGCATTGCCATTGGACAGCGGGCGGCCGTTTGATTTCGCCGATACCACTTTGGGATGTTGTCGTTCGATTTCACGTCTAATAAGTTCAATGCACCAGATGCTGGTGGCGCGGAGCTCGATTTCCCAATTGTGTCCGCTTGGAAGATCCTTGTGTTTGCGGATATGGTTGTTGAGAGGTGGCGAGTACATCAAGCATCCTAAATAGTGGAGCATTTGTGGGATGCGGTAGTCTGCAAACATTGTGATCTTGTCGATGTCGTGAAATTCACCGTATCCCTCCCCGTCGAAACAGGCCCACAAATCCGCAACTAGAATCTGAGCCCGCTTATAGAGTCGTACTCTCCGTCCATGGAAGACGGCCTCGTCACGGAAACAAGAGAAGCTTTCCGCAAGAAGGTTGACAAGGGCGGCGGCGGAATAGTTTGCGCTGTAGATGCAGTTGGTGAAACTGCCTTCAAAATCCTGTAAAAGATAAGTTGTTAGCACGAATGGGAGTAAGAGGATGAGGTAACATACATTGCGTAGTACATGTCCAGCTTCACGCAAGCACTCTAGACGTTCCTTGAGCAGAGGCATCTCTTCCTGAGTTGCAGACCTGAAAACATGCTTCATCAAGTCTTCTGTGCACTCATCCACATTTATCCAAAACTCCGGGCTCGTGATTGCGATGTCCTCATCCAAGGCCCTCTGCAGCGCGGCCACCAAACTCCAGTAGCCCGTCCACCTCTTCCCCCGGTACTCAATTGCAAATCGTTTATCCTCCGTCTCTGCCGACCAAAAGCTAAAATTCAAGAGATCGATTGTAAATATAAGGTTCACTGTATTCTCGTCCTTGGCTTTTGGGTGCAATTCATGTTCGGACCATGACTGCGTCGAATATTCCTTCTTCTGCATCTGATACCATATCGTCTCTGCGGCGGCCTTGGTTTTGGAGGGATCTAGGGCGACATCGATGGCATTGTCGAAAACGTATTGCGCATTCTGGAGAACTTTCGTTTCTGCGGCACCGGGATTCGCAGCTCCTCCTCCCAGCCCTAGTGATTTGCGAAGAAGAGCAATCAACTCGTGGTCTACTTCGTCATCAGACATCGGGAGGCGAGTAAGTCTGATTGATAGCTTTATAGAACGATTGGAGATGTCGTGGGGAATAATTGGACTGGCGAGAATCAAGAAGGGAAAAGAAAAATATAAACATGAGAAAAGGAGAGAGGGGTTAGGATGAGAGATTAATGTCCACGTAGTCTTAGAAGTCAGGGCCGCCGGTTTATCAATGAAAAAGAATGGATCCCAAGAAATAAATTTGGGCGATCATTTTAAGTGGCTCCGCTTCAACATTGTACCTGACAGCTGCCAGACGGAGCTGAGAAGTTAGAACAGCATAAAGCTTGGATGAGAAGAAGTCAGCAGTGTGTTATCATAGCAGAATTGATCAATTCTAGTTTCTTTTCTTGTGACTTTCACTCTGTACAGTTTTTTTGATATACTAGTAGATGCTTTTCTTTTTCCTTGGGTTTATCTTTCTATGGTCCACCCGATATTGAAGTCTAACCATTATAGGTTAGATCTCCTTCAGTCATGTACAGTTTATGTCAGCACTGCAAGGGAAAACGCATCCCAGAGCCTCAGGCACCACCAGGCATCTACAATCCTACTATCTACGACATTCCATTTCTTTTAGGTTACATGGCGACAACAATCCAAGGAATAGTTAGTTAGATCTATGTTTTATTGCAATCTGAAGACCCGCCGAGCCTCTATCCTTCCCACTTCTGACTGTTTGACACCCAAACTCTGCTAGTCCGCTTCTCAGTATTATACAGGGCTTTATCAATGACTTTCCCCAAACTGTGTCGTTTACCAGATAAGTTCAAACGTCTGTAACACATCTTGTTTTGCCCAGAGCTGTTTGCTTTGATGTGCATAGGTGGTTGACCTCATTTATGGAAAGGCGGCACGGATAAATCCATCGGGAGCTTTCATACCGGTACCCTGCGGTAGGGATGCGACCGATCGTAGTAACTTCTTTGTCAATGCTTTTCTCTTCTTGATCTTGTTTAAGCGCAATTACATTCTCAATTGTAAGCTCTTCTGCTCTAAGCTCAGCCGTGTGCCCACCCAATACATATGAGAGATAACCGAGGGGTTGTTTGAAGCTGTCAGTTCGTCATTCTTTCATCTACTTCCGGAGCCCCAGTCCGCGGCGCCTCTCTCTTTTACCATCTGCTGTGCTACTGTTCAGCCGCTTTCTGCTTTCTTTTCCCCATCTTCAATTCTTTTCTTGTCTCCCCTCCTCTTCCTCCGATGTTTACCGCTTCAATCTACTTCCCTCTGCACTTTTCCTGAATATCCATTCTGCATATATCGCCGCAAGCATGGCGCGCGACGCTTATCTAGTGCGCTCGCTCGGGACCCAAGCACGGCGCATAAAAGAGGTACTCATGCCCCGCAAGCTTAAGTCTACGATTGAATGCAATTTTTCTATCAAATGAATCGCGAATTTGTGGCTGACATCTTGGTTTCACTCTCATTTAGTCTCGAGTGCTCCTCGTGGGTGCTGGTGGTATCGGTTGCGAGCTGCTCAAGAATCTCCTTCTCACCGGGTTCGGCGAAATCCACCTCATTGATCTTGATACAATAGATCTAAGCAACCTCAACCGTCAATTCCTCTTCCGTCGTGAGCACATCAAGAAATCGAAGGCCCTCGTACGTTGTCGCACCCATGTCGTCATCAATCTCTCTCGCCGATCTTTCGCACTTCTTTGCTGTTCCCTAAATACCTGTCGCTTGTTTTACGAAAGATATCTAACAGAATCGATGCTGTTAGGTTGCCAAAGACGTCGCGCAAAAGTTCCAACCCAGTGCAAGGATTGAGGCGTACCATGCGAATATCAAAGACAGCCAATTCAGCGTGGGCTGGTTCAGCACTTTCGCCGTTGTGTTCAATGCACTAGACAACCTGGATGCCAGGCGCCATGTGAATAGAATGTGCTTAGCTGCAGATGTTCCGTTGATTGAAAGTGGAACTTCAGGGTTCAATGGTCAAGTTCAAGTGATAAGAAAGGTTGGCACATATTCTTTCTGCATTTAGCATGTCACTAATTGTTCATACAGAATAAAACGGAGTGCTACGACTGCAACCCCAAAGAGCTTCCTAAGACATACCCTGTATGTACTATACGAAGTACACCGAGCCAACCAATACACTGCATTGTCTGGGCGAAAAGCTACCTCTTGCCGTAAGTGTTTGCACCTCGTGCTTTGTTATCGCAAATAGCTAAGATCTGAAGTGAACTGTTTGGTTCGAGCGAGACTGATACTGAGGGGTTTGATCATTCCGCGGATGCGGCCAATGGTTCGTCGTATCCCATGGTATTACATTAATGAGCTTAGTTTTCTAACTGTTGCAACAGCTCAAGAAATCGAGAACCTCCTGAAGGAGGCTCAGGCTCTGAAAGATGTTCGCAATTCGATGGGGTCGGCTGAATTCACCCAGAAGGTGTTTGACATGGTTTTTAAGAAAGATATCGAGCGATTGCGAGGGATGGAAGATATGTGGAAATCTCGAAAAGCTCCCGAGGCGCTCAATTTCGAGGAAATGCAGAAAGCATTGTCCATCGTCCCACCCGAAATAACTTGTGATATCCACAAGGCATGGACCCTCCACGAAAATATGGTGGTTTTTAAAGATAGGTCAGAACTCAACGGGTGATGTTTATGTTATGTTGTCACAGAGGGCTAACAGGTGCACAGCTTGGATCGATTGAGTAAAAGATCGAAGTCGCTGCAAGGCGCAGATGATGCGTCCTCTCGTCCAATTATAGAATTCGACAAGGATGATGTTGACACTTTGGACTTCGTCACGGCAAGCGCAAATTTGCGCGCGGAGATATTCGGTATAGACAAGACTTCCCAGTTTAACACAAAGGGTAGGTCTACTCCAATTCAAGCCTATCAAGCTAACTGTTGTTTGATTCTCTAGAAATTGCCGGTCGCATCATACCGGCAATCGCAACTACGAACGCTATGACGGCTGGTCTTTGTGTTTTACAGGCGTTTAAGGTTCTGAGAGATGATTACGAAAATGCGAAAATGGTACGCATCCTTGCGCATCTGTCGTGTTTAGTCTGGCTAACCTTTTTGATCTAGGTTTTTCTCGAGCGCTCCGGTACCCGCGCGATAAACTCCGGCTCACTAAATGCCCCAAACCCCCACTGTCACATATGCAGCACTGTATATGTCACGATCACAATAAACTTGGCCCGCGCTACACTTGGCGATCTGGTTGAGAAAATACTCCGGCAGCGACTCGAGTACGGTGAAGAGTTCTCAATCAACACGGAGCAGGGGACTATCTATGATCCTGACCTCGAAGATAACCTTCCCAGACAACTGACAGAGCTCGGCATCAAGCCCTTAAGCTTCCTTACAGTTGTGGATGGAGAAGACCAACCGCGTGTTAATCTCGACCTCTATGTCGTTGAACCCGCAGAGGCCTTACCCGAGGAAGATCATGTTAGACCAAACGAAGAGTCTTGCATATTAGATAAGATACCTGACATACCTCGCAAAGCCAGAGCATCTACACCTACACCAGCCCCAGAAATTGAACAGACCAATGGCACCTCAAATCTAGGAAAGCGAAAGCGAGGCGATAATGAAATCGAAATCAATGGTGACCCTCCCACGAAGCGCGTCGCCAGCGTCTCAATTTCGGAACACGCAGGCGAATCGAATTTTATCCACGTCGATGAAGATGAGGGCGGTGCTATCCTAATTGACGACTGACCTAGTGACCCTAGATGGAAATTTCATTCTATCCACTATTATGGGTTCAAGAGCATTTTCTTGACATGTAACGTTTGCTTCATTTGGCGGCACGTTGGATCCAGCTCCCCTCCAACACCTTGTGCCAGCTCTCGTGTAACATATTTTACTATTTTACTTTACGGACACGAGCTATTTACGACCTTCTTCAATAATCTCCTTCTCGTGCACCAGATTAACTGTCGAATGATTTTCAAGTAGTGCTCATATTGGATGCCACATGGTGTTACAAAACGACCCTTATCTTACAATCTCACATGCCAAAATCAACATTGTCTAAATGCAAGGATATCATATTAAAGCGCACTTAGCCCCCCATCCAAATTGATCACACAGTTGTTCGCATACTCATTCTGAGCCAAGAATACAGCTGCGTCGGCGACCTCAGACGGCCGTCCAAATCGTCCAAGCGGAATGTCGTCCTTTAATTTGTCGTTCTGCGTTTCCGTGAAAGCTATAATCCACAAACATCAGCAATCTCGTCAAGGAGCACCGGGGAGGAAAGTAGAGAAATGTATACCAGCAATCATTTGAGTCTCAATATACCCCGGTACAATAGCATTCGATCTGATGAACTGGTCCTGCATCTTCTCCGTCCTCGAAAGCTCAACACACAGCGACCGGGTAAGTCCTAGAATTCCGGCTTTTGAGGCTGCGTAGGAGACGGCACCTGTGCCGCCTTTCAGAGCAAGGAGAGAAGAGATGTTGATAATGCATTTCGCTGGGATTGCGGCCATCTGGTTAACGTTTTCAGCACCGGTATGGATACCAGTGCTCGCACGGGAATGACTTGACAACTTCATGCGGTTCCGGATAGAGGCCCGGATAAGAGCGCGAGATGTGAGGATGGATCCTTCGAGGTTTGTGCGGAGGATTTGCGATATGCTATCTGGGTCCGTATTCGCGAGGACCGACGAGCTAGAGATTCCGGCCGCATTGATGAGGATATCAACGGTTCGCTAATTGGGTCATTTAGTTTACTGTCCTGGATGGATATCTTGTTGCCGACGGGTAGGGAGTAACAGAGGGAAAGGCTAACTAACCATCACAGTCTCTAACTCCCTAATCCACGCCTTGGCTTCAGAAACATCGCCAACAAGCAGACTTATCCGGTTCGACGAATCAATGAGCGTTCCTGGACGGAACTCGTCTTCATTTCTTTCCACCGTTCGATCCTCCTTGGGAGCTTGAGTGGCTACGCATTTACTCCCTGCATCTGCTGACCGTTGATCCGCTGCAGGTTCAGAGCTCTTCAATTGCTTTGCGGCTTTCACAAGCCGCTTATATGATCTTCCGACTAGAATGACACGGTCCACACCTTCTTGCAGGAACCGCTCTGCGATTGCGAGCCCGATGCCGGAACTCCCGCCTGTAATCATGCATATTCGGCCAGAGAGGCGATTAGAGGACGGAAAAATGGTGACATCAGAGGGGGTGTATGAGGTGAGTGATCGGGAAATGTTCCAAGAGATATATGACGGCACTCGTTTGTCGGCGTTCAGCCTAAATGCTGCTTGTGTGCATGATTGAGAGTGGAGAGGGGTGGGAGCTAAAATCCCCCGCAGAGTGAGGATTGAGGAACGATGCATTTTTGTCGTAAGCAAGATTTTTGATTAGAAGCTCAATTTATGGTCGCGGAAGTATCGGTGGCTGTAGATCTCGTCCGCTGTTTTGTCGCATCCAGAAGCTGCGGAGGCGATCATAGCACTTCCAATTTACTATACGCCGCTGTTACTATCTAATCGTATGATGACACATATTGACATACCTGATCATATAGTGCAATTGGCCCGTCGTCGTGAAAAACTCATCGATTCATCAGAAAAGGCTGAGAACAAGTCTGGAGAGCCTCCGCTTGATATCAGCGGAGCGGAGCTTGAGCACGGACCACATCTCGACGTTCATTGTCCGAGTCCTTTTCTTCTTCTCTTCCCCTCTGATCCACTTCAAACTCCCATCATCACCGCAGACTCCTTACGATATACAACGATGTCGGCACCGGATTTTGAATTCGTCACCCTTGTCTCCGGCGACGGATTCGAATTCGTTATTCCACGAAAGGCAGCCTGTGTTTCAGGCACGATACGCCGCATGCTTGACCCCTCAAGTTCGTCTCTTTCTTCCCTTGCCTAATAACATCATCAACGGAACGTCCAATCTAACGCGTGATTGTCGTGCGGTAGGTAAATTCTCCGAAGCATTAAGCGGCCGCTGCGTATTTGAAAATCTATCCGGGGTCGTGCTAGAGAAAGTCTGCGAATATTTCTGCTACAACGAGAAGAACAAGAATCAGACGAACGTTGCGGATATGGACGTTCCGCCGGAGCTATGCTTGGAGTTGCTGATGGCGGCGGATTACCTGGATACGTGATACTGTCGGCCTTCTTTGGTATGTGCTGAGCTCCGTACAGTGGGGGTTTTAGCGGATAGCACAGCATATGAGGTCTTACAATTTATTGCTACGGAGTTCAGGAAATATGAAGATCGGCTTGGCGGTACTGCTATCAGACAAGGAGTTTTTTTGGTTGTGAATGCGGGGGTTATTTGTTACAATTGGCGTTCATGGAAGACCGGGAGAGGATACACTCGCAGTTTCGTTAACAATAGACACGCTTCTTCGGTTTGAAACAATGCAGTGTCGGGGTCTGTTATTCTCGTCTTCTAGGTCCATACCAAAGCTGTGGCGCTGGAAAGGCCTCAAGCGAGCCATCTAGCATCTGCGTCTAGCCCTTTCCATGGTTGGAGGTTCTAAAGGTGATGGCAGATCAAAGACATCTCCCTCATGTGCATCTCCTATCCATCTTAATGGATATCGCAGATTCAATCATTGGGGGGACAGGCCGATTTTGTTGTGCCGCGGGGCAGTATGGTAGATGTGAACGATTCGTCATCCGGTTGCTGACTGGTTCATTCATCGCTTTTTGAATCTGTGCCGAGGAGGCCCGCGAGATTTATTGCCGCGGGTTGGCTGTGTTTGATATATTTTCTCCTTGCCAAAGGCCGAATCTGCAATCCTTAGATAACTCACGACGCCTTGATCCACGACGGCTAAGATAACATTGCGATATCCATTGCGCAACCGCATGTACAGTGACTTATCGGAACGGGGAGCATCTAATGGTGTGCTCTCAAGTAAGAAGCCAATTTGAGCTAAAGTTGGCATGGTAGTGTGGGTCCGAGCATTGATGACTGCTATCCTAAAATCGGGGCTTGGAGGGGTAGACTTTCGAAAGCTTGGTGATGGTTTATAGACATGGAACACAACGGCGTAAGGGAGTTCTGGTTGCTGAGAGGAGACAGCAGTAACGGGGTCATAATAGGGTATCAGCGAGAGCTTACGGTAGATATCACCTATAGAAATATTAGCAAGAATCGACAGCGCACGACGAAAGCATCATACTGTAGCTGTGGTGGAACCCAAGACCAGCAACGGGTCCCGTTGCCGCAGTCGGAGTCGAATCGCGAAGCCATGTTAAGAAGCGGGTGAATATCCCAACTAGACCAGCTCCTTGTCGTATGGACGACTTTCCATTATCAGCTTCGGGCAACTGGGCACCCTCTGCCTCGCCACCATCCGTCCATCCAGGCGCACGGGTGAGGGTGTAGCCCAGGCGCTTGAGTCCGGTGTAGACGGAAAACCTCTCCATAGTCAATCCACCGTACCCGATTAAGCACGCATACGCAGCCTGTAAGCTCATTGGAATCCCGGAATCTTCAATATCGTCCTCATCGCCATCTCCAACAGCGCAGCACGGCCACCGTAGATCCAAGCTTCCTCTCTCAAGTAGGTAAAGAGCTTCCTCCGGGAGTAGCCATACCCGGTTCCAGCGATCTGCCCGTCCAATTGTCTTGAAAAGCTGACCCTTCGGGTTCATAACATAAACGCAGGAGTCTGGATGAACACCAACCGAGGCGGGGGAGTGTTTCGTAGTCGGAGCGTCTTTGTCAATCGTGTTCAAAGTTTTAGGCGGCGCAGGTCCATTTGGTGCGTATATTCCGATGACTCTGGACTTTGGGTTGTGTACTCGCGGGTATGAAAGGGCATTGTGCATCGCCTGTCGCGAAGCGGAGAGAATGTCGGCTTGGAAGAGGGTCGGATTCGGCTCGAAGTCCTTTTCACCTCGTTTCGGAAGAGAAAGCTCGGCTGTGTCTGCCAGACTGTGTAGGTCAGCATAATGAATAGTTGCGCAAGTATAATTGCTGTAGAGACTGACAAGGAAAGGTTGTTGAGCATGCGAAAGTCCTGCGTCTCATCCGACAGGTCGACATCGACGTGCGTCGCGCCGTTCGAGGGATTGTTGAGTGCAGCCTCATCTAGGTCCGCCATCCTTAATCTGTGTTTCCAGCTACTAGCGGAATGAAAAAGGGATTATTGGTTTGAGTGGTAGCAGTCACGCGCAGTGATGGCGGCGGATGAGAGTAGAAGAGATGCGATATTTAAAAAAAAAAAAAAAAAAAAAAAGGTTACTTATCCGTCATGGATGATGCTCCCGGAGCATCAAGTAAGTAGTTATTCGATTCCGGTCCAGTTCTTCCCCACAGGATCCGTCTTTGTACAATTTCTAGATGTACATACTTCTACTACCACAACATGGAATCTCAGTCTACGGCGAATAAAACTGACTATAACGAGGTTCTCAACCAGGTACGAGACTGCTGTCCAATCTTCTCCCCCGCCTGACACTTCTAGATTTCGGCGAATCTCACCAACACCCTGAACACTTACGGCCCCTCTTCCAGTCAATATCAAATTGTGCTGGAGATGCTCAAGGATTGCTTGCAAGATATCGACAATATTCAAAACAAAACGGCCCCAAATCTGGATCCTGACACCCTCAGTCTGGCGATGGGCTTCCTGGAAATTGGAAATGAGATGTCTCACTAGATATTAACTCCAATCACCGACGAACAGAAGCAAAGGAGGCTGTGAGTCAATGTACAATCACGTCGCTGCCTACGCCGAACTTGCGCAGTATCCTACTGAGGGAGGGGCTGAATCCTACCAACATCCGACAGCGCCCATCTGTCAAGTCGTCTAAAAGAACATTACGGCCTACCTGGCCTTAAGCGCTAAGGGCAAGAACAAGACACTACACTGAAACCCATCACCCTATTTCAATCGACCAGCCCCGGCACGGACTTCGGTGTCTTCTCTCAATCCGTCTACAACCCTCATAGCATCGATATATTTCCCTTGACTATACAGATTCCAAATATGGCATCAGCCTCAGATACAACACCTCTCCTCCCTGATTCCGAGTACGTCGGATCCCGCGAGTACGAGAACAACGATGCCACCTTGGAACACCCGAAAACACCATACCTCGGCCCAACAGTCGTCCTCACCATCCTCTCGACAGCCTTCTCCATCCTTGCATTCGTAACGGACTTGACAGTCCTCTCCATTGACGTGGCTGCCCCTCACGGCTTCTACTTATACTATTACCTTCGTGAGAGAGTTGGGGTCTTATTTATCATCGTACGTACCCCCTCTTCCCAATCTCAATCACAATCTAACCACGCTATGCTACGCAATCAGAGCACTATAGCCCTATTTATATCTTCCTTGAACCTCGTGCGCCTCAAGCGATCCCATCGCACGCTATCGACAGGGCTAAACGTAGTCACCGACGCCGTTATCATATTTTACACAGTCACCTTAGGACCCGCGGCACTAGGTCGGAACTTCGACCAGTCGCCGGACTCGTGGCTTCCGGATGAGGGGGCTGCCAAGGTTGCTACTGCTGTCATTGTCCTCTTGGGTATTGGCTTGATCTCAGGATTAATTGTTGGGTTTGTTTTCCCTCATACAGCATATTCAAATGGCGCGGCTAACCTACCACGTGCTATAGAGTTATCCATTCGGTTTTATTCGTGCTACGTTGCTATGCCTTTGTCAAGGCCGGGTCATGGCAACGACAGAACTGGAGAATCCCTGGTGGCGAGTTCAAGGTTGAATTTAGTATCAAGTTTCAGAGGCAGCAGGACGAGGAGAGGGAGGTCGGAGATCAGTCCCGTGCACCACAAGTGTAAGTAGACCAGAGTGCCTATGCAGTGTTTACACCGATAGTGACTGGTGCATTTACAATGAAAACCACGTCTTGTACTACGAAGCTCATCTGTCCAGAAAATGGTAGAATTTCTTCCAGAATTAAATATTACAAAATTTATTGAACAAACACACCTCCGTAGATACCGTATCTAGCTCAGCAAGCATAGGAACACTGAGCAAAGATGCGTAGTCTCCCTAGAGATGGCATCTACCTCAGCGGTCTGTGACGAAGAAATTGGAGCATCAATATTGAGACCAGACACCCTCCCGCCAGGCGCCAATAATTCCAAGTCTGGCCAGCAAAACCAACTAATTACAAAGTGCTAGCAAGGAAGATCGAACATGCAAAAAAAAAAATCCAAGGTATAAACTCCGGAACCCATGCATTCGTAAGACGTAATCTGTCCTACTCGTCCAGGCGCAGGCGGCAGGATTATACGGTGAGAGGTTCGATACTATTGATAGCCGGGATGGTGCGGGTCAATTGCAGCCTGGGGGTTTCTAGCATTGTCCATGCGACAGTCGGATGGTGAAGTAGGGCGAAGAATCTTCGGCTTTGGTCAGAGACCGAGTCTCTTCTGGGATGTAGATAGTAATAGGCCCTCAGGACCATTTCACCCGGAGGGCTTTACTCCAGGGTTTAATCTATGAGTGGTTTCTTTTGGTTTCCAACAACAGCCACTCCAAGATGGCGAAGAGCGTTAGGGTCCGTAGGTCGCACTATTGCTGGTAGAGGTAATAATGGGTTATCGGGGTTAATGTGGGCCGCCTCTCGTGCCGCTTGTTCGATTGCTTCCATCTCCTCTTTGCAACCAGCGTGATCGAGTGGGCAAACTACGATTGGCTGTCGAATCGTGATGTCTCTTGCGGACGCTAGATGCGCCTAAGTAGAGTTAGTCCATGACACTTAGATCTATATGTCAACATGACCTGGGCAATGGCAAACCTTGACTGTTAAGTAGTATTCGATTTTGTAAAGACTTGCTGTGGTGGTGAACCCGCTGACTGCGTACGTTGGAAACCCCGGTTTTCCTCTTGGGAGGACTCCATCTGAATCGCGCATATCTTTCGCCGGAAATACCAATCCCATGTTGGTCAGGAAGCCGGTTGGGGACATCTTCACCCCAATAGTTTCCGTTCGTTTCGTCAATTGTTTGACCTTTCGTTGAGGCTCGTCACCCTCGTGGTTGTATATGATCTCTTCATCAATTCCGATGGTGATCTTGTTTATCGTAACTTTCCTGGCTTTCGTGATCCAGTCGGGATTCGGCGATAGTTTAACGTAGACACTCACGGGATCGAGAGGACCGTATGACCACCGCGGTAAGGATATTCCCAACGTCACCAAATGATCCGACACCTGTTCTGCAGACTCCGGCCGATTGTACATTCCAAACGTCGACAGCGTATCGTATCGTGCAATGGGTACCGGAAACGAATACTTTCTCTGGTCTGAATGCCCTTGTTGTACCGTCACCACAATTTCATAAAATGTCTCCGCGGTGCGACTAGGAAGCTGCAAGCTCGCTGGCGGAACTCTTCTAGATGCGTCCGGTCCGCCCCGTCCAAACGGAATAAAAAGGACAAAAGGCAAGTCCATTGATATAACCTCTTCATGTTCTCTACCAGCCGGGCATCGAAACAGGAGCATCTCTTTCCCAACAATATCCGTGATCTCCTTCCTCGGAGGTGCTAACCGCTTTTTGGTGACCGAGTCCGCCGACGGATGGATTGTTTCTCGACGAACGAGCGATACTGTGACTAGGGATACGTTGACTGGGGCGGTAATACCGACGCTAGGTCTAATCTCGACTTTACCTTCAATACGTGGCTAGTAGAGTCAGCGCATTGGCGGACTTTGCTGGGAGAGCGCAACCCAGGGCAAACTCACCATGGTCGCAGATATTCCAGGGTATCCGATCAGAAAGTTGCCATTTGGCGGCCCCGACACTCGCACGAAGGCGGCCATTGTGAGAGCGCAGCTCCCGCACCACCATCGGCAGGTGGTGGGTGAGGGGAATGCGCTCCAGAGACTGTTCGGGGACTATACAAGCTCGATGACGTCGAGACACTTGAAATGGTCATAGAGGGCTCGAGGCAAAGGACCGGGTAATTGATACGGCGGCGCTGACAGCCGTGCGATTCGGGGTGGTAAGCGTCAGTCGGGAGGTGCTCGATGAACCAGGACAAGCTCCTGGACAAGAAACAAGACAACAATGTGGGGCCTTAAAGGAGATCTGGAAGATGCGTGTATCACGCACGAATCTTCAAGCCGCAGAGGGTGTCTCAGGCGGCTAGTTGTGCGAAAGTATCGTTGCTGGCGCCGAGGAGGTGGGGAAGGTGACGATGGGGGAGAAGCGCTTAAGAAAGACGAAGAATAAGAATGGCGGTTGTTCTGACTCGAAATCCTGCCGACTTCGCTACCTGAAGACTAACGATCGGATCTGCAGTCGCAATGTTCGTCTTCTTCGCGCCCAGCTGAACCCTTAAGAATTAAAGCACTTCACTGTGAAGTTTTTAAAAAGAGCCTAGTCGTTCCCACAGAAGCTGGTTTTTCTTTTTTTTTTCAACGTCATGAATGTTGAATCTCCATGTTTCGTTGGAGCATCCAACATACGCCGAGGCTGAGGCCCAGACCCCCAAGGTTCCAGTAATCGTATGATATGATAGGCCTAGCCATTATGCGGCTTATACAGACGGCCTGCTGAAGTTTTTACTATACGAGGTGAAACCTGGGGCAAGGCTGAGGGTCTGAGACAAGAGGTGACTATTTCGATTGCCTGTAACTCCCTGCATTCATTGTTTCCTTTGGCAGATCTGATCCCTGTGTTTTTTTGTTTTTTGTTTTTTTGCTGTTTTATAAAGCTCTCCGCACAGATCCAGTAAAGTACATAGCCTGGGTTAGGCGTCCCAGGACCCATATATCTCGGCGGATTAAGGAGCAGTGTCGGAACAACTGTGCAGTGAACATCAGCAGCTCTTACTTAAATGGCCTTTGAGTACTTCAAGATTAATCATGAAGCAAATTCAGTGGACTATAGTTATGTCCTCGTCGATATACGGTGTTGAGTCTTGATCCTAGAAGCCTATTCGTTGCCGGCGCAACAGGACGGAATGACATCGTTTTCCCCCACACGGACCTGGAACCAGTCGTTCTCAATCTACGTCCGCACACACTTACGACTCTGACTTATCCGCCATATAACAGTTATTTTATTGAACTTCAAGGAAGCAGAACAATCCACTGAAAATGCCGGCCCCCCATCGTCGAGGCGCCAACACGGCCTCCACCAGATCGAATCAGCCCATCCTATCCTTCGGTACAAAGTCCAGAGTCACAAAGCCCTCGACCGCTCCAGCACCGACAGAGAAAACGAAAGCTCTTGAGGCCCTTGTTGCGGACGTCTCTGAGGATGATATAGCGAAGGATTCTGAGCCTACGAAGCCCCATGTGGCAGAGCTCGCCGTGAGGCAACAAGCAAAGGCGGAGATCCAGCAACCGTTGTCAGAGGAAGACAAGAAAGCAACAAAGGTCACCAAGAAGGAGCTACAGGGATATTGGAATAAACAGGAATCAAAGAGTCGAGGGCCCCGAGGTTGGCTATTCGCATATCGGATTTTTGAAGCCCACGCTTACTGTTTTCAAGTCCATCAGGATGACCTCACGCTTGAGGAGAAGATATTGCGGCATTTTGATCTTTCTAATCAATATGGTGTACGTTACTCTCGCGCTACTAGTCCCCAGCAAAGCAAGCGTACCCAAGCACGATTATGACTGACACTGCATAGCCCTGCATCGGAATCGCCCGTCTAAAACGGTGGAGGCGAGCAAATGCTTTGAACCTCGACCCTCCCGTGGAAGTTCTCTCGATCCTGCTTAAACAAGACGGAACCGCGCAGCGAGCGTACATTGATGAGCTGATGTCATGAGTGTGACTTCACTAAGTACTGGATGTAACATTTTGCCGTGAGGTCAACAGATCATGATATAGTTTGGCGTTTGGGTGGATATTAGGTTGGCGTTGGGAGTGCACTGTACATACTCTCTCAAGTCTGATGCCTTACGATATGGATATTTTTATTTCTATCTATTTCTATCAACCCCATACCGTCATTCGATTTCTCCATCTTTAGCGTGTAGGATGCACGGGAGAAATGACCCATGACACCACCTAACGCCAGGGTGGAACAGAGATCACTCCATGAACTTCTCTTTTCCCGGAATTTGGGAAAAGGCCCCAGGCTTTAGTGTCGCTGCAAGCTCACCAAGCTCGTGTCGAGTAGAAAAAGCACAGCTCTACGGCTTAGCCTCCATACTCTCTTGAAAATACTTGTCCAATCTCGCATGTCTAAAAAATGTGCCGTTTATTTCTACTCTTCGTCAGTCTCCTCTCTTTCAGGTCCACTGGTTCCCTGTCCTACTTCCCTCGTGGTGCCGACTGTCACCCAACTAGCGTTGTATACGCGGGAAGTGCGCACATGTGTACCTTTGCAGCAGACTGTATGGGATCAATTTAGTGGGTAGTAATATTCTCCAGAATGTTCCCCATGTGATGTTACTCGCGCATACCCCATCTGCTTTGCCACTCTTCTTTCTCACATCATTTAGTGGCTTGTGCTTTTTCCAATAACGCTTTGTCCTCAATTACCTTGATGACGTGGATAATTTTCCTCTCAGATGGCTGGAAGAGGTTCCTATCTCGTCCTATACATCTCTGTCTCCAACGCAGTCGGGCTACAGAGCCACGAACCTTTTCCTCTAAGGTAAGAGTTGACTGAAGCCATGCGAATGACAGACTTCTTCTTTTCAGTCACTGAGTGCGTCGATATTTTGAAAGCAGTCTCTCATCTGGGTCGTCGTTCTTCTAGACAATTATGGAGCACGATTCTGCCTCAAGTTCCTCAACGCATCTCAGGGCTCATGCAAGCACTTTGCCGTCCAGCCGCCCATGTTACATTGGTATCCTACAGTCACGGTTCGTGCAACCGCTCAACGCATGCATAGGCAACTCGGTTCCTCAAGCATTGGACTGTACTTTTGGCTTCTCGCTGGACTTTGACATAGAGCATGTCTCCCGCTCAAGCGCATGTGATAGAAGCTTCCGGAGATAGCGAAAACGAAGTGATGTCAGGAACCTTAGAATCTATAAAGCGACTTCAGGTTCTCTGGGGCGACCATATTTACGCATACTTATATATACTCAGTGTCACCTATCGATCGTTCCCGAGCCCATCCTAGCGCCAAAGGCTATATCTACAATTCTACAAGATGTTCTTCTGCCAGGTCATCTTCCTCCTCATCACCGGCCTTGCACAGGCACAGATCTCAAATCTCCCCAGTTGCTCTGTAAGCTAACCCATACACAACTAACAGATTTGGTGAGAGACACTAATGGCCCCAACAGCTGACGTGCTTCATCAACGCTATGAGCCATGATGGCTGTACTTCACTGACTGATTTTGCTTGCCACTGCCGACAACCCCAACTCATAGCCGAAGTGACGCCCTGTGTCCGACAAGCCTGTAACGAACAACAACAATCCGGTGCGTCTTCGATCACATCCATATACTTAAGCATATCTCGCTTAGCCCTTTGGTTCCCTGACCCAAAATAGCTGTATCCAACGCCGTGGTAACCCAGTGCTCTAGCGCCGGCGTCCCGATCTCCATTCCCCCGGTCAGCGGTTCAACAACACAAACCAACCCAACTACGTCTGTAGGAACCACTATAACGGCGCCTGGGACTAGTATCACACCTTCGGGACCCTTGGTAACTCTTCCTACCTCGACGGAGCCCTCGACCCCTATTGAGTCTTCGTCATCTGTGCCTTCTTCATCAAGCCCAATCGAGCCCTCGCACCCGTCTCCGTCATCGCCGCTTTTTTATGGGGGTGCAGATGTTTTATATGCTGGAGGTCGACTGGCGGGAGTGGCAGCTGCTGTCGTGGCCAGGTATTTGCTATGAGATGTTGAACTATAGTCATGGTTTGTGGCCACATGTTTCCCTCTTTCATTCGTTAATTCTCGATACCGGAAGCTCCTTGCTTAGGTATGGAATTGCTGTAATTAGTGAGTATTGACGGGTAAGGGCCTGTGACTCTGCTGTGCGGTAGTAGGTAATGCGGATTTTTTTTTTAATGCGTTGTCTATGCCCTATTCTGGGCTTGATCTGCCCAGTTTAACCATGAACAAGTTGAAATGAAAGCTAAGCTTGTTATACGCGCACCAATTCTCCAGGAAGTTATCCAAAAATATGAATTACACAAAGAGGTCAATTGTGCTCGTCTCAGCAAAAGTTGGATACAAGGTTGACCAGCGGCATCAAACTTAGGGCTGTTATAGGTATCTTGGCGCTATGCAATACCACAGCGCCTATGAAGTACAACAAGACAGCATTATCTGAAAGTTTTTTTAGAGCGTAAATAACTGATTTTGAAGAGCCATGTTTTCATTCATATTACTTTTTTACCAGTCCCTATGCATCAGTGCTCTACGAAGTACGTTTGTACAAATACAAAGAGGTAACAACGTTCAGGGTTGTATTAAGAAGTACTTCCTTGGTATTCAACCTGTGAAGCTCATTCAGAATCACAGTGGCTAACAGCCTATCTGCTCAGACCTTTGATAATGACATAACTAGAAAAAAACGACACCATTCACTGCAGTGCGTCGCCATCGCCGAGACAATAGGTAAGAAACACAATCAAACTGGCCACAAAAAGGACCCAACTCCATCGCTCCTTCCTTTCTTTCCACTTCCACACCCCAACACCAAGACAACTCGCAAACCAACCGACAACATGACTGCAAACTCCCCAGGAATTTCCTCAACCCTCTAGAGGACAACACACAACCACACGAGAGGAAAAGAGAAAGAGAAACGAAAAAGGTATCGAAAACAAGAAAAAAACAAAGCGAACAGAATGTCCTCTCCCTCGTATCAGAGGCCCCGACGACCCCCGACAACCTTTGGTATCGATAAGCAGGATCTTCGTGCCATGACGGTGATTCTTCTTGTCACAGTTATCATGATCTCTGATATCACCCTGCTTCTTGGCTATGTGTTCCGCCTCATTCGATACGTCTATCTTGAGTTGAGCGTGCGTGAAAGTCTGGTCGGTGGGTCGATGTCTGTGATAAGTGTTCTTGCGCTGCGGAAAGAGACAATTGGGACAGTGGTCTGCTTCTGTGTGAGTCTTTTTTTTTTATCTAACCAGAGTGTGATGTGTACTAACGGAGTGGTAGGCAGTGGGAAGGATATTCTGGTTGCTTCTTTGTGTGCTAAGGAGACGTGTTGCTTCTTGTGATTGTGATGGTCATACGGGTTGGAGGAGGCTATGGGAGGTTGCAAAGTCGCTTGCCAGTGAGATTGGTGTTGTGGTGCGTTCGGTAAGCTCTAGGAAGCCTTAGGTTAGCGGTGCTTGATGTGGATGATGGCTGATATAAACAGGAGAATGAATCGTCGTCGTCTAGTGACACGCCTGGGCCGCAAGATGAAGACGAGCAAAGTGAAGGAGACACCGAATACTCGGGGGATGACGATGGACAGGTCAAGCAACGCAAAAAAAACAACAAGAAGAAGAAGAGAAGAAAGAGGAGGAGAGGAGGGAAAAAGTGAAGACAAGATTGCTACTCACACTTGCTGGTGCTAGACTCGCTACCCTCGCCACCGTTTGTTTTATCAGCTCCGCTGCTGCCAGTATCCTTGCTGTTGATGTCCTCGATGTGTTCTGTCGTGGCATCATCGTCCGAGTCTTCTGCGTTGTGATATTCGTTTAGGCCAAGATCTCTGAGGTTGACCCCAATCCAGATAGTGCCGAACTGCGAATCGTCGTCTCTATCGTTTTCTGACTGGTCTTCGGACTCTGCTCCATTCTGGGTGAGAGTGTTTGGCTCTGGCACTAGCGTTGGAGAAGGCGTGGGAGCACCGGCCTCACGCAAAGTGCGCAAGTCACAGCCTATGGTGATGTACCCGTACTCGGACTCGTCCTCGTTAGTGGTGGCTTCACCTGTAGTGTCAGAGGGGGCGACGTTGCTGCTGGTCTCCGAGATATTGTCGCTGACATCACCTTCGTAACCGGAAGAGTGAGGGTCGTTATCGTCCTGGGAATTTGAAGACATGGTTTGAGATGGGATGGAAACTTGTGTGATGGCAGGAATAGATGTTCTTGATTCCAGCCTTGTTATTTGATGAACCAGGTAGCGAAGAGATAACTGTGACAATGAAATGGATTCTGTCAATTTTGAAAGAAAGGTACACAGAGGATTTATATAAGAAGGTATTTGTGAAGGGGAAGAAAGAGAGCCAAAGGCGGTCATCAATAGCAGTAGTTAAAGTGAGTGAATAGCCATATTGAATAACACCGCTAATAAGTATAAAAAGTTCATATGCATGGCTACCTAGGTAGCTACTGTCGCTTCACCACTTAGAACTGAGAACAAAAATCTGTGAATTCAATAAACGAATGCAAGCCAAAGAAAGGGTTGTGCAGAGAGATACCTGGAACATAAGCTTTCACATCTCATCATCTTTCTCCCTACACTCAGACCATCTGGAACCCTCTGTGTATCGGGAGCTGAAGGGGGGTTGTATCCCCAGTCAAGACCATCTCGTCGAGGAGTACCTATAGACATGGAAGAGAAAGAAAAGTATGCCTCAAGAAACGGGAATTGAATTCAGACCAGTTAACACCATACTCAACATAATGCTAAATAGATCATTCGTCAAGTAATAAGGTAATAATAAACAGGGACATAGTTTCGGAGCATATCTCGAATCGAATTGGAAAGAAGAAATGGAAAAGTCAGAGACGGGGAAATGGGAAATGCAAGACAAGAACTGCGGTTATGATAGACCGATACTGACTATGTGCCTGTATACGACTTCTGGCCATCTATGGCACCCATAGACGTACAAACCCTCCAACTTCCTGCCGGCAGGTCACGCAGCTCCCAAAGTTATTCATTGCGAGGCTGACGCGGCAGTCTTCACAGATACAGAGACACCGACAGGGCCAGACAATTATGGAGCGAGAATTTGTCTGACAAACGACACAGGGAGGCCCGCTGGCACCTAGACCCGACGCGCCAGATTCCCATGTTTGGTTAGCGGGTAGCGCGGAGGGATCAAAGTGAATAGATGAGCGTTTAGACAGGATCAGCGTTTCGAGTATTTCAGATTCTTCTTGGGTGCTGGGCTTTTGTGAGTTGTCGTGGAGCTTAGTGGCGTTGTGGATTGCGGCTAGGCGGGAGTGGCGGGAGCTTAGGAGGACTTGGGCTCTTTGGTGTTCTATTTGTTCTTGGAAGCGACGGCGAGTGAGAATTCGGCCTTCTCGACCGGCGTTGAGATGGGCTGCTAGTATTCGTGCTTCTTGGCGGGTATCTTCGTCGTGTGGGTCGAGGAGGCGTGCAAAGGAACCGACGTCCATGAGGGATTCTGGTGCGGGAGTACTTTCTCTTCCAGGATACGGGTCGCGTGGAGTGGGTGTGCGTCGTCCATCTGATTCTTGATCCTCCCATTCTGAGTCTGTAGTAGTCGCCATGGACACAACGCTTGTTGCATCATCCCAGTCTTCTTCGGGTGGATTATAGTCTGGGGTTTGATCCTGGTTACCCCACGAACCGCCAGCTTTCCACCAATTGTAGAGCTTGTCGTCTAGCCGCTGTTCGTCTGAGGGAATCCAGTCTCCCGCGTTCAATTGCTCCCTCTTTCTCATTTCCTTCTCGACGTCGAACTCATGGTTGGTTGGCAACTCTAGCTCCCCATCCTCCGTGAGCATCCAAAAATCCAACGACTCTACCAATTCCTTGCCCGATGTCTCCTTTGCTGCCTTTCTCCGAGATCCTATAAATCCTTTCAACCATTGCGGCCGAGCAGTAATCCCAATTCGAGATAGAGACCTATCAAAAACAAAAGCCATCCACTTGAACATGAGGTAGAAGATAGCTCGGAAAAAGGCAATCCCTTGATAACATCGAACGAGACCCCGAAACGCACCAACGCCGCCGGGGTTGGTTTGAAATCGCGAGGACCGGGACTTGGCCTTGGGCTTCTCAATCTTCTTTTCCCGACCATAGCCGCTTACCCAGTGAGTTGAGGCTTCCTGGATCTCAAACGTAACAGCCTCTCCGCTTTCAAATGGATTGTCGGTTGCCGTGAAAGTTGGAATTTGATGGGACGAGCGCCTGCGCCGCGAGTGTTCAAATTCATGTATCCTGTCTTCCTCCAGCCACGTCATATCACGCGCAACTACAGCTCTTCCTTCATTTAGAAAGACAGCTTCGCTAGCAGCAGTCAAGGCAGTATAACCAACTCTGAGTAGGGTGGTATAAAAATCCTCATTTCGATTGACGCGTACGCTGCTGACTTGGTTGGATCCCTGCATATTGTCGTGCGCCAGGCTAAATCGTTCTCGCATGGACAACTGTCGGGGGATATCTGAAGGTAGAGAGAAAGCGGTTATGAAGAGCGCAATGGCATATATAACGGCACACACGATGATGCCGCACAATATCAATAAATGGGGCACAAAGCCTACAACGCATACCGTGGGAAATCTGAGGGATATATCGTCGGTTCCCAGTGAGGAACCGCCAATGAGACCCCATGTCATGGCCACCATGAAACAGATTCCCCAGAAAGAGGTGTTGAACAGGCGGTACCTATTCTGCTTTCCAAGAACATCCAGCACATTGGAAGATAGACAGTGGCAACAAGAAATCAACGCAATCATCAGCAACTCCGGTGTGGCATTCATCCGCTCCAGGATCTGTGACTTGGTCAACAGCTGAAATGGTGAGCGTGGACTGTCACTGCCAGTGTCTCCACTGGTGCTTGTCTTGGATGATCCGAAAATTCCCAGGCCAAGAGCTTGGCTGATGGTTGATTCCGCTTCGGCAAAAGAGAGCGAGTGCTCGAAAATCGACATGCCCCCTTCTGTGACGACTGGTCGCCCCTGTAGAGAGCATGAGAGCGTCTCCACAAAGTGGCTCAGACAAAGTTTCATGAATACAGGCCAGAGTAGCTTGAAGGAGCCATACGGGACATCAGAGCCAACGCGGCTCATGTTCATTGCGCTGCATGACTGCTGATCTGTTTCCCACGGGAGTAAAGTCGAGCTAAGAGAGTATAAGAACCCTCCATTTCCGGCATGGTCAAGCAGCAGACGCTTCCCGGGGGCACCATAGCGGAATTCAGGATAATCTTGCGAAGTCTGGCATCTAATGGCACGAAGCAGGGAATAGATCTGAGAAATAAAAAGAAGGATCGGAATAATGCGCAAAGCTAGCCGTCTGGTCCAGTCCAGATGTAGATGTCGCCTCGTTGATGCATATATCGTAATTCTATTCAGAACAAGCGCCTTGACAATGTTAGAACCCTCGCATAATTCAACAAGACAGGGTCTCTCACCACTGTGAAGCAAGCAAGCGACCACCGACTGGTCAGGTATGAAAAAAAGCCGCTGAACTTTACGGCAGCCTGCAGAAAGTCTATGAACTGGAAGCTGGTGTCGGGTTGAGCTGCGGCCTCCACCACGGCCTCCCTGGCAACGTCACCAGCAGCTTGCGTTGCGGCCGCCATAACATCTGTTTCCGGACCTGCGCCAGGTGCGCTCCAAAGGTTTGTGGCAATATCCTGAATCCCAACTAGTCGTGCAACGCGTCTAGGAATGAACGAAAAAGCGAATGATTCTGCGCGTTGAAGGCCGCGGAGGGGAAGAGAGAGTAGATCGCGCGAAATCGAAGACGAATTCATCGACGGGAGGGAGGACGGCGATACGGAGCCATTTGTGGTGGCTGGCACACTTCCGGCTCCTTGAAAAAGAGACATTCTCGGAAAATTAACGCCGTCCGGGGTAAGCCGGTGGATTGAGTTGATCCCGACGTGTCTCACACCAATACCTATACCGGAGGGAAGCCGATGACTGTGTATGCGGAATCAGGGGCGGGCATGGTAATCGAGAAGATTCAGAGCCTCTAGAAGCATACGATTCTAGTACATGGCCTAGCGAAGATAATATCACCGCCGACTGTGTTGGAAGATGTTAAACCCGAGAATTTGGAACTTGGAAGTCAAGAAGAGTCTAAGAGAAGTTGCTGGAGCCAACAGCGCGCTCATCCTCCACATCACGCCCGGCGTCACTTCCGGAATCCGCCACTAGCCTAAAGGGGCAATCCCTGATCTTGCCCACGTGCAAATGCCAAGACTGTATACTACTACAGAGATTGGAACTTCGAGCAGTCATTTTTCATGAATTCTTTTGTAGATTATCCTATTCTCGTTAATTCCTGGAGAAGCACCCTGCTCAGCCCATCACAGCCTGTACATGGCACTGCTGCTGCGGATGCCGTCGAAAATGCAGGTATTATCCAAGGGTACATATTGTCTAGTAAGCACTTTGAGAGATTCTTGCGCCACCAAACCACCAGTGAGGGAGGATATATTGTGCAGCTCGCCGCCCTCCGTCCTTCGGAGCTCCCGTGTAGCTTCTAGCACCCGTTCACGCGATTCGTCATCGACGGGTGCTGACGTGTCGGATGCAATAACATCAAGAACACGATTGACTTCGGAAGACCATAACGCTTCATCATCCAGGGATCCATCGGGGTATTTCCCATCTTGAATCCCGGTCACCACACTATCCAAGACCTGGAATGCGAGGAAAATAGGGATAGACGATTCATCGTTATCAAGCTCGCTTCGGAGACGTTTTATAGTTTGGGCATCCCCATCTAGCTGTGAGATGTCGCGGCCGAGGGTCACCTGGATATGCGAAGCATTCTTGCAGAATACTTCAATATCCTTGTCCGGAACATTGGCTGTTCGCCCCATTTGGGATTCGATCCTTCTAACGATCTCCGTGACTTCTGCTACATCTTGCCTCGCCTTGGTTTTGTAGGTATTTTGCAATGAGACATAGTCAGCCGATTGAGACTTCATGTCAGGTAGCGAGCCGGGCAGAGGAAGCACTTGGTGTGATTCGTAGAATTCGCGGACTGCCGATGCAATTATCCAAAAATCTGCAGCACTTGGGGTTAATTGTTTGCACTCATCCATTCCGAAAATATCTCGGGTAGAGCTGCGTAAGCTGAAAGGGTTCAGCGATTTCAGTACAGCTGCGACGGCCTCGTCATAATTCTCTTCGCCGCCCTGGGGGTTATTCGACCTTGCGCTGGATCGAACAAACTGCCTAAATTCCGTTTTCTCCTTATAGTTTGAGGGGACATTCCCGTCATGAGTTTCCTTCCACTTCTCCAAATAGTGAAGAAGTAATAATACGTACGGGACGTGGCCGTGTTGATGATCGTCAAGACTGTCCAGATTGCTAATACTTGCAGCAGCGACTGCCAGCTCTGGCCAAGGACTGAGAAGACGAAGATCCTGTATTGACTCCGGATCCGGGTGCGTCTCTACTATAGGAAACACAGCAGGAAGTTGGAGGGAGAAGGTGGAATAAAAACCAAGAGATCGAGTATAAAGAACAGGGATCCCAAGCGGTTTAGCGGCAGTACAGAGTGAGTGTAATGACGAACGCTTTATGGGGCCCGAGATTAAAATCAGTTTATGTTGTGACAAGAACTCAGGGTCCCGTCGGAGTATATCCGCAATAGGCTGATATAGTAAACTGATTAGCATGAGAAACTAGCCCAGGACTTCATCCCTATGTGATCGATATACCTTGGTAGAAAAATCGCCGTCTACGTCCGGATTCAGTTCTTTCAAGAGTCGACAAGTCTCCTCGGCCCTTGACTTGCCCAGACTATCATTTTCGAGGAAGAAGTTCACTCCGAGATCTCGCTCAGTAACAACAGCGGGGTCGATAATCGTAAAACCCCCAATGCCTGGAAGAACGAGATTCTTGAGCGTCTCGACACCGGCTACGCCAGATACTCCAGTGCTTCGATTGCCCCACGGTCCATCCGAATTAACCAACAGCACCCGGGCTTCTTCAAGTGCTTGCTGTCCGCTGGCAGCCCAGAGCCGCAATTGACGGTCATATTTCCTTTCTTTAGAAGAGGGGCCAGCCAGGGCGTGGGGAAACTCTAAAGTCATATCAAATCGCCAACCACTGTATGAGGGGAGAAACAAAAAGTGTAATTTCAAAGTGGACAGCAAGCTTTGCTTCGTATTAGAGGGGGAAATGATTCTGGAGTTGTAGCGCTAGACTGCACGCAGTACTGTTGTAGACTCGAGTAGTCCTCCGTACTCCGTACTGCATCATTAATCATCCAGATGGTATCACGTGATATCCGAAGGCCGAGTACGGCCCGATCAACTCCGTGACCGTCAGGCCTTAGGCTGCCAAGGCTTCCATGACGACATTTCCCCTCACCAGAATTTGTTGATGTTAATTCTAAGAGACTGGATATTTGGGATAACTTACAAAACTTCACCTGTAAAGCAACGCCAATTATGAAGCCGGATATACTTTGAATGGTACTAAGTAGGTACAATGAAACGTTTCCTTGGGAATTCTCCTCTCAATCACTGGTAAGTGACCCACGATCGCACCAAATCCGAAAAGTCATCGGACTGTAGTTCACCCCACCGGGCATCTCTCCCCCGGACTCGCCTCGAGCCACCGTGGACTGCGCCTATTACTTCCTGATCTGTCATCTGCTCAGTCTACTCTTCAGGTCCACTCGCTATATTTTATCCTCCATACCGCATCCCTGCATTCTCAACGCTCGCTCGTTTCCCATCTCTTCAACTCCAATCCGTTATCAGTCCACAATGTCCGCGCTTATTGAAGCGGCGAAGCGCGCCGCCGGCAAAGCGGCCTTTATGAATCACTACCCTCAGGACGCCAAATTCGTCGGAATTGGCAGTGGCTCTACGATAATTTACGTTGTGGAAGCCATCAAGGAATCTGGCATCGATACCTCTGCTACCAAATACGTCCCTACGGGCTATCAATCCAAACAGCTGATTCTTGCTGCGGGCCTGACAGCTATCGACTTTGACTTTCTTCCTGAAGGGACAGTGCTTGATATTGCGTTTGATGGTGCAGATGAGGTAGATGATGAACTCAACATGATCAAGGGCGGTGGTGCTTGTCTTTTCCAGGAGAAGATCGTGGCTCTACAAGCCAGAGCGTTTGTCTGCGTTGCCGGTTCGTGACCCCTTAAGGGAGGAATACAGTACAGGGTGGCTTATATTTTGATACAGATTCGCGCAAATTGCAGTCTCGTCTGCTTACCAGCTGGAAAGCGATCCCCATCGAAGTCGCCCCAATAGCTTCCGCGCGAGTACTTACTGAGCTCAAACGACTGGGTAGCATTGAGCCGGCCATTCGTCAGCAAAATAGTTCAAAGGAATCTCCTCTAAAGACAGACCAGGACTTTTTCATCATCGATGCACCGTTCCCGACTCTCCTTACACAGGCAGACGTGCAAGCCGGAAAGGATGGTAGCGGAAAGAACGGGGTTTGGGAGGTTGACGCCATTGGACGGGCAATCAAACACATTCCTGGTGTTCTGGACGTGGGTATCTTTTCTGGTTTCACTGGGCCACAGGCGCAGGCTCATGGAGGCATCGGCGGTCAGAGACCCATTGCTGCTTACTTCGGGATGCCTGACGGCTCAGTGTCCGTCAGAAAGGCACCCGCCTGAGCCGATTGAATCTTGCATTTCCAGAATTTACAGCGCAAAGAAGATGATATGAGTAAAACGATTACCTGCTACATATATTGGCTCGGTCAGTGTTGTTTTGGGGCAGCGAAGAACATCCCAAGAGAGCGTTATTACTAGTACCCATTTGGTCTTATATGCAAGTCATAAAATGCATTCTCGTTAACAGTCAACTGTGGGCGAGCTTATTTTGCGCCTTTGCCTTTCGCTTCGGTCTCTCCAAGTTCACGCACATAAATCCTGACTGTCCCATCAACGACATCGTCGTTTCCGTCCTCGTAACCGGGGCTAATTGCGATCGCGAGATATTTTCCGTTCGAGCTGAATCCAACCGCAGCTACACTGGAAGGATATTTCTGGTACTGCCTGATCCTCCTCTTCGCAATGCCATCCCACAAAGCAACCACGCCATCACCCCCACCGGAAGCAAACGTCCCGTGGACAGGATGAAATGCCAACGCATTAACAGGATAGACAACGTCAACATCATCTGACGCCTGTCGGTGGCACTTAAAAGCATATTTTCGCGCCTGCGATTCGGCGGATGGATCAAACCATTCGACGGCGACTCGTCCTTCGATACTCGAGGAAGCGTAACCAGCGTCGTCGGGCATACAAGCAACAGACCGCGTCATGAACTTCAGGCTGCTTTCTCGCCGCTGCCACGGTTCAACCTCGACCTTGCTCGGGTTTGGTCCGTCCGACTCGCCTGTTAAAATCGAGAGTGCTTTAAGGTCGTAGATGTGCAGTGCTCGCGAGGCCATGGCGACGACAAGTTTTGTTGCTGTGAGAGACATGGAGAAAGGCTTGGATGGAAGAGGAATAATTGTGAAGACGGCCACAGTATTCCTGTCTTCGCTCATGCGGTGAGCGTGTAATGTGGAATCCCATGAGGCAGAGAGAACCATGTTATGCTCTTTACTGTAGACGACGCTTCGGACACCGGCATCGTGGCTGCTGAGGACCGTTTGGGTGGAGGTTGCTAGATCAATTCTTGATCAGTTAGCTTCGCTGTATATTATGCGACAGTCATGCAGACTGCAAAAGGACGACGCACTTACCTCCTCACGTCCCAGTCTAAGCAAGCTGTATAAATCTCGTCCTCTGTCGCCCCGAAACACACATCCAGCACCGGAGCCTGATGCTCAAACTTCTGTAACAGTTTCCCTTCGCCTAGGTTTCCATTCTCGTCTCGCAAATCGTAAATGTAGACATTCTTATCCCACGAGGATACGACGAATCGCGTAGAATCAGGAGCGGGCGAGAACTTCAAGGCGGATATAGCATCCGTCGGCGGAGAGGCAATTGTGAATTGATCTGGAGAGCATCAGCATAGTTCACGCAAGTTATTTTCAGGCATAACTTACGTGACGCCATTTTTGTCTTGTCGCAATGACTGTATGATGAGCTTTGAAGCTGTTGGCGGTCGGCCCGGTGATGTTGCGGCGACTCTGCTTGATCATTTTCTGCCATACCTTGCCGCCTTTTAATATTCTCCCCGCCATTGCTTCTCGACCGAGCCTCAACTTCTTATCGCGACGTCTAAGACGCTTATTTTTCAGGTTGCATTCTCGCCATGCCGTTTGCGCAACTAGTCATAGGCCCACCCGGTTCAGGTAAATCAACATATTGCAATGGCATGCATCAATTCCTCGGCGCTATCGGGCGCAAGTGCTCGATCGTGAATCTCGACCCCGCAAATGATCAGACTTCATATCCGTGTGCGCTAGACGTGCGCGATCTGGTGACTCTAGAGGATATAATGAGTCAGGATCAGCTAGGACCGAATGGCGGCGTTCTATATGCTTTGGAGGAACTAGAACACAATTTTGATTTCCTCGAGGAAGGATTGAAGGGACTTGGAGGTACGCACATCTCGATGTTTCACTTGAGTCTCGAAGATCGGTTCACCATGATAACATGGCGCTATACTAGATGACTATATAATATTCGATTGTCCGGGCCAGGTGGAGATCTTTACACATCATTCGTCATTACGAAATATATTCTTCAAACTTCAGAAGATGGGGTATAGAGTGCGTGTTTGCTACTCCGTGATATGACAACAAAGATCTAATGCTGAGCTTTACAGTTAATAGTACTACACCTGATCGATTCATATAATCTCACCCTACCGTCAATGTATATATCCTCCCTCATCCTTTGTCTCCGCGCCATGCTGCAAATGGACCTTCCACATCTCAACGTCCTCACGAAAATCGACAATCTATCCAATTACTCTCCGCTGCCCTTCAATATGGAATTCTATACCGAAGTTCAAGACCTTTCATATCTCCTCCCTCACCTTGATGCCGAGTCTTCCCGGGTTTCACACGAGAAATTCGGCCCGCTTAATAACGCCATAATTGATCTGATTGAAGACTTTGGCCTCGTCGGATTCGAAACACTCGCCGTGGAGGATAAGAAAAGCATGATGAATTTGCTACAGGCCATTGACCGAGCGAGCGGGTACGTTTTTGGTCCGGCGGAGGGAGCTAACGACTCCGTATGGCAAGTGGCTGTGCGGGAAGGAATGGGGACCATGGATATTCGCGATGTACAAGAACGCTGGCTAGATGCCAAAGACGAGTATGACGATCAGGAGCGGAGACAATTGGAAGAAGAGGCCGAACGACATAAACAAGAAAAGCCGCAGGATTTTGGTAACGAAGATGATCAAGACGACGGCTACGGTGATCCCAGAGGACTAATGCCAGACGGCGGAGTCAAAGTCGTACGAAAGAACCAAAATTGAGACAAAATAGCGCTGTAACATAGGGTATCTTTAACACAATCAATCAATGTACAATAACGCGCCACGACCCAGTCCAGTCCAACCAAACCATCAAATCCCTACTCATCATCACTATCCATATCGACATCCACATCCACATCCACATCCACACCTATATCTTCCTCCCTCCTAGCATTCTTTTCCAACCCCCCAACCAGTCCCCCAAGCACACCCACCTCCTCCATTCCCCTCAGCCGAACAATCTCCCTTCTTGCCCTTCTAACCGCATCCTCCTCGGCCTTTTTGATCGTCCCCGACACCCTAATAACCCGAAACACACAAGGCCTGCTCAAATCCCTCGGATCAAGGCGCCTCGACTTCCCTGCATCGCTATACTCAGGAACACGGGACATGTATGTTAAAGCCGTCCAGACGAGTCTATATGAGGCGCGCGGGCACCGGATTATAGCTGTCGATGTAGCGGGCGAAAGATATTTCACTGTTCAGAATGAAAATAAATCAGTCACATGCTATTTATTCCGCGATTCGACACGCGTAGAGAATGGATAGGAAGGAGAAACAAACCACTAACACCACCGGCCCCAACCCCGCCTAGTCTTCCAATGCCCCAGTCGCCAAATATCTCAGCGACCTCATCTCGAACCATTTTCGCTAGAAGGCCTGGTGTGAGCGCGTCGGATGTGGGTGCGTGGATGCGCAGTTGGTACTCAGATTGCTGCGCATGGTGATCCTTGCGCGCGGACGAGGGAGTCGAGGACGGGTCTGGGTAGAGGATGTCGATGAGGAGGTATCGGTGTTTGACGCGGACCATTTTCTAGGGTAGTTTGGTTGGATAGATGAGGGCTGATTAGTTCTTTGGTGGGGTTGGCTGTTGGAATGTTGCTGAAGTTTGACGAGAGCTGTTTCGGTTGCGATGAGAAAGGGTCAAGCTTTTTGTTTGATGTGGAGTCCATTTTCCTCCCTTACGCTCCGGTTCAATGTGAGTCCCAAGTCCTGGCACAACCTACACTCGTGAAGGCTCGAATTGCTGTATAATCACAATATACAAGGTGAGCATTGTACAAGAGTGCTTTTTGTTTTGGCGTCTGAAGTTGAAATAACAGCAGATTTAGCTTTCATATTGTGTACGTACTATCTAGCTCGGCCGTCGCGAGGGAACATCTGTTCTCGTGTCTCATGTGCTCTAGGGTTGTATTTGGGAATAAATGAGATAAAAAAGTAAAGTGAACAAATGCATAACGTAGGCCATCATAACTCCTGACATATTTTATGAGCCCGGGAGTTCGCTTGCGTCCAACACCAGCTTCCCCCACGGGAGAAAGTGTATAAGAATAAGGAAAAGTATTAAAATTATACGTTGACTTCAACACGGCCTTCGGAGCCACCCTTCTGGAGGGCGGGGAGAAGGTATGTGATGTCATCCCAAGGATGTCTGTACAAACCAGTGCGCAGTCTCTTCTGGTCTAGGTAGTGAGCAATCAGACCGATGCTCCGACCCAGGACGAAGAGACCGTTGAGAACACCCATCTTCATGTAGTCCTCGCACTCCTCGGGGGAGAAAGCACCGCAGTTGCGGATGAGATCCACGAAGCAGACAGCGATGCACCCATCGACGTTTAGAATGAGGTTGTCCTTCTTGGAGGTGGTAACAGTCTCAACCGCAATGGCGTAGTCTAGCAACTTCGTGTTGGGGAAGTTCTTCTTGACGAATTCCTTGACAAGCTCGACACGAAGGTCGGGGTTGTTGCGGGACTTGACACGGTGACCAATTCCAGGAACTAGAATGTAACGTTAGTTGAGCTGGATTTGAACTAACGCAGGATGATAACATACTCAGCTTGTTCTCCTTCCTCATGGTGTCAACAAAGTCACGGGGGCTCATTCCACGGTCGAAAGCCTTGCTGAATTCCTCAGCAGCGCCATCGAGAGCACCACCGAAGCGAGAACCGATGGTCAACAGACCAGCGACGAGAGAACTGATCAAGTCCTTGCCGGCACGGGTGGTAATGATGGTGTTCATGGCACCAGACACGGCGGGACCGTGATCAGCAGTGAGCATAAGAACCATCTCCAAGAACTTGGTAGCATAGCGGGGCAGACGGCGACGGAACCAGAGGAGGGACATGACACCACCGATACCAATGTCCTCCTTGAAGACATCAGAGATGGGCATGCCAGCGTAGAGAAGTTCCTGGCCACGGTCGTCGGTGATGGTGGAGATGAAGGCAGCGGGCTTACGGATGAGACCCAACTCCTGAGCCCAAGAGTAGTCGATAGGGATCTTAGGAGGAACGGGTTCACGCTGCGGTGTGATAACGCCCTTCTCAACCTCTTTCTGGTAGACCTCCTTGAGAAGCGCGGGCATCTCCTCGAAGGTTTCGGGCACGTAGATTCCGGCTTCTCTCATAGCCTTGTTCTTCGTGACGGCAGTCTCGAGGTCGGAGTTGGCGGACGCACCGGCGTGACCGAACTGGACCTCAGTCTTGAACATGCTTGCGCAAGTACCGATAGCCCAAGCGACGATGGGCTTGTTGATGACACCGCTCTTGACAGCTTCAATGACACGGTACTCCTCAACACCACCGACTTCACCGAGCAGAACAAGGATCTTGCACTCAGGCTCAGCCTGGTAACGAAGCAAATGATCGATGAAAGTGGTACCGGGGTAGCGGTCACCACCAATGGCAACACCCTCATAAACACCGTCGGTGTTTTGTGAAATAATGTTGTTCAATTCGTTAGACATACCACCGGACTTGGAGACGTAACCGACGGATCCCTTGCGGTAAAGCTTCGAAGCCACGATGTTGTCCATCATGCCACCAGTGTTACCGATCTTGTAAGCACCGGGCTTGATACCACCGACTGTAGCAGGGCCAATGATGGTAATACCCTTCTCCTTGGCAGTCACAAGAATCTCACGAGCGCGCTGTAAAATGTTAGCGAAATGAACCAACAATCGATTGACATGCGGTGAAACGTGCTCTTTCGGGGACACCCTCTGCAATGATAGCGATAGACTTGATCTGGGGGCACTGCATCAACTCCATGGTAGAGCTGTAGACGGAACGGGAAGAGGCGAAGTTGACAACTGTGTCGACATCGGGGTGCTTCGCCATGGCCTTTGCGGTGTCCTGGTAGACGGGGAGAAGAGTCTCGCTTGTACCCCAGTACCTAAACGCAGAGCATTAAAGGCGGAATCGACCAGTGAACAGTATTCTGACTTACATCTTGCTGACGAACTGGCCACCGAATGTGTAGATGATACCAGCGACTGAAGGAGTAGTGCGCTTGCAGATGAAGTCGAAATCAAGCATACCCTGAACTGCTCGGGGCTGCATTCCACTGCGAACGCCGTCAGCCCATGCAATTGGAAACCACAGATAACAGATCTCACTCACTATACGAAACATCTTGTCTTGTTGTGGAAAAGGGCGTCGGAGAATGGAGAGCGCACTCGGCTGGGAGGCTCGAAGCGAGTGATGTTATCGTTGGCGTTGGAGCCGTTGGCCGTGCTGACGAGAGGGGCAGAGGTAGGCATGGCTGCTGAGACTCTATTTAATGAATTGATTGAGTTAAAAATGACCAGTGAACTGGATCCTCCAGCAATGCTTACCTGTCAACAGAGCTTTGCAACAAGAGTTATATTAGGTAGTATTAAAAGTTGAGGAGGGGGAGAGAAGGAAAAGTTGGGAAAGGGAATCCAACTCAAAAGATGAAGATCGAGAGGAATAACAGTAGGTTGGAGAAGGAAGGGCCAGGGGAGAAGAATCAAGAAAACCAGAATGAAACCGAAGAAAAAGAGGACGATATCGGGAGCTGATGGGGGGTTAAAGAAGAGGATTATCGATTATTATTATTGCTGATGATGGAGGTGAGGTAAAAAAAGTATGTATGGTATCAACGTACTAACGGACGGTACAATACGTGACATTACACGGGGCTGGGTCCACACTACCTGGGCAACAGTTGGGAAAATACACCGACAACTTGAACTTTCCAGACTACATGCAGGGTTTATCTCGATGAATTGACTTCTGATGGCGATATACTCTATTGGATCGGCCAGCTTACCGTTACAGAGGAGCTCCGACTCCGACAAATATATGAGTAAGCCGAGGCCGGGGACGGAGAAGCATACGGCAGCTTCTATACAACCCTGGAAACTCCGTGAGCTGAGCATGGGCGGCATCAGAGCCAAAAGAGCAAGTGGTCGTTCTTCTTCTTACTTGGAAGAATCTATCATATGATGATGATCATTCTTGTTGGTACCCTGAAGAATCTGTCATGGAATCTTCGCCGCTGCGAGTCGGTCCTGGGCCTACTTCGAAGAATCCAGCATTTGGTGGATACTATACGGGCCCACGATTGACCAGCTCTGGGCACCCCGCGGCCTGTTGAAGAACATTGAACAATCGAAAACGAGCTTCTATATAGAGTATAGTGTATAGAAGATTCTCCCGAGTCTTTGTCTATCTATGTATAGCCTATAGTCTACTCCGTACGCCATCAAATATCCCGAAATACGGGGGCGGAGTATAAAATGTACGGAGTACGTACTCTGAGAATGACTGGGGCGGGAATAGGAATCCAGAAGATACTGTTCACACCGCAAATAATGTTCCAGCTCAACAAAAGACATGGAAATCGGAGAATAAGCAGCGCTTGTATAGCGGTGGGCACAGTCCTCAGACTACAGCGTAGGGCAAATACTGCGACTAAAATTACCGTTCCGAAGATCCCCAACGCTATCTTAGTTTCTATCAAGCTCCAGTAGGAATTAAAATCCACACACTCAACAACATGAACAACACCACATAATTCCACCCCACCACTCCTCCCATGGATTTCATACCTGTATCTGCCGCGTATAGTACCAGGTACCGTAGATACATCTCCATCTCACTTTTTTGTTTTCCCCTCCCCTCAGCCCCTTCATCATAATTTATCTTCCTCTGACAGGCCTTTTCTCCGCCGACCTCGCAAACAAATTATCATTCTCATATCCATCCATCTCTTTCTCTTCTTCCATCCCTCAATCCTACTCTTCCTCCATATACTCTTCATAATTGTTACCCGGGGCTTAATTCCCATAGACACTTTTCCCCTCCCACCTTTCGTCCCTCGCACGACCATCTACATTTCCTCCACCCAACACATACACGATGTCCGCCAAATCGATCCTCGAAGCCGATGGCAAGGCCATCCTTAACTACCACCTCACCCGTGCTCCCGTCATCAAGCCGACTCCTCTTCCTCCTTCCACAACCCACAATGCCCCTCCCAGGCTCGCCTCTCTGTACTTCCCCGACGACCTTGCTGTTAAGGACGTCCTCGACCAGGCCGAGGTCTTATACCCATGGCTCTTGGTCCCCGGGTCCAAGTTCGTGGCCAAGCCAGATCAATTGATCAAGAGGCGAGGAAAAAGCGGTCTGCTTGCTTTGAACAAGACCTGGGCTGAGGCCCGGGAATGGATTGAAGCCCGCGCTGCAAAGGATGTCCAGGTCGAGTCTATTGTCGGTGTGCTCCGCCAGTTCCTCGTGGAACCCTTCGTTCCTCACCCCCAAGAGACCGAATACTACATCAACATCAACTCCGTGCGTGAGGTAAGAATCAATGCCCATAATCCTCGAATTAATTCAAAAGCTTACATTTCCTAGGGTGACTGGATCCTCTTCACCGACGAAGGTGGTGTTGATGTTGGTGATGTCGATGCTAAAGCTCAAAAGCTCCTCGTCCCCGTCAACCTCAAGAACTACCCCTCCAACGAGGAAATCGCCTCCACACTGTTGAACAAGGTTCCCACCGGCGTCCACAACGTCCTGGTGGACTTCATCTCTCGTCTCTACGCCGTCTATGTGGACTGCCAGTTCACCTACCTCGAAATCAACCCTCTCGTTGTCATTCCCAACGCAGATGCCACTTCCGCCGATGTTCACTTCCTTGACTTGGCTGCTAAGCTCGACCAGACTGCCGAGTTCGAGTGCGGCACCAAGTGGGCTGTTGCTCGTAGCCCGGCTAACCTGGGCATGTCTGCTCTCCCCGCCTCTGACAAGGTCAACATTGACGCTGGCCCTCCTATGGAATTCCCCGCACCCTTCGGTCGTGAACTGACCAAAGAGGAGAAGTTCATCTCCGATATGGATGCTAAGACTGGTGCCTCCCTCAAGCTCACTGTTCTCAACGCCAGCGGCCGTATCTGGACTCTGGTCGCTGGTGGTGGTGCTTCCGTCGTCTACGCGGATGCCATTGCCTCTGCTGGTTTTGTTAGCGAACTCGCCAACTATGGTGAATACTCTGGTGCCCCCACCGAGACACAGACCTTCAACTACGCCCGCACTGTCCTCGACTTGATGCTGCGTTCCCCCGTTCACCCCGACGGAAAGGTTCTCTTCATCGGTGGTGGTATTGCCAACTTCACCAACGTTGCCTCCACATTCAAGGGTGTTATTCGTGCCCTGCGAGAGGTCGCCCCTGTGCTCGTTGAGCACAAGGTTCAAATCTGGGTCCGCCGTGCCGGTCCCAACTACCAGGAAGGTCTCAAGAACATCAAGGCCGTCGGTGAGGAGCTCAGCCTCGACATGCACGTCTACGGTCCCGAGATGCACGTCAGTGGTATCGTCCCCCTTGCTCTTCTCGGCAAAGAGACCGATGTCAAGGAGTTCGGTACTGCGTAAACAAAAACAGGGGCGTTTTCTGATTAACTTAATTTAATTCCTATACGAGATATCTTCCTCCTTCTCAACGCACGGCATGACGGTTTTTTTTGCATATTTTACTTCCCTTTCCCATTTTCATTGCTCATCTTAAGTGGTAAAGTACCCATGATTGATGAAGGTTCTTGTACGGACTCCGGTCTATCTGTTCCTAGACTTGCACAAATAGAACAATACAATCTTATACAAAGAAATTCACAGAAGATATTATAAATCACATCAACGGCTTGACTTAAAAGAATGAAAGAGTAATTTCACTCATGCTACTCCTCAAGAACCTCCTATCTGCACTTTGATATGGCCGCCTAAGTTGGAAGTCTAGTATGAACGACATGGTACGACCAATACACCAAATACACGTAACAGCAAAACAAAGCCGTCCAAATAAGCTTAAAATTAGAGATCTCGAGATCGTACTCCACACGAGCTCGCTTTGACAGGGACCACAGGGCTGCCCCATGCGATGGAATCAAAAAAGTAAGATAAAGGATGGTGGTTGGAGTTCGGGAGAGTGGAAGGACGGATAGCGTTGGAGAGTGTTGTGCTGCAGCGTTTGGTGGTTTCTTCCGTTTGTCCGGGACGGGCTGCGTGGGGTACAAGCCCCAGGTAGGGCAGAGCACTGAGCACTGAGCAGAGCCTCGTGGGAATGACTAACGCTGGTCTTTTCTTCTCTGCCCTAAGTTGGGCTTCTTGCTTGGGGTCTTGTGTCTTTTTGCTTGTAAAGTTTGGAGTTTGTTCTCTGGCCTCCTATTTGGGACTTGAGGGTCTAGGTAAATACGGGATATTGACCAATCAACCTTGTACTTCCTACTCGAAACTCCATGCACAGCACAGTCTACCTAGGTTCAAAGGGATTATAATATAAGAATGATATCTTAATTAATCTTGGCTTTTACCTGTTAATAACATTGAATGTATTAATTAGTGCGAGGATGCTATAGAGTTTTGTGCTCGGCACCAAATATATTTCTCTAGGGATGGAAAATATATATGTAATCAACTTCCACCGGTTGACTCCAACCCGAATCTGTCAGCGTAAAGTACATATATATCTTGCCGTGATTGTTTGTTGCTATAGGGTGGTTTCATATATCTGAACCTGGCTGTGTTACTTTATATTATCGTACTATTGAATAGCGACCTGATCCCGGGAGGGCCGTCCGTCGGTCTATGGTTTTGAACGTTCAACATTTCTCGATGAGTAAATTGATGGTGGGAATTGCTCATGAACCCCGCCTCAGAAGGTGGTTTGTCGACGTGAAATCGTTCTAACATCACATTGTCGTTTGGCAGTTGTGACAGTCCAGTCGAAGGGCGCGAAGGGTTGCTAAGTCGTGCGCGATGGTGCGGTGTACCGCTCGGAGGATCACCTGGAGAGCTTTAGTATTACTGTATGATATGAGAGAAATTGATATACCTCTCCTCACCACAGGACCAGGACGGCTTGGAGGAGGCATCGCAACTATGTCAGCCTTTTGTTTTGTACCTTTCGAACTTCCTGTACCACTCCTCTGGTGTCGATGTAGTTGCTCCACTCCATCCAGGTCCATAGCATACGCCCTCTGTTGAAAAGCCGAAGGTGTTTGCGGAGGCGCTGATACGAGATTGTTTGTCGTAAATCTGGCCAGGTCATTGCGCGGTGTTTCCAGAGAATTGATGGCCTGCGAGGCGGCAGCTGTCTGGACTTGGGATCGCATGGCCCGAGATTTGAGGAGATTGTAAAGATTGGTGATCTGGGAGAATTTCTTGCACTTCTCTCGGTACCTATCAGCAAGTTCCTGGTTCTTTTTGCGGAGTTGTTCCTGCGCTGTCTGCATATCTGGTTTGTCATCAGACAATATCCTACGACATCGAATCATCAAAGCTAACGAACCAGCTAGTCTCGCCTGCAGCGTCGAAATCTCCGTGTTGGCATTGTGAATGACTTTATCCATCTGGGTGTTGAGATTCGTGTATTTATTCGTCAGCGTCTTTCCTAGAAATTCCTGGTAGACGCTTGAGACCATTATTAGCCGCTCTGCTTCGATGCAACGAAGTGCCAGGGACGTACATTTCTTGCGTTGTTTGATACGCCCAGAACGACAAAGCTCGCCCAGCACATTCCATTACGACATTCGGTTCCAGTCCACTGAGAACGCTGGTCTTGTAGTCTTCTGCCGGATCTAAGACAGCTTCGACAGCATCGTGTGGATTGCTCAAAGTCGACTGGCAAGCGGGACAGTAACGCTCTCTTCCTGTAGGACGTGAAAGGCCAAGGTTTTCGGCACACTGAAGACAGAAGATATGTCTAAAAGACCAGCCCGTAGTTAATTTCAGGTATGGACTGTTGGCCTCGAGTTCATGAGACTCACGAGCAAGTAGTAACAATGGCCCTATCCTTCAATGATATTCGGCAGCTGAGAGAGTTGCATCGGAGGCAGAAATCCATTATGGCTGTCTTGGGTTATAACTGACGAAATAGACATTGATGGAGATGGTTGAGACCGAGATCAGTTAGGAGGTATTGAGAAGGTGGGCTGCCCTCATAATGTCGTTATGGACTCGAAGGTTCGCACGCGCTGGGCAACAACCCATCTGCAAACAACTTCAGCAGCAGAAGAAACAAAGAGAGGATATACAACTTGAACTACGCAAATATAAGTGTTATTTCAATATGGGTATCTTAGTATATGTAGCATGCTTTTAGGATCCAGCGCACCGATCTAAATAACAATAATTGAGAGAATCTTCGCAACGCAAACTCAGAAGAAAAATGTATTCCCAGAAGCATCACGTCTCGTTGTGCGCATTTTCTCCTCAAACTCCGGCCCGGGCTCATACTCCCGCCATAGACTTGCGGGGAAGATATGTTTGTTTCGCTCGTACCACCGCCTGTCCACTACTTTCGTCAACGTGGGATCTCTGTCGCCTCCTTCCAGTTGCTCAGTACTCGGCCGATATAGAGGATCGTCGGTAGAAAGCGGTGGAGGCTTGTTGGAGTAATCGAATAGTAGCCCTCCAGTCTTGGAGAAACTGGGAACGCTGTTTGCAATAAAATAATACAATTCATAATGCTTGAGGAACTGTTAGCAATAACCATGGGCATCTGGAATAGAGAACGTACATGTGGAACAATAACGTCTCCCTTGACGAGCATCAGGTCGTCCACACTGACCCTTGCCCACTCTCGTCGATTGTATTTCCGGCCTTTAGACGCTCCACTGGTATTACTGACGCCTAGCTCGGCTCCTACTTTTCGACAGCGATCCAGGAATAGCCAGACGTGATCTCCCTTCTTCACCTTGGCTGTGCCAGCCGGTATATTAGTACCGTCGTAGAAGACGAAAGGTATCAAGATCTCGGTACTCTTCACAGCCTCTTGCATCGAGAGAAACTCCTTTCGTAAAGATTCTCGTGCTTCCGCTTCCGCTTTTATCGATGCTTTCGTGAGGGTTTTGGGAGGAGGTGGCGCGTTAGGATTCGGTGTGATGCGACGAGATGACGGCGCAGAGGCCTCATCGAAAGGTGTATTGGTGGCAGATCGTGAAACATTTAATTCGCCGGGGGCAGGCGTCGAACTATCAGCAGGTTTCAAATTCGATTTTGCATTCGTCCGGTCATCCTCCTCCTCCTCCTCCTCGTCATCTCCAAATGATAATTTGCTTTTCGCGAGGGGCTTCTTTTTCTTCTTCCTCGGCGGTCCGTCGCTCCGTGACGTTGAGTTCCTACCGAGTCAATCAGTTGGAAGTCGGGATGCACTTGTTAGGGCCTGAACATACCCGTCAGTCACATCGCCTGCAGGGGTCGCGCTTCTTGATTTACCAGGTGTAAACCGCCCTAGTGACTTGTCATGAGCCTCGCGCTCCTTTTGTTCAAGAACCTCCGCTCGACGTTTGCGAAAATCATTGAGGTGGACAAGGCCAACAGTCTGCGACTTGAGGAGCTCCTCTGCGGAAGCGCTCTGGCTCGTGAATGATCGTGGAGTCGAGCTATTGCTTTGCTGTTCGGATGAAGGCATCGTAATGTGCTGGAAGGGGTTGAGAAGGAGAATGAAGATAATTAAGAAGGTTTGTCCGCATGCAAGAGCAGTAGGTTAGTTAAGTTTCTAGCACGTGACTAAATGCGATCAATCGATGTCATTCGATAAAGACGAAAGCAAACAATGCAAACTCGGTAGGTCTCCGCACGATCGCTGTAACTAGGAGAGCCGCGACATTTTCATTGTTCATCTCTCCTTCAATTCACCAGTATTTTGCAATATTACGCACCATGGATGAAGACGACGATGATCTGTACGATCCCGCTGATGCGGTTCCGGTCAGCCAACCTTCAAGGGATCCTCGAAGGCCGCAAGCCGATGCTCCGATGCGCGACGCGAACGATGCAGAGGAAGAAGAGGTAGAGGAAGAAGAAGATGAGGTGCATTCCACCTGAACTCTGTCGCGGTCATCAAATCTAATTAGCGGATAAAGGACGACTTTAATATCATCACAGAGGCACCCGCAGATGCGCCTCCTCCAGACGTGTGAGCTTAACCGATTCTCATGATATCCGCATTTACTAAAATCGCAGTCCACATCCACGGCATGCTACCCTAAGATCCGATTCCCAACGCCCTGCATCTGCCGATCAATCCTATATTCAAAAAGCTCAGACTCCGTCATTAACACCCAAGGTCGATACGTCAGCCCCAATGCCCGTCGGTACGAGACCAGTGTCACAGAAGCCGGGATCGGCATATCCCCCCGTGCAAACGTCGACAATAGACGTTCATGCGAACCCCATTCACCCTGCTACCGGAAAGCCGATCATGGTGACAGATATGGATACCGATTTTCCCGAGGATGACAAGCCGTGGAGGCGGCCTGGGTCGGATATGACGGACTATTTTAATTACGGCTTCGACGAGTTCACTTGGGCAAGCTATGTGTTGAAGCAACAAGAACTACGGAAAGAAGTGGGAGACCAAAAACGGCAATTGGATGATATGCAGAGTTTCCTTACCATGGGGCTACCGCCAATGCCCGGCGCGACACCAGGAGCCGGGGCTCCTCCAGCAAGCGCACCTCCTCCGATGCCAGGAATTCCAGGCATGCCCGACATGAATCCAGATATGATGCAGGGTATGTTGGCATCAATGATGTCGCAAGGGCTAGACCCAGCTTCTATGGATCCCATGTCTTTCATGCAACAGGCTCAGGCGATGATGGGTGGTGGACAAGGCGGCGCAGGCGGCGGACATCAAGGCCAATCCGGATATGGTGGCCAAGGTGGTGGTCAAGGCCAAATGAGTTATGGCGGTGGTGGTGGTTATGGAGGTGGAGGTGGAGGTCGAGGCCGGGGGAGAAGGTGGTAATAGCTGTGGAAGCCATGGAACGAACACAGGGTCATAGAATGATCTATAATGCTCATGATAGGAATAGCTGCTATAAATTCCAGCGTGCTGTTATTATTGAGTCGTACGCTCCGGCAAGACGAATCATCTTCTCCCGACCATTGTGCTCTCGGTGGTAAGGAGCGCGGTAAGCTTTGGATGCTTGTAGACAGAGCTCAAATGTATAGGAGGGTGTATTGGGCTCAACCTAGGAGCTGCGTGTTGGTGAGGAGAATCAAGAGACCATGCCAGTCTTTCAATCTGAACCAACGTTGAGTACAGAGGTCGCGCGAAGAGTTAAGGAGCTGAAGCAAGCCTGGATAGCTCGGAAGGATACCCTCGGCAGAAGCAGTCGTGGGGATGGAAGCTGGAGGTCTTGGCATTCTGGAAAATTCCAGATCCAATCTTCTTCCCCAGCTCCCGACTTGTCTTTGCGCTCTTCTCTCTTTCATTCTCCCTTTCCATCGTCACTTGCTCACGTTTATCTCTTACGCTGTTCTCTGTGCTTAATAACACATCTCGCAAATAATCACAATGGTACGCCATCCCATTGCTCCGCGAAAGACCAGCAGCTTGTGTCAAACCCTTTTCTCCGATCCCTTTTACAACAACAATAACCCATCGTCCACTAGTCACTCAACTTACAATTAGCATAACTAACGCGTGCCGTCGTGTTTAGTCTTTCCTCCGCAGCGTTAAGAACCTTGCTCCCCTCCTGGACCGCGTCCTCGTCCAGCGTGTCAAGCCCGAGGCCAAGACCGCCTCTGGTATCTTCCTCCCCGAGAGCAGCGTCAAGGAACAGAACGAGGCTAAGGTCCTCGCTGTTGGACCCGGTGCTGTTGACCGCAACGGCCAGCGTATCCCCATGGGTGTCAACGCTGGTGACCGTGTTCTGATCCCTCAGGTACGTCTCATCATTGATCGTTGCTTCGAATGAGCTGGTTATACGAGGCCCATTCGTTGTGTCTGTGAGCAGAGTTTGAGTGCTGATTATTTTTCTTGGCATTAGTTCGGTGGCAGCCCTCTCAAGATTGGCGAGGAGGAGTACACCCTCTACCGCGACTCCGAGTATGTTTTCCGCTGCTCCCCATAATCATGGGGAAATTAGCCTAACACGAATATCTAGGATCCTTGCCAAGATCAAAGAGTAAAGGGATTGGGTTGATCTTCATCCGTTCCTTCCTGCTCGGACCGGAGGGCTCGAGCCGTTGTATTATACCTTTGCTCAAAATCATGATCCTCAATGTTGCGGCCCCATACCTATAACTCTAGAAAAACGAAGCCCGGGTGACAACAGAAGGACGTCTTGTTCCTCTTGTATTCTTGGGTGAATGGTTTCCCCTCTTGCATTTATTGTCGAAAGCGTGAAATGACTGTTTTTGCATACCACTTGATGTATTTTTAACTAACTGCCACGTCTTTATGGCGCGATGGGCATAAGTAATAGCACGAATATCTCTACTCTGTTATACCATATCTCACGAACTTGTTTCGTGTATAGCACCTTTTCTGTTGACCAGCAAGTACATGATGCAGCACGTAGCATCGTTCTCCTCACTCCAACATACTATCGAAATTTAATGCCCAATCGCATTGCCAATCTTTCTCGATCATTGACTCAACTCTGCTGACCATCCCCTCCCCTAAGATTCCTCCGAAGAGTACCCTCCGTTCTTCCAACGGCATTTCCACAAACCGCGGGAGATACCCGGCCTCTTTCTCGCCGCGACTATTCACCCCATTATCATCATCGCCCCCCCTGCTGAGAACCGCACGAACAACCTGCGCAGCATACGGATTCAAGCCTGCTCGACGAAGAAACAGCTCCCAGAGACCCTCCTCCATATCTCCCAGCAAAGACAGCAACTGCGGCTTCGGGTTCACGGGCGTAAATGCAGTGTTGTAATGAGACTGAAATTCCGGTTTGGGAAGAGGTAATTGACAAGCATGTTTATGCGCCAGGGCGAGGACCCAACTCGCGGCATGCTCTGGTGTCGAAGTGACGAGAAGAGGAGTTATCGTCCCGTACGCGGCCATTGAGGTACAGAATGCAGATAAAGAGGCGAAAGAAGCGAAGTTGCCTTTACCTACCGTTACTGCCGGGTTTACCTTTTTTGATCGCTTGAGTTGAGGTGTTGGGCCGTGGGAGATGAGGACGTAGAGCTGTTCATATCGCGAGGCGAGATTGAAGATATGTTCGCGTAGTGGTGAATTGATGGCTGTGGGTTTAGCTTTGTGGTTGGCTTGAAAGGGGATTGATCTGTGGCCTGGGAGGTAGAGTTGCATGGTTGCTTGGAATGTTGTTAGGATGATTCCGGTTTTTGGAGAGAGGATTATGTCTGCTTCTGCTTCTTTTTCTTCTGGGGGACCCGTGTTTATTCGCTGAGATGTTGAGATGTCGGACTTGGGTTGTGGTTTCGGCAGTTGGAACTTCGACGAGGGATTGATGTAGGCCCTGTATATTAGCCTTGGGGGATGATCTGCCCCCTCGAGGATTTGTATGAGTTGGAGATGAGTCTTGAGTAATGCAGTTGATATGAAGAGGACTAGACCTCCGTGGTATGTTGAGACCCGAGGTATGTGGGTTGTAGGCAGGAAAGGCGTACGGGTCGATTTGCCAACAGACGTGCCTGCACCGGATTTCTTTCGACACTTAAGAGTGCCAGGATCGGTGATAATAACATCCTGTTCTTCTCTACTGCCCGGAAAGTAAGGGCTCTTCGCTGGAGCCTGCCTTTGCGTCCCTTTGCCTCTTAACTCCATGAAAGATACCAAAGAGCCCAAGTTGCCGCGCGGTGGCTGCAAAGCACGGTCTCCCTGTGTAGATTGAGTCAACTTGGCAGAACCAGGTACCGGACTGTATCTTTCCTGGGTGGGGTCTCGTTCGCCTGAAGAAGTAGTAGTGTTTCTCCGTAAAGGTACTGGCCGAGGTACGTTGTCAGTGTGGGCTACCCGGTGGCCTTCCTCGAGTGACTCTTTTTCGGAATTTATTCCTGAGCCTGGCTGATGGGACCGTTTCATTCCTATGTCTTGTTCAGTCATAGAATCCATATATCCTCTCACAGGCAACTTGTCATTTTTCGTGGAGATTCCGGGGTCCGTTCTGTCCAAATGGAGTGTGTTGAATGCCCCAGAACATAGTTCAACGGAAGGAGAGGATTTGATAGTGCATGGTGAGGTATCGATTTTCGAGGTATCACTCGGCAATTCCTCAACTGGTTCCATAATTCGATATTCATGTTCGCAACAAACGCTCGGCATTTTTTCCTTGTTCAAATCAGACTTCACGTCAATGCATTTCGATCGACTGCGGCATGAATCGAGTTCGACGAAGTTCGGAGACACAGGGCTAGGAAGCATATGCTCGTTTGATATTCGAGTAGGGCTCGGGGAAGGGAAATGGTGGTCGTCTAACGGAATGAGGCCACAATATTCTAACTCGAATGGATTCATCTGAGTCCACCCAAAAGGTTAGCAAAGCACAATCAACATGTCGTCCGCGTATACATACGCAATCCGTCTTCAGTAGTTCCCCCAGAACCACCTCCAGGTCTTCAACAGACGGTGCGATGTCGATTTTGATATTTTGTAGAAACGCAAATGTTTCCCTCGTGCAACTGAGCTTTTCACTTCGAATCTGCTCCATTAATGAGCTCTCGCCCACCAGTAGTAGGCCAGCACGTAGGCTTGCGTCGTCGACAGTATCGAAAGGTGTATTGAACTCTTGCCCACCGGGATCGTTGCAGTCGTAAAGCAGGGCTCTACTCGATAAGGCCGAATCGCTCTCATAGTCTAGTTCGAATATTGGAGCCTCAAGCTTGGTACTGTCGACGCGATGGAAGGCCGGTAGGATGTTATCCCAATCGATGGCTATATCTTTCGCACGAACTGAATGGACAATTGACATTAAGAACTGAGCGGCTCCCTTTGGGATGTTGAGTCTCTCTCCTCGAGCCTTTTTATCTAGAGTGGCACGGGCATCGTGTAAGCGATTCTCGCAATCTGACTTGAAGTTCGGGGGCAGTGTCTCGTCTTTGAAGTCAAGTTTGAACGTGCTATCGAGTTGCCGAAGCGGATCAATTGCAGTGTAATCGCTGGTGATTCCATGAAAACGAGTGTACTCAAGTAGCGAGGGTTCCATCGGAGAATGAGAATTTGAAGCCTTCGTGAGTAGATCAGTAAAAGCGCGCCCAGGTGCCGAAGATGGAGCCAGCAGGTACTCCAAATTCCACATGAGCCGAAGGTAATATCTGAAGTCTCATTAGTCCAGTCCAGTCTATTTAGAGATACCGAGACAGTGTGAGTGTAATCTGGTTCGAGATTCGGGAGGAGATTGGAGGAAGACCAGACGACGAATTTGAATAACACATGGAGCATCATAAATCAGAAACAAGGTTTTTAAACGGAATACGTATCGAAAGTTTGTATAAATAGAGGTATATACCCCGGTTTACTTAAATAAGATTAACGCCGTATCGAGAGTGATACATATTCCGCGCCGCTCATTGACCTTAACATCCAAGATTAAAATGCCGTCGTAAAGTACAAAATAAAGAAAATGGACATTGGTATTATAGGTTGCGCCTGCCCTCAAGGCCTGACGGTGCCCCTAGCACAACTTCTTGCGCCTGCTCCGTGACCGTACCCAAGCGACTGGCAACACCCAGTATTCCGGTCTCAACATCACCCAAAACAGCAGCAAGGTCGTTAAGGACTGACTTTGGAGCTCCATTTCCTGTGCTATCACGGTTTCGAGAAGTTGTGAAGTCATGGATTTGCCGTTCTAAAGTAGACTCGACTCCGTGGAGATGATCCTCAATCTCCTTGAGATTCCGCGTATAGCGCTCGAGGACTGTGCCCATTTCATCAGAGCGCCGGGAAAAGTAATCGACCAAATTGACTGGCACTCCGTTAATGGCACTGGAAGTTGACGGGTCGCCTTCAACGTCATCTGGAAGTGCCAATGTGTTTTTGCGTGTCGATCGTAACGATTGTGAATCTGACACCTTTTGATCCTGAGCGGACCACCATCCAGAGCCACCCGTCGATTGGTATTGCAATGGAAGCTTGAGATTATCGATAGCACGGAACGCAACCCGAGCTTCAGCTGCGTCCCGAGCAACGAGACTACGCAACTGGTCAATGTCATTGGCGTCATTTTCCAACGCATGCTGCATTGTTTCCAATTTGCCTTGGACAAAATCAACATCATTCGGTATCGTGCTTCCTTGGGCCGCAACGGACGGAACCATATTGGCAACCTCGTTGCACATGTTGATCTGATTGAACACAAAGGTATCGAACCGCTCTAATTCAGCTTTAATCTCGTCTGCGCAGCTCTCATACTTGGTTGTTGGGAGGAGATTGCTGATGTCCACCTTGACACCAGGGATTACTGTCCCAGTTCCAGCCGCTGCTGTGTTTGTCTGTTGTGCGGGTTGCTGCGCCGTAGTATTTTGAGTCCCGAAGAGCGACAGAGTTGGTTTATTGGGTTGTTGTTGTTGCTGCTGCTGCTGCTGCTGCTGCTGTTGACCAGCATTCTGATTTGCACCGCCGCTATTTTCTATGTTAGACTCTCGTGTAGCATAAGTGCGTGGATCAGAAGTGCTTACAAAAGGCCGGCAGTCGTGGTCGAACCACCTAGACTAAACATGGGCTTAGATTGAGCTTGACTTGTAGTGGTAGCTCCCGCATTTCCGAACAACCCTCCAGTACCCCCAGTTTGTGTTGTGGTATTGTTTGCGCCAGTTGTTCCTGAGAAAAGACCGCCGGATTGTGGTTGCGTGGTGGCCGCTGTTGTGTTGCCAAATAGCCCGCCGCCAGGTGTGCTATTTTGCTGCCCGCCCAAACCCGAAAACATGTTGGAACCTGATGATTGAGGTTGCTGAGTATTTCCGCCGCCAGCGCCTCCGAATAGACTGCCGCCCGGCTTGGATTGTGTCGCGGGCGCTCCGAACAAACCGCTGGTTGTACTTGTTGTCGCGGGGGTACTCGTGGAGGTGGCCGTAGTTTGGTTAGAATTGCCGCCGCTGTTTTTATAGAATGAGCAATGTTAGCAGTTCCGCTCGGATCATGGGAGAATGGATGGAGCGGCAGTATTACAAGAGAGAATTGGCAGGATTCGTGTTGATGGAAAGCCCTGGGGGAGCTGGGTTTGAAGAAAACATTCCGCGGAGGGGGTCAGGTTACGGTAGGTCCCGTGATATCCAACTTCCAGGGCAGAACAAAGAGAGGCTGTCTTTTCAGTATTTTGACTTCGACACGGACAGCTCAGTCTCGGCACTAGCGTCAAATAGGGAAAGATTCGCCGATGCCCCTAGCCGAAGCTTATCGATAGCAAAATTGAACCTCACCTCATCGGTACTACATACTGTATGCATTGCAAAATTATAGAATAGTCCACGTGTAGAAGCCATATCCCCCAGGCTATCCTATGGAGTCTCTCCTTCTCACTTTCTGTTGTCTATCCGAAGGTGGTTATACGCTATAGGGCCATATCTATAGACCATTTAGCCCATCTTTCACCTCACTCTGCTGGTCTGCGAATACAGTCGAATATCGGTGTTGAAGAAAGTGAGATCTGAAGGTACCTCGTCTTACTCCTTCCATGCGGTTTTTGATCGCTTTGTTTGGTGTTTAGACTCCTAGCCCTAGACAGATCGTTTCGAAAGCCCCGAAGCTTCTAACGGCATGGTGGAGGGTAAAGTGACCGATCTTGAGCCCTTGTGTTTGGCCTCAACTGAGGCTGAACCTACGCAGACATCTCATCTGGATCGTCATTCTCCCAAGAGACAATTGAAAGTTCCAACTACGGCTGGCACGGAGCAGCGTGACCTCAAGAATCGAGGCTCGACGTACTTCAAGAGCGCTGAATGGTAAGTTCAAAGTGATGCTTCGTCTCTCGAGGAGCACATACTGATTGAGAGCTAATTCACAGGTCACCGGACGGTACCACAATACTGGCAGACTCTTCGGACCATAGTATAAGGAGCTATATTCTGTCAGTTTCTTGATTCGTTCCCAGACTATGACAATCTAATAAACCACATACAGCCCTCCAGATCTTCTCGATGAGAAACAATCACCACACCGACTATCTCCATACTCAATCATACCGTCAGGAGAGCCGACATATGCATCCACATTCTACCCCTTTTTCTCTCTTCAGGAGCCATCCTCGACATTGTTTCTCACATCCGTCAGAGACCACCCAATAAGGCTGGCTTCTGCATTGACGCCGACCTCGTTGGCAACTTATTCGCTTGTGAACCCCACAACCGAGGCCTTCATAACGCCTCATTGCATGATTTATCCACCCTCCCTTGGTGGCACACATTTTTTGACTGGATCAGATAGCCTAATATGTCTCTTCGATATCTCTCGTCCTGGCAATGAGGGCCCAGTATCTTGGATGCCGACAATACCGAGCAAGCGGAAGCAAGCGGTTGGGGGAGGTATCGGAATGAAGGGCATCGTCTCTGCAATGGCTTCAAGCCCGACCGATGGCGGTATTCTAGCAGCGGGTACATTTTCGCGGAACGTCGGGCTTTATGATTCAAATGGATCCGGGCAGTCGCTGGGAACATTCAATATTTCGAAGACCGAGTCAGCCCGTCAAATTGGTGGCTGCGGAATTACTCAACTTCTTTGGAGTCCCTGCGGAAGATATCTCTATATTGCTGAGCGCAAGAGCGATGGTGTGTTGGTGTATGATATCAGAGTTACTGGTCAACTTCTGGGCTGGCTTCAAGGACGTAAGGCCTTCACAAATCAGCGGATGAAGATTGATTTGGTTCCAACCGGAAATAGCGACTCGCACGCGATATGGGCTGGTGGCACGGACGGCTTTATCAGATCATGGCAAGATCCAGCTTACACTGCCGGTGCTCAGGAGCCGAGCTCGCAATGGAAGGTTCATGAAGGTGATTGCCCATCATTTAATCAAGAGATGCGTATTATGCACTGACCAAACCACAGACTCAGTTAACAGCACCATTATGCATCCAATCGGCAATATTGTAGCGACGACAGGCGGCCAGAGGCGTTTCGAAGATCGATTTCATGATCAAGAACCCCCCTTCACCCCGAGGATTGACAGCTCCCTAAAGGTCTGGAGCCTCCCTTGTGTTGTTGGATCGGAGGCCTGAGGACGTTGGGAACGGAATTCAAAGAGACGATGGAGATCGCTAAGGTTGGGAGATACGATTGGACTTCGACTTCGACTTCGAGTTGGTCTTGTGTTAGATCCCCAGGTATCAGTACGGCTTGGCTAACTTGACTGAAAAACCAGTGAATCATTCGACCATTGGTCTCTTTCTGGTGGGAGAAAATCTTACTCTTTCTGCCGAATCTATTGTTACAATAGAAACAATACGGTACAGACACAAGAAATTGAAGCTGTCAAGTCTGCGCTTCGAGAGCACATGGTCTATGTCATGCAGTGAATCCTTGACTGTGGAGCTTGTCTCCTATCAAGCTTCTTTCACTCCCTTATCCCATTGTTCATTGGCTGTTCAATTCCTTTGTTCCACCTGGATGTTTCCTAATCAAGTGGATATGATCTGTGAGCTCATTTCTAGATCTAATCAATTGAGCTTCGCCTTATAACATGGGAGTGGATGATTTCCCCTCTCCTCTTTTTCTATTTACATGCCTTGATTATCAATTCTTATGTCTCTTGGACTGCATCTTCACTATTTAATTCCCTTCTTCACCACTTTTCTTCCCTTACTCCTTCTCATATCCATCCACTCTGGACATCATCAAAGATACCTCTTATGGAATTGCTTCGTACACAGTATCTTGATACACATCAATCTCAGCAAGGCGTGGACTCAGACCTGCCCATCATGGCTGAATTTTCGAACCAGGTGAACAGCTTCTCCAACATCGAATCTTTCCCGAACTGTCTGCACATATCGAACCCTCCAGCTTCCACGATGGGCATTGGCAGAAGATACCACAGCTATTTCAGGGGTAGCATCGCTGGCTTAAACCCCCACGCCACGGAAAATGCCTCTCCCCCAAACTTCCAACCTTTGGTTCAGACCGTCGACAAGCCTGCTGCGGACTTTGGGGAGGTCCCTGATTTTCCCGCTAGCTCTCAGTCTAATTCAGATGAACAAGGACGAGTAGGACTCGTTCCTCGCGAGCTACAATTCTGTGACTTTGACAACGTTCCCAATGCTTCTTCTACGGTCGACGTGAACGCCTTTGATGTTGAATTCCAACATTATTATACCGAATCTTCGGCTTATGAAAAGCTTGCAGCAATCATTTCTTCCGGAGACGAGGAATTTCCCCCCCTCGACGCTGGCTCCAACAAAGATGCTCTTATGGCCATGAGGAAGAACGACACCGGTATTTCTGATTCTGAGATAGATTCGCTCTTTGAGAATGAGGAGACCAGCCCGTCCCTCCCCAACAATGGCACCGATGTCACAACTTCTATGGACATTAGGAAGAAAGACTCTAATGGGTTTGTGGATTCTCTTAACAACAGTCCGATTTACCCCCGGCTGTCCCTTTCATCTGTTGCCGATAGCACGGATACTGGCGCGGAGGTCAACATCCACGATCATGGTTCCGACAATGACAGCTTCCCGAATGCTTCTGATAGCTCCGAAAGTAACGAAGGGAACACCATCAGCCCTCCTACTGCAAAACGGCACGACTCATATTCTACAAGGAACCAATACCCCACTCCAGACACACAGCCATCGTGCAAGAACTCTACTGCTCTCGGTACCTCAACCCCTCAGAATCATCAATTGGACCAAATATTCCACACCAATGATGATGCATCGAACAACAAGGATCCAGAGGACGATTACAAGCCAGAAGACGATGAGCCCGAAGACACCACATATCCCCCTTGGTACAATCGAGACCTGCCTCTCAAGTACAAATCAGAAGTCGAGGCAATGGAGTCTGTCTACTATGGCCCGGCTATTGATGGGAAACCCGACAGGTCTATTCCCAGGACTGAAAAAGAAAAGAGTTATTACGTGGAGCACTTGAAAAGAAGCTTCTTTGCCAATACCACAGGAGATCTCGAACAAATAACCGAGAAGACAACCGGTATCCTCTTGGGAAGATTGCAGAAGAACCATGAGGGGACGGAAGTGAGGGACGAAATTGAGCATGCTTGCTATGCGATTGTAGTAAGTTATCCACGTAGTTGTGAATGGACATTATATTGACATAACCTTAACAGAAACATGCAATTCTTTGTCAGACCCGGAAGGTCTTGAATACCAAAGAATTTACAAAGTTTGACACATTTGAATCGAGAATCAACGCGATCAAGACTGTTCTCAGATTCAAGAAAATAATTTGCAAATCAGCTATCAGTTACGGTGATAGCTCATACATTCAGAAGCTCGTGGCCAGGCCCGCAAAAGTGGTGAAGCAAATGTCATCGAATTATGAAGGTAACAAAGTAAAGGGGGGAAAGATTAAAAAGGCCAACGAAGCGGAGAAGAAGCAAGTTGCTATGGAGAGACCAGCTGAGGTCGAAACAGATGAAAGCACAGCACCCACTGAAACCCCCATCGGTTCGGTCAACCGCCAAATGAATCACAGAACGCTTCGGCCTGCTCCGCCAGCCCAACCTGATTTATTGGCTGGTGACATTGGCAGTGTGAGAATGGCTCCTGGTGCTCATGATACTTCTTACCACGATGTACTGTCCCTCGAAGAGCCAGCTATCGACAATACTACCCATTCCCTTCCACAACTGGGTGTGTTTCAAACTGATTATATGTTGTCCGATGACAACCAATACTACACGCCGGAGAACCTGGAACCTTGCTCGGGACCCTTCAACAACGCAGCGAATCAACAACCGCAGGAGCAAGCCCAGGAGACCTGGCCCCCTGGGCAGCAGTCGCCTCATAATAGCTTCCTGAACGGCGCCCACGGGGGACCAGTGCCTCAGAATAGCCCTCCACTGCCAGGTTACAATAATCCCGGAATCCAGACACTGCAAATGTCAGGTCCTCAACTTTTGGGATTGAATCTCAGTGGATTGCCGGCTAACTATAACACCGGCAACCTTAACCCCAACGCCGAACTCCCAATGCCACAGACGCAATATGCGACGGGAGCAACACATTGGAATTACCAAGGAGCACTGCCAATGGGATACCCAGGGGCTCACGGAAGTCCGCAGCAGGCTCCATTGGGACATTCCGGGTTTGGTAGTCAGATGTATCCCCCATATCATAATCAGCAGCCCTATCAAACGACGCAAGCCGGAAACCCGCCGGTTGGCAATTGGTCATTGAACCAACCCCAGCCGCTCCTCAGATCGCAGGAAGTGGGAATCCCCTACTTACGAGGTATGCAGGGGCCCATGTCAAGAAATCCGGTGGCTGCCAATGGTGCAACTAGCGCAACCCAACAGTCTACCACCCAACCGAAAAATAAACGTAAACGCACAGATGACTCGGGCTCCGGCTCCCAGAAGAAGCATCGGCCCGAGTTAGCTTATGAGGGACGACTATACCCAACGCAATAGCAAGTGACAATCTTCGAATTTCGAACCTTCAGCTGAAGACTGAAGTCGACTTTTGTGAGCCCGACTCAGAGGACTGGCCCAAGCGACGACAAACGCACGACACGACAAAAAAAAAAAAAAAATCGAAAAAGGTCAAAAACAAAACACCCCCCAAAGGAATCAACGGCCCACGAGCAATGAGCAATTATACCATGCACTATGACACCAACGGGGAATGACTGGCGTTAGAAATGGGTATATTTTTCGCTCTCAACTGCGGGAACGTCCGGGTTGACAATATGGCCATGACGTTCACTGTTGATACCAGTAAGTCTAACTCAGAGGGAAGATCATGTGAGACTGAAACTAATTTGGGATAGATTTATTTTTCTCCTATCATTTCTTCGTGATTTTGCATGGGTTACGTTATCTCTGATTTCAAATTTCATCGACTCCATAAAGTTAGGGCAAAGATTTAGATGCGGACAGTACGCGGCGAAGATCTAGCCAGGACAGCTGAACACTTTTGGATCATCATAGATTCACTCATCTTTGGCACTTACTTTGGACATCATCTTTCCCTATTTTTCTTTTTTCTCTTTTTTCATTCTTTTCTTATCATCATGCGAGTTCTTCGATTTCAGTGGTTTCTGCGATGCGAGTTTCATGATTTTTGGGATTTAAGCGAGCTGACGTTAGTCTGGGGCATGCTCACCATGAAGAGTACAGGAATTCATTCTTAGATATTTTTTAGCATTGCTCTCCTGGCTTCAATTAAGTAACCGGCGGCTGTAGTTGGAGGAAACGGATCTTCATCAATTGGGCTTGAGTGTCGATAAACCTCGAAAACGACGACAACAACGACATGAACAGGTGAATAAGGCGTAGGAATGAGATCTACAGAGTACAAAGACCCAAGAGACCTTTGAACCGAAGAGCTAGCGCAGCTCGATCTCGTTGAAGAAACTCCATCAAAAAAATTCCATCCGGTCAAAGACACAGAAATCCTACTTCTCTCTACTAGTCCAACTCCCCCATATCCAAGCGCGCAGCCTCATGCTGTCTCTCTACTGGCCATTTGACCATTTAATCATTGCACCAGCATTTCATCCAATCTTTCCCGCTCACGCAGCAGGTTCATGGCTACCTAAGTCAACACAGGATACACCAAACTCGCAACACCGCACAGCCACGACCACGAAGAACGAGACCTCCCTCCCCTTCCTCCGATTGCGACGCAGAAACCTATTCAGAGCCAAGTCAAATACATAGAAACTACGCCATTCGTACCATCAATATCCCTGCTCTCGAGTCCTTGACGTCCGTGTATTGCATCGAGTCGAGTCATGAGCGAAGTTGGAGGATAGGAAGCGATAAAGAGGAGAGCTACGGAGGCACTGCAATTTGTTCAAAGCGCGCAAGCAAGAATCGACAGCGAGCAGCTTCGATGAGCGAGGGGCTGGAATATACTGCTTGGGGTAGAATGGGTTGCGATGGAAAGGCTATCGACGCTCTGTCAGACGGAACGCTGCAAACATGTCAATGCAAGGAGATGCCTGCGTTAGGAACTATGCATTTCTCTTGAAAAAATCCAGTCTATCTACAACTTGTCGAGTGGTGGGCGTGAACCGATGCTGCTTGTGTTGGTCGGGGATCCAGAAAACATTGGAAGCTGAAGCAAAGGCAAATCTGTCAGAGAGGGTGTCGGGTATAGCTTGAGTACGCTCGAACTGCTACAAATTAAAGCTCTAAAGAGGACACAACTACTTGGCATTACTACAGAAAAACGAGTCACTCGAGGCTCACATGCATCTTTATGTAACTGGGCCGGATGACGTTATGCATCCAACCGACCCCTCAAACCGAGCTCGATAACAATTCTCAAACCCTTAGTCCTCCTTGACGAAATCGCGAAAGAAAAGATACATTAGAAATCGTTCAAGATGCCTGAAGATAAAACATACGACTATGACTATGAACTGGTATGGTATTTGAATGCTCGAGATTTAGGTACCCAAGGCTCATCTGGCGCTTTCTAGGACTCCTACCAGCTATACAACAGATACGAAAACGCACCACCGAAAGAAGATTGGAAAACGGCCGCTCTTCGCGGACCCGCACTGCCTACGATCGGTAATGCTGTCGCTGGCGCCGTAGGGGCAGCAGCATCTAACCTCGCGACTTATCCGCTCAGTCTTATCATTGCTCGACTACAAACACAGAAGCGAAGGAAGCGAAGGACGGACGATAAAAACACGACTGATGACAGAGAGGAGAAATACACCGGAGTTTTGGATGCAGCGCGGAAGATATACGCGCGCGAAGGGCTCGGCAGTCTGTATACTGGCCTTGCGCAGGACACGGTGAAAACTGTGCTTGATGCATTCCTCTTCTTTCTGGCCTACGAATTCTTTAGACAGCGAAGGATTACGGCACGATATGGTCCAAGACGCCGGTCAAAGCACACAGTCCTACCGGTTCTGGATGAATTAGCAGTTGGGGTTCTAGCAGGATCTTTTGCGAAGCTTTTTACAACACCTCTATCGAATATCGTGACTCGAAAGCAGACTTCTGGCTCTTCAGCTAGCTCGGCAAATATAGCGTCGAAAATTCGGGCTGAAAAGGGCATTCGTGGATTTTGGTCGGGATACTCGGCGTCACTTATCCTTACGTTGAATCCGTCCATCACATTCTTTCTCAACGAGATGCTGAAGTACGCTGTTCTTCGTCGCAATAAACGTCTGAAGTCTTCAGCGATAATTACATTCCTCCTAGCCGCACTCAGCAAGTCAGCGGCGTCATCAATTACGTATCCTTTCAGCATGGCCAAAACCTGCTCCCAGATTTCAGGCGGATCCGATAAATCAAGCAACAGCGAAGACTCAGACTCGGAATCTTTCCTCATGCCCTCGATAATCTCCAATGTCATTACTATCGCCCGAACCGAAGGTCTTTCCGAACTTTATACCGGTCTCCGAGGCGAAGTTTTGAAAGGCTTCTTCTCCCACGGCTTCACGATGCTCGCAAAGGACGCAGTATACGCCGCAATCGTCCGAGCCTACTACCTCCTCCTCATTGTCACCAAACGGTATCCAAGCCCCGAAGTGCTCCTCGAACAAGCTCGCGAACGAGCAGAAGAATACGCCGAGGCGGTCCGAGAAGGCGCGAAGGATCTAACGGAGAAGGCGAAGAGTGGCACGGATAAGGTATTGGAGAATCGTTCAGGGAATGTGGCTATCGATATGACTTCAAATGCACATCCAGCTGACGTCGACGTGATGGGAGCGGGGCCGGGGGCGGGATCTAACGAAACGGCGGAGATGGTCGGGGACTATGTGGAGGACGAGGCGAGCGAGTGGAGGACTTTGTATCATTGGTTCTGGGAGAAGGAGAAATACGGGAAATAGTCATTGTAAGCAGTTGTTATTGTATCACACTATTTGTCTGTACTGGAGATATGTCGAATGAAAGCCTTGAAGAATCAAGTGCAATTGCTTTTTCGGTATAGAGAAACCACATGGCCTAGCCTTCTAGCCTTAGAGAAGGCCAGTGCCATTACCAAAGCGGTCTGTGAGCTCGTAGGCGGTCTGTCAGTCTAGAGGCGGTCGGTATCTATGTACTGTAACAGAGACGTAATCAAAAACTCGCTTGGACCAAGCTATGGTTCTTCCCCAGACTGATCTTTGAAGAGCACAAGGGCCCTGTTCCTGTTACTATTCTAGGAAAATACTTATTGGCCACTTGATAGCTTAGCTCCCCACACATGCAAGCACTAGCGTACCCCACCTAGCTAGGCCTTGCCCCACCCTTATCTTATCTCACCCAATCAAAGGCTATTCTAGGACTGAACCGTGAATATTTTCACAATTCTTTATCAATAATTCACTATTAAAGAAGAGAAAGTCTGGTACGCCTTTTAAGCGAAGGCCAGCCTGCTACCTACAAGGCATTTGTGACTCATATATGAAGTCAGTGAATAAACAGGGCGTAATAAGAGGCCTTCAACTTGAGAGATAATGAATGAATAGGACCACCCCGCTATTGATTGCTTGGTCGAGGCAGGCTTCAAGGAGGGGTAATTCTCTCTCTCCGAGTTCCTGAATACAGGTCTCGAACTTCTGTGTGGAAACGGGTAGAATTCGGAGAAGGGCGGGGCTACGAGTTTCTGAGCTCATCTTCGAGGCGCATCTTGTCGTCGCAATGGATTCAGGATTTCTTAGTACGTAGAGATCGAGCCTCGAAGCTTAGTACGTAGCGAGTAATGTCTCTACGAATCCTCAGTGATAAGGACTCGTGGAGTGAAATTGATGGCTGACGTTAACGTTTTGTATAATCCGCTGAAACATGTGTGCGTGGATCTCCTGTCATTAAGAGCTCGGTGAGAAAGAGCGGACAGCCGAAATGGCCTGAGCCGGTTTAATTCGAATTGGTCTTCCGAAGAGCGATTTTGTGAGTTGACAGAATTTGAAGACCGCGTCGGTCTTAACCGTTGGGGCAGTACAATGCTCATGAAGGCGCAGAGTGTAGCTCTAGACTTTATGATCGGCGCGGTTCGGACCGTTATTTTTCGTTCCAGTGGATAACGAGCATGCTAAAAGTTGGTTGATTTGAGCTTACTATGCCCCTTCCGTTGCAAACTAGATTTCGTGACACAATTTGACGATTGTTCGGGGTTATCCGCTTTCCCATCGAGGCAACTGGCTACATAAGACAAGCTGTAGTACAGAAACCACGCGGATTATACGCAGTTTGCACGCGTATGATTCAATTGTGCATCACTAATGTGTGGGGACAAGGCCTAGGGGTGGTAGTACTAGTCAGTATAAATGTAGAACTTCAAAGAAGCGTGGAGTGTTGACGCACAAGGAAAGAATTATGGCTGCGCTGCAGCTCACCTATCTAGATCTGTATCTTATGTCCAGTATCTAGCTCGCAATTCCATTTATTTAGTTGCGTATTTGTTTTTCTTACGCTGTTGGAATTACGCAGAATATATAAGGTGCCCATGGAGCGGAAGGAGTAGAGGCATCAAAAGTCATATATCATTTCATATCGTTTCATATGCAATGCAATGCAGTAAATCCATCAGGTCATACAGAATATAAAAGCCCAGATAGCACAAAGACTCAGCACAATTGGCTCAAGGACTAGACAATCTCCCCAACGACAGAGACATGCGAGCCCGGGAAAAGCCCCTTCATCCCAGCATAGCATCCCCAATACCAATCTTCATTTATATTTTCCGCTTCAGTAATCTCCGCGCCTCGCGGGAACATGAGCTCGTCCTGAACGCCTTCCTCGGGAAGCCAGGACCACATTGCATGTACGACTAGGCCGACACCGCCGTCTGGTGGGAAGCGACGGGAGGCCGACAAAGCCACGGTGGGACTCTGTGTCTGGGCCTGATTAAGGGAGGTAGGGGTGCTCGGATCGGAATTTGTGCGGTCTCGATCGGTGGAGTAGGCGGGTCGGATTCGTGGTGCTTTCTTTCGGCGTTCGGAGCCCTCCTTCCAGCTCCAGTCGCCTACGGAGGAGGGACTGTCTGGCGAGAGAGTTCCAGTTGGACTCGCAACAATTCGGGTGGGAGATGAGGAGGTCGGTGGAAGATGGCTGTCATTCAACGCGTAGCCGCCGACAAGATTGCGAGCAATAACGCGGCGTTGTCCCTCAAGGTAGTCTTCAAATCCTATTACAACCATACGGTGGCCCTTCAGACAACGACGCCAGCCGTTGAGGCCGTCCTCTTTGCGAATTTTGGATGTAGCAACAAGTTTAAGGTAGCAGTTGGCGCAGAGGTCGTAGTCCCCGCCGTTGCAGCGAAGGCAGTGGAATCGAAATGTCGAGGTTGGTATAGGGGAGGTGCAGAGATCACAATTAGTAGAAATGGTCAGGACTTTGAAAGTCTCGGTGTTCCTGTCGGTGCTTTGCTCTTGAGAAACCGGAATACCGGATCCCATGCGGCGGATTGGGAGCAGTGGATGCGTGCAGCATTTCCCTTGATTGACACATTTGTTACAAAACCCCCACTCTCCTTCGTTGCATTGACTGCATCTCCAAAGACCATCGTTGGCAGATGACTGACAGCGGTCACAGAATAGGCCTTGTTGCAAGCGGCGGGCTGGATTATCTGTAGTCATTTGCTTTCCATCTCTCACGAATCGAAGGGCTGTCTCGGATGGCCGGGAGTACTTGAATGACTGTAGTATATGCTCATTTTCTCGTGCTTGACTTGTTTGACTTGTTTGACCTTCAGACACTCTCAATTTCTCAAGTTCGGCCTGGGCAGATGCTCCAAACCCTTTCCACTCTAGACATCCGCGCCCCTGGCGATAGCATCTCAGGCAAGTATGGTAGTTTCCATCCTTACACTGCAGGCAGGTCTTGTGCAAGTTGTATTGTATATTGGATTTCCCACACCTGTCGCACGAGATGCTCGGTTCGGTGTAGGAGTTCGCTGGATGCGCGAGCGCATTGGAGCGAGAAGATGACGGTCGAGAGCGTTCTTGTCTGGTCGGACCATTGACTTCAGCCACAACAGAACTATTCGCGGTTGTCTCAGACGCCCCATCCCGCGGGCGGATGGAGAGAGAATTCTCCAAAGGACTCCTCCCAGTCGTAGCTACTCTCGGTGAGTCAATCGAGGATCTGGTACGTGTGTGGCTGGAAGCCCTGCTCCTGTTCGCATCAATTAGAAGATTAGGGGCCCTCTGTCCAGAAGAGCTAGCACGCCGAGACCGTGGTGCAGCAGAAACTGTTGGACTTGGGCGTGAGTGAGAATTGCGCGGACGATCCGGTATAATGTCGCTCGAGGATCGAAGAGCAGGACCTAAAGTGACATCTGACGATGAAGCGGGGTTTTGCGGCATTGGGGACGTCTGACGACGACGATTGCTTCCCTGCTCTGAAAGGCGTCTCTGGTGATTCGATGGCCCTGGGCGCGACGCAGGAGGTCGAAGCAGAGGCCTCGCTGCAGATGTCTCTTGTGGTGATTGCAATGATTCCGGGCGCGTGTGAGTTTGTCGCGGCGTCTCTGCCTGAGATTGTTCCGTTGTATTTTGACGTAACTGAGAGCGAGAGCGCCACATATGCCTCCGTCGATATGCATCAGCAATGCGCTCGCTAAGCTCCTCCTCCTGCCCCGGTTCAAGGTTGTCCAAATCAATGTCTTCCAACAAACCTTCTTCAAAGATCTGCCGTAATATTTCCTCCTCCATAGTCTCAGTATCCGATAAGCTCAACAAGGACCGTAGACTGGACTGGTGCTCAACCCTTCTTGTCCGCTCTGCCGCATCATCCGTCCGCCCATTTGCAGTTGTCCGCTGCCGTCGAGCGGCACGCTCTTCCTCCCTTCGTCGTCTAGAGCGTGCATCCCAGCTAGGATCTGCGGAGTCGGACTGCCGAGTGCGTGACGACTGCTGCGTGTGACTTGTCGCCCTCGTTCGACTTCGAGGCTCTTGAAGACTCAACTGACGCACCTCGTCTAGTATCCTCCGATCGTCCTCATCAGACTCCGCCGCGCTATTCCCAGGATATTCTAGAGGAGGAAATACCGACTGCCCATGCTTATATCGTTGTTGAATCTCGACCCTCTCAGCAGCTGGCTTGGCACGTTCGGGATTGGCGGTCAGCACCATATCCAGGAGCGTTGTGACGGTGGCATTTGGTCGAGTCTCGCGGACGTTCGCACGACATGATGGACAGGTAAATTGAGGTGAGGACGAAGACGACCGATAGGATCCCTGAGTGTAGAACCACTCTTTCAAACAGGACCCGCAAAATGTATGAAGGCAGTCGAGAAGAGTGAGCGGTTGAAATAGTAGATCTGTGCAAATCTGAGTCGTAGTTAGCAAGGATGTCAGACGTAAATAAAATCAGTAATTCAGCCCCGATGACGGATTGAGAAATCGGCCATGATTCGGTTCTCTCCGATGCAGGGGCGACAATGACTGCGAGATAACATTCTGGAACCCGCCCCGCGTTTGTCATTGTGCTGGGCTGAAAGAGAAAGACGCTTACCGAGCAGGTCAACTCTTTTTCGAGGTCCCCTAGACCAGGGCTACCTTGCGGCTCCGTCGACATGGAGAAAATGTACCACAGAAGGATGAAACGTGGAAGCGATGAGGGCGAACCTTGGTTGGTGGTCGGAAGAAAAGCGAAGGCCCACGAGATCGCCAGATCGGTCCACTTATCAGCCGCTGCCGGCACTACGTAGTACGGAGTATACGGGGTATATTTTGTAGAACTCATTAAAACTTCAAATTAGTGATAGCAGTTAAAAACTAACATTAAGGAAAGCCATATTGAGAGTAGTACCCTACTCCACCATTGCAACAAGCGTTCGCTGGTAATCACCACTCGTCTCTCCCATAATTCGTTTAACAAGACTCGTTTTATACTTTGCTTGATAGGCGCGCTTGACGTTCTCAAGGTGTTGACGGTCCCAATGAACACGCACAACACGGACAACGAGCTTCTCGTCCTTGGTCCCCATACCCTTCATGCAGTCTTCAAGAAGAACTGCGTCGCGCATCGCTGGATCAAGGGCGCTCCGAAGCATATGCAATAACGCATCCTTCATATGACCAGAGAACTCCTTCTCGATGTGAGTCTCCAAAGGTATATGGTACCGTTGACTAAAGGCTTGGTTGATCGCTTTGAGTTCGGCGTTTGAACTACGGGCGAAAAGTGAGCAGACTTCGTCGGCATTGTTAACGATGCGAGCGGCTGTTGCGCCGTGCAGGGTTTGTGCTTCCGCTTGAATGGTATGATGGTCAATGGGTGCAAATTCGTCGTGGCGTTCTGCGCGGAGAACGTGGGCGAAGAGCGTGCGGGTTTTGAAAGAAAGGTCATCTCCGACATCTTGTTGTAGTGAGCGGCGGTACGTCTGTTGGTAGGATTGTTTAATAGCGTTAAGATCAGCATTCGAGCGACCTAGAAGGACGTCATTGAGGAGCCACTCCTTTGTACCAATTCCCTGTACAGCTTCGCGGGCGGATGCGGTATCATGCATAAGGGGCCCATCGATAATGGCAAGAAGGGCCTGGCGGAAGTAGCTGCTTGTCTCGGATTTGACGTCATCGTGAAGATTGCGGCGAAGTTGGGAAGTGTAAGTTGAGCGAACGGCAGCGATTTGAAGCGGGTCGAGCTTGCTGAGAACCCGAATAAGTGCCTTCTCGTCTGTTCCAAGTCCTTTCATGGCTTTGCGGAGCGCATCTGCTTCACGACGGAAGTCGCCAGGTGCAACTTGACCTGGAGCGTAACCTACCGACGGGATGGATGGAGCGGGGGCATGGAAAGGAGGAGCGCCGTATCCTTGCTGAGGATACATAGGCGGCTGAGGCGAGTGTGGCGGCGGATAGTTGCCATACCCAGGCTGTTGTGGGGGACCTGGATGTTGCGGCTGATACCCTCCATAGGGAGGGCCAGGAGGGCCAGGAGGGGGAGGATACCCGGGGCCGGGCTGCTGATAATAAGGCTGGGTTGGAGGAGGCCCACTGTATCCCCCCTGAGGTCCCGGGGGTCCCGGGGGTCCCGGTGGGGGTTGATAGGGGTGTCCGTGGCCGGGTTGGCCCTGGGGAGGTTGAGGAGGGCCGTTGTACGGGTAATAGCCACCCTGAGGAGGAGGATACTGCTGTTCTGAATATAAAAATGTCAGCTTCATAAAGTGATTGTATACATGAAAGAGACTGACGGTTTGGATGCGGATAAGACATATTTGTTATGATGGAGAGTTGATTAAAAAAAATATAGAGGAAGGAAGAAGTGGATAGGGATGGAATATTTATGCGACTATGACATCGCCCAGGCCCATGACGAGGGGTACACCAACGGGGCTTAGCGTGAACCATCGGAGGTTTCCAACGAATCACACAATTCTGGACTGTGGCTGAGCATTGCGTCGTCACGAACGTGGAAGGTGGTAAGGCTGAATGTGGCTCATCAGACCACCTTGCATCCACTGGGAAGGGTCTAAGGCTTTCTTCCAACAGCCATGGGTGGACTTTCATCGCCACGTCTACGGAGTAGTCAGGAGTTAAGTTCATTCATCGATTATTTCCATTTTCCAGGTTAAAATCTATAGTTGTCGATGTCAAATCCGAAACCTGCCGTCCAATCCGATACTCGCCGCGGGGTTCCTTTGCCGAGCCTCTAGCTGGGCCTACCCCACCATGGTTCTCGTGGTTATCCGTATGCCGTTCGGACTACGTGCTGTCGGGATAGGCACACATATTCTATATTGTTACCTCAAAAGAAAGCTCCACATGCTTACGAGGATAACCTTGGTACCTATATTTAACATTGATGTCGATTGGCAAGCAAAGTTTTAGCGAGCGAAGAATCACGAACCGGTGACTAGAGCAACAGGGGCCTTTATAGGTGCCTATGCCATGACCTGATGCTGTCTGACTTTTCAGTTCTGCGGCCACCGTGAAACCAATTAACTCTCAGCCAGCAGACAAAGACAGCTAACTTTTACGAAACAGCCTATGCGTGGTCTCGGAAGTTTAACCAACGGTTCAGCCAAATCAGCCACGGTCTCTGCGTCAGTTCCTGTCTTAGGTAGAGGTCTGGCCCGGGTGCCTGCTGGAGATCCAATAGAGCACGATAGGACAAGTTCTCAGCCTGGGTCGAACTGAAAATTCCCAAAGTCAAAGTTGCTGAGTGGCTAGCCGAGAGCCTTGGTGTAACTAGATAATGATCGCTTATATATCGCCTCCGCTTCCTCGGGTCTTTGCTGATGGTGTTAGTCTGTCCATAGCAGAGCCGTGATCTGGCCCTAATAATTTTTCCATCTCGGCCAGTGATTGCTGATACACCTTTTCCGCTTCTTTAAACCTACCTTGAGCCTGATACAGACGAATAATCAAACGACTGCACAGTGAGAAGGTTATCAGGTCCAAGCAGCCTCATCTTGCCTTCGAATGCTGTTCGACACATCCATTCTGCAACAGATAAATGACCCTGGCTTCTATAAACCGTCCCGAGGTTAGCAAGATTGGTCAGCGTCTTCGGGTGCTCAACGCTAGCTCCATCGCGCTTTTTTGGTATATCAATTCCGCTTCATCTAGCATACCGTAACGATGATAAAGATTGCCAAGGTTATTCATCGCATCAGAGCCAGATGTTTGGTCCGGTGCTGCAGCATCGAAGCCGGAGATGCTTGTTTGCACGTCGCTTCCGCATCTTGGATTTTTCCCTGGCTATCGTACAGAATGAATTGCAAGGCCATGGTAAGTATGCAGCGTTGTCATGTCCGACAGATCATCGGGACCTAGGGCGTTTTGGCAGGTCTCAACATCCCAGTGATATATTTGTTCTGCTTCCTTCATCCTACACTGGCTAGTCTACCGGGTTGCAATGCACCAACTGCGGTACGGATAGGGTCATCGCCTGTAAGCTGAACGAGACGCAGTCTGTCAACCAGGCAATTGGCATGAGGCAGCAGTCGTTGCCGAAGCCTCCAGAACCCGCCTTCGCTAAAGTTTGCGTATTCTGGAGTCATATATCCTACAGCGGTCAGAGCCACGTCGCCTATCCGTCTCATATTTCCCTCCTCCTGACTAGCTGCAATAGAGAGACACCAATATCGTACGACTGGATGCATGGTGTAGCTACCCTTCTGCAGTCTAACGCCGACAAACGAAAATGCAATGAGAGTTCTCATCTTCTCCTTGAATAGGAGTTCATATGGCCTAGATTTATTAAACCGCCTCGGCCAGCACGGGCTCTAAGAACCGCATTGCAACAGCTCAAACCAGACGTTCCGGTTATCGAGTTGCGCAGTCAGAAGCATCAATTCTGCTGCGCCCGGGTCTCGCTCCTTGATTTCACCATGTCTGCAGTGGATTGTCGTGCCGGTGTTTGCGACCGGGACCGGAGTGTGACTGCAGATCATGCCATGATTGTCGGTAATATTACAGGTACTTGGTGACATTGGTTCCGGTTTCTCGCATGAACGATCCTACAAGGTGATTGCTAGTGGGAGGCCATCGAGGTGATTTGCGAGATCGATGAAATTTATACTAATCAGATATCATAAGTTTAATAAGTCGTCAAGGAATTCCACGGCTTGCTGGCCGAGTCCCGTGCTCTGAAGAAGCGGCTGAATAGCATCCAGTCGCTTGAGTTTCTGGAGCGAGAATGCCTTTCCCAGCTCACTGACTTTTGATAATCGAGAAGTGATGGAAACACAGCGATGATCGGCTGCTGGAAAGAACTTTTTGACATCGTACCCGTTGTCTGTACCAGGGGCGTACTTCTCGATGTTGTCAAAGACAAGCAGCCAATTATGATTCTCTGGTATCGCCAGCGATGCAAAACCTGTGTAGCATTCTGTTTGAGTTGCTATTCGTCCCTTGCGGCGATGTTCGGGTCTTGACCAGGAGGCGAGGCAGGATAGAACTAAGAGATCGAAGTAGCGTCTCGTGGTCCTTGCCATTCAACCAGAAGACAGCGTAAATTCGTCCTTGTGGCATCTTGCAAGCCGGATAGCCAGCTGTATCTTCCCGAAACCTCCGAGTCCGTGGACAACCGCAACTCTTTGGGATCTTGGACTTGCGGGTCGCAAGTAATACAATAAATCTTGAAGCACATCTCCCCAGCCGACAAAAGTCTGGACTGCCGAGGCAGGTGTAATACCGAATGGCACATGAAACTTCCGGCCTACAATGTTGGCGTGGTTAGTAAAGTCCAAGGTGGAATATATCAATGGTGTATGGAGGTGTCTGACGTCAACAAGCGAAGATCCTTCGCATATGCCGCGGCCACTCCAGCGGCGTACCCCTACCACGCATCATTTTTGTGGGAGTCTGCATAATCGCAGACTCCACGAATGACATGAATGGAAGATTGTCCATCACCGCTGCTGCCTCTATGTCAACGCAATAGACACACACCAAGTTCTCGGCCTAGTTTGTCCCGGAGGCCGCTATCTTTTACCATCTGGTTTGCGGACGCAATGAGTTGGTAGTGCACAACAGGGGTCCCTTGATCTCTGCAAGGGCGGGAAACAGTTTTAGATGTGTCACAGTTACCGCAAGATTGGGGGCTGGTGCTGATGTGTACATAGTCAGCGAGGTATACACGATCCTCCTGTGCTGGGCGAGTAAACACGGACACGCCCCCCGGTGCCAATTCCTGGAGGTCGGCAAAAAGCTCACAAATCTGCCTTGGTGCAAAATATGATCTGATTGCAACTATGACAATGCGGTCAGGAGAATTTCGGGTGAGCGACTAAGCATGCCAGTTCGCTGAAGGGTTCCCCATCACACTTTCCCATGGTCATACTCTCTTACTCCTCCATGGACATCTGTTGGTCTGCTGACCACAACATCCCCGCGGCGGACATTTGCACCTCTATACGGCACTTCGCCCCCAATGCCAACCATCAGTCCAAATCGAATTGAGCAAAAACTGGATAACGGCTGAGCGACTACAGTGCTAGCCGACACGGTGCCGTATTTGCCACTTGGCAAGCAGGAATTCGCAATATTATGCTTCCATATTCACTTAAGAGTATAGAAATTTTGATCATTCGGTTGCACTGGCAAATCTTCGTGGGTTCAGCCAACATAACTGCCGCAGCTGCAATCTCCAGCGGCAACGCACACATCCAACCGACGGTGTATTCATTATGCAATAAGCGGGGGTTGGCGACCATCATAGGAGAATCATCAACTGGACTAGAGGTCAATTCTCAAGGATGAACTTGGAGCAAGGGAGAGGGAGACAAGGCTGACTTGACGCTGTCCATTGTGGCACAATTCGAGAACAACGCAGAATATGGGGCTGTGCTTTTCAAGCCAGATCGAAAAGAACCTGGGCAAAGTTAACTAAGCTACTAGCTGCAACATCAGCGCTAAAACAAGCACTACCATAGGGCCAGCCCCTGAAGATGGAGCAACCTCGAACAACGAGCGTCCGAGCTAATGCAGCAAACTGCTGAATTTATCTCTTAGCCCTGTAAAAGCAGTGGCTGGTGTCATATCTCTGGCGAAGACGTTGCGACGAAAAAGAAAGCAAGCGTCGAAGCCTCGCGCTCGACGCACTGCCACTGCGAACAATGATACCTTGCTGCAGTCTGTCCAGGCACCCGCACATTGTTCTCCAGATGTTCCTTTATTTGAAGCCCGGCCCGGCCCGCTGGGCACTGTGTTGTCGTGGCGATCTCTTCATTCGATTTTAACCTTCCATAGGCATATCAAGCGGGCGAAAAATGGCACCCGGTCAAGCCTGCCCTCCCTTGCATAACGTCAGCCCTTCTATTGAGCAAGACACACTGTACCCCTCGCTTCCTTCTACCAATGAAGACGAAAATAGTCGAGTAATCGCCGAGAACTCTGTGGACAGCAACAATGTTACCCACAAGTCGGTCGTTCACAGCATTGACCAAGGCGCTAAGCCGCATATTGTCGTACCGGAAATTATTATTATATCAGACGACAAGTCAGATAGGCCGATATCACCACTACCATCCGTGGTTCTGATAGAAGAGGTGTTTTCTCCCTCGACCCCTGAGCAAACATCCGAAGCCGACCTAGGCTCCCCCGATCTGAGATCACCGCCGCGTTCGACCGAAAGTATCGTTCAAGACCTTAGCGCCGTCATAAAAAAGGAATATAGCCAGGACGAAGGGCAAGCTTATATACTCTCGGATCCAGAGGGCAACTCCCCTTTCTATAAGATCGGGAAGTCAAATGCTGCAAGCATTAGATTAGCTCAACATAAGAGGAATTGCGGACTGAAGAATTGGAACCTACATATAAAGCCTTCTTCGAAAATTAAGCAAAGTCTCCGACTGGAAAGACTGGCACAGACGGAACTCAAAAACTTCAATTGTGTGCCCCAGTGCGTATGTCGAGTCCAACACAGCGAGTATTACCTGGGGGATCCAAATGATGGATTGGATGCCCTGCAAGGCTGGTCTCATTGGCTTGTGCAGCATAAACCATACGACGATGACGACCAATTGGCCAGTTTTTGGGACAATCGTCTCGACAAATTCCTGACAGATATACCGCGCTATTTCAAGTGTGGCGGCGATGATTGTCACAACCCTGATAAAGGCCCTGCCTGCCAGGCCTGTGTGAGAAGCGGGTGGAGATTGTGGACGCAGCCTACACCACAGGAATTTCTCGAATATGCTTGTCGAGTGAATATCCCATGCCGATGGTTGCGGGGGACTTTGCAGGCATCTAGCGAAGGTAAAGAAGACACAGTTCTCCCTTATGTGGAGCTGGTAGGGTGTGTGATGCGCCTCGCCTCACCGGTTTTTGGATTGATGCCTTTCTTGTATATGAGTCTTGTCAGGCTCACCATGTCGGTCTTTTTTCCAGACTGGGTGCAGGTATTGCCAACCAGATGGGCAGATACTATCCTTCTGTTGATAGCATGGAATCTCATCATACAACAGCAGGCCTTGGAATCACCTGACGCAAAACCCCAGGGATCAACTGGCAGCAAGCGGGCCCCTTCACGATTAAACCCGCAGCGACCCCTCACACCAAGGAAAACCCCAGTCGGGGCTGTACAAAGTCCAACGGGTTCCAAGGCAAGATCTTCGCCCAGAAATGGCTCGATTACTACCGAACTGCTCGATGACCCATTCGCTAGCAATGGAGGACAGACCAACATCACAGTGGCCAAACGAATACCCTCAGCGCCCCGGGCACTTTCCACGCGAAGCATACCATTGTCCCCATCCAACCAGGCCCAGAAGTACAGTCGGAAGAGAAGAAAAAGTGACTCAGACCAGCCATCTGATTTGTATTGAGCGCACACGACCATGACAGGAGTTTTCCTGCTTTGTTATTCCTTTGTATTTTTTGCCGGCGTTTGAAGGTTGAGGGGTGTGCCATTCGAGATATCCAGAGTCCTGTTACGAATATAACGAGCCCAATGCTCATGAATCTTTACCGCGTTGATTGTGTGTACCCGTTTTCACCTAGACACGTATGTAGAGCATCAGGACACAGGAATGAGGCCGGTCATCGTGTGGCACATAACAGTGGAACCTGGACCGACTGCACGTTGAGAAACTGAGTCTCGCTATCGTCCGAACGATGTTGTCTCGAGCCCGTAGCAACGGACTGACGTATCCAGGGCCTGAGTCAAGCGTCATCTGAGTAAAGTAGGTAACTAGTAATCCTGTGCCATTGTAAACCCGTTAGCCGTTTGACTGGGTGATTTCGGACATTTTGACTTGGGCTACTTCAGGTTCATGGATATTGCAGTTTCGAGATCGATACTGAGTGAAATGTGTTGCTTGTTGAAACGTTCCTGATGAAAGAAGCGTTCAACGCTCAATGTTGAAAGTTGGTGACCTAAACTGAATGGCTCACATGTCACCTGCGGAATTGAAGCCTCAGGCTCCAAGTCGCGCATGTCCAATTTCAGGCGGGCAAGCGGGTACATACGAAAACAGCCCAGATATACGAAAAGTGAGAAAAGGAGATTGAGTGTGGAGAAGACCAGATTGATTGCTAATGTCCCGTCTAGTTCATGTACCCCAGCTAGGCGAATAGATCAATGAGCAACAGTATCCCCAGAGAACGCGTCCATGAAAGAAGAATCCGTGTACCGTCCCAAATCCCGACCGAAGAATAACAGAATGAACATGACCGACCCTTCCGAACCCCGTAAAACCATTGACTGCAGCACGTAATTGATGTATGTAGAATGTAGTAGACGGAAAGTAAATCTAGCCACCGAAACCGTAGAGAGTACGGCCCTGGCGCTTGAGGGCGTAGACAACGTCCAGCGAGGTGACGGTTTTGCGCTTGGCGTGTTCGGTGTAGGTGACAGCGTCACGGATGACAGACTCGAGGAAAGACTTGAGGACACCGCGGGTCTCTTCGTAGATCATAGCGGAGATACGCTTGACACCACCACGACGGGCGAGACGGCGGATAGCGGGCTTGGTGATACCCTGGATGTTGTCACGCAAGATCTTGCGGTGACGCTTGGCGCCGCCCTTGCCGAGGCCCTTGCCACCCTTACCACCTATTAAACAATTGGGTTAGCATTTGAAATTGACAAGAATTGTACTTGGTATGTAGCGCGACGAAATGTACTGAGTTGGGGTGGGGGTGAGTTGATGTCACGTGTTGGGATGCATCGCGACTATCTGATCTCAAGATGCGACGAGGTGCCATGTAAGGGACAAAACGAAAATCCAGAAATACTTACGTCCAGACATGTTGAAGATGGATTTAGTATTGAGATAGGGTTGATTGATTGATAAAAATTGATGGAAGTCGCGATAGTTTTGATGAAGAGGCGCGTGGAAAAGTAGGTATGTCGGAAAGAGAGGGGAAAAAGAAAGAGAAAAAGGTCAGAGAAAAAGAAGAATAGGCCGTTTAAATAGGTGGGCGGTCGGCGACAGCGTGATTTGGAGCGCTTTCTCAGTTGAGTGAATGACTAAGCTCAGGAGGGTCAGTCGGAGGGAGTCAAAAGCAATGCCAGGTGCTGATTGGCGGGAGGGGATAGAGAAAAAGCGTGTTATGAACGGCAGCTTTCAAGGTCGCGTTTTTGGGCGGATTTCTGATGTGGTGCCGCTATCGGGAATCATCTGGGACCGCGCGGATCTGCGGGGTGGGCACGTGATTCATAACTACATAGTATAGTTGTCAAGCCATAGAAGTTCGATTAAATTATGGATAGTTGTGATACGAGGTGTATCAAAAAGTAGAAGCTGGAGTTAAATACTTTACTAATAAGGAAAGTATGAGGTAACTCCGCCGTTGCCTCCACGGTATATACTACTCACTCGTTCATACTAGACCTACTCCGGAGTACAGTAATCTGACTACAACGCTCAGAACTGAATGGTCTATGCCAATCAAGATGATTTGATTTGCGCCTGTTTGATTCCTAGTTGAATCTGTCGTAATGTGCGCTACCAGCGCAAACCCGCCGCATTTGAGATGATCCCAAAACTCCTTTCAAATGAACCGATAAATACAGCAAAAGGAACAGTCAGGACTCCTTCAAAGGCAATGAAAGAAAAGAAAAGAACAAGCCTCCCAACGCCATGCATAAGCCTCAAATCGGCGAACTAAATTAGCAAGAAAGTCGACATTTTCAACTGGTGATTGAAAACCCCTCCGTACTCATTCTCGACGGTCAAGAAAAATGAAAAGAAAGTAAGACAATTAAAAACAATACACGTAACCTCGTGATCATGTTAAAAGGGATTCGTCTGACATATACGCGTTGGCTGCAACTAGACAGGGGGATATGTGCCTGAAAGCCTGCACGCCATCTCGTAGGATATGGAAAAAATAGACAATACAATGAGCAAAAGACTTGCACCCTCGCGGTTTATTTTGCATCGCAGAGGTTCAAGCCGATTACTCGGAAACGGAAATATGACAAACCCCTCCAGGAAACGACAAAACAAACCATACTAAACAGAGCAATGTCGCGGTTTAATTTGAGATCAATCAAACTTTGAGAACCGGCAACTATGTGTAGACCCAAAGAGGTCACCGATTGAGGAAATATGGGGTTCGGTCATCTTGGATTGGTGTCATAACAAAGTAGAGCGAGAAAGGTCGGTACGAAATGGCCTGAGAAATGCGACTGGCAGATGTCATGCATAAAAATAGTGTGAAGTGATTATGTCGTGATAGAGATAGATCATCCGCTGATGATTGCCGGTGTTTGTGTTTCGCTGAATATTCTGTCTTGCATAGGCTCAAAGTACTTGTACGAGAAGGTCGGAGGGGATGCTGGTAAGCTCCGTGACACGTCGCTAGCACTTTCCTTTGGCCCCGGCGGGGAGGGTGGAGAAGAGTGGCTGATGGGCTGAGTCAATCCAGTGTCATTCGTTTTCAGTGGGCGATTGAGATTTGGCGAAGAATTCGGAGAGCCAAAAAAGCAATATCGATCAACGAGCTCTCTGTATACAGGAGACTCGCGATGCGGTTTGCTGGATGCGAGAGAAGAAGGTTTCTCGGTGGTAACTTGGACAGGCTGGAGAGCAGGAGGTGCGCTCTGCATGTTAGATCGAGGTACGGAACCTTCCGATTTGGCTCGGGCAGCCAACATGGTGCGATCATGATCTGATTTACTGCGCATAGCAGCGGACAAAGATAACTCAAAATCATAACGATTGCCGAACACCTGGTGGGGCTGCTTCTCGCGTCGCAAAGGTACTGGACCTTCGGTGTCATGTGGCATATCGTCGTCCACCTCAGTTTTATCCTTCCTATCGCTCAGCGGGGGACCAAACGATATGTAGCGATGCATGTCAGAAAAATCCTTGAGGGACGAAGGCATCGAATGGGGTCGATTGCCTGATCCCGTGAAGCTCCTGCTCCGAGGTAGGTTAATTCGAGGACGAGGGCGAGGGACATCTTGTGTTTGAGGCTTCGGTTTAGGGATCTTGGTGAAATTGACTTGGTAGTCCCTTGTGCTGTTATTATCCCAGAACTCCTGGCCGCTGACGTTATACCGGATGCAAACGAACATGGTTTTCTTGTCCAAATTTGCCTGCTCATCAAGCCTGATGTTAAACATGAATCGGTCGTAACCGTCTTGAAGCTGCTTTTGCCGAGCATCATGGCTATACTCAGCAGTTACCTCAGAAGTAGTCCTCCAGCCATCGAAAGTAAAGCGGGCTGCAACGTGTTTTTGGAAAGCAAGGTTAGCAACCACCACCATGCCAACTAGAGACTTTTTGTCGGATGAAAGGAATAAGCGCTCAAGTCTAATACGTTGATGAGGTTGGGAGGGTGGCTTGTGAGGGAAATTTGAGAGACGAAGACCCCATTCGAACGACGGGCCTTGTAAAGTCTCGGAGCCAAAAGGGTACTCTCCATCAGCGTCAAGGTCCTCGACGGGTGATGAGCCAGCACTGACAGCCTGGGGCTTATCAAGCTGCAGAAAATGTCGAATATGCTCCAGCTTAGCGTCAAAGTGTACCGCTTTTGAGTATGTTGGAGTGCCCGGCATACTAGATGGCCTTCGACGAGTCGATGCTGGACGTAATGCTGGTCTTACAAGCTCCCCGGACTTCTTTCGCACCATAGGATATTTTGCTCTAGGCTCGTCATCCCCATCACTCTCCTCCGGAGAGCTCGTCAAAGCTTCCTCATCATTTCGACGAATTGAATGCAAAACCATGCGAGTGTCCTTGGTTAGAAGTGGCCGAAGTTGTTTCCCCGTATGAGTGTTCGCTGTGCCCTCATTTGTTGAATGCATGTCATTTGGTTTCTGCCTTTCAGGGGACCCTGCCCGCTTCTGTCCAATCGACCTGACAGCCGCCTCCAATTCCTCGAGCCGAAGTATATTCCTCGGTCCATTAGCCGATTCTTCGTCACTAGAGTTCTGTCCAGACTCTGGAGGAGAGAGAAGGGCCCCAGGAGGAATCAGGCCCTCGTTCACAGGCGGAGGCGAGTGCCTGACGCTTGCATAACCATCGGTATTCCGTGATGAGTCCCAACCATTATCCGGTGCCGGAAAGACAAACGACTTGCTATTGGATGGGGATCGTCGGTGTCGACGAACATAAGAGGCGGAAGAGTAAGACTGGGGGAGGTTTGGGTTGCCTGTAGGGAAGTCGGCCACGCTGGGCGAGCTCGGGGAAGGAGGTGTGCTAAGGTCGGAGTGTTCAATGTGCTGCGTAGAAGGCGACGTCTTCAACGGCGCAGTGTATGGCATCCGGCCGGTCTTGTGTAAAGGAACACAAGTAACGGGCGACGGTAAAGCAAGATTAGAAAAAGGGAGAGGAGAAGCGCTCTTCGTGGACACGTTGACGGGAGGGTAAATTAATTAAGAGATCAGTTGAGAGGAGGCGATGTGTCTGTAAATAGGCCCTTGTCCTTGGGTTAGCTGATTATCAAGCAAGACATGGGTTGCACAAAGTGACGGACAGTGGCACCAGATTTGAAAGCTCACAGATGTACATGCAGGGTTCAGACGATAGAGGTGAAGCATAGGTAGTATGGACCTTGAACTTGGGAAGCTCCCCAGGAGTTCCAAGCGGAAGTTCAGTGGAGCAACGCGATCCGGTGGCCAGAGCAAAGCACGAAATAGGAAGGTATGATGGAGGAACTTTGGTGCTCAGGGTAGGAAGGTACCACGACACTTTGGGCAATGCGCCTGTCACACCATACACCATAGAAAGCAGGAATCGTGAATGAGAAGTGAAGCTCGGCGAGAGGGAAAGTAGCCGGTACCACAGTGCTAGTGAGACGAGACAAGCAACTGTCCTGGAAGCAGATTTGCCATACCTTGTGAGAGCAGAAATAGGAAGACGGGAGACTGCGGAAGAGTCAAGGAACGGAAAAGGGAAAGAGAAAGCAAAGGAAATGGGAGTGAAGTGAGATATTAAGGCATGTAAGAATTACTGAGGCGATGAAGGAACTGATAAGAATCTAGAGAAAAATCAAGGAAAGCGACGGCCGGAGAGAAGAACGATCATGGAGGAGTGGGGGCAAGAAGAGGGTCGTCTAGCTCTGGCCAACGATATATAGTTCATGGGGGGGAGAACAATTAATTGCGTAGCACTATAATATTAAATAATGCAATAACCGTCATTTTATCAATGATTCAGTAGATGCGACTAAACCTGCCAGTCAGTTCTTGCTAGACCCGCCCGCCGAGCAGGACGTACTACAGTAGCGTGGCTGCATTCATATGCAACGCATTGCATTTAATTTTAATGATAAGGCGGGCCCGGAGAGGATCTGAATGGAGGCAAGGGAAAATTTCAATTACTCACGCTCGAATGAATATGATGAGGCAATATCAGCGTTTACCCTCCGTCGCATTAATGATAGGCGTGGTGCTTTCGGACCCGAACCATGGTAGCTATCGGAGAGAAAATCTAATTCTTGGAAGACTTATCTAGACTTTCTTTGATCTTAAGTTCATCCAGAATCCAGCCATGGGAATATGGGGGAGGCGAGAGACTGCTCCATGGTCTTGCCGCCGCACCCGGACAATTGGAGGGCATGGAATCGGGCAACCTTGGAAGTCGAGACAGGAGAGTAAGAGATTGATTACTCCGATGACGATAGGAGTCAAGATTCATAAGAATAATAAAAATCCATAGCGGCTGGTACGATTGACTAGTCAACTTAAAATAGGCGATCGAACGGTCTGGGACTGGAACGATGAGACGATCCTCCCCCAAGGTGCCATTCAACACGCCCCCAACGCTATAACTGTACCACCTTTGGACGATTTCGCCTCCCGATCGTTCGATTCGAATGCACGTTAACCTGAGAAAACTTTATGATGGTATATCAATGTCCTCGGAGCAGCCAACTATTCGTCAGACTCCCAGTAAGCGAGTTGAGCACATCAGCGCAGCGGTGAGTCCTCGAGGCTTGAACTCGAAGCATCGTCTCCACTGTCAAGGAATCTGGAAAAAGGAAAAATCATCCATCTTGATCCGATTCTCAAACTACAGTTGCCTATCTCCTCTTCTTCATCCCGCACATGGTTGAGGAGAATGAGGAGGCAGCAACTCTGGGCCAGGTTATCTTCATGGCTGCACCTCCGGAGTATTCTGGCTGGTCCACTCTGGTGAGGAGGGCTAACTTGGTCCGTACTAGAGGCTCGGGGTCTAAGACCAGGAATCAAGGCAGGTGTGCATTATTTCTTGTCTAACAATTTTGAATTTTGTACGGAGTACCCTGTTCCAGGTTTTCTCGAGACAACCTTCTGCTTTTCCCGATTCCGCCTCCCCCTCCAGAAAATCGGGAATAGCATCATTCCTACGGAGTACGAACTTCGCTGATAACAGTCCTATATCTATCCTTTATTTCCTCTGACATAGCAATTAGTTGTTTCATGATTGACGGGAGATAAGCTGTTTCATGATAAAGGACGATACATCCCTTCCTTCTTCTCCCGGGCCGACCGGTCTCTGGAAGCCCCCAAGGAATCTCGGGTAGTGAGCAGTGGCACTGAGCACTGAGCAGTGAGCACTGAACAGTCATCATGACAGGAGGGTCTGGGTTGAGATAACCGTGGATGCTCCACCCCCTGACCCACTGTAACTAACCTCGACAGCCAGACTAAAAGCGTCCAGACCTTTTTACCTTGATGTTCAACTTGCCTTTAGCGCCCTTCTATCCAACCACAGCCCCGGCACGGGGTGTTGAGGCGAACACAACATGCTAGGCATTATTCGTTTCTCAGGCTTAAGGTTGTGATGGCGGTCAGAGATATTTCATCTTCTCACCAGCTATCTATCCCTTGATGTCTCATGTTGCTACCGAAGTACGGAGTAAGCAATCTGAGCGATAATGGGGCAACAGATTTCCGCCTCAGCCTTCTGCGTCAATCAATGTGCGGGCAACCCCGTCACTAACCATCTTAACATTGGAAATAATGTTGGTTTCTCCTCCTCCTACTGCACCCTAGATGTACCAAGCTGGAGAACTCCGCTCCATTTGGCGGGGTCGAAGATAGAGACAGACGACTATGACTCCGAGTATCGCCGGTCAACCCCTCCCATGCTGCTTTAATCGCTGACACACGGGTACGGACAAAGCGCGAGTCTACAACAATTTCCGGCTTTCGGCATCCACTCGATCAATAAAATTTACCCCGGGCGTTGCCAAAGGGCTGGGTTCGGTAGGATGAAGCTCCCGCTGGCACAACAACTCAATCTCTGGCAAAGTTTTCTCAACCATGGGTTCCGGAAGCTCAAGGATATCGAGGTTCTGGAATCAGGAACGAGCAAGAAAAAAATATCGACATCAATCATCAAGGGCGGAGGATCGCATTTACCCTGGACTGCTGGAATATGATGTCATTGGCTCGACTCCTCACCTCATACTCTAGACTCAGTCAGTCCAAGGAGTGTCACTGAGCAGTCTAGCATCCATCCGGCCTTGCATGGAAGGTTCAAAATCACGACATCCCCTCATACCTACGGAGTATGGAAAGAGATCCATGAAATCTGCACAGGCCGTCATTTATTGAAAATCCCACCGCCGCTAGCCAATGAGCCTTCCAGACTATCCTAGAGTTGGAACTGATTGACGAAAAGGTTGTACACGCTTCTTGGGTTTTGGACCGAAAATCCACATGGTTGCTACCGATACCGGCATTTCGGTGGTCGTTTGCAAAAGATCGCATGGCCACAGCTTGAAGAAGATTTGCTCTATGCTTTCCGATCATGGGAATGGAGGCAAAATTAATGATTTTGATTCGCCCTCTACTAGATACGAGATCGAGAGGATCACCAAACATCAAAAACTCAATCACACTCTTCTAACCGTCGAGTAAACGCCCAGCAACTGTTTTGGTCCTTGCCTCTCCTTCCCCTGCGGTGTAACAAAATTAGTCCCAGCGCTCAGGTATCTGCCGCTCTTCTCTGGGAGCACTTGAAGATACTCTAGGCGTAGTTGAAACATATCTAGTCTACGACGCACCGTGCTTGAGTGCCCCCAACTTGTCTACGGCTCCTTCCTTAGATCAGATTCTCTGTCTAGGATCCGGTGAATGACTCAATTGCACCGGACTCCGTGTCATTACTCCGCGTGTTTCGATAATAGTAGTGTCTGATTGCCAGTCTCACTTCGCGATTCACTCTTATCAGGCTCTATTCCGGAGTACCTGGATGATTTCAATCTTTCGGTGCTTCCCCGCTTGAGACAAGAGCGTCAAAACCGGTAGTTGCAAGCATTATTGAAACTCGATAGTGGATCGTGGCACAACCTTGTCTTGCCACTCGCTTTTTGATTTGCTAATTAATTGGCTCTCGATACTACCTACTTCAACCACCTAGGTCCACAATTCATATCAATTGATGGTATAGACATACGAGGATTGATACCGAAGTAAGGTACATCCCCGGGCCTGCGGATGATAGAGAAGGCCACCATCAGTTCTTTTGTGCTTCGATGAATCCATCGCTTGATATTGGCTTTTGTGGTTACACCCTGATCCAATTAGCTCCCCCAAAAAGAACATTGAGCCTGTCCGAGAAACAAGGATGGCTTCCTTTAACATCTTAAAACCGGTGCTATTGCATCAGCTGCTTGCGCCCCGACCAAATACCCTGCTCCAGTATCAATGCACCATGCGATAAATGCTCCTCCAGCTTTCTCCCAATCCCTACAAGGACCGAACGCGGGCCTCGCCCTGATACGGGAACCCTAGTGTGCTGAGCACTAAACAAAGAAAACATAGCTCGAAGCTGATCGCTCGAGGACCCGTGGAGCTTTGACTTGAGGGGTAATCTGCCCCTTGAAACTAGATATCCCCTCTTTTCTAGTCTGACGCCTTCAACGGATTGTGGCTTTGAGATAGACCCTTGCCCTCTTGACTTAAAGTTCACACCTGGTGCGTTGTCAACGGGGATCTACCGACACTCGAGCACAGACCAGATGGTGACCCTCTAACTACAGTGGTCTCATAATTTATGTCCTAGGCATTGTTTTCTTTGTGAGACAATCCAAGCGCCCGAGCGGATTGTCGACTTTGATTCGCGTGTCCCGCTATGCATCCAGATCGACAGAGCGGCTATGGTCGAGCCTCTCGTCGGATTGCATTTTCCAGTAATCCATTAGAATCTACTCCTCAGTGCTGTTACAATCAATATTGTATCTATACTCACCGGAAGTATCGAAGAGCGGTCAGTTCGCTCTATTCCGAGTCACCGAGATGCGCTGGAGAGGAAACTGCAAAGGAAGTACATACTCAACACCATGCCCAAGCTTCGAAATTCGGATCCTTGACTCGAAGAAGCTGGTTTGCGACCTCATGGGGACAGTGCTCTTGCTTGCATCAGACTCATATCAGTGCTCCATAACTGTACAGAGGACACCGCGCAATCCCCCGCTTCTTGACATTGAACCACGAGATATAATCCGACTCCAACAAAACTCTCAGGTTCACTTCTCCACGGCTATCTTGCGTATGCCCGCCATACTCATATTTCAGACCGACGCAGGAGCCTCTGTAGTTTGTCCCAATGTGGAGTCGGGCGGACAAAATCATATACATTTGGCAACTGCAAGAGGGCGCCTGATGAAGTCGGATCAACAAAGTTCGGCTTCTATGCAAAGCATATGCAAGCTCTCGGGTTCAGACAATTATCTGACCAGCTGACTATTTGATCGCCGGGGTTGGCAGCCACCGAGCCTGTAGCGACCTTTGCGGTATGTATTGCGACATTCCGACTCGGTACCTGAGGCGGACCAAGCCCTAACATTATTGAAACCTATAATTACATCTCGGTGAGCTCTGGGGCCCGCGGTGCAATCCATGACCCAATCATTGGGCTCCATAGACTGAAACATCGAGAGGTGACAGCGACAAGACGCTAAACCTGTGTCCAGACCGCACCAGGCGGTGCATTGCATTTGATGGCGCAGTGGTGGTGGGTCTCGAAGCTTACGGGCTTGTTTTCTCTCGCGAACTGACATTTTCATCTGCAGCCAATGCAGTAGGCTGGGGCCAAAGCTCGATAATGGCGTCCTCTCAACGCCAGAGCTCCAAGCGCGATGCACGTCTACGCATACTCACGGACCTAGAGAGGACTCGATGAGAGTCACGCCACAACTGCAGCAAGTAATCTCTGCGCCTAAACTATCCCGGGCCATAATAAAATCTTCAGCGCGGATCAACCGGGCTATCATACTGCAACGCATCGAGCCAGTCTGTTCTATGCCAGCCATTGGACCGCGACTTGCCACCCCGCCTCTTGTGAAATGAAAATCTCATCCCACTGCACCATCAAATATCCCCGGCTCCTACTTCTAATCCAACCTTAAGAAATATTTTAAGCACAGTCCGCTCCTAAAGTTTGGTTTTTTCAGTCTGGACTCTGGATCCTTACATTCTCGACGCCCCTTCTGAACTTGATTATCCGAGACGGTCTCCAACTCCTCGGCGCTTGATGCTCCGCCCATAACACGAATGGCGTCGCCACTAGGGCTTCACCCTCAGACCACCTGGGAACTGTGATGGCGCCGCGGGGAACGGACACACAGATCCGAGCGCGATCAACCCCTCCTCCTGATATTGTCCTCGTCTGATGAGTAGGGTGGTTGGTGGCGGAGCACATGTTATCGCTCCCCTGTCGCGGTGGCTTGCCCATCGGCCGAGAGCTAGCAGTTAGGACAAGAGCATGTATGAGAGGGAGCGGGGTGCATTCATCCTCCTGGCAAGCGCCATCCAGTGTCATACAACCCGCACTTATGGACTCGAAATCTCGTGGACGCACATGCCTTGCGGGGTAGATAAGACTGACAGCACATGATATCTCCGGAAAATAAAGTCTTTGCAGAGACAGCTATACGAGCTATCCGGTGCCGTTTATGGGGAGTCCCAGACGTTATTCCCCGACTATGGACTCTTGGTTTGGTACTTCTTGATGCTCTAGCTCTGCTAGGGAGGAACAACCACCACGACCCGACATGTCGACGCTGCGCAATTACTGGCTATACAATCGTCTCCCTACTGCTTACTATGTCATGCGACTCAGACACGAGTGAGAAAGATAAGGGACAGCCTGAACTAAGTCCATCAGCTTGGATCAGGTCAGATTCATCGATTTTCAATTCCCCTGTGAACTGGCAACGGATTTATGCCTATATCCGAGTGAATATCGATGCCAGACAACTGCTTATTCCCTTTCCTCTCGTACCACCTGGATGATGAGCCATTCCCTTATATCCAGCAATGTATAGGGAAAGAATGTGTCTAGAGTCTACTGAATAGTAAGTATACTTGAGCAAGTTAACCGAAAAGAAGTCATTCGTAGTAAGGCCGGCGTTCTTCTCTACACAATAACATAGCTATATAGACCAGCAGTTTTTTTCTCTGATGTTTCCAGACTCTATCATAATTTATCTTCCGGGGCTCCTAAGCTCGAACCCAGCGCTTTCCCTTAGACCTCGTTTGCCAGATGTTCTTCCTTCTGACCCTCCGTCATCAATCGAAACGAGAGCAATACCCATCGTTCCAGGCTTGATTGACACCAGAGCCCTCAGACATGCTGCCCTTGAGGCCGCTCGCAAGTCATCGTCCCCAGAGAACAACAGCTCAAGGCAAAAGCCATCAAAAACGACATTAAAAAGGATTCAGAGACTACATCCCACCTCTCACGGTCTGCGAAAGGAAAGTGATGCAACCGATGAACTCATCCACTACTTGATAGTTGACTTATCCATGGAAGATGCTTCTGCATACGATACAACATGTGAGTCCCCTGGTGGCAGGCGGGAGTCACATATCCGAGCTGAACATAACAAGTCCTCCGGATTACTTTTTATAATACTAGATGCTGTATATGCTCGCATGGCGTGTATACATACAGAAGGTGTCTTATACGCTCAATACAACACATCTTCGACGCTTTGTCCTCCTGCGTTTCTCGTGCGCATTAGAGTTCAGTTGTCTTTGTTAGCAACCCGCCTCATTTGTCAGCTTACCGATGCATTAGACATGTCTCTTATGACAGTTCCATCGACCCAGGACTGCATTCTACACAAACCAATATTGAATTCTTGTTCGAGAAGGAGCTAGATGGTTGACGAAATAGGGAGGCGCGATCAGCAGGCTGACATCCCCCCTTCGGGGCAAGAGTACTGCCAATGCCTGAGATTCATGAAGTACTCTTCATCGCGTTATGTCATACTCTCATATTCGCTTCCAGAATTATCCACACGACGTTGTGCGTTCAAACCTGGGTGCTTGATGCATGTTTTGGTTAGTTAGGGCTATTCGGTCTTGGCACGCTTTTGGTAGGTATAGCCACGAAACGTTAACTGGAACTTAATACATGTCCTAAGAAAAAGAGAAGAAAGTCAAACGGCTTTCATGATCTGTGAGTGGGGAAGGTTTTTGTTCGCACGGGCAAGCAAAGCCACACGTTGGAATGCAGTATAGTAGTATCACAAGACCAGACTCCCTAACTCCGAGACCATCGCGACATCAAGCCTGCAACTTCTTCAGGCTCAGTCCATAGTCCCCTTGAATAGATTATCTAAACCCTGCCAAAGGTCCAAAAAATGGGTAATAAAAGGGTCACTGGGCGCTTTACCGCTGGCTTCTCGGCTATACAACTCGACCCGGAGCCTATAGATAGAGCTTATGTAGATATGATCATCACTTTTGGAAGCGAGGTCTTCCATTGGGTGTATGATCTCAATTATAAGCTGAATGTAAGTCCCAGTAATCTCATACATGTCAAAGCCAACACCGACAGGCATACTCCCTCAGGCACACCAAAACCCGGGCCAACCCCTACCGGCCGAGTCACAAAATGCCAGTTAAACACTGAAGCGGGGCGTCGGTATCGACATCGAAAGGGGAATCGGATGAATCAGCTCGAAGAGCAAATAGAGATAGTGAAGTAAGGACGGAATCAGTTCAGGATGCACGTCTCGAAACTTGCTGGGGTGACGGAGGGATTAAAGAGTCTGTTGGACACAAAGAGAACTTGATGACTGTCGCTCCTCTCTAAACTTATCCATTTGTTAGATAAGAAGAAGGTTCTTGTTCAAGTAGATTCAATTGCGGAAGTCTAGGCCGTTACCGTATACCACATTAATCCATCATCTGATACCTGGTATGCCATCGCTGGCTACAGTCTTAATTCTTGAGATTAAGAATGGGGAAAAAAGCAAAAATCCACCCAAAAGACCAGCTTCATAGGAGATAAAGGAAAAGAAGTGAAGTACATGTTCATCACAGATCGTTCAACAAAAAGCGCAAAAGATTCATACAGCCGCTAATATGCCAAAGTAAAACAGAAGGGGAATCGCAGATAAAAGGTGCATACAGAAGCAGAAATTAATAAGACGTCTGTATCGCTTCTCGCTAAACCGACAGCCATTAGTATAAGTGTAGTATCATCAATCGTTTCGTTGGTTCATCATCGTAATCATGAGGATGGGTAAATGCACGTTAAACACTTGCGGTCCGGCGTTTCTCGCTCGGTTTCTGTGTATAGGCGATCAAGAGGCGGAAGCCGGTACCTCGTTGTTGGCATTCTCGGAGGACTTTCCTGTCGGCCCAGAGACTGCGGTCGACGTCGCCGTTGGGAAGGACAGGACTTTCGTAACAGCGGGTATACCACCATCGGCCAACTCGCGCGACGATCTTTCGAATAGACTCGTCGTTTGACGGGGATGGGGAGGGGTCGGAGAGGAGATCTCCGAGGGATAAAACAGTATCATTGGATGAAGATTTCTCGTGTGTGTTTGTGATCGAACGTTGGCCTATTGATGAGCCCGACGTGGCGGAGAGCGCTGTGGAGGATGTCACGGCAGCGGCTAAGGTGGAGGGGTTTGAAGAAGAGGTTGATGTGGAAGAGGCAGATGAGCGAACGATCATTCCTGCGACTGGAATCTGGACCATGCATCGGCGGAGGCTGTCGAACCCGTGTGTCCCTAGGAGTCTCTGAATATTGTCGCTTGCGGGTTTGAGGCTGATACTCGCATCGGATAGGTACATTGTCTCTTTCAATTTCCGCACAGCTCTACGGGTGCGGACCCCCATGTTCACCATATCGTGATCGAGGATGCTCATCTCCATGTAACCGCCCGGACGAAGAACGCGTTTACATTCCGAGACAATGTTATTTTGAGCTGCCTCGGAGCAGGCCGCTGGAAACCTCAAAACAGTGGCAGCAAAGAATGCCTTAGGGAATGGAACGGGATCCTCGAGGCTAGCATGGTGAATTGTATGGTGGTTCGTCGGCGGTTGCCACGCAGCTGGATGCTTCGATCCTGTCGCAGTAAGCCCTTCATGGAGACAGTAGACGTCGGCGTTCGGATAGGTCAGAGCGCAATAGAATGACCAATCATCATTCCCTAGTCCGTCAACTACTAGAATCTTCTGCTGCTCTCCGTCCCTAACGTGCTTATGCGCAGGGCTGAAAAGAACCCTCCCAAAAGACAACCAACGACTCGTCATCAATGATCCTGATCGAATATTTGTCTGTGCCGTTGGGCCTTCACGATCGCGCTCCGCTATATCAAACAATACAGTATTCCGCTGACGACAGTTTTCGAAGCTCGGAGAGGGATCGAGACGCGGCGAGTTGAAAAGATTTGACTGCGGCTGCTTCACTGTGATTATAGGTGTCGCGGCTGCGGTGCTAGACATTTTTGAAGTGTCGTGTTGATCATCGCGGAAACGAGCCATCATATCGCTGATCGAAGGCTGTGAAGTCGGGCTTAGGGACGAATGAAGAGCGTTGGCGATTTTAGAGCGACGTAGACGAACAGAGTGAACACTAGTTTGAGGCGAAGCAGGCGTCAGAGAGACAGTTGGCTGTTCCGGTGATTTGGGAGATAGAGCAACTTTGCTATTGAGCCCAGCTTGAAGGGCACGACTTGCTCTTGCCGCCAATTCGAACTTCTCGCGAGTCTCAGCTCTCTTAGGGTAATGGAGACTGGGGGTCTCTGGAGAGAAGACATGGTCAATAAACTCATCATATTCACCCCATATTTCATCTTCCGTGGGGGCAGCTTCAGGTCTTGGAATGACAGCAGTAATCGCGGTAAGGTTTTCAGACCCGCTGGACGTCGAGTCTTTGCGAGGTGAGAATGCTAGAAATTCATGCTTGGAGTAAGGGCCAGCCAAAAAGTCTAGGACACTGCCTTTCGTGGGTCCTCCAAACGGCGAGGTGAAATCAAACGCCGTAGTTTCGGTCTTGCGCTGCGTATTATCGTGAAGACCTTGTGTTCCTTGATTCGGACCGGAGAAATTGTGTGACTGGCCGGTGACTACCGCAGGCAAAGAAGGAGACTCGGCCGTACTGAAGGGTCTGGAGAAAGACTGGAAAGCTGGCTTGTGCTGTCTGTCTCTTCTAGAGACAACGCGTGGAATTCGGCCCACAGAAGCTAGTCGGCTCGGACGCTCTTCGGGAGTTGTGTCTTGCTTCGGAGGGTGAACTTCCTTTGGGGTGCCAAATTTGGGCGGAACAGGCCATCTCACAGGAAATTCAGTATGTAGGGTCGGTGGCGACGGGAGGAGGATAGATTCATGGGGCTTTCTGATTTTTAAAGCAGCGGGCACCTCCACTGGTGGCATAGGATCCTCCTCTTCGGTTGGTGGAGAGTCCTCCAGGTTATGGAAAATATCCTCTAAAGGGTCAGAATCTGTGTCAACTAAGGCATAATGCGCGACTGGACGGTGGTTCTTGACAGTAGAGACCTGAGCAGGTAGCTGAGACGACGGTAGGTTGCCTTTTCCGCGATCGGAATGTCCCGGTTCCGAATCCTTCTGGAAGAACGGCCATTTGAGATTCAGGGCCCGCCTAGACGGCTTCTTCAACTGAGTCTGTAACAGAACTTCGTGTCCAGAGCCACTTGGTTCGTTTCTACGAGGGGCTATTTGCGCAGGTTTGATGTGTGGTCGACTTTCGGTCTTTTCGGGACTGGCGAGGGTTGGTACTTTGATGCGGCTGCTAGACGAGGACATTGTTGCTGGGCTAGAGAGGTCCCTGCGGTGTGATTCTTTGAAGGCGGACTCGTAATGATGTCCCGGCGGGGGAAGTGCAGGCTCGAGGCCAGACCCTGGAGCAGATTTGGTGCTCAGAATGCCTGCGCTCTGTTCACTTTGTGTCCTTGACAGGGTTGCGCCACCCGCACCACCGCCATTGATATACACTGGCTCCAAACGTTCGAGGAAGAAGTCGTCAAGTTCCGTGTCCGCCCGGCTTCTGTTGCTCCCCTTGCTGGAAACAGACTTGGTCGTGCTTGTTGACCTTGCTCGGGAATCACTCGGGCTGCTAACACTCGGCTTGCGGCCGCGCTGACCATACTTTCCGTAACCTTCGTGGCCAGTTCCAGCAGCAGGTCCTTTACGTGGGAGTCGTAGTTCGGTTTGGCGGGCATCCAATTCAGGTTTCGATTTTCTGGGAAAGAGTCCAAATCTTCGAGTTTTTGCAGGGCTGACGTCCGCTGGGGACACCGTCGGTGGCTCCTTGATTAAGGTACGTGGGGATTTCCGTGTCAATTCAGGCGAGCTTGGACTGCGAAACCTAGAGGATGCGAGAGAATTGAGTGAATCAACCGATGCGGCCGCAGACTGATTGGAAACCAGAGCCGTGGTTCTTTCCGTAGAGATGCGCCGCTTATGGCCTTTTAGTGCGCGAGGGGATATATTGGCCTTCACAATAGGAAAAGGCTCCACGTCCAACTGGCTAGTACCTTCTCTGCTTGGTCGAACAGGAATCTGAATCGATGGGCTGAGAGTGTTCCGGGTCCCGACGACATCACTGATATCAGAATTCCGTTTGGTTTCTATCTTTTCCGTCCTAGATTGGGGTTCCGGGGTTGTTTTGATATGCCTTGGGAGATTGGATTTTATTGATGTCCTTCTGGGCAGAGAGCTTGGTGTCGGAGAGGGCTTCGTAGACTCCTCATGGCCCTCACTAAGGAGCGACGTGGTGGATCCATATCCTGGAATCAGAGAAGGAGACTTTGCAGCTGCCGGGCTACTCGAGAAGGAGGGCTTCTGCGTCTGGGGTGAGAAGACTGGGAGTCTGGTTTGGGAAGGGCTCGGCTGTCTGAGCCGGGGACCAACCTTTGTGGGATGAACCAGTCCAGGAGAACAGGACGATGACGAAGCGGGGGTAGAAGCGGATGTCCTACTCCATACCCCAGGCGATCCCGAGTACCGTGTTGATGGAGTGCTGGCGGACGGAAAAATTGGAGTGAATGGAGGTAAAATTTGGGTATTGATAGTAGTCCGCAGGCTTGCCAGTTCCTTTGGTCCTTGGTGTGTCTGCGGCTCTGCGGGTGAACTTGTAAGCTGATCTGGGACAACCATTGGCGACGGAGTTTTTCTCAGGAGCTCTGTCTGGCTTGATGACTGGGAAGAGCCAGATTGAGAGTGATATGCAGTGGTACTATTTGGAATAATCACGTTCAACCCACGGGGTCTCATCGACTCCACCTGCAGCTTGTTATTGGCGTTCTGCTGGCCTATCGTCGGTGCTCTCCTCCTGAGGACATTTCGTGGCCGAGCTTGGCTCGGTGGGGGGTTGTCGATAGGGGTCTGGGGCACAACAGGAGCATGCAGGGTTCGCGGCACGTGTCGATCTAACGTGGTATCCCGGGGAGATTGGGAAAGTGGTGGATGAGTCGGTGCTCGAGGGGCCATGTACGGACGAGGATCTGGGATAAGTAAAGGACTTGATTGTGCAACAATTGGGCGGTTTCCTTCCGCTTCGGACATTGAGGCCGCTCTTCTGGTTTTTGATGACGTTGTCATCAATCTTGGAATCTGTGGCCTTGAAGGCAACGGAGCCCCCGATCCATGCGAGCTGGGTTGAGCGGCAACCATCGGTAATGAGGCATTTCGACCTTGATGCCCGAGGTCCCTTAATCGGGGTATTCGCCCCCCATCAGGCCTGTACGACATGGTGCGACCTCAAAATCAAATGCCAGCTACAATCTTCAGAGTAAAAATAAGAATGTGGCGCGTAATAATGCGAGTATGAAATCATTCCGTCTCTGATGATGAACGCTGTTATGAAAAAACTAGAGCAGTTCTCGCAGTTAGAAGAACGTCGAGCGGTATAGAAAAAGTTGCACTCACAATTCGGGACCATGATATGCAGCACGACCATAGGGGTATCTTGAAACTGTACAGAAGAAGAAATTGATCCACGCGAGTAGTGGTATATCTAAGCAACGAACCGTGCCGGAAATGCTATCCAAGTCGAGGGAAGTAGGAAAGGGAAACCAGCACCCTTTCTATGCAAAAGAACCAGAAATGACGTTGTAGAAAACGGTCCAGTAAAGTGGAGACTCAGAGTGAAGCTGTAGCTCACTTATAAAAGAAGCGAGAAAGGAAAAATATACAAGTATGCAAGCGCTCCGCCACAGGCAGATGTGGCTAAGAAGGCAAAATAGATCCGAGCTGGGTCTGCACGACCACGTCAGAGGCCGTATAGACTTTGTGCGAGCGACTAGGTTCAAAAAGGAAATGGTATACTGAAATTAGCTGCGCAAGTAAAAGAAGGGAATGAACGAAAGTAGCGGTCGAGAAAAGAGCATGAGAAAAGCGGATATTCGAGTGTTCTTGACACAGATAGATCTGGACCTTTTTCAACGAGAACGTGCCTCGCGCTAAGTACAACCCTGTTGGGGCTGCTGAGCCTAGTGGAGGAATCAGATCCCTATTCGCAGGTTAACGATTCATCTAAAGTCGACGATGAGGGATCCTGGCGCGATGTTAGCGATCGACACCGGTCTCGGATTCGACGCAGGTGTGACGGGAGATATCATTGGCGTAAGAACTGCACAATTTTCTTCACAGTATCAACCGACTTATCTTCAAGGGATACGTACTCCATAAGAGGGTCTCTATGTGCTCCATATAACAAAGAATCAATATCCATACGGAGTACAATGCGGGCGCAATGCGCGTTGAATTGTGGGTATCTAGCGGGATATGTAGAAAACCGACCCACCTCACAAGTCTTTGATTTGGTATGTATACGTTGACTGGCATGACCTTGGGAGAAGCAGTATCACCGGCTTCGGGGCTTGCCGAACAGTGATAGTTGACAGGTTAAGACTGGGATGAGTGGCGGGAAGTAGCGCGGAGACCGTCTTAGTAGAAGGGCCATAGAGGACCATGGAGAAGGAGGACATCAAAATCCCCACTCGTCGACCGTCGGGACAGGCAGCATGTTGCAAAAGCACTGGACGCGAGAAACCTGTAAGAGTTTGGTCTGATTTGACAATGAATCGGGCATTTTGCCTCGTTGGAAGACGTCGACTCCGTACTGAGAAGAGGCCCAGTCAGCAGCTGGTCAGGTGGTGGTCACTGACCAAGACCGATCGAGTCGGAGTGACCGAAGAAATACGACTTTTCACTCGCAGGCTATCTCAAGCTTCTTGGACCCAGAGAGATTACAACCATGCAATCGGTTCGCCTTGTGGTCCTAAAAAAGAAAAACGCGCCTACCCCACTACTATCTGCCGGCAAGTAACAATTCGAACTACATACAAGACAAGGCGCACTACAAGGCGAGGTCTCAAGGGCTAACACAAGACTTCTTCAGCTAATGATCATTTTCTCTATAGAATGTCAAATTTTCAAAGCCATTCTTGCTAACATTAGACGTTTTTTGGCGAGAGACTTTACCCCTGAAGCAGACAATAATACAGAGCGCCTGGAATGTTTGCCCCGAACCCCTCGTTACACAGCCTACTCCGTACCAATGTCAGAAACACCGCTATAGCCTATAAGACATCAGATTGGACGAAGATGCTCGTCCCGTCACAGATACTGTTGGTACTCGCAGCCAGTAACGGGCTTCAAGGGTACTCTACCTCCGCGCAAAGTTATCTTGGAACGGGCCGTGACCCAGAGAAAGCCATAATTTGGTTCTGAATGGTTGGCCAGTCCGAAGCAGTTCTCACCGTTCTGTGGTTGCACCCTCAAGTCCCCCATGGCTCGCTGAGCCGTGGGTCCTGATCCGCCGCTAGGCTAATCGACGTGCCATGGGCGCTCATGATTGATGGAGACTGGACGACCCAAGATCACTTGTCCTATCTAGCCCAGTTTTAGCCTAACGGACAAGATGTCACTTGAGCAAGGGAATTGGTCAGAACTCGCAAAGGCCATGGATGATGCTAAAGAATCCAGTGGAGCGGCGGTAAATCAAACCGTTCGACGGGGATGAGGCAGGGGACAATTTCAGCCACTCAAGCCAATCAGTCGCCTAAGATCCCAATCGGAGAATAGGTTCAATGCGCCGATGTTGGTTAAAGTTTTTTGCTATAATTGACCCCTATGGCTTGAGCCCTGTAGTCTTGAGAGCATGCAAATAATCTTGCGAATGTCGCAAGTGTTCAAAGCTGCAGCCAAAGCGTCGATCAGGTTTGCAGGAACCGGTTGGTGCGCGCCGTTCAGCTGTGCTGGTCTCTGTCGTGGCCGCCATAGCCTCGTGACTCACATTGGATCCTTTTCTTCGACGATAGACAAGTCCACTGGAATCCATTGTCATATCTCCAACATCAACGACAAGCTGAAAGGGACCTGATAACCTCCCGCTCTAACAAGTCATATGGCCAATCCAACACTATTGGCATACCGCACTTATCGTTCGGGTCTTCTACACCGTGTCAGTCCGTCTTATCAAGTTAATCCTGTTATTCATAGATTTGTCCTCCCTGAGTCCTTGATATTCGAGCACTACAATACAATCCTGACGTATGTCAATAGCAAATGGCCAGCCATAACTACTAGAAACGATATTTGGACTTCGTCCCGTAACGCCGAATCAAATTCACAGCATGGCGATAATAATTAGAACATTGATATAGAAATAATGAAAGGAGCGCCTCCGTCATTGGCAGATATGTAGAATCAGCCAAATCGCTTCTGCCGAGCCTCCATGGCCTGTCTGTCCTTCTCACTGAAGCCGTTTTCTGTACTGCGCTTTGGGCCCTGGCCCTGACCCTGGCCCTGGTTATGATTCCGGTTGCGGTTGCGGTTTCCACCTCCTCGTTGGCGTTGGTTGTTGCGTTCGTTGGTGTTTCGTCTCTTGCCTCCTCGTTCCCCTTGCTCATTCTCGCCGCGACCACGCTTGCGCGACTTCTCCGGTAGAGCTTTGTCAAGTCGACTAACATCCGCCGTGTTGGTCTCTCCAGCAGCCGCTCCGAAGCGTTTAGCGCGCTGAAGTTTTTTCTCCGCATCGTTAATGGCAGCCTGAGAGTCCGCGGTGATGCCGAACTTCTCCGCGCGAGCCTGGCGCTTTTTCAATTCATCTTCCAGATCCGTCACAGAAAGACCCATGGCGAAGTTAGGAGCTGGACTCTCCTCAGTCTCAGCGGGTGCATCTGTTGTCCCTGTGGCCGCCTCTTCTGATCCCTCCTGGGCTGTAAGTTGGGTTTTCTCTGTTTTTGTTTCCTCTGTTGTCGGGGCGCTCGCTTCCTCGACAGGAGCGGCAGCTTCAGCGGGTTTCGACTCCGCAGAACTAGCAGCAGCGACCTCGTCATCCTCCCAGTCAATCACATCGTCTGCGACATCGGTTTTAGCGGGCGCAGTGCCTTTGTCGTCGTCCTCTTGCAGGCGCGCAACCATGTCCGCCTTCTTGCCGGCATGAGGGAGGTTTCGAGATTTGAGGATCTCAACGAGCTCAGCATTCGTCTTTTTAGCATAATCGGTGGTCATGGCGAGGGTTAAGGTGTCAGTTGGCTTTGGGGTCAAGTGCTACTCGGCGCAGGTTAACGTTTATCGAGGGATGCGAGAAAACGAGTGGGTTCACGGGCGCAGGATATGGACAAATGAGTCTGAAAGAGCGCTTTAAATAGAGCCAGGCATGCGATGAGAAGGTGAATTGATAAAGAGATGTGTTTCAGTTGATGGTCAAAGAACCGGCCTTGATCCCCGACTCGGACGCGTTTACGCGAGTTTCTCCCAGCTAAAATCACGTGCTACACGTGACTGGTACATCCATTGCGAGCTATTTACTCCGCACTAGGCTTATAGTAGAAACAGGTTCAGAAAAATAAGATCCAGGTTAGACCACGGAACAGAGAAACATGTTAGCCTGGTTTAAATTTCCATGCTTTGAATTTTCCAAACCTGGATCTCCTTTTATATATAAAAATTTTAACTTTTCTATAGAGACTCTATATTCTATAAAGATATCTACTTTCCTAGTACTCTTACTCTTCCTTCCCCTTCTTAATATTATTATTTACTACTAAAAAGAAAGTATATATATATATATAAAGTATAAAATTAAGTAATTAAGTCTTTAAATTTAGTATTTACTATAGTATATAGAGTATAAAAGGAGATCCAGGTTTAGAAAATTTAGTCACGGGCGAAACAAGATCCAATCCAGGTCTGGGATTTCTTGGCAGAATAGTCTAACCCGGATCTCATTTTTCTAAACCTGTTTCTACTGTGTCCCCCTCCGGACTCAGAGTCTCATCAGACCTAATCTACATACGTTATTGGTACCTGTACAACGCATTTTTCCTTTCAATTCATGGGGACTGAGAACCTCTACTCTAGGTAGTAGCTTTCTTCAAAACACCCTCGGACGCCCCGAGCCGCTGGAACAGCTTCGCCTATTTCTCACGCTGGAAACACGTCAACAGGGTTCGTTTCAGGGATCATCAGGTTTTCGGGAAACCACGAGGCAGGCGTCTCGGACAATATCTAGCAATAATCTAAGCTTAGCAGTTTCTCGGAGCTTCCGAGTTCATAAACTTGACAGCTGAAGGACGGGAAGCTTCGTGATGTGGCAGAGATCCTGTGGCTGTGGCGCATTGATCGTGGCTTGGACAATATCATTCGGCGGCACTGCCACAAATCAATCACGAGTCAAGAGACTCAAGGCCTTTGGTCTATTATGTGACTAGCCTCACCATGTTGATTGGGTTTACCTAGTGGTAATTCCTGAACGTTTTGGGGGTCCTACTGTGACACCGGTTGACCGCAGTTTGCTTCTTAGGTCTGAGTGTTTATCCAGCAGGAGCGATCCCCCATCGGTTGGGGGGGAAGACACAACGGGCCGGAGTCGATAGCCCTTTCCTCGCAAGCGAATGTGTCACTGGATGGGCAGGGAAGGTGCAACCTACCCAAGTCCACATACAGCTTCCTCGTGAGGTCATGAGAGTATATAGGCAAGAGCGACCATGCCATGCTGTCAAGCATGGAAGGTACGACTGGCATATCAGGAAACTGCGCTTGTCGAATGCTCTTTCCTCATATATCACATCACATCCCATTACCACGCTGGCGGAAGGTGCGACTCAACCTGGCGAGATAGGCAGGAGCGAACTAGTCGCTAAACAGACAGGGTAGGCACAACCAGACCTCCCAATCGCTCCTTCCTCGCGAATATACCTACCATATGAGGAAGGCACGGCCTGGGTTGCAGCTTCCTGTTTTATCTGAGAGTTTTATCAGGAAGGAGCGACCCATGTATTTTCTTTTCACTCCTTCCCTGAGCCATGACTGATCAAATAAGGAAGGTGCGATCTGGATTGCAGTTTCCTTTTTCATGGCCCGCCCAAATAGGAAACAGCAGCTCTTCTCATCGGTCGCTCCTTCCTTGCAGCTATTTCTGTCAGTCAAAGAAGGCACGACCCGGGACGCGGCTTCCCTTTCTGGTCTGACAAAACAGGCAGGCGCGGTGGTTGCTGCTTCCTTATTTTTCTATATCAACCCGAGGAAGGCGCGACCCTGGACGCGGCTTCCTTTGCATTCAAACAAGATAGGCAGGAGCTACCATCGCTCCTGTCTACGATGGTAGCCCCTGCCTAGTTTTTATATACCAGCTTACGGAAGGCACGGCTTGGGTCGCAGTTTCCTTTTTTATTCCAACAAAAGAAGAAGGAGCGAACCCATGCAAATGTTGGTCGCTCCTTCCTCGCAACTATACTTTCCAGAGAAGGAAGGCACGGCCTTGGTCGTGGTTTCCCTGTTGGACCATGGATGGTAAAAAGGAAGGAGCGACCCTCACACGTACCAGTCATTCCTTTCTTGTCTTACTAACAAGATAAAGAAGGTGCAGTATGGAGTGCACTTTCCTTCTGAGGATCTGAAGATCTGGCAAGGCAGGCACGACCAATTCGAAGTGGCAGTCGCTCTTTTCCTGAAGCGATACCTGAGGCGAGGAAGGTGCGAACTGGATCGCAGGTTCCTTCTTAGGCTCAGAGGTCCTGGCAAGGCAGGAGCTACCCATGAAATCCTCATTTACTCTTTCCTCTTATTTGTGAGTATAATAAAGGAAGGCGCGGTCTAGGGTGCACCTTCCCTTCAAGTGCCGCGAAACTATACATGGCGGGTGCGACCCTCTGCTCAACCAGATAAAGCAAGTACGCTGGTTGCACTTTCCCTGTGTATACCCATGGAAAGAGAAAGGAGCGACCCTTAGACTCTGTCTTCATTCAAGAAGGCACGACTGAAGGTCATCAATCACCAAGCAAGGAAGGTGTTAGCCCTAGAGTGTAGCTTCCTTCAAAAGTGCACCACGGAAGGCTTTGGCCTAGAATTGAACAGTCACATGTACAACCCTGCCATGGCAAGTAGGAGACTCCGGATTATGCAAACAACCATGAGGAGCAAAGTACATGACAAAGCAGAAGCATTCTGGGGTAATTTAGATATCTTCTATGGGCAACCTGGAACGGGGGTTAACCTACAGAACACGTTCTGAGTAGCATACCATTGATACCAAGGTATGTCGAGAAATCGGGTTTCTCTCAGGCCCAGGATCTTAATAAACTGCAAGTAGCGCATGCACCCACTGGTTCTCGAACTCAACATCCTACGTACGGTATCTCGCGGAATAGACGTCCATCCATTCGAGGACTTATCTATGTAAAGATGACCACGATCCTTTGACATGGTTCAGACACTCGTATACTACTCAGTATAAAAGAAGGATTCTCAAACTAACGATAGTGTTTGGGGCCTGTGCAAAAGCAATAAACAAAGACTCCACCATGAAATCCTCATCTGTGTTACACTGTTAACAGATTGCTCCGCACGTATCACCAGTTCGCGAATCGACGATCACCGATCAGTGGCTTCATCCTTCCCTGATCAAGTGATTGATATGCAAACCGTTAAGCTCTCGGTTCTGCGAACTGTGCAGGAATTACGTAGCTCAATAATCGCGCAGCTGGTTGTTGCCCAAGCTTCTTCCTCTCTACTCTCTGACACACTCTACTTGTGGTGAAAATCTATCAGAAAGAGAGCAGAAATGTCCGCACCACGCGGCACTGACAGTGCCCTAACCGAAGAACTCAGCACAACATGAGCCCAGGTCCACATGCGCGTGCTGGAGCTCGCAGGCGGCGATGAGAAACAAATCAAACCACCCGGTGTAAAGGGTGTCCTGGCACAGCTGGACCGAAGTCAGAATAAAGCTGCGGAGCGCAGCGAGAAGACAACGTTTTCGAAGAACCCAGGTTCCAGGACTGGTATTCTGGGACAACTTCAGCGCCGATCCTGGCAATTGAAGGCAAGAAAAGGTCTAGGAAGAATTACCTTGCTTCTACAATCATCTCACGCCTAAAGCAGCAACGAGCAGTAGATGTAAGCACAAAGAGGATTTCAACCGCATTTTACTTCGTGAAAGGAGATTCGCGCGAGGAGCTCAAGAAGGCAACAAATTTGGAATCGGTAGCAAAGAGTCTGGTGTGGCAGTTTTCTCAAGCCGAAAGACGATACCTGAAGTCCGTAACAGGAATATGCGAGCGACTAGGCGAGATCGATCCGCGAGATATCCCAAAGCACTTGCTGTTCTGGAACGAAGAACTTTCCCAGATGGACGTCACGTTCTACGTTGTCATAGACGGGCTGGGAGGTGCAGTTGGAGAGGACATGATGCGGTTCTTGCAGCGAGTTTCAAAATACATACCAGGTCGAGATATGAGGGTCATTGTTACTAGAGATCCGCGCTGCTTCGATCAGCCCGCTGGCAAACCAAAAATCAGATTCGAGCGTCTGACCATAGAACAGCGTAGCGCCGGAGATGTGCAGCAGTATATCAACCATCGGATGGAACACATGTCGGCATTGAAGAATAGCGGAAAGGCAAGGGTGTTGCTTCTCTTCAAAAGAGAATTCAAATGCGTCTAGCAAAACAAGCTAAGGGTGTTTACCTCACGATCGACACAGCGTTGGATACGATTCAGCAGTGCGAATACGTGGCAGACATTGAGAAGGCGCTTGACACGGCAGGGCGAGAGCGATCAGAACAGATAACCCAGGAGCTCAATCAATTGAACGAGCAGTTGACGGAGACAGAGATTAATGAGATTAATGAGATTGTGCGCTGGATTGTATATAGAGCGGAGCGCATAAACCCCTCGCAGATGAGTGCTGCGCTTGATCTCCGTGCTGGTCAGCCCTCATTGCTCCCGTTGGAAGACAAGTTCAAGAATAAGTACAGATTGTTCGAGGTTGGTTGACCGCAACAGACAGTCTCCGTATGCCGTCGAGCACTCATCTTCGATTTCACGGATTACTACCGCGTCCTGGAAATCATGTAATTATATCTTACCCAAAACCGCTGGGCAGATATAATAGACATGCTAAAAGTCATCCGTCAGCATTCAACCGAGGAAAACAACCTCAACACCCATACTTCCATGCCCTCATCTTGAAGCTTGTTCAAGAGACAGAGAAACTCGACCTTCTCGGTACCTTATATAGGACTGCAATCAGCCGCCTCGATAACACAGAACAATACTCTCAACTAGCAAGCGTCCGCTGTGCGTACGGTGAAGCGCTTTTTGGAATCCAAGGCCGTCGTGCAGAAGCGATCGAGCAGGGGGGACACGCAATCCGGCAGGATCTTCCAACGAGAAAACGACTATGTTACCCTTGAACAACTAATCAGCAAGTTGGGCCCAATTTATACCAATCGAGCGCGGCGCAGACGACCCGTCCAGGTACCTTGATCAGATCCCCTCCCTCGTCCCCGATAGTATCTCCGAAACATCATCCTTTGTAGGGCCCCAGATCTATCTCGCTCGGTACTGGTATACGCAAGGGAACATGGATCAGGCAAAGCAGATGGCGAGGGACACGGTACAGCAGGGCCTCGGCTTGCTATGTGACGCTGACTCCGAGCATGATGCATCCGCGTTCGGTCGGTTGCTGTCGGTATTGTCCCGCTTGGAGATAATCAGAATACCGCGGTTTGTGTCCGGATGTTGGCGAAGATTGGAGGGGGTTTGTTGTGACGGGGACTGTGGACGGTCGTGGGCGTATGGAGAGGGGATGTGGTGGTGTCGGGACTATGTTAATATACATTCCAATGGGGTTTGTTATCAGAAATTGTGCGAGGGCAAACTCAGGTTTAGTATCTGCCATCGAGGGCATGAGTTCTTTTAGATCAGGGAAGGTAAACCGATGAACGGGGAGGAGGAGGAAAATGAAGATGTGGTGGACCAGAAGTGGATGAGAGTGTACGGATGGAAAATGTCAAGGCATAGCATGGCTCTTACATAAGATCCCATTACCCCAGCCTCACTGGGTTCATTATTGTTTCCATATATAAGAAACAGGAATCAATTGGATGCAGTGCCGATAACACATTGTAGGAAAGAGATCCGATATCATCACAGTCCTCGGGGTTTGATTTATCCAACTCTGTCTCGGCAAGGGCAGAACAAAGCAGATATGGAGTCTCGATGCTAGGTGAGGAACGAGAGTAAGGTTATAATTTAGATTTCCTTCCTTCTCGACGAGTCTGGTAACTTGTAATTGCCTGAAAAAAGCCAAAGGCTTCAACGTGCCATTCGAATTGGGGACAAACAAGACCTCATAACCAACCTGCAACATGCACCAACCATAAAAGGGAAAACCTGTACACGGAACCTTTGCAATATATATAAGCAAGAAAGCAAAAACGACCGGAGCCTTCCCAAAAAAGAAAACAGAAAAGGCCACCCAACCCAAGTCTATCTCAAGTCATATCAATCACCCATAGAACCAGTATTCGGACGTATAATCCACCGTAAACTCCTCCGGCATGCCTTCACACGTATCTGGCGCTGCTCCACTGGCAGTATGAACGCGATATACTTCCTGAACGATCGTTAGTACTCGCTCCTATCTAGACAGGCATTGTGACTGAGAAGAAAAAAATAAGAAAAAAGGGTCACACACCTGAAGACCACCCTCAACAGCAGACAATTTCAACCACGCCACATCCCCCGTAATCCCATACCCAGGTTTCGCAGGCGCATCCATCTCATCATCCTTCTTAGCAGCAATATAGTTCTGCGAGGCCGACTTCGACGTATCCGAGCTCCGCAGATCGAAGAAGGGAACACCATCTGCCGTGAAATAGTGTCTTCCGAGTATAAGATCCTGCCCCGTGCTGCGTTTCAGAAGACTTGCAAAGAAGTCCACGCTGCTGAGGGGGATAGTTGTGAGCGTATCCGGGAGGATGTGGAGGGGTGACTGGTTCTCAGAGTCATCGTTATCAGAATCAGTGCCTAGGGCTGCGAGACAGGAGGCGTCAAATAACGTTGCTGTTGCGCCGGTGGCTTCGGGGGTTGTGAGGTTTGTGTCTGTTGCGCAGGTGTAGTTTTGTGTGCCCCGGCCTAGGGTTACGTATTTGAGGGTTAAGCCGTCGGATGGGTCTGGGAGGGAGGATCGTGGGAGGGTTGCTGAGTCTCGGAAAGGGCAGTTGGTCAGGTCGAGGCTTTGGATGACGGTTGTGAGCATGGTGGTGTAGAAGGAGGTGGTGGAGGAGGGGAAGTTGAATTTCGCGCTAGCGGTGGTGGTTATGGAGAGGAGGGAGACGAGGAGTATGAGGATAAAGGTTATCCAGATCATGGTGACTTTTGCGAATATAAGAGTAGATATTATATTGAGAATATTGCTCGTCTGTTATAGAGACAGTTGAAGATCGATGGTTTTCGAACCTCATCGGGACGGCACAAGGGCTGTTATATAGACAATCAAGCCGATGGATGCATAATTCCTCGTAATTCAAGTTCATCCTGTAAAGAGGAATCCCAAAGCGAAGCCAACATATCCTCGTCTCCTGTGCCAGCACTGCAATATCGGCGGCGCTTAGTTCAAACCTTGTTGGTTTGATCTCGGTTGCACGCAGATATACACGGCAGTGCTGCAGTCTAAGGTCGCAATTTCTTCATGTCGTTTGATGGGGCTGAACCTCCAAGCAATTCTAGCTCCGTTCCAATATTCTGTTTGGTGGTGCTTGAAGATCAATTTCCGAAAGAATCTATTTTCGGATGCAAGGCAGACAGGTCTTGCCGCCGGGATCGCGCCAACGGGTCCAACAACGGGGATTTTTCCAATACGAGTCAGTAACAGCCTCCAACGTGGCAAGGCGCAGTCTGTTTATAGCTTCCTCCTGTCCCTTCTACCATTCTTTTATCTATCATATTGGCGATGTTGGCGATGTTGGCTCCATCTTGGACGAACGCTGCTGGGCAAATGAATGGCGACAAACGTTCCGTTAGCGACGACACAAGCCGCCCCTAGATTAGACCGTCTCCTTCCCACCACTCCTCAATGGCTCGGCCGTAGCTTTCTGGCTCCAGAAACATGTGGTCCGTGATTCCTTCTAACGTGGGGTCCGCAATCATTCCGAACGGGTCAAGGTCTATAGAGGACACAGCCGCCGCCGGCGCTTCAGCCTGAACTGCTGGCGGCGTTGTAACTGTTTCCGGGGGATGTGTATAGATCTCTTTCGCGACGGTTCTATGTCCTGTGATACCGGCAGAGCCTACCAAAGGGAAATTCGGATCAGGAGTCATGCGTGCTGTGAGTCGGTCTGATGAGTCGGAAAGCGTCGCTCCAAAAAGTTGAGTAGGCAAAGGAGAGTGGCCCGCACAGTCGTAGACCAGCAACTCGCACAAGTCCTCAGCGTTGGTAGTCCACGCTTGCCGAGCGTGGGAGGCTTGGGGGTCGCCGGCGGAGACATTTTCTCGCAACCGGGTAAGTCGGTCGATCTAGTATAAGGTAGTTAGCCTAGTCTGCCTTTTGTTCTCGGCGCTAACAGGGAATCAATCATGACAAAGAACAGGGTCCAAGGGCAAAAGCCATACCATATTTTGGACATGCGGCCATCGCTGCGCCAATGGGTGGAGAAATCGGACGCATTTTGTGAACCCTCTTCTCGCCTTTTCGCGAAAGCTCGCATCCTCGACAAAACTATGTTGGAGATGAATTGTCGCAACAATCAGAACGCAGTGCGCAAGAGTTGGGTCGCAGACCTCGAATCCTTTGTGCTCGATCAGGTCAATCAGGTGTAGGATCCATGCGGCATTGTTGGTAATGGTCTCAAATGACTGTCGTATGAACGACTGCGGCATAGTGTGTCGGAAACTGCGCAGCCTCCGCGACAAAAGAAATGGGTGGTTCAGAAGGCATGGGATGGCCAGGTAGAGAAACTGCGTGAACAGCCAGGGGCCCCAGAACTCGCGCCGCTGGTTCAGCTCGTGCAGGCGGTGCTCGTGGAATCTGTTGGCATCATATCGATATTTTAGAGGCACACGGCTGTCGAATTCCATGTGCCGATACGTCACAATTGAATAGTCAGAACGCGGTGACCAGGGCGCTGGTGCATCTGGCGCAACCCGACTGGCTGCGTACGCCATGGCCATAGACCAGACTTCGCCCACCTGGATTGCGTATGAAATCAGATCAAGCTCCTCTCTCGGGGCGCTGGGCTGTGCGCATTCTGGCATAGATGTCAAATCATAGGTCAGGGAGAATCCCGAGCCGGTATCAAATGGAGTGCGCACACCCGCGATAAGTCGAGCCATTTGCACTCCGTCCCCTTGAAGGCTTTGCAGGAGATAGATACTCCAAAGACATCTGCGTCTCTCGTCAGGATCAGCATGTAATGCCCCCAGGGCTTCACCACCAGTGTTCACGCTTTGCGCGAGATATGTCGCCATGTTGAGGTGCAGTCCAGCTTGCACCGTATCACCAGCTACACCTCGTCAGCACCCACGCACAAGACACGACAAAGGCAAATGCGTACCAGTGAAGTCAAACATAGCCAAAAGACAAAGGGTCTGAAGAGTCGAAAGCTCCACAGGTCCGCAGCCCACGCGCTCCATCACCAGCTTTCGCGACCTGCGAGCGCAGTCCGCGATATACGGCCGCAAGTCATTACGATCAGGACTACGGCCGAATCGAAGACTGATCGCATGAATGGCTAGGATCAATTCTGCATCGCGACCCTCCAGGGTCTCAACAAATCCATCGGGATGGAACAACGGAAGAGGCTGATAGTTACAGCAGGTGAGAAAGAGATGAGCAACAGTCGAAAGATCATTCTGCTGCAGATTGGACTGCACGAAAGCCGGCCGCGTGGCTTCGGGGGTCGATTGCGGTCTCGCCCTGCAGTAAGGATCAGCACCAAAGTGTCACAGATGATATGGAACAGAACCATATCTACCTGAGACCGCGCGCCAGTTCCTCCAGCTTGTCTTCAACACTCAATAACCGTTTAGCCTGATGGTAGAAGAAGAGCAATCATTAGCACAAGCAACATCTGGACCGACGACGAGCGTACAATATCCGCAGTGGGAACTTCACTGTCGCCCTGGGCGTACACGCATTGCTGGCCCAGTCGCTCACAGAAGGAACACACTGGTTTCTCGCCGGGACACCGAGACTTTTTCCGTCTGCTTCTATCAGCCGCATGATCGACGCGACGGGAGGAAAGTCATCACTAACCGACATGGTTCACAGGCTTGCCGGATACGCTTGGGTGGGCGCTCATCTGTCATGGTTAAGTTGCATTAACGACATAAATGCTGCAGTAAAGATATATCCATCGCGTTGGTGTAGAAAGTAAACAAGGAAGAGAGAGTCGAGATAAATGAAGACGATGTCTTTTTCTTGCGGGGCGGAAGAAAAAGGCGGGAAAAGATGGCTTTCAATTTCAACATCAAAAGCCTAGCAACAATTTCACTCACCTTCAACATCGACAACGTTTCCATGGCCGCGTTACATGGTCACATTTTCCTTGGATTGAAAGCAAGGGCTCAGTGCGAGGTACCTGCGCAGGTGGCCATGTCGCACACGGGAAACGGCGTTGAAGCTACCTACTTAATTTACCAGATTTTTTGAAGAGTTCAGCTGTTCCATGGCAAATATGTATTGCGAAGCATCTATGTACAAGTCGGTCCGATCGAGGAAAACTCAGATCGGATCCATATTATCATGCTTTTTGCAGGATCTAGATTAGACAATATCGTAGTAGTAGCGACAGTAGGTGACACACAAATCGTGCCCATCTTCAAACAGGATATAGCGAAGGAGAAAGCTTGCTGTGTTCCCAGTTTTGTGTCCGGATACCAGCCCAAATTTGGTCGCGTGAGTGCACCCTTCGCAAGTTAGAAGAGCAAGAGGGATCCCAGCCAGATTCCGTAAGGAAATGATACGGTCCATGAAGAAAAGAAAATTGCAGATGATTGCCCGCTGCAGTGATGATCCGGGCGCCCGAACGAATGAAAAGAAACGCAAGAACTGAATTCAAACGTAACTGACGCAACCCATTGGTATCAGGAAAGAGAAGACCATGCCCCCACAAACGAAGAAGACCGAACACCCATATCTAGTAGCGAGAGAAAGAAACGAAACGAAACGGGACCTCCAACAGGAAATAGCCGATACCACCTCTATGGTCATAAGTTTGGTAGGTAAAATCGAAATGCGTCACTGGGTATCCATCCGGGTCCCTGAACCTTGCCTTGCCTTGCCCATTCATGAGAAACAAAGCGTAAATAAAAAAAAAAATAGTAATCGGGGTATCAATACTCTGCCAAAGGGGCGGAGATCAAGAAAGAAGAGAAATCGCGAGAGGAGGATTAAACTGTTGTACAGTGGATTATGGATCCAATCGGGAAGAAAGTAAGGTGCCACTGTGCGATGTGTGGAGATTTCAAAAGCGGAATCACACACTCCCTCACACCATGATAAGGTCCAGCAGCCAGGCACCGAAAGAGGGAGCCAGGTGTATCGAAGAATTTACTCTTCGTCATCGCCTGAACCTCCGTCTTTCCCGCCCTTGTGGACCTTCTTGTGCCGGCGCAGGTTTGAAACAACGGAAAAGTGGCGACCGCAGCCTTCGACGTCACATGCGAATGCTGTAATTACATATTAGTATGACAACAACGGTAATAGCGGTGAGTTTGCTTGCAGAACTTACGCTTCTCGCCAGTGTGACTGTACATATGGGTTTGCAGTGATGATGGCCGGGTAAATCGCTTGTCGCACACCTTGCACTTGTGCTTCTTCTGAGTGTTGGACGGCATCTTTGAGCTGAATTGGCTCATCATGGACTGGGGTCCTGGGGGAGCACTGCCAGACAACAGATTCGACGGACGCGGAAGTGTCCGCGACAGGTGACCATTCTCGTAAGACTCTGAGGCTGTGGAGCTGTAGTCGGTGACCGAGGACTCTACAGACGCGACTGAGGCGCTGTAGTATGGGTAGGAGCCTGCGGAGGAAATGGAAGAACCGGCGGAATGGGCCAAGGGAAATCCATACGAGTCTCCCGAGCCTCGAGAGCCTCGAGGCCCGTAGACATTTCGAGGTGTCAAGTCCTGGCTCAGCGCCACCATGCCGCGACTAGCGTCAAGCGCATCGCCGAATGTCGGGCCGGATGTGGGCTGCGATGGAGCAACACGGGAAGCATCGCTGGAGCAAAAAAACAGGTCAGCTAAATCCTTCGTGCGAGTATAATTGAGGTGGCCGATTCTTACGCGTGAGACATCCTGCGGTTGTCTTGGTGAACGGGAGAGGTATAGCTTAGTGGCGCATAGCTTGCAGGTGCGAAGCTGCTCATAGAAGGAGCGGTAGTGTAAGTCGGCGCCTGATCGAAAGATGTACGGGGCATATCATGGGCGAGGCCCATCATGTCCGGTGCGGGATAGCTCGATGAAGGCGTGGCGGTCGAGTAGTTGCTTCCTGCGACCATTGAGGGCGCAGAAACGGGCATAGAATATGGCAGAGAGATGTGCGATGGGCGGCTGGGCTCGTCCTGCTTAATACCCACGGGAGCGTAAACCGGGGGAGTTGAATGAGACGAGCTGTGAGCAGCAGCCCAGGGATCTGTGAAATGTGGTGGTTGACCGTGGTGCGGAACGTTATGTTGATAAACACTGTCGAACCCCATGCCGCCGTACTGGCGGTTCTGGTTTTCAATGACCATCGTCATGGAGAATTATGGTGGTTGTTGTTGTTTGTTGAAGGTGTCGGAAGGTGGTAATGCTCACAAGCACAATGGCTGGAGCGAAGATCTAGGGATGGATGATCGGTCGACACGCAGGTACAACGGACACACGAGGGTAGAGGTAGGAGGAAGATCGGAAGGACGAGATCCGCGCAAACGGTAGAGGTGCAGCTGTTGTGGAAGACAGGAGGAGTAATCCGAACGACAATCTGAGCAGGGAAGAGAGGAGGAGAGAATGAAAGACAGTCTGGGGAAGGGCGATCGACGAAGCTTATGAACAAATACAGGATCTCATTCTCAGCATGCTCACAGGGACGAAGGAAAGCCCTGGCGTTCAGATGGACTAGTGCCACTGACGACGTCCCGTCGGGGGACGGTTGCAGATCGTTACTTTGGGCCGCTTAGGCTTCGAAACGGCGCCAGTGTTAATTGTTAAATTGAGAAAAAGAATATTCAAAAGGGACAATTTTTGGGAAAAGAAAAGTACTAGCGCGGGAAAAAGGAGAGGCCAGTGGGAAATCTCCAAATGGGAACCAGTTCCTCGGGTGACTCGATGGGTCCCTGCTTCTTCTTTTTCCTGTTTGAATTAATTCTTCACCTTCTGCACTAGCATTGATCAGTAGTAGTAGTCTAGTATGGAGTATATCAAGTAGTTATATGTACTGAGTACTGAATACTGAATGCTGAATACTACGGAGAGAGAAGCGAGTGCTGACAGAGAAATGAGTCTAGAAAAAAGAATATACAGAAAACAAAGAACTTTGGACAGTGCAGAAAAAGAAAACACATTCTCCTTCGCCGGGATCGGAAGAGCACTGGAGGAAAGTGGAGGGCAGTCAAAAATTCGTTGAACTCAAGATTAATTGGGAATAATACCTCAATCAGAGTGTAGAGCTGGTAGACGACAGGGTTACGACTCCGAGAAATGGGCTCAAGCAGTGGGTTTGTGCAAGAGGAAAAGGCAAACGCAGCACAGGAGGCAAAACGCGACTAGATTGAATTCAGGTACAGCCCAAAGTCTACCGACCTTCCTCTTCAATCTACTTTTCTCGATCATACTTCGCTGTTATGGAGACAAGAGTACGTCTTCACTCCGAAGTCTGGAGTCTTCATGCGATATCCATATGCGGGAAACAGTGCGGTCGATGGACCTGGGGAGAAAGTCAGGGACCTTGACCTATGGTCTGAAAGGGGGGAGCAAGTGGACACTTTAGGTGAGTCTGTGCCGTGTCTCTTAGAGGGGCAAACCAAACAAGTTAAGCGTTCCAGAAGGGAGCAAAAATTGGTATTTGTCAGAAGAAGACATGCCAAGTCTTGACATTAACAGCCTTACTCCTCGCCTTACTGGATACGTCAAGTGCATCGTGGGATGTCAGTCTTCAGGCTATCATTTTAGCCACAAGATCTATGCATGTATGTATGTATCAATTTACTCCGTAAATCGTTGAATATCTTCTCAGTCGACTCGTCATCAATCTTCTCAATAGCTGAAAAAGTAATGGGGCAGACGGCTCAACCCGATGGGTGGTCTCCTAGTCCTCGGCTCCTCGCCAGTTCATCGCAGTGACGATGCAGTTTAAACATAGAAAGTGGTGCGTGTGCATGCGAGACGACAGTTCAGGGCCTAGTACTCCGTATTATTGTGCAAGATATATTAAACTGTAACATGATGGGTAGATGAAGAGATTCAAACATGCAATGTGACGCCATAAGAGCCGGGATAAGTTCCCCCCAGTCGCATCCTGCGAATTTGACTATTTCACGGTTTGAGATACAGAGTACTCTGTATTGTTGACAGCATCCCATTCCCGCTCCGTAGTATGCAACTACATCTACTCGAATCGCGTTGCTTGTGACATATACTTGAGGACGAGATGACAATTTCATCTGTCTTTATATATAGTTCTACAAGCTGGAGAAGTTGACGGAGGCCTGTCTGTCATGTTGCGACAGTCATCCACTTGACTGCATAATCGCACTAGAAACTTGCTGATATGGTATTGGCTCCTATCCCTGTCTTTCTTTGCGGCGGCAGTTGTTTCCGTGAAGTTCATCCTGCCGTTCTGCATTCCCGGTGCAAGTCCGAGATCATTCTTCGCGGAGTCGAGTTGGGAACTTGGGATGGCCTCCACCACCGACGTCAGTGGCCACGAGATGCAATCCACACCTTGCACTAGCGGCATGGCATTTATTCAACACCACATTAACGCATCTCTAGCTGCGAATTATTCCGTGTTGTCATAACATAATCATGTCATTGGTAGTGGAAGCTGGAGTTGCTGTCCAAAGTATACTGAGAAATACTCAATGTTGAGGTCATCGGAGAAACGCTCCGCTATCTCGAAGTATGTCGAACTCAATCACTGATATCTTGGGATCGCTGGCCCAATCTAGATCTCAACCTTAAGTAGTAAAGGATATCCAAGGATCATCATGATCACACTGATATCCCAAGGCCTGGATACCGATTGGCACACAAGGCCTGTTGAACGATCAAGCAGTTGAGATTCAGACAAAGCACGAGTGGGATGGAATAGAGTGGCTCAGTGGACTGACGCCCGTGCTCCGTTCGCTGCTCGTCGGCGGGGTTTTGGAGATGTGGCAATGTGATAGGCAGAGCGATGAGTTTATCTCGACTGTCCCACGTCCATCCTGCGAATCTGGCTTTGGTGATTCGACAACACCCGCCACTTTCCGGCAGATGGACATTGAGCGACAGGGGAGAATCCGAGAACTTTGATAGAGTAATGCCCACGGGCCACCGCACGTCGTCAACACGTTTTCGTTCATCTTTGGAACACAAAACCACAATAAAGTTATCGCGTGGCCGCGGATAATAAATTCGATGTGTCGTCGGCCAAAAGCAGAGGTGCAAAGGAGGAGTCCTGAACTCTCTGAAGAGGTGGGGGAAGAGATGCGGGTCTCCCACCATCACAGTCCAGACTCCAGTGTCCACCTGATGATAGATGATTCTCTCAATACTCGGCATCTACAAAACGTTGGTCTCGTTAAAAGGAGAGTTCAAGTCAACCGACTCAACCGTGGATGAGTGGATCTAGGGAATTCCAAGGTCTTTGGATCGACAAGCAGAAGTGAACCTTCACAATCACTGCCACTGGTCCTTCAGCAACCTCACAAGTATAGCCAAGCTTTGTGTCTTCTTCAGGTTCGACTGGAGCCACTACTTTCTGCCCAGAGCCCACTCTACCCAGACTATGAGTCTGGAATTGGCTTCGATTCAAGAGTCAACAGATTCAACACGGCTCGGAGTGGGTACCTCCAGTGCAACTGTCTCAGCGGGATTTTCCGACAACAATTATTCCCCAGAAGGCACAAATGACAGAACATTTGACCATCTCGAACCCGAAATCACAAATGTTTCAATATCAGGAATCAAGGATATATTCGCTCTGCCATGGCGGTTTCGCCGGCACCGCACTAGGAAACCTCATTACCTACAGAATCGATTCCAATCTCCGGAGCGGCACCGTTCCGGTCTCCGGAGTCATCTTCCGTTTCTTGATGAGGGGAATCCATGTTCACTCCCATGTGGTGGTCGACTGGTACAAACCAGGAGGTTGGGCATCAAACGCGCTCCGCAATGGCTACGAAGTATACCGAGTATAGTACTCCGTACTCGAATAGCCGGTGCAAAAGTACAACCTCAATTCAAATCGATTGGACCACAACAAAAGCAAGCTCTGAATCAATTTTGACTTTCGACATTTCTTTGATCACAGAGTCAACTCACCACCATGTTGATATCTCACCGCTTTTCACGAATTGCAAGCCATCATTTGCTGCCATTCTCAGGTCCACCTCCTCGCCGCCTTAGTGATTTTGGAGGCGTCCCAAGGAACAGGGATCTTGCCTAAGCCCGTCCTGGCAGCTCGTACACTACTCCTTTGGGAAGATAGTGGGCCTTGGGTACGTCACATCATCCCTTAAACGCGTAATCACCAAGAAATATCCAGCCAACCATGCTTGACCTTCCTCAGACCCTGTTGGTTTCTTTCCTAAATCTGCTGCGGGGTGACCTTTTCTAGTAATCCACGATTCCACGGATGACCCAGCCTGGACACCGTCCACTCAATTTGTGGGCACCACAGGCGGCAAAGGCCGCTGTTTTCCCATTGTTCATGTTTTCAGTTAGCACGCTATCCGCTGATGCTCAGAGGCTCTCTGCGCATCCAAACCTGGAAGGTGAGCCATGGCCTTCACATTTGGTGGCGTTCAACACCTGTTTGAGCAAACGTCTTTCCACCAAGAGCGTCAGGCGTCCTATCCACCGCGTAACTCCGAAAGGAAGGTAATTACTCCGTACAGTTGTGCAAGCAGGTAGGCCGTAAGCTATGCCTACCAAGTTTCAACTACCAACTTGCCAAGTTACTATTGACTCAAAGACAGGCATCATGGGCGGTCACGTTTGCCTGCAAAGAAACTGTTCTAGGGTTCCGGCAACAACCCATAGCCTGGATAAGCCGCTAGCTCTACCTAGTGTACGGATTGCACTTCTTTCTCGATTCTACTCAATTGACGCAATGAAGCAGAAAGAACCACTATTCTTCAGGAACAAGGACGATCCGGCGAGCTGGTACAGACGTGATTCGAAGCTGAAACGCGATCAACGATATGAGTTTAAAAATATATCCGGGGCCTGACAAGGGAGTCGGAAGGGACCTTCATCTGTCATCTGCATAGGGTCGATCCTAAGCGGCAGATCGTCGTTGACTGGCGTATCCACGAACCACTCGCCTGGATGAAGCTTGGACAGGTTCAGACGTCGTGAACTTGAAGCAGTCCATAAGTTACAATCTACTCCGTACACCAATCCAGCCCTCTACAATCTGAGAGCAAATAGTCTATGAGACAGATCAAGGAAAGGCAGGATATCGACGGCTGGTACGGACATTCATTTGCAGTTTTGGGTGTAGCGCATGGGAATGGTGTGGTCATGGTTCATCGCCCAAAATTTAACACTCCTTACGAGTAACCAGCACCCGAGTGACCCGACCAATAAGACGGAGGCTCAATATGGATAAGGCGAAGATGGGGGTGATTCTCAAGCCACTCAAGCCATCTCATTTAAAAGCGGATCTTTGGCTCAGACCCACGGAACTAGGGGATTGCCAAGGCTCACGCTCAGGGAGGAATCCCCAGTCACGGCAGATAGTCGATAGCCAAGCTTGGCTTAGACAAGATCATCCAATCATGCACAGTGTTCCACATGAGCTGACGCGTGCACATCCATCTGGAGTCTTGACTGACCAAGCTTTGCTTTGGCGCTTGTCCTGATTAGGGACTTCATTTATTCTGGCAGCAAGGGTTACTTGCTCCGTGTTCGTTGTCTCACCTGCTGTAATTCCCCTTGATCTATCAACTCGATATCTTTAGATGGAGTACGTGTACGGAGTACTCAAATCAAGACCCGCCGTTGAGCCTGAGGAATATCATCATCCCTGTCTGCGATCCTGATGTCTCCACTCAAACAGCCACAATCCTCAGGGTGAAGCTAAAGCAATCTGAAACACGCCACTGAGTTACAACTCCGCAATCTTCAATACCATGGGAATTGGTCAACTGGGATGCAAATGCAATGAACAATCTCCTCAATATCATTCAGTGCTATTCTTGGAAGCAATTCGGGATATGTTACATCATCATCTTCAGGGGTTTCGACTTTCGCAGTGTTATCACTGCTGTCTCAATCGGTCACCTGACGGGTTCAGTACGGACTACATTCATCCTACTCAGGCCTTTTGCGAAGTTGCGATGAAACAACTCATACTTCGTACTTGAGAAGTTGAAAGGCAACAGTGACAGAGATGATACAATCCTCGAACAACCTTGTATTCCATGCACTGCAGAAAGTGGGCCCCGAGATGTTTCGCTCGATGTCAGACTCATCCTTGTCAGACGCCTGATAATAATGCCTTTGTCCTATAGCACAGTCTGGAGCCATTGTCTCATATACTAGGGGAACTACTACACTCCGTCTAGAAGGGGCTTTGCCCGGCTGTCTTGAGTAAAACGGCTGTCACAGCTTGAGCATTTGACACGCAAGCTTTGCAGGGTCAACGCACACTTCGTTTCTATCTATGGAACAGGCGTCAGGGACCACGTACGGCAGATGGACCCTGCAGCGCATTCTTCCCTCATATCCGAGATACTGATATCCAACAAGCAACCGAACGCGCGGCACGGCATGTATATTTCCACTCTCCCCTTGATTTGCCCGCCCCAACCTCCAGGCCATGGGCTAGGACTAGGATAGCAAGACCAGGACTTGGAGAGCTTTCTGCGAGACGGAGCACCTCTTCAAACAGGCTCATTGACCGAAAACGGAACTCGGAGCGCGGCTCGAGCCCTATCGAATCTTGTTTGCGCCTGTGCTACCTAGACCATACTGTACGCACCAAACCAAGCTCATGCGCTGCTGCATGATGTAGATGTGACTACAACCGTGATTGTGAAGTACATTGCATTGCAGGGTGCATACATATTGTGGCTTGCATGCGCATATCTTGGAATCGGGCTTGCTTCCAATAGGATTCTGGTGTGATGGGTCTGACTTTCAAGGAGGTGAGTTGTTTGCTCTTGACTCGATAGAGTTTTCGAGTCTCCAGAGTATCTATCTAAACTTTCGATCCTCCTGCCGCCATGGTTCTCTGTATCTACTCCGGAGTACGGAGTAGCTGAATCAAGAGAAAGCAAAAGCTGGGATGAGTCCGTGATAACTGGAGCCATCACACACCCAAATGTCTAACCCTTCTACAAGAGTTATCTGCTATCTCCTCAACCGAAGAACTCCGGGGCAGCGAACCTGGTACTGAATTCGACGCCCGGGATTCCCAAAAGGGAAACATCTGACGGCGCCAACTCAGCCTCACACCCCCTACAGCAACAGCTAGCAATCCAACAGAAGAACGAGAAAAGGGGAACCTCAAGTGGATGGAAAACGAACGTGAAAAAAAGCTTCCACTAACAAAAAGTTCAGAAATTTGGACCCTAGTCACCCTACGCTCAAGCCTCGGGGCGGCGCCTCTTTCTGTCCCTTCTTCCTTCCCCCTCTTTCTTAAGTTTAAGTAAGATTTCTTTACTGGAAATACAAGTTGTCAATATTCATCTGGAATCAGGAATCAGGATCACGTAACTAACTAGTCATAGCAGAGATTCATCAGCATGACGCTCTCCATACAAAAATCCTGCACTGTATCACCACACCGACTCCCGAGGTATAATATCAACCTAACACACACCCCTGTAGCCCTACGACTACCAATAAGACCCTGGATCCGAGGTTTCCAGGAAATATCAGAAAAGATTCAAGAATGCAGCGACCAAAAACCCCACACTGCCTCGAGTCCGCACATGACAGGGGTCGTGATGGGGAAAGGCTGACGCGGCACATACTGCATCGGACTCCCTCACCCCCTGCCCGCCCCATCCTTGGCACATGCCTGCGTGTCCGTGAGATGGCCCCCATGGTTACCTACGGGATACTTACCCGGGCTGAGGATAGTGAACAATATTAATAAGGGTGGGCTTCGGAAGTGAGAGTGGCGAGTTTTCTATAATTGTCCTCTGTACGGCGTAGGCAGCACTTCGTCTGTCCCGTGTCTGCTGGATGATGCCGATGACGTATGAGCTGACATAGACTGAGCAAGAGACGGTGAGATGGTACGTGTGAGGGTATCAAACTTGGTTACAGCAATAGATCAGTTAAGTCTATCTGTATCTATACTATACTGTAAGCTCATTGAATGGATTGACTAGATAAGGTGATATACTCCAGTGAACGCGCCAATCCGCCTAAAAACACGCCGAGGTCAAATTGTACAAAGACAGGATAAGAATGAAAACCCAGCAGATGGCCTTTGGAATAATGCTTAAATCATAATCAACAGTTCGTCCCTCTTCAGTCCATCGTCCTCCAGCCCGGGGTAGTAAGGAACAATCGCATCCGCACTCTGCACGTAGGCATCGTTGTACAGTCGCCAGTAGGGCACGCGGACCTTGCGCGCTGAGTGGAATAGCCCTGCCCACACGTAGTTCATCACCACGCCTGTACCGACGGCCATGCGGATCGCGTCAACGGCCTCGATGACTCGGTCGATGACGTGGGGACTGGTTTCGAAGATGTTGGGGAAGACTAGGTTCAGAAGGTGGACCATGGCGTCTTCACATCCAAGGCCAACCACGCCCAAGGCGATGTGCTTGACGACTGTGGCGGCTGTTTGGCGATGCACTTGGTCTCGATCAATAAGAGCATCCTCCAACAAAGGCGTAACTGCATAGACGTAGTCCTTGGCCATTTCTCCAATGTACTCGAAGAGGAAAGTCATGGCCTTCAGCACGCCGTTCTGAACATTCAGTTCCGGCACACGATACTCGTTCATCAAGGCAGGAAGGACGGTGAACGGGGCGCAAGTTTCGGCGACAATACCGATGGCGACTGCTGTACACACACGCGACTGACGCTCCTGCACACGAAGATTGTTAAGAAGCGTTGCCAGGACATCCTGCGGACCAATGGCCTTGGCGATGAAACCAAATGTGTTGTTTGCGGCACGACGAATGCCCTTCTTATGTGCCTTCAACATATCCAACAGCTCGAAGCAGATACGCATCCATTCGCGAGCATTGACGGACTCGGGGCCTCGGTCGGCAATACGGCCAACGAGATCGATCGTGTTCTCTTGGACCTTTTCGTGCCGGTTTCGCAAAATGGGGGTGAGACGGGGTAGCAGGTCGCGAATAGGCGGTTGCATCTGATTGATACCGACGACGGTGACGATTGAACGAAGAGCTCCGAGAATAGAACCAAGCACCTCTGGATACTCTTCACCGAGATATTCATATAGCACAATACCCAGTTTGCCCATCAGAGCATCCTCTCCACACTGTTTCATCACCAACGCTACCCGCGAGATAAGATCTGCGGCTTGCTGCCGGACTGTGGCAGACTTGTTGTTCAGCCGCCAAAGAATTGTACTCACTATCTGCGGAAGATATGGCTTGCAACGTGTGCCGAGCGCATTCACCACAGTTCCAAAGCCGTTTAGAATGACGATATCCTCAATGCTCTGCTCCTGGAAAGCGTACAAAACACCGTCAATCAGTCGCTCCTCTAGTCTCTCCGAGATATCCGCAGCTCCAAGGGAAGCGATGGTCTTCTCCGCGGTTTCCACAGTCATTTTCCGGTATGGCTCACTCTCGTCCTTCAAGTTGTTGATTGTCCGTTCTAAAATCTCACCAGCACCTACCTTTTGTCCAAGATCGACGGTGGTATCAACCACTTGACGGTAGTTCCTCCTATCGAGTGCCATGCGCCGAACCCAGAAGCTCTTGAAGAAATCGGTCAAAACATGTTCTTTCAGGTAGCTGGCTGTCACACCATCGGTGCTTGCGCATTGCGATACCACCTTGAGAACAACCTTCTTCATCTCCTCGTCAGGTGAGGAGAATTCTCGGAGAAGGATCTCCATGATTTGACTGGTATAGTAGTTTGCATATTCTTCGTCCATAAGCGGAATGATGAAACCAACAGCCTTGAGGAAAGCTGCTAGACCTTTACCACGCTGCTTGCGGGCTCCCGTCCATAGAGGGTTGAGGATTTCGTCGAAACTCTCAATACCGTAAGGATTGGCTGCCTCGGCCAACGCTCCCACAGCCAACGCAGTAACCGTCCGGACCTTGGCCTGCTCGTCACTGAGATTATCGGAAATACAGTCCACAAGCCCTTTCAGGTGGGGAAGAATAGCGCATCCCATGAGAATGGGAATCTGTTGCACAATTTTGACACCGGTGTGCCTGGCCTGCCAAGACTTCTTACTGCGACACACAGCTCGGAGGAAGGGAAGGAGGGCGGGGATACCGAGAGCGGATGCGACGACAGCAAACGCTCGAGCTGTAGTGTTTCGTACATATTCGTCAACGTGATCGATATCGGGACGCATGGTACTGATCATTGTAGCAAGACCAGCCGCCTTTGCCAGGTTGGAGATGATTTCGCGACCCTCGACACGGGCATAGTAGTCTTGATCGATAAGCAGAGGCTCAATGACAACCAATATCTTATGGACATATGGCCGGACAAGGTCATCCAATTTGTACAACACGCGATCGATAACCTTGACCAACAAGTGTCGCTCTTGGTCTTCGAGGGACTTTTCCATGAGCAGCGGTAGGATCTGGTTGAACAGTGGCCCAGCGCCAAATTGTCGAGCATTATCTGTGAGTTGACGCAAGGCGGTCTTTCGCATTGGGGGGGTGCCGTTCTTGACTTTGAGCAACAGTCGCATGATCTTTCGCTCTTTCAGCTCATCAACTGACATGGCCGACTCGTCTCCAGCTTCCATCAGCTTCCCGAAATAGGCCATATCCTCAGGCTTGAAGAACTGTAAGTCACCAACTCCAGGGATTTCGGTAGGAAGCTGCTTGCCGAGCGCACGCGCACTTTCAGGTTCTTGCATCATGAAACCACCCATACCGGTGGAGCTAGCCATTGGGGCTGGGGTTTGCATGAGCTTTCTTGCGGGCGTCCGAATTGGAGCGTATCCGGGAGGAGGATCGAGGATCTTGTAGCCTTCTGCTGGAAGCATCATATCAAGTTCCTCATCTGACAGAGGAGCATTGCGGCCAGAGATATCAGTTCCAAAGCTAGTTGGAAGCATAGCTGAGCCTCCTTGAGAAGGATGCATAGGAGTCGCGAGACCCTGATTACCGACAGGTGTGGCAGATGATATCGCTGGTGCTTGATCCCAACGTGATCGACGTTTGGAGCCATCGTCAGTCGCTCCGGGGGCAGGTGTTTGGTCCCATCGCGACTTTTTGGTCTTGGCATCGTCAGTTTGAGGGGGGGTGGCAGCGGCTTCATCTGTCTCCGGGGCTATATCCCAGCGTTGCTTACGTTTGCGACCAGTGGCAACAGACACGGTCGAACCGGCGTCGGTATTCTCTTTATCCTCGATGCTCAAGGTAGCCTCGTGTTCCGCGACACCGTTTTCACCACGCCCCTGTTTCTCTTCGATCAGCTTCTGAACACGCTCTTCTTCTTTCTCGATCTCACGAAGAGCCATAACCTCACGATAGGTCTGACCCTCTCCCTCAACGCTGGCATGGGTATTCGCAGCGAAGGGGTCGGCCCTGGTTGGCGTCAGCGCTCCTCGGTCAAACCGACGCTTCTGGTAATCAGTCTCTCGGTCGGAGATCCTAGCGGCTTTTTCGCGTCCCAGAAGTATGTCTTCCTCCTCAACGCCATTGCCTCGAGCAAATTCGTCAATCTGGCCCCGCGTTGCCGTATACTGCCCGACCAAGCGATGGCCGCCATCCGCATCTTCCATATCATCATCTCCATCGTCAACGGCAATGGAATTGCTGTATCCTGCATACTTGTCGGCGCCGTCGCGCTCGTAAAGGGTTGTATCGAATGACTCGGTCAGGGAGGCCTTGGTCGAGTTGTCAGTGCGCTGGCTAGACGGATCAAAGGTCCTAGAACCTTTTTTCGCGGATGCCGCCTCGTTGCGCTCAGCTTGGAGCTTCCGAACAGCCTCAAAATCCGCTGCAGTGGCGATTAGTGATGGGCGCGATAAATGGGTTCCTCGAGACTTACCGTCAGACATGTTGAGTATGGAGGTCTAACGACGCGATAAAGAGCAAGCGATCTCTGGAATTAGCAGTAGCAGCAGCTACATCCGGATAGGGAACCGTAAGAATGGCGCCACGGTGATGGTACAGGCGAGAGCTTGATATCTCATGCTAGGAAGAGGCTGCACAAAATAGGATGAAGTCAAAGATAAGTGGCTGACTAAGTGCACGTGATAACAAAGTTCAATTACTTTTCCATGAGTCATGAACATTTTTGAACGCTAAGCTGTACAGATGTCTAAGAAAATATGTAAGAGACTTAATACAAGTATGAGCCTAGCTCTAAGCTTGATGTGATGAATTATCACTATATTGGTTTACCAACTAGTATTCTCAAAGTTCTGCAAATAGTGTCACCTGGGGTGTGGGATATATATTGCGTCTACTCCATAGATACAATTGAGGGAACCACAACAACCTTAGTTGAAAAGACAATTGTATAATAATGGTTCCAACTAGACTGTAAGTATGCTTCAAAACCTTTGACTGCTGATATGGCTACCTAACCGAATGTTACTTAATATGTTTACTTCGTAATAATGTTAACTCACACCAACAACCAACAAACCGCGTGGCACACGAACCAGAGGTGTATCGTGAGGTATTCTGAACGATTCAATACGAGGTGCAGTCAAATTATGATGATAGAGTGGGTGTGATTAAGCTATTAATGAAGACCCGAAGGGCTAGGTCTAATTACAAGTGTATGGAAATCTTCGACCATAAGACCGGTATATTGAGTACAGCGAGAGGAAGTCAAGAGGTACCAGAACGCCAATATGAGATGAAATAGCGAGAGATGAATATGCTAAAAACGAAACCAACAGCACCAGGCATTTATTGTAGATATGGCGGGTGAACCTAGCGAATACGGTCTAATCTGGCGCGGTTCATGGCAAGCTGGTCGTCGACGTTCTCGCTCTGGATATTATTAGCATTGAGCGATGTAAATGACAAAAGCAGCTTACCTTATTCATGATGCGTTCCAGATGCCTGTTCTGTTCATCTAGCTCACGACCGGTTGCCTTGGCGAGAAGGTTCAATCTACCTGTGGCCCCAGCCATTAAGTTCAAGTTTGCATCAATTTCATCCTCCATTCCATCGTCTTCGCTGTCCGCTTCAAACTGATACTTTGCACGTTCGGTGACAGATGCTTTCTTCGGTTTGCCGGCCTTGTTGGATTCACGCTCAATATCCCGGAATGTCCGCTCCATCCGCTGATTGGTTTTGAAAGCTTCATTCCGAGTCCCTGCTTGAGCTTCACGCTCATCTCGGTGTGTATTAAGGACCCGAGCATCACGTTCCTTCTTCCGCGAAGCACTGGTGAACGGGTTGGACACATGTACAGCGAACATGCTTTTATTCAGTGTCTTTAATTCCTTAGCCTTCTCATCTGCAATGCGCCCCTCTACCCCCGCAACATCCAGGTGCCTCTCTGCATCATGGATCGTTTCACCCTGAGCGCCAAGACGGGCGAGGGTTTCCCGAGTTGTCTCCTCAGCTTGAGCAGCGATGCGTAAAGCATTCCGAGTGGATGAGACATCGCCTTGCTTGATGAACCGAATGTCCTGTTTAGTGGCCTGGATGTCCTGCTCTTCCTCCTCTTCCGCCGTGAGATGTCGTTCCTGAAAAGTACCAGCAGTGTATGCGTTGTCACCGCCTCCGTAGTCACCAGACTGCTGCTCAGAATATGGGGGTGGTGCACCAGTTGTTGGCTGTGCTTGAACCCTGTCCCTAGCGCCTCCAAACAGCGCGGCTCTGTTATCATCGCCGGCGGAGGAATCATGAGGGTCGGAGCCGCCTAATCCACCATAGCCACCGGGTCCGTATCGGGAAGCTGGAGCAGCGCCTGCGCTGCTACCATACCGATTCCCTCCGTACCCGCCCTGGTTACCATAAGAGTTTGGTGCATAGCCCCCCTGTTGCTTGTTGTCACCGGGAATTTGATGCTTGTTATCCCCAGGAATCCCATTGTTCGGTTGATCCGGGAGCTGCATGTTCGGAGGCGGGGGTGCAATGCCGGCATTTACTTTCGCTTTGGTATAGGGATCTGCAGGTATCGGCTTCGCGTATGGGTTTGGCGCAGGACTCTTGTTCTTCGATCGGGAACCGAAGAGGGCTAGGCGGTTGGAGGAATCTTCGCCGCCGTCCTCGGACGATTTCTTGAGGCCGAACCGTTTCATGGCGAGGTTGTCGAAGGGTGTTGTGCAAGACCAGAATAGTCAGAACGGACGAGGACTTCGAAGATCCAGCTAGAGGAGTGTCTAGTGGGAGTTTTGGGGAAATGAGCAAAAAGAGGAAAGGAGGTGAGCGGAGGCGACAGGAATATAAAACTGTAAAGTTGTCAGGGGAGGTAGCGGCAAAAGGAGGGCAACGTTGTAATTGCGGTACACAGAAACCTCTAATGATTCTTGGGCAGCAGTTTGTACTGACGGTATCGATACATGTGGAGTAATGCGCTAGCCCAGAATAGCTAGTGCCGTGGCTGGACCCTTCTAAGCCTCAAAGCAACGCCTCAGCAGACGTCAACTTGTCTCTCTTCAATGCTTCCTGCAGGTCTTCACGGTAGCCATGGCCCCGTTATCTGGGTCCGATGCGGACTATTTTAAGGACAAGGCGCGCAGAGATTTGCTGAATCTACTTGAAGGCGTGAGTAAGGCTCCTGATTAGCACCATTTTGGTCGTCATCAGGCTGAAACATTGTCAACATAGGTCCGTGGCAAGAAGAACCTCGTCATTAGCCAGGGTCTCGCTGGTCCCGTTGGCCTCTTTGTCAAATTCTCCCAGCTTCAAGAGTACGGTGTAGATCGCGTATTCCTCCTTGAGAACGGCAACGTCGACTCTTCTCAGCGCAATGTTGTATTCCTAGCGTATGCCGAAAAGATCCGCCAGGTGCGGGCAGTGGCAGGTATGTCAAGTCATTTATTCGAAGTCGAATCGCGTTGTGTCAAACACATTGTAAAATTTATATCCCCTGCTCTACGCCCATCTTTTGGACATGTATTATGCAGACGTTTCCCTATTATACATAGCAGTTGATTTTCTCTTATGGACGCCTTTCTCTCTCTAGCAACTCAGCTCTAAGGACTTATCAGAAGTCCAATCGAATGCCATAGGATTGAGCTGACTTATCCATAGAGCAGATCCAACGCCTGCAGCGCAACAGCAATACAGACCATGAATTCTCTATCCTTTGGGCCCCAAGACGGACCCTTGTAAGCAATAGCATCTTGGAAGGCGCGGGCATCATCGGAGATGTGAATATTGCTGAGATGCCTCTTTACTTCTTTCCTCTCGAACAAGATGTCCTTTCTTTGGAGCTGGAGGACTCTTTTTCTGACCTGTATTTGGTAAGAGGATTCTTCTGGTAGCAAAATCTTTATTGACAAGTTCCTTGTAGCACAAGGATCCCGGTTGTATTTTCCACGCAGCAAAAGCTCTCATGGATATACAGCAAAGGCACGGCTATTTCCCTCGGATAGTTGGCAAAGGGGACCACGCACGGCAGCTGGCCGATCTGTTGTTACGGATGAGGAAAGAGCTTGATGCGGAAGAGAGCTCTGGTCTGGTAGGGCTATCCTCACGAGGCCTTCTGCCAAGCGCAACCATAGAGAACCTGATCATTATCGACCGAGAAGTCGATTTTGCCACACCTCTCCTCACCCAGCTCACCTACGAGGGGTTGATTGATGAACTGGTAGGGATCAAGCATAACCAGGCAGACGTCGACACGTCTATTGTCGGTGCTAGCTCAACACCTCAAGCGCAGGAATCTTCCAAAGCCCCCCAGCAATCGAAACAGGGACAGAAGCGGAAAATCCAATTGGATGCCTCAGACCAGCTTTTTGACCAACTGCGAGATGCGAATTTTGCCATAGTGGGGGATATCTTGAACAAGGTTGCACGTCGTTTAGAAACAGACTACGAGAGCCGCCATACAGCGAAAACAACAACTGATCTTCGCGAATTTGTGACCAAATTACCGTCATATCAACTAGAGCACCAAAGTCTTCGAGTCCACACCAATCTTGCCGAGGAAATTATGCGAAATACTCGTTCAGACATCTTCCGAAAGATTCTCGAAGTCCAGCAAAACGACGCTGCGGGGTCCGACCCTACATACCAGCATCCTTTAATCGAGGAACTCATCGCACGGGATATCCCACTTAAAGCAGTCCTCCGTCTACTCTGCCTCGAATCCTGCGTGTCAGGAGGACTTCGCCCTAAAGACCTTGAAAATTTCAAAAGGCAGATTGTTCAAGCGTACGGACACCAACACTTGCTTACATTCAGCGCGCTAGAGAAGATGGAACTCCTGCAACCTCGCTCGTCTGCTACTACCATGCTCATTCCCGGCACGGGCTCGCAGGCAGGCTCCAAAACAAATTACAGTTATTTAAGGAAGAATCTCCGCCTCCTCGTCGAAGAAGTAAGCGAAAAGGACCCAGAGGACGTTGCTTACGTCTACAGCGGATTCGCCCCACTCAGCATTCGCCTTGTCCAGTGCGTTCTACAAAAATCACAAGTTCTATCCCTGATCAAAGGCGGTTCTGCAGCACATGCAAACACCGCATCTCCGGGATGGCTTGGGTTTGAGGACGTGGTTAAGAGTGCCCGTGGTTCGACGTTCAGTATTGTCCAGAAAGGCGATGATAAAGCCGTTCGAGCGCGGCAGACACTCAGCGGTAGCAATGCCACGAAGACCGTGTTCATTTTCTTCCTTGGGGGCATCACGTTTACTGAGATCGCGGCGCTGCGGTTCATTGCGGCCCAGGAGGCTCCCCGGCGAAAGATTGTGATTTGTACTACGGGTGTTATTAGTGGAGATCGGATGATGGAGGCTGCAATTGAGAAGCAGAGCTTTGCTTTGACTGAGTCCTGAGACTACCGTGTACTTGATCGTGGAATGGCCGCAGACGACTTTTGTCCTTATAATGAAGGTTCAGCAGAGAGAGTATAATAGAGAGTAAAATGATACAGTCCTGAATAAGTGTCTGAATTTCAACCAACTGGACGGAGCACAAGTGCTGAATTATCGAATCTTAATACTTAAACCCATAATTCACACCCATAAGCCGTCCTTGATACCTCTCAATAACCTCTCCAAGTTTAACCATAATCCCTGCAGCCAGTGTCCTAACCTGCTCGCGCGGATCAGTCTGATCATTTATCGCAGGCGTTCTCTCGAAGATCGCCCCAGCCCATTCCCGCAATTCCATAACCTGCGGTGCAAATTCTGTAACTAGCCGTTCTTCACCGGACGTACCTGATTCAACATTCATATCGACCACGGTGAGGAAGAGTGAGAGGAGGGCGGATAGAATTGTAGGCTCGTCAGACGCGAGCCGTGCGTGGAGAGAGAGGAGGAATGTTAGAGTCGTATGAGTTTGGTTTTGGAGGAAGGGCGTGTGAGGGCCTGATGTTGAGAGAAGTAGGGTGAGGGTTTGGATGAATAAACACAGGATGTGGGGGACGAGGAAAGGATTGTGGGGGGCGGTTGAACTGTGGAGGTTGATTAGCTGGATGGTCCTTTCCTAGCCTTCGTCATTACTGGAAAGGCCACTTACGACGTGAATTGCATTATCATGATTTCGAATCTGCCGGTTAAAGGATAGAAGAAGCCCTCCGAAAGGACTTTGTAAAGATCCTTCACAGTGGACTTCTGTCGATGGGCCTCGCGCTGCTGGCGTCTTTTCTCGACTTCCATGCGCGAGGAGAATGTTCGCACCTTGAGCGCGTTTGGTCCGGACAGAGAGTCAGCGGCATCGGCTGCTAGTGGTTGGAGTGATGCTTGTGCGATTCCTTTTGTTATGCTTGCAACGGGAGATTCATTACTCGAATAGAGAGCTTCAAGATTGGCCGGGAGCTTCTTCGATGGGAACGAGGAGTCCGGTAATGCTGGCAGACCTAGCGACTTTGCATCCTCCGCCCCAACTCCAGCTAACTCTCGAGCACTCAGGCCCAGGGCAGTGAGGATAGCAGATCGCTGATGCTGTGACAGATCCCCGTCGAAATACATGGCGGCGAACCACCGGGCCATCTTCAAGGGCTGCGACACTATCAGAGCGATCGTGCTTTGCAGTCGATATTCATGGAATTTTGGAAGCTTGCTTTGCTCCTGGAGACCCACAAGCACGAGACCTAACTCTTCCGTGTGCTCTGCGAGTTCCGTTCCGAAACCTGTTTTGCGTCTGATCAGCGCAGGGGCTGTTGTGATGGCTAGCTCGTGGCGTTCGAGGTTCTCTGTGTCTCTTAGACAGTTGATAAGATCGCGAATGTACCTGTTAATTGTCAGCACTAGGCAGGCAGGACAGAAAATTCTGACGTACACTGGAGCAGTCGGCTTGTTGCGCTGTATCAGAGTTGGATCCTCGTCCTCGTCTGACGGGTCTTCATCCGGCTTCTCATAGGGGATCAGATCCTCATCTTCGTCTTCTTCACCATCTTCATCTTCATCCGAACCAGCTATCTCCTCAATAGCAACTATCTTCGATACGCCCTGATTACGTTTGACGAAAGGACGTGAGGCGGTTGCTGAGCCCTTGCTTGTATGTTGGGAACCGATCGTCGTATTCCGTGGCGTTTTGAGGGAAGCTAGAGACCCAATCTTGTCATCTGCTCGCGTAAGGTTCAAATACCACTCGGCTTCATTGCTTTCCATTTCTTCGAGCTGGAACTTCATTGCCTTCCCCGGATCTTCAATGAGCTGGGATATGGCGGTCCCTACAATCATTCCTAAGAAGCGGGCTTTTGTCGAAGCAGCCGCTAGACGGTTGGAAACAGCGTTGAGGAATACTCCCGTTCGACCGATTCTTTTCATTTCAACCGAGTCGAGTCGCTGAAGATAGCCAGCTGCAAGTAGGATGACTTGGGTATTGGCTGGACTGTGTTAGCAACTCCTATGGCTTTGTTGAGGTTAATAATACCTTCTTGACTCCGTATGGGGGCATATTTAATATAAATTTTATCTGCTGACTGCTCGAGGCTTTTTGTAAGTAAATTTACTATATGTTCTATGAGAACAAGGGTCAGTTACGCGTCTTTCGTCTTTGTCCTCAGTAGATCGCTGATGTTACCTTTCTGATGCGCGAGACTGGCAAATATTGCCCTTCGTAATGACCCTGTTTGTATAGAGCCACCTTGGCCCTTCGAAAGCCAATCTATGAGTTGGCTTTCTAAATTGGCCCGGTTTGAGATAACGACTGAACACAGGGCAGCAACGTCGTCGACCGATCGGTTGGCAGCCACATTCCCCCCATCATAAGTCTCTGCTAGAAAATACTGCTTTTCAATATCACGAAAAATAGCTTCAACCACGGCAAGTTGCTCCGTCCATCGAAGATGATCGAAAAGTGCTCTGTATTGTTGTGACAGTGACTGGTCGACGAGGAGGCTGGAGTATATCTCTCTCACAAGTTGATCTGAGAATAATTCAGTATGTGAGATTTAATGGGGCAGACCAGAATTACCTATATAACCAAGACTTAATGCCCTTCCAGTGAGATTAGAAACAGCTTTCCAACTCTCTTGATCCCTGACACCAAGCTTCGACGTCATATAACAAATGCTGCCCCCTAGCCACGAGGCATACTGAGAGCCGGTTCCAACCCAGGAGATACTCTTGGGAGTTTCAAAGTCTCCAACTAACGATAGAGCTTCTGCTGATACTGAGAGAACCTTACCGGCCGCAAGAAGGGAGACCACTTCCTTCCAAGCGACTTGCTTCTGAGTAGGATTGCTGTATACTGTATCAATGTCATTGTATAGACGAAGAACCAAGTCCTTCGGTTCTAATAGAGCAGAAGTGACATCGAGAATATTTCGCATACGCACTCCGCTGCCCGACCCGTCTGCTTGCTGGGAGGGTGCTCGCGACTGAGCTATGAGTGAACGCAGCTGCGTCACCAAGCAACTGATACCGGGGACGCTGCTAAGACACCTTAGTAGTCCAGCACGTAGCTTAGAATTTCCACTCGTGCCGTTCCAAGCATCCCAATGATCGGTGACTGTGATGCTGACTAGAGCATTGAGGATTTGTGCTGTTTTTGGGGTTGGAACTCTGATGTCAAAGTCCGCTGGAGCGAGGCTTTTTCTGAATGGATCAAGAATAGTAAGCACTCGAGAGACTTCATCCTGACTAGGCGACGACTTCAATATCGATAGAATATAAGGTGACGATGGGTCTTCACTGGAGACAAGGGTGGGTGTGCTCTCGGTGCTCTTGGACTCAACATGCTGAAATTTGTCCTCTCGAGGTGTCAAATCAACAATGTTATCACGATTTATTGTCTTGATCTCTGTAATAAGGCCGTCCATCTTTTCGGACGATCATCATAGAGGTATGTGTCGAGAGACAGCTGCTGTGATTCGCGGGGTGGAAAATACTTTATGCAGTGATGCACAATTAATCAGCATATTCGCGACATAGTTATGCCAGTAACGCAACAAATCGACAAATGAAACGCAGAACAACACATAGTATATGTCTTGTTGAGTATTTATGGTACTACCTGAGAGACCTATATGAGAGTGCTATAAAATTATGTAGTCCTTTGATCACTGTCAACTAGATAACCTCATGAAGTCCTTTCATGGCGAAATAGTAAGAAGTCACGTGGTAAGTGGCTTTGTAAGTGGCCTGCCTAACAAGTCAACAACGACAATGGAAGATCACTTCCTCTCGATTTCATGCTTCTTATCGCCTTCAAGTAAAAGACTCATAAACCTCTCAACCTGTATACAACAGTGTAAGGGATATATACAGCTTTCTAGTCGCAATACGCCCCCCACCCTCTCAAAAGTATAACTTCGCGACAATGGCCGCCGGAGATCGATGGTTAGACTCTACCTCGACATTCTCTGCCAATTTTACTCAACAGCTCTAGGAAATACCTGTATGGGGCACTTTCGAAGCCAGGCCCCTTCTCCGATCCCGACTGGGTTCCCGGAGAAGAGACAATCAAATCCTTGGAGGAATCTAAGATTTTGTATGTACTTAAACCATTGCTATGTGAAACGATTACTGATGATGTTATAGGGTGATGTAAGTGCTTGCTGTTCATCATGAGGACCAAAAGTGATTAATGGAGTTCTATCGTGTGACAGCGGAGCTGGAGGTCTAGGATGTGAGATTTTGAAGAACCTCGCGCTATCAGGATTCAAGGATATCCACGTCATCGACATGGGTAAGTCAGCCTTTGAGCTCACAATCCACGAAAGTACTGACTTTTACAGATACTATTGATATTTCCAACCTAAATCGGCAATTTTTATTCCGTCAGTCTGATATTGGCAAGCCCAAGGCAGAGGTTGCAGCCGCATTTGTCGAGAGACGGGTGAAAGGAGTCAAAATTACCCCGTATGTCGGGAAGATCCAAGATAAGGATGAAGACTACTACATGCAATTCAAGATCGTTGTCTGCGGTCTTGACAGTGTCGAAGCTAGGAGGTGGATCAACGCCACATTGGTTGGGATGGTTGATATGGATAACCCAGAGAGCTTGAAGCCTTTGATTGATGGAGGGACTGAAGGTAAGCAGAGCTGTGAGAGGCTCAAAAAGAGGTATCTAACACCTTGTTAGGGTTCAAGGGCCAGGCACGCGTGATTTTACCCAGTCTCACATCCTGCATTGAATGCCAGCTGGACATGCATGCCCCCCGCCCTGCAGTACCGCTCTGCACCATCGCAACCATTCCTCGCCAGCCACAGCATTGTATTGAATGGGCTCATCAGATCGCCTGGCAAGATAAGCGAAAGGATGATTCCTTTGACAGTGATGATATGGAGCATATTGGCTGGATATACAACACCGCCCTTGAACGAGCCAAAGAATTCAATATCCCCGGAGTGACTTTCCAGATGGCACAGGGTGTTGTGAAGAACATTATTCCTGCGATTGCCTCCACAAACGCTGTTATCGCGGCCGCGACAACGTCCGAAGCTTTGAAGATTGCGACCTCGTGCAACCCCTTCCTGGAAAATTACATGATGTATGCTGGGGAAGAAGGCGTCTACACCTATACGTTCGAGGCCGAGAAGAAATCGGATTGCCCCGTTTGTGGTTCTCTCGCCCGCAAGCTAACAATTAATCCGGATTTCACTTTGGAAGAATTCATTGAGACGCTTGGAGCACAACCGGAAGCGCAGTTGAAGAAGCCGAGCTTGAGAACGGAGGAAACAACACTTTACCAGCGTTTCCCCCCTCAACTGGAGGAACAGACCAAATCTAACTTGAAGCTGAAGCTCCGTGACCTGGTTGCGGATGGACAGGAGGTTGCCGTCAGCGATCCTGCGTATACCATTGATTTCCGTTTCCAGTTGATCTATGTGTAAGCTAGGATCTCCCAGAAATTGCGACGGCGTTACGAAGAAAGAATCATGATTATGACTAGATTTTGACAGAATTCTAAACTTGATTTCTATATCGTAGATCCAGACTCCAAGTTGAAAATGAAAAAAAGCATTGGCCCGCTTTTTTCGTAACGTACAAGGTGAAATAAAAGTCCAACGCCGGGGTTATGCATGATAAAGGTTGAAAGATTTTGCGAAAAAGAAATGAGCCCGCAAACTCATCGCATGAGGTCAGTCAAACCCCTCTTCCACCTTGCAGACTTCAGCTTCAATACCTTGACACTTTCCAGGAATAGATGGTCGCTGTCAAACTGTCCTGTGCTTTCGATGTTGAAAATAAAGTGATCTCGAAGACGACCCAGCTTGACCTTGCCCTGAAATTCCTCGTGTCTCAAGCACTCTCTGCTGACTGTATCATTGAATGGGTCGCGGACAACAGCTTTCAGCTCACCGACATGACCGTGGTATTCGGTATTTCTCTGCGCGGCTTCCTCACTGGTCACTGGCTCAAGGGCAATTACACCCTTTGGGAAGCACTTGGCAAACTTCTTTGCATCCTCTCCGAATATGGGTCGCAGAATTTTTATATCGGGCATTAAACGGTAGGTGGCGGTTGCGACAGGTGAGAACTTGGCGTGATCGGCTCCAATGCCTTTAAAGCAGTGCATTTCCATCTCAATCTTCTGACCCGGACGAAGCTTAGCGATAAGAATGTCTGGATTGACAGCTTTAATGACGCCTTCACCGCTGAAGTATTGTTCCTGGCGACCGACGGGGTGGAAAACGATATCTTTGGCATAGACGTGCGCGTTTTTGTAGAGCTTGCGGGGATCATCCTCGTCACGGGATGCGTTCGAGTTCTTGGTACATTCCACGTCAAGGCGTAGAACAATAGTGTTAAAGTCGGCTAGCGAGCTACCGCTGTCAGGGTCGTCTTCGTTCGGCTTGTTGAACCAGCGCATCCAGTTCAGGCCCTCGACTGAGCCTTGGAGCGGTATCAATCCTAGCCTTTGCGCGATTACCTCATCTTGGATAACGGAGGTGTTGTTGTGAACGTAGACAGTTTCGATGGCGAGACTCGGAACTTCAGCCACAACGATTCGACGGAATGCGTTCGCGATTGCTGCATCGACCCCAATTAGGGAAAAGGAAGACTCGAACTGCTTGTTTTGGTGGAACTCGACATTGAAGCCCTAGGACTGGTTAACTAAGCCCAGCATAAGGTAACATTTGAACATACAGCTCGAAATTTCTCAAGAGACCATTCGTGCGACTCGCCGGGCCAGTGACCTGGAAAGTCTGTAGAGGGTATATTGGAGACGGTCTCCAGGTTGATATCGACAATCTACATGATCATTAGAGTCGGTCACTGCTCAGAAAGAGAAGACATACCCTCCGTCGTTCGACTTCCTCGTACGACGGAAAAAGAGGCGCCATGATGAGTGTGGAGGATAGAATGCCCGCTCAACGGTGGACTATAACAGCGGTTCGAAAGAAATTCTTAAAAAGTTCTTGAGCGGACCGGCAATATTTTGCGGGCGCTAGGCGGGGAGTTTGGTCATTTATAAAGCGGAAAGCTAGCTAGAGTTCTCTCAGGAACATCTGAAGATATGCGGGAATTTTGCTGACGGAGCTTTTAGTCTGGGTGCGGAATAGGCTAAGCCCACAAGCCAACCAGAAACTGGCTGATGACCAGCTGCTCCGCCACGTGACCGGCCAAATTGCATCTCAGCGCAACCTCCCGAGCATCATTCCGGAGGTCGAAGCGAAGCGAACCCTGCCGACGAAGCTCCTATCAATTGCGTCCGGACTGAGGACAGCCAGCCTCTCTCCCCTCTGTGCTTCTCTCTACGACCTCCCGAATGCCTGCCTCAATCGCTCGCCTCGCGGGCAATGCTCCCAAAAGGCTTTGCCTACGCCCCTCCGTCCTTTCCACTGTCCCTAGGTCGCGCTCGATAGCGACGACCGTTCCCCGTCGAGCAGCAGAACAAACTAGCTACCAGGCTACTCGATTGGTTCCGACCGACCCGAGCTTCACACATTTTGCCAACAAGGACTCACCCGAAGCCGCCGCCGCCGGGCTTGAGTCCCAGGCTCAGGGAGTGAACCGCAAGATTCGCCATTACACTGTTAACTTCGGTCCTCAGCATCCTGCTGCTCACGGTGTGCTTCGATTGATTCTGGAACTCAATGGCGAAGAGATTGTCCGCGCAGATCCCCATGTTGGCTTGCTCCACCGTGGTACCGAGAAGTTGATTGAATACAAGACTTATATGCAGGCATTGCCTTACTTTGATCGTCTGGACTATGTCTCTATGATGACGAATGAGCAATGTTTCTCCCTAGCTGTTGAGAAGCTGCTGAACATTGAGCTCCCTGACAGAGCCAAGTACATCCGGACACTGTTTGGAGAAATCACGCGAATCCTGAACCATCTTATGTCGGTCCTTTCACACGCTATGGATGTTGGTGCCTTGACACCTTTCCTGTGGGGGTTCGAAGAGCGTGAAAAGCTTATGGTGAGCTATAACTTATCTGTCAGTATCGTGATGATCGCAATTTGCTGATAGACGCATTACAGGAATTCTACGAGCGAGTATCCGGTGCCCGTCTGCACGCTGCCTACGTCCGCCCCGGCGGTGTCTCCCAGGACCTTCCGATTGGTCTTCTTGACGACATTTACCAGTGGGCCACCCAGTTCGGTGACCGTATCGACGAAACCGAGGAGCTGCTTACCGACAACCGTATCTGGAAAGCCAGAACCCAGGGCGTTGGTGTTGTGAGTGCGGCGGATGCCCTGAACATGAGTTTCACTGGCGTCATGCTCCGTGGATCTGGTGTTCCGTGGGATATCCGTAAGTCTCAGCCATATGATGCCTATGACCAGGTCGAATTCGATGTCCCTGTCGGTGTCAACGGTGATTGCTACGACCGTTACCTCTGCCGTATGGAGGAGTTCCGCCAGTCCCTCCGCATTATCCACCAGTGCTTGAACCAGATGCCCGCTGGCCCGGTCCGCGTTGAAGACTACAAGGTTATGCCTCCTCCCCGTGCCGCCATGAAGGAGAACATGGAGGCCCTCATCCACCACTTCCTCCTGTTCACTAAGGGCTACGCCGTGCCACCTGGCGAGACTTACTCTGCTATTGAGGCCCCTAAGGGTGAGATGGGTGTGTTCCTTGTCAGTGACGGTAGCGAGAGGCCGTACCGCTGCAAGATCCGTGCCCCTGGATTTGCCCACTTGGGTGGTTTCGACCAAGTTTCGCGTGGTCACCTTTTGGCAGATGCTGTCGCTATTATTGGTGGGTCTCCCTATACATTCCATGGCAGAAACGTACACATTTACTAAACTTTCTCATAGGTACAATGGATCTCGTGTTCGGTGAAGTCGACCGGTAAAGTTTTCGTGGATGGAATACTGTACAAAATGCAAAATCCTTTGATAAACATTGAAACAAAACATCTAGATTACAACGAGGTGATTAACCGCAAATGTGCGGTAGATGGGTGAGAATTGGTGCGGTTATAGAAGGTGTTTACCAGGGGAGATCCAAGTACCAGCTGTATCAGTTCATGCAAGGTTCCAATGGCGTTTTTTACTCTTTTCATTATGTCAACCACGATATCTATCGTCTCTTTTTTTATAACCCATGTATAGTGACACGGAAACCGAATCCCTGATTATGGAATGTTCTATTTGTAATCTCTAGCTACTGGTTGAATATTGGACCTTGCGAATCTCAAACGGTGCCTCGAGGCTCTAGCTTGCATAAAACCGCGAGATCCCAAGGTACCTATGTATGTTCAGCCACAAGGGGTGAAAGCAGGTTGGGCATCTTCCACACCTAGCAGACCCCGTGGCACGTGTACGAGAACTCTGAGAGAATGGAGGTAAAACAGCAAAACAGCAAAGCAACTTGCGCCGAGACCAATGCACGCATATGTAGACGTAGACTAGAATCCTACCTCAAACCAGCCTACTTCCCTCCGAATCAGTGATTTAAGATAACGATGATAATGAGTGTTTAACATCAAACATTATCGTCATCATATAAGAAATTGATATCCCGGGGTCTGCGCCGATTATAAGATACAAAGTCACTATCACCGGGCGGCCGCTCGTTCTTCGTATTTGCTGTTAACATGCTCTGGATACTCATGCAGACGCTCTCGACTGTTTGGACGGGCGACCAGCCGGCCGAGCTGAGAAGATCTAGGCAGATAATCCCGTTGCTGTAGACGTGTGGGTGGATGGGGATGGGGCGCTTTGTGTCGGCGGTGGTTTCTGGAGTCGTGGGTTGCTGTGCGGCGGTATTTGTGGAAGAGGCCTGCGTCGCGGCGGACTGGATGAACTGAACTTCGGGGGGTTCTAAGCCAAACAAGAGATTGAATATCAGTATAAATCGACAGACAATGAAAGCGTGGCGAGAACGCAAAAAGGAGGTATACCGATTGGATACTTTGACCCGAATGTGAACTTCAATCTGTATATTTCGTTGAGGTAGAGCGGGTTGTCGTCCAGCACTTTGATGTCCATTTGCCATTCCTCGAGGTTATCGGATTTTGCGATGGAGATACCGGGAGGGAGGTGTTCCTGCATCTGTTTCTCGTTAGCCGCATATTCGCGTTCTCCGTCGGTTGTTTCGAGAGGGCGTCGGAGTCGGAGAGCAGGAAACGGGAAAGGGATGGTATCCGCATGGGTTCCGCCGATGTAGGCGTCCGTCCACATAAGGCAGAAGAGTGGAAGGAAGGGTATGCGAACCTTGACGAGCTCCTAGACAACACAAAACATTAGCATACTTGTTCTTTTAAGCGCCACCTTTGCGGGGAAAGTACATACCTTGCCCAGTCGCTTGGTTGCGAACATTCTGAAAATGTGATGTGCTGTCAAAGGCGTCCAATGTAAGTAGCTAAGTACTATGATCGCTGAACGTGATATCGACTGCCCTTTTGTACAGAGTTGGGACTTTCCAGTTGAAGCGCGCGCAAATGTGTATGAAGTTCGGAACGAGGTAGTGCGGGGCAATCGACAGCGGAGGTTCAGCAAGGGCTTTGAGGTTGCTTGTAAATAAGACTGGATTGATGTGAGGGCTAGTAATAATGCGTTGTTTGTTAGGTATGTTCAGATGATGGAAAAAGAAAGCAAAGAAGAGAGAGCAAGTGAAGGAGGCTGTGAGTGCCGGAGGTACTGTCTGGTGAACGGTCACCTGGAGCGCATCGTCTGGAGCGCATCATCTGATTGGTGCACGAGTCATGCGGAAATGTCTAACACGTGATCAATATACAGTACTTTAGTAGGCCTTAATCCCATTGATTTAGTTGCCAGAACGGAGTAGGCTGATATATTCAGGTGAGGTGTGGCTATTCGGGATGTACTAGCAACCGAAAGTAGATCTGAACAAAAACTCAAGCAAGTAAACATTCGCCATCTGAGATAGTTAAAGGGGAATCACTTGAACAGAAGTCACAGAATATTCATCTGATGATTCAGTCTCGAGAAAGAAAAGAACCAAGAGTAATATGAGAGAAACATTTAATCAAAGCCGCCAAAAACAGAACATAGATACTATGAATGGGTCCTCTCGCGAGCCTCGCGCTCAACTTTCTCGCGCTCTTCGTTCTCCTTCATCTCGCGAACTTTGGCGAGAACGACTTCGCGGAAGATTGCCCCGCGCGCAATCTTACTTAGACTCCGCTTCTTGGTGCCGTCGGTATCACCTTCAGCGTCTGGCCCAGGGGGTACGTTTGCGTTCCCTGCCGAGAGGGTAGGGAAAGGCGACATACTGCTTTTCGGTTTGTCTGAGACATCAGATGAATCTTGCGCGTCCATGACACTGGGGATATCGTCGTCCTCCTCCTGCATCTTGAGCGCTTCAATGCGGTTGGCAAGTTTGATGATCTCAATACCTCTCTTAAGACGGGACCGAGCAATGTAGGCACGAATCTCAGGCAGCAAGTCGCGGTCACCGGCTGATTCTCCCTTCAACCAAGGGTGCTTCAAAGCTTCCTCGGACGAGGGACGGTGCGAGGGGTTGACGTGGAGCAGACTGAGGATAAAGTCCTTGGCATCCTTGGAGACATCCTTCCAGTAGCGGTCATGGAATATAACTCGCCCGGCGCGACATTCTTCAATGAGATCGGTCAGATTCTCGGACCGAAAGGGAGAATAACCACACAGCAGGGTGTATGTGATAACACCCAGAGACCAGACATCCACGGCTTTTCCGTGCCCTTGTTTGAGCATGACTTCGGGGGCGGCATAGCCGAAGGATCCCGCCATGCTTGTCAGGACTTCCGCTGGGTTGTCTAGCATCTTTGCAATGCCAAAATCTGCCAGGACTAGTTGGGAGTCGATATCGGGGGTAAGGTAGAGGAGGTTCTCGGGCTTCAAGTCTGTGAAAGATTAAGTTGTGCTCGATGCGCGGGAGAGTCATGAAAGCAAACCTCTGTGGACAATATTTCGTTGATGAAGGTAGTTGACAGCTTCGAAGACCTGGCGAATCGTTTGCGATGCATCTTTTTCTGTGAACTTGCCGTACTCGCAGATCCTATCGAACAATTCGCCGCCAGTGGCTAGTTGGGTGACAATGTAGAATTTGTCCTAGCAGCTGTTAATACCGGCTCGGAAGAGAGCGTTACGCTATTGAGTTCGCACCTTAGATTCAAACCAGTCGACGAAATGGACAATGTGAGGGTGGTGCATTTTCTGCAGCACCTCCAGCTCATCGTACACCATGCGTTCGTTGCCACGAACATTCCGCTTCAAAATAATCTTAACTGCGACCTTCCCGGAAGCACAATCCGCCTCACGGACGATACCATATGTTCCCGCACCGAGCGTTCTTCCGAATCGGTACAATGATCTATAAACGGAAGAGGTTACTAGTCTAGACTGACATAGAAAGGAGACGGTCGTACTTCTTCTCGTAGCTCTCGGGCTGCCCCGAGAGCTTATTGAACATGTTTGCGACTGTCAAACATACGGTTAGTGGACATATCAAGCAAGTAAATGGCTGAAAGACGTGACGCCGTGAAAGATCGACAGGATGGGAAGCAGCCATGGTAAAGATGAAGAGTTAGACAACGCTCGAGTGAAAGCATCGGAGTCATAGATATAACTGGAGGTATGCTACGAGGCTGATTGCGCAGCAGTGCCGCAAAGATTGAAGGTTCAGGCTCGTTGGAATGGAGATGGGACAAGGCTGGTGCGGGGGGCGCGATAGAAAAGCATTGTGTTCAGTGAAGCGCAAGTCAGATGGAAACAAGGTCTTTGTTCTACTTACAACTCATCGTGTCTGTGTTGTGTAGATGTAAGAAGTCGAACTTGATATGGCGGGGTCCAACCAGTGGACTTGAGGCTAACGAACAACCCCGCACGTCAGGGGGGAAAAGTGAGCTTGGATGCTGAGATATGCGAGCGCGAAACAGAGTACAGGTATATAGGTAGGGAGGCTGCGGTGATTGTATCAATAGTCAGTACAATTATCTCTGGACAATCAATATGGAAATTAAAAAGAGTTGGCTGATCGGGGGCGGGGCAAACAGGATGCTGTAGGTACCGTACGGGAGATAAAACATCTCCGCTTAGGTAACGCTCTGAGAATTAAAACAACAAACACTCACCGATTCTGCCTTTCTGAAGCCGATTGAAAATGTCTTACAAGGCTCGAGGAAAAAAGGAGCAAGAGAAGAAATAGACAGCACGAGCGGTGGTGCCTGGGAGCTGAAGTTGTCCAAGCCTGGCCGCATCCATATTTAGCCTCAGCACAGCCACTAACGAGGACTGCCTCGTCCATGGTCCCAGTTCTCGTGGGTCGACCGCGTTTCAGCCTGGCCTAGACTGACTTCCTACGCCGTCTCGTACACTCGATGCTGTCATCGCAAGGCAGAAGCGCAGCATATCTCCGGATGCAATGAACTCCGTTCTCCTATCTTGTGCCTAACAAAGAATCCTGCGGAATTCCATCCGAACTATGGTGCGACCGGGAAAGTCATCCACCACCTCCTTGCATCGCCGAGGAACTGGATATCGTGCGTCTCTGTCTAGAACTGGCTCACTTCTCACTCCCCATTAGTCGAATAGCTGAAGAGATTGGTACCATGTTATAACCATGAATTATCTTCATTCGTGTTCGTGATGATGGCTAATATGAGCCAATCACAACCTGTTTGTTGCACAGTGATGATGCAGATGGCTCATACAATGCATACAACCCTGCTTCATGATCGCCGAAATACTGTGTCTCGAACTATTCAACCAAGGAAATTAACGAATCAAACATGTCGATGACGCCGCAGTACTGAAGGAACCCTAGAATACGCCCTTCATTAAAGCCCCAGCTTCCAAAGATTATAGCCCCCATAATCTTTCTCGTCTCTTTCTGGCCTATATCATCCGGCACCGCACACACTCCCTGCACGCCATCTCTCAGGAGCAAAACCATTCCTGCGTTATCCAAGACCATTAGAGGCAGGTCCTGACTCGTACCCACAGCCGGCATTGGAGGTAAGTAAACGCGGAGAAGTGATTCGATATATGGCTGGGAATTGATCGATATGCAGGAGGGAAGGACGAAATTAGGCAAAATAGCCAAGCTGATGACGAGGTCGGGATGGGAAGAAAATTTTCAGTCATCGGCTTCATCGGCTGCATTCTTTTTCTGAAATTTGGAGGACCCAGAGAGATATATAAACTGCCCCCTCGCCCTTGAAATAAGGGTGGTTTCGTTTCCCTCCTCGCCGTCACTTCATTGATGATGGAGAGAAAGGTCGAGTTCTGTCCGTAGGTATCTAGCCCGGGGCTCGTCACTGGGGGGGATCCAAAGACAATGCAGTCGATAGTCGCGAATCCTGATTGCATTTGTTAGCACCTGACCTGGTAATTGGTATAGAACTGACTTAAATATAGATCGGCCAGCAATGAAGAATCCTTCGACATCATATGGGCATATAGTAAGGAAGCCACCGCTCCGCCTGCAGAATGACCAGTGAATAGGAGGAGCCCAATATCTGCGGAATCTTTGCATCAGCCTTGGACAGGATTGGTGATATGGCTTCCGAGACTTTGTCCGTCATTTTCTTTGCACATTCAAGAAACCCGCCGCGGACATGGTATGCGAAATTATCTGAATTCTGATTATATTCAGCATGTAGTCATCACCACGGCACGAAAGCGAAGCCTACAATGAATCCAGCGCCGTCAGTACCCTGTAAAATGGCATCGGAATTGACGGCCCAGTCTCGCCTCATGGAGGATGAACCCCTGAGCGCGACAACGAGCAGCTTGCGGGGTGTCTCCTTCCGTAACGAGCACAACTGAACTCGTGTTGCCTTTACGGTTCCATCTCTGAATGAAGCGTCAACATTGATGCTCTGCTGCATGTCCTCATATTCGGAAAACTCCTCTAGCCCCGCGATCTGCTCTCCATAGGCAGTGTCAGAAGCATAAACGGCTTTGGCACTCAGAGCTGCAAGCTTCGAGCCCAAGGTCTCTTTCGCTCCTACAAAGGCTTTAGCATCAAGTCGAGAACCCACTAGGAAGGACAGCTCACAATGAGTGTAGTTCGACGGAGTCTGGCAAAGATCCGTTGATGTATCTCTGTACCTTCTCAATTTGGTGGCTCATGGAGATCACATCTAGTTCGACTTCGCTACCTGCAGCGTCGTCAGTATCGGACCCTGAACGTCGAGTAATAACTCAACCAACCCCCAACCCCCAGACCCCTTTGGCCTCCCGGAAGACATCAAGAATAGCATTTATGGGAGCGTTTTCGATAAGTTGAAAGGTAACTAAAGATACTAGAGACCTTGACCTCTCTAACAGAACTAGATCGACAAAATGTCTCGCGGGACGAGCTATTTGCCCGTGCATTGCTTCAAGCATGCGGTGGACCCTGAGAAGCTTGGTACATACCCTTCTAGTACGTTGACAGATTGATCAGGATTTAGCGACTACGACTATGTGCAGGATTATAGACGGCCACCCCTCCCTTCTCTAGGACCGGCACCCCAAGGTACGCACCTCCTGCCCACCTCCTGGAACCTGTCTCTTACCCTACTCGATCTAGTTGAAGCACATTTTCAGGAGTCTACCAAGCCATCCAGTGTTCAGAATGTCGACCCTGCATCCGCTCCTTCCACATTGACGTGTGCAAAACTGGATGCCGTGACTCGTAAGTAGAAATCCAACCACGAGGACTTCAGCTGACAGATATACAGCCCTAAATACAGAGGCCGTATGAAAACGGATCCGGGGAAGATATAATTACATGATCGAGGGCGTATGTTTCATGAATCTACTCTACTAACATCTACTCCCTATCTTCGCTGTTGCAATTGTATGGAGATATCCAACCATCCAAGGGATCATCTCAAAATAGCAAATAAATTCAAAAAAGCCGGAGTGGATGTCCGGAGTACTCAACTACAACCACTAAGATGAACCTATCAAATGCGATGGTTTGACTAGCTTCGTCCTTATTGTCGGGGCTGATCAGTGTAGTGTTAAGACTCCAGATGATAACTAAGAGAACTCCAAGTGCAGTCCCCGCATTTTCTTCATTGTATTTCCCTCATCTCAACTCGAAACTTTGCCCGCAATGCCCGAAGAATACGCCCAGAGAATTCTCAAAAAGCGCTCCAGGAACGGTTCGTCATCCGCTGGAGAATTGAATTGAACTGAATTGATAGGAGTTGTTGACGTGCTTCTTTTTCTCTACCATAGGCTGCCGCACATGCCGCAAGCGCCACCAGAAATGTGACGAGCGCAAACCGACCTGCTGGAACTGTCGCTGGCGCGGGGTCAAGTGAGAAGGGTATAAAGTAACCTTGGGCGAGTTTACCTCGTATAGTGGGATCGAGGGCCAGATGGTTTCGAGGGTGAGGAGGGATAGTGAGTGTAGTGGGATCGAGCCCGATAGAATGCATGTAAACGCGGGCTGGCCGCAGACTCACTCGCTTCCTGAGCAATCGCCGCCAATACTTACAGACCTGGGTGGTGAGAACCTGACGCCCGGGATCTTGGAGACCTTGGAGATGGACCCGGGTCGGCTATCGATTTCCCCGCTCGATTTCGCTGTCTTGGGGGACTGGTCTCCAGGGGGGTATCGCGCGAGCGAGAACGAGGCAGAGAACACTGACAACGTCGCGGATCTGGAAATTGCGCTCTTCGGGGCAAACATCGAGCCCGTCATCTATTCCACCCCGCGGGATCCGTTCGACCAGTACCTATTCACCTACTGTAAGTCCCTCCACCTACACCCTCATCTCTCGATCCTGGCTTGATTCCACACTAAATTCCCAAAGACATGGACACGCTCTATCTCCGCCTCTACCCAATCAAGCTCGACCAGAACCCCTACCGAGTCGTCTACGGGTCCCTGGCGACAGAATCCGAGCCCCTTCTCAAGGTCATCATGCTCGCTTCGGCATCGCACCTCGCGAAGCAGGGCAAGCTGCCGGCGTTTGCCATCCCGCATTACCGGACGGCCGTCCAGGATTCGTTTCGCAACGCCCTCAGCAGCAAGAAGGAGGACAAGTGGGTTCTGGGCGCGACTGTTTTGCTGTCGATTGTTTTGGATGTAGGTTTTTCCCCTTCACTGCACTCGTCGGGATAATCTGGGCCTCGAGTTCTCATCACATGCAGATCATCGGCACGGGCATCGACACCTGGAGCGCAAAGCTCATCGGCTGTCGCCGACTACTAGAAGGCGCGGTTCGCACATCGGCTACGCAGCAGCAGACCCCCGTTGGACTACAGTGCCTACTTGTGCAGTACAACTGGGCTGTCACAATGGGAAAGGACGCTCAAGGGCTCAGTCCCTGCGGATCTAATTGATGAGTTGAGATGCATTGACGAGGGTAAGTGAAGGTTCTCTCTTGCAACTACATTTGAGATAGTTATTAACTCATGCCTCGATGACTGACAACAAGCAGCCGATCCCAACCCCGATACATTCGACCTTGACCTGTCAAAGCACCAGTCTCATTGGTGGGACAATCTCCCGGACTACGAAATGCACCTCATCCTCCGCGAAGCAGCCGACTACGCCGTGACGGTCGACCGTCTTGCGTCGCGAATGACAAACCCCAGCACCACCAGCACCAGCAATACCACCATAACACAAACAACGGCATCCATCGACACCCTCCTGCAACTCATGCCGCACGTCGCACACCTCATTCGCCGAATCGAAACCTGGTCCCCGCAACCCCCCTCCGTCCGCCCCGAATACTCCGCCTCAATCACACATTTCAACTCCGTCTGGCGCGCCGGCATGCTGTGCTTCGTCTACAGCGAGATCTACGCGTTAGGCGCAGGGGACGCGCGAATACAGGCGTGCGTGTCTAGTGCACTCGCGGCACTGGAGGAGTTGTCGTGGTTGCAGGCGTGTCTGTTTCCTTTTTTTATGGTTGCGCTTCATGCGAGGGAAGATGATGCACGGGCGGTTTTTGCGGGGAAGTTGGTTGAGATGCATTCGCGGTTGGGGTTTCAGGGGCCGCTGGGTGTTGTGCAGGTGTTGAGAGGTGTGTGGGAGAGGGTTGATCGGAATCAGGGTGAAAACGGTGGGAGGGTGGAGTGGAGAAGTGTTGTTAGGGAGTTAGGGATGGAGTTGAATATTTTGTTGTAGACAGGAATCATCTTATACGATGACATAGATTGTAACTATAAGTGGAACGACAAGTTATCAAACCAATTCTTCCTACACAATCATCCCTCAGATGAGATCAACTGGGATATACTTCTCCCAATCCCCCTTGACCTTCAGATAATCCAACGGCTCCATATGCTCGACAGCGCCCCCATAGGGCCGACTAACATAGTACCCCAGGAACCGCTGCACAGCCGCCGGATACTTCTCCGCGACCCCCTCCCAGGGGACAGCCAGGTACTGGTTCTCCTCTTGCCGCAGATACCCCGGGGTCGCGATTGCGTTGAGCAGGATGCTTGTTTCGTCTGTGGTTGTGTTCGCTGCGCGGCCGTAGTAGGTTGAGCCGAGCCTAAATAGGAGAATTCCTGTTAGTATAGAATAAGAGGGATGCAGATGAATTGAGAAGGAAAAGGTTTGGGAGGGGGAGATCCAACCAAACCAACGCATCCCCCTTCCGCATCTCAACAAGCACCTCGTCCTCAGCACAAGGATCCCTCTCATCCCTCCACCAATTCGACCCCACAGCCACACGCACGGCGCCATTCTCCCTCGTAACATCCGTCGCCGCATACATAATGCCAAGGTCACTCTCCCTCTTCGCCGGAAGCGCGAGATGGTGACACTCGTCGCGGCGGCGGAGTCCCCAAGCCTGCGCGCCAGGCGCGGCGGCGAGAACCTCCGTGGCTGAGACCTGGGGCTCGGAGATAGACACGGTGCGTTCCTGCTCGTAGTAGATGATTGCGGTGTCGGTGAGCACGCGTTTCACGACGTCGATGTAGAGGGGGTTCATCAATAGTTGTGTTGCGAACGTGGCGCTTTTGGCGGCGAGGGCAAAGGTTTGCGGCTGCGGCTGCGTCGGGGGTTGGTCGTCAGCGATCTCGCTTAGGATTTGGTCGATGGTTGAGCGCCTTGCGGCGCCTTCGATTATCACGGCCCCAGAGGCTCGTAGGTGTTGGTGCAGGATGTGAGGGTCCGCTGAGGCAGCGGAGAAGCGTTCGATGGTGGCGGGCATGGTGTGGGTAGGGCTGGATGGGACTGGACTGTGTACTGCATTGTCTAGAGGGTAGGGTGCCTGCGGATATGTATACAAGGCGGCATCTCTATGTGACCGGTGTGGGCGTGTCCAGCCGAGTGTGTAGACGGTGGAGTATAGACTATATACCGAGGCGAGGCGCGCTAGAAGTGGATACTTGATCTGATATGATAAGGACGCGAGGCTATGTTTTCCGCTTTGGGTAACCAGTGTTCTCGGTACCATAATCTTATAGATCATATTTATTCCATGTGCCAGCGATTGCTATGGCTCTGCTTCTAGTCATATTGTATCCTTTCTCGCCGTCACAAGTCGCAACCCCAGCAAAATGCCCAATCCCCCGCACCAAGCCCAAAACCCCGAGGTGGTCGGGCTAGACGCCTCTGCTCCAATCGAGCAGATCGTGGAAATCATCAAGCGTGATGGTGGGATCATCATCAAGAACTTTGTCTCGCCCGAGACGATGGACAAGATCCACGAGGAGGCCCAGCCGTACTGGAGCAAGCTTGGGAAGTACGAGGGCAAGCTGTTTGACGCGGCGGATCCGCCGCTGAGGTAGGCATCTGAGAAATCAATCTTCTGGTATCTGGCTAATAATTGTATTGTGCAGTGGCTTTGCTGGAAAATCACGCACGTTTGCACACGAGGCCATCAACCACCCGACCTATCGTGAGGTCGCCAAGGCGCTGCTCAAGGAGGAATCGTGCGACTACCTATCTACCCTAGCATACATATCTCTCTGAATGGCGACTGATTTACAGAAATAGCACTATCTATCGCGACGGCAAGCGCCACAAGACTGTCTCCTACCCAGTCCTCGCGGTCTCCGAGGCATTCAACCGAGGCTCGCCCTCCACCGCGCAGCAGCTACACCGCGACGACATGGCGCAGCACTTTGACCATCTTGAAGGAAGTGGCGAGAGCTCGCTGCTCGGTCTTCTCCTCGCCGGAGTGGTAAGTCTGCACCATCCCACAGTACAGCACGCCACATATAGACATACACTAACCCCCAAACCCCGAGCACAGGACACAAACTTCGAAAACGGCGCAACGCAAGTAATAGTTGGCTCGCACAAATACCCTGAAGCCTGCATCCGCGGCCCCGCCGACCGCTCCCTCTGCTCAACCTGCGAAATGAGCAAGGGCGACGCGGTGTTTATCATCGGGAGTATCTGGCACGGGGCGGGCGAGAACAAGACGAACCCGGCTGAGAGGCGCATTATCTACTCGTGCCACATGACACGGGGTTCCATGCGCGCCGACGAGAACCAGTTCGTCGGGCTTGATATGGATGTTGTCAGGGGGTATGAGCCCGAGGTCCAGGCGCTGCTGGGGTATTCGGTTGCGAGGCCGAATTGTGGCCATGTTGGGGGGAGGGATCCGATTGTTTTGGTTGGGGGAAAGGAGGATCCGTTTGGGTATGGGGATTTGGGGGGGCAGGTGCTGGTTGAGTGAGTAGTAAGGGCTTGGGCCAGTTTTGTCATCTACATCCAGAGTATTTCTTGCCTACAATATCAGAGTGCTATCAACATTCCAGGCGGCCAAAAAGCTACTGTAAGAATCAGATTACAGATGGTTGGGTGATAGCTCAGGGTAGACTATTATACGTCAACGAGTGGTAATTTCATGACGATGCCAACTATGGAATTAGAATTTTGTCTACATTATCAGGCGGAGAGTCAATACAGTTGAATGACCTATCCTATCTTAATCATTCTATCAAGTTGGTAGTTGGGGAACTACGTGAATAACTAAAATGCCAAAATCCTTCTCTAGATGGCTAAACAGTCTTGATGTATGGACGTATCTGCTAAGAAACAAACGTGCAGGAAGGACAACTGCCAGCACAAGTCACCTATCAGCACCTACACACAAAGAGTTAGCTGGATGATAAAACCTATAGACCCAGCGAAACCCCTGACTCAGGCAGCTTCATGCTCCACAATGACCGATAGGCTATCCACGCCGCTTGGGACAAAGAAAGCCGCGGTTGCCCCCCCCCCCCCCCCCCCCCCAGTTTCGATATAGACAGACCTGGCAGAAGCGGCGAAATCCCTTTGCCACGTAAGTCATCCTGTGTTGGGCAGTTTTGCCCAACATCGGTGCATCTGGAGTTAATGCTCCTCTTGATATTTGGCGGCACCCGTTCAACTCTGTCACAGTTCGCGAAGATTCGTTGCAGAGTCTACGAAAGACTCTCATCATCATGGAAAGGTCAGCTACAAGCCCGACCGAGCTCTCAACACGAACCGAAAGCGTGCGACAGGCAGATGGACATCATGACAACATGCTCTCTGTTGTCACCGACGTCGTGACTGCGGAAGTCCATCCACTCGAGACGTTGGAGCCGGAACCAGTCAGTAAGCTGGAAAAAGCACGGCGTACCGCGATTATTGGCTCAGTTATTCTATGCAATCTGATCCAGGTCTTCCTCCCGCGTCAAGTGTCTATGTGTGCTAACATGTGCTAACATGCCGTGCAGTATACCTCGATGTTCTCCACAGTAGCCGGAGGATTCGAGTTCAGCAAGCTGCTCGGCGTCGAACTCGGAGACGGCCAGACGAACTGGATGGCAGCCGCATACTCGTAAGAGAAACAATCCCTCCGCGCTCGAAACCAACGCTGACCCAGTACCACCACCACAGCCTCACACAAAGCGGTTTCGTCCTGATAAGGGGCCGCCTAGGCGCCGTCTATGGCCACCAAACACTCCTCCTCATCGGCGGGGCCATCATTGTGATATTCTCCGTATGCAACGCCTTCTGCAACACATACACGTCTTTCATCGCGGTCCGCGCGCTGACGGGCGTCGGCGGTGGAATCGTCATGCCGAATGCAGTTGCAGCGTTGACCATTATGATCCCCGCGGGGCCTGCTCGGAATCTCACGCTGGCTGTGTTTGCGGCGTCGCCGCCGATAGGCGCCTTGATTGGGGCGCTGATCGCTGGTGCGGTTCTGGAGAGTACGGCGTGGAAATGGCATTTTGTTGTTATGTGTGTGGTTTGACTTCCCAAAGAAACGGCATCGGGGCTGGAAAACTAATACAGTGTAGAGCATGTCTCGGTGCCGTCGTTGTTGGAAGTCTGTTTTTGGTCCTGCCGCATGAGGATCCTGTAGACAAGGGAGGCAAGATTGACTGGATTGGCGCGGGGTTGGGATTGAGTGGCCTGCTTCTGTTTAGCATCGCGTGGAAGTGAGTACTTCTCTTCATCTGGTTCGAGTATATCTAACGAGGCATTGCACAACAGTCAAGCACCCTCCACCGGATGGGACTCCGCAACCCCAATCGCGACCCTGATCATCTCAGTCCTCCTTCTCGCAGCCTTCGTAACCTGGGAACACTCGTACGCAACAGAGCCAATTATGCCCCTATCCGCATTCGCCGCACCCAGCTTCAACGCCCTAATCTTCGTCGTCCTGTTCATCTACATGTCCGTCGGAATCTCGCTGTGGTACATGGTCGCCTGGCAACAGCTCGTGCGACACTGGACCGTCCTCCACGTCGCAATCGGCTGGATCCCCTACGGCGTTGGCGCCTCTGCCGCAGTCATCCTCGCCGCCTGGCTCGTCACCGTCTGGCAGGCGCAATACATCCTCGCACTCGGCTGCCTCGCCTCATTCGCGTCGAGCGCGTTACTCGCCACTATGCCCGAGCAGCAGCTTTACTGGAAGCAGATCTTTCCTGCAACGGTACTGGGAAGCCTCTCACCGGACTTCGTCTTCGTTGCTGCGCAGATCATCGCGAGTAATAGTGTTTCGAAGCGCGAGCAGGGCGTTGCTGGGAGTCTGATTGGAACGCTGAATCTGTATGGGAATAGTCTGGGACTGGGCTTTGCGGCGACCATTGAGGGGCGTGTTGCAAAGGGTCATGGTGAGGTGGCGGGCTTTCGGGCTGCGTTGTGGTTTGGGGCTGTGTTGGCTGTTGCGGCGCTGGTTCTTGATTTGGTTTTTGTGAGGTTGCGGCATGTTGATAGTGTGGAGGGACAGGAGTTTTCTGAGGGAGAAAGAGAGGGTCGGTAGTTTTGAGCTGTTTGGCAGTTGAGATTAGGAGGTCTTATGAGAGACTACATGTTTACGAAGTTGAAAAGTTGCTGTGATTAATTTCTATCTAAAAAGTTGTATTAGAACAGATAATTGATTATATACTGTGTCGAACTGGGTACAGATGAATCCATGCCCAATACATAGTAATAGGAAAGAATTATTAGCTTGATCCATTAATTTCATGCAATGGCTTCTTCCTCCATATCAGCCGGTGTCAGCTTCTAACCCCTCAAGGGTCAATGAATGGTGCAAGAAAACCGCAAATTCGATTTTGATACCGCGATATTCAATTCTGAAGGCGAAGCCAGATAACAAGCCCGACATGGACACGATAGAATAGATAAGATATGCCCATTTGAAGATATTGAAGATAGGATAGCAGAGACAAAAGCGGAAAGGTCAATATCTTATCGGGGAAAATGAAGGATCTCTACAAGGTAGACGACTAGATAGAGGACCGACACAGTATACACCAGTGGTCACGTATTGCCTACTGCTCTACAGAGCTACTGGCTCGAGATGACTTCCACTATCTGTGGACGTCGAGAGCTGCCATGATACACCAGAGACGGTTGATAGTAACATGTTTATAAGCAGTCGCTTGCCCCCAACCGGGGTGGAATTAAACCCCTAAATAATAGATAATATAGCGGCAATGACGTTCACCACTGAAGGTGGATTGGGAAGTACATTCGGACTATGGAGTGCCATCAGCCTGGGCTGGCTGGGTCTCAACGCCTTTGGCGGGATTTCCTTTATTTTGTTTGTTGGCCTTTCAGCTGGTGGACTTCCTGCAATTCTCTATGGCTTGTACAATTCCCCGAGATGCTACTGGTTGTATAAAGGAAGAAGCTAACAGACAGATCAATACAGCATCGGCACCGGTATCGCAATGACCCTCCTTGTCCTGACATTGGCCCAATGTGCAGCGAGATTCTCAACAGCCGGTGGCGCATACCACTACTCCTGCTTCCTCACCCCGCCTGAATACCGGCGACAGGTAGCCTATCCGCTCGGCTGGCTCAATTATCTCGGCTTGGTGTTCACGCACGCCGCGTGCTGTGCCATAGTTGCAACTTCCACGCTCGGTCTGGTCAACCTGTGCCAGCCTGACTTCGACCTGACAACCAGATGGCGTATTTTCCTAGTGTATCTAGCGGTTGTGGGTATCTGCTGGATACTCAACCTGCGGGGTCTCAAAAGCATTCCTACGTTGGAGCTGATGGGATGTGTGTGGCTCTCCTTCCAAGGCTATACGTATCTTTTGTCAAGCTAACGTCGAGGTCAGGCTACGTCACTGTCATGGCCTTTCTGGCATATACAATCCTCCTCCTGGTCAAGGCACCCAAGGCATCCGCGCGCTCTGTCTTTGTGGAACCGACCAATGACACCGGGTACGTGGCCACTCTTTTCATACAATCTCTTTTCTCAGTTTAACCCTGCTTTAGATACGCATCCACATCATTTTCCATCGTGCTCGGCCTCTTCACCAGCTTTTCCACCCTCATGTCCTGCGAGGCGGCATGCCACCTGGCCGAGGAACTGCCGACGCCGAAACGATCCCTGCCCCGGATACTGATCACCGTCATCGTCTCCCAGGTTGTCGTCGGCGTGGTCTGGATCCTGGTCCTGGGGTTCTCAATCACGGATCTGGACGCGGTCTTGCGCACGCGCACGGGGTGATTACTTCCTACCTCCATTTGAGACAGTTAGTCTAATCGCAGTATAGCATTCCCGTTCTGGAGCTCATCCGGCTAGCAACGAGTAGCGATGCCGCCGCCATGTGCTTTGCCGTTGTGCTCATGATAAACAACGGGACGTCCGCACTTGCCAGCGCTGTCGCGATGAGCAGGCAGGGGTACGCCTTTGCGCGGGATGGTGGGTTATTTTGGAACGAGAAGTAAGTTGCGTTGCGTCTTTCTTTTCTTGTGCGATGTGGCTGAACAGGGGCGAGCAATGCAACTGACAATAGCTCGTGGATAGACTAATTAAACGCTCCTCGGCGACGGAAATCCCAATGTGGTCGATCAACCTGCCGTCATTCCTGGTCGCTCTTATTGGCTTAGTGTAAGTCATTCTTTGCTCCATAAGACAGAGGATCCTTATCTAAGGAGGACACAGCTACCTCTTCTCCGATGCCGCCTTCAATGCCATCATAGGCGGCCAGGGCGTCTGCATGATCATCAGTTTCGGTACGTACCACGATCTGCTAGCGACGCGAATGACGACTAATGCAAGACCTACTAGCCTTCCCAGCCCTGACTCTCCTCGTCACGCGCGGACGCCTCCTACCGAGCAGCCCCCGATGGAACCTTGGCCTCTGCGCAATCCCGATCTATATCTTTGTAGTTGGATACGCGCTTTTGGTTATTGTCGTTGCGCTTGTAAGTAGAAAGAATCCTGCTCCCTATGGATATACAACTAAAACCTCCAGCTCCCGCAAAAACGCCCAATCACCGCCCTCAACATGAACTACACAATCCTCATCCTCAGCGCGCTGTTGCTTGCAATCGCGCTGTCGTGGTTCGTTGAAGGACGGACCTCGTATTCACCGCCGCTCGACACCGAGTATGTACCGACGACTACGACTATCATCGAGGGTAACGCTCTTCCTGTTGGTGAGGAGCAAGCGGGTGCTGGGGATGCAAAGAAGGGTTTTGGCAAGGAGGTTAAACACACTAGTAGTATCGCGTGAAGTCTGGTCATGAACAGTGGAAGGTAAAAGCAGGAGATGGGATATCTGTGGCTCAGATCCATGTCTTCTCTCTATCACCGGGCACATGAGAACACAGTTGATAATCAGGACTGCTTGGGCGCCAAGAATCAAACCGGGACATCCGGATTATGTTTCTTTGATGAGTTACAGAAGCTGGTATTTCGTGAGAAGGGATACTGGGAAGGTATCCATGGAAGACGATATTATAGACTGGATAAGGAGGAGAGGGATCATGAGACAATGGGCCCAGACTGGGTTTCCACTTATCTGCTTTGTTTGAGGATTATATTCGCAACTGGGGACGTAGATGCGAATTCGCGATTGCTGAGGTCGTGGTTGGAGCTGTATGCAAATTTGGCGGATGAGAAGATAAACTGGTAAGGAGACGGGTGTTTATGAAAATGCAGATCCTATTCAGTTGAAATATATTGTTCCCAATTCAGAAACAGATGTAGACTTTCCATAGCAAGTCCCGGGCAGGTCACTTCGCAGTAGATAAATGCAATCCCGTTATGCTCCCAACAGGCCTGAAAATGACCAGAGTACTCAAACAAGTCCAACTCAACATCCATTCACGGGCAAAAATCCCCGTTAAACAGCCAAATCAAATCAACGCACCTCTCTCCAGGTCTTCTCTACCAAGAATCCCCTACCCCAAAGCCCCCCTGGAGGCTGGAGGGAAGCAGAGAGAGGCAAAACACATCCAACTCAAACACCAAGATATAGCTCATCAAGCACCATCGAACAAAATTCCTTGTAGTACTCACTCCCCTTCCACCCGCGCTGACAATTCTTCAAGCCAACCGTTTCCCACCCCTCCGCCCGAAGTCTCACTACCCGGTCCTGGATCGGTTCGTATTCCAACGTAGTCCCAGTCCCACGCGCGGGACTTTCGCCAGGAGGTCTAGAGTCCGAATCAAACGTCGAAGATGAAGATAAAGAGGCTGTGGAATCCTTAACAGGACTAAACGACCAAAATGACACCGAGCGTGTGAGACTCCGTCTCGATGTTGCACGGGCTTGTTGCTGGGATTGGACCTCCTGTAGGAGCGTTCGGAGAGTGGCCATGCTAGTTGTTATCTGTTTGTGGAGGAAGGTTATGCTGGCGTTGTAGGATTTCGTTCTTGCGTTTGTATGGCGAGATATTTTTGGAGAGTCGGTTGAGGGGAAAGCCGGGGCTTGAATGCCTGAAGCCTTGACCTTAACGCCACCTGAAACTGGGACATGGGAGACCTTGGTCTTAGCCTTGAAGTGGAGAGAGGGAGGGAGAGGAAGGGGACGGGGACGTTTGCGGACCTGCAGCTGGGCTGGGGTATACTCCCGGGCTTCCAAGGGTACATTGCCATCGAGGCATGGGGGATCAAGCGGTCGTGGCCTGGATGATTTGCGAACTTGCAGCGGAGACGGTATGAGATTTTTCTGCTTGGCCTCCACGGCATCGTTTTCGACATTATCAGTTTTGTTGCAAGAGGAGCCGGATAGGATAGAGCTGTTGATCATATCGTCGATGTCAAGCTCAATGTCAAGAGTTGTGACGTCTCCGGAACCGTGCTGGTCGTCGGATGACTCGTGATCTGACAGAAAAGGGTCATCGGCTGGACAATCGAGTGTCTTATCGATGATATCTTTGATACTGCTGAGGATGCTTTCTGTTGGCGTGGTGGACCTTGTTCCTGTCGATGAGTTTGACGCCGATAGAGAGAAGACAGTAGATGGGGACGGTGATGGTGAACGCGAGAGAGAATCAACCGTATCCGAGAACTCCGGAACAGAGAAGAGCTCATGCTCAATTCCAAACCCGATTCCAACCTTATTTTGCCATTCAGAGTCATTGTACTCTATCTCAGACCCACCTGCAGCGTCGGAACTGTCCCGATCTTCAACCAATATATCCGGCAGCCCCCCAAGACAGGCACCAAAACAATCCAACGCAGAATGTAGCAATGGGACCTTGTTTCTCGAGTAATCGTGCGCGTACCGACCCATTTCCTCATAGCATATGGCACTGTAAAAGTTCAAATAGGTCCTGTAAACGGGGTGGATCTGTTTCTCATTGTTAGTGCCCCAGCCCTAAGTCTAAGAGACAAGAGAAAGACTGACAGATTCTCCAACCCGAGAGCCAACACCTGAAAGCATAGATGACGAACGGGCGGCGCATCTTTTATATTGCCGCTGGTTATACAACAGCTTGAGTTCCAGGAGGGCAGCTTTCCATTGTGTAGAGGATTTGAGAGCGATCGGGGGGGACGGTTCGAAAAGGGAGGATTTAGCGGCGATAGAGCTAGAGATCATGCTTGCTTGGCATTTCGAGTATCGACTGGATAAATAGAAGTTGTTGGGAAGTAAGAGAAGTGATGAAGAGTAGACGAAGACTGAGGTTGGCCCAGAAGTTGAAGTCAATACAGACGCGTCCAGCGTCATGACAACAAACACGGTCGTGATATTTTCTTACTTTGAGCAGATTATTCAGGATATGTGCTTAGAGAGTAATGCACAGTTTCCTTTTACATATACTCGCAGATTAAGCAAAGTATAGCTAATATCGCACAGGAATTTTATCAAAGTAACATCTCGACAGCTCCTCCTGCTGGTTTGCCTTCTCAAGGATACGACTATCATCCAAGACGCCCTCGCCACTGATAAAAGCATCGACCAGAGACAGAGGAACCCACTCAAAGTAGATATTCCTCACTTCCACCGTGGAGTTCGAACTCTGCCCTCCAGCTGAACTGCTGCACTGTTCCACAATCTTGACACCCTTGACCCCATCATTCCGCCATGCGCTGATGAGTTCCAGCGGGCTATTGTCTTCATGTTTTTCGTCATCTATGATACCGTTTTCTCCGTTTACCTTCTCAAGCTCACTGAGGACAACGATTTTGGCTTTCGGTGAGAGGAGCTTAGCACTGAGGACAACGGGAAGAGACCCTGTTTTGTTGCTGACGCCTTTAGTTCTGGAGATGCGATCTGCCCCGAGAAGAACAATATCAACATCTGTTGCAGCTATAGCAGCAGATGCGTCGGTGTAGATGTTGATATAGAGATTCTTGTTAGGCTGATCCTTGAACTGTGCCTGAAACTTGGACAGTATGGACGATGCGATACTCACGCCTTCGAACAATGGACGTGACTCGAGGATTCGCAACTCGAGACTCGAGACATTCAATGACGCAAAGGCGTCCACGATACTATCACGGATCGTGGAACTGGCAGACAGGGTAACAATGGTAAGTTTGTCCTTGGATTGACCCTCAAGGAAGTTCGTGCGCACATAGGATGAGAACGTATCCCTGACCAAACCCGAGCGACTATTCCGACTCCTTAAATGATGGTCGATAACCGTAAGCATGCGCTCGAGCTTCTGCTCAGGGATGGCCTCCAGCTTCCAAATCTCCTCTATTTCTTCCAGGATAGCAAGCAAGGCATTCAAAGTCGCCGCACCCATACTCTCCCGGCGTTTGACGAGATGGAACGCAGCCATCTGCACGTCCTCCCACCACCTCGGCTCATTCATACCATTTTCCATATGCACAATAAATTCCCGAAACACGCCCAATGCAATTGCCGTCAGCTCATGAGATCCACTCTCATGATCATTCTGTATCCTCTCCAGCCCGGTTCCTAGAGCCTTTCCAGCTTTATCGTTCATCTCCCCCTCGAACCAAACCCGGCGCAGACTCTCCCTGAGATGCGGGACTCCGGTGTCCTCGAACCCCCCGCTGCGAATAACAGTCGTAGGATCAAACCACTTCCAGCCTTCATGCTCCCAGTCTGTCTCAATTTTGGTGCCATCAGTATCGGGCTCTTTTAGCCGGAACGCAAACGGGTGGATAGTCCATTCTCGCCCCACGGATTCGTCAACGAAAGAGAAGGGTTTTCCAGTCCTCCAGAAACTAAGGGTGGACGGAGTGAGTTTCGTCTCTTCGAACAACTCCCTCCATGCTGCTGCGAGTGGTTCTTTATCGCTGCGACTAATAGTACCGGAGATCGGGGCTGTGCGGTGTCTACGTAGACAGCAATGGTCAGTTTTACCCTGCTGGAACCTGCGGTCAAGGTAGAGAAACCGACTGGTACGTATTCACTTTTCCACTTCGCTTGAAGAGCGCAACTTGCGGTTTCTCAGATGGACCGTTGGGAAAGTGGAAGATGAACGAGGAGACGACCGATCGTTTCTCTAGTTGCCCCGCCATGTTGTTGAAGTGCGAAGGATCCCCGTGAGGAGTATATGAGATCGAATATGCTGAGTGCTTAAACAATTATAGTCTAAAATGCTTTCAAGAAGCAAGTAACGTGGAAGCTACATCGCTTGAGAGAATTTCATGGGACAGAAATGCATGAACATGAAACTGGGTCAAATGTATGTATGTATGGCAAAGGTGACGTCAGTTTGGAGATAGCTTCATCATCTGAGATGCACTTTGCTCATTCTAGCAATGAACCACAGTGTCACACTTTTCAATACTTGCAGTATCGCCTGATCATCGACCTTTCATATACGATCTGTCTAATCCAGCGCAGTTAGATACCACCACAGGGTATTCTCCGACTTCCACCTCCTCCGAAAGCACAAGCAAGTGAGAATGAATCTGCTCAAACCGGAGGAATTGAAAAGCCGCCGTGCCGTTGGAACAAGGTAATGGATAGTACTCTATGCTGCTATGGCGTTTAGGGGCCTTCAAACAGGATGAGCCCCAATTCCCCAGAGCCCACCGTACCCTCCGAGATCTAACAAGAACAAGTGGTTTATTTCGCTTGATACCTATGGGACCGAGCTAAAACCTCATCGACTGTGATCAAAGCCTCTATATCGCGCCCTAGCTTGTGGCCCATATCCTGGAAGTTGACAAGGTATCCGCCATGCCGCAACTCGCGTTTGATATGCTCGAGGCTTTGTTGGAGATCAGGACGCGTTGCGAAGTCATCTATCTTGAAAAAACTAGGTTCTAGCGCTTCGGGCTAGTTTAGCTTTTTTGTGTTTGTTTCAACTTCTCTTCACATTTTCCACCAAGCGAGGCGCCTTTTGACGGTAGATGCCGAGGCCTCATGCTCCGAGAGCCAGCTAAAGGGCCCCCAAAGCATGTTTACAGTGCGGCAGGCGTAGGGTCAAATGCGATAAGCAGATACCTTGCGGCACCTGTTCAGCCAGAGGTCTTAAAGCCTCATGTGCTAGGGAAGTGGTTCGTGTTCATGGCCGCCTCAGCAGGTACGTAATAACCATGTATCTACCTATAGCGTCGACCCCTGCTAATAACATGTAGTACAAGGTCAGAAGGCCCCTTGCCTACTCCGTACACATCTGGAGCTGCGGCAGGAGAACGAAAAGTTGAAAGCCGAGTTAGAGAGACTAAAGGCTATACCGAGGGATTTACCTTTCCATGGCGACTTCCTCATACCACCAGCATTGCCGACCGGTTTAGGGCGTCCACTATCTACACCGGAGATCTTCGAAAATCAGATCAATCTCCAACTTGGATAAACCGTTCATCACCATACAGTGCGAGACAGTAGTGATATTCACCTACTAACTCGTGAGTGTAGCAATGTGCTGCTCCAGCACGGTTTTATCTGGACGTCCTGGATCTATTTTGCAATCCATACCGAGACCTTTCAGATGGAGCACGAGGCCTGTTGGGACAGTGGTTCTATATTGGAGAGTAGTTATTTCTGGTTGGCTATTTACTTCGGCTTCATTGGGGTACGACCGCATTAAACTTGGAGTATAAATCATACTTGAAGCTGACGTCAACTCCAGATGAGCGTGATGTTTCTGACCGATACTGAGGCAATCGAAGCAGATATCCGAACAGGTGCAGATTACCTTCATCCAATAAGCACCTCGGACCTCGTGCGGAACTGGTATGATTCTGCCCTCTATTTCCTCAACAAAGCAGACTTTCTCCGAAACCATAATATGAAGGCCGTTCAAGCTATTGCAATCTTACTTGGTTTGGGAAAGAGCGTGGGCGACTTTAGTTCGCAGCCACTTCTACACGCGACAGGCATACGCATAGGTCAAATCATCGGCATGGACCGCGAGCCCCCGCTGATATCAGAAGATCGTATTATGCAAGAGACGAGTCGACGCACTTGGTGGACGTTGATTATCTGCGAATGGCTTTTTATACCACCGCGTCCGGAATCGTCAAACGTAACGCACCCCCCAATCTCCCACGCCTCTTACAAAAAGCCAAGGACGTTCGGAAACGCAGCTTCTAATAACTGGATGTCTTCCATTTCATCGCCCACACGACGGGTGTATTCCCGTTTCAATTGACCCAAGCAGGAATGCTTGGCCACCACCCGTGTGTTCTGTCCAACATCGGACGGGGAGATAGTTTGTCACGGGTTGTCACAGATAGACCATTTCGTGAATCAGTCAACTATCATGAAGATAGCGTGCATCCAAGAGACCGATTTCGAGGTGAAGCTTCCTTTTTAACTCTGTCAGACAGAGAGTTGTTGGACTCTCAATCTCATCACCCACCAGAACATCCCAGACCAGTCCAATACCACGGTAGCAAAATCGGTCTACCGCTTCAAATACCAGCTGGCACGGCTTGATAAAAAAAGACACAGGGTCGCTCGGAAAGCTTGTCCTCGCTACCGATGAAGATCTGGCGAATATTATATCCCACCTTCCACTGCATCTTTCAGAGGCTCCAACAACAGATAACCAAGCTGAAGAGGACAATAGCCCATACCCACCCTGGGTCAACTGGCAATGGAGAACCCTGTCACTGTCCCTTCTCACGTTTCGAATGAAGATCAATCGATTCCTGCAGCATATGTGGTTGGAATCTTCCCACACCTTGCTTGCAGCACGAGCCAATACTGTACTACGCAAATTTATACGCGAACCAAACAAGGTTGGCTGTTCTTACTTGGGTCATGCAGAACAGCCCAGCGGATACTCTGCGGCCATTCCATCTTACTAAGAAAATCTGTCAAGACGATAAAAATTTCGTGCTAAGGATAATGAGGCTAGACCCTCGAGATAGGCCATCAGCACGACAACTCTTAGAAGACCAATGGTTTCATCGGTCTTGAATTTGATTGTTTTGAGTATCTTAACCTCGGTGTTTGATATCATTTAGCAGAGGGGTACATCGTATGTAGCGGGTTGGCCCGAGCCAAAGTCTCTGGAGAGCCACCCCGCCTAGGGAAGAAAGAACATCGTTAAGAGGACCCGCCCCTTTGAGGAGCCTTTCGAAACAAAACAAGTGTTGAAGTTGGCTGGAAGGTTAGCCTACTGATGGCCGAGGAGAGGGGGCTGTACTACGTAACCCACCGCATTTTACCCATTGTGAACCAACCCTTGGCTTGAAAGGGTCCGGCATAGACGCAAGCCCCTAGCTGTTGAAGACGATCAGGATTTTGTAATATCCACCTTACGGAGTCCAGAAGTCCCTGCAGCCGTATTTTAACTGTCATCTAAGTACCTGGGTACTCGAAGATCACCGATGGACCATTGGCTAAATGACCAAGATGTAAACTTAGGGAGCCGGGACTAGAGATGTTGAGGGCTAGAGAGAACAAGAGACAAGTAGTCCAAACAAAGCCCAGCATGATTTCTGCCGGGCCAGGCCTGTATTCAAGTCTAATAAGAATAGCCAATTGGCAATACGCAAACAAACAATATCATCCAATCATTCATTCGTAAGGCTGGAGCGGAGCTCTTTGTTTCACCATCTATGACGTAACGGCTCCGATGGGCGCAGACGACGCCGATGCTTTCTGAATCTTCGACTCTCTCGATCGTTTCATTGTAACTCGTAAGGGCTCGACGTAGAAGCAGCAAATTTGCTGATCGAGACAGTGTGAGCAGTGCGGTGTCTGGCGATCACACTCTACCCCCCAAGCTTGACACGAGCGACAGGGAAAGGCATTCACATGATGATCTGATGCGCTGGACGATGATCGGATCTCCACATCTTTGACGCTAGTTTCGGATTGTGGGCTGTTGTGGTCTGGATGGTCGAAGGACCGCGATGACCAGAGCCATTTTGAAATGCGCGTTATGATGCAGGTATCGGAGATCGTGTCCTTCTGGCCGAGGGTGTAGTCTGGAGACGTTTCGAGGGGATGAACTGGCTGGGTGACGGTGGTCGTCATGGTGTCGAGACGCATGTCTGCTGTGTACTAGGTAGAAGCAAGGGGTTAGCGAGACGTCGAAATAATGAGAGCGAAAACTCACTGCGACCAAGTAGATTTCGTGGGTAAGAACTAGAGACGAACGCTTTGAGTCATTTCTTGACAGGAGTCCAGGTGACAAGCTCAGCTGAACTGCGTGGTTGGATTTTGGAGAGCCCACCCCATAACCAAGGTAAGCAAATGAAGGAAGTGATCACTGCATCACATAGAGAAGAAGTGTTAACAGGGGGTCAGAGAGACGTTTAAATGAGATAGGGAGGGCTCTGGTATGCCAGCACACTCAACGTTGTGGGGGCTAACGATCAAGGCACAGCCATGCGCACGGAGTTACGTCAACTCTGGCGCGCAGCTGTCAGTCTCGAATCTCGGAGAGCTGGCTTCTTTTTCCGCCGTCTCTGATTTGACGGCCTCGATCACAGAAATCAAAGCGGACCAGAAATCAAGATCGACTGCAGAAAAGCCCATTTGTCGGGTGCATTTTCCAGTTCCGAGATCGGGCGTAAGCCCCGCAATTCTTGGTCGAGACTCGTAGACTCTCGAGAGTGTATGGTGTATGTATGTATCCGAAGATCGGATTCGCGCCGGCTTGAACAAAGAAATCCGGACCACCCATTCATCAGCTTCCCTCAGAGTCTACTAACCTGACCTAACAAATCTATCTAGGATCGAAACTCGGTACTAACTGCTTGGAGCGGGGTATGTACAAGGCGTTTCCTTAGATTCAGGGACTGGTATGTTCCGAGCTATCCAACACTATGTTCCAAGCTTCAGTTTTCCTGACCTTGACTTCCGGTGGAACGGATACTTCCAAGGTTATGTATGTTCCACTTACACGGTGATTTGTAAAGCGCTTGGTCTTTCCCGCCTCCATCACATAATCCACGACCCAAGCTGCGGGATGGGTGACATGTGTCATATCTAACAGGCGGAAGTATAGACTTGCCTGAATACCAAAGGGAACAGTGAATTGCACTTCACTCCAATGCGTTTCGTTTTCTTCCGAAGTGGTTTCTTTTTGGTACAGGAGTTTACTCTCGCCCCCAAAAAAGGCTAGGATATATGGTCTCTCCAGCTGAATAATACCAGTGACATATCGCAGTTGAATTGTCAGTGTTGATTGTCGTTCAAATAATTGCAACGAATCATTTTGAATCAAAGAGACTCCGGTAATAAAGCCTATTTCGAATGCAAGCTGACATGGTACAAGATTAGTCACGAAGCTTGATGTATTTGTGCGCGCTCCATATGGGCGAGAAGAGATTCGCATATTGACTGACTCGGATGATCACTCTTGCAAGCATGGTTAAGAGCAGTCATCCCAGATATATCACGTCTGTTCGGATCCGCTCCTGCTGCTAACAACTTCTGGGTCATAAGTACGTGTCCTCGCTGCACAGCTAGGTGGAGGGGTGTATACAATCTCATCGTGGATGAGGCCTCTAAGAGCCCGTGGAGTGAATATCTCTCGACAGGTACCGACTCAAGAAATGAAGACAGCAATGAAACCTGACTGTTCTCTGCAATAAGGTGGAGCGGTGATTTCAGTGCTCTGTCCATTGCATTCGGACTGGCACCACCTTCTAACAACGCCACCATTGCCTCGGCATGTCCATTGTTTACTGCGGCGATGAGAGGATATCGATGCTCCCCCCCGGTCATGTCTGGGTCTGAACCGGCGCATAGAAGACACTTGATCCACGAAGTCAAGCCTTTTTCAGCGGCGAAATGCAGTAAAGTTGTATCAAAGGGAAGATAAATTGCCAAGTATAACCAGCGTTGCCAAGTGTTTCCAACACTGTCGGGTGAAAAGGCTTTTTTGGGATCAGCGCCATACTTGTCTGCACGGGCAGCATGGATGGTAAATGCGTCGAGTGCGTATGATAGAAGAGCAGGGTGGTCTTCCAGTGTTTCAGACAGACAGGTTCCAGAAGACAGACTTGCAACCTCGCTCGCGGCTCGCCGCACAGTATCGGGTTCGGCAGCTGACACGGGGTCTTGTAGGTATTGTTCCAACGCGAAAGAGGCGGCGACACCTATCGTACGCTCATCCTGGGGCTCACCGGCAGGAAAAAGAGTTGGTTTTGAGATATCTGGCTTATCTTTGTGCACCTTGTACTGGTCAGAGTACCCCGAGCCCGCAAAATTAGAGGCCGAAGAGCCAAAACTCGCGACGCTGCGGGTTCGTTTGCGGGCGTGATCCTGCTGCTGCAGGTTCTGCTTCTCATAATTTGTCCGTCGTCGATGTACCAGGGAATCTAACTCCGGAATGAATATGTACTTCAAACAAGTGTCCAATATGTTGATATCGGCAACCCCAGGGGTGTGACATGTCGTGGACGGATTCAATATGTCAAAGCCTCGAGCATTGACAAAGAATTCCACAACTGAACTGTGAATAACCTGGACGGTTCTAGTCTCTCCTTCCTCGCTATCTAGAGAGCCAGCTTCGCCATTAACGGAGTTTCTGTCGCCAATGATTGAATGCATATCTTTTGCTTTTACCTCAACTAAGCCTTTGGAAATGCTTTGGATTTGCCGCTCTAGTTGCCATGTCGACTCTGTAAAGTAGTCAGAGCGGCGCCATTCCCGCAAGGACACTGGTGGAGTGTCTCTGATCCAGGCGAGTATGTGGTGCCATTCCACCAGGCGAAGTGGCTTAGCGGCATATATGACCCAGTAAAAGAATTTCAGCGTCATCTGGGTGTCTTTTCCGTTAATGGTAGAGATTATTTGCGCAAAGAGGTGCTCCAGCACCGATGGGATCTCTCGAAGCCGCTTTTGAAGATACTTGAAGCTTTTGCCTTCGTCAAAATCCTTCAAAACCGTGTCCACTACAATCACAACCCAGAGAAAGACCCCAGCGGACTTGTCGACAATGGCGGTAGCTAGTTCGAGCCAAGCAATGTGCTCATCAATTCCAGCTGTAATGAGTTTTCCATGCACGTAGGTTCGGATGTCGTCGGAATTGAATCGATGAATCACAATCTCAGGACACTGTCTAATGCTGACCTTTGGATAATCTCTACTTGATAAGCATACGCTCAATTTCGCGCCGACAGGATGTGAAGCTGCAGTCATTTCACGGAAGAAAAGTGCCAGTTCTCTCATCCCCCCTTCATCGCATTCGTCCAGGCCGTCCACAACGATCAGAGTTCTGGCTGATCGAGACTTGGTAAACATGGCTTGCAGGTATGTCTTGAGCTCTTCCTCACTCCATTCGGTGTATGTTTCAAATTGTTCAAACTTGTCGTCAAACGCATCCATGAAACTCCCGAGGTCATTATGATTTGCATGAAGTAATTGGTAAAGGAGGGAGCGGAAGAGATCTAGCTTGCTCCAGCGAAGATTCTCGGCTCGGGCGTTGGAAAGAAACGCGACGACAGAAGCGCCATCTCCTCGTAGCTCTTCGGCAGCACGGCAGAAAGCATGTTTCATGAAGGTGGACTTGCCAGATCCTGGTTTTCCTTTGATCCAGATGAGGCCATGGTGTGATTCCACCGCATTCTCTCGGTACCATCCATCGTAGTCCTTGGAGTCGGACATTTGACTCCACGCTGTTTTGGCTGCATTGATTTGAGCAAAACGTGGGATATCTACATTTAATGGCCGTAATGAACGCAGACAATCTGATTGGACAATGTTAGTATTCATAAATTGGGTTCTTTGTAGCATTGCAGAGATGCAACTCACCTCGAGTTTTGGTCTTCGAATACGCCGTTACATTGTGGCCAACGCCATTGTGGTCACGATGACTGGTATCCTGAGGCATATGTTCATTGCCAACGAAACTGTCCGACATCACCAAAAGAAGCTCCTTAGCGTATGCGGCAGCAACAAGGGCGGCATACCCCTGCCAATCCATGTTTTTATGCGAGTCCGCATAGTCACATATTCCACGAATAACAAGGCACGGATAGTTGTTGACTAGACCTGCGGCTTCCATCTCCACACAGTATGCCCCGAGTTCACGTCCCAGGCGGTCCCTGAAATGACTGTCCTTGATCAATTGATTGCCCGAGGCTATCAATCCATAATGGATTTCAGGCTCCCGAGTTTCTCGGCCAGAGCGCTCGATAAGCTCTGTTGAATCGCAGTAGTCACATGTGGACCTTGATCTCTCATGCTGGTAATTCGGATGGAATAGCCGGTCTTCTAGGTGCTCATTCGTATAACCAGTGTCCATCCTCGGATACCTTTTTCTGGTTTCTTTACAAGCTGTGGCACACGGGTGCCCTCCATCTTGTGGATAGCCTGTAGCTTGGAGACAGCTGTTAAAAGGATCTGTGGGGGGCGGTTTAAACTTCCGGTGCGCTCGAGTTTCCCGTCACCGGTAGCCTTGCCAAGGTCATATTGGATCACACCTCCACGGGTAGAGCGGCTGGTTGGCAAACCGACCACAATGTCTCCGAGTCTGATATTAACCTCATGGTTGGGTATTCCACCACCGATGCCAACAAGGAAGCCGAATCTGATAGATTGAAAGCTACACAGCAGTTGCACAGCTACCGTGGAAGCAGAGGCAATACCGTACACACCGCTTGGCAAGCAGGCTATTACGATGTTGTATGTCCCTATCCTTCCCAGCGTGTATGCATTGTGATCAGATGGTGGAATTGGTAAGACTTGGTGTATCTCATCCAACATTGCTCTCGCGGCGGACATCTCCTGGGACAGCGCGCAAATCCACCCGACCGTATAATCCGCATGATGCAGAACTATTCTTTTCGACATGATGTCGGGGAAATAGAGGTAACGGAGCTGCTGTGGGATTGGCCATTGACGAGCAGCATCCTCGACGGAGGATTATTGGAGGTTGTACACCTTCAAGAGGTGTAGAAGAATTCAGCTTTGCAAGGAGGGGTTGATGTCAGCGGGCGAGGCTGATCTCGAGATAAAAGCTCAAGTCGCGTGAGGCGCCATTCCGAATTGGGCAGCCTGCATTTATGCATGTCCAAATTATCCATATACATGATTGGAGTCTCTTGTAGAATCAATCCGAGTGCCGTTCCGAGTTCTGTAACCCAAGTGAGTCGCCGCTGCGCTCTAGTTTGTGAACAAGCTAGTAGGGTACTAGGGTAGGCACACTTGGTACTGCGAGACCGGATTTTGAACGGATCAATTGCCCTTAGCTGTCCTAGCCCGGTGTCCGGCTTTTCCACCACGAATCCCAGTGTAAAGAGCTGTAAACTGAGATTTGAACCCTTCCAGTAGGTAGATATATGTACAGGTCACTTAATCAGCAACTACACATTTCCCTCCCACGCCTTGCCGATGAAGTTCCTCACCTTCGTCAACTTCAGGTCCAGAAACCTAGAATTCGACCTCATCTCATCAGGAAAGTCAAACACCTTTCCAAGAACAAGGCGGTCCACTAAAGCCGTCGTCTCTATCAGCTCCTTCGGGCTATAACCAAGGCTATCCGGTTGCTGAAGAACAGTCACAGTTCCCTCCTTTACCTTTTCCACGCTATCATAGGCGACTTTGAATTTCCTCCCTGTTCTAATTAGCATCTTTAGGTAGTTTGTAATGGGAAAAGGAGAAACTCACCTCTCACCTCCTCCCCGATCTGTACTAATTGATTAAACGTCACCTCATCGCCAACAATCACGGTGAATTCCTCCCACTCCTGGACTTCCAGCAAACTTGCAATGAAAGCGGCCATATCGTACGAATATGTCATCCCGATAACATCGTTCCCGTCACCGGGAATAGCAGCTTCACAGTTCACCATATCGACACCGAACGTCATGTGCTCCAAATTAGTCCGCACATGTGGCATACCCCAATAGTCCATGAAGAAGCCCGGAATCACACGGGTGTGCTGCAGGTTCGTTGTCTTGAGGAGATTTGCGGCATCAATGAAGTATTGTATGCTTGGATCAAGGGGAAGGAGACTACACCGTATTAGCTCCGAATTGAATCTTCCATCGAAAGACGTAGGGAAATCATACTCCTCCGTCTGAATATACGAATATTCACTCGGAATAAACCTCGTCGTCGAAGATGCCTCTTCAGCAGCCTTGATGAGATTCAACTGCGAAGTGCTGTCTTCGCTTGTATAAAGTGATATGGTAGAGATGACGGTCTCTATCCTGGATTCCACCAATACCTCTGTGAGAGAAAGGATGTCTGTATAATCAACCTCTATCTGTTTGGCGCGGTTTAGGATCGGGTGGTTCTCTTTCGCCTATTAGATGTTAGACACGGGTTTGCAGGATACGGGATATGATGCACCTTGCGAGTAAGCACAATTACTTCATATTTTGCTTCTTGCGTTAAGACATCCACGATTGTCCTGCCCACGCCGCCTGCACCTCCGGCGACGGCGATGATAGTCATTTTGCTGAACCGGGACAGTGTATGCTGGGGAAGGCTGTTATTGGATAACTAAGATCTGACCGCAAGGTGTGAGGCACCAGGTCCTACTACAAGGTCTCGATATCCTGGAACGAACCTTGCAAGTGGTAATGCTTGTCTACCAGAGATCCCGACCAGTCGGACGTAGTTCGAATCTGACTTATGCCCCGCTTTTCCAGAAACCCCATGAGGATCTTCCGCAAATCAGAAATCGCTCATACAGATCGTCAATATCAGGATGGCATCCTCAGGCATCAATCTGATACGCGACCATAATCCAGAGGACATGTTGTTTCTGCGTGTTAGAAAGATCTTGAAGATGTGAGGTTAATGACTAGCAGGTTTCGTAGCTATATATATACTACAGTATTTTACAACATATACTCTCGAAAGGTTGAGTGAGAGAGGTGAAAACATTAGATATCGTTGGAAGGTTGAGCCTCCGTCGCTGCTTAAATTCGTGAACCGTCCTATGCTTATGCTCCGTTATCTTCGAGCCCGCGCGTTGAATGGGCGGAGTGGTGTTATAACTGTCATTGCTTTTGTTGTGCTTCAAACTATGCCTTGGCGAACTCGTTCAAGTAAGTGACAAGCTTGTCGATGCTAGACTCGGGGATAGCGTTATAATTTGAGACACGGATGCCTGGAGATGATTAGCAGGGCGAAACATAGATATGGTAAATAGTTGCTGACCTCCAACGCTTCTGTGTCCCTTCATACCAGTGATTCCGCGTTCAGTACCTCCCTTCAGGAAAGTCTTTTCGGACTCGTCGACCGCTCCATTCTGGGGTGCATTAGAGAGAATGTGCATGTTCCATGGTGGTTTTAAGAGCCTACCTTGATGACACGGAAACAGATGTTCATGCGCGAACGCACGGCCTTGTCTGGAACAATTCGGTAAACGTCGGGGTATGCCTCTAATGCTTCGTAGACTTTGCTGGCCTTTCGCTCAGCAACAACTTGTTGCCCATCGACTTTGTCGGGGAAAGTAGCGAGGAGCTTTTTGAGGACTTGACCGGCCACGTAAACACTGCGCCTGTTAGTCAATAGTCCAAGGGAAGCGCCGCCGGAGTGCTTACTCAAAGATGCTGAGAGTGTTATAGAGACTGTTGTTCTTGGAGATGGTAGCGTAGTCGAGGATGGTAGGAGCAACGGGTAATCCGAGCTTCCGTAGGATTGTAGGAGAGCACGGAGGAGAGACTGGGGGGAGTAGGCTCTTTCGAATGATGACTCCCGTGACACCTGTGAGACCAAGGTTCTTTTGACTGGTAACTGTCAGTTGGTTTTAGTCATTTGGGGTTGTGAGAGTATCCTACGCTCCGAAGTAGACAATAGAGAAGTTCTACCACAATTAGCTCACGATCACATAGATCTTGGGTTCACATACCTCGAAGGGTATCCGTCGGGACAAGATCGTAGAGGAAAAGTCTCCAATGACAATTGGGTCATCTGCCGAGCCTGTCGACTCAAGGGCTTTGGGGAATCTCGGATACTCGACCCCATCGACGGTCTTCACATCACCATTAGCAAGATCCCTATACTAGTGTTGGGTTCCGGGGGATTACCTCGTTTTCGCAAAGATACACCATTGCCGCCTTTGGGCTCAACTTCCATGTCGACTCGTCCGCAATCTTACCAAACTTTCCCCCGTTTGCTGTCCTGGCATCGCTAGCGACATTCACGTATTCGGGACCGAGGATTCGAGCGGCCTCTTGGCTAGCCTTGAGCGACCACCTGTAAGGACATTAATATACTAGTCGCATGAACGTAAGCTGGGTACTTTCGATCCAGTAACCAAGTAGTCCAATCGCAGCTCCGCATCCACCTTCTTGCGCAATGCCGCCATGACATCCTCCTCGGAGAGCTCCGGATTCTCCTTGAGGATCTTTTGCCTCTGTCTCTCGACCCAGATCGCAGACAAGTTATACGCTGTCGCGTCAAACTGGCCCGATCCACCACCTTAGTCCGTCAGCGAGAAAGATCAAATATCGTACTTGAGCCGGCATTCGTACCCTGCATGATCAGAATCTCGAACTCTGGAGGAATGTCGAGGAAAGCCGTCAGGTCGGCCTTCATGGTGTTGAGAATGCCGGCCGCTAGTTCGCTGCGATGGCTATGCTCTGCCACGCCCCTGAATAAGTTAGCAGACAGTCCCGTCATTTTGAGCAAGTAGGTGGAGGGGTCGCTCACAGGCCGGTGTTCTCATAGTTTTGAAGAGCCTCTGCGGCGGTCGCAAGGACATCTGTAGGAAGAGCTGCTGGACCAGCGCCCAAATACGTAATATCCTCCCTCTTCATGATTGTAATGACTCAATTGATCCGTTTGAGAGCTTCTGTGAGAGAAGAGACGATGCAGAGGGACGGGAATCTTTTTTGAGCCCCTCCCATGTGACTCACCGTTATCGGCCATTACGTGATCTCCGTCCCTCCTGAGCTTTAACCAATCACAAGCGTGCAATATACTCAGTTGATTCAATTCCCTATGTGACCAACCCTGATTACTGCCTGTAAGATCATTCAACGCCTGTCTCTTTTGCATATCAATTATCGGATCCACACATTCAAATACTACACCATGCACTCGCTTAGCGCTGGACAGAGCCACGCAAGAAATTAATGTCCACGGCCAAGGATGATTTTTCTGGTCAGACTAGTGGCATCACAGGTAATAGTTATTCGGATTGGAGGATATTTCGGACCTGCGGGGATTATGCCGGAGACCTTAGACGAAATAATCTCTGCTTCTCGTGCCAGAGCCGCCGTGACTCCATGCCAACCTTTGTGCGGGCTCTCCTCGCCATACTCCTGGACAAGGTCTGTTTTTAATTGAGCGAACTGTTCTTCTTGCACGTCATCCCACTTCGCAGATATTGCGGTAGCCCAGTAGCGAGCGGCATCTTCGTGGATCTTCTGTGCAGGGATCATGGTTTATACTGAAGTTTGATGTCTCGTGCACTTTGAAGACCTTGGTAGAAGAGAAGCGGGATATTTATGAGCCTGCTCGGTTCATCGAGTCATTGAGAATGCACATTGAGCGTGCCTCAAGTCAGGCCCCGGCTGCAGCCCTAACGCCATTAGCAGTTCATCTTCTGCCACTATAAAGTTATCAACAGTCACCTTATCCCAATCTCTCGCGAAATCAAAAGAATTGGTGTCAGGAGAACAAGGACAAGGACGACTTGGCGTACGCAAGAATAGCCAGTCGCATTTCTCAGCACCGAACCTCTACAAGCGGTCACTGGTCCTGCCTATCTTGGTTTGACTATAAGGAAGGAGCCAGCCAGGTCGTTCCTTCCCCGTTTAGATCTTATACGGGATGTATCCGATGCCTGCATCAGCACGCTCAACCCATCATTAAGGTTAATAACATTTACAGTTATTCCGGTCTGAATTATGCAACGATCACCAGTATTCCCGTAAATTGTAGGTGTGTGAGATATATTACCAACAACAGCAACTGCACACTAATAGCTGCAGCTAGACAATTGTTCCGAAATTCCCTTTGCAGGGATGTGGAAACGGGTTTAAATGGAGGTCCCCCGCCTTTTTTCCTTATGTAGATACGCCCGTGCAGTATGAGATTCAAGTTTTTACCCACCTTGGTGGGTTTGCCCTTTATCGGCCCTGCGATAGTGCAGGGAATTCCATTTCCTGGAAAAATTATTCAAAGCGACACGGATTTATTGCCTGTTTATGATTATGTCGTTGTCGGAGGTGGTGTGAGCGGCCTTGTGGTCGCGAATCGTCTTACAGAGGACCCAAAGAGTAAATCTCATTAACAGGCAGCCTTAACAGACATTGCTAGAGCTAACGGGATATACAGCTACGGTGCTAGTAATTGAGGCGGGGAAGATGTACAGTTACCAGTGATATTCTTGCCTCAACTAGGAAACTGACATTGCTAGTGCCAATTACTCTCAAGCCATCCAGTACCCGAGATATGTTTCACTGGCTCCTGTTAACAATAGTTGGCCTATTACCTCTCTTCCAGATGCGAAGCTCAACAACCGTACAACACCAGTAGAAGTCGCTCGGTTGCTCGGCGGCGGAAGCGCTATCAATGGCATGGCCTTTGATCGCGGGTCTCCTGGTGATTATGACCTTTGGGGCGAGCTTATCGGAGATGAAAGCTGGGGCTGGGAAGGGCTTTTACCGTATTTCAAGAAGGTAATTCCGATGGGATTAATATCTGGAGCAATCAATACTGATATTTCCAGAGCGAAACATTCACCCCCCCGACCGAGGATTTACAAAAGGAATTCGGAATCGGGTATGATATGGATGTCCATGGAACTACTGGTCCAGTTCAGTCTTCGTTTCCTCCGTTTATTACTACACCTCAGAGTATGGAATATGGATCCTAAGTACATTGTCAAGCACACTGCTGACCATGGCAGAGGCCTTTATCAGTGCGTTGCGTCAGCTTGGTATTCCAATTCAAGCTGACGGCACAGCAAACGCTATAGGGGGTTTCTGGAGTCCGAACTCGCTTGACCCAGTCACACGAGAGCGTTCATACGCACGAACGACTTATCATGAGCTCGCTGAAGATAGACGGAATTACCACGTGCTTCTAGAATCTCTTGTTACTAGACTCACCCCTGATTTATCTGGTGTCGAATATATCCTCGGATATCATCCGGCATTGAATGCGAATGCCACACCCCCAGCCACAAAGTACCACCAGGTACAAGCACGAAAAGAGATCATCCTGGCTGCCGGCGCGATCCACACACCAAAAATCCTCCAGCTATCTGGCATCGGCTCGTCGCAAGCCCTCGATGACTTAGGTGTTGAACCAATTATCGATCTCCCCGCAGTTGGCGAGAACTTTCAGGACCACCCAGCGCTATACGGATCAGCGGAATTAACAAAACTTGAAGACCCTACACAGCTTCTATCGTATATCTACAGCAACGCAACATACGACGCGGAACAGGGTATGCTATACAACCTCAATCGAACTGGTCGATGGACAGCCTCGTGGGAAAATACCTTGTCCTTCCTCACGGCGAACCATCTGAACCTTTCCACTGTTAGCCTTGCACGACTGGCCACACAACCAGCCGAGAGCTACCTTCGTTCCGGTCTAGACCCGACAGTCGTCAATGGCTACAAAAAGGTCAAGAGAATTACCCTAGAATACGCACTTAAAGGTAAAATAGCCCTAACAGAGAACCTATTCGGGGGAATTGTCAGCCTCCAGAAGCCCTTCAGTCGGGGCACCGTTCGTGCAGCGTCAACAGACCCATACGAAATGCCATTAGTTGATTACCGCGCATTTACCAATCCACTCGACCTACAAATTTTTACTCAGGGTATCCGGTTTAACACAGACCTCCTTCCTACAACGGATGCATACAAGGCGCTAGGCACTATTGTACAGTTCCCGACCCCAGGATTATCTGACACAGAGCTTGCAGCTGTGATTCAGTCGTCTGTATCTCCCACATTTGACCATGCCAGTGGAACGTGTGCGATGCTAAAGTTAGAAGACGGGGGCTGTGTCGACAACAAACTTATATTATACGGCTCGAAAGGACGTATCAGAGTCGTAGATGCGTCTGTTATCCCTGTTATTCCATCTGCCCATATACAGAGTACCGTCTACGCAGTAGCCGAGAAAGCGGCAGATCTCATCCGGGGGCGACACTACTAGCGACGACATAACCAATCACTCAGTGACACAGTGTGGATACAAGGCAGAAGAAGAAATCTATCGGTTTTCCAGGTATCAACTCGCAATACATCATCCAGTCAACCCCTTGTCAGGGACGCCACTCGTAACCCCAGAACCTGCATTCGAGATTGATTAATGATGAGATTTTCCTCCTGTGTGACGAGAAACTGGAGCTCTTCTAGTAGTGTATTGTAGTTACAGCAGATAGTGTATTCCTGAAGCAAGGCCCGAGTCATCCTGGGCGGCGATTTGACTGAATTAGATTCTGGATGGAATAGGAGTTTTATGAACAGCAGAGTAACTAGTATATGAAGCAGGCTTAACAGTGTCAACACCTATAGTACAACTTACAGCCTAAGGCATGGTGGAGGGTTGGTATAACGAATCCGCGATGATGCTAGCGGAATGCATTGCATGGGATAAGAATACCAGTGAAGGAGTTTTACGTGGTGGGTGTGGAACATCTGCCGATCCAATCTTTCATATTGAAGTAATTGTTGATTTTGTCTCCAGCGTGTTGCTAAAATATGTTTAGTATCTAAAGGATATTTACCGCGTTCTTAATTCCCTCTTGATAAAGCTATCCATGACCAAATCCCTGGCTGCGAGACATATTGGATGGGGAGGGCAGTCGGGAGGACAAAATGTGGTGTTTATATATATTATATCAAAGCTCAGTTATCAAGTATGCCATGTATTGTTCAAGTGAAAGCTCCAGCACAGCTGCGACTGGGTTAATAGGACCGACAGGTGGGAGCGGTTAAAGCCTAAAGCCCCAGATCTGCGTCGGGCAGCATATTTGCATTGACAGATGCTGGCTAACTATAATATCCGTGGTACTTGGTAGGGACTCTAATATCTTTTTCGAGTTAATAGGGCTAGCTGCCTGGTACTGGGTATTCACCTCTATATCACTTCCTTGTGCGAGAAAGAAGGTACATACGACCACAGGGTGTGGAGAACAGGGCTTCCCGTCCGCTCAGCCGTACTTAAGCCACACGCCGGCAGGTTAGTAGTATGGTGGGTGACCACATGCGAATCCCTGCTGTTGTATGTTTTTTTTTTTGCGTCTCTGCGAACCTCGTACATGTTTTCATTTCCCGAAGGAAGCGAGGTGTAATCTTGGCTTATGGACATGGAAAAGAAACCCCTACCCCTAAGACACAAATGAGCATCGAGAGACCATGCAGGTACAACTATCGATAATACATCGTAAGCCCCGACTAAGAGTTTACTTACCAGGATAATAAGTTACATAACAGTGTATTGAACCGGTCCTAATTGAGCAAGCTCCTTAAATGCTGCAAGCGAGCGCGATCCGGCCCAGTAACAGGTCTCCAAGATGTTTCTTTCGATTCTGTACATTAATAACATGCTGCCGAACAATGAGCCTCCTTGATAGGGAGATAATATATGCGGTTCCGAGACAAAACAGGCGAACTTACACTATCTATAGAATCTTTCATGAGATGCAATAGAGGGCTTGATCAAATTGGCTATGTTCCTTGACTCTGAGGATAAGACACGAAGAACAAACTAACTCCAGTGGTAATGAGCGTCCTTTTATGCCTTATCCCATCATATCATTAAGATGATTCGATCATACTCCCAGTATGAATTCGTCAGACCCCAAGTATGATGTCTCATACTTCCAGTATGCCCCTAGTCCTCTTCGGGCCTAATGTCATACCCAAGACACGTGAAGTATCCGCCCCGACACTAAGGGTGGCCGGTGATTTAAATCGACAGTCGCCTCTACTACTCTAGGCCATGGCATGCATCCATCCTCATAACAATAATATTACACTTCAATCTGCAAGATCAAAGTCATTCGCAACCATGCGTGCTATGGATGATTCGTTTATCTCGTCTGCCGACATGTTATTATTGGTAAGCAGGCCCAGCCAAGCTGGAGGATCTATTTATTCAACTCCGTTAGGAACGCTGGCAACACGATTTCAACCTCTCGGATGTCGAGCAGCGCGAAAGAATGTTCGGGGAATTTGTCACTCTTGGTGTCGATGGCCAGTAGGTTAGCCCACACTGCTGCTGCAAGCTAATCGCCGAGGTAGGTGGGGCTGTGGTGTGCTAACTTAACAATCTAGCCCTACAGAGCGCTAAGGGTTCGCAGAGGAGCCTACGCGTCAAGGCTGTTGCCGGAAGAACGGCAGCTCCTGGATCGTGTTCGCCAACCCACAGAGCGCTTTACCCATAGTCACCTTATCTCCTGGCTGCGCACCGCCTATGAGCCATCATCTGAACCAGCATTCTCCGCACTTGCCACTGCATTGGAGACAAAGTTTGGAGATCGAGATATGCTCCTAGATGATCCCATTCTATATAATTTCGGGGATGACTGGCAACGTATCTTTCTCAGAGCTCCCCAGCTGCTCGAAGTCCGTCAAAGTGCGGAAGAATACCGGGAGGACCTGGAAGAGGCACTGCATCCCGAGGACGAGTCAGATGTTAGTGATAATGACGATGACCGGTCCGAGGGCGACTTTGATTACATTCCGTATCACTGGGCCATGGTTATCCGGCGTATTCATATTGTTGACCAGACGACTTTGGCCGCAGGAGGTTCTGATGTTGGAAAAGTCCTGATTGTTTTTCACGATGCTTGTGGCCGGGTAATCCGTTCATACCGCGAAACGGTCAACAATGCTGCTGATATCACCTCAGTAGACAACTGTCTACTCGATGAAAACCCCTGTTGGGCCAGTGGTGAGACAGGTCCTGATTACCGCTGGGAGCGCCATTAGGACCCCCTTACGAGTAAGCCTAGCAAGGCCGTGAAACGCTCGCAGATAACCAGGAAATTAGAGCATAGCGATACATAATTCTGTAACGCCTGCAATTTCAGTGAGAACCTTTCGTTCTCGGATCCTCTCGAAACTGCGATGTAATCTTACCACACCAGACCGGCCTTGTAATCGGCCTCGCAGTAATCGGACACAAGTACTGGCTCTGCTGAGTCCTGACCTATCATATTATTGTGGGGTTGTAGGATAAGGTTCGGGTCCTCCCGCAGGTGGCCCGCTATTGGCCAGGATATTTATATCGCATACATACAGACTACGAAATCAGATCCATTAAATACAGTCGTGCTCGAAATCGCTAGAGCTTTAGAAGTGGAAGATGCGTACCTACCCTGCAGGGTCGTGCCTTCCCTAGGGAACAGCCAGAAACGGTTCTGTGATGTATGGTAAGCCTGAAAGAGTTCGAGCAGACCAAATAATATGGCATGGCTTGACCTCCGTCGACTTTCCCATTCTCGGCTGCCTGTTGTCGTAGTTTGAACCGCAGAAACCAACAGTAAGTAACTCTTAACAGCAGCGATTAGTACAGATATGACGGTTCTGCATGGACATGGAGCACGCACAGTTCTGGTCTGTTACGGCGCGGATGTGCATCGAAACCGAGCAAAATCTAAAAAGCTCCCAGGGCGTTCAGATACCGCACACCGGTGAGGGGTGGGGGGGTGTTGTTGTTGTTGTTGTTAAACAGCGCAATCTACATCAGAATTAGGAATATTGGGCGAGGAATTGGGAGTTAACAGGACCGTCGGAGAGCTTGCAACGGCAGGGGCAGAGACATTTCCGGACTAGTATTAGGAGTTAAGGGCGAAGGCAAAGGCAAGACCTGATTGTCATGAAATAAAGTCAGCTATATAGTTAGTAAAGGACTGTATTTATCACCTAGAGGAATACCACCCACCCCTAGTTAGATTTCTTCCTTGATCAAACTACCCTGATACTACCTGACTTTACGACCTTAACAGATGTATAAGAGTAGCTAGAACCCTCCTTTCTCTATCAGTTTAAACCCTTCCTGAAGCTATATCTTAGTTGCTTCCTCAAGCGGACCGACACCTTACCAGCAGGTGTCCGACCTCCGTTTATAGTTCGAATTACTCCCCCTAGCAATCTTCGACATGGCTTCAAGCCCTATGATACCAGTTGACAAAGTTGTTGTAGGACGACAAGGGTAAAAAAAAAAAAAGGGCCCGAGCCGCGAATTGAACGCGGAACCTCTCGCACATATGCTAAGGGTATACCCTAAGCGAGAATCATACTGTGCCGGGAATTAGTTAAGGAACATTCAACCACTATTATTGGAGTTACTCACCCATTAGACCACCCGGGCTGACGAATTTAATTTGAAAAAATCTTTGACAGTGAGCTTGAGGCGCGAATTCGGGACCACGCTCTTGTGTTAGCCATTCCCGAGATACACGCTTCTACGACGACCTGGTGGAAGCCACAGACGGGGTCGGCGTTGACTGCGTGCTGAATTCCGTTTATGGCGAACTGCTTCATACCTCCTGCGAATGCGTCGCCTCGAACGGATACATGGTTGAAATCAGCAAACCGGACATGCTCCGCCGCAGCCAGCTTGCCTAGGACAAGTTTGAAGATAACAGGACGTTCTTCGCCATCGATGTCTCCCAACATGTTGGACTTACTTCGAAGGGCAACGGAAGGTCGATTGATGGAGTTGAGGCTGGATCTGTACGTCCAGGGACATATGAAGCCCATTCATATCACATCTGTCTTCGATGCTTCTGAGGTCCGATTCCCGGAGAATAGGCATGAACGGAGCTTCCTATGGGCCCCAGCCCTCCCCAAGCCCAGCTTCCGCGGTGACGGATCGTATCTGCTTGTCGGTGGCATGTGTAGGCTAGGCCGAGCAATCGCCATGTGGATGGCCATGCACGGAGCGAAGCACCTCATCTTCCTCTCCGGGTTGGCTGGAAAGGGCGAAGACAACGGCGCGTTCATGGAATAACTAGAATTGATGGGATGCAAGTTGCAAGCATTCGCTGGCGACGTGTACAAATCTAGTAAACCACATCGTCCCCACGGCTCCCTTGCCCATTGCCGCCATCGGTGTTCTCGACATAGCAGTCGCACACCAGCAGCAAACGACACAATGCTAGCCATGTCCGGCCGTCTCATCTGGAAGCGAGATCCATGGATGGTTATATACCGCAACATTGAGACGGTAGCGACGGACGGTGCTACTGCGACGAGTGGCATAGCCCTTTTTCCGGCTGCGATGGCTGAGAGCCCAAGTCAACTGGAGAAGCCCGACGCACCTGAATTCCTGGCTGATCAGATTCAGGACCGAATGGCCAGATACCTTATGCGCATAGACGACGAGGAACCCCTGGATACTAGGCTGACGCTTTCTGCGGCTGGCGTTGATTCGCTAAGTAGGTTGGATACATTAGCCTTTGTCAAAAGACGTGAGCATTGGCTTTGCAGACCTATAAGATAGTGTATTGTCCCACCCTCCCACGACCGGTCGGTCTATGCCATGGCGAAAGCTCCGGCGGCTTCATCTCAGTTCACTGCGCATTGCGTCTGAGCACCATGGTCCCATATAAGCCGGGTATCCAAATCGTGAGGATCAAGGTAGTTATATTCATTTCAGCTCCGCTGGACCCAACGGCGCCGGAGTACGAGGTTCCCCGGCCCCGAGTTTTCATGGGTCGAAGCCCCTCTGCCACGGCAGGCTTTGGCGAAGATTCGCGGGTACATCAAGGGTATTCAGAACGGGCTGCGAGCCTACCGCTGATATGTGGGAGTTGTTGTCTTTTCTCCCTCGATATAGCTGGACTCGACAGAGCTTTCACACGCCATCTAGTACCACCATTGTAAGCAAATGACAGACGAAGCAAGATCGGGTTGCAGCATAGAACAAAATAAGGAAAGAAATGATATCTAAACAGTCCATCACCATTAATAAGAGAAGAGAGGAAAAGTACAAGCGATGTACAAGGCAAAACAGAAACCGCGATACGAGAAACCCGCCCAACCACGATATCGACAATAAGAGAAGGCTATACAAATCTATCCGGTTTGCACCCCAAAGCAAAGCACAAAAAGAATAAAACGACTTTTACTCCTTCTTCTCCTCCCCCTGATCCGACGCAGGCTTCTCAGCCACGGCCTTCGCAATCGGAGACGACTTGTCATGGTGGTTCTGCTGATGACCGTGGCCATGATCATGCTGATAAAGCGGCTGATGCTTCTTCGTCAAACGCTGCTCCTCAGCAGCAACCATTTCCTTCCACATATCCCCCTCCTCATTCCTCCCCTCCGCCTCCTTCGTCTTCGAATCCGCAACCGCCCCCGCAGCGGTCGCCCCCGCGGCAGCCCCCTCAGCCCTAGCATCAATCTCCCTCCTCACCCTCCTCCTCTCCGAAATCTCAAACGCCGCACTAGCAACCAACACCGCAAGCGTCAAACCCTGCGCATAAACCCTAGCCTGCACCAACTTCTGCTGCCCCGACAGATACGGGTTCCTCCCAACAAGCGCAAATGACCCAACCATGGATACAAGCCACGTCACACCGACGATGGAGTACCGCTCACGCCGCGCAAAGGCCATCGCCCGGTCCGAAAAGGACATGCCCTGCAGTTGCTCCTGGCGGAGCCGGTCCTCGCGGTTCTCGTACCACTGGCGCTGCTGGTTCTGCGAGGCTTCGTAGGCGCGCGAGGCGTTGTCGGCTGCGATGATTCCGACGAATGTTCCGGACGAGGTCATGAGGAAGGCTTTCATTGGGAGCGTTAGGTTGCGGATTGTTTGGTAGCGGCGGGAGGCGAGCATGACGGCTGCGTAGCCGCCTGTGAGACCGAGGACTCCTCCTATTGAGCCGCCTTTCACGACGGAGCTGGGGTCGTTAGTTGGGTTTGTTTGGTTTATTAGGTGGTGGCGTACCGGTAGTGGGCATCCTCTTCTTCCTTGGTTAAGAGCTTCATGGTGGTTGTGTGGATGTGTAGGAAATGTATATGGGAGTGTTATGTGTAGGTTCAGTGCTTAGACAAAAGACAAAGAGGGTCAATTGGGTTTAAAAAGAGCAAAAGCAGAGTTTGATGCGCCGATGACGAGAAGTGATCGGATGGAGCAAAGCCCGGTGACGTCTGCTGAGCATTTCGGGCTCTGCCGGCGATAATTCGGGGTCTGTTCCAGTCGTACGATCGTCATTAACTATTCCGACCAAATGCCGCTCCAACCGTTTTCCGCGCCTTCAGGCTTATTTTTATCTGAATATCTACTCCGTAGCCCGCGCCTAATTATCTTCTCAGCATTACTCATTTCGAGGTTCGAGCTTTCTTTGTGATCATGACGATTTGTTAATGAGAATAGCCTCCCGACGCCCGATCCATGGCAGATAAAGTACAATAATAGCTAAAATACGGAAAAGAAAACTACCGTCGCGAGCCCTTGGTCGCTGCAATCTGTCGCGCCCGCATCTTCCTGAAACGATCCTCACCACTAGCTCCCAGAGGTCGTGCGAACTTGCTCTCTTGCACCGTAGTGGGTCGCGGAACGACAGTGTAGCTAGTATGTGAGATTTCAGCACGCGCGCGGTTTGCGAGACGCGGGGGAAGGAGTTCACGGGCCCGTGCCTCAGCAGCGGTAGCCTGGACTGACTGGGTCCGTGGAGCGATTTTACTAGAACAGTCGAACAGTCAGAATCGGAGTAAACCACAAATATAGGAAAACATACGTGGGATCGAAAGCGGCTTCCTGGTACACCCGCTTGGAGTAGTCGTCGCTGCGCTGCAGAATTGGTCGCGTCCACTCAGCCAACAGCCGCTCGGCCATGCGCTTGATACCTGGCTCTGGACGCTTGCTCCGCGTGTAGAAAACCACCACCTTGCCGACACCGCTCGCAATCAACGTCTCCTTGTTGATCGGGAGCTTGCTCAGCGCAGTCATCAGGTCGCGCTGTATATTGTAGGCCGGAAGAGAACCATCATCTAGCGGTTCGAGGAAGAACTTGACTGCCTCCAGCAGGTTGATTTCCGGGTCAACCAAGCTGTTCACGTATTGGTTGCGGTTGAGCAACGACACCACCTCGGGGAGCATCTTCAGCTTGTGCATGGCCGGCTTGCCTTCATGTCTATTAATCGCATCCATTTTTGCCGCGTGGGTCATGCGCTTGCGCATATCCTCGATCTCAAGATCTGCCGTTTGTTCCAAGTCCTATCCACGTTAGCATGCTACACCATACCCCCATATGCTAAACTTACAATCCCATCTTGCTTCCTAACTCGTCTCTTAGTTGGCTTCTTCATCGCCTCATCCATAGCCCGATCAAGAGCCCTCCGTCGACCTAAACCAGCCCATTAGCCCATTGTCCATAACACAGAACCGGAAACATACGCGTAGCAGGGTCAAGCAACTGCTCCTCAACTTCAGCATCAGGCTTCTTCTTCCTACGCCGGGCACCACCCTCCCCATCACTCCCAGCCTCGTCGTCTTCCTGATACCGCCTCCCCTTCTTCCTCCTTCCCTCTTTCTTCCTCCTCGATGTCCCCTCCTCCTCCTCTGTCCTCTTGCGCTTATGCCGCCCAATAAGCTTCAGATTCTCCTCATCGATATCCAGCTGCGGACGGTCCTCGATATCGACGTTCTCAGGGTCAAAGTCTTCGAACTGCGCCTCGTCTACTTCCGAGAGAATCGACTCGTCGTCTGAACCAACGAGGTCGTGCTCATTTATTTCGGCTTGTTCTTCTGTGCTGACTTTGTTGTCATTTTGTTCGGTGGTGCCGGCGTCGTCGCCTGCGTTGGGGGTTGGTGGCTGGGCGGGCTCTTCGGCGTCTACCTCTGCCTCGAACGTTGATGTGGTCTCCGTGGGCGTTGCAACTTTGACATCTTGGCTTTCGGACATTATGAAGATACCGAATCGATTCGGTTTGCGTTTAGGTGTGTAGAGCAGGCCAAGGAGGGCACCGCGACGCGTGGGATCAGGATTAGGACCAGCCTCTTTTCGACCGAATCAACGGAACAGGTGACACAGAAATAAAATACCGTACAGCGACTCTAAGAAGAAAAAAGGTAGAATCGATATCAGATGAAGACAAAGCAGTGAGAGCCAGGTGAAAGCCCCGGAATCAGAACGCTATCAAATAGGGGCGGTGGGTACCGGCAGAATCCATTCAGCTTAACTTTTCGTTCAGGTCCAACCACGACAGCAAGCCTTCATCCTCAACGTTAACCCTATCTTCTCTAATTCCACAGCTTCATCCATTCTCTAATATCAGTCACAATGTTTGGTCCAGGTACAGCTCTCTGCGCTTTTCCCTTCCCCGTACCTACCAGATGCAAGCCAGCTAACTATCTGTCTAGGCCAGGAACCAACCCTCGAGGAGATCAAGGTACTTCCAGCTACCATAGCGATACTCAACTGAGGTCGCATCCGAACCCGAATTCGAATACTAACTTATCTAGGCTGGTGAGGCTCAGGCCAACCAGACCGTCCGCATGGCCGTCACCGGCGGAGTCCTCCTCTACCTCTGTACGTCAACCTCTATCTTCGATACGACCTCGATATCGATCACTTCAAACTAATAGTGTCATGAATAGCCCCCTTCGCCATCGACTTCGTCACGAAGTTCCTCTAGACTACCTACTACCTACCCACCCACCCACCCACCAAAATGTTGACACGATGAGATAAAGATAAAGCGGAGGAAGACGCGGAGGAGCCCGAGGGAAGTTGAGCATTCCGGCGCATATGTATACTTACTTGTCTTGTCTTGTCTTTTCATGTCATGTCATGTCATGTCATGTCTTACTACTTTATCTCTATCTTTCAAGGATATGTTCTGCCGGTAGAAATCGGTTCAGAAATGATGTATTATTATTGTACATGGTATTTGATTTTCTTTTCTAGGTGGTTCAAGGTAGATTTGGTTGCGGTTCGGTTCATGGTTGGGTCCAGAATAAATTGGGATAGAAAGATAATATAACTCCATGCTCCGGACTGAATGAATAGGTATGTAGAGGTAGTCAAGCGCAGCGTCAACCATAAGCAAGTACTCCGTAGAAGCGAGCACGAGATGAGCCGAGATTGAAAGAAAGGTATCAGTTTAGCGACGTCTGCGCCTCGTCAAAGTCCTTCTTTACTGACTGGAGTTCCTTCTGTAGGTGCTCGATCTGAGCGTGGTAGTCGTCCAGTACCTGGTATGGTTAGCGTGTATACAGAGCCAAGAGGAGAAAGAAGGGCATACCTTTTTAGCTATCTTGATCGTGTCTTCATTTATCTCGTCGTCGGACTGCGCGGTAGCACCGGACCCAGCCCGTTCCAGCTCCATCTCTAGTCGTTTCGAATGTTCCCGGATGGCAAGCATACGGGCCCAGATCTCCTCTCCACGGCCGTTCAGCGAGGGGTCGAACACGGTGCGTTCCAGCTGGGCGAGCTTCTTCTTCAGGTCCTCCTCCGCGTCGTCCATTGCGTATCCTCTGTTCCGCAAGACCTGAGTCTTAGCTGCGAGGGCGAGACACCGCTTGCTGAGAAGAAGATGTTTCCGGCGGCAGTCGGCGATCTTGACGGAGATTTTGAGGTCATGGCGGGAAAGCAGCTCGGTAAGGCAGTTGTTGATCTCGTGCAGACGCGTCTGCATCATCGTGAGGAAGTCCTTCTGTCGCTGTGCGCGCTTGCCGAGTTCCCAGAATCCATGCACAAGGACAGGAACGTAGCCGGACCCGGGTCGTTTCCGTAAAGCGTCCTCCCACTTCGTCTCGTCGTCTTGCGGGCCGGGTTGGTAGAATGGCGCCGCGTCCTCGCCGACATTATTGTACAGATAAGTTCGGAAGGGAGAGGACACATTTTCATGAACCCATTTATCCCTAACGATGCCTATCTGCATTGGAACTGTACGGTGCACGCCCGTCACAGCTCGCCCTGGAGACCACAGACTCGATCCCTGAGGTTGTTTTGACTGTCCAAGCTGCGGTTGCCCTTGCTGCTGACCACCCAGTAGCGGTCCGCCGCCAAAGACACTCTGTTGTTGAGGTTGCTGCTGCGTCTGTGTTTGACCGAAAATCCCCCCACCCTGCTGAGGCTGCTGCTGTGTCGTCTGTCCACCCAAACCACCAAACAAACCACCCCCGGGCTTTGGTGGCTGGTTCTGCGCCAAAGATCCTCCGAACAAACCACCCCCCGTTTGCTGCTGCGGCTGCTGCGTCTGCGTCTGTCCGAACAGCGGCTTTTGTTGAGTCGTCGAACCGAAAATACCGCCTGTCTGCTGTTGTGGCTGCGACCCTGCGGCCGGTGTCCCGAATATCCCAAGTCCTTTATTCGGTTGCGGCGTGCTAGCCGGGGCGTTTGTGCTTGTGTTGCCAAATGGGCTTGCCGTCGCTGTACCTGTCCCTGGTGCTGCTGGAGCAGGGTTACCAAATGGGCTGTTTTTCGTGGTATTCGAAAACAGGCTCAGAGGCTGCGCCGATTGCTGGGTATTACCGAAAAGCGACATATCGGCGGCGTAATGGAGTTGGCGCGCAGAAGAGTCGATACAAAGGAACAGCGGGAGACGAGGGCTCTGGATACGAAGAAAGTTGGCAAAAAACAACAGAACAATGTCCTCCTGCTAATCTTCACCGCACAACGCAGTTTGAGCGCCACCCAATCGAAAACAGAAATCAAGGACCGACTGCTCGCAGACGCAAATTAACGCTTAGCTTGGGTAGCACAGGGCTATAGCGGTCTCATCGGCAGCTTATTTTGGCGCCCGTCACGTGAATTCCATCCAGAAAAAAACAGCAGGAGCTACCTTTGACACCTCAGGCAGCAAGCCTACCCGTGACCTGTAACGACCAGCCAATCACCACAAGGCAAAAACCGACGACCAATTCCCACTCCGTCCGCAACTGAAGCTCTCCGGCTGGGCCAACTTCAATTCGTCTCGAGTATACCATTGCAACGCCGTACTTCATTGAAACCACGCATACCGCAGGAAAACATTCACAATGTCACGAAGAGAGCCCCAGTGCGTCCTCCGCCCCTCCCTATTCCATTCCTGCTCATCCCGAGCTCCGCGCAGCGCAGACCGCGACCACCGGTAACTAGGGACTGACAACTTTGCTCACCAGGTTCAACCAACAACTCCATTATGACTTAGCGCCTATGCCCGAGCATATTCCGAAGGTGAAAGAGGTCGGAGCCACGAGCGCGCCGCTTACCAGCGCAGCGTACTTCATCGGAGACCGGTGCAAGGCGTTTAACGATGACTTTATGAAGTGCAAGGAGGAGTCGAATGGGCGGGGGGAGCTTGAGTGTTTGAAGGAGGGGCGGAAGGTCACGCGTTGTGCGGCCAGTGTGTATGTTCTACTCCGGACTCTTGATTGGAAGTGGAAAGAGCGGGGGATACGGAAATACAGTGCTAATGGTGTGGATTGACAGCATTAGGGACATAAACACACACTGCCTCAAACAGTTTAACACACACTGGGAGTGCCTGGAAAACAACAACCACCGGCTCTGGGAGTGTCGCAAGGCGGAGATGGACTTGAACGGCTGTGTTTTTGACAAATTGGTTCGTTATCCATACACTCTGATGTAGAAGTATCAAATCAGTCTAACGAGTTTCACGGATAGGGTTTGAAAAAGACCATCCCCGGCGCCCCCGAGAACCAGACCCCCGTGCACCTCCGACCCAAGCAGCTATACGCTTCTTTCCCAGGTCCGCAATACTAGAGCCTACAATCCAAGCTACACACGCGAATAGAGAAAATGAATTGTTGTTGCGCGTCCAGGGTCTCTCTTTGGTTTCGCTTTTTTTCAAGGTTTATTACCTGAGTGTTATGGTCTGTTGTCGTCCAGGTTGAGTGCAAACGGAATGTATTTGTGTACATATTATATTAGCATCGGAAATCATTGTCTCAACGAGTCTAGGTTTCATGGCTATCTTGGAGCAGGCTGAACCCCCTGCATTGCTAGAACAGCCATATGGGCAGTTAAACGGATTTAGATATTACAGCCGATTGGCAGAGTATTCGGGCATTGCGCCTTCGAGGTACCTCCCTGTCTGTTGAAATGTTGTGTTGCAGTATTGGTTGCGTAAGCCGGTGCCTTAACATGATCATCCAGCTTGTAATGGACTTGGTTTTAAGCCGGTTCTGCTTTTAGAGGTATTGGGTATTATGTCTTTGTCTCACCACCCAAGCCCATGTAATCCCTTCTCTGATCTTTGACTCACGCTACCTGCAGTTCTATCTACACCCCTCTCGCTTCCACCCAACGCGCTGGTCTGCTGCATATCTCGGCAATACCACTTAACACCTTAGATATCCAGGCATTATGGTACCCATCCAAGCCCCGGAGTGGAATGACACGGCAGATTTCGGCGACTATGCGAACTGAAGATGATGAAGATGGCATTGACGAGGATTCCGAGTCTTGCCATCGATACAATATCGAGGAGACCCCCCCACGGTCTTTTACCCCATTTATCTCGGGGAAGTCCTAAACGGGCGATACTTGGTGGGAAAAAAAATCGGCCATGGAGGCTTCTCGACTGTCTGGTGGGAGCGAGATCTACAGGAGGAGAGGGATGTCGCGATTAAGGCCATACGCCGAGCATGAGAGTCGCATGCAGGATGAGATTTCTAAGAATGTGATGGATGCGTCTCATCTTGTCATGGCTTTGGATACTTTCATGATCGAATTTGGCGTTCCTGGTGAGGATGCTCGTCAGCATAAAGTTCTAGTGCTTCCCTTGCTAGGCCCATGCCTTGACATCTATATCATATACATCGCTAGTTACCTAGAGTACACAAAAGAGCCCCGTATTGACTTGCCAACCACATCATGCTGCGGGGGAACCGCGAGATTAGGTACCGATGCCCTAGTAGGTACATTGAGCAGTCTTGCTGAGGGTATCATCAGAATTCTTAGATTCTTAACAAAACAGAACATCATCCCTGGTTAGCTAATCTATCTGCACTAGATTACCCTCCATAGCTAGTTACCGTAATAAGATGGGCTAGGTATTGGAGTTACTGACCTTGGACGTAAGTAGATTCTGCAGGGATATATATTTCTGGGCATGGACAGGGTAGTACCATGCTGAGGAAATTCGGTAAGACCTGGCTGTAGGTGGCTCTGTGGTATGTATTTCATGCATGTGTTCTTTGACTGAGTTGGCTATTACTATCAAATTATGTCTCCGGTGTTAATTAAGAGGCTCTATTAGACCTGTAACCATCTGATGTCCAGCCACCTTTCTAGTCCAAGTAGATAGGAAAGAACATGAAGAGAGAGGAAAGAGAAAACCCTCTATAGATCCGAATATATATACTTGAAGAGAACTGTATAACTAACCCCCGGAGAGTGAAAGAAAAATTGCCGGACATAGTAGAGAGAAGAAAAAAGTCAAGGAAAGATGGGATATACCCCCGTGCCCCCACTCGCACTCTTCCCCCCAGCCCTCAAAGCCCTCAACCCAAGCAACCTCTCCTTAACAACCTTCCACCCAGCCCTAAGCTGCTCCTCCAGTCGTTTATCCCGACGCACCCGCATCCAAATGAGCAGCATCCCCAGTACAGCCAAGTCCCAGATGATTTGCCGAAGGGTAACCCAAACCAGCCAGCGGAGCCAGGCCCAGACACCCGAGCGACGGCGGTGGGCAATGGCGCGAGCTTCCATCTGTTCGCGGGCGGCGGCAATCTCGGCGGTCATTTTCGTCAAGGCCTGCTCGACTCGGCGGCGCCAGCGGGTGTCGTCTTTTTTCTGCATTAGCGTGGTTCCTTGAGTTGGGGAGTTGTGGAGAGGGGGGTCGGGGTCGGATAAGCTTGGTTTTGCTTCTGGGTTAAGGTTCGGGTTCAGGGCTGGGTGGTCATTACCGTTTTGGGTGTGTTTCCGACTGCGACTGCGGCTGCGGTTTGTGTATTCGTGGTGATCGTCGACGTTAACGCCGACGCCGGCTTCGTCGTGCTCGTGGTCGTTGTCGATGTCGTCGTCTTCGTATAACGTAGCTTGGGCTTCAGCGTATTCTTCATCTTCCTCGTCTTCATCGAGATTGCCACCGTCATTGTCCTCCTGCTCGCGCTCATAGTCTATCCGCGCTGCTCGCCGCTGGTGAATTTCATCTGGTTGACTAACCGGACTAAGAACCCGGAGCCTTGAATCCCCTCTTGCCGTAGAGACTAGATGCTGATACTCCGGAGGCGCCAACTGCGCGCCGATACTCCCATATGAGCCCGCTGACTGCGGTAACGGAGGAACACCAGTTGACAGAATTGGACTCGAGATCGACCCCGCCGATGAGGAGAGATTTGATTTGACCTGGTCCCAGACGAACTCGAGTTCAGCGACGAGCTCGCGCGCCTCAGCAGTTTGGGAGGCGTATGTGTACATTGTTTCGATGAGCGTTGAGATGTAGCGCTGTTTAGCCTCCGTGCGGGAAAGACCGTGTTGGGCGAACCAGGCGTCCCTATAAGGTACCAGTTAATCCCCTATTTCTTCCCCATCTTTATGGAAGGGTAGATGCATACCACTTCTCACACTCCATATAAACATCCGCTGTATTCCCAACCGGTCGGTCCATTACCCCTTCGACGTCCCCCTCTAAAACCCAGTCAGCCTTAATTCTCCCTTCATATCCAATCCGTTGTCTCATGCAAGGGGGTCCTACCCATGCTCTGTTTATACAATCCATAGAGTTTCAGCCGCTCCGAGGCCGGCGGCCTGGCGGTCCCCGTTCGGGGTATGCGTTTGACGGTATTGAGGGCGTGGACGAAGACCCGATCTGTTTAACCTATCTTAGCTGCAATTCTCGGACAGAAAAGTTAGGGAGGTACGTACCCACAGAGTCCGACATCGCAAATAATAAGGCTCCGTGTTGAGCTCGTGCTTCATCAGAGCGGGATTGCGCATCGATGTGGGCGGGACACCCTCATGGAGATTGGGCGGGTATTAAGATAGACGCAGGGCGAGGCAGGTGTTAAGATCTAGTGTAATGACCATGAATGTGTGCAGGTCGTGGTCGAGGTCGAAATAAGGCCGAGCGTCGGACCTGTCGAGCTTCCCCGGACTTGCGTTGTCTTCGGGTGTGGTTCGAGCGGAGACGAGAGGGGAATGGATCCACGAGCGTGGGTGAGGTTGTTGGGTTGAATAGAGCTGGATCGTTCTTATTCTCGGTTTAGACGCGAGGATAAGGCGGCGAGAGAGTCGTGATGGTGTTTGAGTGGTTGATTGACTGGATCTGATTGCGTGTGGTGTTGTTGATTAGTTGACTTTGAGTCAAACAGCCGCGGTTCTCGGAGTTCTTTTTCTGCTTTCTTCCCCTGTGATTGACAATCTCCGACTTTACATCTCGATCAATTATTTTTGTCATTGATTACCAGAATATATTATTAAATACAGCATATTCTACAATCGTCAAAACTATGCCTCTCTCTCGTTCACTATTTAATCCCAGTTCCTGAACGCGAACACGCCAAATAGACGACTAGGCCTTCTCATTAACAACACCCCCTGAACTCGCCTCCGGATCATTACTCCCCTTCAGCTCGCCCGGCACGACCCCCGGCGTATCAAACGCATCCACAGGAACCGGCGGCCCTGTGAAATGCTTCCTCGCATATGCAAAATACCAAGTCACACTGATAGCCGCAAACCCAGCAAACACAACACTCGCATAGTTCATCGACTCGGCAGTAACAGGCAGCGAAACCGGCATACAGAAGAGCACAACAGCAAGACAGATCCAGATGATTGTCAGGACGTTAATCGCAAACCCGAACCGGCCGAGCGAGAAGGTGGAATGCTTGACGGCTTGACGGCCTCGCAGGACGGAGATGAAAATGGGCACACCGTAGGAGGTTGAGAGGCAGATTGTGGCGACGCCTGTGAACGAGTTGAAGGCTGCTGTTGAGCCGAAGTAGATGAGTCCTAGGAGGCAGATGACCGTTGTGGAGAGGATGATTGCCCAGACGGGGACGTCAAGGCGTTTGTTCACTTTGCGCCAGAGGCGGAAGCCTGGGATTGCGCCGTCGCGCGCGAAGGCGTAGGTGCAACGGCTGGCGGCCGTTAAAGCGCCGATGCCGGCAAACATGAGGATTCCTAGGATAAGGAAAAGCAGGCCGAAGCCGCCTCCTGCGGAACCTGTGACGGTCTTGAATATAAGACCGATGGGTTGTCCGCTGGCGACGTTTAGGAGCGTCTGCACGTCTGGTAGCACGAATAGGATAGGGATCAAGTAGACCAATCCAGTAACGCCGGCTGCTACCACCGAGAGCACAATGGCCTTCGGTACCTCGCGATGGGGGTTCTGTACCTCCTCACACATCGCCGCAACCATTCCATACCCCGTCAACGTGTACGCAGCCTGCAACAACCCAACAAAAAAGGCCCATCCAGACGGCCTAACCACCATTAGCATCCGTAGACCACACAGGGATAGAGCAATACACACCACCCACTGCCCGACGCATCATAATGCGCAAAAACAAACTCCCCACTCCTCCTCTCATCGGCCATACTCAACAACACAACCAAAATAACAAGCACGCTCGCCGCCGTCCAAAAAATACAGACCTTATTAATCAAATCCAACCATTTCACACAAAACACATTCACAAGCGCACAAACCACCACAACCGCCCAAAACATCAAGATAGTCTGCCACGCATTCGCAACAAACGTCTCATCCCACAGCGAAATCGCGCTGAGAATCAACTGCCCGCCCGAGAACGTGATACTCAGCGTCACCGTCCAATTCCCCACAAGCGTTAACCAGCCGTCGATAAATGACATCATAGGCGCGTATTCGGGGGTCGAGAGCATTGCGCTCCAGTAGTACACCCCGCCGGCTGTTGGGTACACGGCGCAGATCTCGGCGAGGGAGGCGGCGATACAGACTGAGATTAGGGAGACGAGCACCCAGCCCCAGATTATCGAGACGGATTGGCCGTCTGTTAGGGTGATGTAGAGGGTTGTGCTTAGGCCGAAGGGGGCGGCCATTATTGCGAAGGACCTGATCACTATTAGCACTTCATGTTCATCCACATGGTTGGAAGGGAGGGGGGCTTACAGGCCGAGGATACTCAGCATGCTGAGGTTCCGGGGTAATTCGCTCTTGTAGCCCATACGGGCTAGGGCCTCGTCGGCGCTGGCGTCGGCCATGGCTACTGTACTCCGTTCTGTAGATGTAGTATTACCGAAGCATGGAGGCTAGGAAAGAGAGATTATAAGATCAGTGTTATCAAAAGGAAAGAAAGGAGGAGGTGCGAACAAGCTTAAGTTGAGCGATCTTACCAGGGATGATCACGCGTCCCTCCCATGCTATATTACTCCGTACTCCGTTGGTTATCTCAAATAGGTATAAGACTACAGCACCAGATCCTGCGCAGATAACAAAGGTAACTGTAGCATCACTACGCAAGCCAGCCGCGATCAGGATATCGTCTCATCCACTCCGGTCCAGGGCTCTTCCTCGGGGTTGCCGATGCTGATAACAGATTGTAGATAAAGAAGCTATACGCTGTATATTAATAAGTCGCATTATGAGAATATCTTATTGTAATAAGCAGCTCTAACATGGCTGATAAGCTCTCCGTAGCCAGCTCGTATCAATGAACTCTTACAGAACCTTTTAGGGAATGTGGAGCGATTCGAACCTCAACCACGGCAACTCGTTTCACACTGCGGGGAATCAACATCTGATAGTCTACGTAATATACAACTATAGCCGCACAGCATTATCATGAAACGATTCATTTTTTTTATTCATAGTATTCATTTCCAACATACACGATTGTCACTTAAAGTGACGGCTGCCACATCATTGTCCGTCCACGTCCCCAGCGAGCCTGCTGCAACATGCCGGTTCCTCCATGGACAAGATGAGCGCCAATATTGAGAGTAAGAAAGAGAGGGAGAGGGAGACACAAGCCTCCAATGTAGCCAAAAGAGACATAGGGGGAACAGGAGACATGGGAAGACGATCAGAGTTGGCGGAGGGTCAAGGGAAATCGGGGTATCAAAAGGGGAGTTTGTACGTCACAGGAGACGGGTAAATCACTTCTCTAGAGTGGGAAATATAAGAGTCTCTTTCTTGCTTCGCCTCTGCTTTTTGCTTTTGGTTGTTTCCCTTTCGGCGGCGGCGGCGGCGGGGAGGGAAGAGGATTCAATGTCTCAGGAACCGAGAAGGGCGAAAGTATGCCGATATGCTATCCAGGATAACAATTCGGACTTTTCAAGGATCCTGGAAGAATGGACGGGCAAGCGAGTCAAGCTGTCGTACAGTGTGACCTTTGTGGCAGTCCAAAAGGAAAGCGTGGCTGCCAAGGGTTTCCACCGCATTCACAGCCTATTCCTCGCCCATTCTTCATCAAGGTGGGAATAATAGAAACAAGGGGAATATAACAGTCCTCGAGATGGGCCATAAAAGTCAACTCCGTCGTCATAAAGCTGTCATGACTCAAAGAGGAAGGCCGGACGCAAAGAACGAAAGACGCAACAAAATACAAACGCCCATCATGCAGTCGTCAATTCTGGTAAATCATTACAAGATGATGCAGTTATAGCGGCATGCTTTTTCTATAAGCGGAACGACAGTCACGGGCTAAGCGCGGCACAAAGATCGTCAGGGTTGTCGAGGCCAAAGCCAGCCATGTCGACAGAATGCAAGGAACCCGGGCCACCGCGGCCCAGCGAGATGTCGGACGAGGCGTAGTCGTGCTTCAGCCGTTCATGAGGTCCAAAGAACGGCCGAGCCTCTTCATTGGGTGTGTTGCCATCGCCGGCAGCCCACGGGCCATGCTGCCAGAATCGGGTGTTGGCTTGCTGGTCGCCAAAAAGATCGTGATGATCGTGAGTGTGGGTTTCAGCTCCGTGGCTGGTATAGTCATTTGGTGAGTGGAATCGAAGATGCGACCGGCTAAAGTTTGAGCATGGGGAATCTGCCCGCAGTGGGAAGTCTAAATTCGTTAAAGGCATGTCCTCAACTGTCGTGATGTCGATGGTCGGGTTCTGTGTCTGTTGAGCGAGAGCTGAAGAAAGTCGAAAATTGGAGGCGGAGCTCTGCCGGCTGTGGGGAGCTGAGCGTTCCATGGCCCGTTGCACGAAACTACCACATGTCTTAAGAATCTTCTCTTGGTTCTCCGGGGAGAGACTAGCAAAGTAGTCATTTGCTAGTGAGGGCTTAGGAAGCTCTGGCTCGTGCCGGGTAAGGCCATAGGTCGTCCGGGCATATTCGGTAAACCCAGAAGGCATATCGTAAGGGGATTGGTACACAGTTGGAGCCTGCTCGCTCTGTCGCTCAAGATATGCGTACTTCTTGGGAAGCTTTGGGGCTGCCCCGTTGGTCTTGTTGGCCGCTTCCTGCTTCACCACCCCCGTCTCCTTTTTCTGAAGCACATCCAATTGGTCGCGGTGGCTGATGATGGAGAACCGGAGCATTTTTAATAACCGTGTGACTTCTTCGGAGCCCATGTTCAGGGGTTGCAACGGCAGCAGAGTTCCATCGGGGACACGGGGTTGAACGCGTTGTTGAGCCATGGCCAGCTCCAACTTCTCAAGGCCATTGGAAGGAGGCACAGAGCCATGGGGGCCCAGAAGAGTCTCGATGACCAATTCCGGGCCGACAATGGTATACCCAGCAAAGACATTGGCATGGTCGGTGATCTGAGCTAGACGGCGGCGAGCGATCAACTCTCGGACATTGGCAAAATTATTGGCGGGGAGGTGGCTGGTGTTGTTGTTGTTATTGTTATTGGCGGAACCGTTTGTATTCTGCTGCTGCTGCTGAAGACTGTTTTGCTGCTGGGATTGAAGATGGGATTTCGTAAGTTGGGGGTACGGAGCATGACGGGCGGATTGAGTTGGTAGTGAGCGATAGGCTGACGGCATCGCAGAAGCAGCAACAGCAGCAGCAGAGGGGGGGACGGCGGGCGAAGAGCGAGGGGCAAAAGGAGGGCGCTGCGGCAGGAAATGGCGGGAGGCAACAGCAGCAGCAGCAGGGGCGGCAGCGGAAGGAGCAGCGAGAGCGGAGGCGGTAGTGTTTGTGGCGGCAGAAGAAAGGAGGTGAGCAGGAGGAGGGGCAGTCAAAACATAGGAAGACGACACTGGTACTGGTAGGCGATGGTGGGGGTAAGAGGGGAGTCGGGCGGCCATCACGGCGCCAAGCGACTTGACGCTGTCCAGGAAATTCGACCGCGGATTGTGGATGGCCACGCTAGGGTTGTGTGTATATTGAGCCCTACACTCGGTCGATGACTGGCCCATATAATACCAGATCTGTTCGGACTTGTCAAGCTTGACCTGCACCTTCGGTGGGGCTCCAGGATGATTAGTGCTGTCCACCGTCTCAAACTCGGCCCACTGATACGGAGATCGCCCGTCGCAAAACGGATTGCCCACCACTGGCAGTGCGGATTCTAGTCCCCTCCGGCTCTCGGGCTTCCGGGCTAGATGCACAGGGAGTGGCTTGATGCCTGCTGCCAGGGGTGCGAAATTGGTCCTTCGTACGACCAGCATCCAGCGGTATGGTAACTCGATTACGTCCCTGAGAGCGATGCACCAGTTAGCTTCATCGTTCCGAAATAGGAAAAATGCAAACAAAGAAACCACCCCGCCAGGGCTTTGACTCGAGTTATAACTTACCCTCGTGGAAGCACTTTGACCTTCAGGGTACGTTCAGCTGGTCGGTTCTCAACCACCACGGCTCCATTGATCTCCTTGTCCGCCTGAAACTGCACCTGGTCGCCAGCGACGCAGCGTTGGGCAGTCTCAATGAGTTTCCGATCTCTTTCCGGCGTGTCATTAGTCATCCAGCTTGGCTTCTTCTGACGATGGTATTTGCACTTCAGGTCGACGCTTGGTACAGTATAATGACTTCCATCAGATGCAATAACTGCAACAGCCCCTTCTTCCGCCTGTACCCCGGCCAAAAGGGCACAAGTGGCGTGATAAGAGCGTGTGCACTTGCCGTAGTTGCATTGGAAGCAGGCCCCGCGCACCTCGCGACAATACAGACACCTGAGGTCCTTGCGGGCTTTGGGAATCTTATCAATATCACAAACTACCTCTTTGCCGGATTCATCGCAAAGAATGCTGGTTTCTTCGGTATACAGAGCACAGCGTCGATGGGCATGATATTTCCCATCTTCCGTGGGCAGCAAATCTTCGTATTCCAAATCATTGGGGCACAGGACACAGGGTATCTTCCTTGGAATATCCATACTCATCCTCATGCGTTTCGTGCTGGTAGTGTCTCCATCAAGCTTGCGCTTGCGTCCACGGGTGGACTTTTCAGGGACGCTACGCGGTGGAGTCAAGAGGTCGGAAGCACCGTCAATCCCGTCAAGGTCGCTGTCGAATTCGCCATAATATTCAGGTGTTGATTCACCGCGGAGTTTGCGCTCGAGATCCTCCACATCAATCCAGACGCTGTCGGACTCGCAATTGCACTTCTTAGCGACACGACCGTAATCGAGCCACTTGTCAGTTGCAAAGTTGACCGATTCGGCGCAGTTGTATCCGAGGTTGTATCCGGAATGATATCCATATGGGTATGTGATGACAAACTCGCCTTCGTAATGCACCAGCCTATTAACCGTGATGCCGTACTGCGACTTGAGGATACTGGGTGAGACAAGGTAAGTCTTGTGGCGGAGGAACTGATCACATGTCTTTGCATCACTAGACCAGATGCCTAAATCTCATTAGAACCGGTGCCTTGGGAGCCGCCTTGAAGGCTGCAACAAACTTACTCTTCATTGCCTGTTCAAACCGAGGCGCATCCTCCTGCGAAATACTATACCACTGCTTCGGAGCACCAAAGTGGATATAGTTGATACTATAAAGATCCACATCTTCCAGATGCCAAGCGAAAGTCGCCTTCCACATGCCCAAGTATAAGTATGCAGTATTAACACCGGGCACTTTCTGTCCGATAATATCGAGTAGGTTTGGCAATTTAGCAACGTTCCAACACGGCGTATCCTCGGCGAAGAGAGAGCCCGGCATGTCTGCACCATACATAGGGTTGTTGAACATCAGGGACTTCCAGTAATTTGTCTCGAGTTCCTCGCATCTTTCATATGTGTACTCCTCGTGATTGTGGATGCGGTAATCGAATGTTTTAAAGGCTTCCTCATCCACATAATCGACTGTATCACCCTTGTTCTGTTTTCTTCGTGCAGTTACCGACCTCGGCTGCCGTCCTCTCGGCTTAGGCGTAGCCAGAGACTCGCCATCGCTGAGCTCTTCGGATTTCGTCTCGATGGGGTTGGATTCGGGGGAGACCGGCGTAGGTGGACTTTCAGGTTTAATCTTCTCGAACCCGTCGTCAGCTTGCGGTTCTTCCTTGATATTGACGGGTTCGTCCTTGACTTTCGGTTGGTTGGTCCGTTTGGGTGGGCGTCCTGGTCCTCGTTTTGGTGTGTCCGACCGAGCTGTCTGGTGTTTGGGAGCTGGAGCCGCACGAGTGACACGCTCTTGCTTTCGTCTCCGTTCTCCTCTGCGAGCAGGCGGCTGGTGGCTACCATCCTCACACAGCCCCTTCCACTGGGGTAAATTGTATGACCTCTGTCTCTCAATATTCGCTTGGGTATAGGTTCCGTGAGAACCATGGAACTCCTGCATGATTGGGTTCTTCACACGGATCTTCTTGATCGCTTCGTCGAGTTGCGGGAGGGAATCGGACCTAGGAAGAGACTCAATCAGCTTATGGTCATCACCGTTGGTAATGGCCAAGACCTACCATTCCTTAGGCGGAATGACCTTCACAATACCAGAGCGCATCCCATACTGGTCAACCTTGTGAATGAAGCCCTGAAAGTCACGAAATTGACGCATCGTCTGAAACAAGCCTGATTAGCCTCAAATACAGTCTGTAGCCTCCCAAGCAAAGTAACTCACGGGCCTAAAAACAGGGATCTTTCCACCGCCATAGTAGTGGTCCGGTTCTATTTCCTCTTCATCCTCTTCCTCAATCGACCCAGCCTCCTTGGCGCCAGCGGCCTTAGCATCGAGTTCAAGGTCGGAAAGCTCAGAAGGGACACCGTCAGGAGCCTCCTGCTTCCCGTTGATGCTATGAGGAGGTGTAATCGAAGCTGCATCGGTCGCAGGGCCCGCGCTCGTATCGAACCTGGACCGATCAAACGTCGCAGCCATCACCGAGTGTATGGAATCGTAATATGAAATTCTTCAGCGAATGCCGTCGTCGAGAAATACGACCGCTGATCGACGGCAGGTAAGGGAATCCCCAGCGGTCGGGGAAAATGTCAGAGGGAGCAGCTGTTTTTTTAGTTTTTATTTTTTCGCCGCCTCGTCGGAGCTGTACGTCGGTTACAATCGCACCGGGGAGCTGTAGATATGGTTGTGTCGCGCCGTCGGGAAAAAGGGATAGAGATGGATGGTGCCAGGATAAAAGGAGGGTGAGGTATAATGATGCTGGATGGATGATCCAAGCTTCCTGGGGCGGATTGTTAGGATAGGCCGTCTATCATTGATGCAGGTTGGAAGGGGTGGAAAAAAGGACGAAGCCGCAGGAATCAGGATACGAGATAAGGGACCGGGTGTAGACTAGTTAATTAGGAGCTGACTGGTGAACGGCTCGCCGTCAGAGACGCAGTTCGTCGGACGTTCTCTCCAGTGCAGATAAAAGTAGTTTCAGGACGCTAGTTCGGCGATAGGGAGTTGCAGAAGACTGCGCAGGAAGTGTCAGTTAGAAGGCGGCAGGGCCAATATGAGTGCGAGTGACTTGGACGCAACTTCAAGTCGGGACTTCAACGGAAGAGGTTGAACGAGTGGAACCAGCTACTGGCCTGATTTGTTCGATTTGTTCATCAGGAAAGTGGAATGATGGCCATTGCTGCCTTGGCGCCTGAGCTCTCAGGCCTCAGGCTAGGCTGACTTGGCCTAGTGTGCATTCTTACGTATCAGATCAGATCACGACATTCTCCGGTGTCGGATCCGGATAGCAGTTGTATCAATTGAACCTGAATCTGATTGATTTTCTACATATCAAAGAGAATAACTTTACAGTCATAACCTCCAGTTCACTGCTGAACCTCACTGACCAAATCAGACAAGCCTCAAGTCACGTGTAATCTGTCAAAGTACAGTACCAGAAATTCGCTAAGCAGTAAACAGCAGCACGGAACCACGACACTCAGCCTCTCAATGTCAGTCACAGTGGCAGTGACTTGCAGACAGACTCCACGGAGTCCACGCCCATGATCCATCGAGATTCGATTGATAACGGTTAGAGTCGCTGCCTTAGTAGACTATAATGGCATGATCTCATCAGCTCATATAATTGGGCGACCGGGTGGTAAATTAGCCGGCCGGCAGCAAAAATTATCTCAAACTTGAATGGGATCGAAAGTCGGTGTGTAAGCCATTTCACTGCAGTTACAAGCGTCAATACGGGCCTAGTTCTCTATGCTACAGCTTCACAACCCTGCCCTGCCATATATGGCTGCAAATGTATAGCTTTGCTGCATGCTGCATGCTCTCGATGACTCGAATCCATAACCTCAGGCTCAAACAAAACGAGAAACGGAGTACATAGCCATTCCCCAAACCGACCTTGTGCATGCAGCCAATGCATGTCTGTGCATTAGGCTGAGTCGGCGATAAGGCTTACATATGGATCCATTCTGGCCTCTGAAACGCTCTAGTTGTTAGACTGGGGGAGGTTTATTTGGGTTCTTGATCGCTTACTAAATTTACTCAATGGGTTTATGCAGGTACAAGATGTAGACTACCATACTATGCATCCATGCATATATCCCGAGATCTAGTATGCCCATTAAGATCTCCATCAGAAAATAGCAGTCGCATTCGGATCAGACCTGACACTACCTAAGCCCTACGCATTAGCCCTACCCTGACCCCAACCTCACTGCAGAGCCAGGGCACAGGATTGCAAAGAAGAACTCACCAACAAGGCGCACTCGTAACAAAAAAGGTCCACCGTCCGTCCCTCCTACAAACCTCCGCAACAACCGCAAAGTAGCAATCGTGCAACCAAGGCAGCATACCCTCGTCCTGCTTCACGCCCGCTCAGCAAAGATTACCATAGGTGCGTAAAGCAGCGGCGTGCGTCGCGCCCCGGCACTGTGAGGGAGTTGTATTTCTAGACGAAACCCGAGCGGATGAGGACGATGTCGCCGGGGCTATGCTAGCAGTCATTACCTAGGTCGATCAATTGAAGATGTGTCTTGCTGTATATCGAGGTTGACATTGTCTTCCCCGTTTTATACTTTTTTAAATCACTATGTATGTATAATACACAAGCATTGTCCACTGGTAGGACTCGCATACATAACAAGAAAACACAGGTCACGTCAATCTCTGATCCCCGAACCCGCCAATCCATGCAAACGAAATGACAAACGCCGTGCACGGACACCTTGTGAGAACCAAAGCCAGCGAGCAAATGCTCACTAAGTCCACCCATTGTAAAACACATTGGAACCAAGCATAGCCTGCGAGTTAACAAACTCGAGTTCGACAAATGCTACCATCCGACGCCGAGAAATTCAGAGAGAACGTTAAAGGAATTGCGGAAGGTATTCGTCACTTCCAAGTCAAAAAAAAAGAGCATGTCCACCGCTAAATGCGCCATCGAACTGTTTCCAAGCTAATGGTATGACAAAAGGAGACAAGACAGTTTAGTTCGGCGTGGGAACACCTGTTGACTGGGACATGTTACGGCCTCCGCGGCCTCGAGCGCCATATCCACGGCCGTAACCACCTCTGCCTCGACCAAAGCCACGACCTCTGCCGCGTCCCCGGTAGCTGCTGCGGTATCCATCAACACTACCCTGGCCGAACGTTTCGATATTTCTCTTCTCCTCTTCGCCACGCCATTCGCGGCCAACGGCTCGGGCACCTGTGCCTTCCTCTCGATCACGAGACTCGCTCGAGATGTTGTCGAAGAACGACGATTTGGAGTACATGTTGGCGTTTTGAGTGGTCGCGGGTGGTTCGACAGAGTTGAGGTCCTCGGCGGGATTCTCAATCTCTTCTAATGGAGAGCCGCTTGCAATAGCCTCCTTCACCATATCCTGCTTGTTGAATTTAGCGTTGGCAGTCTGGAAGTCATAGTCTGCGGTCGGAACCTCGACTTTCTTGTTCTGTGCTGGATATTGACCTCGGTGGCCGCCACGACCACGAGTGTGCTGACCGCCACGGGGGGCACGATTACTGTCGTATGGTTTCATCTCGCTCATCTGCCGGGTGACACCTTCGACGCCAGGATCTGCGTACTGTGGCTTCTGACCGTTGGGCTGAGGCAGCTTAGCCATTGCTGCTGCGACCGCTGCGGTGGCTGCGCGAGTTGCTTCCGTGATAGCGGCTTGAGCGGTTCCCTGGGTCATGTTGTTTGCATTGGCAGAGGCAAGCGGAGCGTTGGCTACCGCAGGAACGCGTGGTCTGGATGGGGTGGTGATGGGAATGACAGGCGGCGCACGTCCTCCCTTGGGCCCTGTTGGAGGAGCCCGTTCATTTAGAGCAGCTGGTGCCTTGGTAGCCTCTGCCACGGTGGGCTTGGATTCAACAGGGGGAGCCGGGGCACTTTCGGGCGGTGGGACAGGTGCGGAGGCGGTTTCTTGACTACCCGGCTTGTTCACGGGACGATCACCCACAGGAAGCTCGGAGGTTGCTCTAGGTCCGCTAGGAGCAGCGCGCTGGGTAGGCGGAGTATGGTGTTGACCAGGAGGTCCGATCGGCATTGGCGGAGGGAATTGTCCTGGCGGCTGAGGGAAGCCTTGGCCGGGAGGAGGATACCAGCCGGGGGGTGCTCCATATGGCATGGCTGGGTATCCAGGGCCGGGCGGGCCGGGCGGGAAAGGAGGGTAGCGTGGTCCATAGGGTCCAGGGTAATACCCTTGGAACTGAGGTTGCTGGGGATAGCCCGGGGGTGGAGGACGAGGCCCCGGGGGTTGTTGATGTGGTTGCTGTGGCGGTTGCTGCGGCTGAGGCATGCCTTGGGGTCCTGGACCTGGCTGGGGCATGCTCTGTTGGCCAAATTAGCCATAATCATTTTCTTATCATCATAAGTAAAGCAAAGTGGGCTGTATGATATTCAGAAGGAAGGCAACGGAAAGATCCACACGATTGTTTGCGCAATTCAGAACAGGTCTGTGAGTTTACATCCGGAATAATTCATCATAAGATCACATTATGGGCGGCGTCAAGGAGCAATTGAAACACATTGAGCTCAAGATGTATGGGAGTGTACTCACCCCTAGAATAGCTGGGTCATCTGGCATCTGAGGAGGTTCCGGCATCGCGTTCTCTTTCTTATCCTCAGCAATGCTGATGTCCTTGACGTCACTTCCACGGAAGACAATGTATTCGTAGATACTGTTCGAGGGAGGAATTTCTTCGGCAGGGTTGCCTCGCCTGCCCTCAGTTCCGAAAGAGACGACATTCTGCAGGGCTATTGTTGAGGCTTCGGGGTTGATCTCATGTAAAGTGCCGACATAGCTGAATTGTTAGGCCGATAATAAATGATGAGGAATAGCAAGAGCTCTAGACCGATATAAACGTACCGAATGTCACTCTTTGAGATCAAGTTGAAGCGTTGCCTGCCAGGTGTTAACTCCGCCGAGCCGACATATGATACTACCCTGTTCAGGCCACTAACCCTATTAAATGATTCATATCCATTTTGACAAGAGTTGCGCGATTGACGCGCGAGAGATATTGGAGAACGAGAGAAAGGGAGAGGTGGGCGCGAAAAGAAAGCAAAGGCGAGAAGACGTAGAGACGGAGACGGGGAGACGAAGTGAGAGGTGGAGAGACGAAGAGAGAGGTCGAAGTCGAAGTCGAAGCTGAAGGAAGAGTTTGTGGTGGGAAAAGGGCTGACTACTGTACGGTTGCCCACATGAGCTCAAAAAGCAGTTCTTCATTCACCCATTGCATTGCTCGCCTATATTGCATACTACTCCGGATTTTTGTGTACTGTGCAAATTCTCATTCTCATTCACATTACTTTCATTCTTCTCTTATCACTTGTGACCATCATGCCCTCCTCCTCTAATCGGGATGACTTCTTTCAGCCTACGTGAACACCACCCTCCGATTCTCCTTACACATATCGCTGACTATCCTAGCTCCGCTCTTGATGATCAGAGACGAAAGGACATTAAATCGAAGAACACAAATGGCTCTCCTATCAGACTACAGAGCAAGATTCTCGCTGTTCAAGCCGATCCACTGAATGCGGGTTCGGTCTACGTTGCTCAGAGCGGTGGAACGGTCAGGAAAATAGTTCTTGAAGTATGTAGGTCGATATTATGAGGCGCAAAGACTGTGCTAATTCTATTTCGTCTCGTCAGACTGGTCAAACAGCTGCCATCTTCAAAGGACCCACGGCGCCCGTCACGAGCCTCTGCTTTAGCCCTAATGGTCAGCTCCTGTTTGCGGGGTGCTGGGATCAAACTGTCTGGAGCTGGGACGTAGCGACGAAACAGCCGAAACTACGATACGAAGGCCATACCGATTTTGTCAAGTCGCTCGTTAGCACGAGAGTAAAGGGCCAGGACCTTTTGGTATCCGGCGGTGCCGACGCGCAAATATTGGTGTTTGATATCGCAAGCGGGCAACGGCTGCATGTGCTCAAGGGCCATGCGAGAGGAGTACAAGACTTGGCACTCGATCCGGCTACTTTGGACCCCGATAGTGCCGAGCAGGTTGTGTTCAGCTCAGGCAGTGACAGGGAAATCCGTCAGTTTGACCTCTCCAAGGGCAACCAAGACCTCACGGGCACCGGTGCCCTGTTGGCTCACGAAACAAACGTCCATAAGCTTTACTTCGACCAGGATGGAGACCTATGGACTGCTTCTGCGGATAAAACGACAAAATGCCTAGTCAGAGAAGATGATTGGAAGTCGAATCTCACGTTAACCCATCCAGACTTCGTCCGAGACGTGGTAATTGATGAACAAGGGGGTTGGGTCATTACCGCCTGTCGAGACGAAGAAATCCGCGTATGGAATAGATCAGTGAGTTCATTCGCCTGTCTTTTTTAGTCGTTTGCTGACATCATCACAGACTGGCAAGCTTTATCACACATTTTCTGGTCATTACGAGGAGGTAACGGGTCTCGCTCTGCTAGGCTTGACGTTGGTCAGTGTTAGCATTGATGCTACTGTGCGACAATGGTCTCTGAAGCCTGACGATCTCCGAAATGCCGTGGCGCTGGCAACAAACCCTCCAACAAACGAACAACCAGCCGATCCAGAATCCAAGTTAACCGAGGAAGAGGAACGAGAGCTTGCAGAGCTACTGGAAGAAGATTAAGGAGAAGAGGCAAATCATAAAGGCCTCGACTGGGCCTCTGGAAGAGTTACAGTAGAGACATTCTCAGGAGTAGACGCTGTACTCCGTAGTAACCCCACGATTTCGATGGCACGTGACTGGCATATGCAAGCATGACGCAAATGTCAAGTGGCGGGACGGCGATCAACCACAGACCTGACTCGGATGCAGCCATCTGAACACCATCCCAACCTAGCTCCTTGTGCCTGTGTTTCTCGTCCATTATTGCATAAGCACGGATGCACGTCTGAAATCCAGGCTGAAGCGATAACGATCACGTTTCAGACTAGTTTCCGATTCGTTACTGTGTTCTACCTATCGGCTCCCCGCCTTCTTCCGTATCGTGCGAGCAGACCACTTTCTTGCAACCTCTCCATCTGGGCTGTGTCGACTCAATCCGAGTTAGAGATTGAAACGAGTTGAGTTACAGTACTGTAAGACATGCAAGCGGAACCGACCCAGGCTGAGGAGACTGCCCCCGGCGCAGAGCTCAAGCTTGTAAACCGGTTGGCATCTAGTAAATCTCCATATGTGAGCGAAACTCTAAATCCGTCAAGGTATCTCGTGCTAAAGTCAATTCGATGTATAGGTAAGGGGACACGGGAATAACCCGGTGGCCTGGCAACTATGGGACGCAGAAAGTATGGACCTCGCTCGGAGGTCTAACCGGCTGATATTCCTCAGTATCGGTTACTCCGCATGCCACTGTATGTATATCATCGTCGTACTCGAAACTAAGTCTCATATCTGCAGGGTGCCACGTTATGGAAAAAGAATCGTTCATGTCACAAGAGGTGGCTTCAATTCTCAACGAATCCTTTATCCCGATCAAGGTCGACCGAGAAGAAAGACCCGACGTTGATGACGTATACATGAATTATGTTCAAGCGACTACAGGATCCGGAGGTTGGCCGTTGAACGTCTTCCTAACTCCCGACCTGGAGCCAGTCTTCGGCGGCACGTACTGGCCCGGACCCAGCTCGTCGCTACATGGAAATGAGACTGTCAGCTTCATTGAGATACTGGAGAAATTGAGTGATGTTTGGCAAACTCAGCAGCAGCGCTGCCGCGAAAGTGCGAAAGAGATTACCAAACAGTTGAGGGAGTTCGCTGAGGAGGGCACACACACATATCAGGGTGACCGTCAGTCCGACGAAGACCTGGATATTGAGCTTCTAGAAGAGGCTTATCAGCATTTTGCATCACGGTACGACTCAGTCAATGGAGGGTTTTCGAAAGCGCCCAAGTTTCCCACCCCAACCAATTTGAGTTTCCTGCTGCGTCTGGGGGTTTACTCAAGCGCGGTTACTGATATCGTCGGGCGAGAAGAATGCGAGAAGGCTACGGCAATGGCGGTAACTACGCTCGTCAACATGGCTCGCGGGGGAATACGGGATCATATTGGCCATGGATTTGCCCGGTATAGTGTAACAGCCGATTGGGGACTACCTCACTTTGAGAAGATGCTATACGACCAAGCTCAACTTCTAGATGTCTACGTTGATGCCTTTAAAATCACGCACAATCCTGAGCTATTAGGGGCAGTTTATGATCTGATCACCTACCTTACATCGGCCCCAATCCAGTCGCAAGTTGGTGCCTTCCACTCTTCAGAGGATGCCGACAGTCTGCCTAATCAAAGTGAAACTGAGAAGCGTGAGGGTGCTTTTTACGTCTGGACCTTGAAAGAGCTAGCCCAAGTTCTGGGGACGAGAGACGCTGGGGTTTGCGCTCGACACTGGGGTGTTCTTCCAGACGGAAACATCGCGCCAGGAAATGATCCACACGACGAATTCATGAATCAGAACGTACTTGCAGTCAAGGTCACTCCAAGCAAACTGGCCAAAGAATTTGGCTTGGGCGAGGAAGAGGTAGTCCGAATCATCAAGTCGGCGAAGCAAAAGTTGCGTGAGTATCGGGAGAGAACCCGAGTACGACCCGATCTTGACGATAAAATCATTGTATCGTGGAATGGACTGGCGATTGGTGCTCTAGCCAAGTGCAGCGTGCTTTTCGAAGAAATTGACAGGACCACGGCAGTACAGTGCAGGGAAGCTGCCGCCAGGGCAATCAACTTCATCAGAGAGACTCTGTTTGACAAGGCGACAGGCCAGCTCTGGCGAATCTATCGCGATGGCAGCAAAGGAACGACCCCGGGGTTCGCAGAAGACTATGCTTTCCTGACGACTGGCTTACTGGATATGTACGAGGCAACGTTTGACGACAGTTATTTGCAATTCGCTGAACAATTACAACGTACGTTATCAACCTCAATAAGCTACTGTGCTAACACATGACAACAGGCTACCTCAATGACAATTTCCTCGCCCATACGGGCTCAACGCCAGCAGGCTACTACACTACTCCGTCGACAAACATCCCAGGGTCTCCCGGCCCGCTACTCCGACTGAAAACCGGCACCGAATCGGCCGTCCCGTCAGCCAATGGAGTCATCGCACGAAATCTCCTCCGCCTTTCCAGCCTCCTCGAACAAGACGAGTACCGCCTTCTCGCCCGCCAAACCTCCCATTCCTTCGCGGTAGAGATCCTACAACACCCTTTCCTCTTCGTCGGCCTACTAGACGCAATCGTAGGACTAGAAACAGGAACACGGAACGTGACAGGAATATACAGCACAGCGACAGGTGCGAATGCACGGGACGCATTAGTGAAGAAAATTCGTTCAGAAGCAGGCCTTTCACTGTCGACGTCTTCATCGACGGTGGCGGCTCTTGTGGATATCCGGCCTTCGCATCTGGCCGACTTTGTCGGGAACCAGTCGTTCTGGCTTCGCACGCGGAACCGGCTTTTCAAGGATCTGAAGGCGGGAGACCGGGCGAGGAATCATTTACTGATTTGTGAAGAGGGTCGTTGTCGGGCGGTTGATATATGATTTGTTACTGTTTGCCAGATGTACTACCTAGTCTACTACGAGAATGCATAGTAAGTAGTCTATCAATCCCAACATGATTGGCTCGGAATACATACAACAAGAATCATCAATAGTCATCGTTACGTTGGTAAACATGCCGATCATCTACCTACAGACCCCGGAAACAGCAAGCCTGGAACTTCAACCGGGTACTCAGTCGGGAGTCGGCCATCCAGGCAAATTCCCATCACGATTCCATGGTCGAACTATGAAAGCTTTTCTTCAAGAAATTACATTTACCAGAAGAAGTAGGATCAAAAGAAGACAAGCTTTTACCGGGCCATGTAGACAGTGGTTGAAGGTAGAGCACGCCCTGAGGGCCTGGGTGCCGTGGCGGATTGTATAGAACCAAACATGATGACTCCGAGGACCGTGGTCCAGGGCGTCTATATCCATGGTCGAAGGTAAAAGTTTTTCAGGGACGGATATCGTCAATATTTGCAAGGTAATCGAATAAAGAATACATTTCAGACTCTGCAGAGTAGATGCATAATACCCTCGTATACGAGCTGACCATTGTTATGATGCATGGTCACCGTCGGTGACTCCGTCTCCGTATACTCTAGAGTCTAGAAAGACGTATACCCCGTTGATGAGCCGCTATTAAGTACTAAAATCAAGGACCGCGCATAATATAAGATCGCCCAATAGAAACACCAAGGCGAAATGGATCTCATTTCATTATTAAACAAAGAACAAAGTGTATCACCTTGCCTTGTGTGACACAGAATCGTCAATGAAGATTCGAGCAGTCGAGATTGCAATACCTGAGGGAGACTAGAGTGCATTTGAATATTCGGATGGGGTGCATACGTACGTGGTGTCCATCTTCGGAGTCACTGGGGCGGCGGGGGCTGTGCCGCTGTGATGTGATGGGCGGTAGAGTCTGGAAGCAAATTGACTGGAGGAGGTCTAGAATCTGCGGGTGGATGTTGGAGAGGCCATTGGTTTTATATTGTCTTGTCAGATGTTTCTGGGATTGTGAAGCAGATCTAGACTCGGTTATGTTGTATTTACGTAGAGATGATGGGTCCCCGAGAATTGGATGATGTTGAGATGCCAAGTTGTCAATGTCAGTCTGGCAGTTGGCATGGGTTTAAGTTTAAACAAGAGAAGAAAGAGCATAAATATGAATGAAATAGACCGTGGAACAAACAGAGGAGCCCCTGAAAGAAAGAAAAGCGGGGCAGGTGGCCTGAAACGCTAAGCCGCTGCCGAGTTGCCAAGTTTTGGTGGTTAATCTCCTGAGTTAAAGACTTACTTACTCTATCGCAGACATCCAGATCCCTAAATGTTATTAAAACTGGAGTTTTGTTCTTCAATCTAAAGCCTGAAGGTATCTGCAAAATCAAATTATGGATATTATCTCAGGGAAAAGAAGCGCGTACCTTCAGCAGGTTGTAAGGTACGAGAATAGCAGATTAAGCCGGTGGCGCAGATGATTGGCTCAGAATCTGTTCCTGAAACAATGCGGCGTACCTGATCTCAATGCCCACGATGCTGTTTTATCTATCTACGCGCCCTGCTTGGTTGATTATTATTGCAGTCCCTGAAGCTCAACGCCGAGTCTCTTCAGATATGGCCAGCTGCCGCCGACTGTCTGGTGGAATTCTACCAGTCACCTGGAATGCGAAGATCTTCGGCATGTAAAATCACTCAACGGGTCGAAAAAGGAGTCAAGCAGCGTATCCATGGTTCTGCTCTCGTGGCTTCAACTTTACAATTTGAATGAAGTCCTGCCGTTTGGATAAAACAGAGCAATTCCCTCTGCCCCATCCTGCCTCTTAAAACTATCCAGACAAGACTTTGAATATAAAATGAAATTAATTTACGTTTGATTGTCCCCAGCCAGATCTCTCGCCCCACTGGCCGCTCTCTCCTTTCCCAAGCATCGACCACATCCTTAGCTTCATCTCTCTCTCTCTCTCGCGCTCTCTTTTCTTCTTCTCTTCTCTTCGTCTCATCCATCTCTCTATCTCCCATCCCATCTCCTCCGTCTCGGTGCACTTTTTCCACTCATTAAAAAGTGTCCTCGAGGCTGTCATTCCTTACCACCCAAGCAAGACACGACTGGATTTCGTACCTCCTGAACCATCCCCGTCCTGCAGTCGATCTGCACTTCCTATCGACGTCGCTACTGCCAAGATCAAGGTCACTCCTTACACTCAAGTCAATCGCTCGTCGCTTCCTGGAGAAGTCTCGAACGATCAGATACCGTAGACCTGTGAAAGCCTTACCGACAGCTCGTGAATCCTCAAGTGCAATCACCAGTACCCAATATGCGTTCCTCCATCGTTTTGGGCGCCGCCTGCGCCCTTGGTGCCTTGGCTGTTGAGCCTTCCTATGTCACCGAATGGACTACAACTACCGTGGTCGACTGGACCACCGTTACCATCACCAAGACCCTCACTGTTACGCCCACCGAGTCCACTACTGAGTCCGTCGCTACTCAAACTCCCGAGACTCAGGTCAAGGTCCAAGATACCGCTCCCCAGGCGGCTGCTGAGAAGACTACCTCGGAGACTACCTCATCGGTTGTGCCTACCACCACCGCCGCCGTCGCCCCGGAGGCCCCAGAGCCGTCCTCTAGCTGGTCCTCCAGCTGGTCCTCTTCTTGGGAATCGACCTGGTCTACGACCGAGGCGCCTGCCACCACCGAGCCCGCCTCCACCTCCACCTCATCTTCTACTCAGGCTCCCGTTGCAACTGGCGGCACCTACCAGACCAACGTTCTGTACAGCCACAACGTCCACCGTGCCAACCACTCTTCGTCTGACCTCACCTGGGACTCTGATCTCCAGTCAAGCGCCCAGACTCTTGCCGCCCGTTGCGTCTATGAACACGACACGTATGATCCCCTAGACTCGCCCGTATCATAACTTGCTAATTCCTCATAGGGACATTGATGGTGGCGGTTACGGCCAGAACATCGGTTATGGTACCACTGCAGATGACGTTGCTGTCATGATCTCCAACCTGATGTACAACGATGAGGCGGGCTACTACACCGACCTCTACGGAGAGGCCAGCCCCGACATGACCCTGTTTGAGAAATGGGGTCACTTCTCTCAGATCGTCTGGAAGGGAACCACAAAGGTGGGTTGTGCCACTGTCAGCTGTAGCAGCCTTGGCAATGTCGATTCAACCTCTGAGGTTCCATTCACTGTTTGCAACTACAGCCCTCCTGGTAAGCATCATCTCCCTGTCTTTTTGACGTTATCTTACATTCCTTAGGAAACTACGATGGAGAGTATGCCGACAACATTGCTAAGCCCCTTGGGCTCGCCTACTACAGCGCATAAGCGACAAGATCTAAGCCCTCATCTGACAAGATATATCCCACTCAGCGATAATAGAGTAGCTGGCGAATGATACTATTCCCGTTGTCACCACCGCTCCGTTGTAGCTGGATATGTTCCATCAAAATCTGTCAGTGATGAGCATGGATTCGATGTGTTTAAGCGCGATAATCAAGAATCTCCTTGCGAACAATCGTTTCGAGCTTTCATTTGAAACCATTCAAGCCAACTTTTGTCTTATATACGCATCTTCCGGTCACAGCGCCTGGTGGCCTGGTTTATGCCGTTTATCTTTCTCTTCAATTGTGAATATTAACACTTTTCGAGCTTGTTATTGACATGAATGCCAGCCTCTTCATCTTTTGCATGTTTATCTGGGGTCCGGTTGCTTTTGTGTGCATGGCGCCCTGGACAGCGTATGTTTATAACCGACAGGCTACATGATGCATGAAAAACGTTCGAGATCTCTATCGATCTGTAAAGTCCGGTCAAATTACATTGGCCCGTCAGATAGGCTTGCTAGCTTCGGCTATACCCTACTAAATGAAAGCTTAACTGTAGGATTATGCACTCTGGTACTCCGTAGAGCGAGATACATGACGTCATCCGTCCCAATTGCACGTGACTTGACGTCCCCCGCATTCGGAAGAATCCAGCGACTGCAGAGTGCAGACTCTCCCTTCGTCCGAAATGCTTAATTGTATACTCTGATACGTGCACTGGCTCAGATACACAGCTTTGCCACTTCACGTTCCGATTGAATAGGAGTGTATCGCGTCCGCTGAAACCAGAAACACCGAGATTGATAACCTCACGCAAGCTGCTAATCTAGTCGTCTATCACACGTCGTCTACGGAGTAAGCACACTGCTGATTCTCTAGTCTGATATCTGATCCCAAGCTACTGGTCCGGAATAAGCATTGGGTGCCCATGATTCCATTCCTCCGTGCATGATACAACCGCATGACTCACGAGTCACTGGTCATCGTTCCGTCACATCTCCTGGCGCATATAGACTGTTCGACTCATCTGCCTATCTTAACATCTTATCTCTATTGTGAACTTCTGCTCGTGCTTTGACTTCGGGTATAATCAACCAGCAGCTGTATTCTTGGCACCAGCTCTATACTTATCTAGTTCGTGGGCACTGCATCCGTTCCCCCGACACGCCTCGAGTTCGACCGGCCGCTTGCACCAACAGTGGTGGACCACTGCGGTTGAAGGCCCCGGCTGGCTGCACCTAGTTCGCTCTTATCGGTTGTTCCTGGTAAGCGTCCCTTCCTCCGTTTAAGACGCCATTTCGCCCGTTGTTCCGACTGCCATCCCCACCCCCCCGGCCTTGACTCCCCGGAAAACAGAACCATAGAAGGATCCTATATCTTCTACAACTGCGTGCATTCTTTTGACTTATTTTTCCCCTTTCAAACACTCAATACGCTTCATTGTGCCAACCTTTAATTTCAATAAATTTCCTCGTGATTTGTTGGTCATGAGATATTGAACTCCATGCCCTCATATTGTCTACAAGATTGTCACTATTTCTACCGCAGCGCCTTACGCCTTCTTTCCATCCCTACCTTTCTCGCTTGTCGTTACGATTGATCTATCTACATCATAGTTTCACCAGCTAACACGATGTCTTACTCGACGACTGCAGTTCGCCACTTCACAGCGCCAAAGCCTTTAGGATTAACAATGGAGTCACCCCGATCTCATCCGACTGCTGAGCCTACGATCAAGCCGTCATCTGTAGATCATGGAGGGTCGGCAGATTATGTGGCTAAGAAGGGCGGTTTGACATTTGCGCAACAAGACTCGCTGCCTAAGTTACCTATTCCAGACCTCGATAGCACATGCCGGAACTATATCGATGCTCTGGCGCCACTCCAAACTCCAAAGGAGCAGGAAGAGACGAGAGCTTCTGTGCGGGAATTTCTCAGGACAGATGGCCCTGTCCTGCAAGAGAAGCTTCAGCAGTATGCCACCTCGAAAACGAGCTATATCGAGCAGTTTTGTAAGTAACTCACCACGGTGATATCTGAAACAGCCGCTAACAGTTTTTAGGGTACGATTCGTATCTGAACTGCGATAGTCGTAAGTGATTCGACGCCTTGTTTTGCCATAAGCTAATCTCTGCAGCCGTCGTCCTAAACCTCAATCCCTTCTTTCTGCTACAAGATGACCCTACACCGGCGAGAAACAACCAAGTAACAAGGTCAGCTTCATTGGTTGTTTCAGCCCTGTCATTTGTGAGAGCTGTCAGACGCGAAGAGCTATCTCCAGATACCGTTCGAGGGACGCCACTATGCATGTACCAGTACTCCCGCCTGTTTGGTACCGCGCGTGTCCCCACAGACAACGGATGCATTATCAGCCAGGACCCGTATGCTAAGCATATTGTCGTGATGTGCAGGGGTCAATTCTACTGGTTCGACGTGCTGGATGCAAACCACGACCAGATCATGACGGAGAAGGATATCGCCATGAACCTCGAGGTTATCCTTGCGGACGCGGAACAGACTCCTGTTCAAGAGGCTGCAAAGGGCGCCCTTGGAGTCCTCAGCACAGAGAACCGCAAGGTTTGGTCTGGGCTACGGGATATTCTCACCAAGGACCCGCAGTCCAATAACTCGGAAGGACTCAACATTGTCGACACTGCTCTGTTTGTTCTCTGTCTGGATGATACAGAGGCGCACAGCACGTCTGAACTGTGTGCCAATATGCTTTGCGGCACCAGCGAGGTTGAGAAGGGTGTACAAGTGGGTACTTGCACGAACCGATGGTACGACAAGCTCCAGATCATCGTGTGTAAGAACGGCAGTGCCGGGATCAACTTTGAGCACACCGGCGTGGACGGACATACTGTGCTTCGATTTGCAAGCGATGTTTACACAGACACGATACTCCGGTTTGCGCGGACTATCAACGGTCAAGCTCCGAGTCTCTGGACGACAACAAGCCCCGACCCGTCCAAGCGTCACCCTCGAAGCTTTGGCGATGTCAGCCCGACACCCCGAAAACTGGAATGGGACATGGCGCCGGAGCTGACCATCGCCATTCGCTTCGCCGAATCGCACCTCGCAGATCTGCTCCTGCAGCACGAGTTCCGGGTCCTTGACTTTACAGGCTACGGCAAGAACTTCATCACCTCGATGGGATTCTCCCCAGATGCATTCGTCCAGATGGCATTCCAGGCCGCATACTACGGACTATACGGACAAGTGGTGAATACCTACGAACCCGCAATGACAAAGGCCTTCCTCCACGGCCGAACCGAAGCAATCCGAACAGTCACCACCGAAACCGTCGAATTCCTAAGATCATTCTGGGGCGACAACCCAGCCGAGGAAAAAGTCGAAGCTCTCCGCAAAGCTACCCAAAAACACACAGCGACCACGAAGGAATGCTCCAAGGGCCAAGGCCAAGACCGCCACCTTTACGCCCTCTACACCCTCTGGCAAAGATCCTTCGAAGACAGCCCAATCTCCGCCCGCAACAGCGTCGACGAAGGCTCCTCCTCGGTAAACGGCTACACAAGCCCTCTCGAAGAAACAGCCGACTCCCCCATCGGCTCCCCCCGATCCCCCTCCGTCTCCCTCTCCGAAACAGACGGCCTCTCCTCAACAGCCAGCAGCTACGGCCGTGCAATCCGCCCCATGCCCCCAACCCCAGCAATCTTCAGCGACCCAGGCTGGGACAAAATCAACAACACGATCCTCTCAACCTCCAATTGCGGCAACCCCTCCCTCCGCCACTTCGGCTTCGGCCCAACCTCCGCAGACGGGTTCGGGATAGGCTACATAATCAAAGACGACTCGATCTCCATCTGCGCGTCTTCGAAACACCGCCAGACTTCCCGCCTCATGCAAACCCTTGAATCATACCTCCTGGAAATCCGCAAACTCCTCTGCGCGACGAACCACAAACCGGCTAGTCCACGGACGAGTCGCGCCAGGGAAATGGAGATGATTGCTGAGCGTGTCCACCGCGATCAAAGGCGCGGGAGGATTGTCCGTACTGATACAGGGCATCTGAGGGGGGGTGCTGATACGCCGACGACGGATAGTGGGGAGTTGGAGGATGATGGGATGGGTGGATGTGAGTTTTCCCCTTTCCCTCCTCTTCTTCTGTTTCATTGAAGCAAGGATTCGGTTGAGTGTGTACTGACAGTATAATAGATGGATTCTTCGATGCTGGTATGCTCCTGCATGCGCTCAAGGGGATAAGTGTTGATCGAGAGCGCGGCGAGAAACCCGAGCGACGGCGGTTCGTTGGGAAGAAGTTGAGGTTGAATGAATATTGATCTTTCTTGATCTTTTGGCTTAACTCTGGGTTAGTTTTGGGTATGCACCCATGATATTTTCTAGTCAGTATATGTGAGATGACATGATATGTTACGATGCAAGCTTGGTTGCTATCTTTGTTGGATTGGTCTAGTTATATGATACACATGTTAGATGATGATATATCCCCATTTTCTTGGTTTTCAATATAGCTTGTCCTATTGGGTTATCCCTAGGTTCTCCATGTTAAGCCCATGTTAAACGTATAGCAACAGCTTTGTGAGGTGTTTCATAACTAACTAGGCTTACGAGCACTATAACATATATAGTAAAGAAGTTATCTGAATCTCAGGACAAAGTACTGGATTCAAGGTATTCATCGAGAAAAAAACAAGAAACACCATAAACAAAAGAAAATGTATTCAATTCAAACCCGCATTATTACCATAAGTCATGTACATCGTGATTCACATATCTCATCCTATCCAACTCAACCCAACCAAACCAAATCCAGTCAGTCAATCAGGTCAAGTTAAGACCAATAGTCCATTTACCCATCCTAAATCCAGAAATCCGGATACTCAAATCCACAACCGGTAAATCAGAAAATATCCTCCGGCCACTGAAACCCCTTCCTCTCACGCTCACCCACGCTCCCGGCCACATTCCCATCACTCTCCCTCTGCCCATGCATGCGCCTCTTCTCCATCTCCCTCGCCAGCCTCCGATCAACTTTTGCCGCTGTAGCCGCGAGGTCGTTAGGCAGGGGTGGGACAGGTGGGATATACTCGTACCGCGCTCTTCGTCTGGATGGGATGGAGGGGGAGGGACACGATGTGTTCTCGTGGTCTTGTGGGTTCTCTTGTTCTTCTGCTTGTACCGTGTCTTCCTGGAGCATGACCGTATCATTATCGACATCAACCTTGTTTTCATCCTGCTGCATCTGGCTCCTCTGGCTCTGGTTCTCTTTATCTTCGTCTAGACGAGGAGATGTCATCGAGCGTAAATCGCCACGACCTCTCTTTATCCGTAAAACCGGCGTAGCAGAACGATTTCGCGCATTTGTAGAGCGGAGTGGTCGGCTGCTTCGATCTTCAGCGGGCGGTTGTCGCTGTTTTTGTTCCACGGAGGCCGGGCTATCGCCGCGGGCGGTTTTGGGTAGTTTGGACATGCGCGAGGGGGGTGTTTTGGTATCTTCGAGTCCATGAGGTGCAGAGATCGGGTCTTCCTGGATGTGTGGGCTGCGGGGGATTGGTAGGTCGGAGGTTTCTCTTGAGTCGGGGTCTAGGGACTTGCGTTTGCGAGAGGTGGAGCGGGATCGAGGCGGTTGGGATACTGTGAGTCCTGCGGGTGGTTTTGTGGGTTCGAGGGGTGTCTGATACAGGGTGTGAATTTCAGCATCAGGCTTCTGCTGGGCAGGTCCTGCCCTCAGGGGCATGGTGTCGCCTTCCTCGAGGAGTCTTTCAGATGGTAACGAGGGTAAGGCCCCCGGAACGAATTTCCGCTGATGGGGTCGATCCTCTTGTAAACTGCGCAGCAACAGTTCTTTCTCGCCCGTGAAATCACGCAGTTCGCGTCGGGCCCGCTCAAGCTTATCCTCCAGATTACTGACCCGCTTCAAGAGTTTCGCCTGCCGCTGCATATCCTTGCGGGACTTCTGGTGTCTGACTTCCTGACCATTCTGCAGTGCGCCTTCGTTCCGCTTCGGGCTAATCCCAAGCGATGACCTAGCTTTTCGGAGATTCAAATCCGGGAACGACGGACGCAATGAACTGACACTGACAGAACCATTCTGGCTCGGTGCCTGCCCAGAGCTCTGTCGCGAATGCTGACCTCCAGTATTCGCAGGTTGGCTCTCATACGCCATCTTCTCCTGAATAGACCTCCACGTCTCATCAGGGAGACTCGTCGTCCCCCCGGCCGCAAGACTCTGCATGTAACTCCCCTTTGCGGTCCCCTGATACCCGGACCTCTTCAACTCCTCATAAGCCCTCTCAACCTGCGCAAGCCGATCAAGGCCATCTGCGCCCTCCCCATTCCCAGAATTCGCATCAGCCGACCCCTTCCATATCTCAGACACACTCCCCCACCCGCCAAACGGCATAAACGCCGACGCAATCGCCTTCCCGAACCGGAAGATCCCAGACTGTCGACTCCCACCACGAGCCGATGTATCCCCATTATGCACGCCGTCTCGCAAGAAGATACTCGGCGGCTTCTCGCTCACCGTATCGTTCATATGCCCCTCTACAAACCGCGACCGCCGGCCGGAACGGCCATAGCTATGTCTCGGTGAACGAGGTGACCCAGCATGGCGGCTATGGTAATGGAATGGCCACCGCTGTCGAGTACTCCGCTCGTTGGTATCTTTATCGACGGGCTGCCGTGGCCAGTCGTTCGAGCGGCGTCGTTTGATGTGGGGAGATGGTGAGCCTTTTAGCCCTTGATTTGCGAGTTGAGAGGTGGGACCGGTGTGTCTCGGTAGGGGGTGCTCGGAGAGTTGCTCTGCTTCTATTTCTGCGTCTGCGTCGTCGAATTGGCCGGATTCTTCAGATAAGAAATCAGATTCGGGGCTTGGGTGTCTGCAATTTCGGGATGGGTAGATCGGATCGTGCGGATTCGGGTCATGGCATGTTGACTCGAGAGAGCGCTGGAGTTGGTGGGTTGCCTGTGTGTAGTCGGTGTCGAGATCGAGGTCATGTTCACGTTCATGTTCGACGCTTCGGTCGGGAGGCCGGAGGGATGGAACAGAAGACATCCGATCGACTGTTCTCTGTCCAGTGTCCAGTGTCGTCCAGTATGTAATCGAGAGCAATTCGAGGAGTGTCAAGGCGCATGGGTGAGACAACAAGGCTGTGGAGTCGGATGGTCGTGCGACAGAGACTACTCCGGAGTACTGTAGAACTGACCACCGCACTGATTGTGATGCGTTTTACCTCTCTATTGATAAGATCGTCAGTGGCAAATATGTCAGAGAGCAGGAGGTAAATCACACAAGCAGTAGGCCTGTCAGGAAGACAAGGTGGAGAGGAGAAGTAAAGAGGGGTTTGTTGTGATAATTGTTTGTTGTTTTGCGGTGTTGTTGCGCCAAGCAACAACAAGCGCAACAGACCGGGTTTAGAATAAAATGATATCAACCTCAGCACATTAATTAATATACTTGAGTACGTAGGACAAAACGTAAGGGGGCCTGGTGATCTTATGATTGAGTCTTATCATTCTCGAGTCTGTTTGTTCGTGTCTGGAATGTAGGATGATTCCTCCCAATCGTCTACAGGCATTCTACGGTGCATTTCCAGAAGATCTTAATAAAACGCAATCGTGATCATTGAAATTGAAGAGTCTACTCTGTAAACTCTTAGTGGTTATTGCACACCTCTACCAGAAGACCGCTCAGACAGTGATTTAAATCACAGGAAATCGACAAGAACACCTAGAACAGGCAGGGGAATATAACAGATCCGAGAAATTCAAATGGAAGAAGTGAAGGGCAAACATATGGGCAAATCATATACAGCTGTCGAAGGGTAAAAGTAAAAGGTATAAAGTTGGGTCTAGTCATGATTTAAATGGTCACTTGAAATGTTCAAGTCTCATGTATGGGCTATCGGGCGAGTCATCATTTGCCCGTTGGCCCGCTTGTAATTCATCCCAGCGAAGAGACTCGGTTCTTCGTCGTAGGAGGGCCCGCGCTGCATCCCGCCGCCGCCGCTGTTTGATTCGGTAATGGGGCGCATGCCGTTGAAGAGTCGCCGGTCGTCGGGGCCAAAGCTGTCTTCGTGAGTCCGCTTCGACGATGAAGGTGTGGTATCGTAGGGTTTAGCGCTATGATCGTTGACAGGGCTGGATCCAACACTGTTCGATGCTCGATACGAAGATGGAGGATCATTAAAAACTGATTGGATTGGAGGCAGAGAATTGATGATCGATGGTGTTCGTGACCGCGGGGCATTATTGAAGGATTCGGTGGGTTGGTGCCGCTCTAATGTCATGGGAGGCAAAGTCCCCGAGTAATTCGGTCGCCCTTGAGAGTATGGGTAGTTCGTCGAAGGGTCGATAGAAGGATTGCGGCCGTGGGAAATTGAGCGATGATACATGCTGGGCGGAACAGCCGCCGGCGGTGGTGGGGGATTGGACAGTTGAGGAGCCTGGTATTGAGTTTGTGTTGAATTAAATGCGAGGTGTGATGGGTAAGATGGGGTATGTATCTGTGGATGCACGGCGATAGGAGCAGGAGGTAGAGAGGGGGCCGTAGCAGACACAGGCGAGGGAGTAGATGAAGGAGGTGCAAGCGGAAGAGGAGCTGCGACAGAAGGAATAGGCGTAGATGAGGGTGCTGGGACTGAAGGCATCTGGCGATGGAATGCATGGGGTTTCCGGTGATAATGTTGGTTAGGATATGAGTCGAACCCATGGTCCACAGTGCTCATACTCGTTGAACGATGGCGATCAGAAGGGTTCGCGGCGTAGGCGTCCGGCGTAGCATATCGGTCCGAGTGTCGGTTGCTGAACGTCCTTTCGTCGTCGTAATCGTAATCGTCCGACCTCTTGTCTCCCCGACGCCTCATCCGCACATCACGCCGGATGCGCACGCGGCAGCCTTGCTCCGCAATGATGCGGCTAAGATTTGTGCTCGTAGTCAATCCAGGGAATTTCTTCGCACTGTAAACAGTGAACGGTTTAGACATGACTTCCAATCGGTATTCCAAAAACTCTTGTGGTGCCGACAGTTTCCCTGGGATTGGCGGAGCGGGATCCTCTGTTCCCTGAGTCTGGTTTTTCGCATCCTTTGTTTGCTCGAACAGGTTAAAATGCAAGCGATAGTTCCCCTCGTGTCGCACCGAGAGGTCGGGGAAGATGAAGTACCCAGCTGGGTCTGGTCGATCCAAATATGCCACACCAGCTACCGGTACTCCGGTCAATACTGGACAGCTCGGGGTGGGAACGAGTCTCCCCTGGGCCATAGTGCGGGCGGTTTCCAAGGTCGCAAATAGGAAGAAGTTGGAGCTGCCATAGCTGGATGTGATGTCGATTTGATGGGTTTCGTCAAGGGAATCGGACTCGAAGATTTGCATTGAGACAACTGGTGGTGGATCAACAGGACGCCGGTCCGCAGAAGCTATTCAAGCTCTGTCAGTATTCTTCATAGAGGTGGGGAAGACTTGTGGCGGCATACATTTGGCGCCTGCACCGCAAGCTCTCGCCCGCTCGGGCTGTTGCAAAACATGGAGCTTGTATGTGATAATCTTTCCCTCACGAGTTTTCCGGCTGACGAAAGCGTCCGTCTCGCTGGGCAGTTTTGTTGCAACACGAGCTCTGGCAGCCATGTTGAAGGGTAATCGTGTCGTGACTAGATGACTGAACGCAATTAGCCTCGAGGCGGTTGAAGTGTTGTTCTGGAGATGGCTACCTACGTGGTTGGCTTATTCTCGACTGCAAACAATCCAAGGCTTCGGTGAGACTTGGACTCGTCCACGAGGGTGAGTGCTGCAGTCAAGGGAGTGCACCAGGCGTTGAAAGCAGAACGCAGGGATCCAAGCGATATAATGCGCAGAAGGATTCAAGGGGGCGAGAAAAAGAAAAGAAGAACAAGTCCCTTTCGGGGGAGGAGATGAAATAGGAAGGAGACTTTCGAGAGCAAACGATCTCCGTAGGGCGGAGGTTGAAGAGCGAGAGGGGAGAAGCGATAGAAAAGAGGGTCGAGATCCAGCACAGAATGGCAAAGTCAGCCGTCTTTCCAGTTTCCACTATCAACAACCGACGGACGCTAATGTGCCTAAGATCGGAAACTCGTTGTAAGTACTCCGTCCTTCCTAGGTTCTAGTCGATTGATCTCGAGTTGCTATCAGATACCTTCTAGACTATGTGTTGTAATCATTCCTCTTCCAATTGTGTGTTTCTTGTACAGTTCCAAATTGTGTTGTGTACACTTAATAAAAGCTGGGACAAAGAAGGGTGAGTGGAGACGATCCGGTGATTGGGTTAGAGCGACGGGAGAGTTCGATGGACTGCCATGGACTTGGATTTTGGAAAATTGGAATTTTCTCGATTAGGTAGGAACCTCATGAACCAGGCTTTGGCGAAGTCCGTGATCCCTGATTAAGCTTCGCGCTAGCTACAAACAGCCTAGCAAGCTGCCATCTGACACAATTGAATGGGCGGAGTTTATCAGAGTGGGGAACCTAGTCCGGAAACGGTTGGCACTGGGCAGTGCCGCTGGGATTCGCACGGTCGCAAATCGCCATACAAGTCAACTTCCACGATGATGATCGACTGGAGGTTCGCGAAAGAACTGTCAATTTTCATGATTGCGGCGGCTCGGAAGAGCCTCCAGATGAAGTATCATTAAAAGCAATCATAATCCACAGTCCACGTCTGACAATCTCTTGAGTCTTGACCTTCGAGCCCCCCGAAAAGGTACATGAAAAGCAATCGCCCTCTTTGTTCGCTCTATCAAAAGTCCTGATCAGTGGTCAGCTTCATTTGTGCTATTTAAATGGCGTACCCAACGGGCCGGATCAAATGCATTAATTTCCCAAGCCCAGGAATCCGGAAGGATGAGTTGCGGCCGCAGTGGTCAGTGCTTTTGCCTGATGAGAAGATTTCTCCTGCAGGAAGACATCTTGGCAGGATTCAGCTCCACTGTTGTGGAGGAAATGAGATCTGGTTTCATGAATCAGGGATGATTCTTCTGTTGACTCATGTTGAATATTCAGGCAGACATCCTTAATTCCGGAGTATAATCAAAGCTAAGTGCTTTGTTATTCTACAGCATGAATCATGATCGAAGCCTGATTCTGATTCTGATTCTGATGGCGAAACCTTACGGCCCTTTTCAACCAAGCAAAGGCAGACTGAAAATTGAAGATGAGACAAATGATGTTCTCGAGCACGGACAATAAGAAAGTTAAACAAAGGCTTTCGCCAATGAAGACAAGCCCCGCTGATCCAGTCCCAATGCGGTAGGAGACTAAAAAGTAAGGAAAAGCCGGGGGTAAACTCCGCTGACTGTACAGTACCAGGCAGTGGCTGTACCACAGAATTCTGATCCATCACGATTCCCCGTCCGTGGGCTCCGGTTGAATCCCCTGGTTGATGGATTCGGGGCGGACCGGCCACAATGGGAACTCGTGGATGACACTCGGTCGGGTCTCTTTCAGTTTCATCTGCAGTTACAGAGCATCGGGAGGATTCCATCGAGGATTAGACTTTGAGGGACAATGTAATAACATCCCCTGTTAACCTGCCGACCCAGGCGACAGGTTGAAAGACTGCAGTTGCAACTCAAGTGACAAACATTCCCGTAACCACATTGTCGGATCACCCCAGCGTGGATCACTGTCATACTCTGTTTTTAAGCTGGTTGCCTCTGGAATCCCAATGGGGATTGTAATTTCAACGGCCAGACCACATTCTCGACCAAGATCACACGACGCTTCCGTTCTTCCGGCTTGAAGTTACAGTAATCCGTCAAGGACCGAGATTGACAGATATCAGAAGCCAGACCTCGTCCTCAGGCAAGCGAGCCAACCCCATGTCTAGTGCCCAAGACCCTGTTTGTGGCGACGGATCCGAATGGCCCGCTACGTTCATCCTGGACGGAGTAGCGCCTTTCCATCCCTGCTCCAGCCGCTTCTGATTTATCCCTGTTCGTTTTCCACATTCATCTCTGACAGGGACTTGTGCAAAAACCAATCGAGGATCTTTCGTGGGCGGCTGAGCCGGCAGCAGCAATACGTCGCACAGACTCTTTCAGGCCCAGGCTGTGCCGCTGTGCAGGGTGCACCGCTCTGGAGTCTGTATGACTTTGTCCAGGGCTCAACAGCTGTGTGACTTGAATGGTTGCATGACTCCTCACTGTCCAACTTTTAGCCACAAATGCTCTAGGCGCCCGTTTTCCTCCACTCCACGACTTCTTGGGGGCGGTGTTGAAATATGATATGTCGAAAGCCTTCTTAATCTGCAGGCAGGCAATATCAAGCCGTCAAGCGTGTCTAGTCTTAGCAACTGTTTGATACCTCAGGAGTTAGGAGTCAGGACACTAATATTAATACTAACTCCTGGGCAGCCTGAATGGTACTTTCATTCTTGACAGCTGTCAGTCAGGAAAGGAGACAAACCACAACCAGTCGATCATCATGCGCTTTGACCGTTAAGCTTGCTACCCTCATTTTGTGAGAGTAACCATCCACGGTCGGTCCAGTGTCGGACTGTCCAGCTGCCCCGGTTTAGTTTCCTCCGAAGCACCCCATGCATGACCCTTTCTTTTTCAGGTCTCTCTTTCACCAAGACAGTGATCAGGCGCTTCTCGAAGGACCCCGCTTCCCGGATGCTGGGGATCCCGCCCATTTTATGATGCTCTGGTTGTACAAGACTGCACTGAGCAAGAGGGACAAATAAGTGCTCGCACAGTGTTGTACTCGTGTTTTCTGTGGCCAGTGAGGATTATCTACTTTCCGCTATTTCTATGCCCAACTTGCCTTTTATCTTTAATCTGTAATCTGTAATCTGTAATCTGTATGCGTGATAGACTTTGCTGCTTGTTCCCGCTGTATAGACTCCGGGGTACGAGTACGATGCATAGGTACGGAGTATAGAGGCAGGCATTCAGTGGCTTTGTTGATGTGGATTCAATTGATACGGGGTATGGAGTAGTGTATACTTGTTCAACATAGCTTACGTATTCTGTTGTTTGGTTATTGATTTAAAGATATCGATGGCATTACGGTCGACAGCCGATGCTTGAACACCGATATATATTCCTCTGCCGACTCCGTATATTCCGGACATCCACGGGATCTCGGATTTCTTCCAGCCAGATAGTCAACTCAGCCTCGCCAAAGTGCCAATACCCAATCGGCTGCTATCTATGAACTCTCACTGGAAGCTGTCATCCGAAAAAGCTTCGAACGATAGGCTGGCAGGGTCAAACCAGGTAAATGCCCAGTAAGAACAGGGTCAAACAAGGCTTTTGAGGTCTGACAAATACACTACAGGCCGAATAACTAAAGCTCCGATGCACGAACACGGTCCTATAATTCCAGATGACAAATATGTTCTGATCATCGTTAGAGAACGGAGATCGGTCGACTTCAAGCTCAATTGATCCTAGATCGTCCGATATCTGCCTGATTAACCGGGCGGCGAACCTCTGAGAGTTGAGAAAATCTCCGAATGGCCTTGAGGCGGCGGATAAGGGTCTTTCGAACGTGTTTACGGGATCTGGACCGGTTCCAGGATTTTTTGGCATTCCAAATCACAGCATGATTATGCAGTTTGCGTTTTTCTGCTCAGGTCGAAGTGAGGAGGCTACTCCGTAGAATGTACATTCTACGAGTTCAACTTCCCAAGCGCGCCAACGAAGCACCCGGCATGAACCAAATCCAGAGTGTATCCAACCATTTATGTTGAGCCTAAGCCTCGAACCCACGGTAGCACCGGATCTACAAGGCTGTGGCTTAGGACATCCTGGAATAGCTTCATCCGAGCTCTGGGAGTTTTTGACTGGTCTCGAATTCACAACCTCTTGGTGGAGAATGAGGGGATTCGGCCTTGAATTCAGGATAATATGTGATGAATGTGAGGGCTTGACTGTTGGCTTCTGGAGAATCGGCTCGAATGGGCAGCGTTGGTCGTTAATTGGGTTCTCTGATCTGCCTTGCGAGAATATGTGGCCCTGTTGGCCTATCTCTGCGTCAGAGAAAGCAACAGACTCACGTCCTCAATGAGAATGGCGCATCTTGAGCTCCACCATGTTCACCTTAACAAGCCGAACCGCAGGTCCATGGCGTGGTCGTGGTCGCGGATGCAAGGTGTCAATCGGTGGTATTTAAGGATGGCTTCTCGCACCCCAGGCCTGGTTTTCTCTTGATACAAAGCCAGCGACTTATCTTACCATACTGCGTGTTTGACATCTTGCTAGGAACCCACGGACAAACCGTAATAATGAACCCCCTCTACCCATTGGAGCCCGTTGACGAGAACATCTGGCTATACGAGCCACCCACAACAGATGACCTCGTTGCCCCAGAAGGAAACCCAGCCATCATAGTCCTCTGCACCTGGCTCGGAGGCGCAACCCCTCGACGGATCGCCAAATATGTAAGCTACCACCGACAGGTCTTCCCCCAGTCCGCCATCCTCCTCCTCACAACCGGCATGATCGATATGACCCTGCGCTCCTTCAACGTCATCCGGACCCGACTAGAGCCAGCTCGACAAGCCATCCGCCAAATCCTAGGACCAGACGCAGGCGATTTCGACAAGAACCCAAACGGCGTCCTGCTGCACATCTTCTCCCACGGCGGAAGCAACATCGCCATCCAGTTGCTCCTCTCCATGCAAGACCCAGAGCATCCAAGCGGGATCCACAGACTCCCATTACAGGGTATCATCTTCGACAGCTGCCCCGGCGATACGACCTTTATGCGAAACTACCAAGCGAGCGTGTACTCTCTCCCCCCAGCCCCTCTGCCGATTCAGATGTTGAATAGAGCGTTGCTTTTCCCGGCCATCGGTGTCATCACGGGCCTGCAGAGCCTTGGTATAACGAGCTCTATTAGCGAGATGCAGAAGCAATTGAATGATACGCTTGTTGTCTCAGCTCGTGTTCCGCGATTATATCTCTTTTCGAAAGCGGATACGACAATTTGCTGGGAGGAGGTGCAGACCCATCTTGATGATGCGCGGCTGCGAGGGTTTAATGTGGCGAGTGTGGTCTTTCACACGAGCCCGCATTGTGCTTTGATTGTGGAGGATGAGAAGCGGTACTGGGGTGCTGTTCGACAGTTCTGGGAGCACATTGTGCAGGCGCCAGGAAACTTTCTGGCGGGTGTCGAAACACTGATTCCGGTCCGAGAGAGCAGATTATAATAGATTATATAGTTAAAATGAATAATGAATGAATATTCCTCACGATAATTCTAGAGCGCTATGTGATTGAACCCTCCGATTGGTTTTCTCCCCACACCAACAACCTCACCTTCAACTCGGCCTTCACCTCTCTCTCATGGATCTCCTCTCCATCCTCCCAACCTTCTCTATAAAACCATACGCCCACATCCTCCCACCGCTCGAACGGTCCCGAATAAATACCGTCGATCTCATCTCCCTTGATACCCTCGAAATCGCCAAACGCGCCCATGTACCCCCCGCAGACGTCCGCCGGTTATCAAACCACGTCATAAAAGCTTTACACCACGATGTCGGATTCAAAGAGGCCCCACGGGCTGACCAGGAGCAGGAAGGACAAGAGGAAGAACCATATAGCAGTCCCGACCTTGACAGACCGCTGATTTCGGGGCCGAGGACGAAACTTGAGTTGTCTTGGTGTGCGATTAGCACGCTGGATCCGAAGTTGGATTCTTTGTTGAATGGGGGGATTCTGACGGGGTATTTGACGGAGATTACGGGGGAGAGGTATATCTTCCTACATACGACGTTTGAATATGAAATAGTGAGGCTGATGGTTGTAGTGGAAGCGGCAAAACCCAGTTCCTCCTCAACCTGCTCTTAGCAGTCCAACTCCCACCACCACGCGGCGCAGGCCGAAGCGCGATATACATATCCACGGAAGCTCCGCTCGCGACAAACCGACTCTCCCAGCTCATCGAGTCACATCCGTACCTCTCGACTCTATCTCGCGCCGATGCCCCGTCCCTACAGAAAATCCTTTCCATCAACGCCATGGACCTCGAGAGCCAGGAACATATTCTTAATTACCAGCTACCGGTCGCTATACAGCGGTACGACGTCGGGCTTGTTGTCATTGATTCTATCACGTCGAATTATAGAGCCGAGCATACGTCCCATGACCTGTCAGGTCTGTCGACGCGCTCCGGGGAACTCGCAAAACTCGGCCAGATGCTGCGTAATCTTGCCGCGAGGGAGGACATTGCGATAGTTGTCGCTAATCAGGTTTCGGATCGGTTCGAGGAGGAGGTTCCGTGGGCGTTTCCGCGGGTGGGTGGTGTTGGTGGAAATGATATCTCGGTTTCTTCATCGCCTGCTACGCAGCGAGATGAGCGTGATTCGGGGGCTGTATCGCCGGTACCGCGGATGCGTCCTTTGGAACAAGGGAATGTTGAGCTCAATTCAACAGAACATACCCTCCAAGTTCCGCAGTCAACTCCAAATATTCCCTCTTCATCACCATTGCCCACGCAAGAATATCAGGAGCAGCAATTCGACGGGACGTATATCGTTGGCAATCCTGTTCGAAATGAGATTCTCAGCCTACAGCACCAACAGCGGTTCTTTACGGGCTGGGGTGACACGCAGCCTGTACCTACTTCAAGTCCGTTTTCTGGATTTCAACGAGCTACGCTGAAGACTCCGACGCTGGGTCTTGTGTGGTCGACGCAGATTGCATGTCGGATTGCGTTGAAGAAGGTTGATCGGGCGGTTGGGTTGGAGTTTCTTGAGGAGAATCATACTGATCCTGTTCATGAACCCTTATCTTCAAAGGGAGATAAACAAGCTGAGACGGGTGAGGGCTCGGAACCAGATGAGCCTCAGCTTCTAAATCCGCTCGAGCCTGACAATGGAGAGGATTCATCCCGAACCCAGCCCGTGGAAAAGCCTTCTATAACAACAGCAAAGGATGCACCAGTCCCGCCATCACAAGCTCAACCCATTGAACAACCGGTACAGCGAGCCCTGAAACTCGTCTTTTCTCCATGGGCGGGTGGACCTGTCCACGGGGAGCCCGGAACTGACGAAGTGAAATTTGAGATCTGGAAGGGCGGGATGAGAGCTGGAATCTGATCTCCTGATCTCAAATACACATCCTGAAATCTAGGACCATATAAAGCCTTACTCAAGTTTGCTAGTAGTGAGGCCTTCTCCGTATAAAATGGTCCCTGCATCTGATAGGCACTGAAGCTTGGAGTCGACCTCCAGACCCTCGGCAATACATAGCCCACGAAACAGAGCCCGTGGTCAAAGGGTCTTGTACACTTCATCTGCATCCGTCTAAATAACCGGCTAAATCCCTTTAATCTAAACGAACTCTGAATTGCCACCAATAACGGCTCTCTATTCTTCAATGGAATGGCTATATAAGACCCCACAGAGGGGTTCTTCACATCACCGGCAGTGCCAGCACATGGACTGAAATGAAATGGCGTGAAGCCAGAATCAAAATGAACATCCTCAAGAAACACATGTTCCTCCTAACAGCCCTGACCATAATGTCCCTAACGACCGCCAGAAACACCACGTACACAAACCCCATCCTCCCAGGCTGGCACTCAGACCCAAGCTGCATCTTCGTCCCAGAAGAAAACAACACGTTCTTCTGTGCGACATCGTCATTCCTCACCTTCCCCGGAATCCCAATCTACGCGAGCAAGGATCTCCTCCATTGGAAGCTCATCAGCCACGTCGTGACTCGGCCCTCACAAGTCCCGGAATTGATTGCGTCAGCTGCGAATCTCAAGAACCAGACGCAGCAGGATGGTCTCTGGGCGCCGACGATTCGGTATAGAGAGGGGAGGTTTTATCTGCTTACCTCGTTTGTTTCTATGGTTCCTGATTTCAGCTTTACGGGGCTTCTTTTTACGACGGATGATATATTCTCTCAAAACCAGAGTGGGAGAACCAACGATGATAATGATGAAAAGGACACCTGGAGCGACCCCCTCATCTTCCAAATCGGCGATATAGACCCCGACATATTCTGGGACACCGACTTCCCCTCCACCAACAAAGTGCACATAACCTACGCCGGAATCTCGCAAACAACCCTCGACCTCTCAACAGGCCTCACAACCCCCCCAACCGCCCTCTGGACCGGAACGGGCGCAGGCCTCCCCGAAGGCCCACACATCTACCTCAAGGACGACTGGTATTACCTATGCATCGGCGAAGGCGGGACAGAACTAGGCCACCAGCAGAGTATCGCGCGGTCCCGGAATGTATCGGGGCCGTATGAGGGGTATGCTGCGAATCCGGTTCTCACGAATAAGGGCACAGGGGAGTATCTCCAGACCGTTGGGCATGCGGATCTTCTTCAGGATGCTCGCGGGCAGTGGTGGGGGGTTGCCCTTGCGACGAGGTCTGGGGTCGAGTGGAGGGTTTATCCGATGGGACGGGAGACGGTGCTGTTTCCTGTTTCTTGGGAGGAAGGGGAGTGGCCGGTTTTGGGGGCTGTGGAGGGGAGGATGGAGGGGTGGAGTTTGCCTGTTCTTAGTGAGGAGGAGGGGAGGATACCTGGAGAGGGGGCGTTTGTGGATGGTGATGATGATCTGGATTTTGCGCCGGGGACGGGTATTCCGAGTCATTTCCTCTTTTGGAGGGTTCCTGGGGATGGAATTGCTGTTGTTTCGCCGCCTGAGAGGGCGTTTTCGTTGAGATTGATGCCGTCGCGGTTGAATATCACCGGACGGGGGGCAGAAGAGACTGGGACGGATTCGTCTATAACGCTGGTAACGCGCCGCCAGAGTCATACGTACTTCACCTACAGCGTGGATGTCTCCTTTGCACCGAGCGCAGAGGGGGAAGAGGTTGGTGTATCGGTGTTTCTGACGCAGTTGCAGCATATTGATGTGGGGATTGTGCTTCTTCCTTCATCATCTGGGAAGAAGGAATTAGTCCCACATATCCGCTTTCGCACGACATTGCTTGATGACTTGAATACACAAGCGACACAGAATGTTACGATCCCAGAAACGATCGTCAGACCACTCTCTTCACCATCATGGTTGTCATCGTCGAAGAAGGAGAAGAAGAAGGAAATAACGGCTCGGCTACAGATCCAAGCTCTAGATGACATGCACTACACACTATCTGTCTTGCTCCCTGGGTCTCGCCATGGCCATGGCTCTGAGGGTAGCTTCGATAAACCCGTTTTCAAGCAAACCGCAGAGACTGTGTTGGTTAGTGGAGGGACTGGGCGGTTTACTGGTACGTTAGAACCCAACTACGTTCGTATTCAAGTGTAGATTGGGCTAGACTGACACATCGGTAGGAGTCCTACTAGGAGCATACGCAACAGGCAATGGAGGGTCAGGATCCACACCTTCATATATCACTCGCTGGAGGTACCAAGGACACGGACAGAAGATTGAATAGATTGAACTCGACATAGTGGTATCCCAACATAAGAGCAAAAAAGAGCAGATCCAATCCCCTATCAACCAACCCTAACCAAGATACTCCTTCTATCCTACCCAAATTTGAACCCGCTCGTATCCCCCACAGGCTCACTAGCCATGTACCTCAAAAAAATCTTAACATTCTCCTCCCGCTTCTCAGGCGTACTGAAATCATACAGCGGGCTCTTGACAAAGACTAACCCTGCCTCACTCATATAAGATTGAACAATACGCGCTTGGTATCGATCGAAGACCGAAATTGCCTGGACCTATATAACCAATGCTGCCTAGTATCACGGCACCCAGCGAAAGATTGAAGGTATAGACTCACAGGGAAAACAACATGCCCCTTGCCCCCCGCCCCCCTAAGCCTCGTAAGCATAACCCCCATAATCGTCAACGCCTCCGTCCGAGAAGTCTATCGGTAGCTGGAGGTGGGACATTGTGCATCATTGTAAAGCAAACATGCGGTTTCTCTTTCCGATTTCCTTCCCATCTGTCCCAGGCGTTTCCGAGATCGACGGACCAGGGGACGAGCGGGTCCGTGATGTCTAGGGCGTTGTTGAATGCGAATGTGATGTATTCTCCTGCGAGTAATTTTTCGTCGAGGTCGCTGGTTGCCGGAGAAAATGATTGTATTAGATGAGGAGAAGATTAAAGACGCGTTGGTTTAGGGTAGGGGGTAGGTAGGTGCTTACCATGGATGCCATCCGGATATATCTTCTATTCGAGTAGTAGTACTTTCATCAGTACCATCTTGTCCGGGCCGGCGGTGCTGCGCGAATCGTTGTATTAAAACCGAATTGAGGAGTTCTGCTGTGCTGAAGTCCTCTGGGGTTAAATCATTTATCACCGTTGGAAGAGATGTTTGACGGTCACGTATCTTATTTCTATAATTAGCCTGAGCCTGCTAGAATATAGTAGAGGTAGTTCTTACGCATAGACACCACCAGATGCGCTTTCACCGTGCCTTCTCCTCAGGCGGCATCTGACTATCCTTAGTGCTCATGTGATATCCCATGCACTGAGCCATTGAATAGCTGCGGCAAGCCACCAGTACGAATCGCGATACGTAGCCGGGCTGCCGAACCAGTAATGCAGCGGATAGGAAGACGGAACCGTGTCTGTCCGGTCCGAGTCTCTGTCTTCGATGTAGGAGGCGCCTGCCTTCGTGAAGAGGTCGTCGCATCTAGCCTCGTGCTGTGGCCCATGAGATGTATAATCTCCAGGTCGCAGTGAAGAGACACAACGAAGATCATGCTGCGTAAAAGCGTTCCGGAGATGGTCCCATCGTGTAATGACTCAAAGAAAGACCCTTGTCCGACGATAGGGCAGAAGAGGTGGAATCGATCAAAGTTGGCCTTGGTGAGGCGATTCTGGGTGGTGGAAGGTCTGACATGCCGGATGCCGGATTGTCTTGCTGTGGTATGGACCTCTTAGGGCTGGGGCTGTCTGACTATGGTGCGTCGTGAGATACTCTTTGAACTGTTTGGTTACAATCATGGAGTGACCGATGAAGGCTGGTGTGGCCAGGAACGTAGCCCCTCATAACATAAGACGCCTACCAACTCTCGCCTATGAAGCTCGGCTGGCCCGTGGACTGAGGTCTATTCTAACCTGCATTGGAGTTTCTGGCTCCCCTGTCGAATGTCGTTGCTGCTGGTGATTCATCTATGTCGCCTTTGCGGGCTTGCCCTACCTGAGCAGTTGGATTGGTATACCGTCCATCCTGTTCTCTGTGAAATGTAAGATAGAATATCAAGTATAAGTTATATCGCATACCTTCTGCGCTTCGACTGAATGAGACCGCAATATGTATGGTTGTTGCTCTTCCTGCATCCTGAACAGGGCACTCCCATAATCCAACCGTCACATTTGGTCCTTCCCCAATGCTCGCATGCAGCTCCCTTTCTGCTGCTTGGTGGCACACTAACGAATTAGTGAAGATAGTTCAACATTGTTGAAGTAAATCCGGGGCCCCGCAAAGCCGGTTACCTACCCCGCACAAAAGCCCCGGTAAATCTGACTCTCCTCCAGAGCATGTTGGAGTCAATCGATCTAATATTCCATAGCCGATGGACTAAAGACCATAGCCGATGGCCCATGGACTAGTCTCATACTCCATATTTAAGAGACTCTCGAGTGAATTATTCTCCGTCTCGGATTCCCCCGGATCAAGTCGATTCTTTGCAAAATCGCCACACCCGCAAGATGGACGATAAAGACAAACTGAGCATGTCCAAGGAGGACATCGACAAGGTCGAGGTCATCCAAGGTCACGACCTGCACGACGAGAAATTCAGAAAGAGAGTTCTGCGCAAAGTTGACTGGCGACTGTTACCTATCCTAGGCTGTCTCTACACAATTGCCCTTGTCGACCGATCCAATGTTGCTGTTGCTCGGATCTCAGGTATGGACGAAGACCTCGGGCTTGACCAGGGGAGTCGTGCCTCCGTCAGTCTGATGGTCTTCTTCATTGGGTACGTGATTTTCGAGATCCCGAGCAACGCCTTCATCCATAATCTAGGGGCGGCGAATTGGTTGGCCTTTCTTGCCGTTGCTTGGGGACTGGTCTCTATGGGCATTGGATTCCTGCATAGCTGGCAAGGTTTTGCAGTGCTGAGATCGTTGCTTGGTGTCCTGGAAGCGGGATTTTTCCCGGGCTGTGTTTACCTGGTATCGGCTTGGTATGTACGGTATGAGGTGCAGAAGAGGATGGCGGGATTCTTCTTGACAGCTTCTGCGTTGTCTGCTTTTGCAAATATCCTTGCATACGGGCTTATCCAGATCTCAAAATACCATTCCTACAAAGGGTGAGTGTGGTTCCGCGTGAATGTTGGGAGTTACTAACCAGTATCCTCTAGATGGAGATGGATATTCATAATTGAGGGCGTGATCACAATCCTTGCCGGGATTGGATCGTGGTTCATCATCATCGACTTCCCTGACTCAAGCTCCAACACCTTCCTCACAGCCGAAGAAAGGGCCTTCGTAAAGGCCAGACTCGCCGCTGATCGTGGCCCCGAGGAACGCGAGAAGGTCACCATGAAGGTAGTTCTCAAGACAGCCGCAGACTGGAAGCCATGGGCGTTTTCATTGATGTACATGGCCGGAGCCGTCGGTGTCTACGCGTTCCTCTTCTTCCTACCGCTCATCCTTCGAGATGGACTGGGCTATTCGCTGGAGTTATCGTTTATCCTCAGCACGCCGCCATCACTGTTCTCGGTGATCGAGGCCATGGGTATCTCGTGGCTCGCTGATAAAATAAAACTTCGAGGCCCATTTGTCATTCTCCAAGGCATAATCGGGATTGTCGGGCTCTGCATGACCGGGTTCCTGGACCAGCCAACACCCCGGTACATCGGCACTTTTCTGGGTGTTGCCGGTGCAAATGGCCTCGTGGTAACGACGCTGGCATGGCAGGCTAACAATATCGTGGGCGATTCCCGACGAGCGGTCTCAACTGGGATTCTGATTAGCATGAGTGGTGTTGGTGGAATCTACTCGAGCATGGTATTCCGTAAGTCACGCCCCGGTCCTAGCTTATGTAAACCTGGTAACAGAAGTACTGACATTCAACCAGGCCAGCAAGACGCACCTAACTATACTCCAGGGCTTATTGCTGTTACGGCAATCAATGTAGCGGCTGTGATTACGGCTGCTGTGACTATGCTGCTGCTGAGATGGCAGAACCGGCGAGCAGATAGAGAGGGGAGCTTGTGTGAGGGTCGACAGGGGTTCAGGTACACTCTATAAAAATGTCCTTGAGTATGTGACTGTGTAAGGCTGCCCAGGAGATGTGAACATCGAGAAGGGAGATAGAAGTGAGGTGGATGAAAACAGAGAGGAGAGATGTCGCTTGGGTTTAAGTGAGAAACAAGAGGCCATACATACACTTTAGCCTCAAGCAGCCCCAAAAAGATCCCCCACTCATCTTCCTCTGTACAAAATGATGACATAGCCACTGAGACCATTAAAACTGCCTCCAACCATTGATCTGACAACGATATCAAGGAGTAGACCAACCTAGACCCTGGCCCTGGACCGTGGTCCTGGAGGTAATCGGATATACGGCATGACCTGTGGAGACAACCACAGCACATTAGTATACACTACTAACAATGATTAGGCATGGGTATTTGCCTACTGGACTGTCTGAGACCCTAGTGACTAGTCCCTCAAGATCTGGAGTCTGTTTACTCGAGTCTAGACTCTAGAAGACTGGGGAAGTAGAAAAGTGGAATCCATCAACTCGGAACCGCCGGATACGAAGGAGCGGAGGGCTGACTCTCGCTTCCCCGCATTTTACAATCCTTTCCCCTTTCTAAGGGGCATTCTTCTTGGATTTTCAAGTTCCTTTTTTGCTCGTCTTGACTGTCTGCCCTTGTTGTTCGTCGTCGTCTCCTGATCGAAATACCGTGGGTTTCGCTCTGTCATACGGTCTACTTCGGCAATGAATATAACAACATTGAAGAGTCATGAAGACTGCATCTCACTGGATTGATATGCTAATTATTGTTTGACTGCTGATAGCCTAGGCCAAGGTAGACTGCAACTCCAGTCAAAGAAGAACCATTATTTATCACTGAATTATATCATATCATCACCTCATTATACGCCAACAACCCACAATGCGATTCGCAATCGGACTGTCTCGACTCGACTCAACTCAGGTTGCAGCTCTGACACCGAGGTAACGAGTGTCGTGGCCATTTCGTTCCGGCGAATACACCAAGAGATGGACTGAGGATAAATCAAACATAAATTGCAACCAACCATCAATCAACCAGCAACGACAGGCGAAGGACAACGGATGACAAACACATTCTTTCTACGCACGCATGAAAACACGAATCTATTTGGTCAGCTTGACCGGGGGAACGCCGAGACCGTTCGTGTTGCGGTAGAACAAAACACCGGCGTTCTCGCCTGTGGTTCCCTCCGAGGGCTCGACCCAGTGGCAGGTGCGGCCGCTGCTGTACATGGCCTTGAAAAAGCCCATCCATCCAGTGTGAGCTTCGGTGCGGTAGTGGGTACCCATGACCTTTTGGATGGCCTCGCTGGCCTCGTCGGCGTTGTAGAAGGGGATGGTGCTGACGTAGTGGTGGAGGACGTGGGTTTCGATAATGCCGTGGAGGATGTGGCGACCGACGAAGCCAAAGTCACGGTCAATCGTGGCGGCGGCACCGCGGGCAAAGTTCCAGGACTCAGGCTGGTAGTGAGGAAGAGAAGGGTCGGTGTGCTGGAGGTAAGTGATGGCGACTATTCATGTTAGTGTTTGTTTGACTACCCAACGGGAAAAATGCTTACCCAGCCAGTGGTTCACCCAGATATACGGGATACCATACCAGACGAGGAGGTTGAGCCAGCCGTACCTGGAGCCGAGGAAGTAAAGAACGGATCCGGTAATGGCGAGACCGAGGTCACTCAGGACGATGAACTTAGCGTCCTTGGCCTCATACAGGGGGCTGCTGGGGTTGAAGTGGTTGACACCGCCAAAGTACCCGTTCTTCTTGCCCTTTCCGCGTCCCTCGGGCTGACGCTCGTGGTTGTTGTGGCCGGTAACGTTGGTCAGGAGGTACATGGGCCAGCCGAACAGCTGCTGAAGGACGAGGTGGCTGGCAGTCGCAAACGGAGTCTCCTCCATCAGCTCGTTCAGCTCATAGATGGTCTTGTGAATGCGAGAGGCGTACTGCTCGCGGGTCTTGGGAACGAACACCATGTCACGCGCGATGTTGCCGGTGGCCTTGTGGTGCTTGCCGTGGGAGATCTTCCACGAGAAGTAAGGCACCAAGAGAGCGGAGTGGCAGATCCAGCCAACGGTGTCGTTCAGGACCTTAGAAGGGGAGAAAGCCTGGTGTCCACACTCGTGCGCTAAGACCCAGACGCCGGTAGCGACCAAACCCTGGACGACGGTGTACAAGGCCCACAGGGCAACACGAGCCGGGAACGAGGGGATGGTCTCCGGAGTGACATAGTTGTGAAAGACGTAAAAGACGGTGGCAAGAATGGCAATATCCCGGAAGACATAGGACAAGCTGGTTACTGCCGAGCGCTTGAAGCAGTGTGCGGGAATGGCATCGCGGATCTGCTTAATGGTGTAGTCGGGGATTTTGAACTCGTTGCCAAAGGTATCGAGCATCTTGCCATTGTCCTTCATCTCCATCTCGGAAGCCATAGACGAGAGCGAGGTTGATGAGGGAGACTGACGGGGAGAGTCCAGCGGAGAGACGGAGACGGAGCTGGGGACGGAGGTGTCGGTGGTAGGGTTGCGATGAAGCGCAACGCGCTTGGGAAGGGCGGTTGAAGACATGGTGAACTAACACAATTGTTAGCTTCTGCAGAAGAATTGATTGAGAAAAGCTCGGAAGTTCAAACGGAGCTGGCGAGCTTGGTTTGACTTACCAATGGATCGATTAAGTTTGTGGTTACACCGAATCTGACAACCAACTGGGAGACCTGAGATTGAGGGTGACAAGATCTTCAGGATCTTCTCCAGGAGCCCTTGACGAGGAAGAGATGCGAGGAAGAGGTTATCGAGAGAATTGTACACAACCGGGGTCAACTTAAGGGGAGAAAAAGGAACAAGGGAGGGGAAACAACGAAAAGACTGGCAAATGAGAAGCCAGGAAAAAAATCGGTATCAACTGAGGCAAAATGGCAAACCAATTCATGTCGGCCAGAAAGGGACAGTGCTGTACTGTGGTTGAATTTTCATTCTGTATCGTATTTTATCGTATCCTACTGCTTGGAATCAATCAGCCTTCGCCTGCCTATGGTCTTGTCTCTCTCTCTGGAGTATAAGTTCACTCTTGACAGAGTACGTACCTTGAACATCAAGACAGACATACTACTCTAGAGTATCTTATAATCATCGTTGACAAGTACATGTATTGTAATATCAAGCTTACGGAAGCAAGCCCTGGTTGGGAGATAACCACAAGAAACTACTCGAACAGTACAAATGAAAAATACACCAGGAGGATTCTCATCTCAAAACCCGGGGGTGGAATCAAAGTCGCCCCTCACCGCCCTTCCCATCCAATCAGGCCCTGCCGAAAGAAACAACCCGAAGAAAATTCGGCCTTCTCAACAATCTTGGCGGGATTGCTACAGTGTATTGTCAATTGCCAATCAGTGATTGAATTGCTTTGTTTGTGAGCGCTGAACTTGATTACTTGATATCTCCCGAGGTCTCATGTGCTGTTGTTCAGGTGTGTTTGGGGCTGGCTGTTTGAGTTCGAGCTGAATGCACTGTTGCATCGTTGCATCGTTGCTGTCGCTGTCAGCTAAGCCACTTTGACACTTGCAAGATACTCTGCAGAGTCTGCACTGAAGCATTAATCAGCTCGCGGACCGAGTTATCTCCTTTGTTTGCCATGAAATTGGAGGAAAGATAGGCGAGATCTGCATGTGATAGATCTGTGTACTTTTGCTGTTCAGATAGTTCACTACTCAAGAGTATGGAGGATAGAACTCGTATACTACAGGAACTGAACCACCACAGTCTCCATGATCACATCGCCAGAGACAAATCATCTCATCTCAGGATCAGTCTTCTAACTAGTTAGTTACCATCTGTGGCGTGACGAAGATGTTTGAACAAGCCGAGAAATCAGATCAGTTTTGTTGGGGAACCCGTGATTCTGTTGAGGGTTCGGATTCGAGGTTGGGCTAACCGGGTGGGGCACGCTAATCATTCAAACAAATTTACCGGGTCGTCAGGAATGTCTGTATTTTTCACTTTGGCTCCAGCTCTCGAAACTCCCGATCTCGGACGTTCTCAACCGAAGTATACCTTGGTTCAGAACTGTTACAGGATATAGATTGATTACAGTAGGTAGAATTATACATGAACCCGTCGCTCGGAACCAACTAACCACGCGCCATGTCCCCCAGACATGTTCAAACTCACTGTTGTGCTCTGCAGATCTGGTAGAACGAGCACGGTCTCGCCGTGATTCCGGTAATCGACCTCACAGCCGATCGCCCGCCGCTGGTGCAGCGCTGGTGCCCCCGCCGCCGCCACCGCAGGCGGTAACCCTGTGGTCGACGGCGACTGCACCGTGTGGTTCTGGTTCTGTGGCACAAAGCTTCGAATTTCAAGGCCCGGCAGTAGAAGGTGGCCTGGTTTCTGAGGCAGTAACATCACAACGAATGTCTTTGTTTCTCCCTCGCCTGCGGTGAAGTTCCCTCGTCTTCGGCCGCCGACCATCCACAACTCGGGATTTGCATGGAGCTCGTACGAGAATTCAAGTGGTGCCTGTGGGCCTCCTGGGCCGCCTACGCTCTCGCGCTGATCGGGCGAGCACCAGCGCCGTGTGTGCGAGAGCCGCAGCTCGGCTGTGATGGTTTGCCCGACTGCGGCGTGGGGTGCTTCGTCGGGGATATTCGTGAGTCGTAGTTCTGCCGTGTGGACTACTTGAATTTCAGGTATATCGACTGGGATGATGATGTGGCGTTGCCGGATTGACGGCCGCTCGGGGAGAGGGAGGATCAGATGATTCTGGAGGTAAGTGATGTTAGTATGTAGGGATTCCCAACAAAATGGAAGCGAAATGAGACTCCTTACATCATGCCACGCCTTGAGCCAAGCCCGTAGGCCGTCCATTGGCTCCTTCAGTGCGCTCAGTAGCCCTTCCCATCGAACAGCTGCGTACGGCAAGGTTTCGATCTCGCGGACGAGTCCGATGACCTCCATTTCTGCAGTTGATAACTGCGCCCGGAAAGCTTCGACGATGTGCAGCGTGAGTAAAGTTGTATACTGTGCGAATTCGCTGGTGGATATGCTCGCTTTGAATATACGCCCAACTGTATCAAAGCACTCGTCGTCCACGCAGGTGAAGTCCACCGCGAGGCGTAGAGCTCGTCTCGCCCCAGCAGACGATACGCTGTTTTCCCGCGGTTGGATCTTGTAGAGTAAGGACGCAGGCTGTTTCGGAAATACTTGCATGGCAACGGCCTCGCCGACGTTGGACTGGACTTGATAGACATCCGAACTAGGGATGCTGCATTTCGAAAGCCAAAGCGGGATCATCATGGCCGGGCTGATCGTGAACCGCGAGAACAGCACGTCCTGCTTGAAGACATCCTGCACATTAACGCTAATTGGCAGAGCAGAGGAAATGTCATGCGCAGATGAGTAGGAGAACCGTCCTTTCTCTGTCTCGTAGGTGACTTCTGCCCTTGCAGAGAGCGAGGCAGGGTGCTCCTCGACCGTGTATGGAATCCTGAACCGAACAAGCGAGTTCTGCGCTAATCCGTTGAACTCGATATGGCCGGACTCGTTGTTCGTGTTGATCTCGATTTCGCCTTCTACCACCTCTGCTTCTGCGATTCTCAGTCGAAGACCTGCGGTGGCGGGCCGCACTCGGAGAACTCCTGTCTTGATATCGTTCCATCCACTGTTAAGCTCCAGCTCTAGCGTGCGCATAGCTTCCAGGTTCACAAGATGAGGAGCTTCAATCTTTGCCTGTAGACCCCTTGGAGGCGGGTAGCAGTAGATATACGACCGAGTGTCTTCCGCTTCATCCACCGACTCCCTGAATCCCACAGGCAGAGCAAGATTCTTCCCCCCACTCATGGCGAATAAAAGATTCCCTGCACGCATCTCGACGCGGTCCACAAAGTATTTCCCTTGCAACGTGACCTAGACAATGTTAGTCAAACTCACAACGAGAACTAAGATACATACTGAAGAATCCACCAAGATCCTTGTTGACGAAGACTTGATAGTCGCCTTCCCTTGCGCTTCTATCCAATGTTCACTGCTCTGAGCGCTGTGATTAACACTAACAAGTCGAACCTTGACCGAATCAACCTCAATCCGCTGCCCTAGAAGAAACCGCAGATAAAGCTGTAGCTGGAACCCATCTTTATCCTTATAATGGAGGATACCAGGTTTGACATTCAAGTCGGCAAAAAAGTCCGTCAACGGGGCTGAAATATCCTTCTGCAGAGCAGCAGACGCCCGGAACAATTCCGCCACATACTCGGAGATCAACTCTTTCTCTGCGAAAATCGAGGACGCATCTAGTGTCTTCTCTCGACTCGACAGCTGAGACTGCTTGTGCGCAGCATATTTCGCCAAAAGACGGACATTCATTCGGACGTATTCCTCATTCCGGTTCAGCTCCTTCAAACATCGCGCATACATCTCCAGCATGATCCCCTCTAGGATCGTCCATTGCTTATTTCCGTAGAACGGTGCAAGTTGATGGAAATATGAAGCAGCGGCCCCATAGTCACTCTGTCGGAAACGCAAGATAGCCCTATCAGCCAGAGCCGTATGCGTTGAGTTTGTGCGATTCGCGGCGATGTGATGGCGGTACATTCGATCTGTGAGCTCTTCATAATGTGAACGGAAGGCCTTCCTAGACCCTAGAGCCAACTTGAGTGCCGGCAAATTGATACCGCCCAGGAAGTTGACGGGTTGTGGCTTCTCTGCTGGCTGTGCACTTTCGTCACCAAGAGAGACGTCTGCCATGCCGTTCGAGCCGGTTTTACCTTCATCGAAGAGAAGGACGAGATCCGTCCAGGTTTCCTTCCATCCACAGCGAGTAGCAATCTCCTCTAGTTCTCTCCGGGCCATTAGAATCAGTTCGCCTCTTCCAGACGCTAATTGTTCAGAACCGGTCTTGGGGGTAAGTTTCGGCCCATCAAACGCTGGATGCGCGTGAACAGATGAAAGGCCGTCAGGAGAAATCATCTCTTGTTTTACTGCGCGAGATTGTCGATTTGAAGGCATGATCAGTGAGCTCGTTCGTATTGGGATTTCTTTCTTATCGCCCGGTAACACGTCTTCTGCGTGTAGAGACGACTCAGGTAGTGTGAGCGCAGGAGTGAACGTCTGAACTAGAATCTGCGATGCAGCTGCATACGCCCAAGACGAGACAAGGTTGCTTATAACTTCTTGTTTGGCGCCATTTTCTACCTCCGCCAGACCAAATTCCAGATCAGACCGAAGCGTTCGTGCAGCAAGGCTGATGTACTCGGTCGCTCGCTCACAGATCTCCGCCAGTAGCATCAAATCCTCGAGTCTTTTGGTTCCCTTTTTTGACTTTTCGTACATGTCCGGATCATCCCTGACAAGCCACGGTGCTTTTGACGCCCTAAGGAGAAGCGTCAATTGCCGGGAGAAAATGTACACCCGGAAATCAAAGATGGAGATATTGCTGGCCAGGATCATCTCCCGATATGACTTCTTAGCCGCGTCAATCGGAAAGTCCTCTGGAGTAATATCGGGAATCGCATCAACCTCCTGATCATCATCATCATCCAGACTCCGTTCCACTCGAGCCTTGATAGCCGCTTTCGCCGTCTCCTGCCAGCCCTTACTATACGTCAAAAACGCACTCCCATGCTGCTCACCCGTCCCCTCAATCTGTTCCTGAATCGCAGTATCCAACCCAACAGCAAGCTCATCATACCCAAGAAGCGCATCCTCAAACAACCCCACATTCTCAAACCCCCTAGCAAGCCCCTCCTTGAGGATAAAGAACGTGCAGAAATTCCACCCAGGCAAGCTCCGCTGGGAATCCTTGCCCTTAATGTCATCCTCATACTGCGCAACGCGGAGATCAAATGACGCCAGAATCGCATTCTTCATCTTCTCCACAAAGTCCTCTATCTGATCAGCCAGCTCCGGCGACGGCTTCTTGGCTGCTGCTCCGGGCTTCGGAATCCGCAGCTGAGCAACCCGGTCGACAGCCGATTTTGAAGACCCGTTGAAATCCGCTTTGATTTTATCTAGCACGGTCGTTGTTGTCCGGCCCCATTTCGTCGTCGTCGGCGCTGCCGTGGTGTCCCCCTCCGGGATCACATGTAGGATAAGCCATTCGAACGCATCGTGTTTCTCTTGACTTGTCGCCGGCGTACTGGCGCTCGACGTCGACGACGAGCCATGCGACTTTATCCAATCCCGTAATGCCTTCCTCGCTGTAGTCTTATACGTATCGTTGTCGTCGCATCGGAGGATGTAGATCTTCAGGTAAGGAGTCTGGCGTAGACCGGGGATCTGATGGCGCCGGTGTGCCACAGCACCCCCCGGCGCATCACTTGAGGGCTTGCGCTCAGCAGGCTCATGTGTAGCCGGTGTGAAACCGATGCGGAGGGACTCGATGGACCGGACAGGGCGGGTGGGGGATTTCCAGTGGAGGTTTCGCAGAGGTAATTTGTTCGCGATGACCGGTTGGACGGAGTGGAAGAGGCCTGAAGGATCGGTGTATTCAACTGAGTGAAGCGAGGAGATGATAGTTGTAAGCGAAAGTGCTCGCGTGGAAGCTTGGGGGTGTTGGCTTATTTACCGGTGACGCTGCTCGAGGCGGCCTGGGGTAGAGAGTCCATCGTTCCCGGCACTATTTCTCTTGGTGCATGCCGGTCTAGCAATTCGGGAATGAATTGCTTACCTCGATGCAAGCGGATTGAAAAGAATGGGTGATCTGGTGTCTAGGTAGAGCGCGGAGTACTCCGTACTGGTGTTGTCTCCGTGGTTGTTCGATGACCGCCTTCTCCGGATTCTTGGCGTTGAGTTCCGTGACCATATATCAACTCCGGAATAGACCAGTGAGATTATGACTGGAGACATTTAAGCTATAAGATGGATTGGAATATATACATTGACTAGACTCGATTAGATCCGATTGTCCACCGAGCATTGCTGCGTCACTTCTATGACGGGAAAGCGCTAAAGTAATCTAAAGACCCATGAATCAACAACCTTCAAAACTGGACATGACACAGGAAAGTAACAGATAGGTGTGTAAAAGAAAGTCGTATCCCATCATTATATGTAGGCAACAAAGTATCTGAACAAAGGGAAAAAGGATCCAGTGACGCCAAACACGCACAACGCCCCAGCTGAAAAACGTTGAATAAAATCAGGTGAAAGGCTAAGCCCCGATATCTAATGCCCGCTGCGTAGAGCGAGTCTTGAGAAACTCGTAAGCATCAGAGATACCCTGTGATATACCAGGGATGTAGCTTCGAGTCCACGCAAAGATCACGAGGATCAGAAGAGGAATCTGGACCAAGTTAGTACTAGAAAAATGAATATTGGAAGTGGTCACTTACCCAAACGAAGTACAGGTTCCGGTCACTACCAAGGCCCTTCATCCGCCGGGCTTGCTGTTCCCTGAGATGCTTCTGCTGCTCCCGAGAGATTATGTTCTTGCCAATCCGGATGTCCTTGATGTCGTCTGTCTCCTTGACAGCGGGGGTTCTGGAAGAGCTGGCTTGCGCTTCAAAGTGTTGATCCAAAGCCGCTTCGGCTGCGGCTTGCACCGTAGAGGCCTTCTTCGCACGCAACGCTTCCTCATCAACTCCGCCGTCCTTGTGCGGATACAATTCTTCGTATGAGGGAAGATCGGTAGCGGTAGGTGAGGTATTACCCGTTAACATGTCCCACCAGCCTTCTTTAGTGCCGCGCGATGAAGCCGGTCGATGAGGGACCAAATTCGTAATGCGACGCATCATAGGATGCCCCTGGTAGTCGGGCATGGCCGGCATGGCCGGCATGGGCGGTAGAGCAGGAAGGTTGGGTAGATTAGGGAAAGCATTCGAAACACTCTGTTGGAACTGATTGATTTGTGCTTGGAGTTGATTCCGCCAGGCAACAAGCGCGGCTGGGGGGGAGAATGGTCGCGCATCAGCTCCTGCTGTCGATTCGGGAGTGTGTAGCGATGCAGGGATATCGTGGTGAATGCTGGACCGTCGGGAAGGAGACATAATAAGGTCATCCTCCGAATCGTCTGAATCATCGGACTCATCGACCGCGTAATCGAAAGAGCCCGACGCGGAGGATGTCTCCCAAAGCGAGTTAAGAGACGTTGTGCTGCTGCTTTGTCTGCGTCGGGAGACCAATGAGCCGGCACTGCGTGAGCGATGGTGGCGCGCAGGAATCAAAGCTGCCTGGTGGGCAGGCAGTGTAGTGGCAAGATCGGCCGGTGTGAAGCCTCTGATGCTCCGGACATTGGGGCTAGAGCCCGCAAGGCGGAGTTTGTTGATGATGTGCGCGTGGCCATTCAACGCGGCAAGATGCATTGGCGTGTTTCCAGTGTTGTCCTCCACATCTGGAGCCGCTCCACGGGCAAGGAGCCCGGCAACAAATCGTGTAAGACCTAGAGAAGACGCAAAATGAAGTAGCGTCTGGCCGGTGGCGCAGCGCGAGTTATACCTCGGCGGGCGTGGGCTGTCGTCAAGATCGATGAACTCGAGGTACGTTAACATCTTTGAGTCCATATCACCCAGTTTGCCTTGCGACTCAAGACCAGGAACTTGCCGTTGGTGTCCGCCGGAGGAGCCCTGGAAGTCTTGTTGGAGGTTGAGTGAGCCTTTATAATCGCTGCCCATGATCTGCTGAGCAGTGTGGAATGCATCGGCCTGGTTCCCCAGTTTTTGTCCGAGTATGCCGAGAGCAAGACGGTACATCTGCAACTCTCGATCGTCTATATACCGGAAGAATAGTTGCTGCTTTGGCAGTAATGGTTGGGGCTGCTGTTGCATCTGACTAAAGCTAGGGTGCTCGTGCTTGAATACAACGGCGACCTGTCCAGGCTGGAGTGCTGGCGGGGTTAGGCAGTTAAGGCACTTTTCTCCCCAGAACGTAGTCGTTGTCGCGAGTGTATCACCAAAAACAACTTCCATGCCCGGGTAGAAACCGTTTCCTAGAAGCGTGACCTCCGTTCCTCCGGTAATGGAACCCTCTGATGGGACCAGCTTATGGATTACTGTGGGCATCCGATTTCCAGCGTTAGTAAGAGGTGGCCACATGGGCGTGGCCGGGGTTGGTCCTATCGACATATTGAGACTCTGTTCCTGGAAGGTGGTCCTGGCAGCCCCACCGGGAGTTCCTGGGCGGCTAGGTTGGGCAGAGTTCGGGGCAGACATTAATTGCTGCTGGATGAAGTTGTCCAAGTTCTGCTGTTGCACGTTCGTGAAGAAAGAATTGGTATCCCCGCCATTTGGAGTCGGTGGGCCATTAAACTGGTTGGACATGGCAGAGGAGGTTACAAATGGTCTCTCCGAGGGAGGTGCGAACCCACGGCCACCTGGGAATTGATTCTCGTTGCCGAGAAGCGCTCCTGATGATTGGCTACCTTCGAGCTTGGTCATAGTCAATTCCGATGGGAGTCTACCAGAATTGCTGTGTTTTCTTCTCTTGCTTGTGGGCCCTTGGAAATCGTTCGGAGAAGCCTGCCGTGATAGGCTACGCGACCCTTGCGTGCCGTTTGTCGGATTGGCGAACGGGCTAGAGCCAGGCGGATGCTGTGAAGTAAATCTCTGCTGGAGTGTCTGGAGATCTGTTGCCGAGGGCGACCCTACAGAAGTCGTTGACTTTGAAGTATCAAAGCTAGGGCCAGACGGGAACACACCAACACCTGGAAGCTCTGTTCCATCAGGTAAGGATGGCGAGCGCCCAGTAGCTGAAGGTGCTGCAGGTGCATGGGTCTTGTGATCATCGGTGATCATTATCGTGTTGGTAATCGCCTGAGAGATGAGGTTGCCCTGGTGGTCTTTGACAGTGAAGATGACCCTACATGTAATATTAGTGTTATCCTTGCATCCAATGACGGTGAACTTACTGAAACCCAGTCTTCTCATTTTGATGCCTGCAGTAGCATGCTATTCGCATAGGAAGCTCCACCTGCATGGCCCCAGGGAAAAGCACGGGCATCTGGGCGTTTTTTGATGGCTCGGTCCAATCCTTGATCTCGTTTGTGTTGAAAACAATGACACGCTTGTCCTCGTGCTTTTGAAATAACTCATCCTCCTCTGGTTTCCGTTGCTTCTTGCGGAAAGCGCGTTTCCGTTCCCGTTGAATGCAACCGGCGCAAATCTTGACCTCTCCACCATTCAAAGGCTTGTCTTCCTCTAGCATCTCGTCACTAGCATGGGAAGAGCTTGAAGAACTATTGTTGGTGTTGCCCGCCGCCTTTCCAAACGCTTTCCGCAGCTTCTCCTTATCCTGCATTGCACTCGTACAAAACAAGCTCGTGTATAACTGGAGAGTATCCGGGGATCGCTCGGCGGCAGAGGATGCAAGGAACTTGGGTTTCGAAATGGTGTGGCTAGGCAGACGTATCTTCTTGACCCCTGGCGGTAATGGGTACAGGGTCAACCTGATTGGTATCTGTGTCTCAACGCGGGATTTCAGAGATGTTGGATGGACGGTTAAAATGGGGCGCTGGTTGGGATCCCTCTGCGCGAGTGAAGGGGCAAAATTGAAACCAAAAGGGAGGCCATTGGGAGCGAAAGTCATGGAGTTAAGCGGAGAACCTCCATTCATACTGATACCACCAAAGCTTTCCTCGAGATATGACGGCGACTGTTCACCCCATGAACCCAAAGGCGATTTCGCTTGAACTGGTATCCTTGAAGGCTGAAAAGGAGAGGATGAGTCCTTTGCATTGTGGGAGAAGAACGGCGCGGTTGTCTGGGACATTCGCTATAGACAGTTAGTTTACGAATCGTTCCAAACGAATTGAAGTTCTATTTATATTACCGGCGAAGCAGACTTGCGTTTGGCGGAGCCAGCAGCAGCCCGTACGCGGGGCTTTGAGGCCCTTTGGACCCTCGAGTTCGTGGTGGGGCCTATCTTCAGAGGGCTTGGGCTGCTAGCAGCACTTTCAAAGTCAAAGGCAGCGTCCATGGCTTTGTTGCTCGATTCAAGGTCGGCTTCCGCGGGGTAGGAGCTTTCCAGGTTCGGTAGCGAAGCATCAAACCCAAATAGAGACTCATCCTTCACGTGATCGAAGTCCGAATTCATCCAGTCTTCAGACGTAAACCCAAATGGCATCACAGTATGTTCGCTATGAACGGCGGAGGTGGATGAGGCGACCGACGGGTTCCGGAGGTGGTTGCGGGGCGATTCCGAGCTCGAGCTTGGGCTTGAATCATCCGGCGACTCAGCCGGGGAATCTGATGTAAAGAGTGTAGGGTGTCGCAAGGTGTCTTGGTCCTGATATGACCGTTTAAGCGATAACTCTGATGGGGAAAGGCACGGGGGGTTCGAAGCGGAGACATTGCGGGATGATGTAGCACGGGTAAAGAGATCATCAAACTCCTGTCCAGCGCTTTCAGGAGGGAACTGCAGCCTTGTGGTGTCCAAGAACTCCATGTCTGTGTCTTGATAATTGTTCACCATATCGTCATCCACGACGATGGGATCCAGTGCGGGAAATGTAGGAGAGGCCGGTCCCATCCTTGGCCTTTTGACAGGAACAAAATGGGCCAATGGAGATAGGCCAGCAACACTCCCTCAGGACCGTTCGACCTACTCCCAGCGCAAGTATCCGTATAACTTCCCAGGACAAAGATCTATGCACGTTTGCTTGTTGATGCTCGAAAAAGAAAGAGCCCGTTACGATTGGATTGATTAGGAGGCGATCTCCACGGGCGCCCGGAGATATTATCGCTTAACAGTGGCGCTCGCTTGATACCATGGAATATTCCCGTCGACAATGGGTGACAGATCGTGGAGGCCGACGGTGAGTGACTCTTGAGATGGAGGGGGCCAGTCTCGTATCGTCCGGGGAAGTGTTGGGACTGGATCACTCAAGGTGTCAGTGGGCGGTCGGTCGGCGTAATAGTAAGAGCGGAGCACGGAGAACGGAGAAAGGAGGAAATACGCTCGGGGCGGCGCAGAGATTTGCTTGCACTATTGTCGATGGTGTCGGCCTGAAAATGGTTCCGTCTGGCTGAAGAACACAGACTAGATATGAGATTGAGGAGTTGCGAACGCCAAACGGCAAAGGACACCTCGACCTGGCGAATGTCTGTATCGTGATTACAATGCTGAATTGTGGTGCACGAAACCTGCTTAGCTAATATTCTTTGCGTCAAGAAGCCACACTAAGCCGAAACCGGGTGGATCCAGGCATAGGAACAGGGCTAGGCTGCCGGATTCAGAGTGGATGGTTCAACTGACAGCCAGCCTTATCTCCCTAAATTTGTAGATAACACAGTGACACTGCATGGATAGATCAACTATGCGTCGGACGCGAATCCCTTGACTCTGCCAGTATCAATCGATCACATCGGGTGTTGCCGTTTTGGTCCTCCGAACTCTCGGGACTACCTACGGAGTAGAGTAGGTATCGAGACCTCGCACTCCGGCGTCTTAAAGAATATTATGCTACATGCTACCTCAAAGACGAGCTTAGACGACGGTGTCTGCTCTCTCCAGGGCTTAAAGCCAAATTTGTACACACACTATGTTCCTACATAAGACAAAGCAATGTGTTTGAGCCGGGCACAATTAAATAGTATCGTGTACAGTAACTCTCCAGAAAATATTCAACGCTTGGGTTTATATAATCTTGTAATCTTGAAAGTAATATATGATAAATTAGGCAGGAAAATGTAGGATACTACGTATATAATATATTGTGATGCTGTCTGAGTTGTGTAGTTCGAAAGTTCCATACTCAAGCCCATCACGAAAATCAGAAATATATTTTATGACAACAGACGAATAATGTATGCTTACAGATCTATAGAGGAGTCTTAGACTACATGAAAGACTGTAGTGCCAGCTCAGAGAATGGGGTATATAGAAAAAGAAAGATGTGCCGTCGCTGTGCTCAGCTGACCAACCTGGCATAGATGGAAGGGGGTGTCTGCTTTACTGACACCTGTGTAGCACAACGTAGAGGGGATAGGCAGGGCGGTTAGCGCATTCTACGGTGATAAAGGTCTCAGAAAGGACGAAAATACAAGAGAATTATAGGCTGTGGGCTGAATTATCTCAACCCCCCGTGTCAATGTAAAGAGACCCTGGCCGCAAGTGATAGTCTACCCTGTGCGTCTTCGCAAATCCACAGAAGATGAGCTCTGATTTTCTTGAAACCAAAGCACAAAATAAGGCAAAGCGAGTCAAGCGACCAAATGACTCGGCAATATAAGATACACAAACAAGGAAAAGCCAAGGACTTGGTTCAACGACATCAATGGCATGCTTATTATGCCGACTCGGCTCTAAAGCCATTGCGGAGACGCAACGGCCTTACTTCGCAGGACGTTTCAGGTATATTCAGACGAGTCTCGAGGCTAGACAGGTCAGTCCCTCTGAGTTTGTTCAACGGATAAAATACGAAATAAGACTCATATCCGGAGGAGAGTACGGTGTAAGCTGCAGTTGAGATCACATTCATCTCCGTTGTATATAATATATCCAAGACGAAAGCAGTCGTCCGTGGTCCATCCAGGCGCTTAGGAACCTTGCCGGAAACATAAGTTACCTATGCGAGGCGAGTCAGCGAAGCACGTTCAATATATTGGCAGCAAGATGACGGGTCAAGATAGCCTTATTTTCTGGTCAAATGCCGTCATTATTATATTGTCATGGGTTGTACGGATACTCCGTACCTGGTTCACAATATCCTTGCTCTGAACTCAGCAAGCGGATCACGCCTCCACCGCTGTTATTGCATGGGGCTTGCAATTTATCCGGCGCTATTCCAGCGGAATCGAGCGTATCATATCGGGTCAATATACTCAGGCAAGAGTGATTAGTGAAAAATCGGAATGGAAGCGTTAAGTGGAGCGCCTCCTGTCATGTTGAGGTCCACTCGTAATGATCGCGACTCTTGGCAGGGCCAAAACATGGAGTCGGCAGCTTTAAAGTGAAACTTGCACTGTCACAGACAACGATCAAAGACATCTCGAAGGCCGAAATGGACGAAATGGCTGAAATGGCCCTGGCAGGACAGACCCCTGTCTCCGCAACTGTTTCCCGCTAACCCCCGAATAGTTGATTGTCCGCCGTGTTCGTTGCTTCCGCCATATGTCGGCGTCTCAGCGAGTCAGCGCCTAGAATCCGCTGTCTTTGTGTTCATCTACTTCTGACTGAAGAACCACACCGACAGGGAAGGATTGGATTCCAGCTTTCAAGGCAATCTATATGCCGCTCGCTGGCGCTGGTATTGGTCTGAGCTTTCCGACCCAACAGGGGGTAGGGGTCGTGGGCAGCCAGAGATGGCATATAAAGACCCTCATCCTCGATGAACAGTTGGTCTTCTTCTCTCCCAACCAACCTCTGCATTCTTTTCAATCTCGGATTTCGATCCATTCATTCTCTAGCTTTTCTTCCAACTTCATTGATTGAAGTCCGTTCTTTTCAAACCCTACCAATCCTTCATTACACTGAGTAACGCTGTGCGTTCAGTCGATCACTATCACCAAAATGTCTGTCTCTAGAATCGCCGGTCTCACCCTCGCCTCTGCGGCTCTCGTTGCTGGTCACGGATATGTCAGCGGTATTGTCGCCGACGGCACTTACTATGGAGGTTACCTCGTTAACAACTACCCCTACAACCCTAGCCCTCCTGACGTCGTTGGATGGGCTGAGGATGCTACCGACTTGGGCTTTGTCGACGGCTCCAGCTACACCAGTGGCGATATCATCTGCCACAAGGACGCCACTCCTGGAGCCATCTCTGCCAGCGTCGCAGCCGGTGGAGATGTTGAATTGCAATGGACAGAGTGGCCCGAGTCACATCACGGACCTGGTGAGTTCAAACCCTTTTCTACCTGCTGATAAATGTTCAAGTATGCTAACGATCTTCCCATTTAGTCATCTCCTACCTCGCCAACTGCAATGGCGATTGCGCCAAGGTGGACAAGACTACCCTTGAGTTCGTGAAGATCGACGAGGCTGGTCTCATCGATGATAGCGCAGTCCCCGGTACCTGGGCTTCCGACCAGCTGATCGCCAACAACAACAGCTGGACCGTCACCATCCCCAGCAGCATTGCTGCCGGTAACTACGTCCTCCGCCACGAGATCATCGGCCTCCACTCCGCCGGCAACGAGAACGGTGCCCAGAACTACCCCCAGTGTGTCAACCTCGAGATCACCGGCAGCGGTACCGCTTCTCCTTCCGGTACTCTCGGTACTAAGCTCTACACTCCCTCCGACGCCGGTATCCTCGTCAACATCTACAGCCCTCTTGACTACGAGATCCCCGGCCCTGCTCTCTGGTCTGGCGCCGAAGGTGACTCCGGCTCCGGCTCTGGCAGCTCCTCCACCGCTGCTCCCACTGGCTCTGCCACAGCTACACCTACCTCTAGCGCCGCTGCAACCAGCACTGCTGTCGCAACCACCACTTCCGCCGCAGTCAGCGTGACCGCCACCGCCCCGGCTGAGACTCAGGTCGTTGCCCCTACCACCTCCACCGCCGGGGTGCCCACCGCCACCTCCACCCCTAGCAGCGCCCCCATCCCCGACGACAGCGCCAGCCTCAGCGAGTATTTCAACTCCCTGAGCGCCGACCAGTTCCTCAGCTACCTGAAGGAGACCCTCTCTTGGTTGGTCACCGAGAAGGTCCACGCTCGTTCCCTCTCTCAGTAAGTGACGGACAACGAACGAAATAGACGCCTTTCTCGCTACTACTATCTTTTTGCTATCTGCGGGTTGCAATGGTCACGTTTAGTCGTTGAACTATTGGACTTGTGTTTTTCTTTCTGAATCTAATGGATCTGGTTATCCGGTTGTGTATCACTATTTAGATATACTTGTGCAATGCAGTGTTGATATAACAAGGCGAAATATTGTAGAACAGATGGAGCTCTACGACATAGCTTGGTACGAGCTATGTATCCACCGTGTCTACAGACCGTATATCCTATGATGGCTATCCTGCCTTATAAATCCCTGAATGAGAAATAGACATTCAAACACGGAAAAATAACCAACGAAAACTGATCCGACCATAGTAAACTCCACCTAGTAGTGCTCTATACTTTATATCTCAGCTCTATCGCACTATCCATTTGTTTTCATGCTATAAGCTAAACTATCTATCCTCTTGATCTTGTTGGAACTGACGGTTCGATAACAATGGCGCCTGGACGACTGGAAGCTCACGGACCGGTGGATAGTAAGGGCAGTCAGGAGACGTTATCGAGACACCAATCAAGTCTATCTAATACTGAAGAAGTTTGGGAGAGAATCCTGTATCTAGGAAATGCATTTTATAGCCCTAGTATAGCTTCATACTAAATAATGAACATGAATTACGGAGTAGCGAGATCTCAATAGCCCATTGATAGCCAGACTTGATTGCCCTGTCCTATAGACAGATGAGAGACAACCGTCCCATTCACCCGTGGCTATTCGTGGCCCGTTTCTTTTCGAGTTCTTCCCTGAAACATGGATGCCGCTGCTGGGTAACATCTGTTCTCAGTGACATCCTTGCCAGGTGGGATTGTCCAAATACAAATACAAACACACCTACTAACTAGAGCGTTAGGCATCCTGGCAGAGGGGTGGGCGATGACAGTAGCTTTGATTATAGCAGCGTAATTTATAGATGCTATTCTGGCGTTAAGCTGGAGCATAAAGCTATTATTATCTGACTTATCCGGATCATGGATTAAATGCGTAAGAAAGTTCCTAAACGAGGGGGGACGCAAATACAGCTCATGGACGGCCGTGTTTTCAAAACTGAGTTGGGTAGCTTGGAGAGTAATCCAGGGGCAGTGGCCAGGTATTTATGTCCCTCTACAGGCTTGTAGGCCGGTGGAAATAGTGTGAACGGAATTCTGCATCCCATATATCTACGCTAGGAAAGCCACTGATTTGAATAAATCTAGTGAACTTCGAGTGTTGCAGTTGAAGTGGTAAGTTAGGGCTAGGCTTCCTTGACCAGAGTTCGCTGTTTGACTCATAGGATATTCCACGCGCTTAGTATGAGAGCGGCCGGGGGATTGGCTGAAATACTTTCTTACCTATTGAATACGTTGACCATGTCGGGATGAAGATGGATGTGGCCAAGTTCGCACATAAGACGAATTCTGCAAACTGCTACGGTACTAATCATGTAACAGGACAGAGTTCCTTTGCTCAAGGATCTCTGGTTGCGTGTCTCTACAGTTTTACTGCCATTTCGTTCTCCAGCTACCAGATAGGCACGAATAGTAATGCTTAGGTCACACTATTATTGCTGGAAAAATGATAGGCGTACATTATTTGAGGCCTGGCCGCTTTAGGATGGGTTCAGAAGGCCCCCGCCATGGATTGGGATAAAGAAACGCCTATGGATCGTGCAGTCAGCACGGAACAGTTACATGTCGGGTTAGTTTCTACAAAGACGGCGTTCCATAAGCGTTCCGGGATGGAGATTTCTTTGAGGCCGAGTCATCCCTACCCGAGTACGATTCGAAACATCCTCCAGCCTGCCATGAAGGCCGCAAGGCCTTATAAATACTGCCAGCCACCTCTGTCTTTTTAACTTGTCTTCATACTTGTTTTCTCTTCACCCTCTCTTCACCCGCTACTACTTATTCCTTCATCCGCGATGAACCTCCTCATTACCACCATCTGGCTATCCCTCCTAGCCTTCATGGCTCACGGAGTACGTCCCCTTCCTCCCTCTACCTATCCCTCGTACTAATCAAGTTGAACCTCTAGATCCCAACAGCCGACGTAGACAAAAATACAAACACCGAAATACCCTATAGCACCCCCTTCAAAATCAGCTTCCCGGAAGGAACCTTCCCGGACGGAAACCCCAAAGACAAAGAAGACGAAGAAGGCTCCCTTCGCCGGTCCCTCGACAAACGAGCCGACCACACAGTGACATGCAACACCGGCGACGACGTCTCAGCAGACAATCTTCGAGCCAGGATCACCTTCATCCGCAGTAACAAGGGACATCCGTACTTGAAAGCTGGCTTCTGCGAGCGTGTTTCCTGCAAGGAGAACAGTGCTGTGTTTTGGTGTAATAGCGTTCGTATTCCTCTGCTCTGATTTATTCCACTATCTAGAACCCCTAAGTACCTAGGATGAGCACTTACCCTTGAAGAAAAAATCTGACTTAGTTACGTGTAGGACAAGAACAACGAGCGCCACCTCCCGTCGTGGAATAACATCGCCGACAGCGCACAAGCTGTTCTTGATGATTGCATGACCACCTCGGGGGCTTCTGGGATGGTGAATCATCCTGATAACTGGAGGGCTTTGGTTTATCATCGTAATGATATGGGCTGTCCCTAGATTCGAGAGATAAGACTGGGGTAGGTCCTGAGGCTGTTGGCTGCTGTGCTTTGGGTGAGATTCATTACCTAGGCTTGTAACAGTACCCTAGTTATCTAGCCTACACCTAAAGTTACAAATATGGAGCTTGTTTTCTGTTTCGTTCCTGTCTCATATCGTGTCTCATATGGTCGCTTTCTTTTATCTACTCGGTTCTTTATGGGACAGGCTGTTTACTTCTCCCCTCCAAGGCCAACTTGACCTAAGATCTGGCTTTGTTCTTTGGGATTTTGACCCACCTGATACTGTGTATCCTGGCTGTCCTGACAGGACTTAACAATCGCTAGATACGTAGTCTACAGTGTCAACCAGAGAGGTGAAGAATCAATGTGACGATGTATTTACTAAGCAATATCCAGCCGATCCCTTCATTATTATATGATGTATTTGTAAAGCAAGGCTTTATATAGCGCTTGCATTCGAAGATAATGCAGGAATAGACTGTTTGATTACATGGACTCATGCACTTAATTATAGAAAGTTATTCTTAGAAGCCGCGCTTCCCAGGCATATTCGTCCTAGTAACGACCTGCGAAGGAATAACATGGCCCATGGAAAGCCAAATCCTATTAAAGGGTATTATACTAGCTAGTATCTAAGCAACGGAAGTCAAGTACCAGGCTGAGAAATCCCTGTTACCTTGATTCTCCATGAATTAATACATGCCAGCCTATTATATGCCTCAGGCAAAGGATAGAAAGTGTCCCTAAGCTCTTTAATAATATTATACCTCTTATCCATAGTCCGAGCGAGCAAGATAAGGCCTGCATCTTACAGAATCCTAATATTCCCACTCCCTGTATTACCATTCCCTTCGCAAAGCTCAGGCCCGAATATATTATTATTATTAACTTTATATACCCACAGTCCCTTGCTATCACTCGGCTAGCTAACTTTCACCCAGAGTTATTCTTGCTAGGTTAGGGGGAATTTACTACTCTCTATTTTCAGCCTTAACCACTCAGGGGCATTGTTAAAGCTATCAAGGAAATTTAGGCACTCCTTACTATCATACCACGTAGCTCCAAGATAGAGAAGGTGTTAGTAGATTCTATCTTCTTTATTATTTTCATGGTCCGGCGGGTTTCTGGGGTCCCATCCCAAGAATTCAAAGTCCTAGACACCTAGTAGACAGCCTGCCGTAGATCCGGACTCGGTCAGGGGTTATAGAAAGATATCTAGTAAAGGGAGGAGGGTGAGGATAAACCCGACCAGGAAGGACCTTCCGTGGTCCTACAGGTAGCAGTATGGTGCGTTGGCTATTCTCTGCTCGTAGTTTTGCTATCTTATCACTGCAGGCCATTGAAAACTGGCAGAAAAGTAATAGAGATGGCGTAACTAATAGGAATTGAGATGGTCTCAGTGATGAGAGTGGATCCTTGAGAGGCTGAGGCAGATACAGGGTTTAAGTACGTAGAGGCCTGGTGACTAAACGTGATCAGCTAATGTACCAGTAACACCTAGTCAGTCTGGTTATCCCGGGGTAGCTTCCGCCATAGGTCTAGCCTGATATCTTCCAGGTCTATATCTTAGCTAAGGCCGGCGAAACTTGGGGCCTAAGGCCACTAATCTTCATTGATTTGCGACCGAACCGTGAATTACATTATGGGGCTGAGCGTAGTGCCCCCGCCAAGTAAGGGACATATTGAATTAGCTGTTCTTGGATTAGCCCAGCCAGTGAGCAAAGCTCAGTAGCCTATCAGAGCCTAGTCTGCTACGATTAGCCTGCGTATATGAACTCTGATTATATTGAGCTTCTCGGTAAGCGTTAGGCTAGTATTCATACGTCTGAATTATCGAATAATGAAGGTCTGATTCTGTCAATCTAGCTGCAAACGGTGGTTTAAATACACGAAGAATAATAAGCAATCTAACCTGATAAAGCAGGTAAAAGAGACATAACTTTTGAACCGTGGAAATAGCAGAAAACTCTGCATAAATCTCGGTGATCGGAAGTCGGAATTCCGACTTCCTAAATAGGAAAGTGTCATGTATAACTAGTGGTCACGTAGGGTCGACAGATTATAAACCCAATTTGCCTGACGTGCGGGCCAATCCGCATATGCATTGCTTAGAAATGATGTTGGCCGGTATATCCAGCGAGATTGGAAACTGATGGAGGACATGCTTGTACGGCTATACTATGTGGACAGTGGCTTGATAAAGGTGTAGTTTGGTATTGTTATACTAGCTAGAGGACTCGACGATGAAGATCTAACTAGTGAGTGTAGGCTGACGAAGCAACTAGGCGAGGAGTAAATGTGACGTAGTTCCGATAGAAACCTGTAGCCGGGCGGTATAAAACACTATCCTGCACCGTGTTCATAGAGAATCCTTTCTTTATTATCCTAATTCCATAGAAGTCTCTATTCAAGCATCTTATCATGTCCTCTCAACCTGTCAAGCTTATCTTCGGAGGTGTATCCTTCGGCCCAAGTATGGCATCGGAGTTTACCTCTCTTGACGTAACCAAGCATGCTCTTGACCTCCTCAAAGCCAGAGGCATCTGAACAATTAATACTACTTGTATCTACCCTGACAGTGAGGAGCATCTTGGTCAGGCGGGTGCTGCGGCTGGTGTCTTCTCTATCGACACGAAGTATCCTGGTGGGTTTGCGTTAATGGTTTCAAGTACGCAGGGTGTTATTGCAAGCGCGGACAAAAGTCTAAAAGCTTTGAAGATAGACAAGGTATGATAGCTAGTCTACCCTATCCCCAATCCACGGCCGTCTTCGGTACAGTAAGAAACAGCTAACAAGTCAAGGTCAATATCTACTATATCCACGCCCCCGACCGCCGCGCTCCTCTAGAAGACCTCCTATCAGGTATAAAAGCAGTCCATAATGCTGGAAAATTCAACCGCTTCGGTCTCTCCAATCTCCTCCCTAATAAAGTCGCAGAAGTCATCCAAATTTACAAGGAGAATAACTATATTCTCCCCTCTGTCTACTAGGGAAACTATAACCCCGTTACCTGATACTTGGAATCAACTCTCCTCCCTCTCCTCCAGGAACACGGGATTATGTTTTACGCGTACTCGCCTATCGCGGGCGGCTTTCTTACGAAGGATGTTGAGGCGCTTGTTGCGGGTGGTCAAGGACGTCGGGATGAAAACACGCCCACTGATAGATTGTTCACTGCCCTATACTCCAAGCCGGCGATGTTAGAAGGGTTGAATCTGTGGGGGGAGATTGCGGCTGAGGCGGGCATTCCGAAAGCGGAACTGGCGTATCGCTGGGTGGCGAGTCACTCTATTTTGGATAGGAAGTTGGGTAATGGGCTTGTCTTTGGGTCGCGGAATAGGAGGCAGTTACAGAGTACTTTGCAGGGTTTAAGGAGGGGGCCGTTGCCTCCAGATGTTATCAAAAGGATTGAGCGGGTTTGGGAGATTGTGAAGGATGAGGCGCCTGTTGATAATTTTAATATGTAGGTTGATACCTAGCTTGGGGAACCTTGTATAGATTGGATGTTTTGTAATTTAAATGCTATATTAAAATCAAAAAGTCTCACTGGTAGCCTCCTGGACATCTCCGTTCAGTCGGAAGACAGCAAACCTAGTCAACCATTGATAATACTCCCAAGATTCCCTTGTAAGACTCAACTGACTCAGAATCTCCTCATAGACGGAGATGCCTTATATCAATCCAGATGTCTTGACCTCGAAAACGATTGGATGAGTCTCCCAGGCATGCAAGCCTCTGGCAACCCGCCCTTTCCGTTACGTTTCTCTGCGGATGAAGTAGAGCTTATTGATGAAGATGTCGCTGGTGCAATCAAGGGAATGGAGTTGATGCAGACCTTAAGGCAATCACTCGGACCTCTGTGGCCTGAGAAAGGTATTGTACGGCCAGACCAATATGATGAAGTTAAAGGGATTTTGAAACAGGCAAAGGTGGACATTATTGAGGAATTAGACCCGTCCGAAGCGGAGAGGGCTGTATGGGAGAAATCATGGCCATTTGATGACTGATCTCGATTTTAGGTATTTCGTCTCCTCGGCCAACAAATTGAGGGTTTCTTGCAAATGGGACCATCCAGTGAGAATGTTGAGTGCACTGAGTACCAGGTCTCGGCGACTCGCAGTTTTCTGTTAAGAGTCTCTATCACAGTACCATCCACCTAACTTTTTTTAGCTAAAGCATATAAATCATCTACCTAAGTTATTAACGGGGGGCTGGCCAAGCTAGAAACTCACTATAAGACGATCTAAATACTATAAACTGAGTCATCTATAGTCAGGAATAGAAGCTAGGGCTATTCTGAGCGGGGAACTTGGAAACGGGCGATTGTTGTTGCGGGGTCGAAATTCCAAGTCTGACCAAATTCTGCGACCCCTCAATCACAACCACATTCCAGCCTGCTCGTGGCTTTACATACGTGGTACCGAGCTACCCTGAACCCCATATCTGACGACTTCCCAGCCTCATTGACCGGCATCATGTTCAAAAAGAAGCCTACTGTGAGTGTTACCCCGCACTTCTACCCCTCGCTGCCTACACGGACACCTGAGAAACTCACAGCAGCTCACAGATCAAAAATCTCTCCCCCCTGCGCTCCTCAGACCGACGCAAAATCGCCGACCAGATCATAAGCGACTATAAGATCGAGATCCGTACACCTCCGCCCTCCAGCAACGATGATCCCGCCCCCGCAAACCCAGCGCAGCCAACCCCCTCCCTCACAAGCCTACGAAACGCCCTCCTCCCTGAAAACTGCCTCTCCGCGCGCTTTACAACAACAGCCGGTCCCGATCTCCGCGAAGTGCAAGGAACCGTATACGTAGGCACCCACGCCGGCGGTGAAGAGCGCGTGCTCTGGTTCAAGCTCGACCAGGGCCCTGGCGCGGATAAGCGCCTTTATCCGACTGTTTACACGCTATGGCATAATCCTGGGATTGTGCCGCTGCTTCACACGCCGGGATTTGTCATGGGGAAGCTCCGGGGAGGTGCGGATTTGATGACGCCGGGTTTGGCTAATGAGCCGCCGTTTCCCGAGCGTGCGGTTAAGGGGGCGGTTGTTGCGGTTGCTGGATTGGACAGGGAGACTGTGCCGCTGTTTGTGGGGATTTGTGAGATTGATGTTTCGGCACTTGGAGAGGTGCAGGGGACTAAGGGGCATGCTGTTAGGGGGATTCAGTGGGAGGGGGATGAATTGTGGGCTTGGAGTCCGTCTTCGCGGCCTGGGGTGCCGGCGCCGGAGTATATTGAGGGGTGGGAAGATGTCAATGAGGAGGATGTTGAGGAGGAATCTGGGGATATTGAAGAGGGGGTTGAGGGGTTAGCGTTAGAGGATGGTCAAGAAGCTAGTCACACGGATGAGGACTTAGGAGAAGATGTTGAAGAACCAGCTGTCCAAGAGAAAGAGCCTACAACGAAAGGTATGATTATGCACTATTATTCTATGGGTTCTCAAATGTTAACAACGGCAGAAATCGACGAGGCCTTCGAGAAAGCCTTCATCTATTCTCTATACAAACTGAAAGAGGATAACCCTTCCGCACCGAACCATGGGCTGCCGCTGCCTATCTCGCCATCCGCTTTGATATCCAACTTGATTACACCTTACCTTCCTATATACACTGCGCAGCACATTCAATGGTACCAAATCAAGAAGACGAGCTGGAAGAACGTGAAGAAGTTCATCAAGTACCTCGACAAGCAGCTCCTGGTAAAGTCTAAGGACCGCAACGGGCAAGAGACGGTCATCTTGGATGTGGACTTTAACGACCGCCGCGTCTTAAATTTCGCCCCGTACCGGCTTCCGAGCAAGAACGCACTCGAGACAGGGAAATCAACCGGCGGAAAGAAGCCCGCACCGACTACAGGCGGCGATCCTGCCACGGGCCAAAACATCACAGTGCAGACGCTCTACCGGCCAACAGCAAAGCTCACCCCAACGATATTCCCCCCGTTGTCCAGCGCAGACCCCAACAACTTCTACAAATACTCGGACGTCTCCAGCCATATAGACCGATACACTCAATCGCAAAACCCGCCAATCGTCGACCCTTCCAACAAACGCATCATCGCCCTCAATCCCTACCTTGCAAACACAATCTTCGCCTCTTCCTCACCTGAAGACAAAACCACCCTCGCCCGCGGCAAAACAACCCGCGACATGCTCCTCAAACGCCTCGTCGAAGACTCAACCCTCATGTCACCACACTACGTGATCCTCAAACCGGGCCAAACACTATCAGACGTAAAACCAAAAGCCGGCTCCGCGCCAAAGGTCACGATCACCCTTGAGCGCCGCACGGGTTCGAAAACCGTAACAAAGGTTTCGGGCCTTGAGATCTTCGGAATCATCCCGGCTTTACTCGCCGAAGAGCTTCAGAAGAAATGCGCTAGCAGTACGAGCGTTGGACAGGCTACGGGGGCGGCGAAGGGGGTTATGGAGGTTCTTGTTCAGGGTGATCAGCGGAAGGTGTTGGAGAGTGCGTTGTCGAAGAGGGGGGTTAAGAGTCAATGGATCGATGTGGTGGATAAGACGAAGAAGAAGAAGAAATAGATGCCGTACTATCTAGGTATACATAATTGCATAGCATTGATTTGGGTGATTACACGTGCATGTACCTAGTATATTCGGATGTAATTCACCCGCAACAACCGGTCATAGATCGGACCCATCCCGATCCGCTCCTTCATAACTATCTCACTTCCCCGCTACCGATACCGAAACCCATCAAGCTTCTCACCTTCCCAAATCTATATATCTAGTATCCATTCTCCTCAACTCAAATCATCCAAAATGCCCGTCTACCACATCGGTACGGCCCAAACCCCCTCCCCTCCCTTCCCAGTCCACCCGCAGCTAACTCAATCCATCCAACAAATAGTCCTCTTCCGCCTCAAACAAACCACAACCCCCGCGCAAGTCAAAAACTGGACGACAATCGCGGAAAACATGGTCGGCAAAATCCCGGGCCTGGTCTCGCTCAAGGCCAATGCCCCGCTGCCGATCTGTGTGCCCCGCGCAAAGGGCTTTGATATGGGGCTTGTTGCTGTGCTTGAGAAGGCGGAAGATGTCGCGGGGTATGGGGCGCATCCGGCGCATTTGGAGTTAGTCTCTTTATTTTTCCCCCCCCTCTCTTTACTACGATTCTCGGTTTGGGGTTTGATCGGGTTGCTAATCTATGGGTTTGTTTGTCTGTTTAGGGTGCATAGGTTGAGGGAAGAGTTGTGTGAGGATACGTTGGCTTATGATTTGGAGTTTTAGTTACCTAGGCCTACTTTTGGTTTTGGGGTGAGGATGTCTAACATAGGCCATATAACCGACCCCTGCACGTAGGATTATGCAGGGGTCGGTTATATCTAGACGTTCAGATGAATGACAGGCATTGATTACTCGACAGATATTCAGCTACATGCAATAAATCGGTGAGATGCCTCGGGGGAGGAAAACATTGGTATTGACTTTTTATACGTTCGTGGATTGCGAAAATGAAAAGAACTTTGAATATAAGCAGATGCAATAGGTCATTACTCCTTATTATCGACTTTCTTCGCGGGATGGTCACCGTTTGCTTCGTCGTCACGGGTGCGCTTTTGACCCGCTTCAGAGGTGCTCTGTACGACGGGGACGCCACTATGTTGCTTGTTAGCTTTGGTTCTGCGACTGGCGAAGAGGGGGAAGCATACCGGGAGTCTGTCTGGGCTTCGCGGCGCTCGCCCTGGTCCTTGAAGCCTCGGCTCCGGTCGTCGTCCCGTCGCTCCCTCCAGTCGCGGTTGTCGTCGCGTCTCTGTCCGCCACGTCCTCCGCGGTTACCGCGACCGCGACCGCCACGGCCTCCCCGGTTTCCTCCTCGGCCGCGGTTACCGCTGGGTCTGACACGGCCGGCTTCGATGTCGCGGACCTTCTCTTCGCAGTATTCCTTCTTGCTCTTGATGGACAAATCTTGGTCCTTCCACTTGGGCTTGGGGTCCAGCTCGAGGAAGGCCTTTTGTTTATCTTCGGAGTCGAATTCGACGAAAACACTACCCTTGAAGTACTTGTCGGCGGTGCGGCGGAGGCGGATCGCATTGATCGGGCCGTAAGGGGCGAAGAAGGCTTCGATGTCGAGCTGTGTGGTAGGGTGTTCCTCGCCGAAGCCCTTGGCGTAGATGCTACGAGACATAGCCTTGTCCTCAAAGACCTTGACGACGTCGGGGTCGTGGTTTTCTTTGACCGACTCTGGGAGGGGAACCTTGCGCTGCACGCTAGTGTTGTTATCTGTGAGGTTCAGGGTTTCGGAAGTCTTGAGCGCCTCGACGATGGCGCTGAAAGGCTGAAAGCGGCGCATGCGCTTGAAAGAGTGGAGAAGTTCGAGTGAGACAGCGTTGTTCTTGTTACCGCCGACCTTTGAGAAGAGGAACTTGTCCATGGGGAGGTTGGAGTCGGAGAAATAGAACTCAACCTGCTTGCGGATCTCGACAGGGTCGTCGGTTTCCTTTTGCGCGGAGGGGTCAAATTTGTTGTTGTTGTAACGACGGCCCCGGAATTCGCGCTCTTCTGATCTGGTTTCTTGCTCTGATTTCGCGGACTGTTGGCCGAGTTTGGTAGCTGCGGCCACGATTTTAGCCTCCTCTGTTTCCTCTGACTTGTTCTCTGTTCCGGTAGAGGCCTCCTCCTTCTTCTCTGTGCCGTTAGAAGGCGCTTCAGCATCGCCCTTCAACTCAGCAAGCATGTTCTGGACATCCTTTTCAGCTTCGGCATTGGTCGCCTGAGCGGCGACAGGCTTTTGTTCTTCAGCCATTGCGAATGAGGATTATGAGGCGTATGAACCGTGAAAATAATGGAGGAGAAAAGGGAGTAAATGGCAAAGTCTAACTTTGGTTTATGACTCAGTCAGCAAGGACGTTCGCTTGAATTGATAAGTGAGAAAACGATGCGATAGCCTCTCGGACATCGCGAAAGCGCCGATGAGAGGTCCGCACGAGCGGAAACGTGCAGCAGATTCGGGCTGTCATCATTATCCTTACCTGAGGTTTAAGATAACCCTTTGACTAGTCCGCAAAACAAAAGACTTCAATTCTTCTTTGTATGTGAAAGAGGTAGACTCGGAGGATTGCGGCGGGGGAAATTTTCTGAGCTGCGGAGCTTCAAAAAGTTCCAACTTTGGCCTCAGGCAGCCTTGAGTCACCTAGAATTTATGGAGCTACCCGTTTTGGGACAGCACCTGGCCTCCTTCCAGATCCGTCAATCTCCACCCCTATAGGTACAGATTGTTGTCAAACAGAATACCTGGAGATCATGTAGCTGGAAATAGTTTTGATAAGTACTAGATATGTTCTTTTCTCTTCAAGCTAATTAGCACTAATGTACCGAAGTTTAGCATGATGAACCGCGACTCGATTGGCGCGATGATTCCCTATGGACGTCGCAGGTCGCCCAATGCACCTGCCTTGTGCTCACCATGGCACTTGGTGCCTGGCAATACCATCCTTCTCCGTCTTGGATACCTCTCTTCGACGTTGTTCGCTTCTTGGCTCATCATGTACATGATAACTTAACAGCTTATTTTCTCAGCATCAATTACAGCAGTGTCTCTAGCGTCGATGGCTTCGGCAGCGGTAAATCTGTATGGAGCGACCCTTCAAGCTGCAGCTCGGAGTCAGTACTGGCTGGAGTCAGAGCTCCCCATAATTCCCTATACACAAGCGCCATTGATCTCGACCACATACCAAACTGTTGCGGTACATACTCCAACGGCTGTTCCATCGTCGGACTACACCATAGCCACCAGCCCCTTATCAAGATGGGCGGCCCGAGATGTGAGTAATTCCCGCTCACGCGAGAGAGATTCTATGAGTGACCACGAGTTCCACAGATAATCTTTATCGCCGCTATCACCCCCTTCATGCTGGCAGCCTTTATAGAATGGGCGCTTTTCCTCGCCGCGTTTATATACTGTCTTGTTAAAGTGTACCAGAAGGCCGATCATTGGAGTATCAAGGCTCTTGCAGTTGGGATGATCATCCTTTTCTCGATCCTGAGGTGTGACCTTCTAGCTGGTATTATCCTACGCACAGCTAACACCCTCAAAGGGGAATATTCCTGCCGGTCATGATCACTACGTTACCGCTTCCTCCGCATCTGAGCAACGGCTTCCCCCCGTCTTTGATATCATTTCTTCAGTGGTTCGCATTCTGGGCCTTTGCTGGACTCCTCACATTACCATGGCTGTTTTGTGTTTTCAGAATCGTCACCAATTCGATAGGCAAAACGAAGCGTATAAAAGCAGTCCTTGACAGTAAGACGGCGCCAAAAGTCGTCATCATCATGCCGGTCTACAAGGAAACACCGGAAGTCTTGATTAAGGCAGTCAACTCGGTCGTCAGTAGTGACTATCCTGGGCGCTGTATTCATGTCTTTCTTTCTTACGATGGCAACCTCATCGACGAACCCTATCTTCGCATGATCAATCATCTCGGTATACCAATCTCGTTGCGGAACTATCCACAGAGTATCGACGTAACATACAAAGGGGCAAGGATCACTGTGTCTCGGTTTAAGCACGGGGGCAAGCGATATTGCCAGAAGCAGACTTTTCGACTTATTGACAAAGTGTACGCGGACTACCTCAAGCTACATGACAATCTCTTTCTGTTGTTCATCGATTCCGATTGCATGCTTGACCGACTTTGTCTTCAGAATTTCATGTACGACATGGAGTTGAAGCCAGGAAGCAAGCATACCATGCTAGCCATGGCCGGCATCATCACGTCAACTACTGAGAAGAATTCTCTCATTACCGTGCTGCAGGACATGGAATACATACACGGGCAGCTCTTTGAGCGGTCTGTCGAGTCTGGCTGCGGCGCCGTAACCTGTCTCCCAGGCGCGCTGACTATCCTACGCTTTTCTGCTTTCCGCAAGATGGCCAAATACTACTTTGCGGATAAGGCTGAACAGTGCGAAGACCTGTTTGACTACGGAAAATGCTACCTCGGTGAAGATCGCTGGTTGACACATCTATTTATGATCGGAGCGAGGAAGCGCTACCAAATCCAAATGTGTACAACAGCCTTCTGCAAGACCGAAGCGGTGCAGACGTTTCGCAGCCTATTAAAGCAACGACGCCGATGGTTCCTGGGATATATCACAAATGAAGTGTGCATGTTGACCGATATCCGGCTGTGGAAGCGGTATCCTCTTCTCTGCCTGGTTCGTCTTTTGCAAAACACCATCCGGACAACTGCACTTCTCTTCTTTATTCTGCTCATATCCCTTGTCACGACTTCCAGCAGAGTGGATGGTTTGCCCGTTGGCTTTGTCGTGATATCACTTGGCCTCAATTACACGCTCATGTTCTACTTCGGCCTGAAACTCAAGAGGTATAAAGCCTGGCTGTATCCGCTGATGTTTATCCTGAACCCTTTCTTCAACTGGCTGTACATGGTTTACGGTATATTCACTGCAGGACACCGTACATGGGGAGGGCCAAGGACCGATGCCGCCAGGGCCGATGAGTATACAACACCCGGACAAGCCGTGAGACAGGCGGAAGCGCAGGGAGATGAATTGAACGTCGAGGTGGAGACTTTTCGAACCGCAGTCGATGGGAAGGGGGTGCCTGTCCGCCCACCACAGAGGATCACTGGACGCTTTTCTAATGAGGGTGATCCGCCTCCTAAAGAATGCTTTGACTTGGGCATAGACCCTGAGACTGGCCTGACAAAGTTTCTGTCCCCTCTTCCCGCGATACCTAGAATTGGCTTTCACACGCCGTGGTCGACCGAGTCAGTGTTTTCAACCGAGTCCGGTGCCGATTCGATTGAGATGCCGCAGAATGTGGAGAGCCTGATGAATGAAGAGAAACTCTATCTCAGCCGGAAGGTCCAGGGGAACACGACTCCTCCTTTAAGTGCTGATGCATCCCAGCAAGTCGATACAGATAGTGCCCAACCATCGGTTCTGGACGACAGCGTCGATGTCACGGAACAACGGGGCGATGAGGCCAGCGAAGTACCGCAGCGTTCGAATGTCTTGGTGAACTTTGCTATCGGGTCTGATGAGGGATCAGTTCTGACCCCAGAGTCGTCGTATCAACCGAAGAGCTCATGCGACTCCACTACGCCACTTGCCTTGAACAGAAGCCTTTCAAGCACGGATGAATATCTGCGACAGCGTTTGAGCCAGACTCCGAAAATGGCCAAGTCACGGAAACGGGGGACAGTTGCCTAGGCATTGATGATAATTGGTAGTATGTAACTTTTACACATTGGTTTTTGGCCATTAATTAAGAGCTGGACGTGTACTTTATGTGTTAGTGACTCGTCTCCAATCCGCAATCCATCTCTGTTTGCGTTTGCTCCAGTCTGCCGTCCCTAGGCCAACGGTATGAGACAGAAAGATATCGATAAGCGACCCCTCCAAGTCTTGGCAAGATCAAGTAATTCTGCCGGTAATCTGCAGGCGGTGAAAGAGGGGAATCGTCCAACAGGAGCCAGAAGGTTCGATGGGCACCAGCCAAGGGCCTGAGGCTGCACAAAGAAAACAAACCTGTCTTACAAATATCAGATCTTTTCTCGAGTCTTTGTTTGTTAACAGCTTCTCAAGTACTCTCATCCTCAATTCATAGATCTTCTCATCATACCTGCGTTAGACATCAACCGTAAACGTGGTGGACCAGAAAAGTCTTGACCGCTTGACGACACAAAGCAAACACGTTTTTCGCCCTAGCCACTTTGGATTATTGATACAAGAAAGAGTGGCGCCGCTGCAAATTATTACTATCACCTAACATATTCTCCCCCTCCTCTTTTCGCTCTCTTCCACGATCCCTCACATTCACCCCATCCTCCCACTCCCCCCAGATTCTCTCTCACAATGTCTGTCGTCGGTATTGATTTCGGTGCCCAAAGCACCAAGATTGGTGTCGCTAGAAACAAGGGTATTGACATTGTGCGTATCTCCCGCCCCTCTCCATTTTTATGGTCTCCCCCCCTCCACGCCGATGATCGCTGAACTGACATGATATCGATTTGATTAGATTGCCAACGAAGTTTCCAACAGACAAACTCCGTATGTCTTTCCTCTCTTCACATTGTGATACATTTGAAGCTGACTGTTTGCGACCAGTTCCCTTGTCGGATTCAACGCTAGAAGCCGAAGCCTCGGTGAGGCCGCAAAGACACAAGAGACCTCCAACCTCAAGAACACGATCGGTAACCTCAAGCGGTTGATCGGTCGCTCATTCAGCGACCCTGATGTTCAGCTCGAGCAAGAATACACCTCTGCGCACATCTGTGACGTCAATGGCCAGGCCGGTGTCGAGGTCAACTATGTCGGCAAAAAAGAAAAGTTCACTGCTATTCAGCTGGTCGCTATGTACCTGACCAAGATCCGCGATATCACTTCCAAGGAGTTGAGATCTCCCGTTACAGATGTCACAATCAGCGTTCCCGCTTGGTTCACGGACGTCCAGCGCCGTGCTATGATCGATGCTGGAGAGATTGCTGGCCTCAAGGTTCTCAGATTGATTAACGACACCACCGCTACCGCCCTCGGATGGGGTATCACTAAGCTCGACCTTCCTACCCCCGAGGAGAAGCCCAGGCGAGTGATGTTTGTCGATATCGGATACAGTGACTACACCGCTTCCGTTGTTGAGTTCCGCAAGGGTGAGCTCAACGTTAAGTCGACCGCTTACGACCCCCACTTTGGTGGTCGTAACTTCGACAAGGCTTTGACCGAACACTTTGCCAATGAGTTCAAGGACAAGTTCAAGATCGACATCCGCACCAACCCCAAGGCTTGGTCTCGTACCTTTGCCGCTGCCGAAAAGCTCAAGAAGATCCTCTCCGCCAACCCGGCCGCTCCCATGAGCATCGAGTCCCTCATGGAAGACACTGATGTTCGCACTATCGTCAAGCGAGAGGAGCTAGAGATCATGGTGAAGGCTCTGCTAGACCGTGTCACAGTTCCTATTGAGCAGGCTCTTGCTGAGGCTAAGCTCAAGCCTGAGGACATCGACCTCGTTGAGATGGTTGGTGGTTGCACTCGTGTTCCCGCCATCAAGGACGCCGTCAGCAAGTTCTTCGGCAAGACCCTGTCCTTCACACTCAACCAAGATGAGGCCATTGCCCGCGGATGCGCCTTCAGCTGCGCTATCCTCTCCCCCGTTTTCCGTGTCCGTGATTTCTCCGTTCACGACATCGTCACATACCCCATCGAGTTCACCTGGGAGCAATCCGCTGATATCCCTGACGAGGACACCAGCTTGACCGTTTTCAACCGCGGCAACGTCATGCCCTCAACCAAAATCCTCACATTTTACCGCAAGCAGCCTTTCGACCTCGAGGCTCGCTACGCCAATCCGGAGATGCTTCCTGGCAAGATTAACCCATGGGTTGGCCGCTTCTCCGTCAAGGGTGTCAAGGCCGATGCCAATGATGACTTTATGATTTGCAAGCTCAAGGCTAGGCTTAACCTGCACGGTATCCTCAACGTCGAGTCAGGATACTACGTTGAGGACATGGAGGTCGAGGAGCCTGTCAACGAGGACGGCGAGAAGGGCGATGTAAGTTTTAGCTGTACCTTAACTAGACAGGTCTTTTTACTAACGTTTTCTAGGCTATGGACACAGACGCCAAGAGTGATGAACAGCCCAAGAAGACCCGCAAGGTCAAGAAGCAGGTCCGCAAGGGTGATCTCCCCATCTCCTCCGGCACCGCTACCCTTGAACAAGCGCTCAAGGACCAGTGGCAAGAGCGTGAGAACACCATGTACATGGATGACAAGTTGATCGCCGAGACGGACGAGAAGAAGAACGAGCTTGAGGGAACCATCTATGAGATGCGTGACAAGATCGACGGCATCTACGCCGAGTTCGCTAGCGATGAAGAGAAGGACAAGCTGAGGTCTAAACTGAGCTCTCTAGAGGTAAGACGCTTTCATTCTGCATACGGTACATCAGCTAACATTGTTACCAGGACTGGATCTATGAGGACGGTGAAGATGCCACCAAGTCCGTCTACGTCGCCAAGCTCGATGAGATCCGCTTCGTTGCCGGTCCCATCGTCCAGCGCCACCGCGAGAAGCTGGACGCTGAGCGCGAGGCCATCCAGAAGGCCCAGGAAGAGGAGGCTGCTAAGAAGCGCGCTGAGATCGAGGCCAAGCGCAAGGCCGAAGAAGACGCCAAGAAGGCCACGGAAGGTGGCGAGGAGAAGACCGACGCTGAGATGAAGGACGCTCCTGCAGATGGCGAAGCCGCTCCCGAGAACGCCGAGACTGAGAAGCAGTAAACGACCTAGTATGACTATCGATTTTTCTCGTCTCCGGCCATTGAGCCTACAATATTTTGCTTGATGATACACCATGAATAAACACTCAATATGCCGGCCCTTCTCTTTTTTTTTTTCAACCTCCCTCTTGCTCCTTTCTCTCTCAATGAACGGCGACAGCTGTAGACGATTCTCTTTTGCTCTTTGATGATTTTGAACGGAGATGCTGTGCTTGGTTTCGAGACACGGCATGGCCTATGATGATGGACCGGGTTAGATATCAGACGTGTGGATAGACCGAGGCGAAAAGTATTATGAGTTCGCTAATAGATGATTAACACGATATCTCTTACTCTTAGTCAAACAAGTATAAGATAACTAACTATCGTATAGTAGATACAAGGCTGGAGCCGTCTCCAACAGTTGGAGTCTCTTATCTGTAGTGGAGAAACTTGTGTTTTCCGTCGGGTAACGAACCTCCTCTTTCCCTTCAACATCCATCACTCCATAGACACACGATGCCCAATGAAAGCATCCACGAAAATACAGATTCGGCCGCTGCATCATCTGCACGCCCCTATCGCTCACATAAGATTCCCGCCTGCAATTTCTGTCGGAAACGGAGAAGCCGATGTACGCAGGAGACTGCGGGTCAACCATGTCTCCTATGTCGCATGCACGGGGCGTCCTGTTCACGAGCCAGCAATGATAACAGGGCTCCCTTCACAAGCACAAAGAGACGACGTATATCAAGCAGTATACAGATAACCCAGACACAGAGATCGACATCGCCCACAAGGCAGCCATCACATAATTCTCCGGCTGGAGACTCAGACCAGGGGCCAACGCCGGAGTTCACGCAGAATGATACATCGAATCAATCAGGACACATTGTCGGGCCTGCAATGGCTCGTGATGCGCAAGTACTTGAGCGCTGCATGTCCTCGATCTCCAATACGGCTGTCTCCTACGCCAGACCGAACCCGTACAGCGTCTACTCGGACGATACCCGCAATCCGGTTATCTATATGAAGGTCCCGCGGCAACGGAACGTTGTGCCATCTGGCAATGGCACCGCTGGGTACAGACAGTTTGAAGCGATGGAGAAAGTTGTTGAGCCGTTGGGTCCTGAGTTGTGCAGCATATACTTCAACAATATCCATCCGCCATTCCCGATTCTAGATGAGAAGACGGTCTTGGAGGCTTACCGGCAAGATGGGCTTCCGCATACTCTCACTTGTGAGATCTATGCTTGTTCGCTGATTCTTTGGAAGACGTCGCCTAAGATCTCGGGAACGGGCCGGCCAGTGCCAGATATTCGATACATGTGGAATCTGACCGTCAGTGCGATGAATGATGACTTTCTGAGTCCTAATTTCTCGACTGTCCTGGCTTGTATTTTGGATCTTCTTGGTCGTCCGATCACGTCCATTACGTATAATGCTGTTAATGTTGGTCGGGTTGTTGCTTTAGCTCAGAGCTTGGGATTGAATCGGAATCCCGCCAGCTGGGGCCTTGATCGTCGGCAGAAGAGTCTACGTATTCGAACTTGGTGGGGGATTTTGATCCATGACCAATGGTGTGTTTCGTTCATCTTGAAGTATTTTGCAAATACTAACCATTCAGGGCGAGTCTCTCCCATGGAACACCACCTCATATACATAAATCGCAGTGGGATGTCCCCTTACCAGACTCGGACTCACTACTGGTCACTCTTGCAGCGAGCGAAACACTGCCCGTTGATACCCAAGTGCAGGGAGCCCACTCATTCATTGCGCTCTGCTCCCTTACTACTATCCTCGGAACAATCTTGCCATTAATATACGCCTTGGAGATCCAGCCCCTGGAGACCTCATTCAGAGCTTTGCGGCGACACGAGACCACACTCAATGAGTGGGAAGAGAGTCTACCATCATGGCTACGACCATCCTCTCCAGCTTTTGAAAGAAAAGCAGCGGGGGCTCTCAATCTACAGCTCTCGTTCCTAGCAGTTAAACTCTGTCTTTCTAGGATTGCTCTCCTGGTATGTTCCTCAATTCTTGTATCTACTACATACTTAGGATGACAGGAAATGCACCGATCAAACGAGCCTCCTGCCGAAGAAGACAAACTATACTACCGATCAAGATGCCGGAAAGCCGCGCGAGCTGTCATCGACTTCGTTACCATTATGACACCAGATGAAGCAGATTCCTTCTGGTTACCTTGTACGTTTATCTCACATGGACCCAGACACAGTTGAATGACGCCGAGCTAAAATCAATGAATAGACACAGCATACCATTTCACCTCAGCAGCAACCCTAACTCTGCGCTGCGCCCTGGAAGCCGAGACCCCCTCCACGGCACAAGAGTGCGTAGCAAGCGCAAAGAAACTAATCGACTTCCTCCGACAGATGAAGAACGACGCTGGCTGGGATCTTGCCGACATTTGCCTCGGACAATGTGAAGCTGTTGTTGATCGGTTGTGCGATGTAGATTATCTGGAAATGTGGCGGAGGAATCCGCATTCACAGTCTCATGCACACGCTGGGCAACATACAAGGGATATACACCAAGGCAATAGAAATGGGAACGGTGCCTCATCCGCCCCTTCTCAAATTCCAGCTTCGGCTTTGGCTCATGCTAATACATTGGACTCCCAAATGACGTTCCAGCCTACGAATCAAGTAATGACTTCTGATTCTGGGGTTGATTCGGGAATAGGAGGGGAGGCTGATTATGTTGCCGAGCACGAGCATACAAACCCCGGGTTTCTACAAACGTTCATGACATTTGGGTCTATGCCGGGGTCCTCGATGATGGCTGAGTATCCGGCGTTCCCTGATCTCTGGCAGATGCCGTTCTCGGATGACTATGGCTATCGGGGGGTCTAAAACATTTTTTCTGACCCGAGTGGCTTACGACAGCATTGATTGAGGAAATATTTCACATTCGTCTCGTCTCGACTCATTTAGAGAACGCAGGATTATCGGAATCTTCAGTCCAGCCCGGGTATCCTGACCCGTCATATATCCATATCCAGCATCGTTCCGGCTCAAAGTACGTACCGAAATCGAGGATTCTGTCATCAACTTCGTCAGTACGGCCAAGCAAGAAAGGAGTGGTAAACCAACCTCGAAATCAGTCAAATCACCCAACTTCTGTTCAAGCACTACCCCATTCGCAACGGCCACCGCATCCGCCGCATCCCTCAACCGGTTCCTTCTCATCAAGAGAAATCTCAGCCCAACAGCAAGCGCAGCCTGTGCACTCGAGCAAGACAAGATAACCTTACAACCGGTCTGATAAATTGGTGCCTCCTCCGATAGAAACGCATGGGGGCCGATGATATTCCCAGCACAGTATGCCAGGAATACCAGCGCCACACTCGTGATCCGCTTGGTGTATCCGCCAAGATTCGTCGCGGGCATCTGCAGTGCCAGAACGAGCGAACAGACATATGCACCGACTATATAGTACCCGAAGAGCACGGCAATCTTCTGCGTGTCGTGCGACAACTTCCACAACATGCAGACCCCTGCGATGGTTGGGAGGAGGTAGACAAACATGACAATCGTCCGAGTATTCGGGAACTTGGATGCTAGAAATGTTCCCGAAAGAACCCAAAAGAGTTGAAAAGCGCCGAAGGGAATCCCCAGAGCAACAGTCTCCAATGGGTCCCCTGTCAATCCCTTGATAATGAGCTTCGAGAAGCTAGCAATACCTCCATTGATAGTCTCATTCAGGAGCATGAACAAGAACAGAATCCACACTTGGGGATCAACGAGGGCTTCGCGGATCTGATACCATTTTATCTGATGGCTCAGGATTCCAGTCTGTGCGAGCCGGCCGCGCGCAATCAGGTGGGCTTTTTCTTGCAATGTGAATCTCTTCGCGGAGATAATGTCGTCTGGTAAAAAGAGAAGCATTATGACGCCCCAGCAGATAGTAATCCCACCGAGAATGAGATAGATTGCCTTCCAGACCTCAAACCCTTCAATCTGCCCAATGCCGAATGTGAGCAGTCCGCCAACCATGGCGCCGAGTCCGTTACAGCTGTAGAAGATTCCCGCGCGGAACGGCTGCTCAGAGCGCGTATACCACATGGCCACGATCATCATGAAGCAGTTTGTGATCGGTGCTTCGAATGCACCGAGGAAAAAGCGGCAGACAGCCATTCCCGCGAAAGAAGAACAAGATGCAGTGATCATCAGCATTGCGCCCCAGGCAATGACATTCCCGGAAACAACCTTGGCCATTCTCGTCTTCTGCGCGAGATATGTCCATGGATACTCGGCGCCGAGGTATGCGAAGTAGAAGATACTCGCGAGCCAGCTATACTGCTCGCTGCTCATGTTCGTTGACGGAAGGAGATCAAAGACGGCGGAGTAGGCGAGCGCCGACTTGTCGATGTATTGGAGCGTGTATGTTCCTGCTAAGAGGGGGAGGAGGATAAGATCGACCTTGCGGACTAGGGCTTTTGTGGCGGCATCGTCTGCTAGCAGGGCCTGGAGGTCGTCTTGGGTGACGTTGTGCTGGCGAAGGAAGAGTTCGCCTTCGTCGAGAGATGTGATTGTTCCAGCTTGAATTTCATCTTTTTCTCCTGTTATCGATGTCTTCTTTTCGTCGTCCATTTTCTGTGTGATGTACCAGGTTGGAGTAGTCAGGATGTTTTCATTACTAGAAGAAATGGCGTAATCTGGGGGGTTATATACTTCCCCAGAACGTCCTATATCACATATCAGATACCAGGAAGACGAAACTGATCTGCATCCCCTCAGATAAGATGGTATAGTCTGTAGATAATTACCCACCAATATCACGGCTTATCATTCAGCGGAGAAGTGATCCTCACAGACACGTTTTCCGATATCTGATTCTGGGGTCTTTACTCCAACGGATCTCTTCCCGCCAGCACGTCAGTTTGCATTATTGGAGGATAAGACAAGACTGTCCCCTCATGAATATTGCAGTTGATTTTCGGCTCTACTTTTGACTCCGAGACATCGATTTATAGATAACAATCCCCTGTCGCACATCCAGATCATTGCACTTTTAAGAACAGAATGGCACCAACAGTACACCTCCCTCAAGGAAAACTCCTCGGAATCCAGCTCCAAAGCGAAACCGACTTCCCCCAACCCATCGACGCCTTTCTCGGAGTTCCCTACGCCAAACCCCCCGTCGGCGACTTACGCTTCAGACCAGCCGCCAAAGTCCCCTCTTCAACATCAACAATCGACGCAACAAAATATGGCCCGATAGCTCCAGGAAAAGCTTTACTCGCTGGGGGTCCAATCTTCGAACAGAGCGAGGACTGCTTAACGGCAAACATCTTCCGGCCATCAAACACCAAAGACACGGATAAACTCCCCGTGGCTATTTACGTCCATGGCGGCGCATACAATCGAGGTTCGGCGGCAATGCACAAGACAGCCTCTATGGTCGCTTGGTCGCAGGAACCTTTCGTGGCTGTTAGTTTCGGGTACAGAATCGGTGCATTGGGATTCCTCCCCTCTGCCCTGTCAAAGAAAGAAGGGGTCCTGAATCTAGGACTACGTGATCAGGTCTTTCTCTTCCGCTGGGTACAAGAGAACATCTCCCTGTTCGGTGGCGATCCGGAGACCGTAACGCTATTTGGGCTTTCAGCCGGCGCCCATTCAATAGGACATCATCTCCTAAACTACAACGACAAAGAAGAAACCCGCCTCTTCCACCGCGTAATCATGGAATCCGGTTCCCCAACCTCCCGCGCCGTCCGTCCCTACGACGCCACAATCCACGAGCAGCAATTCCGCGACTTCCTCACCGAAGTGCAATGCCCCTACAGCCCGGACATCGACGATGAATCCTCCCAGATCTTCCCCTACCTCCGCTCCCTCCCCAGCAAAGCAATAACAACCGCCCAGACCACCGTCTTTGACAGATATAACCCATCTCTCCGCTGGGCTTTTCAACCCGTCATCGACGACGACGCAGCAGAGGCGATCATCCCCCGCAAACCGCTCGACGCATGGGCATCTGGGAAGTGGCACAAAGTACCCATCATGACCGGGTTTAACAGCAACGAGGGGACCATGTACGTTGATAAAAGCATGTCCGAGGCAGCCCAGTTCCGGGCTTTCTGGGCAGAACTCCTCCCGCAGCTTTCATCTGACGATCTGGATACGATTGACCGGCTTTACCCGGACCCTGCATCCCAGGCGGATTCACCATATATCGAAACCCGCGGGCCGGAATACGGTCTCGGACCGCAGTATAAACGCATTGAAGCGGCTTACGGGCATTACGCATATGTCGCACCTGTTCGACAGACAGCGGAGTTTGCCTCGAAGCAGGGTGTCCCGGTTTACCTATACAACTGGGCTCTTCCGCGAACTGTCGTCGGGCGAGCGAACCACGGGGACAATATGTACTACGAGACGTATAATTCCGAGATTACGGGGATCTCAACCTCGCAGAGAGAGTTATCTGGCACGGTACATGCATATCTGACGAGTTTTATTACCAGGGGGGATCCGAATGTGGTTGGTGGGGGGCTGTATGGGGGGAGGCCGGTGTGGGGGGTTTATCAGGGTGCTAAGGCCGGGATCTTGGTGTTTGGGGAGGGGAATGAGGAGCTTATTGGGGGTGGGACTGCGTCGGCGGCGAGGTTTTTGGGGGATGGTTGGGCGAGGGAGGAGACGGGGTTTTGGTGGGGGAAGACGGAGATTAGTCAGTTGGCTTAGGGATGAGTATTCACTTGTGTATAGAGTATTTAGATAAAATATCATGAGAAATATTGCATACAATACAGCAAGAAGTGTTTGGACTTGAAAAGCTAGCATATATCTTGGACTCAATCATGCCCAGCGTTGACGTAAACGATGCTGCACTTCTGAGCATGTTTAGTAGAAAGACCGGAATAGACAGTAACCCTACGGTCCACTATATGCTAGTAGAAGCAAACAACTTACCTCGACCTTTAACCCTTGCACTGAATAAATGCCGGTGTCTTAGGGCAAGCGCATCTCCGACGCTAAACTCCGTCTCCGATTGGCTATCGCAGATAAGATGCAGAGGTTCTCCGACGGAGAAGTATACCCCTCCACCCCTCATTCTCCGAGACTATATCCTGAATATCTTGAACATGCAACGACATCGGAGGGAGACAGACAGTCAACCAAGGTATATCATCCAGCTCCCCCCCACCGTCCTGATTCGGGATACCATCAAGCAATCATCACATCTCTCAAAATGACTACACTCACCCTCCCCGAACCCTTCGCCAGCATCCCCAGGGAATCCTTCCTCTTCGGCCCCTCCCCAATCCAACACCTCCCAAACATCACAAAAGCCCTCGGCGGCAAAGTCGCCATCTACGCAAAGCGCGAAGACTGTAACTCCGGACTCGCCTACGGCGGAAACAAGACCCGGAAGCTCGAGTACACACCCCTCTCTCCCTCCCTATATCCCAAAACTAACAAAACAAACTCAGATACCTCGCCTCAGAAGCCCTCTCCCAAGGCTGTGACACCCTAGTCAGCATCGGCGGCTTCCAATCAAACCACACACGCCAAGTCGCCGCAATAGGCGCGAAACTCGGGCTGAAGGTCTCCCTCATCCAAGAAAAATGGGTCGACTGGAACGACGTCGTCTACGACAAAGCAGGCAACATCCAGCTATCTAGACTCATGAACGCCGACACGCGACTTGACCCGTCGCCCTTTGGAATCGAGCATAAAGATACGCTCGCGAATCTGAAAAACGAGATTCTCGCAAAGGGCGGAACCCCGTATTATATCCCTGCGGGGGCTTCGGATCATCCGCTTGGCGGGTTGGGGTTCGCGCGGTGGGCGTTTGAGGTGCAGGCGCAGGAGAAGGAGATGGGGGTTTTCTTTGATACTGTGATAGTGTGTGCGGTGACGGGGTCGACGATGGCGGGGATGATAGCCGGGTTTAAGCTGGCCGAGTTGAAGATGGGGGCGCCGAGGAGGAAGGTGATTGGGATTGATGCGTCTGCGACGGTGGAGCAGACGTTTGAGCAGATTTTGAGGATTGCGAAGAATACGGGGGTGAAGATTGGGTTGGACGAGGGGGATATTACGGCGGAAGATGTTATTCTTGATGAGCGGTACCACGGCGGGGTCTATGGGATTCCGGATCAGAGGACCATCGACGCGATTCGGTTTGGGGCGGCGACGGAGGCGTTTATTACGGATCCGGTGTATGAGGGGAAGAGTTTGGCGGGGATGATGGAGTTGGTTAGGAATGGGGAGATCGGGGAGGGGTCAAATGTTCTTTATGCACATTTGGGGGGGCAGTTGGCGTTGAATGCTTATACGGGGATGTAATTGTCTTAAAACTGAATCAGAAGATCGACAGATCCATTCTATAGATTTGCCCCATATATTGTTTGGTAACCCTAATCTCGGTTCCTGCAACCTTAACTCTCTCGCTTTCTTCCATGTGGCGGTGGCTAAAACCATGCCATCACTGTACTCTATGAAAGTCTTCACTCTTCACATTGAGTCCGCCTACCAGTTATGATGACAATTGAAGAGTACCTACAGACAGCCTCGAGACGATTACAACCAAGATTCCCGCCCGAGAAGCCGACCCAGATCGAAGTTCCGAGGATCAAACGGAAGAAATGGATGAAGAAAGAAACTTCAAAAACCGTTGCAGGCGGACTTGGTTGATAAAGCTTACATTGAGAATATAGCCGTTATCTGGTCCCGTAGCTTAGTCGGTTAAAGCGTCAAGCTTATAACTTTCTTAAGAGGGAGTCTTGGCGATCGCGAGTTCGATCCTCGCCGGGACCAGTTTTTTTTTTGACCTTTTTACATGCACAGAATATATATCCGTCCATTCATCAATCCAGGGATTTTTTCTGCTGCTTTCGCAGCTTGATTGTCTTCATTTCAAATCTCCACTTCATCTCAGAACTCTACTACAAGTTACCTCGCTCGTCATGTCAAACACCGTATTCGTGACAGGACTGGGTCCGAGCGGAGCACCGTGGAGAGCGCTAATGCTAGTACGGGGCATTCAGGGACCCATGAGACCAGGGTAGACACTCAAGTCATGATATAATAATTATGAAAACTCAAAGAAAGATCATAGATAGATGGATAACTCGGAGTAGGACAGATGATAACCATGGGTAGCTGTGCTTGATTGACCCTTGGGTAGAAGTACATTTACGTCTTTATCTCATGGTTGGTGGATACCATTCGGGAAGGATGGCACGCGAGAAGAACTCAAGGTTCTCCCCTCTCCAATCTTCCTCGCATTCCAGTACAGCCTCTCCTACTCTGGATTCTGGAATGTCAACGCCAGCTTGTCCCTGTCCGTCCGTCATCCCTTGCTCAATGAGCCAATATCCAAGACTTTAATCAGGCAGCCTAGCTGACCTGTTGTTTAATAGCCCCGCTCTTCCAACACATTGGCAAATAAGCAGATTGACCTCCTAATGGATCAAAGGATTAGGAGAACCGGCGGATCGATCGGCTTCTGACGTCCCTTTTCTGGTGTCCCTGTCGCTCGGCCCCTAGTGAACTTCTTCAAAGCTCCTGTCTCCTACTTTCCTATTTTCTCGTTATGACTTGACGGCGACCTATATCGCCTCATCTCAGTGTCATTCGTTTTCATCTTTCCTGATCTGTCTTGTCAGGAAGACTTTCCTATTGTTACGTTTATTGATACTCCCACTCGGAACCACGATCGTTCTTGGCTTCGAGCTTCAGAATGCGAACGGAGACTTAACTCAACCTTTGCGTGCTCCATCTTAGATTACGGCTTCACCGAGATGAACCCTCGAGGCTTACTGGCTTTTGTCGGTGCGATCTCGTCTGCTACAGCCTTAGCCATCTCCGATCCCGCCTTCAACAACACGCCAACCCCGGGTTCTCATGGCAGCATCGTTAACCTTGCCGATCACCTCCTGCTGAAGGAGTTCGGACTCAACGCCTCGGAAGAGTACAAATATTTCCAGGAACCAGGGAGCGACCAACTGCACGCCCACTATGATTCAAGATTCTACAAAGAGCCGGTACCGAAGGAGCAGCGTGCGCACACTTTGATCCATATCGTGCATTCGTATTTCGACTACTTTAACAACAACGGTCTTGAGACTTGGATTGCGCACGGGACATTGTTGGGGTGGTGGTGGAATGGCAAGGTAGCTCGGTCTTTATTTTTGTCTTGATAGTGGTTAACCTGTTACAGATCATGCCATGGGACTGGGATATTGATACTCAGGTCTCCGAGGCCACGCTGTTCCGTCTCGCCGACCAATTCAACGGGACCATTGTCGGATATAACACCACCGACCCTGTCGCAGAACACTCGTACCTTCTCGACGTCAATCCGTGGGCGCGGCAACGTGATCGAGGGCAAGGCGCAAACATCATCGACGCTCGATGGATCGATATGAAAACTGGTCTCTACATTGATATCACGGGACTCAGCCGACTGGACAAAGACAAGCCGGACGAGTGGGGGTGTAAGAACAACCACAAATACATGATCAACGACATATACCCGCTTCGCCAGTCCACCTTTGAAAACGTGGCAGCCAAAGTGCCCTACAGCTTTGAGACAGTCCTGACGGACGAATACCACGCCAAGGCATTGACGGAAATGCACCATCACAAGTAAGTGCTGTCTCGCCGCAACGAGAGAAATAGCTAACAGTCGTAGCCACACATTTGTGCCAGATCTCCATGAATGGATTTCCGACGAGGTGATTGCTGAAAAGGCCGAGAAGGAAAAGGGAAAAGACGAAAAGGACGATCGGCAGTACGAGTGATTTGTTGAAACTACCACTTTATAATCGCATACGGGTTTTGTACAAAGATGGGTTCGGAGTTGCTAAGGTTCGGCGTTCTGATCAGGGAGCATCGCTGTTTGAATATACTGGATTATTGTTAGACCAGTCGAGATATCAATAATAGCTATCATTACTTGAGTTGACGGCCCGTTTCTGAATCCTATACTTCAGGGCAATCTCCGGGCAATCTCCGGCTGACTAACCCGGCATAGAAAGTCATCGAAGATAAGCGGATTCATCATCAACGCCTCTGCATCTTTAATAAAACCACCATGTCGCCAGTCTCAGCTTCATCTTCCCCATCTTCAAAGTTGGATCAAGATGACTGACCCGGCACAACTGACCGTCCCGGTCCACCACCACGGCAAAGTCCACCCCATCTCCCTCCCCGCAGAAGCAACCCTACAAGACCTAACAGCAACCCTCACCTCAACCTTCAACATCCCACCATCGAACCAGAAACTCCTCATCGCCCCGAAACCCGGCATGCAGAAATCCCCATTCCCGCCAACACCCCTCACAGAAATCCTCCCCCTCAACTCCCCAAAATTCAAAATCACCCTCCTCGGCACCCCAAGCCAGGAAATCACCGACCTAAACACCCAAGCCGCAGAGACCCGTCAGCGGGACGAAAAGCGAGCCGCCGCACTTGCCGACGCACGGATCCGGAATCGCAATGCTACATCAGGAAATCGCGCGGCAGGAAGAGGAATCCACACCCTCACATCATCAAGTAGCAACAATTATACCTTCGGTCGACTAGAACCACTCCAACACCTTCCCAACCCATCTCGCTCCTTAGCATTCCTCACGCGACTCCGCGATGACCCGGGCATCCGCACGGCCATGGCAAACCACCGTTTCTCCGTCCCGCTGCTGACGGAAATGGATCCGGCCGAACACACGACCTCTGAGTCTCGAACGCTCGGTTTAAATAGGAATAAGGGCGAGGTTATTGAGCTCCGCTTACGAACGGACGCGTATGATGGGTATAGGGATTACAGGACGATTCGGAAGACGCTGTGTCACGAGCTGGCACATTGTGTGTTTAGTGAGCATGATCGGGATTTCTGGGATTTGACGGGTCAGATTGAGAAGGAGGTTGAAAAGGGGGATTGGAAGAGTGGGGGGGAGAGGGCTGGGGGGCAGGGTGCGGAGTTTTATAACCCGGGAGATTGGGAGGTTGAGAGGGAGGGGGGGCATGTTCATGATGAGAGGGGGTGGGTTGGGAGTGCGCAGGTTTTGGGGGGTGGGACTAGTGCTGGTGCTGGTGTTAGGGGAGGAGGGATGAGGGAGGTTATGGCCAGAGCGGCGGAGGAGAGGGCGAGGAGGGCTAAAGAGGAGAAGTCGGAGCGGGATTCTTCTTGATTCCACGCATTTCATGTTGAGCTTTTATTTAATATACCCCATGCGTTTACTGTGAAAGAAACAAACTTGATTGAATATCAACACGGCTCGAGATTTTAGATAGATCAGACCTGCTCATTAACAAACAACCCAGCCATCCCCTGCCCAGTGCCAATACACATACTCGTAACAAGCACCTTACTCTTCGTCCGCCTCGCCTCACTCAAAATCGTACAGATCTGCCTAGCCCCCGTCGCTCCCAACGGATGCCCCAGCGCAATCGCTCCCCCGCGGGGGTTCACCTTCGCATGCTCCAAGCCCAACGTATCCAAACAGTAAACAGCCATCGACGCAAACGCCTCATTTATCTCAAAGATATCAATATCCTCCTTGGTAAGGTTGAACTTGCCTAGCAACTTCGGAATCGCAGCCGTAGGCCCAATTCCCATAATCCGCGGCGGCACACCCGCAACTGTGGCGCCGCAGAATTTCGCCAGGATCGGCTGGCCTAGTTCAATGGCCTTGGAGCGTCGCATGAGCAATACAGCCGCTGCCCCGTCTGTAACCTGGCTTGAATTGCCGCCGGTACTCCTATCCCCGAAATCAGGGAACGCGGGCCGGATCTTCGAGAGGGACTCGACGGTCGTCCCATACCGTACCCCGTCATCCTTGGAAACAGTCACGCTCCTCTCCTCCCCCGTCTTGGGATCCTTAACTCTCGTCGTAATAGGCGTAACCTCATCATCAAACCACCCGCTCTTCTGCGCGACCTCCGCGCGCCGGAAACTCTCCGCGGCGTAAACGTCCTGCTGTGCGCGACTGATCCCGAAATCGGCGCCGACGTTCTCGCTCGTCTGTCCCATGGGCTGCATGCAATCTGCTGCGTCTTGGTTCTTGAGCACCTCTTCGTTGAAGGGCTTATTGAGGCGGTCTCCGGACGCGGACATTAGCTCTGCGCCTACGGCGACGCCGACGTCGATGGCGCCCAGGGAGATCTGGTTCGCGATGTCCTGCACGGCTTTTAGGCCCGAGGAGCAGAAGCGGTTGACGGAGGATGCGCCGGATGTGTGCGGGATTCCGGCGGCGAGGGAGGCGGCGCGGACTAGGTAGGCGGCTTTGCCGTCGTTGACCTGTTCGTTCGTTAGTATCTGTTTCTAGTTTTATAGTGTTTGTTCTGCGTTGATGGATGGTTTGTTCAAAGAGACGTACATTTCCCAAGCAGACATCTTCAATCAAGCTCGGGTCAACCTGGGACTTTGCGATGAGTTCCTTGAGGAGCGAATAGACTAGGAAGTCGAGATCTGTATCCTTGAACCCGCCCTTTCGGGATTTGGTGAGCGGGGTGCGGAGAGCGAGAGTGATGACGACGTCGTCTGCGTTTTTCTGGGTACTAGAATCATCGTTATTGAATGCTATTTTACGGAGTGAGATGGGGATGAGGTACTTACATGGTGGCGACACCTTTGTTCCCGGTGCGGAGATGGCTGAGGATGGAGTTTAGGCGTTCAGCGGCCATTGTGGGATATACGTAGCTTTGTTTTTGATTCTGGGTATGTGGGTTGTTTGATTATTAAGGGAAGTGAGATGTATAAGATTGATAATAGAGGAGAGGAGGGGAGAAGGAGGAGTTTGGAGTTCTTTTGATGTTTGGTTTTGGAGCCGAGAGGGAGCCGAGGCATCTTTACATCGTGTTATCCGAGCTCGACCAGGATTGCTGACAACTTACGAGCGAAGTAACTATAAGCCGAGAGCCGACCCAATATGATTACTGTTCCGCCTTTCAGCTCAGCTACATGTAGTATATAAACACAAAGTCCTAGCTGCATTACTTACTCCAGGATCTATGTGGAGTATACAATAGTCAGGTAGTTGGACAACCCAGACAAACCAAAGTCAATGACGCCATTCAGATTACATCGATACCTTTCCCATCCTACTGCGCCAGTGTCCGCTCAAAGCCCGATAAATCCCAAATCTTACACTAGAGTCCATGTAGATGATATTCGTCACTGCTGACACTTCCGACCTCTGACCAGCTGTTAGGAGTTATAGCTCCGCCTAGAGAACCCTCGAATTCACTGAATGTGCCATCGGACGACGCATCTACTGCGATGTGACTAAAGTTGTCTGCTGTGGAAGGTGTTGATGGTGTTACTGGGCGGTCTTGAGGGAAGCGCAGGCCTTCGAGATCTGAAAATGGGGACCGAGTCTCATTTCCATTAGCAACCGACTCGGGGTGAGCATAAATCACACCGGAGAAGCTGCCTTCAGTATGACTAGACGAGGGTGATTTAGGCTCCTGGTCATCAAGTGATTGCCGGGAAACCATTGACGCAAACATGCCGTCTGCTACATCGGATACGGGAGTGAAGTCAGCAGCGGTAACCGACGACGCGAGGCTTTGCTCTGGAATAGAAAGTTTCGGGGCCTCTTTCTCAGAAGAAGGAGCCTCAAATAGCACAGTTGATTCTGCAGCCGGAACGCTTGGTTGTTGCCCTCGTTGTATAGGCTGTGATCTACCCAGATCCACGCCGGTGGACTTTGCCGAGTTACCTTGATCTTTATTTCCGAATAGATTGCCATCATCGTCTACAAGTGTGTCAAATGTTGCAAGCGAGCTGTTTGACCTCTTTTTCTGGCGCCCCTCAAATACACTGCGTCGTCGCTGGATCTCTTCTCGCGCTATACGTCTCCGTTCTTCGGCGGCGGGGCCAACCTCCTCCATCATAGATAAGTCATGCCGTAGCGCAGCCTCGTCGGGATGAACTTCATCTCCGAGGTTATGCAGTGCTGTTGCTAGCTTGCGTCGCGAGTTGTCTATCCATCTTCGGAACTGAGGAGATTCGTAGACCGCAATGCCGGCGGCTACGAGTGCCGCCACGCCGATGATGATGCCTATACTCGTCAGTTCGCCAGTACATGAGCAGTCTGTGTAGTATCATAGCGCAACGTTCAATATAATCTTCGAAACAAGAAACTCCCAGTCTGCCCTCGAGTGGCGCTCTACTTTCATGGAGAAGCATGCTTCACTGATAAGCACACCGCCCAGTTTGAGGTAGTAGAATCGGAAGCAGCGGCATCCAAAAGAGAAACAGTAACATACCCTTTGCAACCGGAGTCGGCATCTTGATGTATACCACTTCACAGTCTTCTTCAAGGCGTTTCTCTGAGGTTCTTGTTGCAGGCAGAAGTCAAAGTTCCGTCAGCCCATCGGCGCTTTTCCCCGCTGCGCCTCCACGTGACAGATACCGACCCTTATCCACGTGCCCTACTTTCTGGCTACTTTGGGTATCCCGTGTTTCCCCTCACGGCGTCAACTTCATCGCGATCGGACATCAAGTGCTTCACTCGTGCTGTTTTCGTGTGGCTACTTCGATCCAACATAATGTCGCGTCCATCATCTATGGCTCAGCGTCCGTTGACTCTCACTGAAGAGTTAGAGAAATTGGAGCAGTCTATTACCCTCACTCTTCAAGGTGAATAAACAAACAATCAGATAGTCCAATGTATCGATTGCTAATTACTCCGCGTTGCAGAGATTGACCACAACTTCAGCCGTGCACACCGCATTGTCACAACCAGTATCCTCCCCGTTGTCGAGCAGTACGCCGAAGCTTCCCGCGATGTCTGGGAAGGCTCCAAGGTTCGCACCCCAACGCAATGATAGCTTGATCTAACCAATCCAGTTCTGGAAACAATTCTTTGAGGCCAGCGCCAATGTCTCACTATCCGGATACGAAGAAAGGCCCGACCAGGACACAACCGTCGAACAAAGCATGACAGAAGACGACTCGGCCAGCATAGCCCATAGCACCCTCACCGAAACAGAATCCTACCAGACCCCGACTAACGACCGCGTCGATCACATCCAAAGACATGACGATATCGATATCACCTCTCTCAGTCTCTCATCCCACAGTACTCCTCGCACAGCAATGCGAGAACATCCCATGAATGATACTACCGTGACCTCTTCCATCGCACACCCATCTCCGTACGGTCCCACGGAAGGCGACAACGATCACTTTGAGGAAGACTCGTACCTCCCAAGCACACCCGGAAAACAATCTAGCCGCGGAACCACTCATCATGCCTACGACGACGAGAGCCTCCTCTCATCCCCGTTCGTCCCGCCCGTCTCCCAGCAGAAACCCCACTCATCCACCAAACCCTCCGACCCGGTCATGCATCGCTTCAACGACAAAACATACCGCGTCCAAGCAACTCCCCTAAAGAAGGGCTACGAGGCCCCCGCACCCCACTCCCGATTCGCCGTGACCCCAAAACAATCCTCAAGCAGACACGCCTACGACGACTCCCCCATGTCCAGCCCGGAGCCGGAAGCACCTCAACTCAACTCAGAGCTATTTTCCTCCCCGCTTAAGCCTCAAACGCCGGGTGCGGGTCGCAAGAGCCGACCAAGCGGGAATCGGCTCCGCATGACGCCCAAACCGGGAACAAGCGTCCTTACCCCAGCGAAGGGTGGATTCGGCAAACGCAGCGAATGGGACAGTGACGACGGCTTCGGCGATGAGGATGATGACGAACTGGGGCCTAGCCCGCCGAAGACAATGCAATTTCATGTACCACAAAGTCGGCTTATGAAAACGCCTGGTTAGTAACTTCGCTTATCCCGTCTTTTCGCTCTTCAATGCTAACATATGAATGAACAGCCAAGGAAGCCTCGAGGCGGATTGTAGAACAGCTTCTCTTCACCGCTGGGGCGAATGACACGACGGAGGATATAGGCGATGATCAGAGTCCTAGTGTTATTCGACGGATGGAGAGATTGGAAGACGATACTTTCTAAGATGTTCTTTATATCATCCCACGACTTCTGATGTTGAATGCTCTAGATATATAGTACAGTTGCCGTAGTAATTCATTGGATCTACAATGCTTAATTACTCCATGGGCTTGCAAGTCATAAAGCAAGCAAAGTTGTATACAGATGTAAAACCATCGCTTCATTCATATCTAGAAAACGACGATAACCTCAGATATAATATGTAACCATGGAACAGAGACAAATCACTCACTCAACTCACTCATACAAACAACTCAGAACGCCAGCTAAGTAGACTAACATACAGTTCAAAAGCAGACACCATCCACCAAAATAAGAGAAAATGGAAAATGGAAAACGGAAATTCGTCTAGAGGGTTTCGGAACACGCATGGACTGGTAGTGTCGGAACTAAGTTCGGACGTTCGGACCTGCGGGATCAAGTAGAGGGTAATCGAAATAGCACGCAAGCATGGAATAGATACATGAAGGGTATCGAAGTGAGGCGCTGGTCATCAGGGAAGTTCGAGTGGGATTTGAGGGAATATGGACGACATTGTTGACGGAAGAAGAATGTTGAGCAATAAATGAGAACGACGCCCAGGCCCAGTGATATATACAAGCTGTCGATTCGACGGAGCTGGGCACGTCTATCGCGAAGGCTGGCGAGGAAACGAGCAAGATAACAAAATGTGAAGTACAACAAAGCTGACACTGAATCGATTTTAGTACGGCCAACGGCCGACGGATTAGTTGCTCGCTTGCATGCCCATAAATACTTCCTGGCAATTCTCTACCAGGAACTTGACGACCTCGTTCTTCTTCTGGACGTCCGTCATCTCGCGCGCCAGACTCTGCGGCCTCATGATGGTGGGCGCAAACACAACGGCAATGTTCTGGCTGGTCATCAAATTCTCCTTTTCGCGCTCTACAACACGCTTCAAATGGAACACAAGGAATTCGAGGACATCTTGATGGACACGCGGTAGCTCTCCAAGGTTCTTCTGCATGGCTTCGATTCGGGCGGAATGAGAAGTAATCTCACCGGTCTCGATTATTGTCTCGTAAACGTCGTATGTGATAAGGGGCATTGGCAGTTTGCGGAAGTATTGCTTCAAAGCTGATGTCACCGCGTGAATATCCAAGTCTGGGTCCGAAATATCATAATCCTGAGGAGACCGCTCAAAGCCTTCTTTGATGATTTGAATCTGCGAACTAGCGCCAGATTTACGGTAAATTCCTTCCATGTCCATGCCTGTTCACTGTTTAGTTCATGAAGTCTGGGAAAATCGGTGATGGGGGATCATACCTCGTAACTCAACTTCTTGGATACACCGGGTGATGACGCCCGGAATAATGCTCTTTTCATGCTCCATGCGTTGCTCCAGATCGGTTCCGAAGAGCCCTGCGAGGGAGATTAGCATAATTCAAAACGTAGCTAAACCGTTGAAGCAGAGCTTACCAGTTGAGGAACCCTCGGCCAGCGTTGAAGCGCTATCAGTCAGCGGCATTCGTGTGCCTGGCTGCCTATTTCGCGGGTTGCCAAAGAATCCGAAACCTTGGCGATTGGGGTCATGAGTTTGAGAGCGCGGTAGGCCAGTAGCACCATCAGCGCCGCCAGTGCTCTCGCTAGACCCGAACGCCCCCTTGAGACCTTTAGTAACACCCTTTGCGACGTTCTGTCCTCCCTTTTTCCAGTTGAACTTGCGGGGCTGCCCTTTGCGGATACTGACAACCTGCGGGCCGGGAACAAGGGTAGCCGGCTCAGCTTCTTCAGACATATTGGGTGTGGATGCCGATGGTGGCAGCTCGGTTGCAGCCCGAATGGCGTCAATTGAAGACAAAGATTTCTCCTTGCCGTGAGAGTAAATTCCGAGGCCGTTGGTGCCGCCGCGCCCGTCGGTCGAGTTGGCCTTGTAGAGCTCCTGAATTTGATGTACAAGTTGGTTGTTCAGTTCAGCCAGCTGAGCATTTTTTGAAGACAGCTGCTCAAATTCCTGGAAGCTCTTATCCTTCTTGCGGTTCACGCTCGCAAGCTCCTCAGCGACGTCATTACGCTTCTGCACCAAGTCTTCTATTTGTGGAGTAAAAGAATCTTTCAGCTTCTGCATAGACTCTACAAAGTCGCGCAGGACCTTGTTGGTGAGTTTGCTCAGATCCAGAGGACCGTTGCTGCCACCGCGCTTTTCTGACTCCAAATGTTCTGTCAAAACAGAGAGTTCCCGCATGACAATTTCTTTCTGAGCGTCCAACACCACCATAGTAGAACGTTTCTCATTCAACTCTGTGTTTACCTGCTTGACATCCGCCGTGGCATTCAATATAGATTCCATTTCCGCGATCTTCTGATTTCGCTCAAGTACTCGCTGACGCTCTTTGCGCAGTTCGTTCCGCAGCCAGTTTTGTTCGTCGGTTCCTGCTTGTTCCTGAGAGCTGACAGGGGCACTAGTGATATCGGTAATTGAGGATGATCCGTTTACTGGCGACTTTGGCCACTTGGGGTCTTTCATCAACCGGGAACCTTTGTCGCTATAGCTTCGGCCATGGCGTACGGAGTTGGACATCCGGCGTAAGAAAGATTCACTGGACTGCGTGAGCTGAATATCTTCCGAGCCCATAATACGTGCCATGTCTTCATCCATAGAGAAGTCGCCCCCACCACTGTAACGAAGAGGGGACGAAGTGGCTCCATAGTCCACCGAGCGAAATGAGTCCGAATGCTGAAGAGCGCTGACTGAACTTGGACGCGCCTGGGATTTGGGCGGCTCATATGGATCGGTGCGCTGGCTTCGAGGGGACTCTCCACTCTGAGGTGTGCTTTCACTCCATTGATCGGTTGGACTAATAGAATTGCCATGAGGGGATTCCCCAACGTCCTTTCGGGGAAATTGGTGGTGTCTGCTTTCCAGCGAGTCGCCTCGTTTGGGGTGCGCGACTGCTGCCGACGAGTCTGATGATCCGCCATTTTCGTGTAGTCGACGTAGCTCATGTGATGGGCGAGTGGGTAACGTGGTTGTACTCTCTACAGCCCCAGATCTCTGCGAGTCGACAGTCGAGCTATCTCTTCCCAGGTTGGCTGACGACTTGGCGCTCTCAAACGTAGCAGAGGAATAAGAGCTATTGCCCTTATGGCCCAGAGGCATGTCCGACCTAGAGCTACGGGCGGAATTTGACATGACCCCTTTATTCATAGAGCTGCCGTTAATAGTATCATCTTGACGCCAACGATGGGACTCGGGCTCCGTGCGTTCCCGACCTTTCTCCTGATAGGCAATATGGGGAGACGCACTCTCTGCAGGAAGACGTTCGGGAGACTTGGTACGGCTTGTGGAATGGTTGCGAGAGGGACGCTGTTCTTCTGACGGATCAAATGCGACGGGGAAAAGGAGTTCCCCTCCATTTGCATCGCTTTCGGTGGGGACAACGGAGTGTCGGTTGCTGCGATATGTGCTCGAGGGTAAAATCAAATTATCTGTTGGGACAGAGCCACACGAGTCAACATCAGGCTCATTAGTGTTTGCCTTCAAAAAGGTACTTACCGTGATCATGGCCAATAGAATGAGTGATATCAGTCCTTCCCGCGTCCAGCGCAGGCGCTGCCCCCCGAGAACCAATTTCTACTGTCACATCGGCATAGTCATCGATCGAGATGTCATCCCTAATTTTTGACATGGCCTCGGCTTCTTCGGGGGGTAGCGACGGGAGTGATTTGTCTAACTTCACAGCAGGGCTGGCGTGCTTTTTGGAGGACAGGCCGCGGCTTTTCTTCCTTCGTCGTTGCATCAGAGATTCATGACAATCCATGCAAAAAATTCCTTGCGACGTTCGGGCATAGCGCAGATTGTCGATCTTCCTCTTGCAATTCCGGCACCGAAAGCAATTGGCACAGAAAGCCTGCTCCCCAGTCAGGATCGCCAAATCTTCAATTTTATCCCCGCATTTACTGCAGCTGTAGGTACAATTGGAGCAAACCAACGATCCGTCTACGAGAAGGAGTAAATGCGCATCCGAGTCTAGAAGCGTGTGGCAGGTACTGCAACGAAAGCAATCGATGTGCCATCGTTTGCCGGCTAGGAAGAGAGGGTGCAGTCAGTAACTTGTCTAGCTGAACCACGCTGTCCAGTCGCAAACGTACATAATTCAAAAGCTTTGCCTTCTTCCAAAATCTATTCAAGTCAGTATTTTCGTTGTCGCTCCTTGACTGCGGACATTTCATGCATACCTCTCCACAGCCCTGGCAAGGAAAAGGAATATCATCCTCCATGGGAGACTCTGGGGGATACGCGGTGGGGGACTCCATGATGAGTTGCACCTCCAAGCGACACTCGAGGGAAGGTATTAGAAAACAGCAGTGAAGAGATTACTCCAAGACTGCCGGAAAGAAACGGTAGGTATGTTCAGTGCGCACAGGGATCGGTCGAGCCAAGGCTATTATTCATCGATGTTTAAAGCGAGGGGGTCCAGCCACACATCCGGCAAAAGATAGCGGAGTCACGAATGGAGCACAGAAGCATCAACCCCTGGAGTAGGAGGTAGTCGAACGAATGTGTAGGACAGACAGACGGGTGGAGGGAGACGTTTCGCAGAGGGAAAGGACACGGGGCCCGCGCCTGGAATGGCGGCAATTCCAACGGGAACAGAAAGAAGGGAGAAACTCAAGACCTAGAGAACCTAGCGAAGTTAAAGAATGACCAGGATTAGTAGTTGATCAAGCACCAGCATGGTGGGATAGATGAGGAGGGGGGGAGGAAGAGGTATGGAGAAGTCAAGGACAAGAACAGGGGGCCAGACTGAGCGAGAAGAAAGTGAGGGGCCGAACGCCTGGACTGGACCATACAAATAAATGGCACCGGTCGATCGCGACAGGGGGGTCAAGTGGAGGGGAGATATACTGGCGCAAAAAAAAAAAAAAAAAAAAAAGGGAAGTCGAAGGTTAATCTGGTTAGGATGATGAAGCAGAAAAGGACAAGTTCCAAGAGCTGGAATTGAAACACAAAAGCTGCAAGTTGTTTCAGATAAATCGGCGGACGGGAACACTGCCCTCGCCAACTCACTGGCCTGCATAAATTCCAGGTGGAGAAATTCTGTTCAGGATTCAAAATTGTCAGGACGAACAGCAACCTGGTTCATGAAACTATCATATACAAAAGATGCTGTGTTACGCAAGCCACTGCATCCTCGTCCCTGCCTCAGGCACCAGCCTCATTCCAGTATACGTCTAGCCGCTTCGGGCACAGCTAGTTCGCTTGGGGCACAGCCGCTAAACCCAATCAGGTAACTTTATTAGGACGACCAACAGGATTATTTAATCCAAGGGCTCTGCTAGTAATTAATAGGATTACTAGCATGGCCAGGGATCCTTCAGAGTTTAAGGCTATACTAGCTCAGGAGGGGACTTAATAGCATGGTTATCCTCGTACCTTGCCCAGGGCTAATCCACTGTTATCTCTGCTAGATAAAACTATATTGAACGCGGAAGCTTTAGAGGCAGAAGAAGTCAAGGCAGAGGTCAGAGGTTGAGAGGTCGAAGCCGAGGTCGAAGCAGAGGTCGAAGCAGAGGTCGAGGCAGAGGTCGAGGCAGAGGTCGAGGCAGAGGTCAACGCAGAGGTCCAAGCAGAGGTCCAAGCAGAGGTCCAAGCAGAGGTCGAAGCAGAGGTCAAAGAAGAGATAGAGCTCCCGTCAACTGGAGGTTAAGGTAATAATAAATTCATTAAAGCATGGTATTGTACTCGTCTAAATTAGGAAATTAGGAAGGACCCCGGCGCCGGCGGTGCCCGGGCAAGAAAATAGATTACCCGATTAGCTTTAGCGGCTGTGCCCGTAGCCAACCAGGCTGTGCCCGAAGCGAACTGACTGTGCCTGAAGCCCTACGTCTATACTACCAAGTGATGTAGAAGATGACTATACGATAGTACATGCTACTGCCTTACTTCACTGGATATGATATCCGGGGTCGACGAATCTCATGTTATATCCAGATATTGCAACCGAGTCCGTCGTGTAATCACCAATATAGTTCCTCCCAAGTTCACGGAGTAGTACCCCTCCCATCCCTCTAAAAGCATACAATATCTGTATGCTCCGGACTTGAAGTCCTCGAACTGACTCGGGCTGACATACTGCACACAAACAGTCACCCTCTGTTCATTATGCAAGCCAACTGTAGTCTCTGTTGGCTCACATGCACGTCTCAGGAGTCTCCTGCAGGCAATACTGGGAATAGAGAGAAAATCTTGCGACTGGCCTGAGAATAAATCCCGGGACCGGGGTCAAGGGTGCTCTTATACATCGCGAAATCGAGTCTCCATAGCGGAGATTTCCCGTTGGTCGTAGAAATCCTCAAACGTAGGTATAGTCTCCAAGTTCAAGCTTTGTTTTGGAGACAAGTAGATACTAATAATCACCTGCTCTCATCCACTCGTCTCCTAACAGGTCTAAGGCACCAGGTCTTCCCTCTGATAACCAGTATAGAGCTTTCCGCACAAATTGGATGAATCGCATCTTATTTTCACCCTTAAGCCGGATTTCGCGATCTTCGAGAGATTTCTCTGGAATTTCTGCGAGCCCTCTCCATATACCTGCCATAGTTAGCGATCTTACTTGACTTCAGAGAGGCTGGCAAGGTCTTCATTACAGCAGCTGGTCTAGAAACTGATGAGCTTGACGAAAGTCAAAGGCAAAGGATCAAGATGGAGTTCACTTCATCAAGGACCATGTGCATGATCTCTGGGGGTATCTGACATAACATTTTTGCAGAATCAAATGTTGCTAGATACGACTTGGATTCCGAAGTACACAAGTCTGGCAACACTTGGAGAGAGCTGGAGTGGAGGCTTTACGGAGTACAAGGTTTGAATCCAGGTGAGTTGAATCCTTAGTAACTGTCTGCCTGTAGACCCTGGTCTGTTCTTTAAGAGGTAGGCTGAAATTCCAGCACTATTATCTGTCCTTAGATAATGAATCTATGTTGTAACATTTTCTTTACTTTTCTAGCTATCCAAATTATCCTATGTTCTTCTCTTTGGCCTACTTGATCATGTAGCCAATATAGCTGTAGCTATTCTCACCCTACCAGCTTAGAAGTTATTACTACTATCCAATTGGGGAAGGTTCAACCTCGTGATGGAACATCTACTATGTGCAATAGAAGCCGGGTACCATGGTGAGTCTCGGAGTATTTGACCTCGGAATGAAGTTAGAAATCAATCTAAAAGTGGTCCGTGCACAGACGCGAAAATCCGCGTCTTCCTCAATCCTAGCGTCAAAGAGCGAGCATTGCAACACTCTTGGTGTTATACCTTTACTACCTTTATCAGTTTTGATTTAATCTCTGACCTCCAGTCACTCTTAGTTCAACCTACACTTTACGCGACTCAATCCCATCAGTGGCGTTGCGGCGGTCATTTCTTCTTTTGAAACCTCGCATGGCCATAAGACAATAATTGCATGGCGTTTGCTTTACTATCATATAACAGAAGACCGAGAATAAGAGCAAAGTGTCTAAACCAGACACCCCGGTCACACCTACCTTTTCCAACGCGGATAATACCATGCGACTAGACTCCACGCAGCCCTCTTCACCCAACACAGACGCCGATCAGGATACGAAGATGTCAGGTCAAAATGAAGAAGGGGAAGTGGAAAACGAGGAGGATATGGATGTAAAGTCAAAGGCGCTTATGCATTTGCTGAATACGAGCGAGGTGTGTACCCTCAAAACTAACCAGACGAGGTTGTTCAGGAATACAAAGTTGCTAATGCTCTTCTCGACTCGCGTAGGTCTTTGTCGCGATTATGGCCGAGAAAATGAAGAAGCAACAGGAAGAGGCAAAGCTGGAAGCAGCTAAGAAGCAGCAGCATGAACAGAGGGATACGGCAGGGACGAGCAAGAAAGATTCTGCGGATACCGGGAAGAGGGCGACGAGGGCTAGTGCTAGACACGAAGGGACGAGACAGCCTGCGAATGGGGATGAGAAGAAAGATGAGCCGGTAAACACGAAGAAAGGGAGAGGCAGGAAGGCAGCACCCTCCGCCAAGAATAACTCCATCTCAAGCTATTTCAAAAAGGCGGATGTGGATGTCAACGAGGCCAAGACCACGACTGTTCAAGAAGCGCTCGAGCACGCGGCAGATGAATACGAAGCCAAACCTAAGGTACTCGGCGAGCAGGAGCTCGTTGCCACTCAACAGCCTGCACCTGTCACGGGGGGCAATATGAGAAAGTATCAGCTGGAAGGCCTGGAGTGGCTCAAGTCTTTGTGGATGAATGGCCTGTGCGGGATTTTAGCGGACGAGATGGGTCTTGGAAAGACTGTGCAAGCCATATCCTTGATTGCCTTCTTCAAGGAGCACAATGTGTCTGGGCCGTTCTTGATATCAGCTCCTCTCAGTACCATAAGTAACTGGGTGGACGAGTTTGCGAGATGGACACCTGGGATCAAGACAGTGCTTTACCACGGCAGCAAAGATCAACGAGCAGACCTCAGGAAGAAGTTCTTGAATTCCAAAGATCAGACAAATGCAGATTTTCCCGTGGTCTGTACGTCGTACGAGATTTGCATGAATGATCGGAAATTTCTTGGTCAGTATCAATGGCGCTATATCATCGTGGTACGTCGTGAAACCTTGAGAGTAAGTACCAGGGATTTAGATTGCTGACATCTCACAGGATGAAGGGCATCGTCTGAAGAACATGAACTGCAAACTTATCAAGGAGCTGCTCTCTTACAACTCAGCCAATAGGCTCCTCATCACAGGCACTCCCCTGCAAAACAACATCACCGAGTTGTGGTCTCTTCTCCATTTCCTCCTCCCGGAGATCTTCAATGATCTCAATAGCTTCCAGAATTGGTTCGATTTCTCGTCCGTACTAGAGAACAATAGTCAGACAGATATGATCGAGCGTCGAAAGCGGAACCTTGTCTCCACAATGCATTCCATTCTGAAGCCATTCCTGCTCAGACGCATCAAAACGGACGTCGAACATTCCCTCCCCAAGAAGCGAGAATATATCCTGTACGCTCCTTTGACAGCCGAACAAAAGGACCTCTACCGTGAGATCCTCAGCGGTACAGGTCGTCAATACCTAGAAGAGAGGGCCACAGAGCGGCTACTGGCTAAGAATGAGAAGTCATTGCGTCCTGGGAGCCTAAAGCGCAGCGCCAGCAACAGCGGTGTATCAACACCTTATAAGAGCCTCAAATCCAGCCGTGATTCCACACCCGCAAGTAGGGCTAGCTCCACTCGTCGACGCAGGGCGGCACCACGGACCTATAAGGATATTACCGACAACGAGTTCAACACCAAATTGCGCAACCTAGAGCAAGGGATTGAAGAAGAATTAGACATCGAGAGCATTGACGAGTCAGAACAAGAGGAAATCGAAAGAGCAAACACGATCAAGCTTGCTAGTACGTACACCATTCATTTCATACCCCATACACTTTACCAACCTCTAACCTGTACAGAGCGAGAAATATCCCACAAGAAAATGCAAAATCCTATAATGCAAGCCCGACTCGCCTGTAACTCTCCCCATAACTTCTACTGGCCCTGGGCCGACGACCCAACGACAATCGATAACTCCCTCGTAACCGCCTCAGGCAAAATGCTCCTTCTGGACCGCCTCGTCCCCTCTCTCCTAATGAAGGGTCACAAAATTCTCATCTTCTCCCAATTTAAAACCCAGCTCGACATCCTCCAAGACTGGGCCACATACCTCCACTCTTGGAACTGCTGCCGTATCGATGGCGCAATTAGCCAGTCAGACCGCCAGGCCCAAATTCAAGCATTTAACACAAGCAAAGACTTCAAGATCTTCCTCCTGAGCACCCGCGCCGGAGGCCAAGGCATCAACCTCGTTGCCGCAGATACAGTTATCCTCTACGACTCAGACTGGAACCCACAACAAGACCTCCAGGCCCAGGACCGGGCCCATCGAATTGGCCAAACAAAGCCTGTGATTGTCTACAGACTTGCAACAAAGGGGACTGTCGAGCAAACGCTGCTTGAAAAGGCAGACTCAAAGCGCCGTCTCGAGAGACTCGTCATCCAAAAGGGGAAATTCAAGAGTCTGCTCAGCGAATCCGGCTCTGCGTCGGCTGTAAGCCGGGACGACGTCGACGAGCTAAAGAAAGCATTAGGCGAGGACGAATTTGAGCGGTTCGAAGCCAGTGCTGATCCGGCGTCTATCCTATCCAATGAAGATTTGAGCATTTTGACGGACCGGAGCGAGGAGGCTTATTTACGGGCTGAGAAGGGGCTGGAGGTTGGTGGGAGGGCGTTCCGAGCTGTTGAGACGAAGAGGGATGGGGATGGGCTTATGGCGCAGCTTGAGCGGAAGTGAGTGCACTCTTGTACTTTCAAACTTTAGATTAGATTGTTTGAGGAGTCCATGGCTTTTTTTTTTTTTTTTTTTACTCTAGGCTTTGGGCTTTGGGCGTAGTGCTTGGGCGTTTTCTTGAGTTTTTATGGGATGGGATGGATATTCGTCCGAGGTGTTTACCCTGCTCTAGGGGTTTGGTATGTACTATATGTACTGTCCAAGAGATGGACCTCGTCGTCCATGGCCTAAAGAATATTTGAATAGCACGAAGTGAAGAAGACTTCAATAACAGTAGCACGATCAAGGCACAACAACTGATTGAACGCCTGAGCTCCTCGCCAAAAAAGTGGCTATCGGTAAAAATTCAAAAAAGCATGCCCTCGGTTTAGATACAAGCAACGGTCAAGCAAATATAGAAATAAAAGAGCAGGATATCGACTATCGAGCCGACCGCGTTTCTTCGATTTCATGTCGCAGCTCGGTAAGGTGGTCTTTCCGCTGGATGAGATGGCTTTTGAGTCCCTCAACCTGCTCACCGACCGCTTGGACGTCCGCGGTGAGGCGCTCGACGTCCCCACCGGCCTTGGACCGCCCGGTACCCTCTCGCATCTCACGCAGTTCACGCTCCTTGTACTCCAAAAGCTGGAGGGCTTCCTTTTTGATGAGGACCCAGTTCGGTCGACCGTCACCCCTATGGCCACCCTTGCGTCCATCTGAGGCCTTTGTAGCGGACTGAAGCTTCGAATCTAGCTCTCCGAGTTCGCGCCGCAACCGTACCTTCTCCCACTCCTCGTCTTGAATCGTATCGCTGAAGTCCGTGCCCTTTGGAGTGTACGATGTCTTACCGGCGACGCCTAGTCGACTCAGATACGTATCGCCGAATTTGGCCTTGCGGCCAGATGACGTCTCCGCGTCGCCGTTCTGGCCCCATCTCTGGGATGGCCTGGCGTTTTCTAGTTGGTAATCAATCTGGTTGTTCTCAAACGAGGCGCGGAGCGAGGCGGGTATGGAGCGGGGGATGCGGAAGCCCTCGTGGCGGTTATTTAGAATGTGGAGGAAAGCAAGGGTTGCATCTTTGTTAATTGCGGAGGAGGCGGAGGGGTTGACCAAGTTCCAGGCCGAGCGGATATCAGTGTCCGGGACGTCGAGAGATTCATATAGTTGTTGTAGCGATTCGACTTAAAGGGGAATTGAGGTTAGCGCGAACCAGGAGCCCGGAGTCAAGTAGGATGAACGTACAAGCGATTTCGCCCCGATGGTTCTTGCTGGCGGAATATATGTCCTCATATTTGGACTTATCGGCCGGATTCATATACCAGTCGAAGCCATCCTTCAGTCCGGGTGTGCTGTCTTCATCCTCTATGCGCTCGAACTGCTCCTGGCCTCCGCTGAGAGCGCGAGTGGCGTGGACGAGGTGCTGCTTAGATTCAGGAACCAGCCAATCGGGAATAACATCAGGAACATTTGCTAATTCCTACAACCGGTGTCAGTTCCGGTAGCTCGAGACAATGGAGGCTTGCTTTCCGGATAACGGGGGTGGGGATGAGATGATGACATACTCCATTCACCAAATCAAAGACTAATCGCATTGCAACACAGAATTCCTCAAAGTCCAGCTCGCCATCTCCATCCAGATCAGCTAGATCCCAGACCTTCTCGAGCTGATCATCGCGTAGCCGGCTGTTCCTCAGCACCGAGGCGGCTTGGGAGTTGTTTAGATGGGTTTGGCCGCCTGCTAGCGACGAGAATATCTCCCAATATCGCTCAATCTCCCACTGTTCGATCTTTTTGGTTGACATGGTGTCCAGAGGGATAGACCAGGGACGAGCGTGATCTGCTGCAGCTGCAGGGAGATGAGAGAGCACGGAGAGGACAGTTGTTGCGGACACAAGCAATCGCAAGCTGGCTGCGGAGTCTCCGTGTTGACTATCCCGCAGCAGTTCGGTTTCAATAGGGCTTCCGGATTAATATAGATCCGGTCAACTATATCATCCAGGGCCCAGACCTGGAGGTACCTCGTTAAAGAACTAAATATTAACATTTACTCATCACTGCATCCAGTGTCAAATAGTTTGATTTATGCTGAGTTGTGAGATCTAAATGTATTGACCCGCCTAATTTACAATGCTGCCAGATTCGCCATAGTACACAGAAGTATATAATTCCCCAAAAGCCGACCTTGGTGTACATGTAGTTCGGGCTGTTCGTCACTCGTCACTGTTGTTTCTTTTCAGAAGTTTTTTGCGCAGATGGATCTGGTTTTTCCAAGTGCTCCGAGACCTGAGAAATTGCTCGTTCCGCTTCTAATGCAAGCCCGGGTGAATCGAGAATCGTGGCTAGCTTCTTTGCATCTTCCATCCGAAGTAGTATCTTTTCGTCGCTCTTCTCTACATCCTCCACCATCTCCGAAACCGTATCATTGGCATCCGCCTCTTCCAGGGTACTCGAAACGCGCTTCGCGTACAGTTCCACAAGCGCGGGGTATGAGATTGGTTGTAACAAATCCTTCTCGACAAGGAATTGTAGGTGTCTGGAGCCATTTAAAGCTTACTATCCGTAAGTAAAGAGCAAGGATGAAAAAGACATAGGAGACCAACCACGCCAATGTGACCAGCCTCGATAGACAAGGTAGAAGAAAGGGATATTAGGTATTCTATGTATGCAGAAATACAATTAGTTTGTTGAAGCAATAAGCACTGAAGAATTGGGTGGTTGCGCGATACATACACAGGAATCAGGGCAATTGGCGCTGTAAAAGGGGCGGCGATAAAGCTCCACCACATCCTTTTGCGATGCAAATCCTGTCTCTCCATCGAAAGCTTGTGCAGAACTGAAACAAGCTTCTCCTCTTTGATTGCGTTACCCGGAAACAAGACATCAACCTTTCTCGTTCCATGTAACTCGTCAATGCGCCGTTGAGAGCTCAGCGAAGGTATACTCTTGAGAGCCCATTCTTCGTAAGGTATCCGTTGCTGGACCCGGTTCCCCCACGATACCAAATGCTTCTTCCAGCCTTTATCAGCTTCTTCCCATTTAGCCCAGGTCTCCGCGGCCTTGTTTGTGACTCGATCTAGTATTGAGCGCTCCTTCGAAACATCCTTTCGCAAAAGTCGTGCATAGATCAGAGCTCTTCTCGTTGAGATTGGAACAACAAATAATCTCATGGTATTGGTACAACTTTCGTTTCGATTTTAGCCAAGGTTCTCGGACCCTTTCAAGGGCAATAATCGATGTCTCGATGTCGATGGCTGGTAGGAAGCTGAAGGCAACAAAGGAGAGACGCAGCTATCGATCGACGAGGGAAGCCGAGCAAAAATGAAAGCGATGCGCGGAAAGTATCATGCCTTGTCTTTCCCTCGGCTGCTTCAAATAGCTGTGTACCGTACCCTACTCCCTAGAAGATGATCTTATAATGATGAGTGTGGTATTTTTAGCTGTGTTGACGGAATCCAAGTGTGGTCAACGTCATTCCGCACATGCAAGAAAGGCGGCGGACCCCGTATTCCAGTTTGCACCAGCCACAATCCCATCGAGACGATTCATTTCCCTTTATGGGTTAGTCCCTCGGTCTGGCGATATCGTGGATCCGACCAGACCCTGATCAAGACATCCAATTCAGATTCTGACATCCTCCAGCTCCCTTTCTTTCATTTTTGCCCTCTTTCCGTTGTCTTCTTCTTGTCCTTGGCTTTGAGGACCGAATTTAGGCGAGCTTCATAGTGAGGTGAGCTCAGCTGCTGGACAGACCCCTTTCTCAAGGAGGATACGAGGCGATGCAGCGCGTTCCACTCCGGCAACTTTCAACAGCTCAGCCTCACTTCGCCTGGAACAACCGTTGAATTCGAGGGCAATGGCCCAGGATGTGCGGGAAGTCCGAATCCAATCTCCCGACTCCAGCTTACACCCGAACGATCGGTTGATGGAAAAGTCATCCGCCACAGAATGGACTCCATCATCTTTTAAATATCATTCCGGCGGGCAAAACAGCGATAACCCGCCCATGGATTGCACTCAAAATGGCATATCGGGTCAAGTCACAGGGTCCACGCACGGAATATTGGACGAGCGGGTGGAAAATGCTGGGCCCAGCCAAGGATGGGGAAATAAATTGCGGACGTTGCCGGGTAAGTAGTCCATGTGTGCGCAAGAATTTTTGAGAGCTGATTTGGCGGCTACTTAGCCTGGATTCGATCTTTCGAGTACCCAGATGACGATATCGAAGCTACCGCTTCCTCACGTTTACTACCTTCTCAGCCCAACGATGCCGTTATTGCGCAACATAACCACTCGCCGTACTCGACATCGAAGCCGGGTATAAATGATTCAAATCGCGCAGGGAACTCAGCGGAAGAACGGGCAGTCCGTGAATCCCGCTGGAAGAGTTTTTCCAAGAACGTAGCCTACCCGCGAGATCCCGACGTGGAGGAGAAACTTGTCACACCAGACTGGATGAACGAGAATCACGGTGACTACTCACAACCGTGGCGAGGGCAGCTTGCAGCAGATGAAGACACGATAGACCCGCTCAAAAAGAAACGGCGTCGCGAGATATGGTTCAAACGCTTCCACAACACCCTCTTAAAAAGCCCCATTGTCCCGTTGATCATCCGATTGACAGTATGGTCATTTTCTTTAACAGCGCTAGCTCTCGGAGGGTCTATCCAGCAACTTTCCGGAGGCTTCGTCCATCCTCAGGGTCCCTCTGCCCTGATGGCAATCATTGTCGATGCCGTGGCTTTGATATACCTTCTTTACATCACCTGGGACGAATACACAGCCAAACCACTAGGGCTTCGTTCCCCTTCCGCCAAAGCACGCCTCGTTCTTTTAGATCTTTTCTTCATTGTTTTCGACTCTGCCAACCTAAGTTTGGCTTTTGAAACCCTCTCGAGTGCCCAAGGCGCTTGCACTGTTGCAGAAATAAACCAAACAGTGTCTCCCAGAAACGACGATATTTGCAACCGTCAAATTGCGCTAGCCTCTGTTCTACTAATTGCTCTCATAGCATGGCTTATAACCTTCTCCATTAGTGTTCTCAGGTAAGGAGCCGACATCTTATAACCTGTTTTAACCATGTGCTGATCATATTTTTCCTTGCGCAGACTTGTCAAGCGGGTGTCAACCAAATAAATAGTCTGTGGACGAAATACGGACGAAATACGAGGCAAGCCAGACTTGCCTCACTTACGCCGACGGCTTTGCCATCTCCCCTTCACTGATTTCCTTGCTTTGTTTGCTCTCACTCGCGATGTTTAGTATATATGGCTGGCACCATGTTCTCGATATATATTTTCGATCTCTATTCTTTTTACCGACTTCAACACGAGATACACCTCGCCATGTTTTCATTATCTTAACTTTGCTCACTGACGGCCTTTCTACCTTTGATTACTAATTGACGGGCTGTTGGATAACCATCTCCTAGGTTAAGAAAGATATCATTATTATCTGAATACCCTACGACCTTGTATTTATCCATGATAATGTTGTCTCGATTTAATCAAAAGTTGCTTCTCAAACGATCATTTCATTAATTAATTGACATCATATTCCAAGCTCGCAACACATGACCATCCTTCCCATGAAATGGATCACCTTGCTACCAGTCCAAGCCCTTGATAGATTGGCATTTGCCTTCCTCGCCTGGTTGCCCCGAGCGGTCTTGCTGTAGGGAAGTATTGGGGACCCATTCCCACTGGGGGATTTGACGGGAATCACTTGGATTTCCGAAGCTGGTTTGATGAGCATTTCGTACGAAAGAGGCTATAATTATAGTGTTTAGCAGTTGTGATTGTTTGTTGATTAAGTCGAGTTGGAACTATTTGGGGTTTGAGATTCATGTATCGGGTATTGATCCGCTTCAGATTGCCTCGGATGACGTCATTCCATAATCTCCGTGATACCTTTTGGAGAATAACGCCAGAGCCTCAATTTGACCGACTTCACGCTCAATCTTCTCCCTTTGGAGGTGTAGATTTGTCATGAGACAATCAGACGATCCTTGCAATGTTTTATCATTTATTAGGCAACATTGTGATAGGTCTGGAGCCTGGCAACGCGGGCTTAAGAGGCCTTTCAAGAAAATCCCATGCAAGCCCGGACCAGGGACCAGAATAAAATCTGACTGGGCTAAAAACAAAGATTTTTGTATTTGACCCCGGATGAAACTCTGTTCCCCTCAGTGAAAGAGCAACAAAGAAGTGAACCTGGTAGGCACAAGTGAATAAGACCAGTGTCAGTATACTGACCGCCTGCTGCAAACAGACAAAGGTCTCCACAGGTATTCATTAACTACGCGCAGGCGCCCGCATCTTCTGCCTCTCTGTCACATCAATCATCATCGCCCAACGCCGCGCCCTTCTTTGTGTTTGTCATTATTTATCTCAAAACGCCTCCCTTCCTTTCCTCCCACAGCGCGCTGCCTCCGTACTTCCATCGGTACATATCCCGCACGAGTTTTCTTCTCTACTGTTGTTTCTAGCTCTACCTCCAAGGCGTGCCAGCCGCCCACCGCTCTGAACTCTGAAAGGTGAGAGCACCAGAGAAGGAGCCTCGAAGGCATCTGGACAACGGCACAAATCTAGGTTTCTCTCTCATATCATCCTCTATTCCATCATACGCTTCGGTACGCTCTTGACAGCCTCTTCGGATTTCTGAGAGTCAAGTCGCAGCTCTGACGCTTTCAAGTTTCCGCTTGTGTTTCTATCAGTCCACGGACGACAACATGGCTCCTGCTTCCTACCCGCAGTCAACTCAGAAGAATGACTTAGATGAAACGTGAGTGATTTTGTTTTTGATCTCACCATCATCGCCCTAAACATTCCGCATCGGCCTAGGAGGTTTGACTAATTGCTGCAGATGGTCCTTTTTGGAGAAGGGCATAAATAATGTGATGGTGAAGCTGGAGGAAGGGGTGGATATGAAAACAGTATGTTCCCGGCCATTAAATGCTCATCATTCCCACTTGCTTTGCTTTTGCTAATCCTCGACCTCCCAATAGTATATGGCTCTATACACGTGCGTTTATCCGCTCAGTCAGATCCCCCGTCCGTGACTAACTTCCGTTTTAGAGCGGTGCACAACTTCTGTACTTCACACAAGGCTGTCAGCACTCATGCTATACAATCACAGCGTGGTGGTTTGTCCCCATTTACTATGACTCCTTGACATCTCCGTGGTGGTGTTACTTTCCAGTACAGACAGCTAATCTTTACACCAGCGCACTTGTTGGGCGAAGAGCTCTATAGGAAGCTTGGAGAATATTTGTCGAGCCACCTTGAGTACGTCTACAATAAATCAACGAGTCATGCTGAGGAGGCATTGCTCTCATTCTATATTCGTGAATGGTCCCGGTATACGACTGCTGCGAAGTACATCAACCACCTTTTCCGGTACCTCAACCGCCATTGGGTAAAGCGTGAAATTGACGAAGGAAAAAAGAATGTCTACGATGTATACACCCTGCACTTGGTGAAGTGGAAGGAGAACTTTTTCTTCAAGGTGCATGAGAAGGTCATGGGGGCCGTCCTGAACCTCGTCGAAAAGCAGCGTAATGGCGAGACTATTGAACAATCCCAGATCAAGAACATCGTTGATTCGTTCGTCTCTCTTGGACTTGATGATGCCGACCCCTCGAAATCCACCCTCGAAATTTACCGTTTCTACTTCGAGAAACCCTTTCTTGCCGCCACGAGAACCTACTACGAGGATGAGTCGCGCCAATTTGTGGCAGAAAACAGTGTTGTTGAGTACATGAAGAAATCCGAGGCACGTCTTGACGAAGAGAGGGCCCGTGTTGGACTGTATTTGCACACTGATATCATGAGACATCTCACCGATACATGCTTGGATGTCCTTGTGACCGCCCATTCAGAACTTCTACGGGACGAATTTCAGCCACTACTAGACAATGAACGTCAAGATGACCTAGCCCGCATGTACCGGCTCTTGTCACGGATCAAAGACGGGCTGGACCCTCTTCGAACAAAATTTGAGGCTCATGTGAGAAAAGCAGGTTTGGCTGCAGTTGAGAAGGTGGCCGCCGAAGGTGACAACTTTGAACCCAAAATGTACGTTGATGCTTTGTTATCTGTGCACACAAGATACCACAGTCTTGTTAAGGAGGCCTTCAACGGGGAGTCCGAGTTCGTCCGCTCACTGGATAACGCTTGTCGCGAGTTTGTCAATCGCAACAAGATTTGTAAGTCTGGGAACTCGAAGACACCAGAGTTGCTCGCTCGATACACGGATTCTCTTTTGAAAAAGGGATCAAAGGCTGCGGAGGAGTCAGAGCTGGAGGAGATGTTGGTTCAGATTATGACTGTCTTCAAGTACATTGAAGACAAGGACGTCTTCCAAAAATTCTACTCCAAGATGCTTGCCAAGCGTCTAGTCCATGTGAGCTCAGTATCTGACGACGCCGAGACCAGCATGATTAGCAAACTCAAGGAAGCCTGTGGTTTCGAATATACCAACAAATTGCAGCGAATGTTCCAGGATATCCAAATTTCGAAAGATCTCAACGCCAGCCACAAGGACTCGTTGGCCAATCTAGATGACGATGACAGGAAGAAACTTGTGGATTCACACTTCCAGGTTCTGGGAACTGGGTTTTGGCCTCTCAATGCGCCGACCACTGAATTCATTCCTCCACCGGAGATTATCAAGGCCTCTGAGCGGTTTTCAAACTTCTACTTTGCTAAGCACAACGGTCGAAAATTGACATGGCTCTGGCAGCTGTGCAAAGGTGAAATCAAGGCTAACTACATCAAGAACACCAAGGTCCCCTACACCTTTCAAGTCTCGACGTATCAGATGGGTGTCCTCCTGCTTTTTAACGAGAGCGACACCCTGTCATACTCGGACATCCAAAAGGCCACTTCCCTCACTCCCGAAATTCTCGATCCTAACTTGAGCATCTTTTTGAAGGCTAAGGTTCTCACAATAAGTCCTGAGGGATCTAAACCCAATCCCAACTCGTCTTTTACTCTGAATCACAACTTCAAAAGCAAGAAGATCAAGGTCAATCTCAACATCACGATCAAATCTGAGCAGAAGGTTGAGACAGACGACACACACAAGACAATTGAGGAAGACCGCAAGCTCCTACTTCAAGTACGATTACCTACCCTTCTCCAATCTTGTTCCCGCTAACAGCTTCAAACAGTCTGCCATCGTCAGAATCATGAAATCCCGAAAGAAGATGAAGCACGTCCAACTCGTGCAAGAGGTCATCCACCAGGTCAAATCCCGTTTCCCACCACAAGTACCGGACATTAAGAAGAATATCGAAGCCCTGATGGAGAAGGATTACATTGAGCGTCTGGACGGCGATGAAATCGCTTACATTGCATGATTGTTTGAGCTGATTGTCTAATCCAAAAATGCATACTCTTCTTCATCTTCCCTATTCTTATACAATGCTATGCCACTGGTGTCTTTCGTGAGGCAATGGATTCCAGCCCAGTCCAACCCAGCCCGGCACGGCCCAGTACCACCTAACGGCACATTACGTTCAAATTCGGTTTTACGAAGTACCAGCATCTCTCTCTTCTTTATCCCGTTACTGGACTCGAGCGATTCGCGTCTAGCGTCGTTTTTCTCTCATTAGATGGCGAGAATGGGTTTCAAGCATTGATTTGATGCTCTGGCGTTGTTTTTAGTCCATTGGTCGTAGGCACAGTTTATCTAGCAAATCCCATGAAATTTGAGTCTATTGTTCGCTTTAATTGGAAAATCGTATCTTACTTTTAACATTGTAAAATCTAGTAAATACTACAAGGGAAAAACGAGATCTGTGCGTGCTGGACAAGACAGTGCTGTGTTCTATTGAGGAATGATGCACAAATGCTTGAGGCCTGGTTTGGCTTATATGTACTGTATGTACATGGAATATTGTAAAAATGGTATCGTTGAAGAGAATTTATTAGATACACCGCGATGCCCGGGATAAGAGATAAGACAAGACGTCAACTGCCAATATATGTTCATGAAGGCCATGTTTCATGCAAAAGCTTCATTAGATTGGGTCGTCCGTATAGTCACTGTATATGTTCAAGATCATAACTCATTCATAGTGGTTGGGTTTCGAGCAGACGGTTTCTCAGAGAGGATTTCAATGCTAGGCTTCGCTGCTGGCTTTGGTTCTGTGGACTCAATTTCAGCTCGTTGGGGTGATGGATCCACAGTCTCATTAGAGTGTGCATTGTGCTTTTGTTCAGTGGTTTCTGGATGTGGATCTGGGGTGTTCTCGTTTGTCTTTCCGGTCTCGGCTTGTTTTGTTGAGGATTCGGAGACATCGTCTCCAAGGACGGGCGCCTCTCTCGACAACGGAGACTTCGGATAGATATTCTCCTGGTCGTCTCCTTCGCGATTGACAGCACTGAGATCAAGGTTGTCGCGCTTAAGGAAGACATTACTCCAGCGTTTCCTTCTACTTCCACTACGTGAAAGAGTAGAGTCTTCGCTGCCTTGGGACTGAATCGATTGCCGTCTACCTGTGTCCGGGTTTTCGAGGTCTGTTATGCTCGTCAAGGTTGGAGTGGACGGTGAGGTGACAGTAGCACTCGCCGTTGGAGACACTGTGGTCGATTTCTTTTCCTGCCATTCCTTCCTCTTCTCAGACGCCCATGAGCTCCATGAGTTGAAGTAGGCTCCTGCTTTTTGACTAACAGCGCCGGCGGGGGCTTGGGCCTGTGTCATATCTACGGCGGGGGCAGGGGCGGCACCTTTGCGGTTCGGAAACCATGAGCCACCGCTCGCGGATGCTGTACTCAAGGAGTCTGAAGGTGAGATAGGGAGGGAGGCGGATCTGTCTAGAGATGGGCGCGGTGATTGGTTCGCTTTCTCTTCGTTCCGCTTCCGCTGCGTTTCCCGCATAGCTTCGATGTCGGACCAGAAGCTGTTGAACGCAGCGCTTACTTTCTTCTGGCCGGTCGAGAGATGTCGGTTCAGGGCTTCGCGACCTTCGCGCACTTTTTCGTCAAGATGAAGGTCTGCGACTTGTTGTGATATGCGTCTTTGTACATCTTCAATTGTGAGACCACCAGCAGAAGGATGTCGAGGTTCGGCGATGGAGAATAAGAGAGCGTCCGAGGTCAGGCTATGGAACAGAGCATAATTAGAAGTGGTTCTCCACTGTGCTAAAAATTCTTGGTTAAACTCCAATGCTGGATCTCCCTCAATATTAAAAGCTTCCAGTTGCGCCCGACTGCGACGGCCGGGTTCACCAGATAGGCAAGAGTTCAGCTCTTCATGGTATTTCATACATGAGAGCAAGGCTAGAAGGTACTCTTCGAACTGAAGCCTAATAAACTCTTCAGAGCCCATGTACCCGTGAGTCTTTGGCTGTTGCGGATGTGCTTCATCCCATGTATCATTCACGATTTGGGTTATAGCATCAATCCAGCGTCGGTCTGCCACAGACAGGGTCAACGCGTTCCGCAAAGATAGTGACAAAATATTGATCGTATCTTCATCGAGCTGGATGTGGCTTTGTTAGACCGCTTGGTCTAGGCGGCTGTAGTGGGGGTGCTCACATTAATTAGGATATCGCTATAGCGGTCTTTTTGCTGCAAAAGCAAAGAATTCGTAGAGCCAACAACATATGATTTTGTCCCATCGTCCGCCAGCAGATCCAGCTGCTGCAACGGCGTGTACGGGCCAAACATGCTTCCCTAAAGAAGTCAGAAGAACCCACATCCAGAGGTGCCTTGCACGCATACCTTTCCAAAAATATGCAATGGAAGACCCATGTATGCCAGCACTGCTATAATTAATAACTGATTGAGAATGAAATTCATGGGGCGGGCGGCATACAAGAGCTCCTATCACTTGTCTTGAGAGAGGTCGGTTTTTCAACTGTTTTCACGTGAGTATCGAATGCAGGGGCGGCGCAATCTTGAAGATGATTCATAAGGCCCGGAATGAGTGATACAAGCGAAAATTGAATCATGCACAGTCGTTCGCATCGTGTGCCGAAGAAGAGCATCTATTTTATCGATGGTGTTAGGGCAAGCAGGACAAAGATACCTCGGTATGAATAAGTTACCTTCGGTTGCAAGAGCAAGGCTTTGAATAGAACCAGGGTCTGGAACTTAAACTCGTGAACCATTTCTCGCAAGGAAAGGCCTTAACGCGGGTTAGCAATATAACTCGGGGAATGCAGACAAACGTGCTAGATTCTCACCGATGGTATGATCCTTGAATGCCTCATCTTTCTCCAAACTAATGACCAGCCCTTCCCGGAATTTCTAATAACGAGTCAGCAACCTTAGGACATTAAGTGCACGGTCCAGCGTACTTGCACACCTTTAAGATATCAGCATCCGAAAAGTCTCTGTTTCCGATCTCAGTATCAGCCAAGATTTCTGTTCAATTTGTCTCCTTGTTCGGTTTTTCAGAGGGCCAGATCTAGAGCGTTCACTGAGGTAAAGCAGCCATGACCGACAAAACGTACCGCTGCGCGAACCATGCCGATGTAACAATTGATAGCTTCTCCCTGAGCTGTCCGAGACTCTTAGGGTTGTCCGTCACAACAACAACTGCTTTTTGTACCGTGGATCTCGTCACATCGGGTGATTTCACAAGGAGGGCCTTCGCGTCAATCTGCCTTGAACAAGCAATGCCGAAGAGCGAGGTCGCGGGCTCCGTGTCCGTGCTTTTGCGGCAAAGAGTAAAGTATGAGAACTCTTCGGTAGATCTAAAGCGAACCTCTTATTAGCACTGCCATTCCTTCTCCCGGACATGGAGAATAGCTGCAGGTGCGGGTATCCCAAATCCGTACAGGTGTGCTCCATCTGAAAGCGCCATGAAAGGCAATAACGACCAGTCATTCTCGAGCGCGGGGTCGGTTCCTTCTGGTCCAAAGCATAACTCGATTTCAGGGCCCCTACACGAGAGAAAGTCTGTCAGTACAGGTCTTATAGCGAGCTCTCCAAGCTTCTATGGTGCATCTCGTTGTTTTGCGGAGTTGCACCGAAGAGAGCGCAAAATGGGAATGTGCCATGTGGTCGCGCAGTCCTCATTTTCGACAACACGAACATTCAACCCCCATAATTACTCACCTAGCATGATGAAAGTCAATGACCATGACAATAGGGTCCTGATGGACCGGGGTGCGCGACATGGATGCGGACAAAGCACAAGACCACGGACCGGGGGCGAGAAGTACGGATTCCTTTGATGAAGGGGGTTTCCCTCCCAAAAAAGAACGCGAACAACAGATCAAGGCGTCCGCTCGAATATGACGAATAGACAGCAATCAATCCAAAACAGGGACTCGAAAATAAGATATGGAGACAAGGAAAGTAGGAGATTGGCTCCTTTGGGTGGGCGGTGACAGAGATGGGATAGATTTACGGTGATGATAGATGAGATCCGACCCCGCTTCAGATGTGGTCTAGAAATAGCAATGGGTATATTATATATCGTGGTGTATCTTAGTATATAACCGTATGGTCTTTCGTGTTACTCCATACAAAACTCTGGAATCCTCCCCCCAATCTTTCAACATTTGTTGGCTGTATGTAACCGAGGCATCAGAGCACAGACCAGGAACAATCAAGATCAAAAATAGATAGGTATAGCAATATGCGGGTGTAAAACAGAAGAAAAAATTTCGTAGATAAAACATATCACAGCTTTCACGCCCAGTCTACATGCCAGGAATAGAAGAAAATAGGAAATATGCCCACAACATTCGTGCTCATACTGCTGCCTGCGCTGCATCCACGCGATTGAATAGAGCCTCACTGGAAAGTTTGCTGACCGAGTCCCACCCCTTCGACGAGGGCCGGGTTTAAGTCATTATTGCCTTGGTCGATGTTGTGGAAGTCTAGGATCTCCGAGTACCTGGAAAGACGAAGTCAATAAAAAAAAGAGCTTGGCAAGACTTTGTATGGGAGGACTCACATCATGATCTTCCAGGTATCCACGGGCAAGTCAGCATCGTTGAAGGACCAGTCGAATTTCTCCTCTGCCTCCGGCTCGTCGCTGGGGTCATGGTATGGAGCAAGATATTCATGCGCAAGCGCATCGGGAGCTTTAATTCGCTTCTTAGGATCGAAAACAAGCATACGCTCAAGAAGGTTCACGGCTATAGCAAGTTAAATTCTGGCTCAATGTTTTATCAAGGGCGAAGTCTGAAGGCACGTACCATCCGGGTCGGCATTCTTGAACTTGGTTGCCAAAGGCTGGCGCTCTCGCTTCGGTAGAGATTTGACAAACCGCAAAGTCTAGTGTGAGACGAAGATTAGCAGGGTAGTAACTAACAATGAAAAGGTTGATCTCCTACATTCTCGCTGCAGATTGTTTGAATCACATCATCCGGGGGCGTCCCAAGAAGCTCCGTGATTATGGAAAACTGGTTGACATGATCCTTTCCGGGGAAAAGAGGCTTTCCCTCCAGCATCTCGGCAAAGATACATGCTGCGCTCCAGATGTCCACCTCCACGTCGTATTTTTGCCATGTAAGCATAATCTCGGGCGCACGGTAGTATCGAGTCGAGACGTATCCTGTCATCTGTGGGTCTTGAATGCGGGCAAGTCCAAAATCGCAAATTTTTAAATCGCAATTCTCATTGATGAGAATATTGCTAGGTTTCAGATCACGATGAACAACGCCTGCCGAGTGGACATATTTGAGTCCCCGCTAAGTCCCAGTTAACTTGAGATCTGCCCAGAAAAATCCCAGGGAGCCGCCGTTCTAAACACGCACCAGAATTTGGTATAGGAAATACTGAATGAACTGCTTCTCCAATGGCCTAGAAGTAAGAAGTCTATGAAGATCGGTACCAAGGAGTTCGGTGACGAAATAGCTGCAGTTATCATGTCAGAATCGGACCGAAGGATAATAAGCGCGTATATAGCGGGATTGCTGCGTACATGTCTTCAAGAGGTGAAATGAAGATATCGCTCAAACTGATGATCTGCTCTTCGTTAGAATTGTATGATGTAGGAATGGGCACGCCGTCAGGTGCCAACTAACATTCTCATGTCGCAGATGCTTCAACAGCTTCAGTTCGCGATATGTCCTTTTCGAGAGCACTGGGGTACTGAAAGGCTTCATGATCTTCTTGACAGCAACTGGTTGTGCAGTCAATTGGTCCCTAGCGGAGCTATATCCGAGAAATAAACATATCAACATATGGCACGTTCGAGTAGACGAAGTAAAAATGCTATACTAGGCGATGCGGCGGCATGAGGGGAGGGGTCAGAGCCATACCAGACCAGTCCAAAGGCACCCATTCCTACGGGCTGCAAATCGGTATATCTGCAGATTTGCCAAGTTACAACCAATTTCATCTTTCTCCTCGTGTCCTGGTAAACCATACCTGCTGGTGATCTCGAAGGTCGTGCCAAAAATCTGGGCACGCACGAATTCTGCCATTCTGAATGAAGAGAGCGGGGGACACCAGGCGTGAACGCAATATGGGTCTCGGGGCTGTCGTTGACTGTCGAGCTTGCTGGTTCTGCCTGTAAATGATATGAGATATGAAGAGAGATAAGGGACTCGAGAGCGAGAGGAAGAGCAAGATAGGTTGAAGGCTCTGAAAATGGTGTTTTATCGGAGGTGATGAAATGACGAGGGGAGCCAGAGCGGTGGTGGCGCGCCCAATGAATGGTGTGTGGGGAACTTTTATGAGGACGTTCTCCTACCTAAGTACGGAGTACGGATGGTTTAGTTTACACTGTTGCTATCAAGTTTCCAACGTGGAAAAATCGATGACGTGTGCGACCAAAGATAGCAAGAATCGAGAAAGGCACAACCTTGAACCGCCTGATGGAGTCGCCCGACCGCTGCAGATGACAAACATTGGCCGGAATATTATTCCAAAGCCTCGAGGGGTATCATTAAAGCTTACTCGCAATTGTTTTCATCCGATTCTAGGATTACCTACTCGAGAGCATCAATTGCACTACACTATAGGTTCATGAACACTTTTATCACCCTTCCTTTGCCTTTCAATAAATATTCTGCACGAAACAAGCATCTATTTACTTATTTGAAATCATACCTGTATTCCCTAGTATATCGCCAACTGAAAAGAAGTTTCGTGGAAGCATTGGACAATCAAAGTGATAGGTTCTAGGTCTTCCTTTACCCAAGAGCTAGGCAAGGAGGGGGGATTTCGCCCGGCCCAGTGATGTCGTCATAGATCTCCGCAATCCTCCATATTCAAGCGGACTCGAACCTCGACCTCTGGAATGACTTCCATTTGATCGAATTTTGAGAATTGAAAAAATCAGCATAAACTCGAACAAACTTACTTGAAGTTGATATTGCCCATTGAGTCAAAAGCCAAAAAAAAATTGGCGACTATCCGTTTACACGCCTAAGCTCAACTCGACACGCTCTGATTTTGACAGGTTTAGAACTTTTGACAGGTGGTCACTGACAGGCCAAAGTTGACAACACACAGTTTCACCGCCTGCAGTGTTGACAATAACGGTCCTATATATAGGCGTCATCGTAGCACCAACCCACGAGTTGGCCCTTGCAATCTATGAGGATGGAGTTCAAACATATTCTCAATCGGCGGTCAAACGCTTGTGCCACAGTCAGACATATTCTTGGTCAACCCGCCATCAAGTTATCGTCACAGCTTCTTTGTACTACAAATGTTGACCGCTATACAACGGCTATACAGACGGAGCCGATTCACAATCCGACCAGTGGTCTCAACATGGGTGGTTTGGGTGGTTTGGAAGACGAAAATTGAAAATATAATGGTGTAATTGGACTAACACGGTTGAATTCTTCAACTACCAATTGGTAGACATGTACTCTTGACACGATGGCATGGCCAGTTTTCGGTAGTCAAACTCCTTTGGGGATGTAGGGCTGACTCCCTTTTGACTCGATGACATGGAGACGAGGAGGCTCTGCCTCGAAGCATCAGATTCATGGGGGTACAGGAATCCACACCTGAAGTAGGGTGAACTCTTCTTGTAGGGTCGCCTTCAGGTGAAGGAAGTAGCCAGGAACTCGTTGACATGTTAGACCCGGAAGTTAACAAACGGCTTTGATATACTACGCATGTTCCAGGGGGGGATGGCAAATCGTCTTGTATCTGGTTGTTACATGATTTGCTGATTGCCCTGGAACATCATGGTTCGTTCCCCTTAAGAACACACCTAACCAGCCTTCTCATATTCGATGTTAGAGATTCTCCGTTCAAACACGAGGTTGGTTTCAAGCGAGCCGATTGGAATATCAGATCAAGACTAGAAGGCCCTGGATTCCCAGCTTCCCAAGTCCCTTAGATTGCCTCCGGAGCAGAATGAATGTGACTGAAGGATGATCTTTCAGGGCACATGTGGGCGGGCACCAGGCCTTCAGGCGATCTTGGGGCGCTGGGCAAACACGAAATTTACCGAAGATCAACAATTATCGTGTCTGCATTCACCTTTCATTTATTCCTTTTGCTGTTCCATTATGATGCGCAATTTTTGTCAAATTGTATCTTGATTTACGATCATGTCCTGTTTCCTTCGTGGTCTGAAGAAAAGGGAGAAAAGGGTCCAGGAGACTTCGAAGTCAGGGACAATTGAATGCCAAGGTAGAAAAGGTGCCGTGGCCAAGCCCCCACCCCCAACAATGCCTGCTTGGGCGCGGGCATCAGGAGCCCAGCCTCAGCGCTTTGTCCCTAGGCTGGGCAGTAGTGTGATAGCTCCTGGAGTGCCCCAAAAACAGGAAATAGAAAACCGCCTTGTAGGTACGGAGTACTGTTTGAATAATGAGTAAGGGTTGCTCTGCCGGGCATCCTCTCACTTTCTCTGACGGTTTGAGGCTTCAAGTAGGGAACCTGCAGTTCAAGCCAGTTGGGTTTGACGGTTTAACGGGTGCTCAAGTGTCATGTGATAGAGCTGTTCGTGCTATATATTGGCATCAAGAAATGAAAGAAATGAGAAAGAGGTAGCGACTTGTCAAACAAAATTGGTTATGTTAACCTCGCAAAAATGAAAAGAAGAATTCACAATCATTATTGTAAAAAAAAAAAAAAAAAAGAAACCACTCCGAGTATCCTACCTAACCTCTAGACAATGAACGGAAGAGACGTAACTTGAGAATCGAGTCTCGACTATATATAGCACGCATAGAGCGGGAAACGAAAATATGCCATGAGGTATGTGTAACAAGAACAGCAATCGCGTTCAGGGACGTTCTAAGAGAATCGAGATCTCATGTGCCCTTATTATTGCTTAGCAGCAGTTGCGCTTCATTATTGATGTCATGGGTGTCTTATGATCTGTCGAGGACTCGAGGATATCAGCATTTCAAGAACCTTCATTTACGGCTAGCATTGCCGGTCCACCGATCCCACATCTTGTCCCTGCGATCGAGATTATACCATGCACATGTTGGAATTGACCTTACTGCGTCTGGAGCACTCCGGCAGTTACGTACAGAAGAGGATCCCTTCTCACTTCAAACTCCACCTTTGACTCTGGAGGTGATCGGAATGACGAAAAGCAACATCCACAGTACTCCGGAGTAGTTCAGACCGCATTTACAAAAGCGATGCCACTACTGGCAGTTGACGGGAAATCTCAAGTGCTCACAGGAGACAAGACTGGAATAATAATAACACAGAGTAGTCATAAATAGTGCCAAAGTCTACGTCAAGTGACAAACGCTAGCTACTTGTCATGACTGGAGTAGATTCAGATTATCTCATTATTATTCTGACAGCCCAATAAATGAATACACAAGTATCACAACGTGTCGAAAACAATTTAAGACCTAATTAGTTGTCTAGTATTACTTGCATATTCTCCGTGCTGGTGTTCTGCTCCTGCTGCTTGCTGCTGCCCATCAGTGCTTACATTATCTTACGGAGTACTATTACTGGAGATCCGCCCCCATCCAACTCTCCCACATCATTCCCCCGATCGACCTCTGCTACCCTTTTTAGCGTCCGCTCGTCACTCTCTCACGTCTTCTTGCTCCGCAGTTTGTATCCTGTCACCCCATCACTTCAATCGACCCTGTACAGGAAAGAGAAAGCTCTTGCACTGCTGCCCTCTGCTCGCAACTCTTCGACCTCGTCTCCCTACTTTCATCAACTGCGCCACAACCCATCACCTCCGAAACCGGAAGCCTACAGTCATTGCTCAGGCCTTTACACCATCCCTAATCCCTACCGGTGGCTCTGTCCCTGACTTATACCTTCTGTCCTCTATCCCTCGTCGGACAACGTCAATTATTGCGAAGCTATCACGCTCTCGATCCGTCGCTCGTTACCCCCACCATCGCGCCGATATTCCTTTTGGAGGGACCGACCTTTTTGCACTGTTGAGGGTCCGGTTTGCTACTCAACAAGTTCCCCGCGGGAGTCGAAAGCGCTCCTGTCGTTTCTTGCCGGCTGACGCCGTTTACTCGGTGAGCAGCTAATGGTTTAGGTCTACGCCGACAAACAAATTTGAAAATGGGTTCGTGTTTCAGCTCCGAGTCGACAGGGGATGCGGAACAAAAGAAGAGAAGTCAGGCAATCGATCGGAGACTAGAAGAGGATTCTAGGCGATTACGGCGAGAATGCAAGATTCTGTTGCTTGGTACGCCATTGTTTTCCCCTCAATATTCATCCTCCAGCCTGCTGTAGGTCTCTCGGTACGTTTAGCTAACTTGTCTCGTTCTTTCCAGGATCCGGTGAGAGCGGCAAATCGACAATCGTCAAACAGATGAAGATCATTCACCAAAACGGATACACAGTCGAGGAGTTGGCGCTGTATCGTCTCACCGTTTACAAGAATCTTCTTGAATGTGCAAAAGCCCTCATTGGAGCTTACCATCAATTTTCTCTCGAACCAACAAGCCAGAAAGTCCGCGATTACATTGAACAACTTGCAGATTATAACGTCGATCCGGATCCCAACATACCTCTAGACAACTCAGTGGGAGATGCGATAACATACATATGGAATGATCCATGCACGTCAACGGCCTTAGAACGACAAAATGAGTTCTACTTGATGGACTCGGCACCCTAGTAAGGACTTTTAAGCCTTTCGCAGTGATACATACTGAACATAGGCTATAGTTTCTTTGAGGAGGCGAAGCGCATAACATCTCCGGACTACATACCCAACGTTAACGATGTTCTGCGCGCAAGAACCAAGACAACTGGAATATATGAAACTCGATTCACCATGGGTCAACTGAGCATACAGTATGATACCACATTATATCTCCATTATTCACTTCGTCCTGGCTTACAATCTACAGCATGTTTGACGTCGGAGGCCAACGCAGCGAACGGAAAAAATGGATCCATTGTTTCGAGAACGTCACATCTATCATTTTCTGTGTGGCTTTGAGCGAGTATGATCAAGTGCTATTGGAAGAAGGAAATCAGGTATGCAATGTGTTTGTCGCCTTATTCTTATCGGTGCTAACCAAATGCTGTAGAATCGGATGATGGAGAGTTTGGTACTCTTCGACTCTGTGGTCAATTCTCGATGGTTCATGCGAACAAGCATCATTCTTTTCCTGAATAAAGTCGACCTTTTCAGGCAAAAGCTTCCGCGCTCACCGCTGAGCAACTACTTTCCAGATTATTCGGGTGGTAATGACGTGAACCGAGCCGCGAAGTACCTACTCTGGAGGTTCAATCAAGTCAACAGAGCGCACCTGAATCTATATCCACAGTAAGTTTTCTGCTGATGTTTTCCGGCGTCTTAAAACCAGCTAACATCTATGACAGCTTGACCCAGGCTACCGACACAACAAATATTCGTCTAGTGTTTGCTGCCGTGAAGGAGACCATACTGCAGAATGCTTTGAAAGACTCTGGAATTCTATGAACTAGGCACTACCAGAACTCCAGCTTCAAGTCTACAAGAGGCCATGACCTCGATTATCATGTTCCCGGATTTTTCCCTTTGCCAGGTCCGACATCTCCCATCACATTGAACACGACACGGCTTCCACGATAACAATAATTAGCCTTTCCTCGGCCTCTTTTCTCTCGATGACAGCTTTTGACGTTCGCTTCTATTCTTTCCTAGCTCTATTCCCCTTCTCACTTTATTATTTTGGCGAAGAGTTATTGGCGTAACGGCCTTGATGTTATACAACTACTCATCTGTTTGGCGTTGGGTTGGATTTTGCTCATTGGTACTTGTAGCATGGTGTTTTTCCGCTTTACTTCTTCTAATCTCCCACTTTCCTCGGTCTGAGACCAGGTGGATGTGTGATTCTGTTTGTCTGCATTATTAGTTACCGACATGATTTTCTGTCTTGTGTCTTTCTCTTTTCGCCCGTTGTCTTGGGATCCATGAGCATAATGTTCTGATCTAAAAGTTGCAGACCTCAGCACCACACCTTTCACATATCATGCGTGAGGGCTTCTGATATCCAGTCTCATGTGTCCTGAGATTTTTTCTTATTTGACTTGCTCTGGCTCGGATGGCCAGTGTGTCTGTCTCATGCCGCCCTCAAGGGACATGCTCTATAGTACTTTGTTATACATATTTTTATGCTGCATTGGATTTAATATCGAAACATTAAACTCTCCATAGTCATGGGACCATGTCATGTAGGGAGTTCGCTGAAAGGTTGATTCGTATTCTAGGAAACTGATTGGTAGTCTGACATTGTTTCCGATGAGATAAGAGACAACACATACCTGGAATATGCATCGATATTAATGATATATTTATTCTATTCTTACCCCGTCAGATTTTAGAGGCGCAATGATAATATCGAATTCCACTAGTTGTTGTCAGATTAGTATCGATACATATAGTGTTTGCGTCATAGAGAGGGGCACGTCTCGTTTGTATACTGCACTGTACACCATCATCAGCGGACTCTTTCTCCGCATGGACCACTTACTTTCAGCGCCCTGAGCACCTTTGGCTGATCCTCCACTGGAAAAGAAGCCTAGACCATCAGCTACTACATAGCAGACTGGAATATAGACTCTGCAGCTCATGTCCGTGCTGTATCCCTCCTGCTTTCCATGTTTTAATGCCAGCATCTTCTCCGTCACGGGGTACAAAGACCAGGCCATAAATCATACCACTTTCCCCTCATCTTTCCTTCATCTACTTCTCTTAACTTCATCCACCCCCTCCGCGAGCCTCCGCGCTTGCTTTCCGGTACTTCCTGCCTTCAAATAACACCATTGCATTGGATTTCTTTGTTTCCGTTATCCGCACCCTCAATCGACCTCTTCACCCAGCTTTGACCCACTGCGACCATTCAGCTTTCAGCTCGGCATCATGTCTGAGAGTCGCCATGAGCGAAGACCCTCAGTTGGAGCACCGGTTTCGGATCTCCAAGGCCCAATTGGCCCCGGCTTCAGCCGTCCGAAACACAAGCGCAACTACACTGGTTTTGGAAGAGCGGAGATCAAAAGTGTCGAGGCCAGCATTCCTGAGACTTTGAGGGAGGCGTAAGTCGTCTAGCTTTCCTTTTAGTCGACGCCATTGCGGGCGGGTAGCTTGCGTCTCAAACCAGTGGCTTGACTAACTTCGATTATCGTATAGATGGAAGAAACACGTAAGAGAAAAGAGCCAAGGGGGCGGAGATTTTGATGCTGTGCTCGATAACAAGTCAAACTAACTTAATACTAGTCGGCCTCTGGCTTCACAAACAAGGATGACTTCGAAGTACGTCACATCTTGCCCTATCCTAGTCTAAGCCTCGGAGCTTCGCTGACCCCAGCAGAATGAATTGGTGCGCCACGTCGAGACTACACTCGCTCGCTCGATGTATAATTGTGATGAATTGTATGCTTCATGATGTTTCCTGTCTGTTTGAGTCTGTATCTCTAATCAGGAGCTAGGGCTGCATATTCCGGAACCGCTTTGGCTTTCCGAGACCGTCTGATAATCGAATGGAATAAAACCCAGCAGAGACAGACCCTCGTCGATCAGAAAAGGATTTACTGTATGAATCATCGTTGAATGTACCGTTATAAGCTGATGATATTGCAGATCTTTCCCTCGAGTTCTTAATGGGTAGAGCACTTGACAACGCAATGCTCAACGTAGGCATGAAGGATGTCGCTCGAGGTAAGCATGGATAATGTATCTCTTTACCGCGGAAGAGGCGATACTAACACCGCGTAGAGGGTCTAAGTGAGCTAGGCTTCCGCGTCGAAGATGTGATCAGTCAAGAGCACGATGCCGCCCTTGGAAATGGCGGTCTTGGACGACTGGCGGCATGTCTCCTCGACAGCCTTGCCACCCTCAACTACCCTGCTTGGGGTTATGGGCTACGTTACCGATACGGAATCTTCAAGCAGGAGATAGTAGACGGCTACCAGGTTGAGATTCCAGATTACTGGTTGGACTTTAATCCGTGGGAGTTCCCTCGGCACGAAATTACGGTCGACATTCAATTCTATGGCAGTGTAAAGACTTCCCAGGACGAAAATGGCAACACCCTTCGCTCCTGGCAGAGCGGTGAAACAGTGCAAGCTGTAGCGTACGATGTCCCTATTCCAGGATACGGCACCCGGACGACGAACAACCTTCGACTCTGGTCAAGTAAAGCAGCTGGTGGTGAGTTTGATTTCCAGAAGTTCAATGCCGGCGACTACGAAAGCGCAGTGGCGGACGAACAGCGCGCCGAGACTATCTCCGCCGTCCTCTACCCAAATGACAATCTAGATAGAGGCAAAGAGCTGCGGCTGAAGCAGCAATATTTCTGGTGCGCTGCCTCTCTATTCGATATCGTGAGAAGATTCAAGAAGACAAACCGGGCTTGGAGCGAGTTCCCGGACCAAGTTGCCATCCAGCTTAACGATACCCATCCGACTTTGGCAATAGTCGAACTGCAGCGTATCCTTCTTGATCTGGAAGGCCTTCAATGGGATGAGGCGTGGAACATTGTCACTAACACTTTCGGCTACACCAACCATACAGTTTTACCAGAAGCTCTGGAAAAGTGGTCTGTTCCTCTGTTGCAGAACCTCCTTCCACGACACTTACAAATCATCTTCGACATCAACTTGTATTTCCTGCAAATCGTGGAAAAGAAATTCCCCAATGATAGGGACATCCTCTCGCGAGTGTCCATCATTGAAGAATCACACCCCAAAATGGTCAGAATGGCTCATATAGCCGTCATTGGCTCCCATAAAGTCAATGGTGTTGCGGAACTGCACTCGGATCTAATCCAAACCACGATCTTCAAAGACTTTGTCGCCATATACGGTCCAGACAAGTTTACCAATGTCACTAACGGTATCACGCCTCGCCGCTGGCTGCACCAGGCAAACCCAAGGCTATCTGACCTAATCGCCTCCAAACTCGGGGGGTACGACTTCCTAACAGACTTGACCCTTCTAGACCAACTTGAAAACTACGTTGATGACAAGGACTTCCAGCAAGAATGGGCAGAGATCAAAACATCCAACAAGCTTCGCCTCGCCAAACACATCAAAGAAGCCACAGGATACAGCGTAAACCCTAACTCCCTCTTTGACGTCCAAGTCAAGCGCATCCACGAATACAAACGTCAACAGCTCAACATATTCGGCGTCATCCACCGCTACTTGAAGATCAAGTCTATGTCTGCCAATCAAAAGAAGAAAGTCCAACCCCGGGTTTCCATTTTCGGCGGCAAAGCTGCACCAGGATATTGGATGGCGAAGACGATAATCCATCTCATCAACGAGGTCTCATCCGTCGTCAACAACGACCCAGATGTAAGCGATCTGCTCAAGGTCATCTTCCTCGAAGACTACAACGTCAGCAAAGCAGAGATCATCTGCCCAGCCTCCGATATCAGCGAACACATCTCAACAGCCGGCACTGAGGCAAGCGGAACCAGTAACATGAAGTTTGTCCTCAACGGAGGTCTTATCATTGGAACCTGTGACGGAGCTAATGTATGCCTACCTACCTACCCAGATCCCAACATACAAAACTAACATCAGGCCTTTTATAGATTGAAATAACCCGCGAAATCGGGGAATCGAACATCTTCCTCTTCGGAAACCTAGCCGAAGACGTCGAAGACATCCGCCACAAGCACTTCTACGCCCCCTTCAAACTCGACCCGCACCTCACCGCTGTCTTCGACTCTATTTCCGCTGGCACATTCGGTGACCCCTCTCATTTCTCCCCTTTGCTCGCCTCAATCGCCGAACATGGTGACTACTATCTTGTCTCCGATGATTTCAACTCCTATATCACGACTCAGGAATTGGTAGACACGGCTTTTGGGGACCGAGCAGAGTGGATAAGTAAGAGTATCACGAGTGTTGCAAGAATGGGATTTTTCTCGACGGATCGGGTGATCAGTGAGTATGCGGAGGAAATTTGGAATGTGGAGCCCTTGGTTGTCGAGTAGGGCTATATATGCAGCGGGCTTGTTCGTGGTTTGATTTGACTTGATTTCGGTCCATTTCAGTTGTAATATGGAAGTAGTCGTGATACTACAGGTGGGCAATGGGTTGCCATATATGAGTTACATGATATTTTTACGGTTTTGTCTAAATTCATAACATCCAGTCTGCAATGATTTTTTTGCTCCTCGTGGGTACATACGACGAATCTAGAGAGTAGCTGGGTCGACCCAACTCAAACCAAGCTCCATTGCACTTCGCTAATCATAATCATATCACCGTAATACAAAAAAAAAAAAAAAAAAGCGTCAATGAATGTAGTGATCTATTTCATTTGCAGTAGGATGCTGTGCATTGACTACATGACCATCATCCTTGAATATTACGTTCCCAGGACTCCTCTACGGACCTTGACCATGACCATCTATTCAGACATCAACTCCGCCATGCGCTTCTGTAACTCTGGGACAGCCCGAAGATGAAGATCGAGTTCTTCCTTCTCACTATAAGAGAAACCCCAGTTAGTATCAATGAACACCGATGAGTACTAGAAATGCACAAGGAGAGGGGTAAACTTACTCCTCCAACTCCATCCTCTTCTCCCAATCCAGTCCGGTAAAGATATACCCGCCCTGCCCATCAAACTGCAGAATCATCTTATGATACTTCCAGAGACTCCGCCGATGCGAAACAGTCATAAGCGTCGTGCCTAGTTTCTTAGCAGTCTCATACATAACACGCTCAATCTCAAGCGTGACAGACGAGGTACACTCGTCTAGAATGGCGAATTTCGGACGGTGGTAGAAGAGTCGCGCCATGGCTATTCTCTGCTGAAGACCGATGGAGAGGACATCGCGCCATTCTTCTTCAGCGTCCCAGCGGCCGGGCCGGTTGACGACAGAGGCGATTTCAACTATGGAGAGGACCTCGTATAGATCTTCGTCTGTTATGCCCTTTGCATGCATTTCGCGGACTCCGTCTGGGTATATGACCTGTTGGCGGAGGGTGCCGCGGGAGAGGTAGGGTCGTTGCGGGATGTAGAAGATTTCGTCGAAGCGGGGTTTCTTGACTTTGCCGCCGTAGACGGGCCAGAGGCCGCCTAGGATTCGAAAAAGGGAGGATTTGCCGCAGCCGTTGGGGCCGACGATTAGGAGGTGGTCGCCGGGATGGACGGTGAAGGTTAGTTTTCGGATGAGGACGTCGCCGTTGGGTGAGACAATGGGGACGTCGGTGAATTCAATGGAGGGGCTTTCTTCGATTGAGCCGCGGTTGGATAGGACGGCGGCGTTTTCTTCTATCGATGCGGATGATACCAGCTTTTTCTCGAAGCGTCCGGCTAATAAATCGTCCATGACTTCCATTAGTGAGGAAACACGAGAGGTATAGCCGGCCAATTCTGAGATTTCCTTGTAGGAAAACATCAGACGGCCAAAGGCATCTGAGGACGAAAGGAGCATTCTCCTATTTGTGACAAAACCTAGTTTCTGTCAGCCATGTCCCGTAATCAACTTTATGGACTTACTTTCTGTACGGTCACCCATAGTTTGGGTGACTTGACCGGGAATCTTGAAGAAGACAGGCACACTGCATAGAATCAAACCCAAAGCACCCCAGAAGTACTTAATCACGAAATCTTCCATGAATCCATGGTATAAGCGCCTTCGTAGAATGCGATTGACATGTTTTATGAGCGTGAAATATCCTTTATCCAATGTATCCTTCTCCGCATCGTGGCCATGATACAGCGCAATTTCCTCACTATAATCGATCAACCTCGAGTGAAGGAATCTAAACTCTCCTTCTAGACGTGCTTCATCGGCGACATATTTGCCGAACGGCGGTGTTAACACGCGCATGACATTGGCAGACAATTGAACCAAGAGACTCATGATGAAGAGGCCTTCACCACCAACACTCTTGGAGAGCGAGTAGTTGTAGATTGCCATGTCTAATATTGGTTTGGCGAGATTAGAATATAGCTCTGCAAGGCTGTCGGAGAACTGAGACACATCTACAGTGATCAGCTGGTCCGGGTTTTTGACTCGGTCGTCCAAGGCCGAGATCGCATAGAATGTCATATTCGTCAGGTATTTCTCGTGAATGTGATCGGTAAGACGCTTGCGGTAGCTGAGGGCGAGCTTGCATTGATGATAAGACAGCTATCGCGCAAACATATTAGTTAGTCAACCCATTTTACTTCTTGCATCGTTCAAGGTACGCAGGGAACTCACCATAGAATTCGTGAAAGTCGCGGGCACCGCAACAATCATCCACCACACCAGTCCCAAAAGGAAATCCTTCCCTTTCCCTCGTACCAAGTTACTGACGAGCCGCCCATCCAGCTCGGCAACATAAAGACTGAGTAACGTCCGCAGCACCAAAAAAACGCTATGGCTCAGGAGCAGCCGCAGCTCCTTACTCCGCCAACTTGGTATCACAATCTTAAGCAGACGGGCTAAGTTTCTGAAGAACTCGCGATTAATCCCGACTTTCTTCCGCGGGTTCTCGGGGCCGTCCCCGAGACTGCTGGTTCCTGGCTTTCTCCGCAGGTCCACCTGGTGTTGGGTGGCTGCTTTCTGCTCGGAGATAGCATTATGGATACGCTTCGCGAGAGCGGCAAATAGAGCTAGGTATACAGTGCGGGAAATATTTGTGCGATGACGGAGGTATAATGATGCCAGGCTGGAGAAGATCTGCCGCACGGAGCGTTCGGGGGGGAGTAACTTTGATTGAGCAGCCATAGCGCCGCAGGCCGCGAAAGGGACAAAAGCAACTTTATCCAGAGTCAACGTATGCCACCATATCGATGCAAATGATATGGCGGGTTGTGAGCGCGACGTTTGTTGAAGGAAAGTTGCACGCGGACAACAGCTGAAGAATGACATGTGAACGGGGCTGTTCTCCACTAAATCCAGTCTGGGGAATGCCGAGGATGCATGACTAAGGTCGATGTCGCCCACTAAATGATGTCATAGGTTTTACTGAGTAATGAGTAAGGAACAGTAGGACAGAAATATACATTATACACTCATTCCTAACCGGAGTATATATAGCACATCCTTTTCCCTCAAAAAGGGCCTCAGACAAGAGGGTTGCAGAAAATATCGGTAGCATACACACAAACACCATGCAGGAACAGAAATGCAACAAAAGGACAGAATAATGTAACAAGATACACGCTAATTGTCAAGCTTCAAACGAAAGACAGGGTCTGGTAATGGGTATAATAAGCAAAAGACAATACCGAGTAAGGAAAAGTGGTTATGCGTGTGCCGCAGGAATGTGGCACAAATGGATACCTAGGTGGTGTAGGTACTCCTATTATGGTGCAAAGGGCTACCAGAGCCAGTATCGCTGGCTCTAGACTTGCTATTATCAGACACCGAGGGTGTCCTTCGTCCGCTGTTGATTTGAGCGGCAATCTGACTTTGCTTGAACTTCTCAAAGGCTTCTGAATCCTGACGTTGGATAGCCCATAATTCCTCGACAGTCGAGCCTAGCTCATGGAAAGCCTTATCTGCTCCAACGCTCTCAAAATGAGAGCGAGTTTGATCTTCATGAAGGCGATCCAATCTCTCGCGCAAAGCGGCAATATGAGACTCGTCTATGATCTCACGCGATTCTCCTTCGTCGTTCGGATCCAGAGGGTTCAAGAAGTCACGACGAATATTCTGGCCAAGACGATGAACATGACCTTCCTCAGAGGTCATTGCACGAGAGTGAAGGGAAGTAACAGAGCTGGCTCGCGAGAGTCGGAAACCATACTGGTCACCTTCATCACCTTCATTATCATCCACTGCAATATCATTTTCCGCATTGATGCTAGCCGACAGAGTATTGCTGAAACTGTTGGCGAGATAATCATCATCGCCGGAATTCTGCGAGTTTGCCTCTTGCACTGGCTTCACAGCCTGCGGGTGGATTCGGGTTTCTGGATACTCGTCCTCGAAGCGCTGAATCATTTTTTGTAACGTGAAATCAAGGGCTTGGAGTCGTCCTATGAGAGGAAACATGGTTAACGAAATCGATCAGGAAAAGCTAGAGAACACTTACTATAATTGGCGTCGTTGCCCGCACGATCTTCGCGCACAAGTGCTGTTTCGATTCTGGTGCGTATGCTACGGGCCGATTCCAGTAAATTCTTAGACATATCTCGGGGTCTTTTAGCCACGCGAGACCTAGATTTGCGATGCCTAGGCGTCGTCGTGCCACTAGGAGGCCCAGAAATATCTCCCGGCCTGTGATGGTCTAAATTCCCAAGACACACTCCCAGAGCCTTGACGACACCGGTACCTCCAATAACGTAATCCTCATCAGGGGCAGGGTCATCGTCCTCCTCACCTCCTTCATCAACTGCGCTATGACCGACGATATGTTGCAGAATATCAGGAATAGCGACAATAGTCCGCGGCAGCGATGGATCGAGATTCTCGGAGAGCTCTGCCTCGAGAGCGCCTCCCTCAAGATTGTGAAGACAGTAGGCGACTATCGAAGATGCCAAAGCTTTGACGACTTCATTGTTAGCGGCGTTTGGATCTTCAATGTCCACGGCTATGATAGTCCGTGAGACACGCACCGCAGCCAGCAAAGATGCATAGAGGGCGCAAGCTTCTTCCTGGGTTTCCGGATTTGTTGCAGAGGCGAGAGCGATAAGAGCCGGGTTTTCGAGAATGCTCAAGTGGCTTAAGCTAGGACATTCAGGAAGAATCTCAGCGAGAGCAATTGCATGGTCAGAAGAAAGGTTCACATCAGCCATGTGGATACGCTTCAAGAAAGGCAATTTGGGGAGGAAACGCCTGAATGTAGATAGTGCATCTGGTTGTGTCGAGAACAGCGCAGGGTTGTGGGAGACATCGATGAACCGAAGGTTGGGTAGGCGCGTAAAGGATTGGAGTAGTGGGTAGATGGTGGAAGGCGTTAGGGCACAATCCGCAACACTTAGAGCATATAGAGGAAGGTCACTCTCAATGGCATCAGTGATCAGATCCAGATCATCCCCAATGGGATTTCCGCCCAGATCCAAACCTTCACATTTGCCAGACTCGAGATAATGAACGATGTGTTCCAGGCCAACCCGAGTCAGTCCGTTATTAGCTAAACCAAGTCTCCTCAGGCCAACAGTGGTGGCGGCATCGCAAATCTTCTTCACCTCCTCCATCGTAGGCTTACATTCGCTCAGCAGCAATTCCTCGAGATGATCGCCACCAAAACGGCCCGAAAGAGAGTTGGCAAAGACGGAAGCCACATCGACAGTGGAAGAAGTGGGATTCGGTACCCCAGAAGATAAGTTGCTAGTGCCATTGAGCGGAAGGGATGTCTTTGGCAGCGGTATGCCTGTAAGATCAATAGCCTTTAGCGACTTGGAGAGATGAATAAAGAGGCTAATATGGCGCCACCCTTCTGGGCCAATTTTCGGGTTGTCCTTCAAGGATAGCCTTTCCACAACACTGAACCTTTCGGTCTTTTCCATTGCTTGGAATTCAGACATGAGTCTTTTCCCGCGCCTACGAATCATCTGCTCCACGGGCTTAGCAGAAAGCAAGCCGGAGAGAATTGAACGGACAGAAGAGTCGGTCAAAGCACACTTTTCAAGGATGAGTTTCCGAACCGGTACCACAGCTAGCCAGTCGCTGAAGGTGGCAATATCTTCGTTGGTCATGGGAAAATTCGTGAGGTTGAGGACAGCAACAGTTCCAGGGGACTCCGCCACCGTTGAAGAAGGCGATGAGATTTCGTCAATAATTCGTTTGAGTACGGGCGTTTCTCGCAACTGACAACAGCGCCGATAAATTCGAATCGGATCAGTTGTTGGATGACTTTGTGCTCCAGTTCGAGTGCCAGTCGTTCCAGAATTGCCCTCCTGATTATCAACGGTCAACTGCATGGGAATGGAACCATTCGCTTCGGCGAGTCTCCGCTTCTTGTCCCTACGTTCCCGCCTCTCTTCTTCTGATCGCTTTTTTTTTTCTTGCTTCCTTGTTTGCTCCTTAGGCCCACCGATAGGTTTCGCATCGTTCGATGGCGTTTCCGGGGGGCTATTCTTCGGGGCGCCATTTTCCAGGATCTGTAAGTTGTTCTCGGCTTGCGTAGGTTTCGGACGAGTCGAAATTTGAACCCCATCCTTACTCTTGGATTTCGAGTTCGATCGCTTGGGCTTCTGTGCATTCGCCTCAGGAGCCTGCCGTCTTGCTGCGCTCGAGGGCGAACTTTCTTCATCAGACTCCCGGCGAGATATGCCTGCAATCTCAACATCAACGCAAAACGCAACGCGCCGCAACTTCGCTTGGTTCAGATTCGGAACCTTGCACCTATCCCGGTCTCGATCAATGTTCAACACGCGACGCTCGCAAATGACACCGCTCGGGGCTGGTTTCCCACCTCCAGAGCCAGATGACGACAACTTCCTGAATGCGCTCTGCAAAAATGAAGGGCCCCGTGGTGAGGTGGATGCGAAAGGAGTATTCTCATCTTTTCTTTCCTCTTCCTTGTCCTTCGGGGAATAGGCTGCTCCGAAGGGGTTGTGCATGTCAAGCTTCGATGCAGGCGAGGTTGCTTTGGTTGTTGGCTGAGCTTTCAGGGTAGGTTGCAACGGAGGAGTTGTGCCGGAGGAGAACTTGGAACTGATACTTGAAATCCATGAACCACGTCTTCCTGTAATTGGTTTTGGCGCGCTCTTTGGAGGCTGTGTGGATACAGGAGCTGTTCCGTCACCCATTGTTGCGTCGCCGTTCCTAGGTTCTTTTTCTGGCCGGGGATCGACGTTTTGAGCCTCTGGTTTAGCCGAGGCTGGAGGAGCGTCATCTTGCGGGGATGTTACTGAGCTTTTATCTGAGGACGGGGCTTTTTCGGATCTGAGTTGCGGTGTCGTTATCGTTTCGGCATCGGGGTCAGGCTTGTCGCCAGTCAAAGATGAAGCGGACCTGCAACGCGAAAGATTATCTGCCAGGTTGTTAGAGGAAAGCTCAAACGCGGGGGATTGGAGCGATAAAAAGGTACCTTTGTGGGAATGATGAAGCCAGCTGACATCCACAGTTTCAATGCCATCCATGTTGGATATAGTGTTTATCGTAGGTATAGTTGTAGGAACGCGCGATGCAAGCAGAATGTCGATTCGCAGACCACCAAGCCGCTATTTCCTAGTAACAGAGCATACCCACCCTCCAGTTCTTTAAAAGAGATAGCTGGTTGGGCAAGTTCACCGACTGTATCACAGCTTACAGGCTCAACAAAACGATGGTGGAATCACTTCGGAAGTTCAAGAGCAATGGCAATTGTAAAGTTCCATTCTGACAATGCGGCGAGGTGATGTGGCAAGACTGATATAACGTTTATGACGGCGAGGGCGGACGGACAGGCATGGAGGCTGGGAAAAGCGACAGGAAGGAGGCCAAATAGGGACGGTGGAACAGTGTTTGAAAATTATTCGCAAAGATACACCAGTAGGCGTTAGAAGGGTTATTGGTGGTGCTGATGGTCAAAGTAGCCAAGGGCAAAAGTGGATAATAAGAGAGGCGATTGAGCGACACCCTAAATGATCAGGCGATGTCCTTATTTCCTAATGTGGCTTAGCTTGTATAATCTCACGTGATGCTATAGAAATATCGAGAACACTGGCCAGACAACAAAATGTTGATCATCAGGTTCAAGCGGATGGCGACTATGAAATAATAAAGTCTCCATTTCATCCCTCCTGCTGCTGCGGAATTTCGAGCATGGTGAGATACTCACCTGACAAGAATTCAAAGTTGTCAACCAAGTTAGTATTGTTTGTAATCTTACTAGTCGTATTAAGCAGGACAGTCTTATGATAACTACATTTATGGATGCTCAGGCTGAACCTTGCAGTAATCGCCCTCGCATGCATCACGGCCAACAGCAGCTCTGGTTCTCGGAATCTGTGTAACAATCAGAAGATTTTCGTACGACAAGTTTCACTTAAAAAGCGGCACTATTATTCCACACCCAGCGGAGCTTAATAGGATGTCCGCTTTTTCGAGGTTTAGCGTTCAGCTGAAGAATAGTGGATTGATTTGATTCATAAGAGGCGGAGGGTTTAGGGCATCTTGATCGATTTCCTGACTGTAACTAGTTGTCTAACTATGTCGATGTCAGCGAATTCGGTGACCGAAAATTTCAGCTGATGTCAACTATTTATTATTTGGCCATCTCAGTGGCATATCGCAAGCTTCCCAATTTGGTTTAATAATTATCCATCCTATAACTATTAACTAACTACTTAGTTAGTTAACTTAAGCACACAATCTTAGCTTCTAGTAATCAAGATTTCGACCCCAATAATCCTTTTGAGACGGAGCTTCAAGTTCAAGTTCAATGTTTCGGTCCGTGATCGACATATTGATACCTCAAATCCGTAAATACTATACCACACCGGTATAGATTCCCCCCGCATTTTCTATTTGATTAAATTATGCTAATAACTCTAGACTGGGATTCGATGCAGTGTAAAGATAGTATCTTACGGGGTTCCCGTCGCCGAGGTCCGCAGACTCCGCACTGTATATTACCGGAGCCGGTGGTTTGAATTTCACTACGTTGGTCCATGAGCACATTGCTATTTCAAGGGACTCTCTTCGGTCATACTCAGTACTCCGCAATAGTGCTACTAGGTAGTTCTGTGTCTAGAACCTCAAGTGCTAAACTTGAAGATAACATTCAAGTCGTGTCGCAGTGTGGTAGGTATTCCTCTGTTATACTTAGTTTTTGAGCTTAGGCCGAGGGTCAGAAATCTTCCAGAAGCTGGGCAGGTAGGTAAATCTCACATATTGCATACATAGTTACGAGAAGCTGGTTCAAAATGAATACCTTCAACGTTCAAAATGTTGAGATTATTATACCCCGGGTTTTTGTTAATTTGTTGTGGGGCGCGGGGTACCCCAGATCCGGGTCCCCTGTCTCAGGCTTGGTACTAAATGCTTGTTATCCAGATTTCGAAAGTCAAATTTCACAATATGCTGTGGACTTGAAACTTTCTTTATCCTTTGGTTTGACTCTCAAGTCCTTCTAGATTCATTTATCAACTTTCTTATTTAACTAATAAGGCTCTCCTCTTACCCTCTAGTATGGTCTCGCTCATCCGAAAATAATACCCTCTCCGACTCAGTAAACCTTGGGGGGCAGTACCCTTTTTAAAAGGTACATATCTATCAATAAAGTCAGTGTCAATATCTATCTTTATACAGATTAAACAGGACTTTAGGTATACTCACGTCTGACGAACTGCAGTTCCCTCGCTTCGATGATTGACGGAGTAGCTGACATTGAAGTACATAGAGTACATGCGGTTTCTTGTCATCCCACTCCTCCTGTGGCTCAGTGGGTCCCCAATACCGCAAATAAGTGTCTGTATACACTTCTTCATGGATATTATTGTAGTTGCACCGCCAGTCTCCAATTTCCGTCTCATTGTGGGCGTAGAATGTGACGGAATCAAATATCTAGGTATATTTCCTCTGCCTCGAGCGAGGCCCCCGTATTTCCTCCTCATAGACCAGCATATACCAAACAAGGCTTGTCCTTGTGGCCTTCCGCTTCAAGTGCTCCAACCAAGCGAAAAATCTCAGCGTCTATGGCTCTCTGCGAAAGCGTCTCGAGACTCTCCCACCTCCTATTGGCTTAGACGTCTCGGTCCAGGATATGCTTGAAAAGCTCGGTGAAGAATAAAACCTAGATGCTCTCCCATGACACATTCTGGGGTGCGGTTCCTTGACAGGTCGTTATGTGGAAGCGGAATTTCCCCGCTGTAGAGATGCTTTCGCGGTGCAACCGTGAGAGTTTATTACAGAGCTTGTTTGGTTCCGGCATCGTGTGGCTCATATCGATGAATGCAGAGAGGAAGAAGTATGTGTCTGGCGGTTCTTCCATCTCACCCCATGTATAAGGCTTTGCACGCACTCGGGCATTGTCTTGTAGAGCTCGGTTTGGGCGTTGAACTCTCCTTCCATTCTGAGTCGCCCGGAATCTTTACTGGCGCATTCGAGGAAGTATAGTTTTTCGAACCCATCTAGGCTCTTGGCACAGAGTCGGGCTGTAGTTGCTATATCATACCTAATGGATTGCCTTATGGTTCGGACTCAGGATATCCGGACCGAGCGGCATGTTTGGGTAGCGGGGTGGCGAGTAACAGAACCTTGCCAGTGATCAGAAAGAACTTTATACAAACTACGAGGCCAAGATTTGGAGCATCAAGAACTTAAGAAATCATTCCCATTATGGCTCCGAGAGGTATTAGCCCTATTTAACAAACAAACGTGGTCGTGAAAGTCATCAATCTACAGGATATTTGGGAACGCCGACTGGCAAAAGTGGACTTTTTTGCTTTTTGACTATCGCACTCAGTTATGCATCAAGCACGAACAATCCGCCATCCGGTCAACCCCATTTAAGCAGCGAGCTCACGGATCTTAGCCTCGACGCGAGCCTTACGCTCAGCGCGGGTAAGCTTGGTGGCGCGGTGCTTCTTGCTCTCGGCCTTCCACTCCTCCTTGGTCTTCTTGGGCTCCTCGTCCTCACCCTTCTTGTAAGGGTCCTCACGGATAGCCTTGTGGACCTCACCGTAGAGGTCCTCAAGGTCACCAGCATCAACCTCGTTCTCGGTGTACTTGTGGAACTGGCCACGGTAACGCTCCTCATCATCATCGGCAAGACCCTCCATGTACTCGGCAACGTGGCCACCGAAGATGTAGGTGCGGAGAGTCTCGGCGTCGAGCTCCTTGGCCTCAAGGTCGAAACCGGGGAAGCGGTTCTCGGAGTGGGGGATCAAAATACCACCGTCGGAGGCACCCTTCATGGCACCGAAGACACGGGCACCAGTGGAAGTACGGGCAAGACCAACATCGAGGAAGGCCTTGAAGGGGCGACGGGAACCGTCGTCGGTCTCGGCAGCCTCAGTGAGGGTGTACTCGCCATCAGCCTCCTCAACACCGGTGAAGTCCTCGTCGAGGCCGAGCTTCTTGAGGGTACGGCGGGCAAGGAGGAGACCGGTAGCATAGGCGGCAGCCCAGTTGGTCAGACCGTTCTGAACACCATAGGCCTTGAGCTCGTGGGAGTAGGCGCTGGAGAAGACCTTGTCACCGGTGAGTTCGGAGTAGACGATCTGGGTGATGATGTCGCGGTTGGTGAAGCGAACGACCATGCGGTACTTGGGGGCGTTGTATTTGTTCTTGGCCTGGGTGATAAGGCGCTTGCGAGCATAGTAGTCGGTCTTTCCCTCACGGCGACGGCGGTACTTAGTCTGGTAGCGACTGCACACGGCGTCAGCACGCAGTTTTCTGGAAAGGGTCTCTGGAGTAAAACTTACCTGAAGTACGCGCTGCTCTTCTTCTCTTTTTGGAAAGGCTACAACACGGCAATCGAGTCAGCAATTTGCGCTTCAGAGATATCTCATCCGAAGCATCTTGCAAAGACCCAGAAACACGAGAGGGAAAATCTCATGCTTTCGAAAAGATAAAACAATGCGATAGAATTGCCATTCCTTAAGAATGGCAGTTTTAACTCACCATCTTGACTGTTGAGGCGGACTGAGGACCGAATTGTCGAAGTTGGCTGGAGAGGAAGAAATTGTGAAACTTCGTGGGATGAATTTGTGCGATTTCGCTAGCGCGAGTTGCATCCGGGGCTGCAGTGCGGTCGGCGACGAGGATGCAGCACCCCAAAGTTTGGTTCGGCAACAACACCACCACCCAGGACAACTACAAGGAAAAAATACTAAAAGCCTACTATCAAGATGTAGAAATATGTGGAAATGTGTGGAAATGTGTGGAATATTTTAATTACTTTGCCGTCTGGAATCATACCTCTATCTGTATTGGATAAATGATGGAAAAAAGGTAAAGAAGGCTCGGCGGCTACCTATAGTTTGGCTGTGTCTCGACCATCCAACAACCGAAGCCCAGTAACCTTCTCCAGCTCTTTAACTGCATCTTCTATGTGCCCCAGATTCACTTTAATTGTTCTCATCCCAATGGCCTTCGCGGGCTTCAAGTTTTGTCCGATATCATCTAGGAAGACGACATCAGATGCGCGCACAGACTGCTTCAACCCTTTCTTTTTAGCAGCCGCATTCATCTCTTCTAAAGCAACCTGATATATCTTGGGATCTGGCTTTCTGAGGCCGGTATGTGCGGATGAGATAAAAAAGTCGAACATCGCCTTACGTCCGATTGTATCATCGTTGAACTGATGCCCATCAGGGAAGACGACTGTATTAGACAACGCCCCCAGGATGAACTTGCCGGAATCCTTTAGCTTCTGCAGCGCCGGCCACATGTATGGGTCCGGGGTTCGAGACATCCTCATCATCTCCCAGAATAGCCATTCCGCATCCACCTCAGGCAGTGGTGGGTTTGATGCTAGGGCTTTGGTTGCGTCCTTCTTCCGAAGACCTTCGTTGAATAGCTTCCATAGTTCGGGATTTCGTAGGTCTTGATTGAACCCCGCAAAGAAGTCCGCGTCCATCTTGATGTCTCCCCGCTCTAATCTGTGCCAGCTACCGTGGGGCGATGTGCGAGAGATACTGAAATTGACCCATCCCGGGGGTATGTTGTTGGCGATTTCGTAGTCTAAGATGGCTTGAAACGGCGACACAACCTATACTGGTCAGTCACTACAGCGGACTTCGTCAAAAAAAATGGAGTGATCTTACACACACTCCCCCGATGTCGAAGAGGAGGCCCATTGGACGTTGGCTTTCTGCCATTGTAAAAATATGCGGCTGAGGCAGATGTGCTTGGTTGCAGGAGGTCGTTAGTTTTAGGTTGCAATTGTTCAATTGTTCAATTGTTCATAGTCTGTTTTAGATGTTTTAGACGTTGTTGGTGCTTATTGCGTTCTCGCGTTGCGGAGTAGATGAGGGTTGCCGAGGTATATATCGGCGCTGGACAGTTAGAATGAGTGATTCTAGACCGAGGAAACACGTAAACCTTACATTACACTGTCTGGGCTCATACTCTAGCGGTACTTGCAATATTATGAAACTATCATACTATCATAGGTATACTATGAAGTATATCATCGCCAATTGTCTATCGATGATGGGTGGTGGGTAAGACCGACTACAGTATCTGCCGGAAACACGTGATGGTCTTATCGATAGCTGGTAGAACGCGTCGCCAGGATCAATCGAAGATGCCTTCTTAAATACCCGTTAATAGCATATTGCGGTCGCTATGGGGCCATGGAATCCTCTCGGTCCATCTCCGAACTAAAATCGTCTTTCATACGGGCGCAAGTTCGTATTCTATCGGAAAGCCTCGAGGCTCCTGAGGATTGGAGAAGCTATGCGACGGAGCCGGCAGAGGAGGGCCTGAGTGACAAGGTGGTTGGTGATGTACTGCAGAAATGTAAGTCTCATGTCGGTCCTTGCTACGTGGCTCAACTAGCATGCTATTTGCATATTGCCTTGCATCAATTTTTTAGCTGTGCTTATGTACTCTTTTGCCATACTGCTCCCTAGAAACTCAGAAAGCTGACCACCCCTCCGCACAGTGAACGCGGCCTTGAAACAACACAATCGGATCGTCTACCCCTCCCAGGCAATTCAGCATGTGGCGCAACAGATTACAACGTTATACTGGTCTTCCGTGAGTCAGGCCACTCGTGAGGTGGCTTCGCTGGAGGGAGGTGTGGACAGGACAGTCGATCTGTCGAGTCACCCGTGAGCTTCACTCTCGTAATACATTGCGCCAGTCCATCCCTGACATGTTTTAGAAATATTACTCAGCTCCCAGGAGAGCTTTACGACGAATCGGCGAGCGAAGAGGACCAGCTTAGGTTTGAACCCCTGTTCGGTGAATTTTAGTCTCACCCGGCTCATCATTGTACAGGTACAAGCGCTTACGGGAACGCCTTGCGAGCCTTGATAACCTGCGGCAACAGCGACAAAGGCGCCTGGACCAATTGCGACAGTTGCAGCATTTGCTGGAGCCTTTTCGCGAACCTCAGGAGAATGTCCAGCCCAACCTCGCCACAAGGGATGGGGAGTTGGTCCGAGAATTAGAGAAAATGAGGATGTTGGTCGCACGGGTCAGTGGCCGGATAGCGCAGAGCCAGAAGAAGAACAATGATGGCGAGAGTGATGTCCCATATCATAACAGCTTACCTCTGATACCCTGACTGTTAGATATTGAAGCAACGCAAGTAATGAAGCGATACTGTGCAAGGGTTGTCAAAGAAATGCAATTATCTGTTATTGTTTCCAACTAACTAGTTTAATAATATAAAGCTAAAGCAAAGTAATTCTTTAAAAATGGAATTTTGAAAAGAAATCCTAGCTACAGTAAACATAATATTATTATTATAGATTATATTACTATCTTGCTATAGGGGAAAAATTGTTGCATGCTCAGGTGAGCACCAAAACAGAAAGGGAAGGCCATTGACTCTCCTAGAAAATCAAGTACGTATGAGGTGAAAGCTTCAGGAAGCCGAAGTCGTACGATTCGAGTTGTTCAGAAGCTTATAAAAAAAGTTCGTTGTATACTATCAATGTTTGACACCCAACTTGAAAGTTGGAACGGCGCACTCCTGCGGTTTCTATTTTTCTGTTAGAGAGGAATGACCGTGGACCATCCAAGTTTTCTGTCGCTGTCCGGTTAGTCCAAATGTATCCTTGATAAAGGCCGTACTAAGTCGTCTACATCTGGATCATGCACTGATAGACGAACCACTGGAATAACTTAGCCAGCTAAAAGCCTGTCTGGCTTCTGCGGGTCTTCAGATAATGGCCGGCATATCCGAAAGCAGACCGAGACCAGGTCTTGTCAGCAATATGAAGAGACTAGTGTACATACGCAAAGAGGGTATCCTTCACTAGCGAAAACCTGCTAAACGAGTAACCGAATATCAAAACGCCGAGACACAGAACAAGATATCTGCGTCGAAAATGATCATAGCTCATAAACATCGCCACGGCATGCCATCACTCGGAGCCTCCCGGTACATGTTGCAAAATCTCCCAGCCGTACTCATCCTCTGTCTTCTCGGGTTCCATGCCGAGAGCATTTCGATAGGCACGGACCTCATTCTGTAGGCCGGCAACGACACGAATAGGCAGCTCTTCTTCTTCGCAACGGAGACGGTAAGCTGTACGAATCATCTCGGCACATTTCAAGGTCTGCGCATGCCAGTGGTCACGGTCCAAACGGCTTTCCAGATGTGCATCGCGTTCCGCCTGGAGGAGGTTATTGTAATGACGCTTCTGAGACAGGTAGTGCATATTGTTGTTGTGGCAATAGGTGCGAATCTGCTCCACCATGGTGCCGACAGCCGCCTCGTATTCCCCAATCAATTTGGTATTCTCGACCTGCTCATTTTTCAAGAGTTCCGTCATCTGCTTTTCCTTGGCAAGGGCGCGCTCAAGCTCAGCGATGCGGGCACCTAAATCGGTTAATGATAACTCAGGTACGGTCGGAGGAATAGTCAACTTACAGGAAAGTTCCCCATTCACCTGCTGGATGCTTGGGCTGGTTCCTTCGGAAGAAGAGCGCTTCTACTGTGGTCAGTGTACGCGCTACACATGACAAAGGAGGCATACCATAATTTCCTCGGCGCTGGTGACAATGCTCTTGGTCGTCTCACGATTTGTCTTTAACACATCGCTCAGCTCTAACACCATGTCAAAAAGGTGACGCAAATCCATCTGATGCCCCGCATTCATCGGCAATCCGCCATTCATGCCCGCTATCCCGGCACCATTAACTTGAGGCGGGGTAGGCATCGGAGAGGCAATCGGCTGGCGGGAAACGCCAGGCATGTTGGATGGACCGGCCGCAGGACTGTCGGTGTAATTCGGAAAGTGACCAGATCCAGAGCTGTTACCACTATTGTTCAAGGACATGCTGGCGGCGTCGAAGGCACGATTCAAATCCTCCAATTGGGAGTCGAATTCTTTAGTGTTCGGAGTGAGCGCGGCTTCGTCGTCGAACTCGAATCCAGTAGACTCAACACCCAGCACGTCCTTTCTAAATTTCTCAAGGTCGCGACGGGTTACGTGGGTGGAGCGACGACGATGCCCACGCACAAACGGTGCCTTGGAAGCACAGGGAGGAGTAGACGCAGCGATGGTGTCGGGTGGAAGAGAATCTTCGGTTTCGGGAAAGGTGGGTATATGAGGAAGAGACCTCGATGGTGACAGAGAAGCCCGAAAAGTAAACTTCGCCGGCTTCGGATTTTGTGGTCGAGTTAGAAGTTGGAGTAGTGAAGCTGGAGGATCAGGGAGAGGACGGCCTTCACTAAAGCAGTCAAGCGTCGGAGTTTCGGATGATAAAACCCGAGCACCACCATCCAAGGCCGTGTCCTGGCATGAATCCTCCATTGTCTGAGGATGACAGCAGTTCAGAGGATAAAGAGTCCTGCTGTAGAGATAAAACAAAGTATGCTATATGTATGAAACATGGAAGTATGCAGCAGGAAGAGAAATTATTTAGTGTTTCTTTTTTCTTCTTTTCACACTGAAGTCACTGGCACCTGCTGCGACTGGTGCAGCTGCAGGCAGGTCCAAGTACAGTTTCCCCCTTGCACCTTTCTCGAGAAAATAGGCAATAATCCAAACTTTTATAATTCTATTTTGGAGTAATAGGCGCCAGAATCCTACGATTCTTTCAGTGCTCTGTGTTACTGCCCTGGCAGACACTAGCAATCAACCAAGAATGGCTTACAATGTATCTATATTCAATCGTCAAATTTTAGAATGTCGCGGCATATTAATTCGACCAGCATTGGGATCTAGCTATATCAAGGAGAGCCGTAAGCTTCGGGTCAGATCCTAAGACATGGAAAAAGAGTCAATATCACCCTCGCAGACCCATTCAGACATAAAGAATAACTCCTGTTTCTGGCTTGAGATCGAGTGGTGGTTTTAACATGCAATGCTTCCAAGTTGCATGCCTATGCCCTGTTCATGGTCATTAGATATGTATATAATCATTAGGAATAAAACATACCTCCGTCCACTTTGGGGCCGACTTCAAGTCTCCTGAGGGGATACTGCCCCAAGGTACAATTTGTCCATTGATGAAAAGAGTGAAACCGTACCCATACTCCAGTTGTCCTGTGCGGTACATGTGAAGTGCAGCTCGGATATTGACGTGCTGTTCTGCCATGCTCTCATCCTGCAGGAAGGCTTCGAGCTCCTGAATTCTTCTTTCGACTGGGAAGGCCTCTTTGAAGGCTCTCCGCGACCTTTCTAACGTAGCCTCAACTTCTTGTTTCCGACTCAATTTGTATTGATGGAAGCTAAGCTGTGACTGAGTTCTCCAGAGTAAAAAAAGAGACGATGGGATGATGAAGAAGTTAATAAAGGAAGAGATGAGAGATTGAGCAGGGGAAGAGGAGAGATGTTACTGTCAGTGTTACTATTAGCGTGGACCCAAGTAGTAATCAATATGACGTGCACCTTGACAGGAGTCAGAACACTATCACATGCTCTTTGCCCAAGGCGCATTGATTCTGAAACATCAAGTCTATATAAGAATATAGAATTCGAGCAGAGAATTGTCGACTCAACGGTGATCGATGCTATCTTCTCTTCGTTAAAATTCGTGCAAGCTACCAGATACCATACAGAAACCAACGCTTACCGTGGCTATGAGCATGGCCGACGCCCGTGGATTAGGTATACTTATACTGTGCGGAGCATTTGGGGCTATGCTCCTTCAGCCTTACATTTGTTCGAGGTTTTAAATGCAATCGGTTACCCTGTCTAATCTTCCGTTCCGTGTTTTCTTTTCCCTCCCGTCGCCTTTAATCTGAATCTCTCCATCTGCTCCGTACCTAACAACCCCAGCTCAGTCCCATTGATAGGACTATTGAGTACAAAATGGACAGAACAGTGATTGTTGGCATCCACTTTGCTGCAACATCTACAGCCGCTGCATATGCTGTAACCGACGACAAACCCAACCCACGCAACTCTACCTCCCAGATAAACGTCCTCGACAACTGGCCAGAAGCTATCAAACAAGCTCGTGTTCTTGATCAAGTCCCGAGAGACCAAGGGATCCAAACGACTGTGTTCTACCGGTACATCAAGTCAGAACCGGGATTGGAGGTTGTTGGTTGGGATGGAAATCCAGACTCAGATCCTCATGAGATAGCCGGTTCCCGGGGGATTCCAAGACCGGGGATTTTGCTGACTTGGGACTTCAAAGCGAACTTGTTTCCACCGAGAGATGCGAATGCAGAGGAATATGTCTCCAGGGTGTTTCTTCCGCCAGGGAAGTCAGTGGAAGATATAACAGTTGATTATCTGAGATGTCTGAGACGGAGTGTTGGCAAGCAGGTCGAGGGCCAGCTCGGAGAATCAGAAGCAGCACATATCCACAACAAAATCCAATATCGATATGTTATCACCATCCCTGTCTTCTGGGATGATGAAAACAGAGATAAGTTCCGTGAAATATGCCACACGGCAGGCTTCGACGACAAGAACCTAACCCTAATTTCAACCCCCGAAGCAGCCCTCCTCAACACCGTCTTCAAACCACCACTCGAGCTCAAGCCAGGAACAGGAGACAACATCCTCATCGTCTGCAGCGGCGGTCACAGCACCTCGGCAACAACCTGCACCCTTATATCTCTCTCCCTACCAAAATTCCAAAGGAACCCCTCTCTAACCCCATCCTCCACACCCACCGGCTCTACCACCATAACAGCCCTCTTCATGGCCCTAGTACAATCGAGAATAACCAAAATGGGTCTCCCGGACACAGCGCACCGCGGAAAGTCGGCAATTCGGTCTCGATGTAAACGGGATTTCAAAAAGCAAGTCCTCCTGGGATTCGGAAGGACGGAGTTCCAACTCCCACCAGAAGTCCAAGACATCATTCCTGGGGCCTTCTGGGCGGCGGATGTAGGCGTCGAACTGGAGTGTCCTGAGGCGGGACTTGTGGAGGGGCATCTAGTTTTCGCTGAGGAGGAGATTCAGCGGTGTTTTGATGGTGCTGTTGAGGCGACAGTCAATATTGTTGAGGAGCAGGTTGGTCGCGTGCGGGATCAGGGGGGTGAAATACAGGTCGGTGTTTCCAGCTCAACTAACTGAGATTGATATGTACGCTGCTTACAAGACAACAGGTATGCCTACTCACCGGAGGGTTTGCTAAATGCCCTTATTATTCTGGAAAGGTGAGGGGGCGGATAGAAGGGGGTTGTGGACTTAGGGTTATTCAGTCTGACGAGTTGGATTGTTCTGTCGGGGTTGCAAGGGGGGCTGTGCTTGCTGGCCTTGGTGTGCTAGGCTGATTGACATGCTGAGGTCTCCCAGTTGAGGGTTTCTATATAATACTATGTCAAGTATGTGCTCTACCAGATCGACGGAGGACCCCACAAGACGTCAGAATTCTCGTGTATATTGCACGAGGAAAGTCGATGTTATGTGAGCCTTTCTTCACGAAACCAAGATGATAAGAAGACTGCGATCTCGACATTTGGGATATGACTCTTGAGTGGCTATCCAAGCCATTTGAGCCAAGGAGGTTGGTATGTACCGGCAGGATCATAAAGCAATATATAGAAAGAAAGTGGCCGGGTCACAACGGTCAGAGCCTGGACAGTAACGTACACCTCTCTTCCGCGATGTGAGACAAACGGCAAAGAATTGCTGGTAGTAGCCAGCAAAATAAGCCAAGCAAAATACTGTACAGGGTTTTAACTTGTTCCATTTGCATGACAGGCCGCACAAAATGGAAGGGTGCTCCTATGAGAAGGAGCTCAGTTCCACGGCTTCCATAATAAGGATCTCTGATGAAGTAATCATCCCATAATGGGGAGCTGAAACAGACGAAAAAGACAAAGAGAGTAAGATAGAGGAGGAGGTTATAATAAGTGAAAAAGCCTCGGCCACTGGTCAGGACGAGGTGGACCGCAGGTAGATCGTAGATCATCGTATGGACGAGTGTCGCCAATTTAGCCCAGATATTTCTAATAATATCTTCATTTGGTAGGGGGGCGGTCTGAATCCAGTGAAGGATAGTACCGTCTAGCGTGCTGAATAGAACCAGAAGTTCGAAAAGCAGCCATGATGCTAGAAAAAAGGCCGCGAATGCCTGTGACCATGGGACTCCCTTACTAGCAAAGAGCTTGATAAATGAAGGAAGTGCACCAAGTAGAAAATACAGCCATCGGACCCATGAAGTGTTTTATGGCCTGTATATCTGGTCTGCCGGTCTCGTCGACAACACGATGCAAGAGGACAAGTGTTGCCGCAAGACGGATGCTCCTGGGTCTTGCAAACGAAACCGGAAAAATATGTATAAGCCAGGAAGCGAGAAGGTTGACAGCATCGAATGCGCAGATTATAGGGGAACTGCGAAGAATGGACGGATGCCGATACGGTAGCCCTAAGACTCTGCCAGTTGGTTGTGTTGTTGAATTCAGCGCGAAGCTGACCATCCAGAAGAACAGGGTCGGCCAAGAGATCTCATGGGAATTATCTGGCTCGGATTCCAGCGCACGTATGGGATGAGCTTGAGCGGACATGGAGTTTGTACGGCTTGTGGTTATCAGTTATGGTCAAGTCTCAAATGACTTTGAAGGCAGCCAATTTATGTTTCAAGAATCCTTTTTCAAGTCAGCCTTGCCTAGATTACCTTGAAGGCGAAGTGCGTGCATCAACACGCCTCATTGGCCAGACCAACGGATTCCGTGGCTCAGCCTTCAGGAAATAAGCAAATACATACACAGACAGCTGAGCAAATGCCAAATACTTTTCTACATCAGCCAAGGAGGCTATGCAGAAATGCATAAACAGCTTCTCGGAGCAATAGCCATGGCGTACAAAGACAATAGATTGATAATAGCAAAGATCCTATAACCATACCAGAGAGTATATTCGGCTCTATACTAAGGTAGGTGGTGCCTTGCGTGCAACTTCCAAAGCGCAGATTCAATGTCTATACTACCCTCTCTAACATACACATGCATCTTTCTCACTAGCCAGATATTCCTGGCTGAAGGGGTAATCTACGTATCCAACAGGCGACTGGCCAGCATAGAAAGTCCCACGGTCATATGCAGCAAGCTCCAATCCCTGCTTAATCCTATACACCAGATCCGGGCTCGACACAAAGGGTCGTCCAAAGATAACCACAATATCTTTCTCCGGATACTCCTCATCAACAAGTTTCCGCGCATTCACAGGCCCATACCCCCCAGCCACAAGAAGCGGCCCATCCCACAAGTCGTATGCAAAATCCAGTCCCTCACCACTTCCAAAATCGGAGGCACCAAACACCCTTGATTCGATCAGGTGCAGATACGCAAGGTCCAAGCGTCTAGCTTCCTCGATGATGTAGCTAAACTGCGGAATCGGATCATCCATTCCCATACCCTGGAACCGGCTCCAGGGGCTAAGCCGAAGTCCAACACGTTGTGGGCCAATGGCCCTAACAACAGCCTCCATGATCTCGATTATTAGGCGGGCCCTGTTTTCCACACTGCCCCCGTACTCGTCATCCCGCTTGTTGGCCGTGTCTTGGATGAATTGATCGGTTAGGTATCCATTCGCCCCGTGGCACTCTACGCCATCGAATCCAGCGCGGATAGCATTATCTGCGGCTGTAGCGAAGTCTCGAACCGTTTGATTGATTTCTTCAATACTCATAGCCCGAGGGATCGCGGTGTCTGCGCCGTCATCGATTGGAACAGCACTCGGCGCAACAATATCCACTCCGTCCTCTGCTGCAACACTGATATCTGCAGCGCGGCCTATTGCAAATATCTGACAGAAAATAAAGCATCCCTTGGCATGAACCTCATCGGTGATCGTCTTCCAAGCCGCGACCTGCTCTTCGCTCCAAATCCCAGGGGCGTTGGGGAATCCGCCGCAGGATGCCGGTGAGATGAAAGTCCCCTCGGTAAGGAGTAAAGTACCGGGGACAGAAGCTCGCTGACTGTAGTATTCCTTCATGAGAGGGGTTGGTATCCGGTCTCGAGTTGCTCGGAGGCGAGTCATGGGAGCCATTCCGATTCGGTGGTTGAGTTGCATGGTGCCGATTTTGAGGGGCTTGAACAGGGTTGTTTCGGTCATGATGAAGAGGGTGGCAGTAATATGAGCAGAATATTGTGTGAAAGAAGTATTTGTGCTGTGCTAGGATCGATACTTTATAGTTAAGTCGGGAACAAAGTGTATAGTTCGGGGGTATTATCCCCGAGCAATATACTTCCGGATTAGGAAACGAGATACTTCCAAAAGGGGCGTAGCGTCAAGTAGGACGGATTGATTTCTAAGCTGCTGTCACTGTTGGACATTCGAAGATCTGGAAATACTCACTTGAACTGTTCTTTGCGTCATGGGGCCATCGAGTAATTCATCTGTCCCGAATGGACAATTCCAGTTCATTACCATGCAGTCCCCAGAAGATGCAAAAGACCGGACCCAGAGACGTCTAGCGCGTTCACATGCAGTGAAACACGCCCTCGAGACCAAACGAAGACAGCAGCAGAGACGCAGGACTAATTTCCGCGTTACTACCTTGAAAGAAACCGGCAGTCCGGGAAAGTTGGTAAGCATAAGCATAAGCAGATCACTCTCACTCTTCTCCTCCCCATCCGCAAGCGCCCTCGATCCATTCCAGACACTAGCAGTGGATTCATCAAGACTGCAGATGTTACTTGCCGATTGTAAGCCCTATCCTGCCTTACTTACTCCAATCTTTCACTAGTACACATACTCTTAGCTTGTTTAGCTTACAGAAACGGCCTCGACTAGACAGAGCACGACAAGCCCCAGAACCCGTCTTCAGCATCGTCGAAGAGCTGGCATTCCAGAACTTCCATTCAGTCTTCCGAACGGGTTTCGATGATCCTGCTCTTTTGAATGCTGTTATGCTCTCGTTTGCCTTTGCGGTTACGGGGGGAAGTCTGGACCAGGAGTGTCTGAGGTACCAGGGTCAGGCGATCAGTTATATCCGTGAGAGGATGGGCGTGGGTTCTCTGCGTGAGGCTACTTCCGAGGCTACTATTGGGGCTATCTTGTTGCTTGCGGGGGTGGAGGTATGTTATCATTTTGATCTGGGTTATGGGTTGGGTTGGCTAAGATATCTAGGCTAGGCTTGGAATGACGCCTCAGGTTCAGTTCCATATGGGTGCGGTGCAGCAGTTGCTTGGGATATGTCAAGAACAAGGTGTCTATCTTACTGGGGGGATCAAGCGGGCTATATTCTGGTAAGAAAATGCGTCATCGGATGCATGCCGTTCTACGAGTCTCTCTTTTGCACTCCCAACTAACGTTCCACAGGCAAGATCTAAACTCCTCAATTCTAGCAGACACCCCCAGGAAATACACCCATGCAACATTCTCCGAGCTCCATTGGACCCGGGACCCCTTCGTCCCAAGCTTCTTCCGCCTCCCACCCGGCTTCCAATCACGATCTGACCTACTCACTCCAGAATTGATCGAAGTTCTTGAAGATCTACATGCACTTCAATGTATCCGAGAACTTCCTGCTTCCCATAATTTCAATTATAACTCCAAATGCAAGGGCGACGCAATGCTAATGGCCCAAATCAACAATCACACAGCATCCATTCAGTCGAGACTTGTCTCATTACCGCCGTTCTCAGATCTGCAGGAATGTTGTCGTCTCGCGGCTTACATCTGTTCTGTTATGCTCTGTTGCCAGATATGGGGTGGCTTGGTTATTCCTGTAGGTCTTTTCCTTCTTTCTCCACTATCCAATCTACTTCTTACTACCTTGCTCCGTCATCCCAAAGTAGACCTACACTATGAACAACGGTATGCTAACTCCTACCTAACCCAGCATCAACTCTCCACAACCCTCCTCATCACCCTACAGAGAACCCTCTCAGACCCCAAAAATATATGGACCCAACACCCCGGTCTACTAACCTGGCTGCTGTACATCGGCGGGGCATTCGCTCCAAGGGGACCTATACGAGACGGATATGTAAATTTGCTACGCGCATGCTCCAGTAACGGTGCGAGATCCGGAGCCCTGTACCGGTATCGATCTTGGCCTGAGTTGCTTGCGACCCTGAGGAGGTTTATCTGGTCTGATAGGGGCATGCTGGGGCCTGTTAGGGCGCTTTGGGAGGCGGTTGGTTGTTGCTCTTGATATTTGATATTTCTCCTGAAGATTTGTTTAATTAACTTACCACTGCATACTAACTAGAATCTTGGTGCAAGGAAGTATATAATCCGAGTTAGGGCTAATCTCTAGTGTATAATAAGGCTATCCAAAACCTACATAAAGCAAACTCAATAACTCCTCTTAAAAGGCTTCACACTCCCACACTCCCCCTCATCCAATGTCCCCATCCTAACCCCCCGATACCCAACCCTAACATCCTCCCCAACATCCCCCTGCCACGTCAACGAATGCCTCAACCACTTCGCATCATCCCTCTCCGGGAAATCCTCTCTAGCATGACTCCCACGACTCTCCGTCCTCGCCACAGCAGCCTCCCCCGTCTGCGCCGCACAGGTAAGCAAATTCCTTAACTCAAGCGCCTCAACGAGATCCGAGTTCCAGATAAGCGAGCGATCCGTCGTGCCAAGGTCGTTTAGGAAGGATTTCTGGATTCCAGAGACCGAGGCTACGCCTGTTGTTAGGGACTCGTGGGTGCGGAAGACGGCGACGTCGGATTGCATACTGTTTTGCAGGGTTGTTCGGATGGACGCGGTGGATTGGCGCCCTGTTGCTGTGCGGATGGTGTGCATGTGCGTTATTGAGTATTCGCCGATGTGGGGGTTGATTGGGGTTTTGGGATTTGAGGGGGATGGTGAGTGCAGGGGCATATCGGGTTCGTTGTTTTCGGCGATATGGTTTGCGCAGGCGCGGCCGAAGACGACGATATCGAGGAGGGAGTTTGCGCCGAGTCTGTTTGCGCCGTGTACGGAGACACAGGCTGCTTCGCCGGCGGCGTAGAGACCGGCTACGGTTTTCTCGCTGGGCAGGCCGGTAATGGGGTCTGGGTCCGACGAGATTGTAAGGACCTGGCCGTGGTAATTCGTCGGGATCCCGCCCATGCAGTAGTGTACCGTTGGGACAACAGGGATGGGGTCTTTGGTGATATCAACGCCCGCGAATATCGACGCTGTTTCTAGGATCCCCGGGAGTCGATCGCGGATGAGCTCCCGCGGGAGATGGGACAGTTGGAGATTTATATACCCCCTGTCTGGACCGCAGCCTCGGCCTTCGCGGATCTCGAGGTTCATTGCTCTTGCGACGACGTCGCGGCTTGCTAGGTCTTTTGCTGTGGGGGCGTAGCGCTCCATGAAGCGTTCGCCTTGGTTGTTTAGGAGGTAGCCGCCTTCGCCGCGGGCTCCTTCAGTGACTAGCACGCCTGCGCCGTAGATCCCTGATGGGTGGAATTGTACGAATTCCATGTCTTGGTTTGGGATGCCGGCGCGGGCGACCATGGCGTTTCCGTCGCCTGTTGATGTGTGTGCCGATGTACAGGAGAAATAAGCCCGGCCGTAGCCCCCCGTCGCGAGGATGGTATTCCGCGCGAAGAACCGGTGAAGAGTTCCATCCTCTAACGAGAGACAAACCACGCCAACACATTTCCCATCTTCCATCAGGAGATCAAGGGCGAAGAACTCAACGAAGAATTGCGTATCATGCTATCATCATTAGCCCATGCCTCCACCAAGAGAAAAGAAAAGAAAAGCCCCTCCCTCCTCCACCGAAAGAAAAGAAAAGCATACCTTCAAAGCCTGCCCATAAAGCGCATGCAACATAGCATGCCCCGTCCGATCCGCCGCACAAGCAGTCCGATACGCCTGCCCGCCCTTCCCAAACTCCAAACTCTGCCCGCCAAGCGCCCTCTGATAAATGCGGCCATCATCCGTCCGCGAAAACGCCATGCCATAGCCCTCCAGCTCGTAGATGGCCTTTGGTGCTTCCCGCGTCATGTAGTGGATTGCGTCCTGGTCGCCGAGCCAGTCGGAGCCTTTGACCGTGTCGTACATGTGCCACCGGTAGTCGTCCTTGGTCATGTTGCCCAGGGCCGCGTTTATGCCGCCTTGGGCTGCGACTGTGTGTGAGCGCGTTGGAAACTGGGATTTGTTAGTGATTGGGCATGGCTTGGCTTGGTGCGTGTGTTGGGATGGGAGTACCAGTTTCGTGATACATGCTGTTCGGAGGCCGGATTCGGTGAGCCCGACTGCGGCGCGGAGGCCAGCTCCTCCTGCGCCTACTACGAGGGCGCTGGGTGTTGTTAGTTTCTGTTCTGGGTTGGTTGAGGCAGCAATTACTTACTCATAATGATGATCGAACAGCGGGGGTGAATGCGGGGATGAAGTGTGGAGAGATGAGGAGAATCGTATCGTAGACCGGATGGATGATGTTTTGAAGAGAGAGGGAGATGCTTGTCGACGAGCAAGCTGAAAAAGACGATCCATCTCACAGTCCAATTGAAGTGAATTGATTACATAGAGGAGATCGGACCCTTAAATGAGACTGTCTCGGAAAGTGGTGACTCGGCGTTTAGCCGAGGTTATCCCCGTTGTAGCCTTCTTGCACTGAGCTCGGCGTCTTAAGTAGAGGTAGACGTCTATGCTATTTCCCCCGTTCTATATCTCCTGAAAACCTCAAACCCCAGTTTCTCATAATACCCATCCATGCTGACCCAGTCGACAAATACCCCCTCAACCCCCCTCTCCCTCATATCCATGATAGCATGGCTAACCAATGCAAGTCCAATTCCTGACCCTCGACCCTGTTCATCAATCCCAACGCACCCAATAAGGCCTGTCTGAGGTCCACAGAGCGGAGGAAGCGCCCAATTCCTCTGTAGAATGTCCAATGATGGAGAAAGCATCAACGTCCAGCCAGCCTGTCTGCCCTCTGAATCGAACGCCGCCATGATGCTATTAGGATGTTCTGCTGGGTTTAACTGGTGGTACATATCCACCCACGCCTGTGTATCATATTAACAAGTTATCTTTCTTTCTTGGGGCAAGTATTATACCCACCTTGTTGTATGGAAAATTCCGCTTCTGTCCCGCCAGACACTCGCCATACTGCTCCGGCAGCAGCGGCCCAAACGTATACCCCTCCTCCTTCGCACGCAAGACATACCTCTCCGGAGGCTGAAAGTCTTTGATATCCCGGAACAAATCCACAGCCCTCGGCACCGCCGGGCGGATCTTGAACCCCCTATGCTCAAAGAAATACAACACAGCGGGGTCCAAATCCGTCGGAACCCCAGGCCAGAATCGAGGAAAGCTGCTACCGAGCTCAAGAAGACAAGGCTTGAATTCGGCTCGAAACCATGTGAGGGTTTCGGTCACAAGGGCACTTCCTACACCCTGGCCCTGGCTTTTTGGGTCCACGGCGAGGACGGCGAGATGGCCGGAGGTGGTGCTTGGTTGTGTGGTTGTATATGCTAAGCAGAAGCCCACGATCTTTGATTCGATTCGGGCGATTAGATGGTGTGCGTTTGGCTTGGGGATTAGTTTCTGGAGGTTCTCTGTGGGTAGCGGGTACAGGTGTAGAGCGGATTCCCAGATTCGAGCTATCTCTGGGAGATCGTCATGATTGAATGGAGTGACTTCGATCTTCGATTTAGATGGCCTTGATTGGGACATCGTGTCACTTCCAGTGCTCAGGATACTAGTAGACTTCTGATGGGTATTAGAGATGGATGTCTCGATTCTGGGTTGCTGATGGAATCAATACTCGCAAGATTGATCAGTGGACGAGCTTTATTTATATTATAGCCAAAGCTGCTTCTCGGGAGAATTCTGATTTCCGATAGTATCGATTATGCCCTGATATTTGTTGAATCTAGACGCTTCGTCCATTGTAGATGTAAGTACTCCGTAGAAACGCGGGGCTCTCGTTCTTCCCCTCATTGCTTAACACAGCAGAGCCTCCAAGACATTTGGATACGAGATGTAACCAGCCAAGATAGATTAGGGCATTATAAGTCTATCATATAGATTGGGTTCCGCATGAGCTCGAACTATATATTTCCGCCCAAGTCAAATTTATAAATATCACTACTACACCTCACCACGGAGCACCGCTTAGACACTCGAGAGACGATGTAATTTCAAGTAAACATACCGCACACTGATTGATAACAATACATAATGATGCTATGAGCAACATGCCAGAAGCGAGTCTGAGCTGATGTCTCGGGCTTACTCCGACAATGCAATAGCAGGCAACTTATTTATCTTTACTAGGATACCTCGAAAATATTGCATGCAACGCCCATCAATTGATTCATATCATTTCGCATCCTAACCCAGTTGTTTTGCATGGATGTATCCCCAACTGTCCCAAATATGTAGTACAGGAAATATGCACCGCAGCCCACACTAGAACCGAGGAAAGAAAAGGAATTTTTTTCAAGTACGACGAGAGGAGACAAGGGAAAAAAAAAAAAAAAAGAGAAAAACGACCACAAAAACAGATCAGATAGAGATATTGCCCAAATGTTTAGAAACCCTGTAAAAAGGCAGAAATGAGTAACATTTTCCCTCCCCCAAGTTCAATACATCATAACCACAGCCCCACCGTGAAAACATCGAAAACGATCAAGTCCAAACAGCTAAGGGGAGAAAAAAGAAAAGAAAGCTCCCATTGAGAGTAGAGATTACATATTTGAGAGTGAGGGGGGGAAAGACATAAGCGGAGAGTAAACAGAAAAAAGGTGGCAAGGCAAAGAACTAGTAGTATAAGATTTTCGAGTCCACGGCTTAGCCAGCCCTGGCAAAGTTGAAAGGAAGAAGATTTTATCACCGGGAAGAATGTAACGCCATGATCCCTTTTAGTGACCGTAGTTACCTCCCCAGCCGCCTCGTCCAGTGTTTCCGTAGTAGTTGGCGAACCCGGCACCACCGCCGTAGTTACCATAGCCAGAGGCTTGGTGATGAGTTTGGTTTGCCGCCGATTGGTGTCCACCGAGGCTGCCCAAGCCGCCGTACTGGGGGTTCAGATGAGGGTAAGCACCGAAGGCTTGCTGGCCCTGCTGGCCTTGCAGCGGGGGGAGGCCGGCCTGGCTCTGGGATTGACCGGGGACGCTGTTGGTCGCAGAGCCAGGGCGGTTGGCCTGAGAAAGCGAAGGACTGGGTCCGCCCGCTTTGGAAGTGTCATAAGGCTTTGCTTCCTCAGAAGACACCGGGGTCTGTTGCGTCATCGGCTGGGTTTGCCCGAAGCCACCCTGACTGCGACCGAAGACGTCGGTCATACCAGTCCCGAAAGAGGTTGTGCCTGCTGCCGTTTGCTGGGTCTCGGATGGCTGAGCCGACCCGGTGCGACCACCATACACTGAATCACGACCCGGCATGGCTTGGTTGAAGCTGCCGGCAGTCGCAGGAGACGAAGAGTGATCGTAAGAGAAGCCGCCGTGGGGCTGGCCGTACATGGCACCCTTGCCGTACGGAGCATACTGGCTGCCGTAGCCGTACTGGCTGCTGTGCGGCATGTAGTGTTGCTGCTGCTGCTGCTCATCGTAGCGGCGAGCATCGTCGTACATTGGGCGGTTGCGTCCGTATTGCTGGCTTACGTACGAAGCGTAGTGGGGGTTCGAGTAGTACGGGTATCCATAGTTGTAGCCGTGAGCACCCTGGCCGGGCATGTGGTGTGCACCAGGGGTTTGGGTTGCTCCGGGAAGAGTAGGGTTGGGGGTCGTGTGACCGCTGTTGGTGGGTTCTACATGACCGTAGCGACTAGGGGGTTGCGTGGTCGGGATTTGAGGCTGGACATCAGCACCAGAGACACCGAAACCGGCAGGGGCGCGTTGCGCAAGGGAAGCAGCGTCCTGGCCATAAGAGGTGTAGTAGTTATTGTAGGGAAGGCGCTGTTCATTGGCGTAGAAGGGAGAGTACTCGCTGGTGGTGGTGACGGCTGGCTGGACGGGAGCTTGGTTGGCGAACGGCTCCTGGACTTGCGGCTGCGGTTGGCCGAGTTGCTGCGTGAACGGGTCGTAGGCCTTGTGGGAATCGGTGTAGCGAGAAAAGTCGGGGTAGGAGTTGTCAGCGGTGGTAGCTTGGGGCACAGGGGGCAGACCCGGGGCGGGACGCGAGACCACGGGGACTTCAGTGGGGATATGGGTTTGGGTGGAGGGTGGCAATGAAGCACGGGGAGCCACGGGAGAGTGCTGAGGAGGTTGGGCGCGGGTCTCGGCGTCTTCTCTGTTCTCGTCGATATCGACGTCAGTAGCATCGCCGTTTAGTCCCATGCTGCCGAACTGCACTGCAGCACGATCGACTGCATGGTTGCCTGGCATGACAACCGCCTCCTGTTGTTCCATAACGCGGCGCTGGGCTCCGGGAGTGCGAATGCTCTGCTTGAGTGCACTGGTTGGGAAGGCACCAGGTGTGGGACGGGCAGGAGTTGAAATTGCGGCCACGCTGGGATCAACAGTGCTGCCAATGGTGCTGGCAGCGGTGGCGGTCGGGACCGGAGGAGAGACATCAGGAATCTGGGCGAGATTGTTCTTAGTCAAATCGTCCTTGGGCGGGCTGGGAGGTGTCGCGACCTGCGGCTCGGCCAACTGAGGTATAACCGGCTGCGGTGTCTTTTCTGCAGGAATGGGCACAGGAACAGGGATGGGTGCAGGAGCGGGCACTGCTTCGGGTTCGAGAGGCTTGTCGTCTAGCTCGGGAGCGACAGCAGGCTCTTCAAGTACGGGAATAGTGGCGGGGGCGGGAACAGGAGCGACGGGTTTCTTCTGAGGAGGAGGCACTGCTGGTTTGGCGAACAATGACGCCCAGCCCTTCTTTGTACCGTCGGGTGCTGCGGTCGTGGTAGACGTTTCCGGAGCAGCCGCATCGACAGCCGGGGTAACAGTTGTAGCTGCCACAGGCTCGGCAAGGGATGTGATCTCAGCCGGGACGGATGGCTTCTCTGCGCGTGTTCCATTGGCAGTATGAGCACCAGCCCTGCCACCACGGCCACCACGGCCACGATCTCCACGAGCGCGACCACGAGTTTCAAATCCACCGCGCCCACGTCCTCCTCGCACGGCAGTTGGGGCAGGCTCAACGGGAGTGCTCTGCACTTCCTTTGCCTTGGGGCGGCTCCGATCGGTGGTCTTCTTCTTTACTTCTCCCCACTGAGAGACGTTGCCTGTTCGGGTTCGAGCATCAAATTAGCATCAGAAAACGGACGAAACCATAATTGACGATCGATTGAGAGAAAGATTAGGCTGGCGTACCTTCACTGATGCGATCAACGGCCTGTTCTATGTCGCCATCGGCATCTTCCAAAGCGAAGACTAGGTCCTCGTCTGTCCAGTCGGGAAACAGCTCCTTCAGCATAGGCAGAGTGTCCGAATATTTCTTCTTCATCTGACCGAATTCTCCTTCATCATCATTTGTAGGCTCTGTAACGTCAGGCTTTGTGGATCTGCTGTTACCTCGACCACCTCTGGAGCTGTAACCGCCACGGCCACCACGGGCGGATACTCTGCCACGAGAGGCAGAAGGCCTCGATTGAACTTCAGACATGTCGTTGTCGATGAAATCTCTGAATCTCCGGGAGGAGAGATGTGATAAGAGCTCGAAGGAGTCTAGAAAGACGGAAGGAAGAAGTTAAGATGCGGCGAGTGGGAGGGAAAAAAGCGGGTAAAAAGAGGTTCGTTAGTGTTGTCGTCCTCCGTAACCTTCACAGATGCAAGCCTCACGCGAGAGGCCAGCACCAGACACGGTAGAAGAGAAGCGTGGAGATTGGAGTGAGGGAGGAGAGAGAGAGAAGCTTGAAGAGAGTGGCTGTTAATGGAAAGAAGACAAGAATGGATGGGGGTCGTACGTAGGAGTTGTAGCAGTAGCAGTAGTATTGAAAGGGAGGAAGAAGAAGAAATGGTTTTCAGTGGAGAGCGAGCGACCCGGAGATGTGAAAGGCTCAACCTGAAGTGTTCCAGTGGCTTTGCCTGGCCCGGGCGAGCTTTATTCGAGTCGATCAAGGCACAAAGACTGAACTCTATGTTTATTTCTGTATATTAATCTTTTTACTCTGTGTTAGCTCCATTTATCCTCTGTATTCAAGTAGAAATGCCCATCGCGATCTTTATGTGTGGCAGATTCCGTCATCCTTGATCCATCCATGGATGAGCTCGATGTCTCTACTAACCACTAACCACTAACCACTGCCATTCTACTAGTCTGCCGGCCAGTCTAACTACTACCATATTCAATTGTTCACCCTCAGCCATTTTTCTGCATTTCCATGATTCAAGGGGCCCAGCTGGAAGTTGAAGCAATATCCGTGGCTGAAACTTGGCAAGCCCTTCTTGACCGCCCACGCTTTCAGTCCAGCAGCCTTCTGCCTTGCATACCGTACCCGATCATTCGATAACCAACCACCTCCTGGCCAACTCAGGTCTGCTACCCATCATGAAAGCCTCGCGAATTTCTTCATCCCCAAGCCCTTGGACCAAAATTCATGCGCCGTTACCCCGTACCCCCCGGCAGTCGGAACAGCTCCTAAATGCCCTTACGTCGTCCTTCCGTCGTGAACTCGATCGTCAACATCCGACAGCCCCTCCAGATCAAACCCCCAGCGCCAGCAATGCCTCGACCGCGAAAGTCACAAGCGAGAATCACCTTCATTCCTCCGCTCATGCCACTGATGCTCATATCCACAATATCCTGGACAACCCTCTCTTCCGTGTACCGCCTTTGAAAGTTGATATGCCCTCAAAAAGGCCTAACCGACAGGGCGCTGCACTGCGGGATCTGAATGGTATAAATGGTCTGAATAATATAAGAGAGCCCATGGTATTCTTCGATCAGCTAGTGGCATCAGGCTGTGCAACAACTCAACTTGCCGGGGCTTGTCTTGGGCGGGAGTTGCTCATGCACAACCCCTCAACACACATCCACAAGACCCTTTTAAGAGAGCGGAGGAAGTCGCGGGCTGGATCAAAAATTGCCTCCTGGTGGTTTGCCTCTGACACGAATACCAAGTTGAGTCTTTTTGAAGATAAAAAGACATTGTATAACCTGCTAAAGTTCCTGGTTGCCGAAAAGTCGTATGACACGATATTCACTTGGCTTGAGATGTTGGCAAACTGCGATCTGGGGTCCTCATCTGAGCTGATAGAACCAAACGTCGCTGCAAAACACTTCCAGTACCTCTTGGGGAATTTTCTAGAGGCGGAGTTCTTTCACGGCCATGGAATAGGCCCTTCTTTAGGTCATTATATCCAGGCCCACAGAAAGTTCATATTCAACCGCGATGGCGATATGCTGTTAAATTTCCCCCTCTTGCTTTTCAAAGCGGCGTCGCATCTCCGCGCCTTTATTATACTGAACCGAACCGAGTCTTATACGCAAGTTTCGACTGATCTTTACGAACAGTTCACGGAACTGGTCACTGCGTTGAGGTCTGATTCATACACTGCTGCCATGCTGCCGCTTTATCATCCCAAGAGTCCTGACACGAAGAATTTTCTTCAGTATGTACGCAAAATGGACAATTCTAAGCTGCTGGCATGGCAATTTGCCAAGCGTCAAGAATTTATGACGGCATGTTTTGAGGCTCTGCGTGTCATGGGTGATACCGGGAAAACAAGAGATTACATATATTTGGCAAACTTCATGCAAGAACTTCTTGAAGCAAAGCGTGAAGCAGGAGTGGCGACTGAAACGAGATATGGCTACAAGATGTCAACTGAAGAAAAAGAGCTGCTCACTGGTTCTTTGGACCTGGCGTGAGCGTACCTAAAATTTTCCGATCGACCAGAGTCAATCGGATTACGTGACATCGAAGAGCGTCCCTGCTACGAGATTTGATTACTTATGACTTCAATGTAGTTCCTGCATGGAGCGAGCTGCGAGAGATCCGATCTCCCGCATTCCCCACACACAGCCGCACATATCCTCAGTCTTGGCATGCCACCCGCTGCTGAGTTTCGGATCTTTTAGCGTGACTGGAGTTTATTTACTTGGGACTGGGGTCAAGAGGACTAAGGATTCTCCGCATGAATAATACCGGGTTAGTAACATGGCCCAACTGAACGACCTGAGTAAACGTCACCGCACAACCTCACTTCGCGCCCTTTCCCGTCATCCCCCAACCTCCTTCAGCAGACTTGATTTGCTCAACACCTGACATTGGCTCACATTCGAAATAATCCTTTCTCTTACAATTGCATATCTGCCATCTTACTATACTTGAAGTGTTATACAATGGCTTCTACCACTGCTCTCGTCTCCGGTATGCTGATGCGAATTACCTCTGTTCCTGATGCTATGATGTCTACACCCAATGTGCCCTTGCTGTTTTTTGTTTTTTTTTTTTTTTTTTTTTTTTTGAGAGCACTGGGACTGATTTTGCGGTGTCTAGAACCGGTAGGCAAGCCTCAGGACGAGCCTAGCAAGCCGTCTTCCGCCGAGCTGTCGAAGCCAGAGCTGAAGTCACCTGAAAGCTCCAAACCCAACTCCACCCCAGCAAATGGCGTCTCTACTGAGCACGCTCCGGTGACCGACCAAGAACAGCCCGACGTTGGCGACAAGCGGGAAATTGAAGCTACTTCAACTATCAATGCCGCGGAAAAGCCCAACGAGGAGGTCGCAACAGAGCCCAGCTCCAAGAAGCAAAAGACGAACGAAGACGAAACAGATGCACCCAACGGTACATCTGCCACTGCACACGCAGAGGACACCGAAACTGGCCAACCGCCAACCGAAAAGAAAAAGCCAGGCCGGCCTAAGAAGGCTAAAGACTCGATCAAAAAAGATATTCCGACTGGTGGTATTGGTAGTCGAACGCGTAGCCGCACCAAGGTTGTGTCTTGACCAACTTGAATGAGGCGACGAATGAGCTGGGAAGCTTACGCTGACGTCGGAGAAGATCCTGTACCTACTACCTAGTCAAACTACAGTGTCTTGAATAACCATCGACCTTGAGCTCGCTAGACCTTATATAACTCCAATAAGATGGACTGTAATTGTTTTTTGCATTCAATTGATGTCCATACATGCTCCGTAGGTCAATAAATGATCTCGCATCCCGAAGCGCCGAGATCGGCAACAGCAAGAAGCTGACTCACCGGAACGGAACAACCACACACGAACCTTTAATTCCCCCCACTATCACCAGCGGTGGCATAGTCAAACAGTCATTTCAAAGCCCATTCCTTCTCTCCTGTACAATTTTTTTGCTCAAACTCGCGATTGAGAACAATACACAATGGGCTCTAACAAGATTTGGCTGCGCGCCGAGACCAAACCCGCTGAGGCCCGGTCTGCTCGTTCGTGACAACCCATACCAATCCCATGAGTCAACAAATTGCTAACTTAACGGCAGTAACCCCGACCACTTGCAAGGCCCTCATGGACGCTGGCTATGAAGTGACCATTGAGCGTTCTTCGCAGAGTATCTTCCCTGGTATGCATGGGTTACTCTCTGAACCTCACTGCTAGGACTCCAACTGACTTTATTTCTTTGCAGATGAGGAATTCGCCCAGGTTCGAATACCCAGTTGCCCCTAGCCACATCCATCGAATTTCGGTATTGATGATGCATTGTACAGGTTGGCGCGCCTCTCGTTGAGGAGGGCTCGTGGGTGAAGGATGCGCCTAAGGACGCTTACATTCTGGGTCTCAAGGAACTCCCCGAGGAGGAGTTCCCGCTTGAGCACGTTCACATTTCCTTCGCACACTGCTACAAGGAGCAAGGAGGGTGGGAGAAGGTTCTTGCCCGGTGGCCCCGTGGCGGTGGAACTCTCCTGGATTTGGAGTTCCTTACGGATGATGTTGGTCGGCGGGTTGCTGGTGAGCTGGGCTGAAATGCTGGTGATGCGCGGAATGAGGGCTAATTGCGTCGTTTGTAGCTTTCGGTTTCTCCGCTGGATATGCTGGTTCGTTGGATAGTCTGGTTCGATTACACATATGCTGATGTTGATGCAGGTGCTGCGTTGGCCGTCAAGAACTGGGCTTGGCAATTGACACACCCCGAGGGCGAGTTTCTTCCTGGCGAGACGCCGTATGCGAACCAGGATCTCTTGATTGAGTCTGTTAAGGAGTCGCTGCAGGCTGGCCAGAAGCAGTCTGGCAAGTCACCGAGGATTCTGGTTATTGGTGCTGTGAGTTGTATAGCTGCGCTTTTTGAGTGTTGCGGACTAACTGGTGTAGCTCGGACGTTGCGGTAAGGGTGCCGTTCAGTTGGCCAAGGATGTTGGCATTCCCGAGTCTGACATCACTCAGTGGGATATGGAGGAGACGAAGAAGGGTTTGTGACGTTTTCTTTCCTAGATCTCAACCACTAACACAGCCTAGGAGGTCCTTTCAAGGAGATCGTTGAAGATTCAGACATCTTCGTGAACTGTATCTATCTCAGCTCTAAGATCCCCAACTTTGTCGATGTCGAGAGCCTCTCAACGCCCAACCGTCGCTTGTCTGTCATTTGCGACGTCAGCGCTGATACGTAAGGGCGATCCTGTAAGCAGATCTAATGATCACTGCTAATCTATGTCACAGCACCAACCCTAACAACCCCATTCCCGTATATGACATTACCACCACCTTCGACAAGCCCACAGTACCCGTTACTCTCTCCGGGACACAGGGCACACCTATCAGCGTGATCAGCATTGATCATCTCCCATCGCTCCTCCCGCGTGAGAGCTCCGAGATGTTCAGCCAAGCACTGCTCCCCAGCTTGTTGCAATTGAAGGATCGCGAGAACGCTCGCGTCTGGAAGCAGGCTGAGGACCTCTTCAAGGCCAAGGTCGCTACTCTTCCTTAAACGTGATATCTCTTCGCGACACTACTGAATGCCGAATACTACGAGGTACATGAATGTTTAGATTAGGGTTAAGATCTAGTTGCTCAAATAAAAGCTTGGATAGATAATGAACAATCCAGGGCATTCTCGGTATTTTCTTCGAGTCAGTTGAGTGTCGGAGTTCTGTAATCTACATGTCAACCGGAGTAATAATTAGGTAGGAGTCTCACCGATGACTCGACTAGCCCTTAATGTTGCATCCTGAGGCCCCAAGGCGGCTACCGCATCACTCTCGGATGCCCCAATGTTTCATTGCCCTCCCCTCATCCCACGCCCAGCTGTCGAAAACCCACTTCCACCACCCTCTCCTCTAATGACGATGAGTTGAACAGGTACTCATGTCACGGAGTACAGCCGAGCCCGATTCTCGCCTGCGTCACAGCCGGTCCGCCTCGTCACTCAGCAAGAGATCTGCAAGTCTATCGACGACAATCCGCCCTCCCGCCCACTCCGGCGTCAATCATGACAGCAATCTCGCTACTGTCATTGGTTCAATGCTAAGACTCCGAAGCAACGGAGTAAGAAGCAACCAGCCCTGAAATATGAATCTGAGTGAGCACTACTGAGCAAAGCTGGATGTGGGGACGGAATCTCGGGCACTACAGCGAAATGCGGTCGGCGCTGAAGAACATCCGAACAAACAGCGTCAGCGCTGCAGCTTTTCTTTCTTCCGCCTGAATCCTTCCTCCATTGCAGGCTGATCTCGTATACAATTATTCTCTCTGACTTGTCCATATCCTCAAGCTTATTGTGCTGCCTGTTCACGAAGCGGCCTTTTCCGCAGACACAGCGCGTGGATCGGGTCAGCTTCTAGTTACCTAAACTACCCCGGTCTCATCTCTCTCCGCACTACGCAGTCCACACAACCTTTCCCTGGTTCGGGGGTTCAAGGCAAATTAATTCGTCGGTGGCTGCTGACGTTTCTCTCTCCTCCGCTCGCTCGCTCCTCGCCCACCCGATTCGAAGGACCGTGAATCGCGCGTTAAGTTGGACAACATCTTCGGGAGTAACAACCTGCTGAAACAACGTCAAAGCGATCGTAATTGCGTCTTTGTTCTGGTTCAAGAATAATTGCGCAAGTCTTTCTTCTTTCGCATTTTGCAGCGCGCACGCTTATGGCTGGTTCATCTCAATCCATGGAAGACCAATAGAACAGGCGCAATAACCATTGGTCGTGAACCCGCCAGTTGATGCAGGAAAAACCAACCACGGTCGCCGCGTATGCGGCGGGGGCGTCTCTCGCGGCTGTTGCTCTGTTCTATGTTTTTGGGCCGAATTACACCATCGATGGGGATGAATTGGGGGGTAAGGGGAAGAAGAGCATCGTGGGGCTCGAGAACCCCGCAAATGACTGCTTCATCAATTCGGTTCTGCAGGCGCTCGCCGGTCTAGGGGATTTGCGCTTGTACTTGATCCGCGAGCTTCATCGGCGCGAATTAGATGGGCCTGATATCTATAATACGCTCCCTGATCCAGATGAGCAGACACGCGAAAAGAGGCCCGAACGGGTCCGGGAGTTGCAGCAAGGGACTATTACTAGAGCTCTCAAGGAGATGTTGGATCGGTTGAATGAGCGGCCGATCTATAAAAAGACGATCTCGGCGCGCGGCTTTATCCAGGCGCTTGAGTTTGCGTATCGCACGCGGATCAGCCGAAACCAGCAGGATGCGCAGGAGTTCCTGCAGATTGTCGCGGAGAGGCTCTCGGATGAGTACCATGCTGGTGTCAAAGCGCGACAAAGGGCACAGAGGTCTCTTGAGTTTGCCGCTCAGCAGGACGAGGAAGCTCCGTCTGAGATTGAAGTGCGAGTTGACGATGGCACGGAGAACGGCCTTCCGGCTATCATCGACACCAAGCTTAAAGAAATCGACAGCGAGTACGGGTTCCCTTTCGAGGGGAAGATGGAATCCCAGATTGAGTGTCAGTTCTGTCGATACAAGTACAAGCCAAACCAAACGTCATTTGTCAACTTGACGCTGCAAGTTCCTCAGAAGAGCTCCACCACCCTCAATGCATGCTTTGATGGCCTCCTGAAGACCGAGTATATCGACGACTTCCGATGCGATAATTGCCGACTGCAACATGCAGTCGAGGTGAAGATACGCGAGCTTGCCAAAGCTCGTTCAGTAGAGGACAAGGAATCCTTGCAAGCCGACATAGAAAAGATACAGGCCGCTCTCACTACAGACCCGGAATGTGCTCTAGATGGAGTCACATTGCCACCGGCGGAAAGTGTCCCTAAACGCAGAATCGCCCGGCACATGCGGATAACAGTGTTCCCCAAGATCATCGGTATCCATCTCTCGCGATCTATTTTTGACCGAAGCAGTTCCTCAAAGAACGCTGCCAAAGTTTCCTTTCCTGAACGACTCCCTCTGGGTGGCATTCTGAACCAAAAATGGTTCAAGCTTCTAGCAATCGTCTGCCACAAAGGCAGCCATAACAGCGGGCACTACGAGTCTTTCCGACGCAGCCATCTCTACCCACCATTCTCCACGCCCTCTGTATTCAGCTCATACGCGCAAAGCCGCGTAGCCAGCGAAAACCCTTCTCGTGTTCCAAGCCCTCGCATCCCCGCCCGCAACGCCGATAGAGAGCCTCCATCCCTCAGTATCTCAACCCCAGGAACCCCAAGTACACCCACAACCCCGATATCTGACCCTGATCCCTCACGGTCTCCCTCAACAAGCGACCTCTCTCGACCATCGTCCCAAGCTCAACTCAACACCGCGTCATATCCCTCCCCACACCCAGGCTCCTCCCGCGTCTCCTTTCAGAGCACACATTCCCAGTCCAAGCAGAATCTATCACCCACCTCAGCGCCACGCTCGGGTTCTTCTCTCGAGACAACCAGATTCAATAGCTCGGCTTCTACCTCAAGACCAGCAACAGACACTGAATCCGTCGCTTCTCGGATCCGTCGTCGTCGCAAGCCGGCTGAGCGGTGGTGGCGGATCTCGGATGAGAAGATCAAGGAGTGCAAGACTTCTGATGTTTTGGGGATGCAGAAGGAGGTGTATCTTTTGTTTTATGAGATGGAGAGGGGAGGTGCTTCTTGACCTCTATCTCATTTCATTTGATTTCATTTCGTTTCATTCCATTTTGACTTGGGTGTCGGATATCGGATGCTCCTATATATACTTCGATTTGGGACTCGTGGATTGCATATATACATACATATACTACATACATACTTGCTGGAAAAGATGATCATGGGATGGACGGTTCTTGTTCTTGTTCTTAGATATTCGTGCTTTCAGAGATGGGGTTAAAAGTCATCTACCTTCTTAGAACCAAGTCATGGACACATTATTTCCATGATGTACATTCTGTGAGATCATTAGGTACTAAATTTAGAGTATGCATCATCTATGGGACTCTGATACTATCCCAAGCCATGTAACTTGTCACAAGACTTAGATCAGAAACAAGATGTTTATTCAGTTCATCTATCAGGAACTACAAGCTTATAAGGAGTAACTAGACAAGGCGACAGATTCTTTGAGGGGCGTATAACTACGTAGATAGGGCTACCGTAGCCGAACAATGAGCCCTAAAAATAGTCTCCAACCCGAACCCGAACAGAGACGATAAAGATTAAGCTGGGCATAGATCCGATCATTGCCCAGTCTTCATTGTAAACCTCGTCTCGGCTCTTTCATTGTTTGAAACCGCTTCGTCTGAGATCCCTTTGTCAGGTCCCCCGGTTCGCCGTACGGAGTATAGCTACGGTACTCGCGGTCCGAACAAAGCCTGAGCCATGTACCTATAGTTGTATACAAAGAATGACATCTATGGAATCTATCTATATACAACCCAACCAGACTCGGCGAGTCAGTTACCAGTACAATCCATAGTTCCCATTCATAGAACCAATGCCCTGTTATAGCAACTCATTCATGAGAGAGGGATTTGAACCCTAGGATAGAGAGAGATCTTTCCACTCCGTGGATACCTAAGATATGTATAAATAAATATATGAATAAATGCATATGAGATGAAGTGAGAAGAAAATAAAGCATATAACAGCCCCCCGGCCCCTTTGCTCCTTCCTTGTATATTTGATTCATGATTTTATTATGATATAGCTACTATACGACTACCTAGCTACCTTTTCTCTATTCTTTTTTCCTTTTCTTTTCTTTTCCTATCTATCTTATTTGGTTTCACGGAGTTGTATATACTGCAGGCTCTCTATATACACCTACCCCCTTCTTGATATCTTTCTTTTCTTCTTAACCCTTAATCGATATTGATACACACCAAAATACACCGCGACAGATGGTAGACCCAAACCCCGAAAGGCCCAGGAGGCCGAGGACAACCCCCGATCGTCGCCCATATAGGCGTGGTGTTGCCAGAAGCAGTGCCTCCAACAGAGCCCTAGACGCCATTTTTGCCGAGGACGAGGTTCCGGTTCCCGAGCCTGGTTCTCATAGAGATGCTCCCCTGGAGATCGAGGAGAGTGACGACGAAGCTGTGTTGCTGCCGGCAAATGGTCCTGCAATTGACCAGCCAGGAAATCAAGGAATATATACGGATAATCAAGAGCCTCAGGGAGAGTCCCAAGATGAAGAACTAGACGTGGATGGCTATTTGAATAATATTATCGAGCATTATAATGAAGATAGGCGTCGGGATAACGACGGGGGGAACGACGGCCAGAACAACGACGGCCAGAATAACGACGGGAACAACGAGGGGAACGACCAGGACGACTTCGAGATCAGGGACGAGAACAACAGCGAGGACGACAGCCAGAGCAATGACTCCAGCCCGCAGAGCGAGTCCCACGGGTCCCAGTCTGATAATGATCAAGAAAATGAACCACCGGCGCAGCCAAGGCAGCCTCTTCGCGAGTTACCCAGGGAGCCAACTCCAGCGGTAAACCCTGGCCCGAATACCGCAACCCAGGGAGAGAGCGAGGTCCCACCACCACCACTATCGGACTACCGGTCGAGTCCAGAATATCAGCTAGAGCGCCAGGGACGAGACGATCATGGGAGGGGAGCTAACCCTGATAATGAAGTCAACCAAGCGTCCTTCGCAACTGAACCAACTATACCTAACACACCATCACCAAGATATCGTCCGTTGCATGCTTCCGAGGATAACATGCGAGACAACCAATATAATGACTTTGACAACCCAACCGACGCACCATATGATGCAGATTTCCCCGGGCCTGAGATAGGCCACGGGGACCAACAATATGCTCCCGCCACCCCCGAGAACAGAAATCAATATGATCCTGGGATGGACCACGGGCACGACCAAGATCGTGCGGTCACCCTTACCCCCGAGGACAGAAATCAGAGATTGGGACATCCGCAATCTCCTCATCATCTATTTGGACCTCTATTACCCCCCATTACGGAAAGAGGATTGCCGCCCCCATATACCGCTGTAGATCCGGCGCAACAGAATCCCCCAAATCCCCCCCCTGGGTATACTCAAGCACCCCTCGACCACGGAGGAAATGGCCAGAGGCTCGGGGTAGAACATGCGCGTGAGCCATATCATCCACCAGCGCACCTTACGAATCAAGCGAATGCAGGCGATTTCGATCTGGGCCATCACCCCGAGAATCAGGCCAACGCCGTGACTGATTACATGCTACCACTGGACCCCCAAAATCTGCCAGATTACGGCGCGTTTATGGTAGATGAAAATCAAGAAGGACCCCACGGATTACCTGGTAGAGCCGGAATACCCTTGGTTAATCAACCGCCACAGGAATACCAAGAAGACGAAGAAGACGAAGAAGAACCCAACGGATTACCTGGTAGAGACCCAATACCCTGGGTTATTCTACCACGACCGGGACGGCAACAAGACCTAGGAGACCGCAGATTGCCCAGTCTACACGAAACTCCCGTGGGTTATCCACCACTACCGGGAGCGGTCCAATACGGAACACCTGCTGACTGGGCAGCCCTCGGGGAACAATACCAACAAAACCAAGCCAGGTATTTGAATCAACATCACCCCAACCCGTATAGGGGTAATCAACCACCGCAGGAACACCAACAAAACCAAGAACCCGAAGGGCTATACCTGAATAGTCCAGTGGGACAGGCCCAGCACCCCAACCCCCATCTTAACACCAATCCCGGGAACTATGATAGCGTCAGCGAAACACCCCACCCGTCTGAGCAGGGATCTTTGCAGTCCACGATAGCAAATTCCGTTTCTCCAGAGACAAGACCTGAACACGCAGCGGTTGCAAACCCTGAAGTACACAATGCGGTCCCTACTGTTGAGCGTCCCCCGGATGCTGTTCGTGGGAATAATGCTGCGCGTCGGCCGTACGACCCCCGCGACCATGCTCTATTTCCCCGATTAGATGGGGAAGGGACAACAAGGATAAAGAAACGCCCCCAGCCCCGTAATGCGGTACAGCCGCAGATGGTACACCAGGATGGGAGGGAGGCAGAAGAAGAGGAAGAGCAAGAGGAAGAAGAAGAGGAAGAAGAAACCCCTTGCCCACCCCCCACAAGAAAGCGAAGACCGCCCCCGAGACTCCCCACCACCGGGTCGTCGACAAGAGGACAACCCAGGGCTACACGCGACGGAGCAGCATCCACAGCTGGGTCGTCGAGAAGACAACAGACCAGGGCTTCTACCACCGGACAAACACCAGCGCCAATCAGGTGTTCTACACGCATAGCAGAAGCCACCGCTTCCAGGGCGGCTACACTCATTCCAGCAGCCAACGCCAACGCCAACACCAGCACCAACACCAACACCACGGCCGCACCCTCCCGCAAGCGCAAGGCAACCGAAGCTGCAAGCAAGGCCCCGCCGAGGAAAAAGCGCAGTACTGCAAACACCAAGAAGCAGTGCAAGCCAGCTGCCAGAGGCAGACCACGAGGACCCCCATCGAGATCACCCCCACCTGGCCCGTCAACAGGGCCACAGGCTGGGGCTTCTACAAGCACGCGCCGAGGAGCAGCAGCCACGGCGTCAGGTGGACGACAAACCAGGAGTTCTACAAGAACAGCAGGAGCTGGCGCCAACACCAACGCCGCACCCTCCCGCAAGCGCAAGGCAACCGAAGCTCCAATCCAGACCCCGCCAAGGAAAAAGCGAGCCAGGAAACCCAGAAGCCCGACACGAAAGCGTACGTACCTTCCAGCACCCCTTCCCTGCCTAATCAAGCCCTATCCAATATAACCACCCCCCAGTAAGTAAACTGATAGAAACGTGCTAAAGTCAGCTCTGAGATAGTCAATGAACCGCCAAAGACAAAGCTCGACGTGTATGTTTTCGGCAGGAACAACAGCGGGCAGCTTGGTCTTGGTCATATGGATGCAGTCCGTGTACCGACTCTGAATCCAATTTTGGCGAAGGATACTGTGGGTGTTGTGCAGTTGGCAGCTGGAGCTTCCCATTGCGTGGCGCTCACTCACGATAGTAAGATTCTGACCTGGGGTAAAAACAACAATAAACAACTGGGACGAACAGTTACTGGAGATGACGCTGAGGAGAGGAGGCAACAAGAGATACAACCAACGGAAGTCGATTTCTCCAACCTGGACCTCCATGAGGACACAAAGTTCGTCCAGGTGGTCGCAACCAAGTCGGCGACATTTGTCCTCTCTGACAGCGGCGATGTGTATGGTTGGGGAACCTTCAAGGTGCGTATCGTATCTCTCAACATGCTATTTCAGAGCAACCATGCTGACACAGATAATAGGAGGTGGACATAGCAGATAAAGATAAAAAAGACGGGATTGGCGAGACTCTAACTCCCGCGATTCTCGGCTTCACCTCTAACGGAGACGGAGAACCCATGCTCATCCCTCACCTTGAAAACATCACGGCTCTAGCCGCAGGAGCCCAGCACGTTCTCGCTCTCGACTCCAAGGGAACCGTGTACGCCTGGGGCGCCAAAAAGCTCGACCAGTTAAGCACCAAAACATCGAATCGCGTTCCCGGTGCTTCCATGCTTCCACACGCATGTTCCCTGACAAAACCTGGAAAATTCAAGGACGTCGTGAGTATCGGTGCAGGGGCATTCCATTCGTTCGCTGTCGGGCGAAAGGGCGAGGTATATGCCTGGGGATACAATAAGTATGGCCAGACAGGTATACCAGATCATTTCAATGTCGCGGATCCTCAAATCTGCTTAAAAACTATCCCTTATGCGACGCGGGTACCGGTGTTCGAAGACAAACAGTGGTCTGTGCGCTCTATCACCGGCGGGATCAAACACAGCGTCGCTGTGACCAAGGACAACTTGTGTCTGAGCTGGGGCTCTATTACGCGTGCAGCCCTGGGAATTCAGGAAGCGGACATGGATGACCAGGAAATCGTATCTGATGCCACAGAGACGCCACTGGTACTAAAGGAACCTGGGTTTATAACTAATATCGGACAATCTGTGGCCGCTGCTACAACCGGGCCTACCCACACGCTTGCTATTTCGTCGAAGACGAAGAGCGTGGCATTTGGATGGGGATCAAATGACAAATACGAGACCTCAACAATAGAACAACGTGAGACTGAGCTGCCGAGTCAGCTTCGAGGTAACGGGTTGGAAAGCAAAGCAGTTGCTTTTGCGGCTGCCGGGAAGGAATTTAGTGTTTTGCTCACCAGGTAGGCCTTGGGGCCGGAGCATGACGATTTTGTATAATAGACATCTTAATTTGTTGTAATATTTTGTGTTAGAAGTTTCATTTGGCGTTCATAGACCATCAATATCATCTTATTGTATAAGCTACTTCACAGCCTGGAAAATCAGAACTCTAGAATAGTAGAAGACGGATTTAACTCGCCAGTGAAACCATAGCCATCCAGCAAAGTACCACAGAAACGAGTGGTCGAAAAACTTGCTCGCGAAGCATGCCATGGCACATCATCACTCATAAGTCGTTGCCAGCTGTTGATTTGGGTCGTGGACTTGAAGTAACATGTACTTGATCAGCTTGACCTCGTTCTTTATGTCTCAGTCGCCGCAACCGACTCGAACTGGAGTTCAGCTGAGAGATACAAGCACAAGTATCATGATTGGTTTTTGTATAGGTGAAAGGGATCAATCAAGTGTGTTTTCGTGGTTGAGATCAACGGTATCAGAGTCTGATGTGGGAGTTGAGTCAATATCATCGGTTTCAGTATCTGTGTTTTCGTGGCTGAAATCAAGGGTCTCAGAGTCTGATGTGTGAGTCGAGTCGATATCAAAATAGTGATATGGATCCTCATCTTTACCAACCATAGTAGCTTGATTGATGTTGATTCCATCCCACGAAGTCATAGAGGGAAAGAGCTTGAGATATTCGAGTTTCCCGTTCGCAATGTCATCCTGCTTCTCATTCATCTCTCTGAGCCAGTCATCCATTCGGGAGATGAGATATTCGAGTTTCTCGTTCGCAATGTTATCCTGCTTCTCATTCACCTCTCTAAGCCAGTCATCCATTCGGGCGATCAGGGTAGTTAGATAATCCGGATGATTGATACATGGGTTGCTCAAAGTCGTGCTAGACACTACTTTCAAAGAACCGTGAGAAGACAGAGGTTGTTGCTCGAGGATTTCCCAGGCAGATGGAGGTTGTGCCAGTTCAGGTAGATATTCAATAGCTCGAGCTGCTGCGAGTAAGGTTTCAATGCTTTCCTGGTCATATTGTAAGGGTTGAGGGGATGCATGTGCATAATAAGGATATGGCCAAAGGCCATTCGAGTGTCCTAGATTGCTGGTCATTTTCCGTCTGGCTTTCGTTTCGTTTCGCTCGCAATAAATGACGATGACGGCGTTGCTGGAAGTTTAGCTTGACAAGCAGTCTAGGAAGCAGTACGTTTGATACCTTGCTTTATGACACGGTGATTTTGGCATGTAGCTTCGGATTGCTTCACCGTGGCTAGGTTTTCTGGGAATGACACTAAGAAGCATCATGTGTAAGACGAACCAGCGAGTGCACAGCCGAAACTTTGAGCGGAGGTTTACTACATGGCGTGAATCTTATATCCACCAGTCGGACCACGAATACCTGATATGGTATGGGTCAAGGTTTGACCTAATTGCACCCGTACCAAGGAAATAGACAGCTCTAGGCCGATAAATATAATGGCGTGGACAGGTCCGATACATTCGCATCGAGGTCGGAGGTATCGATATAGTCCTGAAACCGGAAGAATATCAGAGGCGGAAAAAGTACAGCTCCGGTTTCAGGCGATGCCTCACTTTCGCCAGACGCTGCAGGCCCATTCGAAATGAAAGGAAATGGCTGGAAACGGAGGAGAGAACCCCGCTGATTGCCCGTTCTCCCGATGCTAAGATGAAGCACGAAAGAGTTCCGGAGATGGTTCAATCTTTTGCGGTCAACCCAGCTTTGGTTTTTCTTCGATCGAAATGCTGTAACACCGTGCCAATGCCGATAGATGGCCAGAATAGTCCATGAGAACACGATGGATGGATGTCGAAGTAGAAAGATGTTGAGCTTCGAGAATGATGTCATGTGATGGCGGGGCTTTTCGGGAGCTCTGGCCTCAGGCATGAAAAAGCGTCATTTCTTTCGTCGACCCCACCAGAGCAAGCAGCAAAAGAAGCAAAGAACAAGATACGATAGAGAACCAGAACAGGAGTCAGGGAGAACCCGGATCAATTGTAGATTCCACATTAATAACGGCAGTCCAATTCCCATTCCTCTCTTCCCTCTCGTGGTCTTTTCCCTCCTGTTCTTGAGGCATATTAACATCACACATACATCACTTCCCCACTGCCCGGTGAGTTCTTTGCCCCTCATTCCTGATTCGGTGCCTCCTTCACGTACTTAACCGCCGTATTCGTCGTTTCGGTAAAGCCTCCAGCTCGGAATTTCTTATTTCTAACCGCCTCTAGCCTCCTCGTTTCTTTTCCTCTTCACTTCCTATCTACCTATCTACATTTCACATACCTAACCACAAACTACAATCATGGGTGTCCTCGAGAAGCTCAACCGCAAGGCCGGTGTCATCGTCGGTGATGACGTTCTCCGTCTCTTCGAGTACGCTCAGGAGAAGCAATTTGCTATCCCCGCTATCGTAAGTTTTGGGCACACTTTCCTCTGCAATTGAATAGCTTCTAACACTTCACCTCGCAGAACGTTACCTCCTCCTCCACCGTCGTCTCTTCCCTCGAGGCTGCTCGTGACCAGAAGTGCCCCGTCGTCCTCCAGATCTCCCAGGGTGGTGCTGCCTTCTTTGCTGGCAAGGTACGTTCCCAATGAAATAACACACCCCCAGATCGCTAACCTGCACAGGGTGTCAGCAACGACGGCCAGGCCGCTTCCATCGCCGGTGGTATCGCCGCTGCTCACTACATCCGCAGCATTGCCCCCGCCTACGGCATCCCCGTCGTCCTCCACACCGACCACTGCGCCAAGAAGCTCCTTCCTTGGCTCGATGGCCTCTTGGATGAGGATGAGCGCTACTTCAAGCTCCACGGCGAGCCCCTCTACTCCAGCCACATGATCGATCTGTCTGAGGAGCCCGTTGAGGAAAACATTTCCACCACCGCCAAGTACCTCAAGCGCGCTGCCCCCATGAAGCAGTGGCTCGAAATGGTAAGCACCTCGTACTCTCATAAAACGAATATCCCGCTCATAGTTGCAGGAAATCGGTATCACCGGTGGTGAGGAAGACGGTGTCAACAACGAAGACGTCGACAACAACTCCCTCTACACCCAACCCGAGGACATCCTCGCCATCCAAAACGCCCTCTCCCCCATCAGCCCCTACTTCTCCATTGCCGCTGGCTTCGGCAACGTCCACGGTGTCTACAAGCCCGGCAACGTACGCCTCCACCCCGAACTCCTCTCAAAGCACCAGGCCTACGTCAAGGAGAAGATCGGCTCCAAGAAGGACAAGCCCGTCTTCTTCGTCTTCCACGGCGGCTCCGGCTCCTCCAAGGAGGAATACAAGGAGGCCATCAGCTATGGTGTTGTCAAGGTTAACGTCGACACTGACATGCAATACGCCTACCTCACCGGTGTCCGTGACTACGTCCTCAGCAAGAAGGACTACCTCATGACCACCGTCGGTAACCCCGACGGCGCGGACAAGCCCAACAAGAAGTTCTTCGACCCCCGCGTATGGGTGCGTGAGGGTGAGAAGACCATGAGCAAGCGTGTGCAGGAAGCGCTCGAGGACTTTAACACTTCCGGCAAGCTGTAAAGAGTTCTTTTGCGGAAATATTTTTGTTATGCTTACGACTTGAAAGAAATAATCTTGGAAATACCAATGTCTTACGGTGATGATCTGATTTCAATACCAAGTGCATATGTGAAGTGAAATAAAATGTACATTTCTGGAGATGGTGTTTGTACATGTGTGGAGTTGATGCGCAAAAGTAATAAGACAATTTCATATTTTCCTGGTCGATATTTTGAGTAGCAACCTATACTGAGTATAGACCATGGCTGCTTATATGGCAAGCCCAAGAAAACGAATACCAAAACACTGAGGACCCAACGTATATACTAACCCCCATATAGAGGCATCAAGTAAGATCATAAGCATACTCAAGCTTCTTCCCACCTACCTCGCCAGGACAGTGCATAATGCCAGAGGATTGACCATTCCCTCATTATCCAAAAGGTGTTTTCTCATCCGCACACACCAGTGGCTCCCAAATCTATGAAATTAGAAAGGAATTTATCATGAACTACGTAGTCTATGAGCACCCCCATGGGAGTTTGAATTCGAGTGTGGATGTTACCAAAACGTAGCACAGCTTCTTCGTTTACGGGACAGCTAGCTTCCACAAGATATTTAAGTACTGTGGTAAATTGTGGTCTGGGGGCCTCATGCTGGTTTGTAGGGTAAACCACCATAGAAAGAGCATGCCCACTGCTAACGTTAGCCGTAGAACCATCTGGCACAGGCCTTGAAGCGTACATGTAATAGGGTTGTGCCATCCACGGTCCTATCCAAAGGGCTCGCTTTTCTTTGATCAAATAAGAGCTGTAACCTTCGAATGACCATGTCACTTGGGTATCCCTGTGATCCGCGATTGTACTGCATACCGCGTATCACATTGAATGTGGAGGAGTCATCTGGCACCACTAGGCGAAACCGAAGCATCGGGCAGATTGAGAGGCCATTTGATACTTTAGAGATGAATATCATTGCCTCAGCAGAGAAACCCAGCCAACTACTGGAAAAAGCAAACCCCTTGTTCGCCTTTTCCCACTTGAAATATCATACAAGGGACATGCACGATGCATTCCAATTCTACTAGCCCACTCTGGGCATGGACAAGCTCTACCACATGTAGCTTGCATGGAACGCGTGCATTTTGTCGAATTCTGAACAACCTGAAAGCTCGAGCTTTGTTGTTGATGCGCTGTGGTTAAGGAGTTCTGTACTGTCAATTCCTGCGCTGCGTTAGCACAACGATGGTGGTGATCGGGCGAGGAGTACCAGTCTGTTGAGCCCCATCTCATTCTGTTGAAGCTTCGTCAATATGGAAGAGCCAATGATCTGCATTGACTGCAATCACTCTGTTTGTTTTGCAAGAGTCGATGTCCCTTTGATTTGGAGTCTGGTATATAGTTCTAGGTCAGCCTTGATCAGTCACAGGGTAGAATAACCATACGCTAGTAGCGCTGTGTGCATGTTCAATTGTCGTCCTTTTAGAATCCTGACCGTGTCTAGCAGAGTCTCCCTTTGAAAGGGATACACGACCTTTCCACCAGCGGCTCGTATTTTATCGCCCAGACCGGCAGTTTGGGAGGTAACAAGAGACCATTTCGCCTGATCTCCCTAATCCAACTCTTGCTTGCTAGAATCTTCGCGGTAATGTCTGTTGCTATTGGTGGATAGATTGTGCTATCTTAGTTGAGCAGCGAGTCGATTATCTGGAGGGTGGACATTGTCTACCTCTTCCCTTGGCGGCCCTGCGGTAGTCAACTTTGTCTACCATTCTCCTTGGCAGGCCGTGGGTAGATAATACATGATCCTGACAGCCGGCCTGTTATCCTCCTGGCTCCGCAGTCCCCCCCCCCGCTGATAGTCCTTGGGGTTCTGCCTTGCAAACCTGCATTGTTAGGTTTATAATATCATCTCCCCCTCTTTTTGCTTTCGTCCCGGAAAGCATAAGTACCGTAGACCCCTCTTTTTCTGTTGATAAGTCTTCCCTCTTCCAGACCTCTTGTCTCTGATATGGCCTGTCATGCCTAGAGCTCCTCGTGATAAACATGCTAAGAATGTCCGCCTAGGTAACCACATTGAACGAACCGGCCAAATATCAGACTCCCCTTGCCAGCACTGCTTCGATCGCTTGAGGCCGTGTATCATAAGCTCAAGTTCCAAAAAGAGGCGATCTCATAGTGATGCTGAGTGGGATCGAATTATTCGGGATCGTGAGGCATTAGATCAACAGATTGACCTCGCTGAGACTCAGTTGGAAGAGTTGTGTGCAAAACTGAAAAACTTGAGAACACGTCGCAAGTATCTGGATAAAAGTACGTCTGCCATGCTGGATCATGACTCTGCGGTGTTGGATCGGAACAATGAGGAGGATCCTTTAACTGCCGAGGATCGTCTCGAGCTTCAGCGCCTTGAGACCGAACGCGAACGCGAGGTCGCTGCTCAACTCGCCGCTACTTCAGACTAAATTAGTCTGAGTCAGATAATTGGGACCCCTTCCTTTTAAGTCCTTCAGCCTTGATCTTGAGTAATGTTTATATCAAGTGGTAGTAAAATGGACTGTCCGAAATCTGCAAGTTTAAGCTGCTCATCCAGGATTAAATATTGCGGAGAGCAATATCATCCATAAATACCTTGCCAGAGTGGATATATGAGAAAGCCTCAATAAGACTTAACATCCGGTCTATTTTCAAGGAGTCCTCGCGCTCTGGATAGGTTTCTAGATAGGTCTCAAGATTTCCTTGCGCACGGCCTAGCTCAATCCCATACTGGGATGATCGAAAGCAAGAGATAATCCCTTTATAAATGCCCAGGCGCTTATAGACCTGGATCTCATTATCTAGAGTTCTCTGATTAATTTCGTTCATGTATTCCATGTCCTCGTAGTTTCGGATGTGCTCAGGTTGATATTGCTTAGCTTTCTTGACAACACGACCTTCCCCCATCTCAAGAATGACCCCAGTCATTCCAGTCCCAATTTCCGGGAGATGTAGATAAGGATCATGGGAAAATGGAGAATGTTGAGTATTGTCAGATTGTCCTGGCATATTCGGGGCCTGCCCGTCCGTTTGAGGAGGCATTGAGAGACGATCCAGGTCCCGTTTTATCGGTTGAAGAGGTCGGTCTTGGGGATTATTGAGTTGTAATTTTGTGAAATTCTAGAAGAATAACTTAGCAAGAGAAGACGACGAGAGATCAATAATGCTTACCTTTGACTTGTCCAACCCCTGACTTGCAGAAAACCAAACAACATCACAGAACCAGGTGCGGGGTTACCGGTGATTGTAGAAGAAGAATGTGTAATAATAAAAAAAGAAGACAAACAGCTCAAGGCAAGGGAGATAGTAAGGGATATGGGGTTGCTGGAAGCAACTTGCAAAGGATGCTTGGGGACTAAGGAGCCTTGTATGTATTTATCACCCGGAGCTACCCCCTGAGCAAAAAGCGGAATCAAAGTTTCAGACTTCCGGCGAAGAACGTGACATATGCAGGATATATATCAGATGGAGATGGTAGGGAGAGGAAGACAGAGTGTAGGTGCAGGTGAGCTGCATTCCACGGAGCGGGGTTGTGTTCCTTCACTTATCTCGACTTCCTATCACCTTCCCCTCTTCACTCAAGTCTCTATATACAGAAGCCTGGTGCCTCACCTGTATCGATATAAGGTTAGGATAAAACTCAAGATATATTACACAATGCTTTCAGCGGAAGAAGATCCTTTGGCCACGGACCATGCCCAGGAAGACCATGAATACGACCGCTTATTTAGAACAGAGGGGTTAGACTCACAGAACGCACCGACAACAACTCGCAGGGAGCTTTGGTCTTATTATCTCTACTATAATGGTAAGCATGCTTTCCGTCTACATATCTGCCATACTGACCATGTCTCTCCTCTAGGCGACAACGGAGTTGGACCACTTTCCTACACGCAAGCACTGTAAGCATACACATCCTGCTAACTATCCTTCTGACTCTCTAGGTTTCAATGGGCTTTGAATGGAGCTGGATGGCAGCCAGGAACGAACCCCCGAAGACCATGTACCGCATCATCCACATGCATAGTACCCTGGGCAGGGGGGACCAGAACCGTCTCCTCGGTTGTCCTCATTGCGAACGGGCTCAGTTTCACCTTCATGACCATAATATTTGTATGGCTCGGCAGTGCCGCAGACTACGGCTCCTTTGGTCGTTGGTTACTCCTAGCATTGACGGTTGTCTGTTGGGCGTTACAGTACGGGATGCTAGCAATCCGACAGCCTAGCCAATGGCCCGCAGCAATGGGGATGTATATCATAACCTATGTTGCTTATGGAGCTACGCTGGTCTTTTATGCTGCCGTTTTCCCTAAGCTTGCTCGTTTTGTGCCGCACGTGCGCAAGGCTCGAGAGGAAGATTTGAGGGAGGGAAGGATAGATCGGCGGGAGTATGATGCTATTGAGTCGCTGGAGAGGAACCATATCTCGTGTGTAGGCTTCTCATTCTCGATTGGCAGTGCTAAGGATTTTCCAGGAATATATCCACTGCACACAGCAATATCGGATACCTTGCGGTTCTACTCCTCAATCTCAGCGTACTTTTACCACTCCAGGGCAACAATTACGCCAATAATTTGGCTATATGTATAACAAACTCCTGTACGTGAGCCCCCGGCTCTATCCCTGGGCCCTGCTTAATTCATAGATTGGGTCGTTCTCGGCATATGGTGGTTCATCTTCCAACAGAAACGCCCAGGTCCAAAGGTTCCAGAAGGTTCAAGCTATGCAACCATCGGCTTCAAGCAAATATGGCTCGCACTCAGGAAGGTCCGTTTACTGCCGCAGGCGTCCCTATACTATATAGCCTACTTCCTTCTCGCCGATGGGTTGAACACAACCGGTAGGATGCTCGTGCCAGCAGTATCGGAACTCCTATACTAAGAGGGTTGGACAGGGACGCTTGTATCAATCATTCAGAACGACTTTATCAACTTTTCCTTCCTCCAATTGACCTACCTTGGAATCTCCCAGGCCGTGTGCTCGATCACCTCCACGTTTGGTTTCTGGTATTTTCAGCGGCACTTCAAGGTTAGAACCAAACGTATGTTTCTGTTTACGAACTTCTTCAGCGTGCTCATACCGTTCTGGGGGATGCTGGGTCTTTGGACGAATCGAATCGGATACCATAATCGGGTAAGCTACAAGGGCTGTATTTGCGTTCTAATACTTACGCAAGTAGTGGGAATTCTACTTTTACAATATTGTCTTTGGTTTATTTCAGGCTCCATACTATGCTGTATGTTCACCACGCCTCAGGTCCAATCTACCTCGAAACTAACATGATGCTCAAGTATGCCCAAACAATGATAAGCGAACTCATGCCTCCGGGCTACGACAACATGTTCTTCGCCTTGTTCGGCATCACGAACCGTGCCGTAAGTCTTAGCCGACGTCTTCTATAATGGTCTACTAGTCATTAATAAACGAGGCAGTCCTCGATAATCGGCCCAAATGTCATCCAAGCAATTATCAACAACAGCCAGAACAACTGGACGGGGTTCCCCTTTCTATTTGCCCTATGCGCCACAGCAATGGTAGCTATTGCATTTGTCGATGTCGAGAAAGGTCGTGAGGATGGGCGGAGGTTTGTAGAAGCCCATAAGGGCACTGCGCCCGTTGTTGCAGGCGCAACTCAGGTCAAAGGGACTACGAGTGTTACAGATGGCAATCGTGTAGATTCTTCTAACTGAGAGCACAACTTGGGCATCTGGGAGGTATATTGCTGGGATAATGACGTTAACGGACAAGTTCAAGCCATGATAATAAGGTTGATAAGCCTGACAGGGTCTTGCCAGAGCGTGAGTGGTGGAGAGCTCTAGTCCAGGGTCCGACACGCAATGCTCCGTCGCTCCCGGAGTCCGAACATTTGCCAACGAGGTTTCTGGCAAGCAATGAGCGCTCCACATAGCGTAGCAGAATTCTTACTTCAGGACAATCGTCCCAATCGCAGATTGATCGCGAAAACAAGGGCGGTTCGTCATCATTGGGCTGAGCAAGAATGAGTGGAGGGTAATTATGGAAATGACGTCGAGATCGGAGCTTCTTTTGACTCGGTTAGGAAAAGACTCCAAAGACGATGATGAATTCACAATTTCCCCAAAACATCCCCTCCTGACGCTCTCTTGTTCCTTGCACTATCCTACGACTGCCATCGCAAATTATTTCCTGACAATTTACTCCTATTTCTCGCCAGATTCTGACTTCTTCTTCGATCCTACTCTTTTCCTTGTAGCCTGCCGGCGACTTACGGCGTACATCCCTTTTTGTTGTCACCATTTCGAGCCTGGAGCTCTTTATCACGCTTCTTGACGCAAGATCGATAATCAACCGGTGTGAATCATAACATGTCTTCTAAAGATGCTGGAGGCGGCGTTTCTGCCCAGAATAAAACCAGCTGGTCGAGCTTCCTAAAGGTACGAACCCCTGTCTCAGGTCATTGCGCTGGCTTGGCTAACTTGATGCTTTCCACCCAGTCGATCGCTTCTTTCAACGGCGATCTTTCTTCCCTAACCGCGCCGCCATTTATCCTCTCTAGCACCTCCCTTACCGAATATTCCGCCTACTGGGCCGAGCACCCTGCCCTCTTCGTCGCCCCTGCACGGGAACCCGACCCAGAGAAGAGAGCTCTCGCCGTTCTCAAATGGTTCCTGAGCACCCTCCGCCAACAGTACTGCAGTCGTAGTGAGAAACTGGGTAGCGAGAAAAAGCCTTTGAACCCGTTCCTTGGAGAGTTGTTCCTCGGCAAGTGGGATAGTGATGCCGATGTGGGCGAGACCAGCTTGACCAGCGAACAAGTCAGGTATTATCTCTGCTCTGCGCCGTGTCTGCTCGGTATGAGTGCTAATTGACGATAGCCACCATCCTCCCGCAACTGCGTACGCGATCCGGAACGACAAACATGGTATCCAGGTAGATCAATGTCCACGTGTCCACCTACCAGCTTAGGGCGAAGCTAACACCTGGCTTAATAGCTGCAAGGATACAACGCCCAAAAGGCTTCATTTTCGAGCACCATCTATATTAAGCAGATCGGCCACGCCTTGTTAACCCTCACTCCTCCCTCCGCGGATAAGAACGACCCAGCTCAGCAAGAGAAATACGTTATCACGCTTCCACACTTACACGTCGAATCCCTGATCTACGGGACCCCGTTCATCGAGCTCGAGAGAACGACTTCAATCGTCAGCAGCACCGGATACGTCGCAAAGATCAACTACTCCGGCAAAGGATGGCTCAGCGGCAAGAAGAACACCTTCACGGCTAGTCTCTTCAAGGAGAGCGAGGGCGAAAAGAAGCCCCTATACACCGTTGAAGGTCAATGGTCCGATTCATTCACGATCAAGGATGCCCGGGCCAAGAAGGACATCGAAACCATCTCCGTGCGCAGCTTGAGCACCACCCCGCTCCGTCTCGCGCCAATCGAGGAACAAGACCACTACGAGAGCCGCCGCGCGTGGCGCGATGTCGCAGCAAACATCGAATCAGGCAACATGGACGCCGTATCCATAGCCAAGGGCAACATCGAGAATGCCCAGCGTGAGCTCCGCAAGAACGAGAAGGCCGAGGACCGCGAATGGGAACGCCGCTTCTTCGACCGCGTCGAGGAGAACTACGACCCCGAATTCTCGGAGCTCGCGCGCAAGGCCGGCCTTACCACTCTCGATAGCGACAAGACCGGTGGCGTGTGGAGATTCAACCAGGATAAAGCCGTTGGTGCCAAGCCCCCGTATTACAAGGTTGGCCCTGAGGGTCTAGGTGCGCAGGAGTAGCGGAGCGGAGCGGAATCAGTAGCTATATAATGTGTGGATATGTTCACCCCCACTGTCCGCTACCTGATTTGATTTGGTATGGATCAGGAAACTAATATAGATTTCATGTTCATCTTGGATATTACTGTAGTGTTTGATATTAATGAAATGTCTGTTTCTGAGCACAAATTTGATGTCTTCAGTCTACCCAGTGTCCTTTATATAATCGGACCTTGAAAGCCAGATAAACTTTAGAATTGACTGCTCTGTATACCCCAGTGCTCCAAGCGCCTCAGCCATACCTGCAGTCTCAACAATTGTCCCAAAATGGAACAGTACCATCTACAGCCGTGAAATAACACCGGTGACATGACCATCCACCGTGTGTATCCAATCCAGGCGCGAAGAGCGTCAAGTCAATCAAGCCCACAAGATCAATTCAACAATTAGAACGCAACGGCCATCAACCATGTCACATTCAGATGTGCGCAATCCCACAGCAAAGGTTTATTATTCAAGGCGCAAAAGACACGCAGGAGACCACAAATACAACATTCCTTCGAGACGTCTTCTGTACCCCCCTTTGACAAAGGCCCTGAGGTTGACCCATGGTACCTACCTCAAGGTCTCGAAGCAGCGATGTGAGAAGGGGGAGCTGTTGCTAATAACTTTGAGATGTGGTACTCCGCTCCTAGGGCCGAAAGTCAGTAGGTAATCGAGACTACGTAGTAGTCTTCGGTGACGAGGGAAAAACCACGGTCGGGAAAACCGTGGCCAAGGATCACGTGCCGTGACGGTCGTGGTAGTATACGGGATGGTATACAAACGAAGACTGCCAAGGATAGATGTATACCAAGGTCTATACCAACCAGTGTGCCAGGGAGGATACCACGGAGGATATATAAGGACACTTATTCCACTGTATTTGGTCTTACTTGTTCTTCGTGATTATTAAACTATTGTTATTCAGAGATACCTTTAACAATAGACAACTTGGACTGTACTTCTCTACAAGATAGGAATATGTTCTTATCTTGGCCTTGCATCTATTGCTTAAGCTCGACCCTTGGTGACCGTGACTAGTCTTCATACTAGTTGGACGTGGTTATTAAGAGTGAAGGTAAGAAGTTAATCAATTGGAGCTTACGTGAAGGACCCAGGGTTAGGAAAGCGTTGAGAGGTCAGCACTTTCTGTAACACCAGCGTATCAAGCTTATAGAGTTACTAAGCCCTGTTAGTGGATATATCTAGAAAGCCAGACTCTCTATTCAAGTTTGTCATGATAGCTTGAGGAGAGGAGAAGATGGTAAACAAGGTTGAGATGATACGTAGAGGTCATTAGGGAGTATTTATATTACAAGCTACAGACCAGAGACTAGATACACACACATGGGAATTAATTATATTCACATCTACCTTTTTATCTAACTAAGCGAGCGTATATAATTGGATAGCTTTATATGAATAATTCACTATATCTAGGCACCAGCTCACATAGAGATATTATTAGACAAGGCCCTTTCTAGCTCATCTTCAAGGCCTATACAACGCAGTCGGGGAGAGTTCCAGTTACATAGCTAATTTCAACAGAGCCTCAAGACTCTCAGTTCAAAACAACAAGATCTCCTTTTAACAATTATCCTTATAAGATCTAAGTACCATGCTAACAGCCTACGGAGTATATAAGTTATACACATCTAGCTATCGTTATACATGCCAGGGGCTCGGCACACGAACAAACCTGTACTTCAAAGTCATTGCCTTCCTGTTTACCCTGCAGCGTCTGAAATTATTTCACACTAATCACAGGCCTGGAACGTGAATGCAAGTCCAGGCCCTGATCTCCCGGGGTCTGTAACTTATTTCCACCCGAGACATATCAACCGGCGAGCCACCCCGTCTTGATGTCCAATACTTCGCCCCACTATTCAGCACCCACCAAGGCTGCATTACCCACCTCCATGGGTAACGTTCGATTTGTAGTTGTAGATTGTATTTCATGCTATTTCCCCCTATTTCCCCCTAATTTATACAATGGCGGTCTGGTCACGGCTATGACACCGTTCTCGGACGCCCCGCAATCATGACACCTGTTTATCGCTGGGATGTGTTGCTGTCGATGCTGTCGATATTATCCTAACGTTCGTTGGGAGTTTGTGCTGGATCTCAAGCTGCGTGAAAGGGGCGGCCTTTCCTTACTCGTCTCATCTTTCGTTAATATCAGGTCACTGGCTAGGTAACTCTGTGCCTGGTCGAAAATGTCCAACTAGGCGTATATACTCCCCTTGATCAGACACCAGGGGATATATGTAGGTCTATTACAGTATTATAATTTGAGGTTGATATGTCCATCCTTGCGTACGGTTGAGAAGGGTTACTGTCGACCTTACAAAAAATGTCAACGACATCCTTCCCATACGTACTCCGAGCCAAAGGCTATTGTCAGTTAGGTATGACTTGATTTCTAGTAGAGTTAGCTCTTTGATGAGTAAAGGAATTGCCACAAGTACAGAAGTATAAGTCATCTACAGGGCCGCTATTTTTCAAATCTAGCGTGAAAAAAAAGAGTATATACATACACAAAGACATCCACAAAATACACCAGCAGAGAATTTTTACCTCAGTGACTGATAGTAATCCGTCCAGTCCTTCACCCGTTGGTCTCAACTCCACTTCTTGTAAATGTCTTCTCCTGGTTCTTCTTCTAGTGACCCCTTCACGACCCCCAATTCCGCCGTTTCACTGGCCCATTTCCTCCATCTATCCGGGTCCCGTGAAAAGTTCCTCTTGGGAACCCGGAAACTTTCAAACTCTGTCTCCAAGAGCTTCGTCCAAGCCCGAAGACTGATCTTGATATCTATATGGGGGGCAGTAATCAAATTCTTATGGCTCCAGCCACATATATGGCATTGAAGAGCTTTCGTCTGGCCCGTGAACTCAGCCAGAATCAGCTTGCGAATGTCGACTATGTTTTGGCATTGGATCTGGAAAAGGGGATCTTGCTTGCTATAGCACTCCTTGCTCCTACGTGCTGCATTATCTCGACGATAGTATATCTTTAAAGGGCCCTCTCTCGTGGGGGCCGGTGTAAGGTATATGGTACCGGGGGTTTTCACACGTCTGGGAATTTCATTGAGGATCCGCCGTATTTTATCGTCGATCGATATTCTGGCGGGCTCGTTCATTACTGAGGCGGCTGGAATCAAGGCTAAATCCGCGTACGCTATTTTACTCTCGCTGGTTGGCTCAGGGCTCTCTGTTAAATTAAATTGCAAAGCTCTCGCGACGGGTTTCGTGGATCTGTTTTCCCCGTCATCTCCATTTTTGAGGACATTTCCCGGTTCACGCATGCAATACCTTCCAGCGGGAGTCGCTGAAGAATCATGATTATCAATTCCAGCACGATAGGAAGCCGGACTCGTGGCGGGAGTTGTTGGTACGGTGGCCGCGACGCTTTGCGGAGTTGAGGGGATAGACTCTGTCTCGAAGTCAGATCCGTAGACAGTTTGGGCCTCTTTGACATTCTTCAGCATAGGTCTCTGTGCAAACAAAAACTGGCCAAGATCATTCACGCATTGTACTAATAACCCCTGGCTGATGCCTTTTTTCCTACATCCTGCGTCGTAAACCTTGTGGGGGGATTGTCGTCGCGGGTCTTCTCCTGCTAGCAAATGTACAGACGACAAGAGCCCCAAGAGGCTGACATGTATCAGTGTGGAATGAAGCGGTGATCTCTTCCGTTTCTCAGACAACACTCGAACAAAACACCCCGCAAGTATTATGTGAAGTTGACGGGAATTCAGAAGTAGGCATTGCCGCCCTTCTAATTCCCCAAAAGCGGGCCCTAATTGAGTAAAGTGACCTGGACCAGGGGTAGGCGGTAGGCGGAAACGGTCGATTTCGTCTTTAAGTGTTGTAGCGACCAACTGAGAGTGTTCGTTCGCGTCGGAAGATATTTTTTGATGAAGGTGATACTGAGCGAACCGACGCTGATAATCAGGCATAGCTGGTTGTTGATGATTGATGTTCACTGTTGTTGCCCCATAGAATTTGGAACCATTGAACTGGGCCCCGTCGCCTGTGTTGTTGTTCTGCTTCCCCTGGTAAGCGCTGAAACTCGTGCGCATATCGTGGCCCATGAGTGACGTTGTGAGAGCAGAAGAACTGCGAATCAAGCTGCAATATATTTAGAGCTATTATCTCTTATGGGGACTCAGATGGCAAACCAGTTGTTGTATGTGCAACCAACAAGCCTCAAAACCGCCAGGTACGTGAGTAAGCACGACATTGTGTGAGTGACTAAGGTTTATGTTGGCTGAACCGTCTGCAGAGCTTCGGAAATGAACTATGATAACTGCAAGTTGTCGCAATGTTGGTTATTTGTAGTATTGTGGCGAGGGGTTACAGCTTTGAAGCAGCACACATCGGGGCTCTGTAGGTTTGGGCAGTGTATTGTGTCCATACCATATTGACCTGAAAGGAGGCATTGCAAATTTCATCAAAATGAGAGACTCGAAATAGGGATACGACTCATCACATGAACCTGTTCTCCCCCATCTGATCACGCGGGAAACCCGGACGAAAATCCCTCTTCAAGGTTATTGGAAGTTTAGCGATGAGGAACGAACGATCTAAATTTTGAGATCCATCGTGCACGAATCACACATGCAGCACCTGGTGCAATAATCTGAAAACTGAAAACTCCGCCCACCGGAGTGTGTGGTTTGTTTTTCAGAGAGTGCAGGAAGAAACTCCGCTCACCGGAGTGTGTGGTTTGCTTTTCAGAGTGCAGGAAGAAACTCCGCTCACCGGAGTGTATGGTTTGTTTTTCAGAGAGTGCAGGAAGCGAAAGAGTCTCAAAAAGGGAGGCCGCCCCCCCGGCAGTATGAGTATGAGTTTTGATATCCGCCATAATAATCTATTGCCTTTCGCAGGACTCATCGGTGCCAGAGGTCTCCCACATCAAGTCCAAGCCAGGCCCTCACTCCAAGCATGGCAAACGATATAATTACGTCCGTTTCTGACATGATCAACACCCTCGATACTACCATAAGCGGCTACAACAGAATCAAAGACGACAACCACCTTCCTAAAGCCCTCCACGGGTCCGGCGAGGCTTTTCAGGCTGCCCACCGCGCTCTCAACCCCGCTCTCCAATATGTCCAAACTCAAGGAGATAGAGACTCTGTTGGAACCTGTCTTCAGTTACTGGCAGCATGCAAAACCAAAGCAAAAATCTCCCAGGAGATTTTCATATACATTGCCCAGGCTCCCAGTGATCGGCGGCTCGAGGCTTACAAGGAGGCTGTCCGAAGAGCTGGCGGGAAAATGATAGAGCAATTGGCTATCGAAATGATGGCTGATCTGTGTACTCTGGCCTGTCACGTGGAAACCATGAAAGAGCAGGTGGGCCAGCTATGGGCAGCGAGGGACGGGCTGTCAAAGATGGAGCCTTCCATACAGTCGCATCACAATTTCTCCAGCTACGGTTCGGGAAACCAATTCAATGCTAGTGGGGGAACTCAGAACAACAATACAGGAAACGGCAACCAATTCTCTTCTGGGACAACTTTCAGTGGTCCGGTCAATTTTGGCAGAAATGCATGACGCCCATATCTTTCTTTTCCCTTGTTTGGTTTTCGGACGTGTCGTCGGATCCGAATGACCATCTCCGGACACCGGGATTGTGCAGAACTGTATGCGCTGGTCATGCCGGATGCTACGAAGGGGCCATTCATTGTCCTTGTAATAAGGTTAGTTGTGTTTGAATGAATCACTATCTCTCTACCACTGCCTAGGAATCTGTAGATGCGGCAAAGGGTCGGCCAAACGAGACCGGCCCATGAAAGTTGCCCGAGAATTGATTCCCATGGCCGGTATTATTACTCTGCGCTCCCCCATTGACGTTGAATTGCGGGCCAGAGCCAGAATTGTTAAACTCGTAGTATTTTGTCTGTTCCGTCGAATCCACCCAGGGCTTGTCACGTCCGCCACCCACAGGAACCAAAGTAAGAAGGACTTTGGCATACGCGGCTGCGGACAAGGCTGCATAGCCTTGCCAATCGTCCTGCTTGTGAGAATCACAGTAATCGGATATACCGCGGATCACCAGACAAGGTAGTTGATTCATGAGACCAGCAGCCTCCATCTCAAAGCATAGGATTCTTCCTCCTAGACTTTGCGCAATAAGGTCCCGTGATTCTGCATCCTTGATAACTTGATTACCAGATGCAATTAAGCCATACTGAATGCAAGGCTCCTGGGGGGACCTCCGCGGTATCCGTTCCACTAGCTGCGTCTGGTCACACCCCGAGCAATCCATGGTATTTTCCCAATGTTTATATGTTGCGTTGAACAAGCAGTCCCTTTCCGGCCGCGAGAAATGCTCCTTCATATATTCGTTTCTCTCTAGTTTATCTGCGATAGTGGTTTGGATTTCTGGCCCATGGACCATGTGATTAGCGCGCATCTGGGACACGGCGCTTAGCAGCACTGGCGGGGGCCGGTTGAATGAGCCGGCATTCTCAAAGAGCTTGTCAGGTAGCACTTTGCCATGGTCGTACTGGATCACACCACCTGACAGTCCAGACGGCGTACTAACAACGACATCACCGAGACGAATGTCGATGGTGCCATCGTTGCTAGGTACGCCGCCGCCGATCCCGACCATAAGACCGTACGCTATGGACGAGAATGTCGAGAGCATTTGGGAGAGAACAGTGGCCGCAGATGTTATTCCATACGTACCGGACGGTAGACAGACAAGAATCAGATTATGGCCGCTCATTCTGCCGAGGGTGTAGGAGTTTTGATCAGATGGCGCTTGCGGAAGAGATCGGTGGGTTTGCTCGAGCATGGTTTTCGCAGCCGCCAGCTCAAGTGGCAGTGCGCATATCCAGGCAATACCATAGTCGGTATGTAGAAGTTTTTTAGGGGCCATTCTCTAATTAATGTCCTAAGGCTTTGGCGTTGCTAAGCTGATATTATTGTCAGGTCAGTGGCTAGAACGGTATCGCAAGCCCAAGGCGGGGTAGGTATGTCGAAATGAGATCAAAACAGCTGAAGACGTTGATAGAGATAACTACTCTATGATATCTTTTGCTTTGCGACAATTTAAGGGATGATGAAGGCAAAGTTTCATGCTATTATAACAGCCTGAGCCGATCCGGCCTGTTCTTCGGATTTGACTACCTGAGCCCTCTAGCAACCAATCATGCGTTGATTATTTAGGAAGGCAAACACAGCAAGCAGCGTGTATAAGTCACAGGCAGATCTCTTGGGTATTGCGTCCAACCGTAGTGCTAAATGGTCCGAAACTGAAAGTGTTGAGATGAGTCGATCGAGACGGCTGCCCAGACGGCTGCGGGATACCTACGTGGCGGAGTCACGTGGTCTGCTAGGAACACAACACAGCCAGTATATCTGTTCGCACACAGCGTAGGCCACATCTTTCACTAAAAGGCCGAGTAAAAGTACCGCTCGCGTTGTTATTGGCTTTCAATTGGCCAGTGATACTGAGGAATAAAGTTTATCATGGGCACAGAAGGCACAAGACCGTACTCAAGAACAGTACGAGTGGCAACTACATGTGTGGCAACTGATCCCTATGCAAAAGGGAACTGTGGCGCATATTTTAGAGGCCAGCTGAACTCGTGTTGACTGGAAGACGCGGGATGTCAAAGCAACTGTGTGCTGAAGCCAAGTCCGCCAGGCGGTAGTGCCGCAATCGGCGTTCTACAGAATAGACATAAGAACGAACCCTTTTCCTCGCATCGATGGGAAGATTCGTTACATCTGTCAACTTCGTCAACCCCTATGTCCAGGCTGACCTCGGTGGTGGTGGAAAGGGTACGTAATAAACTAGGATTAATTAGGTATAGTATGATTTAACCTATAGGGTAAAAAGGCCACAGTTTCGAATAAAAAGGCCACGCATAGTTATGGCATTTTTATCATCACCCAGAGTTACTCCGTAGAAGAAACGATTCAACCGGATACCGGTACCCCCTGCGCACTTCATCATTCGGCTGTGTAGGTATATATTACACACAATTAGCATAGCATAAGATAGGACACGGTCCGGCGCTGCTAGACATGGAACCAGACTGCAATCACATAAATGGATGATGCGGAGGAGGAAGACAGGAGAAAGAGGAAACGGATTATAAGTAACACTTTTCAGACCAAAGCAGCGGTGAAGATATGATTATTCTTCGTCTTGAACTGCAGTATATTCGAGCCACCCTCTCTCTCACTTGGGTCTCCCGTAGTTATTAGCTTTAGGTGGCTATTAATCTAGAATTCTAGTTTGCCATAGCGAAGAATCATGACTTCAATTTCATAGAAGCACCAGTATAGTAGTAATCCAATCCTGAACCAGCTACTCCAACACAGTCCCAAAAGACCACCCAACAACAACTCACGCATAATACTTATCCAACAACCCCCTAAACAACACCAACCCCTTCTCCCCCTCCTCATAAATCCCACTCCCCTTCCCCAACCACTCATCAACAAGCCCAGCGCACTCCCTCCGTATCTCCACCGCAGCCCTCGCATTACAGCCGGCGCGGCGCCATTTCCGAAGAACAAATAAATCGGCGTGCATATTCAGCACCTGACACGTCCGCCGGTCAAGGTCCCCGCGGGCCCGCCGCTCGGCGAGCAATTCATAGGAAACCCCGTAGAATCCCCGGAAAATGGATTTCCATTTACCGATGAGCGTCTCGCTGGCTTCGCCTGTCATGGTCGTAATGAGATCGAGGTCGCCGTGGATGTCTCCTCCATGTGCCTCTGCCTGAAGCGTCCCTGTGAATACGTAGAGGCTGCTTTTCGTCGACGCCAGTTCGGTTAGGATGTTTGCGCGCGTGCGCTGCGTTTTGATGGAGATCTGGGAGAGTTGGGTTTCGATCTCTGGGGTCTTTTCGGCTAGGTTGCTTGTCCTGAAGGGGTTCGACATTGTTATGGGCTTGAGTGGGTGTTGGGTGTTGGGTGGGATTTGTGGAGAGTCAGAAAGGTGAGCTGTATCGATTGACTGGGTGAGGTTGTTATATATCTAGTGAGTCACTTACCTGGGGCTTGTTGGGAGACTCACAGTTTAGACTTTGCAGTCATACAAAGTCTCCAGAGTGTCTGTATGAACCGTCATTTCTAGTGAGTCACCTGGGTTGTTGGTAGACTGGCTGAATGCCTCGCGGATTGAAGGTACCAACTGGATTAGAAATGGTAGGGGAGATCTTCTTCCCCATGGTAATGAGATACTGGGCCTAGAATGCTAAGAGTGCTTAGGTATAAGTAACTTTTCACCAATATCGGCAGCAAATGAGACGTAGTCCTAATCAATTCTAGTCCTCCTTCTTACCAGCACAATTATGAAGTATGTAGTCAAATATGGAATGGACATGATAAATTCTTGGAGTACTTTGACCGGCCCTAATTCAGTTTCGTGCCGAGGGTGAGCCTCAGAGTCAGGGTGTTCGGAATGGAATGCATACTTACTACCTATGTGGGTGTCAGCCTACTTGACTCAAAAACGATATCTTCAGTATGACAAGATATACAAATCTGCAGTGCTTAAGCGATCATAGTATCTGAAAGATGGAGCGGCGGTCGGACTGAACGAAGCAGCGAATGAGATCTCCGAGAGCCTTCTCCAACCTTTCTAGTATAGTCCTAGTATCCTCACTACCACGCATGCTATCCAGGGCTAATTGATCCTTATGGGGAAAATAATTATTAAGTGGCCGCCTGAGATTATAAACCTGTTTTGGCTGTCTAGGTATAAATCTGTCGTTCCCCGAGATATCCATCTATCCTTTCTGATATCGTTCCAGAGCACTTTTCATCTGCCCACCTCGACTCATCACTCCAAATCCTCGACAGTATGGCCGATGCCCAGCCTCCAGCCGATTGGAAAGCCCTCGTGGCTGAAAGACGCAAAGAATTGGACGCCTTAATGCCCAAAGAATGGACGCTGAGCGAAGGATTCAAGGCCTCGCTCCCCTCGGACGGCTGTCTGTTACAGGCAGACCCTGTGCGCAAGAGTGGGATTCTCTCAGATGCCGAGCTCGATATTACCGAGAATTATTCGGCAACTCAACTTCTCCAGCGACTGGCAGAGGGCGGTGTCAGTTCGTTGGCTGTTGCAACGGCATTCTGCAAGAGAGCAGCGATCGCGCAGCAACTTGTTGGTACCTAAAGACAGCAGAGCACCAGATGCTAACAGCCTTTAGACCTCCTGCTTAACTGAGCATTTCTTCTCCAGAGCTCTCGAGAGAGCGCAGTATCTAGATGACTATTTCAAACGTGAAGGGAAAGTCATTGGCCCGCTCCATGGTCTCCCGATCAGTCTCAAGGATACTTTTTGCGTTGAAGGTGTCCATACAACAATAGGGTTCGTCTCCTTCTTGGAAAATGGACCGGCAAAGTCAAACTCGGCGTTGGTGAATCTGTTGCTCAACTTAGGTGCGGTACTTTATGTCAAAACGAATCTTCCACAGACAGTGATGGTTAGTTCCCAGCCTTGCAATCGGTTTCAGCTTACTGAGAGTGACCAGACTGGCGACTCTGACAACAACATCTACGGCCGCACTTTGAACCCACACAATACCAATCTAACAGCAGGGGGTTCCAGCGGTGGCGAAGGGGCTCTTATCGCCTTTCGAGGCTCTATCCTCGGGGTAGGAACTGACCTCGCTGGGTCTGTCCGGATTCCTTCTCTCTGCTGCGGCCTGTACGGGTTTAGGCCGACAGCTAATCGCATACCATTCGGTGGACAAGTGGTACCCATTGCCTTGCAAGGCCTGCCAGGATTGGAGCCGACAGCAGGGCCGTTAACCCAGACTTTAGATGACACTGAGCTCTTCATGTCGAGCGTTCTCGACGCACAGCCCTGGAGATACGACACTGATGCTATAGCAGCGCCGTGGAGTCCCCCCAAGTCTCAAGCGATTTTGACAATCGGTATCCTCCCAGAGGATGAACACTATCCACTTCATCCGCCCGTCCGACGTGCAATAGAGTCCGCCATTGAAGCTCTAAAGCGAAAGGGCCACCGTATTGTTCGACTATCCAATAGCCCAGATCGGAGTGTCGCATATGCAAACCGCCTGGCATTCCAGTACTTCACGTACGCCCCCCTCCCCGATTTCATCAGCCCCAGCGGAGAGCCAGTGGTACCATCTGTCGCCAATCTCGCCACGCCCATGTTTTCCGGTCCATTTCCTGTCTCACAGGACCTAGAAATCTTCCAAAAGCTCAATGACCTACACGTTGCAAGGAGCAAGTACAGCGGCGCGTGGCAGAAGACGTTTATCGAGAGTGAGCTAGACGTGGTTCTTGCCCCAGGCGCGCAGAATACGGCCGTGCCGCACGATACGTACGGCTGGCCGCCATACACGGTGCTATGGAGTCTGCTTGATGTAGGTACCCAGGTCTCTGGATGGTGTGTTATTTCGCTGACTTTGTAGTACCCGGCGTGTGTCATTCCATATGGAACGGCCTCCCGCGAGCTCGATGGCGAACCTATGAGGATGAATGAAAGCGGGCAACCGAACTGTATGCGGCTTTTCCCTTGTAGGTTCCACAGGCTAACATCGCTAGATGACCCGGAAGCCGTCGATGGAGCGCCATGCTCGATTCAGATTATCACGCCTCGATTCCAAGACGAGAAGTGTCTTGCCGCGGCGAGGGTTATTGATCGGGATATCCGGAATTGAGAGGCTCGGAGTTTGGGTCTAGCTGCTAGTCAGTTCAACTCCTTCAGATGGGCAAATACCTGATATGGAAGGCACGACTGGTGCCAGGGTACCAGGGCTGCGATGTCCTGGAGCAAATCTCTCTCACCCCCCAGCTACCCTATATTTTATTTAAACCTCAGATCCTCATCTATCACAATCTTATATCCATTACCTAGTTAAAGACCTCGCATTTTTACCTACCACATCATGAGCTACGTAAAGCTTACTGTAACCAAATGGACAAACTCCCTCATCCATGAAAGGTCTCCCATTTCAAAGCTATACGAACCAGCCACAAAATTCCTGTTTCGCATTGAATATACAACACATCTAGTAGATGATGGAATCCAACTACTTTTCCAGCCCAACGACGGATGTCGCACCGCTTACACAGTCACAGAAGGTATCCTGTTGGGTGAACATATCTCCGGCGAGGTGGTAGCAGGATCCGAGGTGTGGGTAAGGTGGGATGACCATAAAAATGTACCTTCTCTCTCCATACAAACAGACCGGAGCCATAGACTAACTCTTCCAGAGCAAGATTGTCGACACGCATCTAGCCTTTGTCATTGAGACTGGGTACATTCTCGTCATCGATAGCCGCGGCTAATGTCACACTCAGGGGCCAGAAGATGAGGAAGATGCGGCGTCCGGTTGGGAAGGACGATCAGAGTCACTTCCACCTGCCTCGAGTTGTCTGGATACTAGTTTTCACTCGCATGTCGCTGTTGATTCGCGCGATCTTGAACATGACTCGATGAGTGATACTACCTGTATTGGGGTGATTGTTTTGGACGGGGAGCGCACGATCATGGATGTTATAATATCCGGCATGAAGAAGATGTATTCTGTGCCAACCTGTTGTTAGCTATGACTAGACATTAATAAACCAAAGTCCTTGTGATAATCAGAGCAGGTGTTCTGTGCATTGTGATGATGTCGTGTGATGATCTTGGCAGATGAGTATTATTGTCCTCAGGCACGGACAAAATAAGCGACCAACTTGAAACTTGGTCTGAAGACATGGAGCTTGAAGATTTTTTCGATAACGTCAAAAGTTCAGAGAGTGAAGCTGAACCATGTAACGTTATAACGGGGACTCCGAGTTCTCCGAGTTGAGCCTGAGAAAGTGAGACATTTTCGCTTAATAAAGCAGGCGGTGACACACTCAAGCGTGGATTGATGGGGACAACAACAAAAAGTAAGACTCTCTATACTCAGAGCAGTTAGTCCAGTTATTAATAGCATCAGGACAATTAATTATCAATTTTACTGGGGATGACCAGCTTCCTTTAAGATGTTCGTCAGGGTCCTGGGGCCGGAGCCCTCTCGTGCTTCTTCCACTTCATTTCCTGAGCCATCCTTGAGCCATTTTCGAGCCAAGCAAGTGATTTTCAGAGACCCGTAATCTGGGCTGAGTTGAGGATGTTCTAAGACTAGAGTCGAGAGTCTAGACCCCGCCGCGTCGTCTTACTCCATCGTTTCGACTTGTTCGCGAATCTCGGCATCTTCAGCGTCCTTCGTTTTCTCCGCATCGTTTCACCGTCGTTTTCCTTTTCAAGTTCCATCTCTTTCGCTTGCTACGTATCCATGCCGTCTATTCCCTCGTTACACTATGAATTATAGGGCTCTCTGGCGGCGTGACGGAGCCGAAGAGTTCCTCAAACTCATCCAGGATCCCTTCAAGTCGGCCGTATGTTGTCTACGCTTTATTTGCACCTTCTTTATGACTAACTTGACCGATTGATTAGTTCCAAACCAATGCCGTGTGGGCTTCATTAGGTACATCCGCAGGCTTCGCCATTCTCCTTGCACTACTCTTCTCCCTCTTTCGACCTCGACACAGCGTCGTCTACGCTCCCAAGGTCAAACATGCCGACCGCAAGCACTCTCCACCGCGTGTTGGGAAGGGCTTCTTCTCATGGATCAAGCCCGTCCTCCGTACCAAAGAACCCGAATTGGTGGAATCCGTTGGTCTCGATGCTGCCCTCTTTATACGATTCACCAAGATGTGTCGCAACATCTTCATCCTCCTCAGTATAATCGGATGCGGAATCATGATTCCTCTGAACGTCACGCAAAGTAAAAATACAAACGATGCCACTGTGTTCGCAACCATGACGCCCCTGTTTGTTACGCCAAAGATCATCTGGAGTCAGGTGGTGTGCGCTTGGCTTTTCGATATTATTATTGCATTTTTTCTGTGGAGGAACTACAAAGCGGTCCATGCACTGCGGAGGAAATTTTTTGAAACCTCCGACTACCAGCGCAGTCTTCATGCTCGAACTCTCATGGTTGGTCTGCATTATTCCAGTGGTGATAGTTGTTGGCTAACTGGTTATGTCTAGCTTACTGACATCCCGTCTGACATACGTAACGATGAAGCGGTCCTGCTTCTCACAGACCAATTGAACCCTACGGCCGCAGTTCCGCGAGCCTCGGTTGGGCGAAACGTGAAAGAGCTGCCGATGCTGATCAAGGAACACGAGGAACTGGTGCGCAAGCTGGAGTCGGTTTTGGCCAAATACCTCAAGAATCCGGATCGCTTACCGCCGAATCGCCCGACTATGCGTCCTCCTCGGGAGTTAAGAGCTGAGCATGGGGGCGGCAAAGTCGATGCGATTGACTTCCTGACCGACCGCATCTCAAGACTGGAGGAACAGGTTCGCCATGTTCGCGGGTCCATCGATCGACGGAATGCGATGCCGTATGGTTTCGTCAGCTGGGACAAGATTGAGCATGCCCACGCGGTAGCATTCGTTTCACGCAATAAGCATCCTCGCGGGACCACCATCCGTCTGGCACCGCGGCCGCACGACCTCATTTGGGAGAATTTGCCGTTGTCAAAGTCGGCTCGGAAATGGAAGACATTTGTCATGTTTCTGTGGGTTACCGCGTTGACCATTGTATGGATCGCGCCCAACGCCCTCATTGCCGTCTTTCTTTCCAACTTGTCGAATTTGGGTCTGGTCTGGCCCGCATTTCAGACGTCTCTCAGTGCTAATGAGAAGGCCTGGGCTGCTGTCCAGGGTGTCCTTTCACCCGCCGTGACATCTCTGTTTTACCTCATTTTGCCCATCATTTTCCGCCGATTGGCGATTCGAGCTGGTGACGTGACGAAAACTCTCCGAGAACAGCACGTGCTTAGGCATCTTTACCATTTCTTTGTCTTCAACAATCTGATCGTCTTTTCTCTCTTTTCCGCGGTCTGGACCTTTGTCGCGGCTGTCATCGAGTTGAGAAACAACGATGAGGATCCTTGGCAGGCAGTTCAGGATGGCCAGTTTTACACAAAGGCTGTCAGCGCGCTGTGTCAAGTTTCGCCGTTCTGGGTGACATACCTCCTGCAGCGAAATATGGGTGCTGCAATCGACTTGGCTCAGCTGGTTAACCTATTCTGGGTGTGGTTCGCCAAAACCTTTCTTGCCCCGACACCACGCCAGACCATTGAGTGGACCGCACCGCCACCGTTCGACTATGCAAGCTACTACAATTACTTCCTCTACTATGCCACCGTTGCCGTCTGTTTCGCAACCCTACAGCCAATCGTACTTCCGGTTACGGCCCTGTACTTTGGTCTGGATGCGATGATGAAGAAATACATGCTCATGTACATCTTCGTGACCAAGAACGAATCCGGCGGCCAGTTCTGGCGCGTTTTGTTCAACCGGATGGTGTTTGCGGCTATTTTGTCTAACGTGGTAATTGCTCTCGTGGCCAAAGCCAGAGGTACCTGGACCATGGTATTCTGCGTCGTTCCGCTCCCGTTCCTCATGCTAGGTTTTAAGTGGTACTGTATGAGAAAGTTCGACCATGACATGACGTATTACAACAGGGCGGACCTCACGGATGCCGAGGCGCTTGCAGTGAGCAAGTCTAGCAAGGCGGCTGCGGATCGACTAAGCTCGAAGTTTGGACACCCGGCTCTATATAAACCCTTGATCACCCCAATGGTGCACGCTAGGGCGTCGGACGCACTCAAGCAAATATACCGAGGACGACTAGGAGCATCCGAAGTGGACGAGAGTGGTGAGTACTCAGACATCGTTATGGACCGAATGGAGTCGTCGCACCCTGGCAAGTCCATGAAGGACCCATCGGCTCCATTCGAGATGGTGCCGGAGAACCACCTCGACTTCTCCTACTACAAAAACCGCGCGGATTTCCGGGAGGAATTTGGCGGAGGTATCTACGGCCGGCCAGAAGATCTCATGACGGAACGCTCGCAAACACCGCGGAGCGGGCTGGGCGAATGGTCTCCCAGCTCATCACGAGCGTCCTCTCCCGCGCCTTCTGTTCCATCCCTGCCCATCTTAAGACCGATGGATGATCATGACACACGAATGGAGCACATTCACCCCGCCTTCCGCCCACAGCCGTCTGGAGGTGATAGTGGACTGGGTCGGGGACTCTACCAGCAGCAAGACGAGAGTGAGACCTCGCTCCTCGCACAAGCGCAGCAGCCCGCGCGCATGCCGTCCATGGACCGATGGGGCTCCCGGGGATACGGTCCTGTTGATCAGGACGAACCTGGCTTTACCTCATACGAGCACTATCGCATGCGATGATCCTTGTATTTGCTTTCATATAGACTACATACGTTTCAGCGGTGCATATACCGGATATAGCAGTTTGGGTGGATTTTTTGAACATAAGGATACCTTGTATAGAATTACATTATACCCTACAATGTTATTATCAGGCAGGTAATGCGATCTACCTGCTTTTTCAACCCGACGTACTCCGTACTATGAGCTCATCCTGAAGCCTCAGGCATCACTCAGGGACCGCTTACCAATTACCGGATTAGGCCGGTCGTTCCTTCCAAGTTGGTCCAACTAATGAAACCCCATCATACAACCTGAACGCTCTTTACACACACCCAACGTGGAATACGATGAGGTTTCCGTTCGTACCTGAAGCCCGGAACGCACTGAGTCTGACAGCTAAGACCTGCATCGCCCCCGCCCACCAGCTAAATCCCCTCTCCGCGGCTTCCGTGGCTGCCTGCCAGCACCGTCGACCGCCGACCATTGACTGAACTAAGCACGTTGGGCAGCGACACGTTGACAAGACCTAAGACGGTCGGTAGCGGATTCCCTAAATTCCAACTCTATACGAGCCAGCGACGCAAACCAGACCAGCCGGCGCACTCCGAATACTCCGAATACAAATCGCTGCTACGTCCCACGCTACACTGCAGCTTGGATTATACCATTACACTCACACGGGAAATGGCGTGGTACTCTATCCTCCCCGCAGACCTGATCTACGTGGAGAGCTGGGTTGTTCGATTCTTCGTACGTCCCCTTTTCCCTCCCCTCCTTCAGATCGACGACTCTAGCGGTTCTTGCTAACGCGCATTTTTCTATTAGCTCTTCCTAGGCCTGATAACGATCCTCCCATGGATTAGTCTGCTCATCTTCGACATGGTCCTTTATATCTGGCGACTTGTGACGTATGAGGTCCCGGTTGTTGGAGGCCGGGCAAGGGGAAAGCAGCGACCACGGGCGCCGAGCTTGAATGAGATTGCGGGGAGACGTGGGCTGGGTGCCACCGATGAGAACGAGAGGGTGAATATAAACAGAGTAGTGGGTGATGTGAACACAAACAGGGTAGTGGGTGATGCTATTGCTAAGGAAGGTCTGAAGTGGAGGGGACGAGGGAGTTCAGGGTTGGGGTCTGATATTTGATTCGGGTGTGCGGCCACGATACTGGGTTGGGAGGTGTTATATTTGGCGTCGGCATACTGGTGTTCCTACCTGGTTGTTTGAGGTGTGTCTTTTCTATACGTCATTGCATTGTCTGTTGGTTTGCTGCTATTGATACCCTCTGTATACTATCACCGCAAGACTAATCTGATACGAACTATTTATACTATTCACTGTCGGAGCTTGGATCAATCGGCGATAGGTGAAGTATGAACCGGTAACTGGGGCCAATCGGAAGGGTTGCGATATCACGATGATCGTTCCGTGGTACTCAGCTTGCATATGAGGTTTCTCCAACTGATAAAGACTTACTTATACCCCTCCTCTTTTCGTACTAAGATGTTACTTTCGGTATATACCAATATGGATCGCCTACATTCAATAATCGCATCTTACCTACCAGGTCCTGCAACGTTTCCAGCAACCCAGCTCGCGGTGCTCTACATCGGGGTTCTGGTCTGCGGGTTGGGGTACTATATCCGAGTCTGAACCGCCCTTCACACACCTGTCTACTTATATTTCTGTCTATTACCTAGCCTGGGAAGCTAACCATACGCGTCTAGTCTAAACGGGCACAGAATCCCAGGAACAATGTCGACCTCAGGGACGACACGGTTGGCGACTTCAAACATGCACACCCCTCGTCTGAATCCTCAAAGTCAGACAGCCAAATAGAGAAAGATCCTGGGAACTATGGATACCCTCTCATAACACCTCTCCCCACTTCATTTGACTACTCGACCACGGAGCCTTTGAAACTTCGACCGTTCAAGCCACGGTATTATCTAACTATGGGTATCTCCCTCGTCCCATCTACCAACCCAAGCCAGAAAGCTCAAGCTAACTTAACAAATCAGCGATTTCTACCCTAGACCCCTCAGAGCTAATCCCTATGGACAAGACATACAAATCCCGACTTGAGTTCAGGAAGAACCTGTTAGCGGATAAAAAAATCCGGCCTATTGTAAGGGGCGTTAATTTCCAGCTTGATTCTCCCGAGACGAATGGGCGGGTTAGGGAGGCGCTTTGTGAGTGGTATGCCTTTGTTATGGGAGGATATCTGCCCACGAGATATCCGGCGATGTTTCGGCTTTTACCTAAATCTGGAAAGGCTACAGGGGAGACTGGAACTGGAACGATGCTCGAGAGTCTGGTTACAGGGCTAAAGGTCCCGATTGACCCTGTGGAATTGATGGAGTCGTGCGACTCTCCTTCGGACCCAGCAGATTCAAGACAACCCGAGAAAGCGAACAACCTCACTAATGAAAAACATAAACTCCTCCACCTCCTCGACACCCTAGGAACATGGATAGACGAAGATTTCCTCATCCTCCTCCCATCCCCCAACCCCTCCCCTCAACACCCATCCCAATCAGAGCCAGCAGACCCAATCTACCACCTCCAAGCCTACACAACCCACTACCCAGCGGGCTTCAACCCCTCCGAAAAACTGTCCCTCCCACTCTCAACAATCCACGCCCCAGTGCCAGGCTACAAAGCGAAACTGGAGAAATCCATGGACAGATTCTTTGCGCGGGTTGAAGTGGGCAAGTTTGTTGTTAGGACTAATTGGAGTCTTATGACTCCTGGGACGGGGCTTTTTGCCGGGTTTGGCGGGTTACATGATTATACGCCTGTTAGTCATGGTAATAGTGGTGAGGGGGTGGGGAAGGATGAGGATGAGAAGGTGGGAGAGGAGATTCCGGTCGATGGCTTTAATGGGGAAGGTGTAGGTTTCTCCAGCATCCCCCTGTCTTTCTTTCGTTACTTGGGATATCCGTAACTAACTAGCTGGGTGTATCAGACAAATCTCCGCGTCGAGCGCCAAACACTACACCGTCTTCCGCACTCCAAGGCCATTGTCTTCGGATTCCATACATACACATATCCTCTCCAAGAAATCAAAGACGAGGGCCTCGGCGAGGACATGGCCACCGCGATTGACGGGTTGAAGGAGGGCAATGTACCTGATATATACGGCTACAAGAGAGGGCCTTATTGGGCGAGTGCCGTGAAGGCTTTTCTACGGAGTTGATCTATGTAGCAGCAGCATTCTACTTGAGTGTTATCATGATCATGGTGTCACCTGCAATTTTGTCTAGTTATGTTAATGTGGTGATTCATGAGATAGAAGATAGGTGTAACTAGATGGCAGTTAAGACAGCCGCTGAAGCACCTTAATCAAATCAGCTGTGACACCCATAGCGGTGACATCGCCGCCTGCACCAGCGCCCTGCACGATAAGCGGGTTACTTCCGTACCGAGCGGTATAGAAGCTAATAATGTTATCGCTGCCCTTCAGGCCCGCAATGGCAGAGTCCTTGTCGAACTGCTGGAGCCCGACGCGGACTTCCTTCTTCGCGACGTCAATGCTTCCGACGTAGCGAACGACCTTGCCTGCCCTCTCTGCGCCCTCCTTGATAGCCGTCATCTGGTCATCGAAATCAGGGAGGCGGCCCATGAACTGAGCGATTCCATCGGCAGAGGATGGCAACGAGGCTAGCTCCGATGGGATCAGAGACTCGATCGGGAAAGAGTCTGGAGACTGCACGTCCAGTCCGGCGATACGGGCGAGGATGGTCAATTTGCGAGCAACGTCCATGCCGTTCAGGTCGTCACGGGGATCAGGCTCCGTGTAGCCAAGTTCTTTAGTCTGAGACACAACAGCGCTCCATTTCGCATCTGAAGATCCGGAGGCTGGAGCGAAAGTGTTGAATAGGAAAGAGAGGGTTCCGGAGAAAACACCCTCGATGCGGGTGACTTGGTCGCCTGTCGCGACGAGGTCCTTGAGCGAGGAGATAACGGGCAATCCGGCACCAACTGTGCTCTCGTGGTAGACAAGGGCGTTTCCTTCCGTTGCGGAAGCGAAGATCTCCTTCCATAGACCCAGATCAGCCGAGAACCCCTTCTTGTTCGGCGTGACGATCGAAATACCGCTGCGGAGGAAAACGGGATAGGAACTGGCCAGTGCGGGGTCGCTGGTGTTGTCGACGAGGACTGACCGTCCCGGTGCGGAGGCTAGGTATGCGGCGATTTCTTCGGGAGTTAGGGCACCGGATTTGGTGAGGGAGGGCGTTTCGATTGCTGTCTTCCACTCTGCGGCGGGGATGGCGGGGGAGTAGGATGGTGTGGGGGAGAGGAGAGTCTGGCTGGACCGGGCGAGGAGGACGAGTTTGGGCGCATTAGGGAGACGAGCGAGTTGGCTGAGGAAGGCCGTTCCAACACCGCCAACGCCTGTGTCAATGGATAGTCAGTCAACTTGTAGAGATGGCGGGGTAGCTGGTGTTGCTTCTCTTCAGAGTGGCTTACCAATGACACCGAGGTAGATGGGAGCAGACATTTTGGCCAATTGATTAAATCTCACCTTGAAATCTTTGAATTGAAGTGAAATAACTCAATCTTGCACAATGAGAGAAGACGTCCAAATGACTCAGGACTTCGAAGTTTGTCCGTTGTCGGCCATGATCGTGGGGTAACGCTTAGTCATTCATCGACCGGGTCCGGAAATGGAAGCTTCGCCGCCGCCTCCGGAGTCAGCCTCATATCAACATCTACATAGGGGATATTTAACAATCCACAATGTCAAACCCTCAACTATATGGCCGGCCCAAGGCCGCAAAGGACTCATCAAAACCCCAATCATCCTCAACTCTAGCCTTCACATCAGCCCTCTCCTCCCTCATCGCCTCCCAAGACACCGAATCCCGCAAAAAGGGCCGCTCCCGACCCTCCAAATCCTCCAAATCCGACATCTTCTCCCGCCCCAACAAAGGCGCGCAAAAGCGAGCGGCCGCTGACCTCGCCAATGATGATAATGCCGCGCTTAAACAAATCCACCAGTCCTCCGCGGAGATTGGGTCCGTGGATGCGGCCACACTACACCGCTCGAAACGGCGCATGCAAGAGAAGGCGAGACTTTACGAAGACTTAAAGAAAGGACAATACCTAGCGGATGGAAGCGACAGTGAAGACGACGCACCAAAGACAGGGGATATAAAGAAAGACGCGTATCTATCTCGACTACGGCGGAAGGAAAAAGAGGGCCTAGTTGATTTCGATCGAAAGTGGGCAGATGCAGAGCGAGATAGAGGCTCTGCAGAGGAGTCCGAAGACGATGACGATGACAACGCGTCGACAGTATCCTACGAGGACGAGCTGGGCCGGACCCGGCGCGGAACCAGGAAAGAGGCTGCCGCCGCCCACGCGGCACAATCAAAGCAAGATACGAATGGAGAGGATGAGCGCTGGCGACCTTCTCGGCCGGAGAATCTGATTTATGGAGCTACGGTGCAGACCGAGGCGTTTCAACCGACGGATCATATTGCGTCGCAGATGGAGCATCTTGCGAAGCGGAGGGATCGGTCGCCGACGCCTGACGAGGCGCATTATGATGCGGAGGGGGAGGTTCGGAATCGGGGCACGGGGTTCTATGCGTTTTCGAAGGATGAGGAGGTCCGCCGGAAGCAGATGGAGGAGCTTATGAGTGCGCGTGCTGAGACGCAGAGGGAGCGTGATGGGCGGCTAAAAAGACGGGCGGAGCGGGAATTGGTGAAGGACAATCGGAGAAAAGAAATTGAGAAGTTACGGGCGAAGCGCCGCGCGGAGATGTTCTTGTCTGGACTGGGGGATATCGGTGTTTCGGGCTGAGTCCCCTCGCTGTGTTGTTATCTAGTCTATCTGGAGTTGGTTTGATTTGAGATACCCATTCTGTTCATCTGGCAGCCACTTTTATTCTAATTCTAACGTAACCAATAGAGAAATGAAATAAAATGAAAACAAACTGTATTGACGCGCCCGCCCCTAGTCATTATTCGTGTGTCGTGCTAAGCCGACCTGAGCTGAAGGCTGAAATCCAAAAATGCAGACTCTTTTCAAAACAAATATCGGCATCAGTCGTCAATCGTGGATGTGTAAATCATAAGTCGTGCTCTGCAACATAGGCCCCATAGGTAGGGCAAGTACAGGCCCTAATTAGTCTTCTGTCGTAACGTCGTGCCAAATCAACTAAACAGTCATTAAGCCTAACAAGCATAAATGGAACGTTAGTAAATCAGGTTCCCCTCAATAGCGAGTTCATCCATAGTGTTGATGAATCCTGCGGCGTCTACTCCTCAATCAGTACTTGAACTAGCTGTTTGCGATGAAAAGCATACTCACCCGTGGGATTGGTAAACTTGAGCACATAACCACCACGGGTAGTCCTCGCAGGCGTATAATCCGACAGGGTAAAGATAGTCTGGCGGAGGTCGCGCAGCAAGACGGTCTTTTGTTCAATTTGACGGCACCAGTCCCGAGATCGGATCTGGTCTGTGATAAATGCTGTCCAAATAGGAGACCTACGGACGATTAGAACTGGTCTCGAACTGTATCGGCCTTTTGGTGAGCGTACCTTTTCATTTCTCCCTTGTGGACAGAAGCTTGAAGTCTCACTGCACCGGTGACCTTGTCCCGGTAGACGCGCAACGCGTGGACGTAGTCATCGTCTATTATTGGTCTGTAGAGTTAGCATTGTATCGTCCGTAAATGGAGGAGCCTTACGATCCGAAAAGCTCCACTTCGTTTTCGAGCTCGTAGTCACGGATCTGTTTCGCTGGCCGGCCGGAATCCTGAGAACGAAGGGCGAGAAACGCGCAGAAGAAGAGGACCATGTCTATATAGTCAGCATCAATGCTAGTGAAATGGTATGAGAGTGCGTACCCTCGATCGTGTTGAATTTGAGAGCGGTCCAGGGTACCAAACTCGTCCCGCCGTTTCGTCGTCGGCATAGATGCAGGCACGACTCCTCATGCCGGATAACTTCAAGCAAATTCAACGGAAGGCAGTAATACTCGCTTGGCCCGGGGCGTTTGGTTGCTTTGCATACAATGCGCGCACGGTGATCATCCTCCCGGATGAAGAAGTATACTTGGAAGTCGGGGCTGTTTGCGAGGCCTGGGAAAGCCCTGGGCCAATGGGATGGTCAGCGTTTGAATCGAGATACAGAAAGAGATTCAGGTCTCACAAGTGGAGTAGCTGCTCGAAACCTTCAGCCTGGAGCCAGCCACTTAGTCCTATTTGTGCCTCTCCGTAGCACATCGAACTAGGGCTAAAGTTAGCAGATTGGCACAGTTCAGGTAGTGATGTTTCTTACTCTTCAGCCCTATGAGGCATCCGGGTTGAAGTGCGCGGTGCAGAGAACACCTTGGTTGCCCAGTGCTCACTCAATATGTTTGAGCCCAATGAATGGCTGGTGGCGGAGCTAGTAACCGGCGAAGCCGGGGCAGATGGAGCCAGAGGGAGTGTCGCAGTATCAAAGAAGGACCCAGAAGACGGCGAGGTCAGGGTCTGGGGAGACAGGTGTGATGGCCGGGTACGCTCATAGGACCTTCGAGTACGAGGTTTGCGATCGCTCACCGGGCTGCTCGGCGTGGTGCTATTGCTGCTAATTGAGGACGGAGAGCTCACAGACATAGCACCCATGCGCATGGCAAGGCGGCCGTCCTGATGCACCAACAAATCCCTGAAGGCTTCGCGGAGGTGAGACATGTGTCCGTAATCTGGGTCTTTGCTACAAGTTACACATGATTGGTCAATATCAGACCAATTGACAAGGTTGACGAGAACACTCACTCTGTGATAAGATCTTCCAAACCCTTCAAGAAATCTTGGTAATCATCTAGACGCTCATCCAAAGTGTCTTCCGACTCCTCCATGAAGAACTTGTTCATGGCAGCCCATACCCGTTTGTGTGCACTCCGATTGGAGCCTCTGCGCTCCAGATCACCAAAGAAGTCGACGATATCGTCAAGAGTATACTCCAAGCTGGCGCTGACCAATTCCACATCTCCATTATGAGCCGAGAACATTCCTCGATACTGGCGGCTCTGTGACAGGTCTTCCAATGTCCTGAGCAATGAACTCATCGTGAAAAGGTTGGCGATGAGGTTGGTTATAACCGTCGCATGTTCGGGGAGAGGCTCACGAAAGCGACGAAAGCCAGCGGCGACCTGCTCCGCGTTATCGGCAAGAACGCTCAGCGCCATTGTGAAGATAGTAATGACAGGCCATAAAAGGCCAGGCAAGAGAGGCGCTGCGTCTCGTTATATAGACGAGAAGGAATGCGGGGAGACTCCGTTCACGGAAGGATAAACAGAGTCCAACAAACTATCGGAATATAGGCACAAAGACCGCGGATAGCGACTTGTTTGGTATTAAAATACAGGAGAAAGAAGAGGCCAGGAAGGACGGTGAGGGGCAATCGGAACAAGTCAGAAGCGCACAGTCGGAGGAAGAGGAATATTATTCTTATGCATATTGATCGTGGTGTCTACTCCACCGGAATGGGTCAGAGACTCAAACAAGAGCATTCAAGTCATCTGGTTACCAGAGAGAATGCTGAGGTGGGGTCAAGAAGACAAGAACTGGCTCAGGGATGCGGCTCTCAACGCACATTCGGGATAAACCTGGCCAAGTTGACCGTGTTGACGTGGTCGCGTTTCATGGGCGGCGGAGATGCATGGCTGGTTTAGCATCTTGACCCCGCTGCTGCTCTTCACATTCATCAATCCCATCACCTGATGCTGCGTCTTCTTCTAATTGACCATCGTTTATCACTGACTATCTTGCAGTATAGATATCTCATCAGATCCATCACCATGGTTTCACGAATACGAACTGGATTGGACTAAATCAGAACCAACCACCATGAACCAAGTCAGATTTCTCCGGATACCGGATCAAGCCGAATCGCTTAGATACCTTCCCGCGGCTTCGAGAACATTCAAGGTTGTGATTATCGCAGCGTCGCACCATGCCGTGGTCATCCAGTCAATCCCAAATCTGACGAAAGAGCTAGAAGTTTAGAAACACCATCGAAGTCGAAAGCCTGATAACCAGAGCCGGATCTTGAAAGTACGTCCTTGAGTGTTCACACAAACTCGTCACACGACACATGACTCCTATAACAAGGAGCACCTATACACCCGACGAAGTACTGTAAAGGATTGATTTGTTAGAGGGCCTAGCGCAATCTCATCGAAAGCCCGTTATCTACGAAGTACATCTCTATAAACCAGGGCTCCATTACACATAGGATACTGTTTTAAGACTCCTTCTCGATGCACGTAATTCACTGTCCTCTGAAAGCACCTCTTGAGTTAAGTTAGCGCCAGTCAATGTGTCCAAGACCGCAAGCGGCAAGCCCGGACAAGCACCTACCATCTTCAGCCATACCCAGGACAGTTCATGTCGACAGCGACATCTTCAAGCCATCGAACACGAAATCATATGACCTTCCAATCAATCCCGGAATCCAATGAACACCAATCGGAGATATAGTTGATCATGCTTCTGTCCAATGTGGCAAGGTCAATAGCCATTTACGCAGTACAACACAGCAAAAGCCCTAACTCCTCACTATCACCCATTCCACTCAATATATAATCTGCAACCCTACTAAAAAGGCTTAGTAGCAACAACAATGCAGCACTAGATATGTGCGATATATGTAGGATTCCCCCATTTGTTGCTTCTTGGGCACCTGTACAGCTAGGTATGCAAGTAGGGGGGTCAGAGAACAGCAGGACCTGAGGAGGCTCAGGCAAACCGTCCATGAAGATCCGGACCATAGGACCGTATCGGAGGTTCTCCGTCCACAGTGTTTTTCATTTTTGTGAGTTGCGACACTAGAGTGGCTTTGGACGAAGCCTCAGGCACCTCGGAGATATCGGAGCTCGACGCGTGGCGCGTAAACAATGACGTCGCGTAGGGGAGCTGGAGCTTGGGCCACTTAGCGATTTTATGATTCTGCAACACTGCAATTAAGGTGGTCAAAACTACGTACGAGGGAGAAGACAGCTTCACTCAATCGAATTTACTATTGCTCAAAGGTTCCCTCGGTTTGAAGTCAGCGCCGGGCACCCCGCAAGCTAAGTAAACCCAGTTCGTACACTAACATTCCCATTGAGAATCTTCAATAGCAGAAAAGCAAGGACAAACCACCATCATCCCATCCCAGAAGCCGTTGATAGAGGAAATAAATATAAAGACGACAAATACATTGGAGACGATTATCAAAGATTAGGAAGCGTAAACAGCACACAACGCCTAGCGATCAAGCGACTATAAAGCCACTTAGGAGGATTCTTCCTCCTCGTCGTCGCCGGCAGCCTAGATGGATAGTTAGTATAGTTGTTCTTCAGCTCAGATACACCATGAACCTACCTGGTACGCCGCTTTCTCCTCCTCATAACGCTTCTTGTCGGTGGCAGCCTTGTCATCGTAGGGCTTACGTTCCTTGTCGCTGAGAGCCTTCCACTTCTCACCAAGAGTTTTTCCGACCTGACCTGCGCAGAGTTAGATACCCGTAGATTACATTACGTCTCAGCGTGCATCTTACCGAAAGAGATACCAGGGTTCTCTTCGCGAACCTTCTCACGGTTGTCGTTGGCAAAGAACATGTAGGCGGAGAGACCGCGCTTGGGGGCGTTGGGGTCTAAAAAGATTGATTAGTCAATTACAGCTGCTGCTGCTGCAGGCATTAGTACTTACCCTTCTTCTTGCGGGCGGGGGCATCAGAGCCGCGACCCTTGGTGGCGGCCTTGCGGGTAGTCTTCTCCTTAGGCATGTTGGAAGTTTGAAGCTGCTAGGTGAGGCCTTGTGAGCGGATGCAAACAGTTGGTGTCGGTGAAGTGAAGCATGTACTGAAGCGTGTACTAGGATTTAAAAACTCAAGTGACGAAAATAAGGTAATGAAAATGGGCAATGACATGATGCGACGAGACACGCAGCGAAACCAGTGTGGGCGGAAACAGTGCGGCGCGCACCCAAACAAGAGGCGCGCGGTCGCAAGTTGGGCAATGACACGAAAATAAAGCGCGCATACAAGCGACTTACCTGGCAATGAGCTCGAGAAAGGTATTAGATTATATGGTTTGAGATTGGCGTTTTCAGCCTGTGGATGTTAGCTGTCTGCTCAATGTGAAGTATATGCTGGCTGCCACAGATGCGCAACGAGATGGCGCAATTCTGAAGGGAAAACCAAGGGAGATGATGATTGCAAGAGGCGAATAAGAAGAAAACAGGCAGTAAGAAGGAAGAAAAGAGTTTTTGTGTTGGTGGTGAAGAAGTAGAGCTCGAGGATAGGAATGTTTATTGAGTATACTCACCAATGCGGGTGTACTTTTTTGTATGGGAAGAGTCAAAATGTATGGGAGAGAGAGAGCGTAGTGAGGGAAAGCAGAGAGGGAGAGAGGGAGAGGGGAGAGTAATAGTAGTAGGAGAGCGAGGGAGGGCGACAGAATCAACGGGAAAGCGGGCCATTGATTATTACCAGCAACTTTCAAGGGAAGGGGGGCACAGCAAGGGAAGGAAAGCGAAATCGCTGCTTGAGCTACTGCGACTGGCTGGCTGCCTGGCTGGGGAATGATTTGTATCGTTTCTTACCGGTTCCGTATTGGTATTTTACTCTCCCCTGCGACCGACGCCAGCGGCATTTCTGCGAGACCCAGCTGCACTTTGCGCCAAATTTGACTAGGATCATGGCTGAATTTTTTCTCCAGAAAGATGATCAAATGTCTCTTGAAGCGAGAAGCTTGACTGTTTTTCTTTTCTCGTGTGATTTTGATGGGGTTGCACCCCAAGCGTCTGCTCTCAGACGCCTGACTATTCTTTTCGTATTAAACGTACGATACCGCCGCGGTACGCTCACCTACGCCACGACTTGGATTATGTGGATAAATCAGCTACGGGAAGGATATCACACCCAGGAAAGTGTTGATTTGAGTGGTACCAGAGATACGGGGGTCGTAGCACTCTGACTGCTGGCAATCAAGTCGCAGTCTCTGGTAGGAGGAGGTCCGAGGTGAGTCCATCCATCATACTTTACATCATACAAAAAGGTCCGTACAACTCCGTAACAGCAGGCAAGTCGTACTACTGGGAGCCCCAGCACACTGCACTTCTGTAGGTGCGTGTGCAACTCGGCAGTGGTCACCAATTGAAACATAAGAGTGGCTCGTAGTAATCGACAGTCATGATGCCTTCAACTTTCAAGGCTGGTGTTCCATATATTACTGGTACGGAATCGGATAGTACCTGAGGGTGTTTTGTTTGGAGCACGGGCTTTAGTGCAGTCCTTTCAGCTCTCCTCTGGCAGTCGCGACCTCGGCCCTCTTTCTCTCTTGTCCGAGAAGTAAAAATAGTGCCCCCTCTCAGAATAATGATACTCTGTATCAGCGTATACATTTCAATAGGCGCGAAACAAGGAAAGAAGTTAAGAACCCTCCCAGAAAGCGAATTCCATCCATCCTCTCCACTGCTGGGCAGAGCCCGTTTATCGGAATTGTATCTCATGATTGGTCTTCTCCACATGAGCTCAGGTCAATTCGTCAGCCGCTTGACTTTGTCTTTTCGCGTTTGGCTCCAACCCGTCCAGGGCTCTGACTGATAACTCGCTTTCGCTTGCATGTGTTGCTAAAAGAACCACTCTTGAGTTTTGACTCTGTGTTTGCCTCAGAAAGTACCTCTCAAGCGCGTCAATGCATTGCGGTTGATCCTCCTTGCTCAACAAAGCTCGGCCTCTACTGTAGCCTGGCGAAAAGCAACGCTGCCCACACGGTCACACATGAAGAGCTCTCCCCTAACAGGGCGATTTGGCCAATGAGATCGTATGTCTTCGCTACTATAATTGGCAGCAGGCATCAGATTCCCTCAATTTAAACCATCAGGCTCTGCGAGTTTACCTGTCACAATTGCCAGCAGATCACATTACTCCAGAGGTCTTTGATAGGCAAGTAGACACAAACAACACCACATGAAGGAACTCTGCTGCAAACAGTTGGGTAGCCGCCTTTCTCCATTCGTGTGCTAAAAAGTTTGCTTAGATGGTTAACAGCGTCGGCTCACTGCTCAGGGCTGGCTTCAGTTGCCTGATCATCACACCTCAAACAAATTATACTTTAACTTATTGGCAAGTATACTTCGATAACTTCTAACTCTAGATGCACCTCCCTATCAAGCATCAAGGTTCTATTATGTTGCAGGCCAAGCTATGACAGTGTAGCGAGCATCAACCTAGGCAGCAAATGCCACTGCATTCCGACACAAACAACACCACCAAAATCTTACCGGGGAAAATACTGGAACGTAACCTCCAGCAGGGCCCTCAGTAGTGGTATTGTAAGTCGTCGGCTAAGGCTTGATAATATGATTAATAACAGCACATATAGAGGCGACAAATGGTGACTTTTCTCTTCCCTGCAGCCTGCCATGCCCTTCTCTCCAATTGTAGCGATCTCACTGCATCTCGAATCACCCCTGTTACTGTACGCGTGGAATTTACCATCCACGAACAGCGCACAAAAATAGGTTCAGGTTTAAGCCATCTGACTCCTGAGACTCAAATGTTTCATGTTTCCGCTACGCTCTCATCATGTCTTCTGGACCCAGTTCTATGACGAACTTTATTCCAGCGACCATGATGTCACGTGGGTCTATGTTTGAATTAGCATCACCATCACCATGAGTGATTTGTATCGAAGGGACGGAATTGGTGCTTAACCGTCTATTCATTCCCTTGAGAATCGATGAGTAGGCATTGCAGATATCGCTTTTGTGACCGGCAGTCTTCCTGATACCAATGAAATAGATAAAACTCGCTCATGTCATTACTAAAGGGTATCAGCCGTACAATGCCTAACCAAAAATCTCTGTAAACCAGGCTCATCAATAATCAGCCGAGTTATCGAGTACAAGTCCTGCAAGATCCTCGTCGTCAGCCCAGTCCACCCCGCTGCCCACAATCATCGCACTACAGATGATTTTCAAGGTCTCATATCTCGCCCTGCTCTTGGTGTGCTCTGTTTCGAGTTCCGCCAGCTGCTGCTCCAGTTTATCATCGTCGAGCTGCTCCCTCCAAGTCTCCTCGTCCCCAGTAACTTCAAGAAGCTCACGGACTAAGTCTTTGTTTCTCTCATTGAGCCGCATGATTTCCACCTCCATAGATGCTATCTTCCTCTTCATTGCGTTCTCAACTTCAGTCATGCTCTCCTGGGCCAGAGATAGTATATCGCGCCGATTAGCAAGGCGGAAAAGTCCCCTATCATCCATTAGTACCCACTGGTGAAGTGGCTAGCAGACTTCAATGCGCAAGAGGTGTACGTACCGCTCAGCAGGGGATAGTGCTTTCCAATGAACGGCTTTGAGCATAGGGTCTGTCATAAGTACTGTATCGGTTGCCTTTTTCCTAACGGTGTAGGTAGCTCTGGCTTCAAGTAGTTCGCGTTCTGCAACAACGAGATCCTCAGCATCGTCTGTGGTGACAGACTCTGAATCTGGAGACGTTAATATCGCGAGTAAATAGCGAGTCATGCTCACACACACCTTGTTCTAAAAACGCTTTTTCCAGCTGCTGTTCCTGAGCCCGGTCATACAACTTGAGGATCATAGCCTCCGTCTCTGATAAGGATATCGTGTCTCGAGGATCGTCAGCTGCTAGGTCCAGCAGGGCGGCCTCACCCGCACTCAGGTGAGGCAGACTACGCGCCTTAGACGATGACATAAAGCAATGTCTCGTGGCAGATCAAAGAAATATGTGATCGTGTGATAGAAAGATAGAAAGCTAGCATATGTGAAAGAAAGTAGGTAACTAGTTTACAGCGGAGCTACGGTGAGCGGTGGAGTAACGAGTTCAGGCCTGCGTCATTCCCCAAAACAGCCTAGACTTGGGGAAGCTTCTCAGGCATCTGGAAGCCTTAAACGTTCCCTTATCATTTCCCCATCCCGCATTCCTCACCAGAACCACTTCTGAGCTACGTTGCTCGGATGGCGAGGGGGATGTCTTTGAACATCTACATAGCTCACACAGGTGAGCACTTATCGACCGGTACTGTGTCATTTTCTACGTACGTTCTCCACCTGCGCATCAAGGTGCTTCCCGGGCGCGGCTTTTCCGTTATCTGAGTCAAGTTGAGCATGCTTGCTAACCTTGGGGCTTTTTTTTCGCGCTTCTGTAGTACGGACTCACTTCGGTCATGGATTACACAGCATACTTCGATTCCATCGGAACGGCAGATCTTGATGACTGCTCTTGGAAGAAATGTCAAGATCCAGACTCTCACCACTGAGGTACGCTTCTCCGACCGATTATTCGACCCGGAAGCTAACTACTATTACAAAGACCGAGATATTTGTGTATGATAGACAATATGTTGGCAAACAGGATAACGTCCAGTTTCCAAAGCTTCCTTCACCGCAACCTCTCGAGCTCGATAACCCTCCGGATACCCTGACCGATCAAAACGACCTACAAGCCTGGCGCAACCTATATTCGGCAAGGAGAACATGGGCCTTCAAACTGGCGGAACGTTGCGAATCGGCGGATAGCAGCATCCACCAGCTCAATGAGCGCACCGAAGTCATAAATAGAGCTTCCGGGGTAGCTCTGGAGAATCTCAAGACGCACGTGGGTAGCCTGGAGACTCGGTTACAGAATACGCAGGACGATGTTAAGAACATAAGGGCGGAGCAACAAACGATGATTGATGGATGGAAACGTGCCCTCGCTACTTTGGAAGACATCCCGGCTCAGAAGGACTTTTCGTTCCTCGGTCGGCCCTCAACACCGAAGATAGATTCGGTTAGAAAGACAGGGACATTAATCGACTATGTGGATTCGGAGGAAGTACATAAAGCTGGCTCGGAAGCTGCTACGGCGTCCTCGCGCTTTACGCGTCAGTTTGAGGATATTGAAAGAGCTGTCAGGGATATCAACGCAGACACCCAGCGATTGCTTGATGAAACCCCCCATCGGAGCTCCGATGGCGTGGAAGGTCTCTTACATGAGGTGGAAACCATATCTAGGAAGATACATTCCGACTACGAGCATGTCCTTGGTTTGCCAAATAATCAAAAGACCTTGGCCAACATATCTAGGCTTGCCCTTAACCACACCCAAGACCTTCTGCCGTCGCTACTTGAAACTGGCATAGAGATCCGAGAAGGCTTAGGAGAAGCTGTTAGGCGATATGGCGCGGCAGCAAAAGCCGCCCTCAGACACACGAAGATCATATCTTCCATCCAATCACGTCTAGCCGATGTACAAAATCGGATCGTCAATCTCAACTTTCACAGTGAGGCTTTTGACCTATTAGACTCTGTTCTTCATATGCCCTGGGTCTACGGGTCTGTCTTGATTGAATCAGCGAGGCGACGTGAATTCAATGAGAAGATGAAGAGCGATTCTTCGACATTGGCGGAAGAAATGTCTGTTTTTCAGGATGAGGAACATCGTCGAAGGAAGAAGTGGGTGCAAATTATGGAAGATTTCGTCTCAGTGACCGATGCGTCCACACCGGCTATCGAAGTAAACTTACGGGGTCACGAATTTGACTGGCCCGTTGTCACTAGGAAGGAAGTTGAGGCATATATCGAGGAATTGAAAACAAAGCCCGACATGGCCGATACTGCGCAGGAGTTGGCCAAGGTTTTCAAAGAACTCGATGCTCCTACACGAGTGCAGCGGCGCAGAGCTAAGGCATTTAAAAAGGGCAGCATCTTCGATCTGAGTCGCAGCTCGCTTTTACTCCACAGCGATGAGATGGTTCGAAGTTTAAGGGATGAGAAGCTCAAGCTCGAAGAAAGGTTGAAGGGCTCGGAGAGTCGGATTCGCAAGCTGGAAGATCTTCTCCATAGACAGAGTCATCTGGGTCGACCGGCAAGTGGTACATTTTCCTTCGATTTTCCTAGTTCCCCGGCATCCCCTCATCCCGATCCCATGTCTAGGAGATCTTCGATATCGTCAAGGCGGATGTCTTCGAATCAGACAGCGGAGGAAAAAAATCTCGTGAACCGTGTTGTTCAGCTCGAAGCCGAGCTTGTGTCCGAGCGGGAGAAGTTGCAACACATCCAACGGGAGGCACACGCGGAACGAAAATCCAACACCGTTCAAATGGAAGAAGTGCAGTCTACAAAAAATGATTTGATCGGGAACCTGAAGGCTCGAGAGGGCGAGTTCGAACTACAGCGAAAGGATCTGGAGGGCGAGGTGGACCGATTCAAGGGCCGTGTTGAGGAATTAGAAGAAGAGTTAGATCGGGTTATTGATACGCGCGATCAGGAGAAGCACGAGGCCGAAGATCGCATGCACCAATTAGAGATGGATCTACAACACGCTCATGTGAATGCGGATCAGGAGATGGAGAAAGCGAGAAACTTACTTGAGGATATGCGGGCTCATGAGGACGCCGCAAAAAAGTTCCGCCAGCGCGTGGACGAACTTGAAAAGGGCGACACAGAAAGAAGCCGGAAAGATCAAGAACTCCACCATGCTCTACAGGCTGCTTTCATGAATCTATCCCCCGGGGGTTCGGTCCCTGACGAGGTTATGGGTATCATCAAAGCAATTGACGTGCTCTCGGAGGGCTTGACTATCCACGCTAAGGCTGCAGAAGAAAATGCCACGACAGCTGCCGCCGAGAACAAGTCTCTCACGGAGAACCTGGAGAAGATGGAGTCAGAAGTCGATAGACTAACGAATGCTTCGGATAGATACAAGTCTGAGCTGGCTCAGGCTCGTGAAGAGCTCAAAGACAAGCAGTCGAACCTGGCAGCTTTGGAATCCGAATTGACTCTGGAACGGGACAAGCTCACTGATCTTGAGTCTAAACTCGCCGAGGGTGAGACCGGCGCCGGTGCTCTTCAAAAGCATGTTGAGGAGGAAGAGCAGAAGCTGACGAACATGTCTCGTCAATTGGCGGAGGCTCAGGACCGGATTCGACGGTCAGATGAGCAATGGAAACAGCGAGTCGAAACCTTGTCGGAATCGGGTCGACTGGCTGCATCTAAAGCAACAATTTATACGTCGAGATCCAAGGAGCTTTCGAGGCAACTTTTCGGTCAGGTGGAAAAGCTGCAGAGTATGTTGGAACAGTTGGGATTCACCGTCACCCGGCAAGATGGGGACATCGTGGTTGAACGATCATCAAAAGTCAATGCGCTCTCTGCAACTGTGGACACTCTCAGTCAGTCTGGATTGATATCCATAAAACCAGATGCAACCCTTTTGAACTGGATGCAACCCGATACCCCCGAGAAAGAAGCAGAGAAGTTCCTAGCCTTCATGGAAAGCCTACACCAGTTCAGTATCGATATCTTCGGGGAAGCGGTAGTAAAGCGGGTGAAAGACATTGAACTGCTCGCACGAAAATGGCAGAAGGAAGCGCGCGGGTACCGAGACAAATACCACCGCATGCAAAGCGAAGCCCACGAAAAGATTGCCTATCGGTCCTTTAAAGAAGGCGATCTCGCTCTGTTCTTGCCAACTCGGAATCAAGCCATTCGGTCCTGGGCGGTGTTCAATGTCGGCGCGCCACACTATTTCCTACGCGAGCAGGACGCCCATAAACTACAGACCAGAGACTGGCTACTTGCCCGAATTACCAAGATCGAAGAACGAGTCGTTGATCTCTCGAAGTCCATGAACGGCGCTAACCCCGACCGGCGATCAATCACCGAAGCAAGCGATGGCGCTTCTATCGACGACGAAAACCCATTCGAGCTCTCAGACGGTCTTCGCTGGTATCTTCTTGACGCCGCAGAAGAAAAACCAGGCGCACCGGCAACACCGGGCCTAGGAAAGAGCACCGTTGCGCCAGCCCACGTGGACGCGCGAGGAAGCATCAAACGCACCCCAGCCGGAGGAAACGTCGCCAAAACCCTCACCCAGAGCCTCGACAGCCGCCGAAATAGCTCAGCCTCGAACAGAAAAGGCCCAATGACCCCCACAACCCGGCCAACCGACTCCGCAGCTGATCTTCTCCGCTCAGCGGAGGGTGACCCTGCTACTTCTACCACCGCTGCCTCCTCAAATCCACGCGAGGCAGCCCCTCTCCTTGATGAGGTTCGCCGCAACCTCCTCCAGGGTCCGTGAAGTTCATGAAACCCGCGGTCCCAGACTCCTTTGCGCTTCCTGAACCGGGGCTGACAGAGCTGTCATAGGGAATGCGACGGGACCGATTTCTTGATCGTACGTTGAGCGAAAACAATTACACGCGCCATTACCCTCCAGGCACCGCAAACTCGTTATCATTGTCAACTGCGTCCACCTCTGCATCCGCCTCCGCTTCGTCGATTGCATCAGCCCCGAGCCGGCGTCAGACTACGCCATCGCGATATCGCCCGTGGGAGAAACTTTGGTCGATGGATTATCGTCTTGACTCCTAAGGCTCAGCGTGGGGATCACAAAACACCTAAACCGGTCATCTGATCGACTTGATTATTACACTGTTGGAGTTCCTGTTGGTTGTTCTTTTACTCTTTTTCTTTTTCATCTACTTCGTGGCTCTGTTCTCTCCATCTATGATGGCTAGGACGATGGATGGCGCAGGTAGCATAGCCGGTCTTGGGTCTACACATTTTATCTGGTCTAGCTTGATTCCATAGTATGGAGTATATCTGAATGATACCCCTTTCGCTCTCTCGTCGCTGGAGATTTTCCTAGGTCTATTTCCTTTATTCGTTGGATATTTACCTTACACTTGCTAAACGAAAGCTGCCGCCTCATTTAAAGCATTTCTGGGTGACATAAACTCGTAGATTGGATTGAGAATAGAAAATAATCACAGTCCTCCATTTATATAGTCCTGACGCCTGAACCAGAGTTCGCTTCTAAAAGCACAGATGCTTATCCTTTCTAAACCGCCCCCAAACATCAGATAAAAATTACAGACCTAGAAATTGAATTTATGAACGGAAAAGGTATACAAGGGGGGAAGCGCAATTGGAAACTAATCCAACTGATCCTCCCCCTGCCACTTCTCCACCTCTCCCTCTCCTTCATCCAGAGGACCAAATCCCTCCATCCCGCCAACCTCCTGCCAGAACTGGGTAAAATCAACTCCGGCATCTTCGAACATTGCCTTTGCCTGCATCATGGCAGATTGCTGCCTTTCTGCCGTGAACCCACCAGTCCGGGTACTCTCATACTGGATCAGCTCGACCCAGCGGAAGAAAAGGGCTTCGTGGCCCATATCTGACAGCTTCTCCTTGAAGGCAAGGATTTGATCACGCTGTTTGGTGCGCACGCGGCCTTCTTCGGTGTCTTCGTCGCCGACGTGCCATATGAGCCAGCCGTCTGTATCTGTGTTCACGAGGACGGCAGTGCGGAATTCAGACAGCGGGACGGATTTGGAATCTTTGGATCCGGTGGTGTTGTCAAGCAGCTCGTGTGCCTTGATCATGACGGCGTAATCCAGGTCCCAGTATTGGTCGTTGAGGAGGTATCCTGTCTTTCGAAGGCGGTCTGGGGTTACGGCTGCGACGATTTTATCCCTCATACCTTCATCTTCGCTAATCCAACGGTTGCGTTCGAGGGTCTGGCTCAGGCTTGGTTGGCTGCGGCGGACGATGATCTCGTTATTCTGATATCCGATCTTTCGGCGTAATTGGCCGGGCCCGCGATAGAAGCGAATAGGCCAAGGAAGGAAGATCATGAAGAGGAAATAGTCGAATATTATGGGGAGGGCGCGGCGGAGGATGAGTGTGGCCATTTCAGTCCAGGTGATGGATGCGGCGTCGACATTCATGGAGCTCTCAAAACCGAGGACTGTTGCGATGAGAGCTGGGTAGGTGCTGCGTACCGAGTAAATTCGGAAGCCGAGAAAGGCAATTATGAACAGATTCATGATAAGGGGGGTGATGAAGGTGGTCTTTTTGAGCTCCGGGTCGGTGGTGTCGATGTGGATAAGGTATACTTCGTTTGGAGAGAGGAGGGGGATGATTGGGGACAAGGAGGAGGGTGCATATGTAAAGGGCGGTATGGGACCGGATTGGGAGCTGGGTGTTGATGCTCCTGAACGAGATACTGGGGATATCGGTGGGCTTTTGCCCTTGGCTGAGCGTCTGGCGGATTTGGCCATGTTGGCGGAGAGTACAAGTAGTGAGGTTGAGTGATTATGGATGATCGGTATAGTATATGGTAATAAGCGACCAGGCGATAGGGTATCGAGGTAGCTTTATATAGTGTGGGGGGTGTCCCAAATGGCGCGCAAGAGGAACGACGAAGCAATGATATGAGGCCGATGATCAACACATCTGATATGGTTACATGTGGTCAGTTGACGAGTGCTGAGATGGTGACTAGAGTGGTGAGAGATGTACCTCTTGGTTCGGATCAGATGACAGTCCAGCTTACCATAGGGTCACGTAAGTGAGAGAAAGGTAATGGATTGAGGACGTCAGTGAGGAGTGAGTGAGCCGGAGATGAAACGAAGCATTTGGAGTCGTCATCGTCGCTTTTTTTGGACTCCGCGCCGCTAACCCGGTTTGGACTATCGAAGATCCGCGGCTTCGAGACTTGTGCTCTCGAGCAAGCACTCCTGATCGAATTGCTTCTCTAGGGTGCAGCTATATATTTCACCTACTATTAATCATTTAGTACCCCACAAAGCAGACTAGAGTGAACGAGTCTGCGCGGTTTCTCTCACCATGCTCACCCCCGAACGCAAAAGCGGCCAAACAACATGGGCGCGTCGCCAACAGCAACAACAGCAACTTACTTCTCCCTTCCGACGAGCACGCCGTGACCCCCTTCGCTTAGACGTGTATGACGGTTTGAGTCCTCCACGAGAATCTAACGCGCCACATCAGAGGAATATCAGCCGAACAGGGACACTACGAGGAGCCTTCGAGTCCACGCACCTTCCCAGGGATGAAGAAGACATTTTCTTAGCTCAACGCACGCGACGAGCCTCACCCCGCAAACGACGGCAGAATTCCAGCGCCATGTCCTCACACTCGAACCCCCCGGACGAACTAGCAGAGTCGTACCGGCAGATCGAGGACGAGAACAGTCTCACTGACCTAGATCCGTCCGATAATGAGAATGTCTATACGTCCAACCCCGTTAAGCCGTACAGACGGACATCCGCTGCGCCTTTGAGAAGAGAACGACAATTGTCAACCGCGTCGGATACGAGCTTTACAGGCGAGTCACCGCGTCGTCAATTCAGCGACTACACCAGAGATGAGGAGCGGTTAAAACGGGCTACGACGAGTCGGTCTCCGGTCCTGGATAGGGGTGCGCTTGGTGCCGGGCCTTCATCCGAGCACCTACAGCGACGAGATGAAAGTAACAGTGTCTCGGAAGAGGATGATTATGGTATCGAGCCGAGGGTGAACGTGCCTTCAAGCTGGGGGAGTAAGGCGAAGTCTAACAATAATTGGATAAAAAATCTCACTCGGAACCATGAGCGGACAGACAAGTCAACTACGAATCAACCTGGAGAATCATCTGCGCAGTTATGGGATAAAGTAAGCTCCAGTGTCAGCGCTCGACAAGCTGCCGAGAGCGCAGAGACCAACAGGATTCGCTCAGGGAGTTCTCGTTCCGAGGTTCCTTCGCCATCTTTATCAACCTCGTCTAAGCCAAACGAGGAGTACGGGTCGGAAGGACAAGCCATCCCAAATACACCAATTGTCGTTTATTCAGGCCCGGTCTTTACCAAACGCAGCCCGTCAAAGCGAGACTCGCATGACCTTCTTCGCAAGCTTGCCCGGAACGGGAGCCCTGGTCAACAACAGTCCACAGACCCAATCCAAACCCCAGCCCCGGCACCGGCGACGTCGGGGAGACGTGTCTACGAAGAAACCCCCGCCCCACCAGGCGCGTTCATAAATACTCCGATGACGCAGCGTGCCCCAGCATCGCGAACTGCACAACCCATCAGAGCCCTCGAACCGAAACTAGATATGGCATGGAGACGAGCGACATTTGTTGAGAAAGCGGACCGTCTTAATGAGGAAGCCGAAAAGGAAGAGTCAATACCGAACTTTGAACCACTGAAGGAAAAAGCGGGGGAAAGGCTGGTGTCAGAACGACCACAGGAAACGCTGGTCAATGATACCATTCCGGAGGTTAAGGACGAAGAGGAAGAGAAGCCGCCCATAGAATTGCCCATGCCCGATCACCCGAAGAGCGCTCTGGAGACTGTTCTGCAAGATCATAAAAATAACAAGGATTCCTTAGACGTGGGCGACGATACTATCGAGTCTCTTCAGGCGCTTCTAGATCAGCAACCAGCTGATGATACAGCGATCCAGCAGGAGGAAGATGCTGCATATGAGCAGCAAGTCATCGGGCAACTGGAGTCTGAACAAACCGCGGAGACTTCCACTATGAACGATTTTGAACGAATTGAAGGCAAATTGCAGTCGTTGTCTGATACTATGACTCACTTGAAATCGGGGCTCAACCAGCTGGGAAACAGAGTATCTCACGATACTGAGACCATCATCGCTTCTCTCAGTAAAGGTCCTGTTGAACCGGCCAATTCTAAGACTGTTAAGTCATCGACAGGGTGTGAGTGCGTAACTGTCGAACATAGTGTCATCCGGGGAATCCCCCTTCCACAATTATGGAATCAAGGGGACGCTTGGTGGAAGATCCGTCCAACTCGTCTTGGATGGTGCGCACTTATTGCGCTGGTTTGGTATCTATCGGAATCTACCATGTGCGACTACTACTGCCACCCGTTTTTCAGTGCCAGTTGTGAAGGCAACTGCCTAGATCCAAATGCTCCGCGCTTCCCCTATGTGATCCCGACAATGATTTCGCGATGGTTGCACTTCTCGGATATCCTACTACCTCTTTGGGCTCTTATCATCGCATTCTTCAGACTCTTTGCACAGCTGCTGGGGCTCTCAGACGGTTACGTGGATGATGTTCCTCGGACTCTCAATCTGTCTGGCAAAGTCTGGGTTGAGGGTACCCAGGTTGGTAGCTTTCCTGTAGCCGCAACCCCGGCCACGATGGATAACATACCTCCGGCCCCGCAATGGGCGTGGAGAGAAGAAACCCATCAGCGTTACCCGGATCCTCTCCCAGATATTCATTCGCCAACACAATCGAGCGGCGAAACGGTAGTCCAATGGGACGATATGTCAATGGACGAGGACGAGTACCTCTAGTTAATCCATTTCTTGATTCTGCGTTTTCTTTCTTTGATTTCAGCAATTAGCACTGCATGGCATTTGAGACCAACGGACGACTACCTAGTTCAGGGCATGGCGTGGCATGGCTAGGAATTTCGCGGCGTTATTACTTATTAAGAACATATATTTTTACTACTTCAACAATCAATACATATTTCTAGTAATGCTGCAGTTACCAGTAGCCTACGAGTCCGTAGTAATATAGACCGCTAGCCTGAAGCTTGTCCAGCCACTAATTAATCTTATCTGATGGTTTAAGCTTCGATCTTAGTGTAGCGCTAAATCTGGACCCTGGACCCTTAGGAGTCAGGAACCATTCAACCAAACCATTGAGCCTGATTAATTATAGTTAGCAAGAGGTTTGATTTACCCTCAGTACATGGAATGATCTACACTGGATGGTAAGATCAATGAACTTGAATGTACTTCTAAAGAGCAAAGATCCGCTGTAAACTACTGCGGACAACCAGATATATAGTCGGCGACTTAGTTACATCTACGGAAGATTAACCATACCCCCCCCAAAAAATAATGTCCAAAGTGCAACGCCTTCATTTCTATATTATGACCAAGAGACTCTATATACGACTCTCAAGTTAAGAGAGAGAGAAAGAGAGAGAAAGAAAGGGAAAAGAGCCTACAACTTAGCCCCAGACTTCGCCGTCCACACCCTCCTCAACTCCTTCTCGCCCTCCACCCGCCAAAGCTTTGTCTTCGCCATCAACTCATCAACATCCGCATCCGTGAGCGGACTAATCTCATCAAAGGGGATCTCTTTGCTTGCTTTCGGGTCATGGGCCAGGAACTTTAATTTGCCCGTCGCATGGATTTTATTAGCGACTGCGTTAGCGCAGAATGTACTGAAGGAATCAAAGAATCGCCGACCAGCTGGAGAGCCTGGCATGAGGAGGCCGAAGCAATGCGGCATGCCCTCGACTTGTTCTGCGACGACGGAGACGCCGGCTTGGTGCATCTTGCGCGCGACGATGAGGCCTTCGTCTGCAAGGCCCTCTTCGCCGGTTGAGATGAAGACCGGAGGGCTGGATTTCCAGAGGTCTTTGGAGGCTGCGAGAGGGGAGACGAGGGGGTGGGTTATTGATTCGGAGTTGACGAAGTAGTCGACGCGGGGTGGAGAGGCGGGCCAAATCTCGTCGGAGGGGACTGACGGTGGGAGGGAGTGCCGCGAGGATAGGGGGGTTGATGCGGGCACTGGAAGGAAATCGAGGTGTGTGTTTGTGAAGATCGAGGGCATGGAGCGGGAGACATCACACCAGGGGGATGCGACGGCTGTGCCGCCGGGCGGGCGTATGGGGACTGGTGTGTTGTGAAATGTTACTGTGGTGTTTGCGCGGTGGAGGGTAAGGAGGGTTTGAAGGAGGACGAGGGCAAGGTTCCCGCCTGCTGAATCTCCGGCGAGGATGATTTTGTTCGGGGGGACAGGGGCGTGGAGAGAGCCTGGTGGTGGAGAAACGAGGTAGAGGTATGCGACGAGGGCGTCGACAAGAGCTGCAGGGAAGGGATTCTGCGGTGCAAGACGATAGCGGACGGAGAGGACCGGGGCGCCTATATATTTAGATATCTGAGATGTTGCTGGTCGGTGTGTGCAGGGATCCATGAGACTGTCGTGGAGCATGCAGGTTAGAACGAATCGGCGCATTACAGATATCTCCAACGTCGCGCATGCATGGACTTACTAGTATGCACCCCCATGGAAGAAAAGAACAACCATATCCGACCCCGACTCCTTCTTCAGCTCCTTATACTTCTCCCCCTCTGAGATGTCAGGCTGAGGCGCCTTCTTATCCACGCCGCTGCGATATCCCGTCCACTCGGCCTCCACAGGCCCAATACCGGGAATGTCATATGTCTCGTCCCCCAGCTTCAACTTTTCAATCGCTTTGATGACGGCTTCTTGGACATCGATCTCCGGCTGCGGAATTTCCACCTTAGACACCCACAGGCGCCCCTTGATGCCCGGGTCGCGATTCGTTCCTTTCTGCTGCTTGCTGACCGGGACATTCGTGTTCATGAAGGAGCGGAGTATGGCGACGGTCAATTCGGTGCGGACATCTTGCTTCCCTGAACCGGCGGACTGGCCGATGCCATGTAGAAGAAGGGTCTTGAGAATCAGCGGTATTCTTACAATGAGGGCTCCGAACAAAGCCGCGGGACTTCCGAGAGCGCTCATTTTGGCGATAAGGTGTATAACTGTGCGACTTCTTTCAGAAAAACAACAAGACAACGAGGGGAAAACAGATATAGAGAAGGACAGGCCTATGGCCCAAGCAAAAAACGAAAAATCCCCAACGAAGGAATCAGACAAAGCGAATGTGACAAGTCGAGGGGTTGAAAGGGAAGCGACTCCGAGGATTTGCGACGTCAAGCCTCGGCACTGGCACAACCCTGGGGCGATTTGCCTTCCTTCGCTTGTGGACCGCTAATCAGATTTCTTTTCGGCTCAGGAACTCAGGGGATTTCGATTTTCGAATCATATTCTCTGGTTCTATGAAATTGCTCCAGTTATATCTTGCCGTGACTAAATACAGTCCTGTTATGCTGGAGTATGCGCTCTAAACTTCCTCGCAGGCACCTTATCCTCATACAATCTGTCAACCTCCTCAGTTGTTAAGCTTGTTGTGTCCGGGACGAGAACAAATGCCCCTAGAATCAGTAACACAGTGATACCAGCAAATGGGAAAGCAGTTCGCGCGCCCAGATCCCCCGAATCAACGTTGTACATGTACGGGACGGTGAAGGTCGTGACCCACGTTGAGAGTGTTTGTGCAAAGAAGCCGATTGACAAAGACTTCGCGCGGAGCCTATAGCTGGAGATTTCTGCGGCGATGGGCCAGCCAACGGCCTGCATGAGACTGGTTTGGAAAGAAATGAGGACGTTCCTGACCCCGTTAGCAAGGGCTAGAACAAGGTGGAGGAACAAAAGGACAGTAATTTACATCAAGACAGCGACAGCCCAAGAAGGTCCCATACCAGACGCATAGTAGAGACAGCCTATAACGACGAGAAAGGCTAGGTTGATCACACAGCCAGTGAGAAGCATAATCCGTCTGCTGATCAGTCGACCAATGAAGCCGGTCAAGACGATAATGATGATAGCTAGCGCGAATCCTCCGATGGAAATGTCGAACACGTGCACCGAGGGCAGACCCAAGGTGAGGAGGAAATAGATAGACTGGGACAGGAAAGCAGCGCCACCTAGATTTGTGAGGCTGTAGAGAAACATCGCGGTGAGAGTGCGCTTGAGATTTGTCCCCCCGAAACAGTCAAGGTAGGATCCTGCGGACATTCTCTCTTGTTCTTGTTCTTCGGAAATCGTCTGGACTAGGTACGCTAATCTGTCGTCGACGCTGAAACTGGAACTGTACACCTTCTGCATCACCTTTCTCGCTTCGTCCGTGCGGCCTGAGTTGACCAAGAACACGGGGGATCTAGCAGAATTAATTTCATGAAGTAGGATTCGGAACGGGATCCGTACTCTGGAGCCAATAGGCATGCTATCGTGAAGATTCCTCCGACTGCCCACTGTATGGCAAAGACGTTTCGGAAAGCTTGCTCGTCCGTATAGGGAACGAAAATCCTGACAATTCCCATTGCCAAACCTTGCATGAACACAATGAAGAGCACGAGTGCCGTTTGAATAGGGGATCGGAGTTTCAAAGGCGCGACCTAAGGTTATAAGGTCATGAGTTTCCGAATCTGAATGCATATGGACTCACCTCGGAAGCATAACTTGCTTCAATAGCCATTCCAGCCCCAAGAGCCACACCACAGACCATCTTGCCAGCAAGAAGGGCTCCTCTGCTCTTCGCAATGTAGAGTACAGCTGTTCCGATAAGAGATATAATTCCAGCTGCTACCCCCGGTCATTTTCGACCAAAACTATCGGAGATCAAACCAATCAAGATTGCCCCCAAAGCTTGTAGTAAAGATGTCATTGAGGTCCATAGCGATGTCCATATAGACGGAAGGTATAATCCGGAAGGCCCGACATTGCCAAAGCACAGGAGGAACGAAGGCATTGCAATGGTTGAGGTGTTGCAGATTTGATCGTAACCGAACATTGTACCAGCCGTGAATGCCACACTACCTATAAAGCCAGTTAGACTAACATTTTTTGATCTGTCAAGACAGGAAGAGAGTCACACAGGCTAAAACAGCTCGAGGGTGTAGTTTCATTGTTTCCCAGACGCTCAGCTGGCGTTCCTCTTCTTGAATAAGGCGTCCTCGCTCGGCAGCATCATCTGTGCTGTTTATCGCCTTCTCGAAGTGGGCCGCAACGGCTTCGGTGCCTTTGTCTCCCATAGTCGTACGTTCCAATTGAAAGGATATGTGTTGGATGAAAGTGGATATAGAACGGTCAAAGTTGGGCCACGGACAGGGTGTTGTGATATAGGATGCGGTCCCTCATGGGGAAGATCCTACGAAGTCCTAGCTCTTGTGGATTCGTGTCTCGCTCGAGATACTCCGAAAAGCGTAGGATTGCGTGGACAAAGGGAACTGAGCAATGATATCTCGACTTGAGACGCCAAAGAGCTTGATTGAGTGGATTATAGAGATGATCAAACGTTCATGTTGGAATGTCCGAGAAGCATATTCGGATAACCCTTGCAAAGCCATTGGTCAGTCACCGCTCTACTGACTTGATTAGTATCTGACTGCCTTGATGATCCTGATTATTTCTTCGGGCTGTTGCTCACCGAGTGCCCTCTTCGCCGGTCTTTCAGCTTGAAACATTCGCGTTTGGGTCTACAGGCGGAATCTATAATCGGATAACCCGAACATTGGTGTCTTCACATGTGTATGACAAATCTGATAAAAGCAAAGAAGATATTGATACACCAAGAGCTTCCTGTCCGTATTTATAATGATCGACGGTGATCGTATGATATGTTCATTGTTTGCGAGCACGCCGAGTGAGGCTAGGGGGGATTGAAAATGACCTATTGCAAGGTATTTGTGACCCGATGACGATTCACGGATACCCCCTGTTCGAGACGCACCGGTCAGTCAAGAACCCATGTAAGATGGCCCGCCGGCAGCCAGCCACGGATTAACGACGATGATCAGGGCCGGCCTTTCATATGATCATCTTCCTTCGCCTTTCTACCCACTTCAGAAGATATCTCTTCAGAAGGTACCCCCGCCGAAGACGAGATATCTTGCGGACTCAAAGCATCCCGATAAACCGGCTGTTCTCCATCCTTCAAGCCATGCCCCGAAGGATCTCTCCGGATAAGGAAGTGCTGGACCTTCGCATCCGACGACGCCATCTGATCCTCGGTGCTCTTCCGCCGTTCATTTAAGAACCGCATAGACTGCTCGTTGAGGTCCTTGAGTCTATCCTCATACCCCGTGCTCACCTTGGTAAACCACGAAGCCTGAACAGCGGCCCCTAAGAAGAACATAAGAACAACAAAAGTCACAAACGTTCGATGGTCAACGACAGTCTCCTGCTTCGGTGCGTCTCGATTATACCATCGTTCCCAATCCTCCCAGGTTGCATTGGCATACAGCGGGTCTCCTCCGGTCCATGCCGGAGGCCGAGGACGTGTAGCGACGGAGTTGAAATTCCACCCTGTCCCGGTGTGGTCGTAGGCTGCTCGTCTGATGGGGTCCGATAGAATTTCATGAGCTGTGACGACTATTCGATACCGCTGGAGTCTGACTTCGGGGGATATATCTTTGCACAATGGATGGCCGTTGCAGGGACGGTCAGGATGGTAGACCTTGACTAACTCGTAGAAGCGGTGTTTCGAATACGGAGCACTCCGGCTTTGACCGACTACGTCGTAGGGGGTGAACGAAGGGCTAGACGGCCATGGGATATCCTTTGCTGAGAACTCCCTATGAGCCGTGGCGTAGGGCCGGTAGCGATGACATGAAGGTAGGAAACAGGGGTAGGATTGACCTAGTAGCGAACCGCTATAATAGATGGTTTTGGGTATCCTGTACATTCCGCATGTTTCCAAGGGAGGAGTATTGTGAAACCCCTCTCGTTAATCCTCAGACGTATGGGAAGTGTTGCTGGTGGGATGGGTTTCGCCGCCGCTACTCCTCCGGTCCCGGCAACGTCATCACGTGCGCGGGCAGGAGCTATCTCTCGGCATATGATTCTATCTTTGACACCACAACGACGCCTCACACCTTGATCATGCCCACTTACAGAGAAGACGAATACACGGGGAGAAAGCGGTCGCGAAGAGAGTCTGATTCTCGAAGTCCTGACCGCGACCGGCGGCGACACCGTAACGACGACTACGATAGCTCACGCAGACATGGACACCGGAGCTCTCAAAAAGACAGCCCCCAAAGACACTCGTCGCGCAGCCCATCTAGCCGAACACATACCCGAATTCAGTATGAACGCCGCCATCCAGAACGCTCAGAACGAGGAGAAGACCTGGATGATCGGAGAAGACACCAGCATCGCTCCCCAGAAGAACGTTCACACCGCAGGCACCGCGACCGCGATTCAGATAGCAACAAAGAAAGGTCTAGGAGACATAGGGGTCACTCAGGGTCTCGGTCGCGAACACGCGATAAAAGATCTCGAAGTTTAGATCAGCGCGCCCTGACACGTCAGAAAGGACCCCTTCCTTCTCAGCAAGATGCATACAAGACCGAGGTCTCGCACCCTGAAGGGGAAGCTCCTCCGCCTGAAAAAGAGAAACCCAATTTTTTGAACTCAGGCCGCCTAGCTGCGGAAAGCAACACGGTGAATGTCAACGGCGGCACAGTAGTTCTCAAATACCATGAACCTGCGGAGGCGCGCAAACCACCGGCCAAGGAATCCTGGCGCCTCTACGTGTTCAAAGGAAAGGACCTACTGGAAATGGTAGAGTTGAACGAGCGAAGCTGCTGGCTCATCGGGCGTGAGAGACTAGTTGTTGATTTCCCTCTGGACCATCCGAGCTGCTCCAAGCAGCACGCGGCCATTCAGTTTCGATTCATTGAAAAGCGGAACGAATTCGGAGACCGCATCGGAAAGGTCAAGCCATACATAATTGATCTTGAAAGCGCCAACGGCTCTAAGGTCAACGGGGACCCGGCTCCTGGGGGGCGGTACGTTGAACTACGAGACAAAGACATGCTTCAATTTGGATCGAGTTCTCGCGAATACGTCCTTATGCTAGCACAGCCTGAGTAAAAAGCCTTACAATATACTATAAATGGTCATGTCATATCATTCTCAAGACTAAAACATAGTATACAACCCCATATCAAGGGCATGCCTCTTATAAATATCGAAGCCTTTATCGCTTCATCTCACCAGCAACCTCCTCCGCCTTCCCCTTGGCCTCACCAGCCATCTCCTTCGCCTTGCCCTTACCCTTACCGGCCAGTTCCGCAGCATCCCCCTTCAACTCCCCGGACTTTTGCTGTGCATCCGCAGTAGTCGAGCCAGTGGTCTTCTTCACCTTACCGATTGCGGCCTCTATATTAAACCATTAGCACCTATTTTCAATGCCCCCAATGAAAAGAGAACAAGAACATACCTCCCGTCTCAATACCCTTCACGGCAGCATCAGAAATAGTCCGGTCAACTTTCTTCAGGGTATCCTTGGTTGCGTCAACGGGACCGGTTTCGCGCTTGCTTGTTGAGGAAACAAGTCTGCGACCTGCGATAGATAGGGATGGTGTGGTTTGTCTGAGAGGAGCCGCGGTGCGGACTGTGCTGGAGCAGCGTGTGATAAACGACATTTTGTAGTGAGGTGGAGTGGGGTGTGGTGGTTGGAATCAAGGACTTGGAGAGAATATGTAGATAGAAAAGCTTGTATACTTGACTTTACTTTGAAGAAGCAACAGTCTAAGCGTTCTTTGCTTTCCATAATATACCCGCCATTTGAGGTTGTTCAAGTCTGATGTCATACATCTTGTCAGTGTGACGTTGACGGTGATCGTAACCAAGGATTACTAGACCAGATGCTCTACATTTTTACAGAGTAATCGGGTTGTTATTACATATATTCTAGTAAACGTTCATTACTCTGGAGCAGATAACATCATGAATATGAACCACTTGCTAAATCACATGTTGCCGCTCTAAGGGTGTATCTAGATGACCAGGCGAGTCAGGTGATCGTTCACCATCAACAACAACATTCCGTTGTGCTGCCAGCAAAACACTGCTCATGCAGAGCAAGAAAAAACTGATTTGGAGAACCCAGGCGCTAGTATTGTGGGAGGGGCGCCCCATGTTGGAGTTTTTCAGCAAGATACTAAGTACACAGATGGTTTATTAAAGCTGAACCGACGACGCCCATACTTTGCGTGAACATTGGATTTGCACAACTCCCTCCTAGCAGCAATCAAATTGTTTCTCGAGCCCATCAGAATCCACAGAGTCAACATTGTCCATTATCAACACTATCGGCTCATCCTTGAGCCGGCATGAACGTCACGTCTACGCATTGGGACCAACGTTCCTGCCTATTTTATTAGCATATACAAAAGGAAACTGCGACCAAGCCATGCCTTCCTCATGTGTACGCATACTCTTAAGGAAGGAGCAACTGACGTTCCTGCCTATTTTACTAGAATATAAAAAAGGAAACTGCGACCAAGCCGTGCCTTCCTCATGGTAGGCATACTCTTAAGTCCATCGTGGGAAGGTACGGTGATGGGTCGCTCCTTCCTCAACTAGTAGTCGTTTCTAACTAGTTAGGCAGGAACCCTCCATCGTGCCTTCCTTATTTTATACATAATATCTAAGGAAGGCACGGTCATGGGTTGCTCCTTCCTTATTTCATATATAATATCTAAGGAAGGTACAGTCGTGGGTCGCTCCTTCCTATAGTAAGTATATCTAACTACATGAGGCAGGAACCTCCATCGTGCCTTCCTTAACTAGTAGTCATCTCTAACTAAGTAGGCAAGAACTACCAAGCTGTTCCTTCCTTGTTTTATATATAAGATCTACAAGGGGTGGGACATCGAAATTTGAAATTTGACTCCGACAGCATATCAAGCCATGCTGGACCGTGTGCCCCGAAACAGTGTTATTTATGGCTTTGCCAGATCGCAAAGGAAGCAACAACAACTGGGACAACTAATGAGCCATATGATCAACATAATGGATTCAAGACATTCCCGTGAACACAGCGAGATCTACAGATACGCTCGTGCCAAAGTGCGACCCTTGCGCCCAAGCTCAACGCCTAGTAACTCTTATGCCAACAATAAAAATGGTGTTGAATCGAGAAGTCATTGCGTGGGTTGTTGCAACTTAGGGGGATGGAATAGGAGATCAAAGTATTGATCTTCCACGTTGCCTTTTCTCACTTGGGGGGAAGTGACAAATTATCCAATATCGGATTCATCCAAACCCACCGGCTGGCTTCATTTGACTTTCCGGCTACGAGCAGGTGTATGGATGAGCATAGTCTTGAGAAAAGGTAGAGAAATGACCTTGACGACTGAGAACTCTGTCTAAATACAGGCCCTGACCTTGCGGTCGTCCCATACAATATACTAGGTAATCGTACTCAACGCACCCCTGGAAGCAATAATACATATACTGAGCATCATAGCTACCTAGGATAGGCCAATTGCAATCAATACTTCGACGCTCGAGCTTGAACAAATCCCGGAGAATCCTCATGCAGGAGAACAAGATTCATTTCCTCCGCAGACACAGAAACAGGCACCTCAATCAAACTTCTAGCGCGAGTCACAGCATGGGTTCCAACTAGGTCTCCATCATGATAGATTCCATACTGACCAATAGGAAGGTTACGGCATTGGAGATTGACGCTAGGTTAAACCATTAGAACAAAGAAATAAACGACCTCGGAAGGGAAGGAGAGGGGTTTCGTACCGTTTCAAGGTGCCGTCCCACGACTTCATTGTCACCATCATCAATCTCAACGAATCGTCCCACACGCCCCTGAGGAAGTCAACCCCGGCAGAAAGATCAATGCTGTCGATGAACGGTGCATTCGTGACATGCTCTGGTGTCCAAGGATCCGTCCACATTTTCCGCTGCCCACCACGGACATTCAGCCGTGCGTATCCGAGCGCACTGTTGCCAGTAAACGGCTCCATCTCCGTCCAGTTGCCGTGTTCGTCAACCCTCGCTGGGTTAGCCGGATAGTAAAGCCCCCCGTTGACCCAAGTTGGGCGGAAGAATCTCTCTGCGTGAGTCAGGAGCCCGTTGAGTGTAGATTCATCTCCCACCTCTGAAACCCACAGGGAGACGTATCCGAAGATTGGTCTGGAGAAGGGGAGCTCTGGCTCTTGAGACGCTTTTGCTCCGGGCCCGGTGATGTAATCGTATGCCTTTCTGAAAGTCTCATAGGTGGAAGGGGCTCCATGATCCTCTTCTTTCGGTATGATTTTCAGAATCTGTTGGGCTACTGGGCTAGAATTGAGGTTGACTCGGTCTTTCTCAGCCCATGATAGGAAGCCAACGGCTTGGTCTTGGAATGTTTGCCCCGCCACGGTGGGATTCCAGGCATTCATGAACGCGGATGTCCTATATTTTGTATTTCAGAGTCAGTGCGTTGTCTATCCTGGGGTTCTTGCGCTGGGAAATATCTACTTACCACGCAGTGCTCCCGATATCCCTTGTTAGTGATCTGGTGCCTTGCTTTGGCGAGTACCAATTGATGAAGAGCCCGTTTTTCTGTGCCATGCCCTTTTCTTTCCACGCGGCGACGTACTTTTCCAACACCGGCGTGGTAACATCCGTCCCGTCGTGGATGTCGTTGTACCGGTATGCAATAAGCTGAACAGAGACTCATAAGCATGGCTCCTTGTTAGATATATAACATGGGGCTTGAATCTGCCGTACCGGAAACTGGTTGCACACAATGAAAATGCTATTCGGTTCACAGCAGACACCGAGCCACTTTTCACGCTCCATCTGGGTGAGAATAGCCTGCTGAAGTGACTGTCGAGTATACGAAAAACTCTCCGGGCCCATTCCCCAGAAAATAGTGTGCCAGTTGAAGGTTAGGGCACCCGGCTCGTTGTACCTATCATCATTGAAAAGCATGGTATACAGCGAGACCATGAGCAAAAGATGACCGGAATACTAAAATGAATACTTTAGCAAACTGTATCAAACGACCCCAAGGAACTAACGAGAAGGCAATGCTATACACACCATAATATTCTCATCAACAATCGGATCCGCCCATGGCTTCCTCAATTCAGTGATATCCGGGTCGACAAACTTCCCACTCTGGCTAGTCAAGTACCAATACCCCCATACATCTCGATGCAGCATCTTCTCGATTAGAGAGGCCATTAGGTTTTTAAAGACAGATCTGACTAGAGGCAGCCTGTGGTAATGGGCGACCCCTGCCGCATAGGCCATTGTGGCTAACTGGTATCGATATGCATCAACCCATTCTTGGCCGGGGTCTTGGGAGCCCATCCGGACCCATTCCCCAGGCGGTTGGGTAACGAGATTGTGGAAGTGCCGCAGGTGGCCTGCTTGCTCTGGGGTGAGCTTGTCGAACTTGTCGGTTGTGGTTGAGGGGAGCTTTGAGGGGAAGTTTCCTCTCGAGGTGGATGGGGGGTCGTTGAGGGTGGTCATTTTGAATGGCAGGTAGAATTGACGATAAATAACAAGAGGGGCCGGGACTAGATATGGATGTTTGTGTGCTTTATGGGACGATCGATATCGTACAACCTTTTTCTCACCAGGACGGAATGAGAAGTCTGGCACTCAACATACATATATAGATAAACAGACCATCTCCGCACCGGATCTGGATACAAGCCGGGGTTTAGGTGTTGCCACAAGATTCCGGTCGACATGGCATTTTCTTTGTTTGATATTCGGACCGAGGTCTGCTATGTACAAGGTACATCCGCCAACCAAGTCCTAGTCTGGTTGGAAACCTGAAGGCCAACAGGTGCAAATGACATCAGCTACGGCGATTAAGTCCGCAAGAATAACGTCATGTTACTCGATTGTGCTAGCTGCAGATCACCGGTGTTGAAAATTGTAGGCTCCTACAAAGGGAGTAAGCATATCGTTCGTCTACACCGGAGTGCTACCTGAGGTTGGCATCCGGAAACCAGTATAGAAGACATACTAGAGACGGCATCTGTCTGATAAATTCCGGCCGGCCGCTCAGCGTCATCCGTCGTTATTGCGATTTGCTCTTTCCCCGCGCTTGACATAGTCATCTGAGGTGACAACGGTGTTATGGTGTAACCCCGCAAACCAGGGATCAGATGGCACTTGACATTAGCGTTGTTGCAAAATAAATCAGCAGGAGCTTCCACTCTAAAGACATATCACAGGGAAGGCGTAGGACTGAAAAGTATATTGCTTTTCAGATGGACACATGCGGTCAGCGACAGCAGTAGTTGTCCCAGGCAGTTTAGTAATTCCCGCTGCACGACTGTGTTGTCTCCTGCAGTCAAGCGCTTTTGTTCCGTTAAACTGGTCTGCTTTGAAATCTCCGGGTCTAGGTCGGGAAATAAATCAGGTCAACCACCGTTCACGCGGGCATAAAAACCTCCTTGTATGCATAATGAGCTGATCCGGAGACCCCCCGGAGATAACGGTAAAACCCTTTTACCTGGCACCCCCGCAAGGTACGTACATTTTTAGTGTGTCTCGAACCACAGCCTTGGCTTCGAATGCCTCAGACTATACCCAATATGAGATATATGATATGTGTCAGGTCCGCACGCCCCCGACTCAAGGTCACTTCCGATCCGGCCCGAACAGGAATAGTCTGGAACCGGCCCACATTGTCTGGAGAAAGGCTGGGGAATAATGTATCGTTCCTCAACTTCAATCTCTGCATTCCAAGTCCGCGATCATGGCGGATTCCAGCACAGGGAGGGGCTCTAGTTTGGCAGGTGCCATGCACGACGTTCGAACGCCCCTTCCGACCCGAGTCAGCAACGCATGCGAGAGATGTCGTCGCCAGAAAACTCGGGTAAGTGACCAGCATCACGTCAGTCCGGTTTCAGTCGCGCCCTTTCTGATATTTCCTTTTTTCTTGCTTCCCAGTGTGACAATTTCCGACCTTGTTCACTATGTGCACGAGCCAAGGTTGATTGCCGGCCGCTCCCAGGCAGTCAGACCCGGAAGGATAGTCTGCGGAAGTAAGTTGAGCCCATTATTACTTACATTTCATTATGTTCGGCTGGAATTGATGATCCAATAACCCTACTAGATCTAGAAGAAATGTAAGGAGTCGGCAGTCAATACTAATCTCTCCGAGAGCATCCTCTACTCAAGAGTCAGAGGGTAGCTATACCCCTGCCAATCAGACTTCCGAGGCAGAGCGACGTGATGATGGCCTTGTGCCTGGCTCGCGGCCTTCGATTGACTACGGTGAAGAAGGTTCCGCAATGGGAATTGCCCAAAAGATTTTCGAGCTGGGGAAACAGCACATGGATGAACAAGCCACGTCCGCCATCCCCGGTTACAGGGCGGCTAGTGTTAGTGCATTTGGCCGACGCACAGCAGTCGTTGATCAACGACGGCCGATCTCTATGATTCTGAACCAACAAATGCCTTCCATGGAGATGGTGTACGTGTTGTTGGAAGACTACTTTGAAGCCGTACACTGGTTCTCTGTTGTTGTTTACGAGCCGAATTTTCGCAAGAAACTTGACTCAATTGCAGATGGCCATGCGTACCCTTCTCAAAAGTCCTTTCTCTTGCTGTTAGCAGTCATGTTGGGGATGGGGGCGTGGTATCGATCACAGCGGAGCATCCCAAACACGGCAGATAGCGGCCACGACTGGCGAAAATGGAGTGCAGAGCTCTTCAAGACAGTTGAGTTGCATCTAGTCGAGCTAATGGACCAGCCTTCAGTTACGGCGGCTCAAATTTGCATACTCTTTGGATCACATCATGTGTATCACGGCCGTCCTAACCTCTCCTTTTCGCTACTCGGTGCCACTATTCGGATCTCCCAAGCTGCAGGTCTGCATCGAGAGCCTCTGAGAGGCGACTTTGAAGAAATCGAGGAGAGGAAACGCGTGTGGTGGACAATTTACACATGGGACCGGTTCGCTTCTATCACGTACGGACGACCACTGGGGATAAACGACAAAGATTGCAATCTGAGCATGCCGGCCGATGTATTCGAAAATCCGTATTTTATCCCCCCGATGTCGGAACAGGGGTATACCGTATGCTATTCTACGTATCAGCGAGAGCTGAATCGGCTTTACCTGATAGCTGCCCGGGCCTTGGAAGTCATCTTCAGCTCACGCACGTCAGGGTCGTCCAAGGAGTTGGCCGGAGACGCTTATTTGGCGTTGGTGAAAGAAGCCACTGAGAATATTCAGAGATGGCGAGACCAGCTACCTGCCCATTTGGTCTCAGAGCATGAGCGAGATATTCCTCCTCATAGCGGGCTAAGCGCCAGAGCACACGCCCTGCAGTCCCTTTCATTGCAGCTGACATATGATAACATACTTATTGTTCTTCACAGGCCTTTACTAGTAAGGCAAGTTGACCATTTGTCCACAGCCCATGGACAGTCTCCAAGCAGCACCATGGGCTTCCCGGGTCATCCAACCGCAGCTGCAGCAACGCAACAAAGCATAACATTCGAAGCTGTATCACCCGGAGTACCCATCGAAAGTCCCTTGCACTGGTGGAATGCAGCCCTGAGGACATCCCGAGTCGCAGAATTACCTCTACTTGCCCAACTCGCCACAGACAGCCATCTGGTCGCATTTCTAGCGATCAACCTTTTCAACGCGGCGATTGTATTGGCAGTCATGGCCCTCTACGATCCTCTCTCGGACACAGCGCAAGTTGTGAAGCGTACAATCACTCGCATCTTGCGTCTACAGGACCTTCTCGGAAGACGCTCAGCCTTATCTAAACAAAGTACTTCTGTACTCAAGAACGTTATAACACTCTTGCTTCGCCGAGAATCCGAGGCCATGCTTGCTCCTATCACCGGGAGAAATCAGGATGAGGGACATACTTTGACGGGCAATTCGTTTATGTCCGTTGAGGATACCCTTCGGCTACCTTTGGACGCCACGTTGGAGCTCTCTTCTGACCCTCCGTCGCGAGGGCACGCGTGGCCAGATCTCAGTAGAGCTCATCGCCTGAATGAGAGTCTGGCGTCGGTACAATATGGTAGGCTTCCACTGCAGACCTATAATGAATCCATGGAGAACTAATCTCAACCTTCATTCTAGCCTTACCACCTGGCGATGACCAATTCCTTGGTCTACAACCTGGTGGAGATGGCAACCAACCTGGTGGGCTATTCCCGGACAGCGTGCGGCCGGATGACGCGTGGCAAATGTCGACAACACAGGTTTGGAGTCACCCTGACGCCCCGTCGGAGATAATGGATCATACTGCTGGCGCTGGTGAACGGGGTTTATACTGGCTGTGGGATATGTCATGGAATGGCGCCTCTATCCTCTAACCTCTAGGTAAAATACATATCTTTTTTTTGAGATGTCTATTGGGTGTTAAGGTATCAATCTGATCATAAATTGATACAATAAGAACGGTAAGAAATTCTATGCCAAGGTCTCTTTAGCCAATTTCTCATCCACTCCAGGTCCATAAATGACACTCTTGATCCCATTCCTCCCAACAACATTCTTAAACGCATCCTCCGCCTGCTTGAAGCCAAACTCATGCGTAACAAGCCCATCCAGCTTGACTCTCCCAGACTTCAACAATCCAACAGCCAGCTCAAAGTCTCCGGGGCCATACCGGAAACTTCCCTTGAACACAATCTCTTTGTCACAGATCTGACCAACAGGAAGAGAAAGATTCGGCTTCCCTAACCCAACCTGAACAAACGTACCCCCAGCCGACAGAGCAAGAAGACCACAATTCACACAGGGCTCAGCCCCAGTTGCATCTAGCACAATATCCACAGCTACCCCTCCCTGTTTTTCTCCAACAACACCCAACAAACTCTGCACATTCTCCTCAACACTCAACCCCGCCTCCATCCGATACCCCCCCGTGGCCCCAAACCCTACCGCAAACTCCAACCTCGCATTAACGACATCCACAACAACGACCCTCGCCGCCCCAAACGTCCTCGCAACAGCAACACAAAGCAACCCAACAGGCCCCGCCCCAAAAACAACAACAACCTTCTCCTGCATATCCCCCGCAAGCCGGCATCCATGCACAGCAACACTCAGCGGCTCAACAAGCGTCCCATCCCGCAGCGATATATGCGGCGGTAGCACATTACAGCATTCCGCGGGGACGCGGTACGTCGTAGCCAATGTCCCGTTGTACGGCGGCGTCGCGGCAAAGCGCATACCGGTGCAGAGGTTGTATCGCCCGCGGCGGCAGTGTGTGCAGGTGTTACATGCGATTCCGGGTTCGAGGGCAACGCGGTCACCGACAGAGACGGTTGTCACGGATTTTCCGTGTGAGAGGACTATTCCTGTTGATTCGTGGCCGAGGACTATGGGGTCTTCGACGACGTAGCGGCCTATGCGGCCGTGTTGCCAGTAGTGGACCTGTAGAATGATAGTGTTTAGTACTGTTGTCCATCTTTTTCTCTCGGGCGGGGTGATGGGCTGAGTTAATGACGCACATCGGAACCACACAATCCTGTAGCTATAATTTGGACTATCACATCTCGATCGGACTGGAGGACTGGTGTAGGGCGTTCCTCGAAGGTGAATTTACCCCCGGGGTTGAGAACGAAGGCCTGGTCGGTAGCCTGGGTCTGTAGATTCGGTTTGTGAGTCAATACTTTCAAGCCGAGGGGGTGACTGGACTCGAGAAGGGGATCTAACCTGGTTTGTTTTCGTGATAGCCGGAGTCATTTTGTCTGGTGTTTCACGGATTCAGAAGGATTCAGAAGGAGGTTTTGGACGGGGTCAGAGCATTGCCAAATCTTAAGTAAGTCATCTGGGCGCAAGCCATCTCGCAACGTCAGGGCCCTGACGGTTCCGGTCTGTTACTTCAGAGCCCTTGTCTGTGTAGAAAGTTGAACATCGGAGAACCTATACCCACGGAACCGAAGCACGGGGAGTGGACACGGAACCGAGACAGCCAAGCAGGCCCACACTCGGCTCGGTTCCGTGTCGAGTATGGAGTCAATTCAACCTCACCCGACTTTTTATCTATGAATCGGCAAATCTGGTCCCAGGATACGGATTGCGAGATCGGCAATTACCCCGACTGGGGACAAAAATTCCAATTTCTACCGGTCGCGTGGTGGAGTTCCCCGTGGGCTGGAAATGCTGGGGATTTCTATAAAGTCCACTTCCTGGCCATGTTACCACACCCCATCTTTCTTCCCCAGAAATTTCTACTCGTCTGGCAAGTGTCAGTTTATCAAAGTCCACCTTTTTGACCCACCATGAGTGGCACAACCCCCACGACAGCCCATGTCGTGGCCGTCAAGGACCGGTCACAGGCGGCCGCAGAACAAGTCACCGCACAGCAAAGCTGGCTAGAGAAAAAATTGAGACCGACAAAGATCTCTGCTCGGTACCCATTCAAGGGTGCACCATTGCTATTTGCGACTTGTGCCTTTGGGAGTCTGGGAGATGGACTGTTTGGGTATAACTCTGGTTTGTATACCACTTTGTCCCTGAGTTATACACAGGAATAGTTTACTGACCGGTACCCTCGCAGGTATCATGTCCGGCCTACTGGTCAATCCCGTCTTCGTCTCTCGCTTCTTCAGTGACTTCGGTGGAGCCGATGGCACAACCGACGCTGTGGACCCCTCTATCACGGGTATCTCAGTTGCGTGCTTGCAGGCGTCCGCGGCAATAGGAGCCCTCATCGCCGGCCGACTCGGCGACCTGATCGGTCGAAAGAAGTGCGTCCGCATGGGCGGATTTATCTACTTCTTTAGTACATTCATCCAGATGTTCGCCCCCGGCTTCGCGACATTCATCGCAGGCCGCACGATCCAGGGTATCGGGGTGGGATTCCTCTCCATGACCGTGCCCATTATCCAAACGGAGATTGCAGCACCCCATCGCCGCGGCCTGATGGTTGGGATTGAGTACAGTTTTGTGATTGGCGGGTATATGCTTTCTTGTTGGGTGGATTATGGGTTTAATTTCATGCTGCCGAAGCATTTGTCCTGGCAGGGTCCGTTTATCATCCAGATTGTGCTCTCGTTTATACTGCTGGTCATGTCCTTTTTCTTGCCTGAGACGCCGAGGTGGTTGGCGAAGAACGGGTTCATGAAGGAGAGTCTGCAAACTGTTGCGGATCTGCATTCTGATGGCGATACGGAGGCGGAACATGTGAAGCAGGTTTTCCAGGATATTCAAGAAGCGGTTATTTATGAGAGCAAGTTGGGGAAGTCTACTTGGACGGTGAGTAACAATCTATCCATCCTACCCTTCCAGGATGCCTTGATATCTAACAGAGGAACAGGAAATGTTCACCCGGTATCGCAAACGCACAATCATAGGCATCACAGTCCAGATGTTCGCCCAACTCAACGGAATCAACATCATCTCCTTCTACCTGCCCAGCACTCTCGCCAAAGCCGGCTTCGACAACCGCAAGTCCCTCCTATATACCGCCGCAAACGCCGTCCCATACACCGCTGCAACCGTCGTAACCTGGTGGTTAGCAGATAAATGGGGCCGAAAGCCGCTCCTCATCACCGGCGGTACGCCTTTCCTTCCCTTCCATTATCTATTCCAGAACCTACCCTAACATGAAGAAACAGGCATCGGCATGACCATCCTCCTCGGCATAGTCTGCGCCTTCACCCAAGCCGACCTCCCCATAACCACAAAGGCAAACGGCCAATACGCCTTCGTCATGCTCTACAACGTAATGTACGGGTTCACCTGGGGCCCCATGCCGTGGCTGCTGCCTGCGGAAATCTTCCCGCTCCGAGGGCGCAGTAAGGGAATGGCTCTAGCGACGATGAGCAACTGGGTCTTTAATTTCATCATAGGTATGGTTTCGCCGGATGCGTTTGCGGGGATTGATGGGTACTTTTACCTCGTGATCGCGGGCTTCTGTCTCTTTTCGGCGGGGCTGGTGTGGGTGTATTATGTTGAGACGGCGAATTGTACGCTTGAGGAGATTGCGCTGCTGTTTGGGGATAGGGCGTTTGCGGATGCTGAGGCGGAGGAGGGTGAGGGTGAGGGTGAGGGTGAGACTGAGATTAAGCGGGGAGCTGAGGCTGTGAAAGCTGGGGATGGGAAGAGTGAGTAGATATGTACCATCTATCTATGGAGTACTGCATTTAGTTAGGCCTCAAGTGCTCTGGAATTTCAAAGGAGCAGGATGGATGAAAGACTGCTGCCTATCCTAAAACTCTACCTTTCCTATCGAATTTAATTAACTCTCTGACAGTTAAGTTGAAAACATGCTCGTGCGAATGATGATCTTGTTATGCGGCACCACGACTGAAGCGGTGGAAAAGAACTCCGGTGGAAGATTCGGGTTGATGTCATGTAGATAGACCCGATGACGGCCGTAGTTGGAGAGAGTCCCAGTAGGCTAAGTCCAGCCTTGTGATAGAACAGCAACGCGGATTATTCTGGCTGCATATTCAGACTCGGAGCCTTGTCCGGGCGCTTGTATTATGCAAGTCCAGGGCGCCCCCCTGCGCCCGAGCCATGGTTTGCGTATACACCCTAGTGGTAGGGTAGGGCTGATTCCACACAGTTTGTACCAGTGGATACACATAGATAGAGCGGGTAGGTAGGTAATAGGTATGCTGCCTGCTGCATGTCATACAAGAGAACCTTGCATTAGGCATAAGGCTAAAAATATCGCTCGTAAATCGGGCGCCACAGCCTCTCTGGGCGGGGTCGGAAATGAGGCAATTTTTGCAAGGTTCCTATAATAACAAATCAGCTAAGTGGCTCAGGTGAACTAGGACCCTAGGTACAGTAAATAAATGAGAAAGGGGCAACACTGCCGAGTGATCAACTGGCAGGAGGTCAGGGTGAATGTCAGCATGACCACGACGAGAGGTAAAAAGCCCCGTGGCAATACTCCGTAGTTGAGTCAAAAATATAATAAGGTCTCAGAGTACCTGGTGCAAATCGCGGGGAACTGCATTTCGTCCACCGTCTTCGTCCACGGTCTCCCGCCATCTTACTCTCATGTTCTTCAATCAACTTACAGCTCACCAGGCCGCACCTAGCTCACAACCGCGATGGATTTTGCCTCGCGAATAAGGCAGTTCGGCCTAACCGTAATCTACGAGTCGCAGCAAGGCCCTCTCGTCGACATCGTCTTCGTCCATGGTCTAAACGGCCATCCGCATCGAACTTGGACTTCAACGTCCAATAAAGCAGGCACATTTTGGCCGGTTGATCTCCTTCCAGACGTGTTGAGTCAGAACCGAGTTCGCATTTTGACCTACGGGTATAACGCGAATGTCACCTCTTTCACCGATGGCGCGTCCAAGGACCGCATCTTGAATCACTCGGAGACCCTGGCGGCGCAGTTAGCTGCGAATCGGACAGTGAGTTCTGCACCTTCTTGACCTTCGCAGCTTTTGGCCCGTGGTCTAGTCTAGTTTGTCAGGACTTGAGATTCGATCCTGGTGTACTGCACTTCGCTGACAATAGTTTCCAATTTAGTTAAAAAGATGCTCCGAACGTCCTATCATCTTTGTGTGTCACTCGCTGGGCGGATTAGTAGTGAAGCGCGCCCTGATCTACTCTCGCAGCATCACGAATGAAAAGGTGGAGCACCTTCGCTCGATCTATGTCTCCACGTACGGCATACTGTTCCTCGGAACGCCACACAATGGATCTGAAGTCGCGAAATGGGGCGTACTGTTACAGAATATCTGCGCTGCTGTACTTCCGAAGAAGTTCATGGACTCGTCACCTCAGCTAATCAAGGCGCTCAAAACAAATAATGAGACGCTGCAGAACATCAACAGTCTCTTCACTGACATGGTGCCCCGGTTCCATATATATTTCTTCCATGAAACGCTTTCTACTGACGTTAAAGGATCCCGCGAGCTGATCGTGGACGAAAGCTCCGCTGCACCCTACACGGACGGAGCAGAGCGAATGGGTATCGAAGCGGATCATAGTCATATGTGCAAATTCGACGACGACAATGCACCGGGCTATGAGGCCGTTGCAGAGGCACTGTTGCGGTACTCCGGTGATGCGCCTGCCACGATTCAAGAGAGGTGGAACGAGGAAGACAGAACCAGGATGATAATCCGAACTCAAAAGGCAAAGGAGATATTTGGAGATGCAGGACTTCACCCTGATACCGCAACAAGCGCCCTGGGTCGTCAATACAGGACCGTGGTCGGTGGAAATCTTTCGGGTAGGGCTCTCCCGTCCATGGATGAAGCAATTACTTTCAAGGAGGATGAGATTGAAGAACCGCTGGAGTTTGAACCTAATGATGCTTTCTATCGTCGTTTGTAATTGCTTTTATGCGTGATACTTTACCCTTCTTCTCGACTCTGTCCATGGTCAGAGTTTCCTTTTGTTGATGGTCAGATGGACCTACCTTCTCTCGAAGGTCAATGAGATTTGCCTTCTGTTCATGGTTAGATAGACCCCTACATTCTGCCCATGGGCAGATCCACTTTCAATTTATGTTTCTATGAGAAAGTTCTTCATGTACCCTAACGTCGTTAATGGTCAAAAAGTTCAGTGCTGACTTGTTGCCTCTTAGTTAATCCCGTACAGTCGTATTTACCGTCGTCTACGTCCACGGAAAAAGCATCGCCCGTATCAGATATGGCCGGTAGCAGCACGGATCTCTCTTTGTCTCGCTCATGGCAACATGAGCCCTTATGGGTGGTGCCCTCGGGATTCCATCGGAATGCAACATTTTTCGGTATGCAAAAAGAGCTTGAGATCCTCCATTCCAGGCTCTTCAAGGCCAAAAGACGTGTCAATCATCTAATGGCTGTTCTCATATGTGGTGTCCCGGGGTCGGGTAAATCGCACCTTGCACGGCAATACGTCTGGAATCACCGAGAAGACTACCCTGGTGGTGTATTCTGGGTAGATGCCAAGTCACGTCAATCAACCTACAAGTGCTTCTGGGATATTGCACAAGCGGCGACTCTGACTGACGGCGAGGATTTCCAAAGCCCTGATACGAAGTCGTCAAGTAAGTATGTTGAGGCAGTCCGTAACTGGCTGCAGTCTCGCCAGGAATGGATCCTTGTATTTGACGGAGTGAGCTTCGGACACGACGAAGACATCAATCATTTCAAACAGTTTCTCCCGTTCAAAGAACGGTGCAGCATTATCTACACGTCCGTGGATAAGACCCTGCGGAAGAAGCAACGCCTGTACGAGCCGTATTGTCTATTAGTATCGCCGCTGCAGATTGAGGATGCGTGCAAGTTTTTGTTCAAAGACCTGGGTATTAAACGACCGACTAAAGAGCAGGTACGAAAGGCTACCGAAGTGGTCACTCACCATGAGTGCCTCCCTCTAGCCATCCATGCTATCAGTCACCGTCTCAGTGCGACAGACAAGCCGATTGAAAAGTACCATATAAACTCCCACCTCACGGATGAAAAGCTCGCTGAACCGTTCTTGAGTATCATGCATGATCTGTACCGGGGAGAGCATTTCACGGCCTTAAATCTTATCAACCTTTTATCATTCCTGGGCCACCAGGTCCCTGTTGGACTGATCACGCTCGGGAAGTCCTTTTTGGAAGCCTGGAACATTGAGGTATTTACCAGTAGTAGGCAAGGAGAGCGCGGTGATCTCGACAACACTCTTGGTATTCTGATTCGCTATGGTCTGATTGAGAGAACGTCCGACAAGTATCCACTACTCCAGACACCCACGTCCCCGCGTTCCGAGAAGCTTCCTGTGGATATTAGGGCTGTCATGCCCGAACTGTCAGAATCTCAGACGGAGAGCAGTCAAGAAGGGTTCTTCGCCCCATATCAAAACACTGGAGTTTCCGACGTCATTAAGATCCACAGCGTCGTTCAAGGTTTCTGTCGTGATGAGCTTAAGATCATGGATAAAGAGCTCAAAGGGGACACCTCTGGAAGCCAGAACGCTGGATTCTACGACTCATGGCTTGTTGTTGCTACGCGGGTCTTCTGCGCCTCGTTCGAAAACGCAAAGTGTCGCATGGACAGAGTCGACGACTGCGTCAAAGATTACCGAGAGTATGAGACCCATGCATCTCAGCTCATAAAAAATTACCCCAAGAGGACCCCCTACGGGATCGTGACCGATACTCTGACGCAGCTGAAAGAGGCACTTCGAACGATTCGCAGCGAGATTGACCGAATCTCGCCCAGCTCTTCGCAGGAATTAATTCGAAAACACCGCTCTGTTTTTGATCGATCGAGTAGCTCGTCTTCGTTTCCTGACTCGACAGCCTCTGATGGGCCTTCGCGGCAACTGACCATGGACCTTAGCGATGTAGTACCTAGATCGGAATCGCCCCAAGAATCGCGCATGTCACCACACAATGTGAAGCTAGGGCCTATAATTCCTCATATCTTCAGGAATTCTACGCATGAGAGTGATGAAGGACTCTTGAAAGATACCGGATATTTGACTGACGATGAGTCCGCGAGAGCTTCTCTGTCCCAGCTAAGCCAGTCCACGGAGAGACCGAAGAACTTGCAATTGTCTACTAGTCCCCCTCGAAATGACGATGAGGGTTGGCACGTTGTAGAGAATTTCCCTAAGAATCGACCATCGAAACCGAAACCGTCGCAACCGTCGAGCCCGTCGAAACAATCGAAGAAGCGGAGGCCCAGACTAACCCGGGAAAACTCCAAGCCAAGGTCTCTGAAAAAGGTATCTGGAGGCTCTGCGCAGTGGCGGAGCATCTCTAGGCCTGCGGCTCCAGTGCTCGAAAAGACCCCGGCTTGGAGGAGTACCGATCCGACGGGAGAGCAGATACCTCACAGGACTGCGTCTGAGGCCCTCTCAGCAGTTAACTGCAGCCCGCCAAGTGACAAGTCATATCGACCCTGGCCGGAACAAGGAAAGAAGGAGAATACCCCTACATATGCCTATATCGCATCTAAACTGGCTCAGGATAGTACTCCTGCACCAAGCTACCGGCGGCCCTCGTTCACTGAAGGGTTCCGCTCCTGGATAGGGCCGCAGCCGTTGAGCGAGTTCTCAAAAATTGCTGCAGACAATGGTCGAGAACATCGACATTCCTCCTCGTCTATAGATCGAAGTCGCCCGATCTTTCAGGGATTACATACTAGATCCTCAGCAGAGTCATTGCAAAGTGCCGCTGCCTATTCAGACTACAAACAAGACCAGATGAGCCATTCGACATACAGCGAGCCAGACCCTGGTTTAAGGCAACACCTGGACCTCAACCAGTACCGTGGACATCGTTTTCCGACGAGGAGGGTTCCTGTAGATCTCTCTGCTAGCACCCCGATCTTAAGCAGTCTTGCACATGAGAGCAACATCGAGATCAAGGTCTCCCGGTATTTGAAAGACGCCCCGGCACCAGTATTTACCAGCAAGTCATCCCAGAATCTCAGCTCCCACAATCTCCACCCTTCTGCGATTATGCCCGGTGCCTCCCCACCCTCTTCCGACCCAGCATCGGAACTCATGTCACGCATTCCCTCGAGCTCCGGTCCGTCGCAAAGCTCCTGGTCGGACCCTCGGTACCCACAAAAACAAACCTACCAGGCCATGCCGCAAACCCAAGCGCTCTCCGGAGCCGGAAGCTGGGTCTTAGACACACAGGGACTGACAAACCGAGCAGGCCAAAAACCCGGTTTCCTTCAATCAACTCTCCAACCGGATACTTACGCTGCGGTGGTCCAGCGACGGTATATCCCTTCTCAGCAACCTGACTCTTCCAACCTCGACCCAATCTGGAACCAGCAGCAGACCGTGCCGTCAACAATGCATTTTGGCTCGCACATGGTTGATCTACAGTCTATGCGCCGGAGGTCCCTCTCACGATCAAACCAGTATCTGCAGCTGCACCAGAGCCAACACCATCCTGAATATCACCTGTATCACGATAACCGCTCCGGCCCGCTCTTCTCAACACACGAGGGACCGTGGATTCAAGACTCTGAACCTCGACGCCGACCACGCAGCGGGAGCTCGCCTACACGGCCTGATTTCGGGGGGTTCGGATTCCGGATGGATGATTGATTGAATTGTCTTGCTTTGCCTTGTTTGTCTTGCATTGGATCAGGTGTTTCGTGTTTCGTTGTGTGTATAAATACTGTTGTATACATCATTCCTGTACTTGATTTCCCTGCTCAGAATCATCTTCTTGCTTGATTGTGTTTTATGTTCATATCCATTTCAAGAAGGTGTGTTGAGCTAGTATTGCATTGCATTGCATTACACTGCATTTGGTACAGGGCGAAGGGTAAAGGGTTCGTTAGGTAGGGCTACAGGGTAAAAGGGAGTGCTTGATTGGCATACATAACCATGGCACAGTGCATGTTATTGTATCTTATTAAATTGGGTTGATTTGGCTTAGTTGTTCCAACGTTCTTGTCTATGAAGGGATTGCATGTATATTAGGTGCCTTCATAAATTCATGCATTTACTTAGATGTGCATTGTATACCAGGGTGTCTTACTCTTGTAGCTTGACTTTCTGCACTATGCATTGCTCAGCATATATAGATCCAGAGCTATAAAATAGTACAGGCATACCTAGTAAGTAGATGCTATATTAGCCCTAAAATGCCATAGTCCGAACTAACCGATAGCTCCAACGGATCCGGGCTCCAGTTACCCGACTGGCATTTCGGAAGCCCTAAAGAACTGCTCCGATGATCGATCCCGAGTTCCAGATTAATCTCTGTAGCTACTTGAGTGTCTTTCACGTTGACAAATCCCAATTACCTCCCTCGAGTCGAGACAGACAACATAAGAAAAGAAAATGATGCCCTTCGCATCCCTCCGGAATCTATACACCCAATTCTACCCCCCATCCCCGGGATTCACAGAAAATGATGTCCCGTCGCAGCAGGGCCGCGTGTTCATCGTGACGGGTGGTAACGCAGGCGTGGGGTTTGAGCTGTGTAAGTTGTTGCATGGCAATGGGGCGACGGTTTATATGGCTAGTCGGTCTGAGGTATGAAACGCTTCCTTTTTTTCTTTCTTCTAGGCTCGTTCTTGTGCATATGGATGTCTTGATATCTACAGCAGACTGTAATATTCATACCATAGAGTAGTTAGCAGTGCATGGCTGAGAAACGTAATAAAAACAGGAAAAAGCCACGACAGCAATAAAATCCATCGCCGAATAATGTTCCTCCAGTTCACATTCAACGCCAACCCAATCCTCATCACCAGCGCTGGAAAGGGGTTTTGTAGGAATGGTATTATCGGGTGCTTTGGAGGCCTTCTTAGCTCATGGAGTTCATAGCTTTTTTTTCAGAGAAGGATAGGAGTGGCGACGATGTTACCCCGGGGGTAGATAGAGTATCATACTACAAAGAATGTATGTAAACGACCCCCAGACTCTGGGTTATCTCTCCATCTCTCCTCTATCTAAGAGGACACTAGCTAGCTAGATACACATGTAAAGCAAAGAGACTAGCTAGATCATTTTTCCAGGACCCAGTGCCCAATGGTGGATAACGCCTTCTCCAGCACAGCCTCATACATACAAGTCTTCCGTAATCATGGCCATGGTGCTTTGTTAGTCAGTCCTGATGCAGTCCAGCAAGGCTGAAAGAAAAAGCGTGTCTGTTTGCTGTTGGCACATGACCTCCTCATTTCAGCCTCGGTCTGAACCTCCACTCTCAACAATTTCTCCAACCTTGAGAACTTTTCCTTCGCGATCACCCCATCGCCTCATTAACTAGCAAGATGCTATCCAGACCGAGTATACCGAACGAAGTGCAGCCTGAGCCTCACTGACTCGAACTCACTGCGCCGCAAATACATAAGATGCAGCTTGTATTTAATTTGATGAGAGTTCAAGCCTCACCACACTAGGGCGACTTGATGACATCGGACTGGGCAGTGCATCTCTAGCCTACCTAACACTCTTATGGTCTACCTTGTCTGTGCACCCGATCGAACGAGGACGGTTGGAATAATTTGCCTTCTGCATCACAAAACTAATTGGCATTCGACATTGTTATCGAAACGGATGGTTTACGAACAGCAAATACGCTACTAGGAGCCAATCAAGTACAGCCAGAAGCCAAACACACGCATCCAATGACCAAGCTCACGGTGTCAGGGCTGCTGCCTACGGTGGGTATAGCTGCAAGTTGACTGTGCCGCTGGACATCTCCGTGAGTTATCAGCCAACCAGATTGACAGCCCGGCGCTTACACCAACATGAATACCTGCGGCACTGAAAATGACTGGCAGACAAGAGCTGGGTTGCTCAGGTTGAAAAAGCCTTGTGCTAGATGATAATGCATTGTTAAGGACTATTTATGCCACCACCGCGTGTTGTTCTATCGACTGTTTATTATCGACTATTCATTATTTCGTCCCTTGATTCCCAACAGGCATAGCAACATTACCCCAAAGCACAAACACAACGAGATTTATCCGCAAAATGGTTGGAAAGTAAGTGCAGCCCATATATTCTTGGTTCTCTGAGTCTCTGAGTGTTGATAATGGTCAAAGGATCTGTCACAACTTCGCCCGATATGGTTCCTGCAGATTTAACCCCTGCCGATTTGCGCATGTTCGCCAGAAAGAACTGCAAAGTCCAACAACCGGGTTAGTCGGGCGAAGAACCCATAAGACTGGCGAGTCCAGCGAGCTTTTCATCTGGAAGAAGAAAGTACCCAATAGTCAATTTACCCGTCCCTTGGGCTCTGAGCTGGGACAATTTTTCACAACGGCTAGAAACCTAATTGAGGTCGACGAAGCGACACTCCAAGATGTCATCAAGTCTCTCTCTCACGAGGGCGGACTTAAACGGATCCAGGAGCTGATCCAACGAGACTTCTCTTCCATCCCGATGTCTACGAAACGCAGAATATTCACAGATCAGATGCTCCCATTCATGCAGATCATCACCCATCCGAACGTCCTTGCATCCCTGATTCTAGAACAGGCCGTCGTCACTATATACAACTGTATTTTTGGGCCTGCCGGTCGCCGAGGAGAGCCCTTTCTGGGATTCCTGGCGGATGCTGTACAGCTTGAAATTGAGACGGAGAGCGAGGACAAGGGACATACAGCATCCACATATCTCGAGCTGTCTTTACTTGTTTTCTGGCAGGTCATCGAATTAAATTCAACTGCTTTCATTCAAGAGCCACTGAAACCGATTGCGCAACGGTTTGCCGACCACCTTACAGTTCTACATGCTTTGGATACCACAGACTCTCTTCACCAGTCATTTCACTGCCTAGAGAAGCTGCAGCGTCGTCTTGATATAGGACTCTCTCTACCGGTACTATCAGGGACCTTGAAGCAACTACCCAGTCAATCACCTGTTGCGTTCATAACACAGAAAGACCCGCCTGGTGGCCGTCATGACAATGACCACGCCGATATATGCAAGATCCAGATCATGCCGACATTTCAGGAGATCTTATGTCCACGCTCCGAGTATCTTCCAGTGAAAGATCCACGCCAGTGGCATGTTGGCGGTCTTGCTGGACTGCTAGATCGAAATTTCCGACTCCTAAGAGAAGACACGGTTGGCCAGCTCAGGGATGTCATCCATGCAGAGCTTCAACCCCTCAGAGTGCCCCGGAAAAGTCAAACAAGAACTCATGTGTATCGGCAGGTAGTCCTACAAGGTGTGGACTTCCATAGGCTGGCCGGATTACAGTTCCTTGTTCGGTTCACACAGCCGGCGAATATACGGGGCATGGAGAAGAAGAAACGACAACAGTGGTGGGAACTTTCAAAGCGACTGCAGCCAAGTGCACTCGTATGTCTCGTTGACCCACGAGGCTTTGCAGTCTTCTGCACAGTGACCACACTCGATCGCCCGGGGGCAAGAATCAACGCAACGGAGAAGCAGCGACCGAAGTTGACTGGATCACTCTCGGAGGATCCTAGTGTGGCCACCGTCATGTTGGAGGTAGTTGAACCTACGGAGAGTACCTGGAAGTACATTCTCGATTGTCATGCATCGAGGAAGAGTCGATCTTCCATATCGCTCGTGGAGTTCCCCGGTATTCTTTTACCATCATTCCAGCCCACTTTGCTCGCTCTCCAGAAAATGCAACGAGCTGCAGATATCCCCATGTCGGATTTTCTCGCGCCCAAAGATCTCAACTCGCTTTCACTCTTAGTCGATGTGCCTCCACCTGTGTACTCGGCAGCTCCTAGTTTCAGCTTTGACCTGCAATGTCTCATGGACGATAACTCCAGTCTCAAAGTGCAACATTCACAGCCTGTCGATATGGAAAGACTTCAGAAACAGTCGAAACTCGACCATGCACAAGCTTTAGCACTAGTCCGTACCCTCCAGCGACGAATTGGGTTAATCCAGGGCCCGCCTGGGACTGGGAAAAGCTTCACCGGAGTGGCCCTGATCAAAGTCCTCCTAGCCAACAAAACCAAGGTGAAGAACGGTCTCGGCCCTATTATATGTGTCTGCTATACGAATCATGCGCTCGACCAACTTCTGGAGGACCTGTTGGAAAACAAAATTACTTCCCAGATCATCCGGATTGGTGCGCAGTCGAAGTCGGAGCGCTTACAGCCGCTGAATCTGCGGACAGTAGCCCGAGACGTCGACAAGACACAAATGGAAAGGAGAGAGCAGTGGCTAATGCATACGAATCTTGACGATCACGAAGATCAATTCCACAAACTTAGGCTGAATTCAGCAGGCTCAGAATCAAGCCTGAAGTACCATCTTTCGCACAATCATCTATACCATTACAATCAGCTCTTTGGCAAAGATGAAGATAGCTTCCAAAGACAGTCGGCACGGGGCTCTCATGGTACAATACAGTCATGGCTGAATGGCGGCCAACCAAGCCAAAGTCAACCTCGGGGCTTGGAACAGCTTACAAGAGTCCACGTGGATACGATGACACCAGGAGAACGCAGGGTGCTTCATGCATATTGGATTGAGGAGCAGAGAATTGCCTTACACAACCGGGCACAGGAAACACTATCTTTGCATCTCGGAACTAAGGCATCTTTCGATAAGATACGAGATGAATTAGATCTACGGTGTCTCCGGGATGCGGACGTCATTGGAGTAACAACTACAGGTCTGGCTCGCAACCTGAACATGTTGCGTAGATTGCCATCCAAAGTGCTCATGTGTGAAGAAGCTGGAGAGGTTCTGGAGGCTCATTTGCTCACTTCGCTTTTGCCATCTGTCGAACAGGTGATACTTATCGGCGACCATCAGCAGCTTCGACCTCAGATCCAGAACTATGAACTGTCTCGGGAGAGTACAGCAGGTCAGAAATACTCCATGGACCGATCCTTATTTGAAAGACTGGTAGAGCCTGATGAAGGGGTTGGGATTCGGATTCCGTTCTGTACCCTGGAGACACAGAGACGGATGCATCCATCAATATCCCGCCTGATTCGGGAGACTTTGTACCCGCGGTTACAGGATGCGCCATCAGTGTCTGAGTATCCAGAGGTTATCGGCATGCGAAAAAGGCTTTTCTGGCTTGATCACCGACATCCAGAGGGCGGTGCCTCTAATCAGGAGGCAATCGCGACTTCTCACTGGAATGATCATGAAATTGACCTGACAGTCGCTTTGGTTAATCACCTTCTCCGTCAAGGGACCTACCAAAGTGGCGACATTGCTGTTCTGACTCCTTATCTTGGGCAGCTTCATCGAATGCGACAGAAGCTGGGGAAATCTTTCACGATTACCTTGGGAGAAAGAGACCAGGAAGATTTGGACAACGCCGGTCTCGCAGATGGTGAAACCGAACCAGCAAAATCGGCCATCTCCAGGTCGACCCTTCTGCAAACTTTGAGGGTTGCCACCGTCGATAACTTTCAGGGTGAGGAGGCAAAGGTGGTAGTTATTTCTCTGGTAAGAAGTAATAACCAAAACCGCTGTGGCTTTCTCCGCACACCAAACCGAATCAATGTCCTTCTCTCCCGTGCCAAACACGGCATGTATATCATCGGAAACTCAGAAACATCAAGAGGCGTTGAGATGTGGGGCAAGGTACTTGATATGCTAGAAGCTGATAGTAATATCGGCTCTAGTCTTGATCTAAGCTGTCCTCGCCACCCTGAAACTCCTATCGCAGTATCAGAACCAGACGACTTTGTGCAATTTTCGCCAGAAGGAGGGTGCAGTCTGCAATGCGGCAAGCGCCTTCACTGTGGCCATCCCTGCAAGCAGAAGTGTCACTCTGACATGCTACACACAGCTGTTTACTGTCTGGAGCCTTGCCAACGCCCCCAGAAAGGGTGCACGCATCCTTGCTCGAAGCTCTGTGGGGATCCATGCCCGAAGAAGTGCACCATACCAGTATTTGACGCAGATAGACTTCTACCTTGTGGTCATATAATGGCCAGTCTCCCCTGTTGTCAGGCGCAAGACCTGAGTACTGTGAAGTGCCCGACATTTGTGAACAAACAGATTCCTCACTGCAATCACCAGGTGACCGTTGCCTGCCACGTTGACGTCGATAGTGTGGAATACCAATGTACACATATGTGTCAGAGCGTCTTGCAATGTGGTCATAACTGCAGACGACCATGCTCAGCATGCACGAAGCGCACCCCTGACGATGTCGAAGTGGACCATGGAACATGCACACAGAGATGCGGAAGGCTGTATTCCACATGTGCTCATGCCTGCATTGCTGAATGCCATGGAGATGCTTCATGTCCACCATGTACATCACCCTGCGACGTACAGTGTGGTCACTCTAAATGTCCTAGGACATGTTCTGAGCCATGTGCTCCTTGCGCAGTATCTCAATGCTTATCTTTCTGCCCTCACAGTACATGCACCATGCCTTGCGCTGCACCTTGTGACCATGTTCCATGCTCTCGGCGATGCGAAAAGAGTTTACCCTGCGGCCACCAGTGTCCATCTGTATGCGGGGAACTCTGCCCCTCGGAGGATTTCTGTCAAATCTGTGGATTGGATAGTATAAAAGAGACCCCAGTCGACTTTATTCTAGGGGAGTCGTACCAAGAGGTCGACCTGACAGAGAACCCTTGCATATTCCCACAATGCGGGCACTTCCTAACTGTCGAAAGCATGGATGCTCAAATGGACCTCAAAAAGCATTACATCATGGACGAAACAGAAAAGCCAGTCTCAATAGCTTCGTCTTCGCAGCCGTTTTCAATCAACGATATTCGAACATGTGCCACATGTCGAGGCTCACTGCGAAGCCTATCCCGATACGGAAGACTCGTTCGACGCGCTTTACTAGACGAGGCGACGAAAAAGTTCATCCTGTACTTGAATCAGCAGTATGTACCAATGGCTCAAGATCTGCCAAAACGCCTCTCTGAGCTGCAAAACCGGAAAGACACAGAGACAGCAGCAACATCAAACCGATTGTTCCAAGCCGATGTCACAATCCGAATCGAAGGCCCCCCTAAACACCAAGTACAACTAATGGGAAATCGCATGATTAAACATGATAAACAGCGATGGAAGAAACTATTGGTTCTCCGGGGAAGGATAGCCGAGTATAAGAACCGAGTGAAAGTGGAGGAGCAACCATTCAACCAAGTCCGCAACATGGTCGAAGATGCACGCCGACGTAAGAGAATCCCAGGCCACTTCGAATTCGACGAAAACGTCCTTCAGACAAAAGGCCACCTCCAAGCCACCTCATTACTCCTTCGCCTGGACACAGCTCTACTAGGCGACTTCCTCTCCCTGAAGAAACAAGCCCGTCTCGGTTCAAGCCAAAGCGACCTACACATAAACCTCGCCGAAAACAGAACCGAAACCAGGAAACTCATCACCGACGCCATAACCTCCCACCGCGTCCTCCAACAAACAGAAGGGAACCTCTTCCTCGCCCAACTCTGCGCTCTAGAGCATCAAAGCACACCCTCCTCGCCAACCCACGCAGAGAGCCTCCTCCAAGAAGCAACCACCGCTATAGACGAAGCCCAAAGACTCTGCGACCTGCATCCTCGCCAAACACGCGGTCTTACCGCCGAAATCGAAGGCACGAGGGTTATGCTCCGCGGAGCAACATTCTACGCGCCGGTGACGAATGCAGAGCGCATGGGTGTTCTGGCTGCTATGGCACAGGAATTCCGCGGGACGGGGCACTGGTATTATTGTGAGAATGGACATCCGTTTACGATCGGGGAGTGTGGTGGTGCTATGCAGTTGTCTAGGTGTCCGGAGTGTGGTTCACCTGTTGGGGGGGAGTCTCATCGGACGGCTAGTGGAGTGACTCGTGCGGTAGATTTGGAGGAGGGGGTTGGAAGGTTGCATCTTTGAGTCTTATTTTTCTTTTTACTCTCTCGGATGATCCTGGATCTCGGGCATGTACGGAGTATGGAGTTTCATGAGATGAATTTCTTTCTTAGGGGGTTTCTACGCAATGAGAATATGGATGGTATGCTTACTTCTCTGTACACATGATGTAGACTTTCGTGATAAATGTTCAACCCCGCCGTCTAACCTGGTACTCTAAGAGTACAAATAAATATAAATAATACATAGAGGAAATAGATAGACCAAGTAAGCCACTTCAGCAAGAAACGAAAAAAGAGAACGCAGATACAACTATAACGTGTATGCCCAATAGCCGGGCCATGACCACATGCTGTACGTATACCGCAGTTGCCCCTTCCGAAGTCCGTGTCGGCTCTGTAGTTGACGCTGATGCTGAATCTATCTATACTAGCAATAGACCCTCCACCCGAATCGGTAGGACGCTCCGTGTCCGTGTCACTGTCGGTTTCGGTGCCAGTAGAAGAAGCCGCTGTTGCGCGTACTTGGGTGACCGTAGACATAGAAGGAAGGGTAGATATGTCTGTAACGGAAGTAGGGTAATAACATGCTTGATATATTAGGAGAAGAAGAGATATTAGATTATCCATATATGTCGGTAACCCCGAGGGGATAACGGTAGTCCTCGTTCCGCGTGGGTAGGGGCGGGAGGACTGTGTATTTGCTGCCAGATATAGAGGAAGTATAGTAGTAGGTTATTACGGTTGTGATGATGGTGGTTTCGGGGATGGATTCGGGCGGAGAATCTGAATCTGATTCTGATTGTGGTTCTGAGGGAGGGTTGGAAGTGATTTGGGTAGTTGAATCTGAGTCTGGTTCAAGGATGGGATTGGATTGGGATTGGGATTGGGATTCGAGGGGGTGTTTGGGTTCTTTTGTCAGGTTGGAGTCTGATGGGGATTCTCAGACTCGGATTCAGGGGCATCCTCGGTTGAAGGGCTGTCTTCAGATAGAAAATCATCATCAGTTGAAGGAACAGAACTACCGAGCTGATCAGACTTTGGTGAAGAAGTATTGGGTAAAGATTGCGAATCAGTCTGATATTCAGTAAAAGATTCGATATCAGCAGAGTTAGAATCAGGCGATTCGGACACGTTTGATTCCGACTCAGTAGAAGGTCTCGAATCAACCTCTGATCGCTTTCAGAATCAGACTCGGCAGACGGCGTTGTCCTCTGATGCTGAGTCTGTCGAATCCGTTGGTCTTGGAGCAAATGCAGGTGTAGTGAAATGTTCGGTAATCGTGCCAAAGGCTACATCAGAACTGAGAAAAAAACAGTCAGTAATAGATTAAATTATGGATGGCTGATATACGTATATAATGGCGTAGTTGGTTGACCTCCCCGTCCTACGCCTGTCGCAGACGGTAGAGGAGTAGTGCTATCGAATACACCCCCAACAGGAACAGGATTTATTGTTGATGTTGTTGAATTTGACACTGATTGTCCCAGCACTGATAGACAGTTCAGAGCCACGAGCAGGAGGAGAAAAAGCGTTTCTGGCGGTCTGGTTTCGAATGGCGTCTAATCTCTCTGGGGGCGATTTCAGGTAAGCGTTGAATCCTTTGATTATTTTCGCTTCCTACCTAGTTAGATATAGGCAGCATTGCTGTTACTAGGAATAGTAGTTCCCTGATAGAAGGCGATGACATCTGAAGACATTATCTACTGCCTGATGGATTGCAGCAAAGAGGGTCAAGGATGTGACAGAATGTACATCACTGACAAATTCAACAAGGTGAAGCTGAGCCATTCTCGAAGCATATAGATTGGTACCGGATCCCAAGGTATATCAATCACGGGATCATAAAAGAAAACCTCCAAGAAAAAAGCCCACGCTCTGAGAAAAGTGATATTAGAATTCAAAGACATACGCATCGCTGCCTAGACTGAGTAGCGCAAAGCTTTTATCACGAAGCTGTAGATACTGCGGGCCCCCAGCCTGTCGGAAAACGAGTTTCCCCCGTGTTAAGCGATTTATGGCAGGCCGCCTAGGTAGCGTGACGCGATTTTCATTTGCCAGGGTAAAGCATTGGTGTAGAGGGGGTGGGTTCTCAATCCCTTGATAGAAGTATTGTTGAAGCATGTCTCTAACCGATGCCAAAACCTTCTCATCTTTTGTTGGAGTGAGCGAATGGCCGTTGATCACATACCCAACCTCATATTGACAACAGAGCGCCCCCATGGTAAAAGGATCGAAGTCGGCAGCTAGACGAGTGTTGCCGTAATATCTTTGAGGGGCAAGTATAACATCCGTATATAAGAGAGAAAACTGAATAGCTTCGCCAGGTGTATGGGTATAGGAGAGTCTCTGGATGGTTGCAAAATTGTGGAGCGAGACATGTTTTTTCCCCCACACAAGAGCAATACGATTTGTAATGGAGTCGACATAAAAGGAGCAAGACCATATACCACAATAGACAACTTTATAGATTTGCTGTCCAGTTTCACCGTCGATGATACTCATAGTAGTATTTTGTTGGTCAATGATTCCCGATGCGACGATAAGCTCCTTTCCACCGGCAATCCGAAAGATCTGAAAGCTGAAAGGGCACTATTTGCGTAGCTCGTCGAAGCCCAAGGGCCTATCCCCGGTCGAGGCATATTTAGGGGAATCGTAGAGGAGCTCGCCAGATCGAAAATTGTATGCGGACACTGTGTATCCATCTCGATGCTGTTTCACGCAATAAACAGAGTTTTTCCCGATGACAACAGGGGTACTTTTGTCATGATCATGGAAGAGTATCAAATCCCCACTCCAGAGGACTTTTTGCTCGGCACTAGAGTACACTATATCTTTAAGACACAGTTAGCAAAAGCGCCAGTCAAGCACAGATAATACGCGTTGGTACCTTTCCACATAAGCTTGGATCCTATAGCCTGCCCGGAGAATCATTAGAAACACGCCATCCTCATTGATAGAGAGATGTCGGACCATCACCCCGGGGTTAAAGTTCTCGAAGAATTGATTTAAAGAAAGATATTTCGCCGGCCGTGTGCGCCCTTGCTTTGAGCGCGAAAAATGTTGCCAGTATATTCTTTCACCACCAATGTTAATGTTATACGTTGACCATACGGCATATTGCCCTGCCGATGCGATTTGGCCAGCCGAGTTCAATCTCGTCACTTTCGCAGGCCGCCCATTCTGTATCAAATACGCACGGCGAGCTGTTTATATTAGCACAAGCTAGTCTAGTCAAACAAACAGAGTCCTTGATGTAAATACGTACCATGTTGGAAGAATGTATTGTAAGCAAGCTGAGGGTCAGTCAAACCACCATCAAGTTGAGCTGGAATCCAGCTAGTTGGGAACCGAGTACGAAGGCCAAAGGACGAAATCCACGCCCTGGTTGCTGTTTTCCATTGACGATTCACTCTCTCCAGGCGGACAAGGTCTTCTGATGGGACCAGGTCGAAGATAATGTTAAGAATGTCTTGGTTCAAGTATACCAAGGGATCGTACTCGGAACTTTTTTTACGGCAAGTTCTTTTTTCTGGTGCTTTGAGACTGCCCGCCGATGAGGCAGGCTGCTTGCGTTTGCGTAAGCTAGCTCTTGTTATCATGCTGGGTGTTGGTGTAGAAGTTGGTTGCTGAAGAAAGGAAGACTTAGTGGTGGGAATACCTAGTGGTGGTGGAAATTAAAGAAGATCCCCAAACAAAAGCCTCTCAAAAAGAAGATCAGCGGGGGTATTTTTCAAAGAAAATTTCAAAACGCAAAATTAAGGCAGGAAAAGAATTTGAGTTTGTTTGAGACTTTCGCGTCCGGAGTGGCCAGACGTGGTTTAACTTTCAGGTTCAACGACGGTTCCTAACATAGAAAAGTAGTGACAAGAAGCTACAAGTGGTAGGATAGGACAAGCCCGGGTCTATCAACACTGGATCTAAAAGATTGTACATTAACAGCATGTAACCAACAACTTACACTTTATCGCCCGCGGAAAGCAGGCTTCGTCTTCTCAGAAAAGGCGCGAAGGGCCTCATGTCTGTCATCGGTATCAACCACTCCATCATAGGCCTCATTCTCGACCTTTTCGCCTCCCTGAAACCCGTTCACAGCTTTCAGCGCCTGCTTGATAGCAATGGGACCGCCATCACAGATATCCATCGCAAGCTTGATACTCTCGCGTATCACCTTATCTCGCGCCCCACTCTCCTTCTTCTCATCCTCTGGCAGTATCTCAATTAGTCGATCACAGAGCCCCAAGAAATAGGATTCAGGGCCCGTCACACGACGTCCAGTCAAGATGAGGTCGCGAGCACGGTTCAATCCGATCAAATTGGGTAGACGGTATGTGCCACCGGCGCCGGGGATGATTGCTAGCTTTGTCTCGGGTAAGGCGACGAGGCTGTTTGAGCCGAAGACGCGCATGTGCGTGCAAAGGGCAAGCTCGAGGCCACCGCCGAGGGCCATTGAAGAGACAGCGGAGATCGTGGGGATCGGTAAAGCCGCAAGGTCACGGAACGTACCTCGCAATTTTGCGAGAAAGGCATGTGTCCTATTCGTGCTCCGTGGAGCAGTATCAATTAGCCTTGCTCATCGGCTATCGAGTGTGTTAATATTGATGGATAAAAACGCACTCATCTTTCGTCATGTGCAATCTTTCCTTCAAGTCCGCGCCTGCGCAAAAGGCTGAGTCCGTGTTACTGCCGATTACCAAAGCTCTGGTCGGTCCGTTGCCCCCTTCCGCGGATATCGACTGGACGTGCTGAGCCAACGACGTCAGGAGGTTTCTGGACAGGGCATTTCGCGCACTGGGTCTGTTGAGGAGTAGAACGCGTATATTTCCAGACCCAGGCGCGGGGACGTATTGTGTTTGAATCACGGCATCGTCGGTCTTGGTGCTGTAACTCGCGACTTTCACGCGGAGTAAGACGGTCGGAGTTCGGACTGAAAGGTCGATGCGCGGAAGCGGGAGACGGGGAGGCATTATCAGTCAAGACAATCAGAGAAACAAGAGAGGACTTTTACTCTGTATATGAAAATATACACTAAAGTCACGATGTTTTCGGAGTGCACGAAAAGAATTGAACTCTTGTGACGTCGGGAAACCTGTGGGGAAATGATGGAGCTGCAATGCGGGGAATCTCAATGATTTCTACCGACGATAAGCGCGTAATGATCCAAATATTAAATAGCATTGTTTTCTATATACATGGGTATCATTGCTCCTTCTAAAGTGGCCCCTATTTTACAAGTCTATCTATATATACAGTCAACGAAGTGGTAATGATCAACGTAGCCTATTGCTCCCGTGAGTCAGATATTCCCAGACTTCCTCATCGCTTGGCCAAGGCCCCCAGACGTCCGTGGCCGTGACGATGTCATATGCCTCTTGTAAGACCGGATCCGAGAATATCGGCTCACCATAGTCATTAGTTGTGCCGGAGAATGTAAATTCAGAATCATATGCAGTTGGTTCGGAGCGCTCTCTGTCCCAGTAACCCTCGAGAAATATGCGGAGTGCGACCAGAGTGCGTCGCATCAAGATGTCCCCATTCAAATATTCATCAGACTCCTGTCTTAGCGCAGAAGCGTGCCGACTCATCCATCGAAGTAGATTCATAAGTGAATCTGAGTCTTCGGCCAGTCCCAGAGATCGAACAAATGCATGGAGGACAGCTGGAGGAGGAACGTGAACTAGATCAGGCACTGTCACCCGGGATTCGGTTCCTTCCTCGAGAGACTGTTTGAGAGACTCAAACAATGAAGAAGTTTTTGGGTCCAAAAGAACAAGTTTATCAAACTGATGTTTGAGTGTGGTCAAACCAAGATGAACCATATCTTCAAATCCTTGGGGGCAGACTCCGGGAGATATCGGGTTTCTCTGCGTGGCCAAAGCCAAAGTTTTCAGACCCTTCTCCATAGCATTTGGATATTTTACTCCGGCGATTACTGCGCTCGAAAAGCTTTGGCAAAGGATCTGAAACCCATCCGAGCCCATGTCGATATCGCGTTCTTCCAACCACATGCGAGCCTGCAAAACCTCGTGCCAAGCAAGGACTGACTGGGTGTGTCGACTAATTTTAGACCGGTCTCCAAGGACGCGGGTCGACCGAAGACCTGCCAATAGCTGGATCCATCCTTGGGGTTTCTGTGAATCTCGCCGTTGCAACAGCCGGATTGCGTGGGACAGAAGACTCAAGAACCACGCCTTTTTAGGCCGTTCCCGCTCGTGGGTATATGCAAAAAGTGTAGATATATGCTGTGGAGGCTTGGCCCAGTTACTCGTAATGATAGGGAAAGCATCTTCCGTGGTGATATCGCCCATATTGCGAGATTTTGTGGTAACGATGGCGAACCGACACAAGAAACGGATGAAAGCTGAGACGAGATATTCGGGTAACTCATCCAAAATCTTCTGTTGTTCGGCATCAGGCTCCAACGTTTCCTCCCCAACGGTGAACAGCGCCTTCAGTTGTCCGTTGGTCAAATCGCTGCAGTTGAGGCAATCTAAACCCACACGGAAGGTCGGGGCATGGTGTAGAAGAAAACCTAGGAATCTACCGGACGGGCGGATCCCATCAGAAAGCATTCTCTGAAGAAAATCACCTAATGTAGGCGGTTCCGTGGGTGTATAGATCCAGTCTCGTGCGGAAGCAGGTTCGGGAAATACCTCTAAACCATCCCCTGGTAAGGCCAAACTAGATTGGCCATGATGAAATTTCGTCGCTTTCCTTTTGAACACTAGCTTTTCGCCCATCGCGGTAAAGAGTGTGCTATGAGGCGGAAGGCCCTGTTTCTCGTAAGCCAAAAAGCACGCCCAAGCCTCTCGTACTGTTCTCGTAGAACGTATTCGTGCCTCCCAGATTGCGCAGTGGTTGCGATTTTGTGCGCGCCCTCGCAGAGTCTCCGGTCTTCGCACCAAAGTCCTAGTCTGCGTGGTCGGGCTGTTGTCCGTATCCCAGCCGGCTAATATGCCTGTAACCTTCTCCCAGAGGGAATGAGGGTAGCCAGCTTCCCTCATCTGAGACATCACGCGCATAGCGCGGCTCTTTATGCCATCCACGCCTTTTTGTGAGTCGATACCAGACGTCGCCTCTTTCCAAGGCGGCCAAGAAGGAGCTTTCAATTCCGCAGATTCGCGCTCGGCTGACGTCTTTTTATGCGCTAATTGAACTGCAACCATGCCCTGATAACCTCGTCGCGTAACGGGCGACGCAGGATGTTTGTCGGCCATGGCTTTCAGCAATTCAAATTGTGCTTGCTGCCTTACCGAGGCTGACACGAAGGGGCGCGGTCCGCTAGGCAAAGAAAGCAGGCGCAAACACATGTTGAGCTTTTTTGTGGCAAACCCAGTCCCCAGAGATTTAGAGGTACGCAGATAAACCGCGAGCGCCTGGGCAACGGGAAGTTGCGCTTCTGGCCACAGCCGGCGAGCGTGTGAAAGCAAGCGGACAACAAAAGTTGCGCACATGCTTGGGTTGATCAAAGATTCTGTATCGGCGTGGTCATGATTATGTAGGTGATTAGGCGCAGTATTCAAAGAGTAATCGAGTGGTGGAACTGGCCGTCCGATAATGACGTGCAGAGAATATACTAATAATAATCGGAATGTCTTCAAGTTGATATCCTGTCGTAAAAGCATAAGTGGGATAAAGGCAGGAATTCTCCGAGGAAATTTGCTCTTGTTGACCGGTGAGTCTGCCTTTAAAAGAAAGATGCGAAGGGTGGCCTCATATGCAGTCCTGCTCTTGAGTACCCACGCCCAAGCCATCACATCGGCGATATCGTATTCGCGCGAGGCCAAGGACTCAACATAGGCATCACGAGGCATATTCCGCAGCGCAAATTCCAGCTCCAACACGGCACGGGGTTGTTCAGAGATGTCTATGCCTCTCCATCTCTGCAGAACTGGATCAACGTACTGTATATAGTCCGCAATGGTCCCTTGCAACGACCCCCCGTGCGCTCGCCAAAAATCACTTCGTTGTTTTTTAGTCAAAGGAGCCATGAGAGGTCTTTTAGACTTCCCCCCAGAGAACGTCCAGTTACTGTCGTAGATTTTGTTGGATGTTAGCCGCGTGTTTTGAATGGTGTCAATCAAGTACTCGGATGGAGTCGGCTCGTAATTTGACAGTCGTTCTGACGACCCTCGATTGTTGCTGACAGAGCTGTGTTGATGTGAGCGGAGGAGCTTCCCTGTTCCATCCTGCGCTGGCGTCGTCTCGAGAACTGGACGCGAAAGAGTTGTTTCTGCTCCATGATTGTCTCTTTCCCAGTTAGCGATTGCCCCCCACGGCTCTGGGACATTTTTGGCGAGAGAGGTTGTTTGGTTCAATCGAGACAAGTTCAACCGTGACGAGCACCAAAATTCGCAAGTTGCCGGGTCCGTATCATGGGCTACCCCGTGTATATCAGGTTCCAGGTTTGCCGAACTTGAAGGGCAGAGAAAGGCATTAACAGGCGAGTCAAGAGACTTCGGATAAATCGGACGGAAGGACGTGCTATACAAGTATCCCTAGCAATCCAATAATCAGTACTGCACTATAATAGCTTCAAATTAGATAGCTACCTTCCGGAACGAACGGCTGCTGTAATGCGCCGCTCTCAGAGACAAGACCATGGAGCGGTTTGGAGCATGATTCCAGACCGATGACATCCATAAATAGAATATCCGGCGTAGACAGCATAAGAAAGAGTGACTAGAGCTTCATCTTCTTCTTCAGGTCCGAAGCTGGATCCAGAGAAAAAAAATCAAGTCACGTGATTTATAGTCACGGGTTGCGCTTTTGGCATGGCGCGGGCGAGGAAACAGTTCGCTCCCTCTTTATCGTCTGCGAGTCCCCTCGTTACGCGATTTTCGACCTTTTACACCCCTCCATTATAACTTAATCAATTGCTGGAGCTGCCTGTGTTCGGTGCACGGTCAATCAAGCTTTTATGTGGTGTTGAACATCTACTTTGTCGACCTCTTTTTCTAGTTGCGCAGCAGATCCCTCCCTTGGGCTATTGGCGCATCCGCTCGGAGATCAAGAAACACTCGATCACGAATCCAGACATACGGGTCTTCCGATATCTTCAGGGAAATCCTTCTCTTTAAAGTCGATAAAAATATAATACAACCTCAGGCGCACGGTCGCGTCCTGGTATTCTATGACAGAGCTGGCTTGACCCCCTTTGAAGACGCAAAAGGGCTCCTGTTTCCGCGTTTACCACAAAATTACACCTCCGGCGCGACTCCGAAGCCATGAGCACAGACGAAAGCGGAGGGGTCTTGATGGCGGCCACGAACGGCGAATACTCTACTCCCACCCCTGACCCGTCCATTTTGGCAACGCCGGGCAAGCGAAAGCGTGTCTCAAGTCAAGATGACAGGGCAGTTCACGAGGCGAACGCAGCGGTCTCCCCAGCGGATGAGAGAGTGAAGCTGCAGGAGACATTGCGTAATCTAGTTGAGATCTTGAGCAAGTAAGGATACTCGATAATACCTTGCTAAATCGTCGCTAACCACGATCAGGAACGATACTGAGCTGCAGCTCTTGTCTTGTCCTCTACCGTCGCCGCTTCCGAAACACCGTTCAAAGCGCGCGAAAACCGCTGGAGATAGGGATGAGGCTGCGAGTATTCAATCGCGCGTCGCCTCGGACCGTTATAATACGCTTTCTGAATTCTTGAGCGATATCGAAAAGGCCTCTACGGCGGTGATTGAGAGGAACAAGGCTCAGGGAAGCGTAACCCAAACTGACGGCACGCCTGTGACAGAGACGGTTAATCGCATAGCTGCGTTCAAGAAGTTGCTCAACAGTCTCGTTCGCCAGGCGCACGTAAGCCAGGTCAATGTCAAAGCAGAAACACCAGGAAACGACACAGAAGCATCAGCCAAAGCGCAACCTTCAGCTGTGGAGGTCCGGAATAACGGTGTTGTCCTCACGCTATTCGGCAACCCGGCCAATCCAAAACAGCTTTACTCCAGTCTACAAAAGTCCGTCAAGGTTCCGCTATCTTCACATGACGCCGAGTCAAAGGAGTACGTCGAAGTACAAACACCGCTGCCAGAGGTTGGTTTACCGAACGGGATCACCGCCACCAAAGTTGCTCCATACGATGGCCAGAAGAAGCCCACGGTACCAAAAAGAACCTTTGGTGAGGTCTTTGCTCCGAAAACAACTCTGCCTCAGCTAGAACCCCCACGGCGACCTCGTTCGTCTTCGCGCACTTCTCAAGTAACATGGATCGACCCCTTTGACGCCGTTACCAACTATAAAGGCTTCCTTGGGGATCGGAATAATTATTCTTTTGCGCATCTTCCTTCCGGCAACTGGCTCAACTACGGGGGTGTGACTTCCTCTCCCTCGTTTTGGGGCCGCCGTCAAAAACAGCAACCTTCCCAGCAGCACAGCGAAGAAAAGTTTCATGACGACCCAGCTTTATGGACCGACGAGGATGCGTCTGTTCTGCAGGGCGTATATTCATCCTTTGCTCCTTCTTTTGACAGCTCTGGGGCAGTGTTACAGGCCGATGCCAAAAACTTAGTTTGGTGGAACAAGCGTGGAGCGAAACGTCTGAATGCTCTGCTCTCAATACTGGATGAGCAAAACCCCCAGGATATAACTGTTCAGCCAGGAAGCATCGGCGACCTAGATCAAAACACATTAGAGGACATGGTTGAATCGTTTAATCCCGACGACTTTGCGGACGGTTCCGTTCAGCCTGGCACGCCACAAAAATACCAGGAAGATGAAGGGGACAAGGCGTCCAAAGACACAGCTGAGTTGCTTGCCGAAGTTTCAGATTTGCTAGAAACCTTGAGTTCCTACCAGAGAATCCGCAGTCTTGAAATTCCAACTCCGGCCAGCCAAACTACCGAATCAAAGGATACACCATCTCCTCAAGAAAACCCAGAAGAGCCATCCGATGCGGAAAGGGTTGTCTATGAAACACTGAGATCTAGTTTATCCGTCCTTATCACGCAATTACCGCCGTTCGCTGTTGCCAAGTTAAATGGTGACCAACTAGCAGACCTAAACATCAGTCAAAAGATAATAGTCGAGAATACGGACTACCCAGGCAGCATGGAGAAGGACGATCACACAAACCAACAAGAAAGGACAGCTTCCACCGCGACAGCTCCAACTCCCAATAGGACCACAACGCCGTCGCGTCCTGTAAACTTTCAGGCACAATATAATCAACGTGCGTTTAACAACAACGCCCAGATCCAACCGCAAGGCAGCTTCCAAGCTCCGCGGCCATTCTATCAGGCAAGGCAGCCTTCGACTCCCGGTGCTTACACGCCGGGCAATCCACAACCTTTCCCGGGAGCTCGTCCTCCGGCAACACCTGTTCAACGGCCTGGCTATTTCCCTGGGTACGCTCAACCTACCCCGCAATATAACCAGGGAAATCCAGTCCCACAATATCAGCGACCAGGGCAAAATAGCTACAATCCCTACGCTGCTCCGGCAGGGCCTCCTCCTGCTCAAGCCTCTCCTCAACCATATACCCCACGGCCCGGGCAGCCTGCACCTTACAATGCGATACCATTTGGCCCTGGACGCAGCGCCTCTCCTCAAAAACAAGGAGCTTATGCAACCGCTCGAGCGCCGTTCATTCCTCCAGTCCCCAACCCGCAACAGCGGTTCATGCAACACGCGCAAACCCCCCAACAACCCCAACAACCCCAACAGTATGCCAACTACACCCCTAATCAAACTCCAAGTACCTACTCCAATTCAGCCGCGGCCATAACTTACGCCAGAAGCGCCGCTGAGCAAGCCGCCCTGATGGATCGAAACAAGGTACAACTAGCTGCGAAAAGATCCCCGTCAACGCCGCAGCCCCAGGCTCCGGGAGATCACCGAGATTCCCAAGATCGGAGCGTCACACCTAGCACCAAGCAGAATGGTACACCTGCACCTCCATGATTTGATTAATTCTTGCTGTTAAGACGTCCGAGAGACTTGTTTTCTCAACTGGCTTGTTTCATCCCATTATGCTGTCTTTTTCTCGTCTTTTCCTTTTCTTTTCCAGATAAAGAGGAAGGGGGTGTTTAGGTAAAGGTTATTTCTCACGGGTGCTCATCTTTTTTTTTCTATTATCATTTATTATTCTTCATCTCATCGTCGGATCTTTCTTTTCATGTATCCCTATACGACTGGCAATTTGCCATAGTCCTAACCTCAAGCAGAGGCGGGTAGGCCTGTTATCCCATGCCTTCAGTTGCATTCCAAGGCTCATTTGGGGGTGTATCACGCATTAGTACTCATTATTATGACCATTACTTTCTTCCAACTAGTACCTTTCTATCTTGGTTACATTTTCCTCGGTAGACGTACGTGTACCTTGAGAGCTCGAATCTAATACTACGTACTACTACGTAGGCCCTTAGGTAGGATGCAGGTAGTAAGTGACATGTTCTATTCCAGACTACCTGCCTTGGGTTACTTCTCGGGGTTTCTACCGTCCCTGCTGACACTGTGTGCAATGAGTGTCTGGCTTGTTGAAATGAGGATAGGGGGTAAGAAATATAAGCAGTGGCCCCCCTAAACCCGCACTGGTAGGTAGCATATCACTCAACTGTACTATGTTGCACTACTTTCAATCGCTGAAGTTGGTACTTCATTTAATACAAGGAGTATATAATGAAGGTGTTTATTAGCATAATTACACTGTTGATCTTAAAGGTATAGTTTTGAGAAGTATAGATGTATGTATATATATATACTTTAGGCTGCTAAGGGTGAAATAATTGTGAGACAGATTCTTCAAGTTCAAATGACTGGACTTTATATTGACGTTGACGTTGGAATACATATATAGCAGCATAAATCACAATCAACGTTAGAAAGAACAAGGATGAAGAAGGTGGGGGCAATATGAGGGTACGTCCATGGAGGTATGATACACCGAAATTGAAGAAATCAAGGCTTGAAGACACCGCAGGGTCAAAAAGACGTGACAAACAAGATAGACAGCGCAGTGTAACAGTGGAACTAGGGAATTCGAGTCCAGGATTTAGATCTCATCGCTCAATCGTATAATCAGTATAATCAGTTCATCGCATATTTGAATAAGACAGTTGTCATCGAAGAAAGAAGGGGGATAAAACGGTCGAATATTGGGTAATTCTGGGGCTCGCATCAAACGCCTTATGGTCAACTCATCTTGCAGTCTACATGGATGTTATCCTGAATCATATCGTGCAGGTGAAAAGGAGGAAAAACAAGGGAGAAAAATTGCGGAAGCCGTTAAGTAGTCAGGTTGAAAGCCCGAGAAGAAGCGTCACGTCGTCAAGAATTAGATATGTATGGTGAGCAGGAAGGGGGTATAAATCGAGATTCGGTTTAAGGTCAAGAGATACACATGGCGGCGACGGTCATGAACCCGAAGTACCTAGTCTAGGTCAGTACACATCCTGGTCTCGAGATGGAGGTCTTACACAGTAGCACATCGCCAACCATCCTGGGAATTGACCAGGTGCTCGGCTCCTGTGGAGTGATGGGCTGCAACAGCGGCAGCAGCACCACCGACCACAGCGACAACCAGAATTCGACCGGCGAATTCGGCGATCATGCTGAAGGCAAGTAAAGGGAGAATGATGGCGGCGGAGGCGATTAAGATAGCAGAATAGACGGGTGAAGTGACCGTGGGGGTCTCAACTTTTTCTTTTGGCGAGAGGGAGACCAGGTCTTTTCGATGCTCGAGGAAGCGCATCTCATTGGCAGCAATGGGGCTGTTTCCTTTCATCCATTTGCGATAAGTGTCGATGTCTGGTTCTGCGGCGCGAGGGAGTATCTGGAGGACTTTGCTGTAGGCAGCGAGGGCAGTATCTAGATGGTCTATTAGTGTTGTTGAAAGACCGCTGTGGGAGTTCAGATACGTACTATATTGCTCCGTCTTCTGGATCAGGGCTCCCATAACTTCCTCCCGCCGGTAGTGTAAGGACGAGTAGGCCTGCGCTTGGATGTCCATACGTCGTGAGGAAGGCATAACCTTGGTTCCCTCTTGTTCGGCGGCTCCCCTCCGCTGCATTTCCTCGTAGTCATCCAGGACCCGCAGCTCTTCCTCCAGTTGGGATATCTCATCTTGGAGGTATAGGAGCACACGATGGTTGGTATCTTCGAAGCGGCGGTAGAGCGGGGGTAGACTATATTCCTTGTTCTCGGCGGACGCACTCAGCCGCCATGCTACCAGCCCGTATCCCGTGGGAAGTCGTGATGCTTTCGTGTTACGCCTAATCTTTCGGCTAGACCGTTGCAGGTCCTCCTCCGGGCTTTGGGGAGGGGACGGTGGATACGAGGTTCGCCGGAGAGACTGAGAGGCGGAGGTTCGAGGGTAGTAATCTTCTGGAACCAGTTCCAGATTCCGATGCTCGGGAGGAAGTGCAACCTCAGTTATAGAACCAGCGACACTGCTTCCTGCGTCAGTGGAAGGCCTCCGATGAGCTGTGTTCTGTCTGGCGAGCTGCATTGGCGCTGCAACTGGAGAATGAGATGCATCAAAAGCTCCGGGCGGTTGCGTTTCTTTCGGCTTCACAGGCGACGGTCGGCTACGGTTCTGTACAGGGACAGCTGTGTTTGGTTGACGACTAGGTGGGGGCTTAGGCTTGACACTGGGCGGGAATGGAGGACGTAGTTCATCGTCGTCGGACGAGGAGACCTCCGAATCGGACTCGTCTTCACTGCCGCTGTCGCTTTCGCTGGCAAGGAACTCAAACACATTTAGGGCGTTGGCTTCTTTGGCCTTGGGCTCGGGGAGAGGAGCTGGCGCCGGCTGTGCTTTCGGATGTGGAGTATACCCTGGCCTGCTAGGTTCCGCCCTTCGAGGAACGGGAGCTTGAGGCTTAGGGTTTTCTTTCTTAGGATTCTCGACAGCAGGTTTAGAACTCTTTGAGCTGGTAGAGATGACAGAGCCCCCGGAAGACTTTGTTGACTTCCTCGGGCGGTTGAAGCCCATATGAGACGACGGCATTGTGACTAGGGTTATGAGAATCACAGACGATGGCAAGAGGACATTCAGGTCATGGAACCCATAGATATTGAAAGGAAGAGAACATGAATGAAGGGAATTATACAGGCAGGCAACAGGCGCATGTCAAGGGGAGGAGGGAGACCTTGAGGAATCCAGGCCGACGATGGAAAGAATGTAGGACAGCCGACAGAATGTCAATGTTTTTTCTCTTTTACTTTTTCTTTTTCTTAGAATTCGATGGTTTGGGGTTAAGCAGAAGTGGAGACAACTAACGGAACTGAGTTTGAACTTCGAACTTCTGAAGATTGAACAGCTGGGGCACTGAGAGGAGGTCAGGATATAAATAAGAACAGTGAAGATCATGGAGGGGTTCGATTCGACCACAATCTCTCGACGCGCCTGACACAATCCGCCAAGCGTTACAGATCGCGCCGACTCGTTTTGGATGGATATTTTGTGAGAGAGACGATATAGAACAAAGAGAAAGAAGATGATGCAAGACGGCTGGAGGCATGGAATTGCCAGCGAAGATCGTCGAACACTTTATATCATGTTCAGGCGATGCGTTGTCTGATGCTGACTCGCTGTGCTGCACACTTGCAGACTTCCAATGCGTTCTGGAGAACTCATCGGGAACTCCTCGAGCCCTCCCTGTTCTTCTCCATCTTGCCTATCTTCTTTCATGATGACGCTCATAATATTCCCGGGTTCCCCCGTGATATGAAGCTGAATGTGCTTCAGAGATGTATCAGATTCCATCCTCCCGATGTACCGGTACGACATACTACTAGTCCACCCTCGGCATATTGTACTTCATCCCTGGCACAACGCCCTGCGGTAGTCCATTAGCTTGGTACTGCATGAGAAACCGTATCCAGCATCTATAGACAACGTTATTAACATCTTGAAGTGTCAGATGGTTGAAGCCTTGGGCATCGATGAGGGGTTACCGTACCATACCGCTATCTCATGAAAATAAGCTCAGGCCAAGCACTAATCGCGTCCCGAGCTGTATTGATAGCTAATGCTTGTAATTTATCATCTCCAACCAGCATCACTTTATCCAATTGTTCAACTCCAGTCCACCCTGAACACCCAGTTATTCCACATGCTTCGACCATGTTTGCGCCAATGCCCTCGCGCGACCTTCCGCTCGCTCTCCTGTCCGCGGTGTCTCCACCTTAATGGTCTCCAATTACCTCCGGCCTCGGTCAGCCAGAAGAGTTCATTACCATTACCCCCTCCCCTTCTAGTCCGCCGATTCCAAACAGCTTCCGCATTTCCTACAGACTCAGATCATATTCCCCTCCGAAAACAACTGAATCTTTCCAAGAAAGGCGTGAAAAACCGGAAGCGAGAGATACGAGAACAAGAAGAGGCATCTCGGCAGAAGTGGGAGTTGACCGTTGGCGTGGAGATCCATGCGCAACTGAATACAGAGTCAAAACTATTCTCGAGTGCGCACGACTCAATCTGCTCCTTATCCGGAATATTGTTCTAATTGAGTTGCGACAGGAGCTTCGACCTTACCCTCTAAACTTCCAAACTCGAACGTTGCTTTATTCGACCTCGCTTTCCCGGGGAGTCAACCGGTTAGTCTTTAGGTTCCAGGTCGGTGCCGATGGGATGCTGATAGGTATATGGTAGGAATTCCAAGTGGCGACTCTACTTCCTGCTCTGCGTGCCGCTATCGCCTTAAATTGCGAAATCCAGCCGGTTAGCCGGTTTGATCGGAAACACTACTTTTATCAAGATCAACCGGCGGGTTACCAAATAACACAATACTACGGTAGGTCTTGTCTCTCGGGAACGGAGCCCTGTGTTGACTTGACTAGAACCTTTCGCGAGAAACGGCTACATCGACCTGTTCCCCCACGATGGTATTGCGCCGGAAGATGGAGACTGTGTGCGCGTCGGCATCAAACAAATTCAACTTGAACAAGACACGGCCAAGTCACAAGAATACCCTCCCTCGACCCAGCTCCTTGATTTCAACCGCGTCTCTCACCCTCTCATCGAGATAATTACCATGCCGCAAATCCACACCCCCGCTACCGCGGCTGCGTTTGTTCGAAAAGTCCAATCGCTCCTCCAATCGTGTAATGCCGTTACTACCGGAATGGAGCTGGGCGGACTCCGGGCGGATATTAATGTTTCGATTAGGCAGCGGGGTGATGACCCAGGCGGCCACCAGTACGGAGGCATGGGGGGCCTCGGCCAGCGCACGGAAATCAAGAATCTGAGCAGTTTCAAGGCAGTCGAAGATGCTATTGTCGCTGAGAAGAACCGCCAAATCGCAGTCCTTGAAAGCGGAGGTGTTATCGAAGGCGAAACGCGAGGCTGGACGATTGGTAGCACTGAAACACGGAAGCTTCGAGGCAAAGAGGGCGAGGTAGACTATCGATATATGCCGGATCCAGATATCCCACCACTGTTGATTGGTGAAGATCTCGTCTCGGAACTCGCGAATACTCTACCGACACCACCGGACGCGCTTATCGACATGCTGGTTGGCTCTGAATACGGCCTCCCCATAGAAGACGCAAAGCCTCTTGTCGAGCTAGAGGATGGAGCACGCCTGGAATACTATCAGGATGTCGTCGACATCTTACGTGATATCAAGGATTTTGACACCAAAACCCAGGCCAGTCTCGGCCGTGTAGCTGGAAATTGGGTCCTCCACGAACTCGGCGGTCTATTAACCAAGGCAGGCTTACCTTGGGAAGCAAATCGTGTAACAGCCGAATCTCTCGCGGCCATTATCGACCAGCTGCAGCGCAGCCGAATCACCGGTGCCACAGCGAAGCAGGTACTCGCGATGGTTTTTGATGGGGACCACCGGCCTGTTTCACAGCTCCTCGAGGAGGAAAATCTGCTTCTGCGAACACTTTCTCGTGAGGAATACATCGCTCTAGCTGGGGCAGCAATAGAGCTGAACCCCCAAATGGTCGAGCAGATCCGAAGCAAGAATCAGCTCGGCAAGCTAGGCTGGTTCGTAGGACAAATGATGCGCATGGGCGAGAAGGGGCGTGTCGAGGCACAGAAGGCGGATAGCATTCTTCGGGAGCTCATACTATCCTAGTCTACCTATAGTCCGTCATGGTTGTATATAGAGCAGATCTACGGAGTGTAAGATAATGTATAACTAGATAGCGATGATGTCATGGCCAATAGACAACGATATCCAAACCTCCCAACAAAGAATACATAAATGTGTTAACTTCAACAGTAAGCTGATAACCTCGCAAAGTATTGCTAATAGAAATGCAAGATATCGCACTGTGGAGTGGGATGCCAACCGTCTCTCTCCTCGACCTGTACTTAGGGGAAATGCCCATTCCCTAAAAGCAGGTCTTAGCGATGCCCCACGGCCGTCGCAACATACATAAATACTCCCTTGTTTGACTGCGGTTCTTCGTTTCTGAACATTCTTCTTCAGCTCTCAGATTTATCTAAGACTTTTCTCCTCAATACTCTCTTTTTTTTTTTCAATACTAAAAGGGTGGTTTCCTGAAATTACTGCTTGAAAGAGTTTGTATGTACAAGATTTATCTGATCTGATCAGCTCCACCCAGCCCAACTGACACTATATTTAGGCCTTTTAGAATCTTTTAGTCTGCCCTTTTTTCCCACCTCAATCTTATCTCTGCTGTCTCCATACCAAACACATTCGTCAAAATGACTTCCCCATCTACCATCCAGCAGAGATTCCTCTCAAAGCCAAACGAGCTCGGCGTTGTCGCTGTCGGTTTCAATGGCGGCCAGGTACGGATACCCGCGGCTCTTATTTACTTCCCAGCCCGTCGATCACTGCATTGTCATTCGCGACACTGCAGGGCAAATGCAGGGGAAAATATATAATAGGAAACCATGGCTGACAAAAGAATAACAGTGCAAGCTCGGCGTCGAAGCCGCGCCCATGGCGCTCATCGAAGCCGGCCTCCTCGACCAGCTCCGCGACGATCTCGACTACAAAATCGACTACGACAACACAGTACACTACTACGAGAAGGAGATCCCGGAGTCAGACCCCGACCACCGAAACATGAAGAAGCCGCGCGCTGTCAGCGCTGTTACCGAATCGCTGAGCTCGCAGGTATACGAGCATGCGAGGGAGGGAAAGTTTGTTTTGACGCTTGGCGGCGACCATTCGATTGCGATTGGGAGTATCTCGGGTATTGCGAAGGCGACGCAAGAGCGATTGGGGAGGGAGATTGGTGTTATCTGGGTTGATGCGCATGCGGATATTAATGTTCCTGAGATGAGTCCGAGTGGGAATATCCATGGCATGCCGATGGCGTTTTTGACTGGTCTGGCGAAGGAGGAGAAGAGGGATATCTTTGGGTGGTTGAGTGAGGACCATCGGGTCAATCTTCGCAAGCTGGTTTATATTGGGCTGAGGGATGTTGATCGGGGGGAGAAGAAGTTGCTTCGCGAGCATGGGATCAAGGCGTTTAGCATGCATGATGTTGATCGGTATGGCTCTCATGACCTTTGGTATAGTGGTGTGCTAATTGACGGTTTAGGCACGGTATCGGCCGCGTTGTTGAGATGGCACTTGCTCATATTGGAAGCGACACGCCTATTCATCTGTCGTTTGATGTCGATGCGCTTGACCCCCAGTGGGCGCCGAGCACGGGAACCCCGGTGCGTGGGGGGCTGACTCTTCGCGAGGGAGACTTCATCTGTGAGTGCGTGCATGAGACGGGAAACCTAATCTCGATGGATCTTGTCGAGGTCAACCCCAGCCTGGATGCCGTGGGGGCTTCGGACACCATTCGGACGGGTTGCTCGCTGGTTCGCAGTGCATTGGGGGATACATTGCTGTAAATCTGCGGTGATGCTTTCAGTTTATTCCAATATGGATAGAACAAGGTCTAGAACCTAGAAAAGACGAGGATAATGATTTATGAAGAGTTTCAAAGAGTTGCGATATACGGATAGTCTGGTGGTGGAGTCCTGCCACCGGATTTAAATAGCGGAGCTCTATCCGTACTATAGAAAAAGAAAAACAATCCCCCGCCTCCTCATTTCTCTCCCCATCCGATCATTTTCACCACTGCTTCATTTCAATCCAATCCTACTCCGTACTATCTTTCTCAGCGGTCATCGTCTTAAACGGAACAAAAGAAACAACACCCATCCTCATCAACCCCCGACACAATCTTCACAACCCTACGGAGTACCTACCCCGCTTATGTAACCGATCAACAGCGCATCGCCAGGAACCAACCAACAAACAAACGGTGCTTGAACAGCTTCACTCTACGGACAGCGCAGATGCGCTGGCACCTACATCGGCCTCATTGTATACCCTACCACTAGGTAACCCATTCGGCACCCAATAAGCCCTATACCTGTCGTGGCGCATAATTACTTGATCCTCAACTCCATACTATACTCGACATACCTACCCGACTCCGATCTCGATTCTATATACCCTACGTGCCAGACGATAGATCAATTGTCATGCTATGAGACAAGAATTCGTCGAACCCAATCGAAGAACTATAAAGCAGAGAAAGCCAGACTCGGCTTAAAAAGACCAACATACTAGCAGAGAAAAGAAGAGAAGAGAATACACAGAAAATGCCTCGTCGCACATCCCCAAAACACTACCAATGGCCCGAGATCCAACTCAACATCTGGATTCTTACCGTCCTCGCCTCATCCTGCATCTGCCTTGGTATCTTCGCCTGGTTTATATCTGTGCAGAATGAGCTTCGTTTGGGGATTCCTTGGTTCGTCACTCCCTCCCTCCCCGTACCATCCGAATCCATTAGGATGCATCGCGAAGTACACCAAACTAACAGAATAAATGATTGACCACAGGATTCTCCCCTACTCTCTAACAACCTCCTGCATCTCCCTGTTCTTCATAATCGTCGTCCTCGTCCTCGCAGCGCAGGGATTCCTCTTACCAGGGATAATCCTCGTCGGCACATTCATCCTCTTCGTCCTCTGGCTCACGGGTCTCATCGAGACAAGTCTGCAGATGTATGGCGTTGCAGCCAATATCAACGATAATTGCCAGATCTGGGTCTATGATAATCGGGTCGGCGGGGATAATTTGAATACGATGGCTTGGCTTGCGCAGAGTAATATTTGTATGTTCCCCTTTACGTCCATTCCCTCTTCCATACATATTAGGTGGATGGTACCTACATATCTAGGGGATACGGCTAACAAGCTGGGTTTTGATAGGTAACTGCTGGCGAACAGCCTTTGCGTTCCAGCTTGTGAATACGGTGTTCTTTCTATGGATGATGGTTATGGCGTGGAAGGTGCATCGAGATGTTAATCATTGAGTCATTTGACTTCTATCCTTTTGTTGGCCCTTTCTTACTTTCTTCCTTGCTGTTTTCCCCCCTACACTTCCCCACTTTGGTTGAGGTCCGGGTCTAGGTCGAGTTCTCGTGTTAGCTCGGTCTACTCTGGATGAAAACCCAATGATGATATGATATGATTGCTATGTATAGATGGATGGATTTTTTGATGTTGACTCATGTTATAATCAAGATGCATATACGGTGTTCACTTGGAAGCGAGCTCGATAGATATTAAATTTGGCATAAGAACATGTCCATATCATTTCGAGTAGGCTACTCGATGTCTAGGATTATTTACTATGTTAGTCAGACTAAATCAGATGAGTAGGTTAAGTAGCCTGATCAATAAGTTCGAGACAATGTGCAGATAGACACAATCAAATCAACCCGAATCGAAATCAAAGTCAAACCAGGTCAAGCCAAGTCAGGTCAAGCCAAGTCACCAACGCCCTCGCTATGCCTTAACCGATGCCTATCAGAACCACATCTGCAACCACGCCTCGACCTCACCTCGTCCCGATTGTAACAGTGCGAGCGACAAAACAAGCATGTCATTTCACGTCAACGACACCAAAAAACACCAGACCAAATGATCAGCCAACGAATGCAGCGAGGAAAACACCCAAATCGTTCAAGAAGAGAAAACAAGTCGATTCATCTACTACCCATTATCCTCGCCAATGTCCTCTTCCGCTTTTGAGTCGAATTGGTCATCTTCAAAGGCTGCTAGCATCTCTCGCTCTAGTTCATCGTCTTCCTCTGCTGCGGGGACTTCGGGGTTATTTGCGTCTGGGTTGTGGGATGTAGCGGCTTCTTCTTCCGTTTCGGGGAAGGCGATATCAGGGGTTGGAGATTGAGGTTGGGGTTCGGCTTGGGGCACTGCGCCGGCAGCGGCACCAGCACCGGCGCCGGCACTGGCTACTTCTTTTAGACCTGTTGTTCGCTCGTAGGATCGCTTGATGCGCTGTGAGAGACGTGAGCCGGGGACGTCGCCGGCTTCGGTTGAAGTATCTGAGCCTGAGTTTGAGGCGTCGTCTTCGGGTTCGTCGTCATCATTGCCGTCATCCCGCTTACGTTTCTTACCGGGGGCCGATGTAGGCGGGACTTCATCCCTCTGTACACCGGGGTAGAATTCGCTGTCGCTTTCGCTTTCCTCGTCGTCGCTGCCTAGGAAGTCCTTGAGTTCTTCGTGGATGGCCGCTTGTTGGTCCTCGTCGTATCCGATTGGGGATACTTCGCTGAGGCCGGAAGAGTCGCGAATGTCCGCGTTCAAATCAGAGGCGTCTTCGGTATCCGTCCAGGACTCGCCTGCCGCTTCGTCGGATGACGAGAGCCAGGAACTTTCGGCAACTTCTCGGGAACTGGGGGAGATGGGTTGGCCGCGGTCGTCTGGGTGGACGGGGAGTAAGTATGGACCCTCGTCTAGGCGCTTCCACTGAACTAGACAATCTATGAGCCACTGCGTTGTGACGATCTTGACTCGTGGATATCGCGTTGCTTCTCGAACTTTAGCGGTGCGGTTCCGCCCGGCTACTAGATGAGTCGTTCTCATGTTGATATTGTCAGTGATCACGGCGCTGAAGCTTTTTGCCCAGAGGGAGACTTCTGCAGTCTGTGTGTCCGTTCCAAGGGGTAGAACTCCAGAAAACACGATAACCACCCCTCCTAGAACGCGCCGCTTTTGTTGCGGCATGACGTCTTTGACATCGGGGACAAGCTTTAGATCCACGTCTTTCTCCTTCGATAAGGCCTTTTCACCTCGCAAAGCAGCCACTCGACCACCTAAGCCCCGCGCACGTTTCTTGTCATATGTATCATAGAATTGACTATGAACATCTTCTAGTCGCTTTGACAGCTGGATTAGTTCTTGGTCATTGTCCACCAGTAAATGATGTCGCTGTCTCGCGGATTCTTGCGACTCCTCTATGCTAGACTCGCTCGGCTCGGCCGTTTCATCCTCGGCATCTAGCTCTTTCTGTTTCTGTAAGAGTGGACGGTCCTCCACCTGGTGCAATATCGTCTCGTTTTGCGCATCGCTTTGCTCCTGTAACAAGCGCGGATTATCCCCACCGCCCATTGTCACCAGCTGTTCCAATGTTGAGACCTCCGACGCTTCAGTTTTGTCAGTCGACCCATTGGCATGGGGTTCGAGTGGTGCAGAAGGCTTCTCTTCCGGCTGCTTCTCTTCCGGCTTGCTCGGTGGTGGCCCTAGTTCCTGCTTTTTGGGTAAGAAGCTCGAGTTGATATCACCGATGCCAACGAAGAAGTCGTACGGTGAAACCTTGATGAGATTGGGGCTCCACCGCCAAACGTCCCCGCGATCATCGATGATCACGACCATCTTTGTGTCCACGGGGAATAGCCGATGGAGATTCTTAGCTGTCAAACTCCCACTCTCATCACGACTGAGGATGCGGTCACCAAAGAGTGATTTGTCCGGATCTATTATGGCAGCAATGTGCTGCGCGTATGCCCTAGTTCCCATTGTGTAGATATGCAGCTCGAACATCTCAGAGATGTTTTGCAGAAAGGACTCTAGCCCTGGCCGTAGCTTGACATAATACCAACAGCCGCGCATCCCAGGCCCATCATCTACCAATTGGAAGGATCGCACATCACTGAGTGCTTCATAGTTTGGATTCTCTTTATCCTCCATCCACTCTCCGACAGTGGGATCAACGGTGGCGTGGATAATCGTCTGGTCGAGGTCTACTACGAGTGAAAGTTTCCTATTTGCCAATAGACGCCGTTTCGCATCCTCTTCCACGCGTGTAGCCTCTTTCTCGCTTACGGTAAGCGCGGTATTGTCATGGGTCATTTGAATCGGCGCGCGCATCGAATCCGTAATCTCTGTATTATACGTCGCCCTAGACGTTATTAGATGTGACCCTCCTATTCAATAAAGCGAGAAACCTACTCAGTCATATCTTTCCCACACTCAGCGCAAAGTCCGCCGTATTGTACCTCGTGCGCACATGGCTCATCTATCTCGATGATCTCAACGCTATAGAAGTCAGCAATCTTGAATAGCTTAGTAGCATCACTTGGCAACTCACGGCCCATCAATAACAACCCCCTTACTAATCTTCCACTCAAGGACCGTCCCATCAACGGTTGACTCGAACCTGGCCGGAAACTTGCGCAGCACATCAACCTTGTTCCCCAGCCCATCCCCCTCCGTCACAGAAGACTGATACACATACCAGAACAGAGCCTCGTCCCTCTCCACCTCATCACCCGGTTGTTTGAGCAACGAAGTGACGGTGATGGGGTAGTGAAGGCCCGGTGGTAATCGAAGTAGCATGCTCTGTACCGACCTTGTCTTGTCTTTGTTTCAATTGTTTCTGAACCCCGATGCCCCTCAGATTCTCAAGAAACGATTTAAAGCCGTCGAGCGGCAGTCGATCGCGATAAAAGATTCCCGTCCGACAGCTATGGAGCCATGCCCGAGGACAGGTGAGGATTCGAGAAACGCGACTGAACGACTTCGTCTCTATCGGCAAATGATTGGTATGTGAAAGATCAAATGGGAGGTCAGATTGAAATAGGTGGAAGGTGCTTGATTTGTCTCAAGTCGTGCGGAGTAAGCGAGGTAAGAGGACTGTCGCAGCTGGTTGCTGAAGCGCACGCGACGAGAAAGAGTTTAAAGAAAGAGGGCCGCGATAAAAGAAAAGTTTGTCGCAAATTACAAGAATTAAATAGTTCAAAGAGATTTCTTAAGCAAATGTCAGTTAACACAGGGAAACCGGGGAGCTGGTGTAAATTAAACACGGGTGGTGATGGGATGACGAGACGGGGAGGTTCAAGTAAGTTCAAGTTACCTCAAAGAAGGTTGGCGGCCTGCTTGCCAAGGCAGCAATCACGGTTGGAAAGCTGCTCGTGCGGGGACACCGTAGACTCGCCCAGGCTCTGTGATCTGCCTACAAAGGTATTCCTGCCTGCAGGAAGTACGGTTTACTTACTTACTACATGTCTTATAAGCTCAGTGACTGGGATGGTCATTTCCGACTGCAGGTCTACATGCTACTTTGTAGCTAAGAGTAAGACTAGCTGAGGCAAAATACAATAACAATGAACAACGACATTATCACAGCGAATGGCCGATTTAGGAAACAGTAAGATCATGCTAATGAGTTTCACGGCTATTTCTGGAGCCTGAAGTTCACTCGCAGTCGCAGATTCTGAGGTGTCCCACACAGGGCTGCTCACTCAGACGAGACCCTCCTAAGACAACTTTGAAAGAGAAAACACAATTGTTGCGGAGAGTACATATATATGCCAGCCGAATATTTGATCATTTACTTGGCCTGGGCAAGACCAACAGCACCGTTGCCGAGGTCATACACACTATACCACTTGCGCAGGAAGGCGTCACCAAGGATAGCCAGAGGGCCCACGGGCTCAGGGAAGTCCATTCCCATGAATGCGCTGATGCAGGATCCCTGGACCTCAAGGGTGTAGTCATAAGGCCCAATGGTGAAGTTGTGGCCGGACAGAGTAAAGGTGAGATCAGGGAGAGAATCACGCTTGCTGCAATCAATAGAGTACTGACCAGTGAAGCCCTTCTGAGCTCCGATTTGCGCGTTACTATGTAGTCATTAGCAGCTGCCGGAATGGACAGTGAAACAACAAGAATATAACTCACATCATTTCAGCCAGCTGAGATGGGAGAGCAATCAAAGAAGTGCCGGTGTCAAGGATAACACCAGTGTCCTCAAGATCAGCAACTTCGTCACCAAGAGCAATGGCGTCAAGATCGACCTCCCAGTAAGCCTTGCGGCGAAGAGGAATCTTGATCATTTCGCCTGTGTAGTGGTCCTCGTCGATCCCGCCGAAGGTAGCCTCTGAACTGTCACCTTCCTTGTTGGCGTCTCCGAGGTAGAAAGCGAAAACCGGATCGTCGAGAAGGCCCTGCTCGATCATCTTGTAGAAGGGAGGAACAATCTTGTTGACAGAGATGGTGTCGAAGCCAAGGCCGAGAATGCCATCGAAGCGGCCGAAAGCAAAAGCTAGACCAGGCTCGCTGGTGGCCTCAGCAAACAACTGATCCTTGATCTTCAAGTCGCCGATCTGAAGAGTGTCCTGAGAAACGAATCCGCTCAAACTACCGGAGCCGTACTTGATAGCGAACTCGCTACCATTTTGTTTGAAGCTCGACGAGGATGAGGAGTCAAACTTCTCGTGGAGGTAGCAAGCGATAGAACCACACTCCGAAGAGGGGACCCAGAGGTTGGAGCTACCGGTGTCGAGGACGACTTTGAAGGTCTGAGGGGGGGTTCCAAGCTGGATCTCAGAGAAGTCTAACAATAAAGTGTCAGTGTTTTTAGTCATCTTGAGGGAGCCTAGAGAAATATACATTGCGCATTCATGAAGTTGTCAACCAAGACATCATGGCTTCCCATGGCGTTGATCGGCTCATCCTCAAGTACATGCTGCTGGAACTGGCCCATGTACTTCTGGCTCAAGGCGTTTGCATGGTCGGCAATGTTACGGGTGATCTGAGCAAGTCAGTAACATGCACAAACAATCTTCTTACAGCTAGTGGAATGAGATAGATGCGGAAGACGCACAAATTGTTCGGTCAGGGGAACCTTGTTAAGCTTCAGCTTGTGAACCTCGGCGGAGGCACAGCCCAACAGCACGGAAGCTGTGAGCAAAGAGGCTGACTTCATGATGGCGTCAAGCAGAACAAAATGAGCGATGAGTTGAAACGAAAGAGTGGACTTTACGGATATGGCTCAGACGATGATGGAAGAGACAGATGGAGATGATAGGAGGGAGTTGAGTTGGAGAAGAGAGGAGAGCAGAGGGGAAGAGGTGAGATGAGGTGATGCTGTGCTGCGGATGAGGCCTGGTTGCGGAGCGACCCTCGGGGTTAGCCAATCATTAGTTCCCGGCTGCGTCATCGGACTGGGCATCTCAAGGCAGAAGAGCATGAATAAACCAAATTTCTGAGCAATGTAGCTCTGTGAGTACTTTTCAAACTTGATACTTAGATTTATAATATGAATATCCTTTTGACTCTTAAATTTTTCCGTGCCTTCTCAACTTGCGCTGCGTCCAAAAGTGTCCGAGGCTTCCTGCAGTTGAGCAACTTGAGCTGGAGCTTGATAAGCGCCGATAAGTCCGATAAGTCACGGTCCGTAACTCCGCGGTGCCTTTATCAATCGGAAACTGGACCCTGCTACCTGAGGCACCTGTACAAGGTCCAGGCTCACCTTGAAGGGTTCCTGACTCAGATATTACTAGCCTACGTAGCACCCATTTGTGTGCGAAATGAAGTGTTCTAGTCTTGCCCTCGTAATGCATAAAATGGTTTGCGTTGAATCGGAGTATCTTCTTTCATCTGACATCGATGAAATGCATGCCAATATGGGATCTCGAGACAATTGAGAAATACGAAGAGAACACCAGGTGAGAAAATAGAAACGACCATTGCACTACGTATTTGCTAGCCAAAGGTCATGGTGATACAGTTTATTGCTACTTTCTCGCTATGCGCAGTCATGATTTCCACCACATATAGAAGCAACGACTTCCATTACCGGTAAAATTCGAGTCTAGAGAGTTGTTAGTACGAGGGAAAACAAATTCACAGGGAGGCGAGAAACATACCTGTCTGCTTCTTGTCCGGTCTTAACTTGGGCAGAGTAAGCATCCTCAAGATCCGTTTGAATGATATTGTATCGGTTCTTTCGGACAGCGCGGAGACCGGCTTCTTGCATGATAGCTGCAATGACTGCTCCAGACAATGGTTCGGTTCGAACGATAAGCGAGTCTAAATCAACTTCAGGAGACAGGGACATTTTGGAGGCGATCGTGCTGAAAATCAGCCGACGCTCTCGCCTGTCACGGAGGTTGGGGAATTCAATCTTTCGGTCCAGACGGCCAGGTCGTAGCAAGGCGGGATCCAGGGTATCGGCTCGGTTAGTGGCCATGATGACCTTCACGTTACTCGTCTGCTCGAAACCATCCATCTGATTCAAAAGTTCAAGCAAAATACGTTGAACCTCACGGTCAGCACCGGTTTGTGCGTCAAAGCGTTTCGTAGCGATGGCGTCAATTTCATCGATGAAAATGATTGCTGGGGAGTTCTCGCGAGCCATTCTGAAGACATCACGGACCATCCGCGGACCTTCTCCGAGATACTTCTGGACGAATTCTGAACCGTTCACGCGGATAAAGCTGGCCGTAGTGCTATTTGCAACAGCTTTGACCAACATTGTTTTTCCGGTACCCGGGGGACCGTACAGGAGAACACCACGGGGAGGATCGATACCTAGATCACGGAAAATACTGGTCAGACACATTACTTGACATCATTCGAGCTTACTCACCGATTTGTTTGTAAAGGTCAAAGTGCGTCAAGGGCAACTCGACAGCCTCCCGGATTTCCTGCTTCTGCATGTCTAAACCACCAACGTCCGCGTATGTCACATCCGGCTTCTCGTTTTCGCCCAGCATGGCAATAGAGGAATCCGCCTCCGGTGGGAGGATATCGACGAGGGCATTTGAATGACGATGCAAAGCGACGGAGGAACACGGCTTCAGCTTCTCACGGTCGAGGGTGGACAGTACTCGGACAACGTAGTTGGAGCCGGTCGATGACTGCACTATACCAGTGCTAAAAGATGTTAGCTCGAGATTCCGACGCTATTCATGTGTTGACAACGTACTTTTGATCGATCGCTTCCATGAATTGGCCTATTACCAAAGGCACGCTCTGTATCCGCTTGATTTCCTCCTGTGCACGAACAAGCTCCCTCTTGAGACTCCTAGTTAACTATAGTCAGTAATAGTTCTAGAATTTAAAGCGCGACCAACAAACCTTTGTTCGTCCTTGATGTATTCCTCTTGGAGCTTGATGTACCTATGGTCGATTTGGTCAGCTCGGAAGGCAGCCTCTGAACTTTAAGTTCAACATACTCTAGATGCCTTTGCAGCTTCTTCAAGGTGGCATACTCGTCACCATCATCGGCTCCCGTGCCTTCAAGTGAGTCTATGTTGGGGATCGTATCCAAGGGAGCTGCCTTGGTGTAAGACGAGATGGCGCTCGCCGGGTTCTCCACGGCGACGTCTCCCATTGCGGATAAAGCTCAACGAGTATAGAAAGTAATTTGAACGCAAGAGGGTCTTGAAGAGAAGATAAGTGATGAAGGGGGGCGTCTTTGCGTAGTTGAGAGAGCCTTGTTTGTCCAGACCTTTCGCCAGCAACAGCGACAGACGGACCGTAGCTCCAGTCAAAGTTATATCACGTGACCCCAAGCTTGGCGTGGCAAAGAAACTATCAGAAGCATCATCTTCCAGAAATGCACTTGAGTAATGACTAATGGGTGATTTATTATGGAAAGAAATATCAGAGTAGAAACTCGAGATATCAACATCCTTATACCACCTGCCAGGAACCCTTGATTTACCGCAGGACGCACCTTGACCGGTAGGCCCTGATTCGAAGCCGCTGTTCCTCGCTAGACTAGACTACCTAGACTACCATATCTACTCCGTACTCCGTGGGCGCGAGCGAAACATGACTATCTCACTCTAAGATGAGAACTGCTAGTCGTTGTGTGTAACCATAATCTGCTCGGGTCTGAGGAATTTCCTTCAACTTCTCCTGGGTGATCGCTCGTCCGATAGGAGCCACCAAATACTAGAGTTTCGTCGAATGACGCAGCGAGACAGTCGCAGGCCATTCATGGTTCCAATCAAACGCAACCAAGTGCCTCTGGGGGTAGCCGCAGCTCATGCCGTTGCTTCAAAGCAAAAATACATCGATATCGAATCCTCCTAAACTAACCCATGTCTTCAAAGCCCAATTCTAGTGGAGCATAATGTATGGACGTGGCAGGTGGGACAATAATCCATGGACAAGGCACGGGATTCTCTCGAGAAACCCGTGATTTATGATTCAAGAGATGGATGGCGCCCAAGGATCGGATTGGGATACCATGAGGGGAGAGTGTGTCAAACAGTCCCAGGCCTGTAATTGCTCATCCATACCTTTTGACGCACTCAAGATTGGGCGGATCATTTCCATCAGGTGGGCAGCATGAGCCGTTATAAATAATCCTGTCTCCGTGACCAGACTCCTCCATTTCCCTTTCTTCTCTTTTCTTGCCCCGAACTCTCCCCCAAATGATTCTATTGTCTCTTTGCTACCATGTTCAAGATCGCTTCCTCGATTCTTCTCTCCATACGCATCTGCGCTCCTCTTCACTAACATCTACATACTACTTGCTGGCCATGGCCACCTCTTCTGGACCGAACAAGCTCTTGTCAGCTTTTTATGTACAGATTACGGCACCCCCAGGAGCCATCCACGCGGAGGATACTCCGGTGTCATGGATAAGACCGGAGTGTTGTTGTTCGAGCGCTTTCAAGACCATCAGAGAGCCTCAGTATACTAGCTGAACTAACAAGAGCAGTTGCTAACCTCAGCAAAGGGGTCACCCTGGATCGACCACTCTCCCACCACAAGATCATCTCTAACAACAATAATCTGTGAAAAGATAAATCAAAACTGATCAGGTTATCACCCCCGCTAAGCACGGCAGTCCTTGCTATGCACATGTGCATCATGAATGGTCAAAAGCACAAATGGTGGCATTCCATCGGATCCATCCGGATCGGAACAATGCATTCAACCGGTGCCTGTCACTCACTCTGCAGTTGGGCTTTTCCCCCTTTCGCCGCCTGTGCTAACGGACCGACTGACTTGCTTCTCCTGTGTCTCTACTGCTAAGATTACTCGGATGTGGTGAACATATTTACTCCGTACTGGAAAAGTTATACGTACGCCAGGCTCCATCTTACTTTTGACAACCCCAGCGATCTCCCTATCGAAATCCGGGGTGCTACCTTTCCTCTACGCCCGTCTCCATTCCCGGCATCCCCTCCCCTTGTCCACGGTGCCTCCACTTATCGGTCTTTCCAAGCGATCGCCTCGTCTTCTGAAATTCCGTCTTTCTGAAAAAACTAAAGTCAGAAATAAAATACAGGATCCTAACTAAGGGTATACCGTACTACGGTGTATGGTGCGCTTTATCAGGGTACGTTTTCTTCCTCTCCCCGCCGTCTTTCTTCCGTTAGTGGTTTTTGTTACACGCCTTCCACGCTTGTGGCCACGCACTATCTACCTCACCACGCCCATTCTACGGAACCACTAGTATACACGTTGCAAGGTCTCTCCTGTCTATGGTCGATTTACTTTCATTGTATTTTTTTTAAGCTTAACCCCTTCGCGAGCTTATCTTCTTGTCCCTTTACTCCATCCACTCCAAGGCTTGGCAGCTGTTATCGCTGCTATTCGCTGACCGGCCTTTTTTCCACGGTCCAGGTCCCGTGACCTCCAACTTAGCAATTCCCTCTCAATCTGCCAACTGCTTCTATTTCGGGACCGGCTTCCATCGTCCGCTTGCGAGTCGGCATTTTAGTTATCCAGCCTTGTCGGTATGTACGTCTTTTCTTATCTCATTCGTGGTTTTTTTTTTTTGTGATGCTATGAGGGAAAGTATAATATACTTCCGTGGTGCTTGTGTATCCCCCCAGAGTTTCGACGTTCGGTTGGTATGTTTCGGGTGTGCTTTGTTGCTTCGCCTCGGTCGTGTCGCAGAACAAAGCGCGACAAGCCACTCTCCAACTCGACGCGTCGAAGCCTCTAATCATCTTTCCTAAGCACGGATTCGTGCTGATTGATAATTTTGATGGAAAATGCGGATTCTTTTGCTATAATTGCTACCCCTACCGGTCGCACGTTGAATGATGGAAACGTTGCATCTGTGTCATCATTTCTGACAGCTCCTTTTGCCTTGCAGATGGGTTGGTAAAATCGCACGACATGAATGCCTGGGACGCCCCGAACCTCCCCAACATTGAGAGTGGCGCTTTTCACCAGGCGACCATTGATCCCTCCGCCGCCTTCCTTCATACCTCTCCTACTCCCGATCCAAATCAATTTCAGCGCATGTTCAATGGCGTATCAAGGAATGCGTCTCCGGGATTCGCCAATCCAAACCAGGTAATACCATCAAAACGGCCGCGACCAGAAGATGGGATCTCGATGTCACCTAGACAAGCTCCTGGAGCGCTTGCTTCCCGTTCGCAAACGCCTCACCAAGTTTCTTTCCCCGGATACCAGGGTCCCGTCAATGGGGCCCCTCAGTTTCCTCACCCAGGACAGTATCAGCATCTCCAACAGGGCGCATCTGCAAGCGTCTCGCAATCCCCAATCATGCAAGACTTTGATCAACATACCGCACAGAGGATGGGAACTGCTTCCCCCAGCCCGTTCTCGCCCGCTGGCCCACATGTTGGATCTCAGATGTCTCCTGCTCAACCCGATCACCCAAGCAGGGTGAACACGCCGCAGAATAACTCTTTCATGCCCGCTCAACATTTCCCACAGGGAATGCAGCCCCAATTCTCACCGACACCTGCCATGACATCTGCCGCTGTTCAGCCACCAATGCAAGCGCAATTCGGCGGTATGCCACAAGGATATCAGCAGGCGATTGCTGCCCAACAGCAACAGCAGCGAATGCATGCCATGCAAATGCAAGGTCAAAACCGCGCTATGAACATGAATCCCGCAATGGCCGGTCGTCCAATGGTAGCCGGCATGAACGCCATGGCGAACCCTCAGCAGATGGCGGCCATTAGGCAGATGCAACAGACTATGGCGAAGCCTCCCAATCCTGAGGGCTTTATGCGATCCCTGCAGAAGTTCATGATGTCGAAGAATTTGCCTCTTGACCCCAATCCTATTGTCTCTGGTCGCCCAATCCACCTTGTACAGCTATATGCGACAGTTATGAAACTTGGAGGGTCAAAGAAAGTCACAGCTGCAAACATGTGGCCGGTAATAGCCCAACAGCTCCAGTTCCCACCTGTACAGTTCCCTATGGCTGTACAAGAGATTCGAGACCATTATCAACGAAATCTCGGAGTTTACGAGCAAGCTTTCCTCAGTAGCCAGCAAAGACAGTTCGCGGATCAATCTCAGCAGCCTTCTTTGCCACGACATCCGAGCGATCCATCAGGCCTGCAGTTTCAGTCCCCCGCTGTCAAACAGGCTCAGGGATTCGAAACCCCTCAGCAATTACGGCACGCCTCCCCAATTAGTGTTTCAACGCCGAATAATGCTCAACAAAACGCTGCCAATGGCTTCGCAACACCAACCCAAGTCAAGGCACAGAATAAACAACAGCAAAACCAACACCGTCTCAGTATTTCCCGCCAATCCCTACCGCCAGCAACGCCCCATGACCTGAATGGACAACTATCCACACAATCTCCCGTTCAGTCTGAGAATGGACCAGGATCTGTGGTCGGAAAGCCCTCCGATGAGGTCGATCAATCATCCAATCGGCCTCTCGGGCATCCGATTGAGGATACGTTCAAGCCAATGGTACTGTCTGATCACAAGCTCCATGGGCCGATTGCCGTGAGTGAGATGTATCAACTCGGTGAAGATATCTCCAGGTTAAAACCGAATGTGCCGACCTTTGGTGAACTCGGCGTAATCGATATTCATGCCTTGACGATGGGCCTCAAATCCGGTATATATGCAGAAATGCGAATGGCACTAGACACGCTGGTCTCAATTTCTTCCGAGCCCGCGGTCCAAATATCATTAGACAACTGCGAGGATCTTGTTTATACTTTGATAGACTGTGCAGAGGATCAAGCTGAATTTCTTGCTGAGCATGCATCAGAAGTTTCTGATATGATGCTATTGCCGTCCTACGAAGAGATCAAACGAGGATGTCAATCCGAGTGGACCTCGCTGGCCAATGTTTCCGAATTCGGAAGCCTTGAATACGAATTGGATCGAGCCGTCGATAGGCTCATCTGTATCACCACCATTCTACGCAACTTCTCTTTCATCGAGTCTAATTTTGACATTTTGTCGACGGCCCCCGTCGTGGAGTTTATTTCAACAATCATCCGCTATCTCGGTACCAGGAACATGCTTCTACGGACACATCAGAATACGCTGGATTTCATGAAGGACACTGTTACTTACCTGAGTAATGTGGCCCATGCCATCCATCTACCAAGTAAGGAAGAGGCCACCAGTCTTCTACACTTTCTCCTTTCTTTTTCACCGTTCCCGGGACCTGCCACTTCGCCAGACGGTGTGATGTTCACGGTCTATAATCCCTCCGTCCATAAATATACACCTGCCGCTGTCGACAGTCTCGCAAAGATTCTGGCACGAGACGAACCGAATCGGACCTTTTTCCGGTCAATATTCTCCAGCGACGGGGCGTCTACTGCTCAACAGGAGCTGCTTACCCGTGCCTTTGGTCTTGCCATTTGCGCTGTTCCCGCCCAGCTAAGGAAACCTCTAGCTTTGGCGGACATTCGCAAAGTATTCCTCATGCAGGGACTTCTAGCCGCGGACATCCTGTCTGGGTTCGCTGAGGGAACAACCGCCAAAGCCTGGCTTGAGTCTGTCGATGGGTTTGCCATACATCTCCTCCGTCTATCATGCCTTCTAAGCACAGAACGTATTCCCCCACCACTTCCAAACACTCGTCAGTCGCATACTGCGAGGGCGCAAGCTGAAGCCGAAGTCGAAGCTTATGGTTCCATTATAAACCGAGGACTGGCGATTCTTCGACGCTTGGTCGAGAAATCGAAATATGCCGATACGAACTCAACTTTGCGGGTGCCGTCCGGAATACTCCCCAAAAAGGAAAGCTTACTCGGGGCGTTACTGATGCCGAACATCGATCCAAGCGTCGTCCGGCAGCTGATAACGTATGCACGGCTTGCAGAGTGATGATGAACCTTGGATTAAACGTGAATCTTCTTTTTGGCGTATCTTCCAGCGATGGCATCGACCCGGATCGAATGCCTTGTTTTGAGTGACGTTTCATTCTACATACCACCTTCTCATATATTCATTCATCCTTCCGTAAACCATTTATCACCTCACGCTTTTATTCATATTTACCTTTTCTTTTTCCTTTCCGGCGCCGGTGGAAAACATAACTATGAAGCGTGCTTTTTGTATTTCTCTATCCTTATCTCTATGTTCATCGCTGTACAATGCTCAATACCCCAGGGCAAGAGAATATATGACGTCCAGATGGGTCTTTATATCAAGATTACCTCCCGTGCTGTCCTCACCTTTCACCAAACCGTAACCAATCCATTATCAGAGCCACTATGATAGATTTCTGTACTACGTAACTAGACTTTACTCCGGTGGCATCCAGTGCTCCAGATGAGTCGAAAAGTAACCGAGGTCGAACCTATCAAAATATCTTGTTGCAGATAGATAGCGCGTACCCATGTAAAACAGAGATAAACAGCCATGAGATCATTGAATATGCACTACATATTACATACAGAATGCCTAAGCCACGCCGGAGATACAGAAAGTCAGGAGAAACAAAAAGAAACAGCCAAACTCCTGAAAGAGAAGCGAAAATGTACACATTAACAGCCAGACATGTGGAAGAAATACGCGATATGAGAAGGTAAAAGAAATGAACTGGTGAAAGTAGAAAAAGCTGTTTCACTTGCTGCCCACACGTTCTCTTTTCAAGCCGTGTTGGTTGTCTTTTTTTCCGTGTTGACAGGGAACCCTTATATATGCTCTGGTTGGGTGGTTTCCGGTTCGGGATAGAGAATTGTGATATCAGGAGATAGGTGTAAAGGGTGTGTGTATTAGGTCGCAATTGTAGTACAGGAGATCGTTGAGCATGTTTTAAAATTTACGTTCTAGAAGAAACTTTTGAATCTCGTTTTTTCGCCAGCCCTGTTTAATTGATGTCAGCATTGATTACGATTTGAGGAAAGTACTCGACAAAACGTACCTTGACGATGAGGTGGCCATTGAGCCGATTGATCGTGATATCTCCGGTTTTTGGGCCGGGGTCGAGTCCTAAGTACTTTGCAAGGTCACTCTTCAGAGCGTCTAGGTCGCCTTCTGTCTTCTGGATCTTGGTCTGCTGCTTGGTTCCGCCAGCCTTGGTAACGAGATAGACGGGATGTTGGTTGGAGGGAGTGCGGCGAACAAAGTAGGGGAGATTTGTGAGTTGCAGATTGGCGGCTGATGGGGGAGAAGTGACACGGGACGAGGTGTTTTCCTTGAGGGTTTGGGACTGGCGTTTGAGTTGAACGAGGAAGGTTCGGCGTTGTTGGGATGAGAAGGAAACATGAGAGGCAGCACGGTGTAATTGAGAAGATGTTTCTAGGGATGGCAGTTAGTACAAAACAGATGCCTTCTTTTTCCCTTCACCGCGCGTGAGATCCAGTAGCTATACTAGATGATATCCGCGCCGGTCGTTGATGGATTGGCTAAGACTTACGAGAAATGAGCAATCTAGATTGGAGACAGCGCGCAGACACCGAGCTACGTATCCCCGAGGAAGCAATGGGCTGTGTAGCGCGGTGTAGATAACCTGACATGGCCGTCGACTGCGTGCGAACGGCAGAGGCTGGTAGAGATTGGAAGAGAGAGGCCATCTGTGCAGGAAGGGGTCGGATTACGGCAGGGAGATACTTCGGCGCTGGAGGTCCTCGACTGGGGTATAGACTGCCGATAGGAAGAGGGAGAGAAGTGACCTGACGATGGTCTGATTGATATCGACCTCAAGACAAGACAAAAGCAGGACTTTTTGCGTCCAGAGCGGAGACCTTGCGCTAGTCTCGGAGTGGTTTAGCGCCCCAACCAGCCCTCCCGCCCACATTTTCTGAATCTGAAAAGTGCCGCACACTTTGCTCCTCATCCAGTACGAAGTCACTGTCCCCTCCCCCGTCTCCCTCATCAACCTCCAGGTCTCGCTCCTGTCGCTGTTCACCATGGCAGCCAACGTTCCTCCTTCCGCTGAGACCCTACTCAGCGGTGCCGCCGCCCACAAGACCACTGAAGAGATCGCCGACCAGCATGACCTGCTGCCCAAGATGATCCCCTATCTCGACCGTCATCTGGTCTTCCCTCTACTCGAATTCAGCTCCGGCCAAGATGATGACTCCGATATTGTTCGCGCGAAGTACGAGCTTCTTAAGCACACAAACATGACCGACTATGTGGCCGATCTGTGGAAGGAAATCAACAACTCGGACTCGATCCCCGACGAATTCGTGGCCAAGAGGGAGGAGGTTTTTGCGAAGCTACAACACTACGAGGAGGAGACCCAAAAGATTGCTGAGTTGCTGCAGGATGAGAGCGTGGTGGGCAACTTGCGGAGCGACAAGGCTGCCAACTTGAAGTTCCTTGAGGAACAGCACGGAGTTACGTCTGAGATGGTCAACAGTCTTTTTGAATACGGTCGGTTCCAGTACAGCTGCGGCAGCTACGGAAATGCCGCCGAGCTGCTATACCAATTCCGTGTTCTTTCCACCGATAACGACAAGGTTGCCTCGGCCACATGGGGTAAGCTTGCTTCGGAGATTCTAACCACCAACTGGGAGGGCGCCATGGAGGAAGTTCAAAAGGCCAAGGATTCCATTGAGACAAGGCTATTCAACAACCCCGTCGGTCAGCTGGTCAACCGCTCGTGGCTCATCCACTGGTCGCTTTTCCCCTTCTTCAACCACGACGCCGCCCGCGATATCCTGACCGATCTCTTCTTCTCCCCCGCCTACATTAACACCATCCAGACCAGCTGCCCGTGGATTCTTCGATACCTCGCTGCCGCTGTCATCACCAACCGGAATCGCGCACACAAGAACACCAGTGTATACCACAAGCAATTGAAGGACTTGGTTCGCATCGTCCGCCAGGAGGGCTACGAGTATTCCGACCCCATCACCGATTTCGTTAAGGCTCTATACGTCGACTTCGACTTTGAGGAGGCCCAGAAGAAGCTCGGTGAAGCTGAGGAAGTGCTACGCAGCGACTTCTTCCTCGTCTCTGCCGCTGATGCCTTCGTCGAGGCTGCCCGACACCTCATCTCCGAGAGCTACTGCAAGATCCACCAACGGATTGATATCAAGTATGTCCCTCCTCACATCACGAATCAGGTTGAACAGTACTAATAGTAATCAGGGATCTATCTGCCCGTCTTGGTCTTAACCAGGACGAGGGCGAGAAGTGGATCGTCAACCTAATTCGCGACACCCGAGTTGATGCCAAGATCGACTACAAGGAGGGCACAGTACTCATGAACCACCCGCCTCAATCCGTATACCAGCAAGTCATCGAGAGGACAAAGGGTGCTTTCTTCCGGACACAAGTCCTCAGTGCGGCCGTTGCGAAATAAGCCAATTCGCATCGTACTTGAAAACACAACAAAAGAACTCTACCATTTTTACACCAAATTTCTTGTTGGTTCCGTTCACGTTTTGTTGGTAGTATCCCTGCAGTATGTGCGGGATTTCTTGTCTTCCTAAGTGATAGAAAAAGAACCCCAGCAGCGTGGAGTGGCATCAGGCCGGCGTTCAGGTGGTCCGCTTTCGAATCTTCCATTTTACCTTACCTCCGACGTTTTTGTCTTATTTCATTTTACTCCTCCTATCAATTCTCATCCTTGCCCCTTCCTTCGACTCTCTGGATGACTGTTGACTGTCCGCTATGCTGCGGAGCATAACAGATCAGGACAATACCTATAAATCGAGGTATTGAGAACCAGATGAAGAGGTTCTCGAGGTAGAGAACCAACCCCTCCTCATCCTCCTCTACCACTCTCACGACCGCAAAATCCATTAAATTCCATGTATTGACCTGATCGATGTCGTTACGAATGATCTATAGAGATGATGGAAATAACTCAGTATTGATTCTACCTTCACGTGTTCTTCTTAACTCGTAGACAATACTTCTAGATGAGCACTCTCTTTTCCAAGGTAGAGTACGAGTAATATGAATGTGGCACGCAGGGGGTGTTGGGTTAGTCACTCCAGCCAACCTCATTCCCCGACGTATGTTCCATTCTTAGCTTGTTCTATCGCGGAATCGGTAAATAATCGAAGTATAGCTCATATACTATACTATACACATCCATTGTAAATGATAGCATCCAACGTGCTCACTCAGCCTAACCTCGGCAGATGTATATCATCTTAGCATCCTTACAATCCTAGGTATCCTGGATCCTGAGCCGAAAAGGACAACGTCAAAGCTCATGATGAAATGGTAAATACAGAAACAGAAATCGAAATCTAAGACGGGGGAGGGATATCTCTGGTAGTCCAACGAAACAACACAGTTGTAAACCGAAAGAAGGCACCACAAGGTAGGCAGATAGGCGCACACAATCTGGCAGAAGAAAAGAAAAGAAAATACAAGGGGAAGGAAGAAAAAGCAAGTCTAGTATGAGGCTGTTAAACCTAAACCGGAAACAGAACACCGAGATGGGGGAATTAGAAGAAATATATGTATGCAAGAATGGATGACCGTGTTCTGTCACAGGGTGGTGTTTTGCTAGGACGTCCGATCCATAGCCAAGACAGGGCGGGCAGGGTATATGAGTAGTATACGTTGCAAAAAAAGCAAAAGGAGAAAGGACGAGCAAGGGATTAGAGCATATGAATAGGGCTGTAATAAGATGCGACGCTAGAAAGCATAGCTGGGACGACAGACGTCAAACAGCGAGGGTATCTTAATCAACGAGCTCGTCTCGACTCATATTCTCCCGGTCGTCTGCGCGGTGGAGGACCGGATTGAAGCCGCACAGGAATGATTTCATTGATGTAGGGTTCTGATTCTTGATTTGAGTCGCCCGCCATTCTGAGCGTTTCTTGCCGCTCATATTCTCGGGACATGGTTGCGAGGTCGTTTATTTGTTCCTATTCAGAGTGTTAGCGTTGTCTCTCTCAATCTCTCCTCATGTTCCTCTTATGGATGGAACGATGGATGGTGTGGATTGGAAGGGAGTTGGGACACGAATATGTAGGGAAAGAATAACATACCCTTGTCAACGGTACGCCAATAATCAAGTAACCTTCGCGCCCCTTTTAGTCTCAGAAAGCATAACTGGTTAGGGTGTCCGTTTTTTTCTCGTTCTAATAAATACAGTGCGAGAAAATGAAAGAATGGATGGATGGATCCTGGAATTTGTGCCCGGAGGTTTACCTGGTAAGTGAACGGCCTGACGGTAGCAGATGGTCCTAGGAAGTATTGGATCTGTCCTAATACAATCTGGCGGGAGAGTCCATATCCTGGCAGCCAGTACTGTTGGACTTGGGACATGTTTCCTGATTCTTTCCTTTCAGGTGGGTAGTATATATGGGAAGGTGTAGGTGTTATTGTCGGGTATGTATGTAGTATGAAATCCTTTTGGGGAAACAGGTACAATATCAGACGGCAGTGACGGCGGTAAGTTGGTAATTATGAAGACGTACAAGCGTCTTCTATAGAGGTATATATACTTCGCACATTCCTTGCCATGCAAGGGAGTATAATTAGTCAAAGAAATGAGGAATTGAAACTGTGTCAGCACTTTCTACGTGGAGGTACTCTTTAAAGAGACGGAGACGCCCAGGAGTCGGGGTCACTCGCTGATCAGCGTGGTCTAATAAACAATCAGCGAGGACAATAGACGATTACACCTAGGCAACAAGGGAGCTCACTATGGATCCTGTGACAGACAGGAAGTCAGAAAGCCAGCAGTGAGGGCTGGTTTCTGGTCTGCTGTTCATGTCGGATCCCGGCGAAACCGCCTCACTCTTTTTTCATCCAACCCCTTTGCACCGGTAATAAAAAAGGGAAAAAGTGAGGCTTGAACCACAATGGGAACTAGCCTCTTCTCGACAAATCGAAGCAGATATTCGGTATCGTCAAATAATTAATTGAGCGGTGGTTCGGGTTCCTTGACCTTCTTGGCCGACTCTGCGGTGAACCTGCTCGCCTGCATCTAATGTAATCCGCCAGTTTTATGTATGATGCCGTGGCTCCAGGAATCGAGAATCGAGGGTCCATTCATGCAGCTGTTCTTCAGCGCTGTTCTGCATCTTTGCCTGTCAGGCATGAATCTAGGCCAAGTTGCGGATATCTTTTCTTGCCATTCGCACAAGGCCGTGACACTTGCATCAAAACAATACAGGCTTTCGCGCGCAGATCTGGTAGAAACCACGTTGAGTTCAGCCTTCCTTGTTGGTAGCTAGAGTAGAGCCAATGATGTGGAAGCGAAGGATTGAATGTTTCCTTTTTTCCCCTGCACATTTCCCGGTCTCTCCGCTGTGCTGGGTCAGATAGTTAGCTTCGACATGCGCACTCTCAGGAGTCGGTGCATTCATTGTTAACAAGATGGTCTGAGATCGCCCGAACACTAAATCTCAACACGTCATGCACGGGTCCATTTCCGGAAAGATGCTTGGCTTTTTCCAATGCAGTGTCTTCGACAGGCTTTAGTGTCGGAGTAATAGAGAAAGCTCAGTGGGATCCTTTCGGTCGCGATTGGTTCTCCACGGTCCATTGTACCTTAGGCTAAGATGATATTGATGCTGTCTCGTATTACGGAGTAGAGCTGCAGACCGATTCCAGCCCACATCCCAGGGAGAAAGCAATATCATGAAGGGCGACAGACTCCGCAGTAGTGAAGCTCCCCACTCACTTGTCTACTTCAAGAGTCCAGAGTAACATGGCCGTTGAATCCTTGGTATCGGTTGGTCTATGCAGCTGCATAAACTTACGAAAGCAGTCTGGTATGCACTGCAAACAGGTATAGGTGGCCTATAAGCTTTAATGGAATTTATCCATAGGGACACTTATACTACTTGTTGTTCGCTTCCCGCATGTTTCTGCAGGATAGCATGCGTAATGGGCATTACCGCCGATATCGAACATTCAATGAGACCTTGAGGTAGGTAGCACGAGCGAGTCTAGACCAATTCAGTGGATGCTATTGCAATTAATCGGCATCTTCGACAGCAGTCCAGGTTCTATTCGAAGTATGGGCCGATCAGAAGCTCGACCGCTCCTTGTAAAAGCATCTGTTACCGTCAAATCCAGACGACTGTACGGAGTAGCTCAGACCAACGAGGTGCCCAGGTGAGACAGGCTGACAGTTTCTAAAATCATCGAATCTGTCTCGCTAGATAAGATGAAACTAAAGTGGCTAGTGCAACGGAACCCACTTCACCATTCGTCAAGGTCCGTTCTCGTCCGTCGTTTGTTTTCTTAGTGACGCAGGTAAGACTACCTCGCCCGGCGTCTTAGCAGAGGACCCTGCCAGTCATAGGGAGCTTGTCGAGCGGGAACTAGAAGCCTCCGAGGTACTCACCATTGTGCGCCAGATGACTCCGCGGGCGATGCTGCTGCTCAGGGCGCGCCGTATTCTCGAAATATCAAACAACCGACTTATCGGGAATGACTTCAGCCTATGGAAAAGGGCATTTGAAGGATGCTCGTCGCCTTGGTGAGGCGATAACCTGAAGATCCCCCATAGGAAGGTGATCGTGTGATGGTGCTGATGTGCTGATACCAAGAACAACCGCCTTATAAAGGCGAAGACGGGTTGGTGTGGCGAATCTTGCAAGAGCCAGTAGATCGACAATGTTTTGATGAGGAAGAACAAGTGAAGGAGAAGGGGGAGAGGTAAGAAAAAGAAAAGGTTGGGAAACGGCGGGATGACGATATATACGAAACCTTACTCGACGACCAACTGGACAGTTTGTATTATTGTCTATCTCTCGTAATTCATGCCAACAACGATATCAGACAGATTCTTCTGAAATTCCATCCTAAACTGATTGTGAAGTAGATTTACGCTCCTTACTGCGGGGGCTCATAAGGGTGCATAAGCATCTCGCTGAATCTGATAGCAAGAGTATAAGCTGGGGTTGTGGCAACGTGTGGGAATGTGACTTACTTTTCCAGTTTCTCCTTCCCTCGGACCTCCTCAACTAGCAACGGCATCCTGACGACGTTGAAGTCTTCATAGAGCTCTTCGATTTGTTCCAAGTACTTCTTCTGCATTTTTCTTCGCGCATTGCACTGTTCACATCCACTACCTTGCTTGGGGAAGAGAAGCTGGTTAACCACAATGGCATGAGTGTCAATCTGGTAGCTTGTCAACTCCTGAATCATGCGCTCGGTCTCGTACAACGACAGGAACTCTGCAATGCAAACGCAGACGAAGGTGGTCATATCGGGATTCTTAAACTGGGTGTTGACTTCACCGATGGTCTCTCTCAGAGACTCCATCTTCTGCAGAAGCTCGTCAAGATTCTGACCACCTGGGAGTCCACCACGAGCACCAAGTATTGAGTTTAGCATAGGGCCAAACTGAGATGACAGTTGCGAAAGCTTTGCAAGAGCCTTTTCGAGCACTGTGGGAAACTGGAGGAAACGAAGGGTGTGGCCGGTGGGCGCAGTATCGAAGATAATAACCTCATAGGACAAGGACTTGACCTGTTTGAGAACTTCGGCGAATGACATGGCCTCATCAACACCGGGGATCTAATGCTGTCAGCAAGCCCCCAGAATGTTGACATTCCATCCTTTCCCGGTACGTACGCTGAAAGCGAGATCCTGCATCATATTCCCAACACCCAGACCGGCCATTGGGTCGTCGCCCTGTCCCTCGCCGTTTGCGAGTAAATCCTGAATACTCCCATTCGGATCGACTTCCATAGCGCTAAGGTTGGTATATCCATCAATGAGGCGAGCCTCCTTTCCGAACTTCTGGCCAAAGGCATCACTGAGGTTGTGGGCGGGGTCGGTCGAGATGAGCAGGACAGATTTGCGGGCTTTGGCAAGCTGGATCGCAAGAGAGCACGAAGTGGTCGTCTTTCCAACACCTCCTTTACCTCCAACGAAGATCCATCGCAGGGTTTTCTGGTTGACAATCGACTGGAGCGTGGGCTCCATGAGATCATCGTCGTGCACGACGGCGGAGGACATTTTCGGCTCGGTGGGGCTCAGATGTTCGAGCGATTAAGTTGGAGGGATCTATATGATCGATATCGCAATTAGACAAAGTTTGGTGAAGTGTGGCAGGAGAGTCACGACGTACTGTTGACGTTCCCCCGCAAAGTTCACGAGTTCTGGCCGAAGCTTCAAGAAGCGGAAAGAAGGGTCTGTCACACATTAGAACTGACTCAACATCACAGGACAAGCAAAGTATCCGAGGGGCCACCAACAGAGGATCAAGCGATAGTGAAGTAACTCAGGTACCTAACAATGTTGAAAGTTGTAACAATCGAAAGACGTCTAGCGCTATCCAACCGACACGTGCGGATGGCCTCTTGCTGCCTCAGGCTTCATTGAATCGAATACCCCACCAATAAACTGGCTCTGCTTATAACAGGTTCCTGGAAGCTAAACTTGACCTCATTCTTGAAGAATTCCTATATCAAGTTATTCCAGATAGGCTATATTCAGCCGCGTTCAATTACAGATGATCACATCTCCAACTAACCCTACCCTCGCGAGGAACTTTGGATCCCACTAAAGGTATACTCCGACAGCGTAGCTCCTGTCGGTGGTCTCCGACGCCGCAGCGGAGATACAAAGGCAGCAGAGTAACCTCCAGCCCCAATTTCCATTCCTCTTACCTTCCTTTCTTATTTCAGTATCTCATCTTCACTTAATGGCCTCTAAGTCCAAGGATACTACCATCTCAAGCAACCAGCTGGGTAAAGTCACAAACCGCCTCGTCCTATACCAAAACCACCTTCTCCCTTCCTTCTCGAATAAGTCACCCAGAACACCCCCAAACAGCACAACGCAAACACCATCTAGGCCATCCTCACCACCATCCACAATGTCTCGCGACCCAATTACCTGCCACGTTCTCAACACCCTCACGGGCACCCCCGCCGCCAACCTCCCCGTCACCCTAACCTTCCTGTCAAACCCCTCGACAACCTCAAACGCCAGCTTCACCGCAACAACAACCGCAGACGGCCGAGTAGCGAACTGGACCCCCGTGTCCACAGACAACTCAACGTCACCATCTGTTCCGGCAATCCTCGCGAACCTCCCCGCACCCGATACCAAGACAAACTGGGCTCTCCGGTTCGAGGTCGGGCCTTGGTTCGAAGCACAAGGCGTCGAGAGTTTCTGGCCAGAGGTTGAAGTCAAGTTCACGGTGAAGGGGCGCGGGAAGGAAGGCGAGGAGGGGTGGAGGCATTATCATGTTCCTGTGTTGTTGGGGCCTTGGAATTATTCGACATATAGGGGGTCGTGAGACACTTCCCAATGCCTGGAAGTTGGGTTGGCGGTATAGCTTTTCTGCTCCGGGGTAAGAATTGGATCTGGGCTGGGGTGATATCTGATCTTATCGGGTTGAGATCAGGATCAATCGGTTCATTATCACTGGATACTAAAGACGGCATGACGTATGTGGAGCATTTTACGGGTTTGCTAAAACATCTACCTTAAATATACTTCACGTTGCTCGGGGTATGCAAATCTGTAGACAAACATTGTATAGCCTCTATTGCAATGAACTTGGCATGTTTCGAGACCTTCATTGGAACGGTTTGAAATGTATATGAACTGAGGTATATCTCCCAGTACAGAGCATAGCCTTGAATATAGCCTTGAATATAGAACTTATGCGAGTTTGGTCTCCGGAGCTAAAACATCAACCTATCCTCAGAAATCAAAACTTCGTCTGATCATGCAAATGCCGAACCCCGCGTCTGTTTCGGATTGCCACGGTCTACCAAGTCCCCATTCCGAGCGAATGTCAATTACAATGACCCAGGTCTTACCCTCAAGGACGTAGTCCGGAGTACAGAGTACATCTAAATGAGATGATATCTGTCGGCGTAGTACTATCTATATACTTAGTTACTCCGTGAGACCTGACTAAGTAAGGACGACTCGGCGATAACACCAAGTTCTGACCAAAGTACGGCGTAAAGTACGGCATAAAGTACGAAGGTATAAGTAAGGACTGGGGTAGCAGGTTTGTGGCTTTTCATGTCAGAACTAAAATGGTGCTTACATGAAAATAGCTTTATCAAAATCTGCCCAGTGCTAGCATCTACCCGCCAAAGATAAGTCGATAATGAAGTGTTTGTATGGCCAGCTTTAACTTCAGATGAATAGTGGATACGACTGCTAAATTGAAACTGATATCTGGTCGCATCCGGGATCAAACTTGAGATCTCGAGTCCCCCTTAGCGAGGTAGGAACCACGGTCGCATTAGAAATCAATTCCTCGGTAGGAAAATGTCCAGAATGCAATCGAGTGGCAAGCTGCATGATAACGACTCGATGAGACCTCCAACGAGAGTCGATGTAGCTTCTCACGTGATATCAAGCCCCCATCAAACGTCGCGAGTCATTGCGTCATCGTCAACTTCAACCAATCATATGTATATAGGTAGGTTTGATACCTTGCAAAAAGCCCCTGATAAACGGCAGACGCGTCGTAAATGGCCAATTTGCGCTTACCGCCCAAAGCAACCCCAGCTGTCTTCGCGGATTTGATTCGCATAGAAAGTCAATTCTGTGCGGGGGCTGGATGAAATGTCGTGAGTGGTTGGTGTTAGTGGAGCGACCAGCCTTCGCGAGTTGCCAGTGGCCACCCGCCCGGCTGGTCCGAGAACCTTGAGACCCACAAAGTACAGGCAAAATTCCTGTCGTCGTCACCGTGATCTCATGATTTCAGACAATTCCCCCTTCCTTCAGGCATCTGGACGGATCTTGGAAGGCTCAATAATGCCAACAGTATGGAGTAGACTAGCTGTTGTTACCTTCGATTTCCAGATGTTTTCTGTCTGAACCCTGGATTGCGTTCGTGACTTGTTGTGTGATCAGGTTGTCCAACTATCCGTTCTCGAGGTTGCGTCATCCACATTTGGAGCAGAGAATATTGCCGGAACCCATCGCAGACGGCCAACAGAAAATTGATCCAAGTTCGGTCCCGTCCAATCGGAAGGTCACATCTCTTTCCTAATCCGAATCTGCCCTCTTTTTCGCATGTTGGATCTCGGTTAGGAGATCAAGTAAAGTACAGTAAAAGAGGAAGAAGGAAGGAAGGCAGAGGAAAAAGCACGAAAATTGAACAAAGGAATCGGAATACAACTTCAAGCAGTCATCGTTAGAATCCCAACGTGAAACCTGGCCGGGAGGGGCCTTTTGTACGGAGGGTTGCAAAAATCGAGGATAAACTTCTGCCGCTTACCTTATAGATTTGGGTCGACCGCCTCCCCTCTTCTCGTCTCGTTCCCCCTAAATTTGCAATTCTTCCTGTCCAACCCAGACTACGTCACAACTTTCTTCTTTCCTTCTTCCTCCCTCTTCACCATCATCATAATCATCATACCCAGTGACTTACTCTGGGGTACAACCAACTGCAATTCCTCGCAGCTCAGCACTGCGTGAACCTTTTTTATACTTCTTGAATCATTTCTATTGCGCTTTGAACATACGTCACTTTCTTTATTCTTTTTGCGCCTCGCGGTTCTCGACTCGGTCCTAGTACCGTGCGAATACTTCCATAGAGGCGGCGACACTGCATCTTTTACTTCGTTCTTGTCCCGTATTGTTGTTGTTTTTTACTTCTGCCTTTCGCCACTACACCCAATCGGTCCATACCCTTGCCTTGAGTTTGTTTCCGAGTTTGTTCTTTTCCTCTGGGACCACGGGTCTGCTGCAACCTTCTTAATCAGCAATTCGATCGCGAAGTTACTATGTCTGCCGCCGTGGCCTCGGCTGTCTCGACAACTCTCCCGTCCAATTCCAACGCGCGTAGCTCGCCAATGGACGCGAAAAGACACAATATCAAAATGGATGGTGAGCTCTCCCAATTTGGTACAAATTGTTATTCTGTTACTGTGGTCTGTGGTTGTGTGGCCACTCTTCCCGACTTCCATTTTATTCCTCTCGTGTCGGGATGACCTCATACATACAATCATTAGATGACGTCGAACAGTCCTTTTTACCCTTTCTTACTGCGCGTTGTCGCGACTTACTGTTCCTGTGTATACTGATGTATTGTTTCTGTAGACAATCAGTCTTCATCGGATGCCAAAGAAACTAAGGCGGAAGGCGAATCCCAGAACTTATTAGCACCTCCCCCACGGCCTAATCAATCAGCGCCCACCGATACACCCGACTACTTTAACTCCCTTCACAACAACCCTTTCTCCCTAGAGCCGAATCCCTTTGAGCAGTCGTTCGGGGGTTCTGGCGAGACACCCGGGAAATCTATCCTCCCTCCTGTCGCATCAATTACATCTCCCGCCATACCCGGCGCGAACTCATCAGGGGGTGCTTACGGCTGGACAAATTCCTTGCGCTCGGGACCTCTAAGCCCTGCCATGCTCGCAGGGCCTGCAAGTAGCGCAGATTACTTTGACGGTATCAGCAGGAACTTTCCGACGCCAAACGAGTCCTCACTCCGTACCGGACTGACACCCGGCGGCGGAGGGTCCATGTTCCCATCAGCACCCAGTCCAAACTCCCAGGCTTTACTACAGCAACTGCAAAGCGGAGGCGCAACCCCCTCCACCATCGAGTTTCATCGGACTGCTCTGAATGTAGCTAATAAGAAGAACGGCGCTGCGCCCACATCCAATCCAAACGCCGAACCTGATCAAGCAGCACAGAATATCTCAACAAGTATGGACATGAAGGCCGCGCAGCCGACTGCCGTTGATCCTTTCCACCACGATGCTGCAGACGCTGCTAATGGGTTGTTCATGCTCGCCAAAGGCGGGCAACCCACTGCGAATCAATTCGCTGCCGTTCAAAACGCATCCGCAATCCCGCCTCAAAATCTCCACGCCAATAGTCTTATACGCGACGCACATGCTAATAGACGCCAATCAGTTAATGTAAACGGCATGGCACATCCAGCGAAGGAAATAAGTGATGATGCTCCAGAAAGTGAACAGGCAAAACCCGCCGCCAGGGGTCGAGGAAAGCGGAACGCTCCAATGAAAGCCCCAAACCCAGCAGCGAACAGGCGCAAAACAGAAGATCTCTCTCAGGGATCCAACAAGAGGACGAAACTTAACAACGGCTCCGTTACCACGGAGTCTCCTTCTGAGGACGATTCAGATGATGATGATGATGACCAACCCTCATCTAAGAAGAAATCAGGAGACACGAAGAAGATGACTGATGAAGAAAAGAGGAAGAATTTCCTTGAAAGAAATAGGTAGGCTTACATCCATTCCTGTGCGCATGAAACGTGTTTTGCTAACTACTTATTCAGGGTCGCGGCATTGAAATGTCGACAACGAAAAAAGCAATGGCTTGCTAATCTTCAGGCCAAAGTCGAACTGTTTACGTCAGAGAACGATGCACTTACGACCACTGTCACACAATTGCGGGAGGAAATTGTTAATCTGAAGACATTGCTGCTTGCACACAAAGATTGTCCGGTTTCACAGGCGCAGGGGCTCATTTGGAATGCGAATCCACCATACACTTGAAGGAAATAATATTCATGGTTCATATTGTTCATTCGTGATATTGTATCTTTATCTAGGTGGGAGGTAACTGTAACAATCAGCAAAGCTTCATAAGTGCTCTGGTTTGTAAACTCACGGTGGTACTGATCGTAGCAGGCGGGGACTGTTTGTGATTTGACAACTCGACTATCCAGCCTGAGAAGTGTCGAGGAACAAGTTTGCAGGGAGACATTACTGTTCCAACCTCAAGGTCAAGCCAGACCCCAGGACAGACGCCCTCAATGCGACTCAGATCGGATATCTCACATGAGATCAGATCATCTGGCCCCTCAACCCTATAACTATACAGTGCAGCAGTGACAAATCTAATCCTAAAATGACATACACACCGCTAGATCACAGATTTGAGTACTGGAAGATAATCAGATAGGATCATGCAAACCTAATCAAATCCAATCATCATTGAGTCATTGAATCGAACCGTCATTATCATCCCAATCGATCTTACCTACTCCTATCCTAGTCCGTACACCCGCAGAATACAACCATCGAATTCCGGATATTGGAATCACCGTCGAGAAACTTGGAAGAAATCTCCGAAACAGGATGATCGGTGCAGTTTCACTCACTCTCATTAGGTTCAGGTTCAGGTTCAGGTTCAACCCCTGGTATATCAGTTAGTTAGGTATGGTAATCACTACCTAAGCAGTATGAACATAACGCTATTTCATGCAGGTAAGCTTACCCTACCCTAGTTATGGACTGTAATCTCGTCAGCCACAGGTAGATGGACAGGGGTGGTGCGTGCGGAGGTAGACAGGGGTGCGGGGTTTCAGGAACCTGGCCCTCAAGCTGTTCGCGTGGACTACTACCCTACGCTTGGTTCCATGTGGTTTCGTTCTGACCAGGGTATATCTGGAATTCTGAGGCTGGGCAGTCTCCAATGGGATGCTACGTACTTACTACTTAGGTACGAGGATGCGGGGTTGGATTCACATACGGCACCACCTACTAACTATCTAGGGATTAAGTACTCCGTACGGAGTACATTTAGGGATTTCCGGTTACGGCAATGGCGACGATAATCCATATCCTTACTCGTAGCGGTCTACTCCGGAGTATGTACAGTATGTGCGGAGTACATAGGGTACATAATCTAGTCCGATTTGCGGAGTAGACTACTACAATTAACTAGCACGTCGATCATGGATCGGTTGAGCGGTTATTCAAGGGACTCGGGAGTAGATATCTAGCTACAAGATAGGTAGAAAGGACGGAGTAGATGTAGATACACATACCGTAACCTACCTTCAGGCTGCACGGAATTCCATACCTATCGATCTATCTACTTATCTATGGATGGTGAAAAATATCTGTAGATACTGATAAGAAATGAATCTCCATTCTTGTTGGATCCTCACCGTCCTTTTCTTTTTCTTTGGAGCTTGGACCTCGATTCAACTTGACAGACGCCCTACCTGGAGGTGAGATTATGGGGTTGAGCTTGTCAGACTGACTCAGGCATGTTGAGGCGGTTGGATTTCAAGGAAGTGTCGCGTGGTATGTATGTACCTACAAGGGGGTCTGACACGGGGTAAATCTATCCCTTGTTTAGACTTGAGTTCTCTGTTCTCCGTATGTAGGGTCATGCTACCTACCCCTCAATAATGTAGGTTCACAGTATAATCTATGGCACGGTCTCCGAACAGATAAGGTTCCGTTCCTCATTTTTGAAGTTTGTAGGGTTTACGGTAGGTTTGCTCGGGTCGGGTCGGAATTGAACTATGTTAGGTATTCTACACTTGGGCTTAAAGTTTAGGGTGAGTTAAGGATTAAGAATTAATGGATTGGAGAGCATCTGACTTAGAGAGTAGCGTATCTCGGTTACGTTCCGGATCTTGAGTGTCTAATCTATACTCTCTACTAGACTACGATGCGGACAGCACTAACTACAATCTCAAGGAGTCAAATGAGTATGCAAAGACGTGCAGGTGTTCAGTAATGTCAGATGACAATAGTCTAACTTTAAGGAGTCAAGATTTCCTCTACACAAGATGGAACAATGATCAAGAATGTGTTGTGGAATGTATCTTTGTATGTCAAAAAACCGAAACGCCTTGCTAATTCCGACACCCAGATTGTGAAAATGGAGAGACATGAAAGGGGGCGACCGGGTCTGGCCGTGCTGATGGAGTAACAAAGGAAAAGCCATACGTGGACTAATCAGCGATGACTTGGGCGGGGGGGGGGGGGGGGGGGGTTGAAGACCGCACGCGGCGGAGGGGCATAAGTCGTGTAATAGTCAAACTAAGAATAGGCGAGCTGAAGCGAAACGAAGTAAGACGAGAGGCGCATGATGCATTAGGGTATAGAGCGAAGAATGGACGGCAGAAGCGAACCCGACAAAAAATTGAAGGTTGATGGAGGAAGGCGTTCAGTTGAAACGCCGACGCTTTTGGATTGCGTCGCGGCTGAGGAGTCGTCGGATTCTAGAAACGAATTTGGACTTTGTGGATTCTGTATTGCAGCGTTAGTATGGACATGTCACATTGGAAGCGAGACACGGGCAAAGTGAAAAAGTCACAGGAACGTGGAGTAGAAAAACTAACGGTTGCACCTGCGCATTGAGCGCTTCGAGTAATGCTCCGGTAGTGTTCGTGGAGAAGATACTACTTCGGCCCAGTATGCGATGTCTTGATAGCCGGAGAAGTCTTTTGCTGCGGACCATGGGCTTTGATCTTCTGATTGCGAGTTGAAGAGCGACGACGTGAGGATAGAGATCTCCTAAAGGGTAGAGGATCTCTTTAGATGGTCGGGTCCTCTTTGAGTCGAGGCTTGGACTTGTCTGTAGGTAAACAGTTAGAAGGGCTGTGAACTAGAGATAATGGAACAAACTCACGTATGGTTCGAAGTTGGTTTTGTAAGCCATGTTTGCGATGTTAAGGTTGGAATAGGGTGAGGATAAGACGGAGCCTTGTTCTTTGAGAAGGTTTGCAGGTGTGTATGGCGATAGTCATATTGGGAGAGACTCTCAAGGTCTTATATGGTGAGCTGGAGAAACAGCGGTGGTGAGAAAAGTGGAGATGTTCAACACATGGCATGAAGACCCTGCAAACACACCAGCTCGTATTTGCTTATTATTGGAGGTCATTCGAGCGTCATCTGAGACATCGTGGATTCGTGATTGGGGCACGATCAGAACGAGAGAGACCAGTGCGATTATTTGAATTATGCACAGGAATGATCTCATCCATGCCCAGAGCGCCAATAAGGAGGCCCAAGTGCCTGCACTAGTTGTCTAACCTCCGGATGGCGCCTTCGCTAACCATGGCTAGTGTCTTTGATGCTGGAGGCTCGGAGAGGTTCTGTCTCATTTCGAAGTCTTCTTTCATCTCAGATCGACTTAGTAATGGTTGCGGTCAGTAACTAAGTTCTACTCAGTACTTGTAGGTCATCTCGGATATGGAATGGATACGCTGACAGGGGTATGCTTGTCTGAAAGCCACTGCCAGCCGGGGTGTCCGAACGATCTGCCTCGAGAGAACCTGTTGGGGTGCAGCAATAGCCCTTGCATCTGACCGCAGGATAATCAGGCAGTTGACCACGTTTTTGGGCAGGAAGGAAATTACAGATCCGATAACAAGAACAGCGCACAGCCTTCCCTCATCTGATCGGCCGATGTTACCTCCAAAGCGATCCTGCTAGTCCAGGTTGGACCGCGAGATGAGGATCAAGGTAGGTGGGTCGCGGGCATGTGTCATGAATTAATGATTTTCTGAGGATCATACGGAATCCTGAACTTTGGCGGAGAGCTCAGAGCTGTCACAAAATAAATGAGTACTCTAGAGTCTAGAACAATTGGTTTTCTTTGGCACGGTGTACCCCATGCATGCCCGGCTCAGTCTTCGTGACTCTGGTCAAGGCTTTCTGACAAAATGTATTATAGCATCAATTTATCACCAGCACCTGTTATACGTAGCTTCCACTACAGTGACTACAGTGTACGGAGTACACACCTGAAGAATGTAACACACTGCTCAGTGCTTGGACCCATCCTCCAATTTAGGAACAGACTGCGCTAATCGAGTTTTCCAAATCCTCTGCCTTGAATCAGATAGCGAACAGGGTTCAAGGCATTGTCCAGGTACTCGGGACTGTGCAAAGGCAGCCTAAAAGCAAATAGCGTCTGGTCAATGCTCCCGTAAAGGGAAAAGCACGCGACGTGCTCCAAGCGGGGTTGATCGGCTTTGGCCTCAGGCAGCCATACATAGCACAGCCACATGCAGCATCGCTGACCCCGAGACTCCGCCACGACTCCACGCACCGCCGCTCCCTTGTCTCTGTGGCTGGACTCGCCTGTGGCTTGACACCATCTTTCAATAGGAGTTTGAACTTTTTTCAAGATAGCATCAGATCTTCGGATATTCGGGTCTAGAGATCCACCATCCCCGGCGGGACCGGCATTTAGCTTGCTGGGACGGCGCTTACACCATTGATCTTCGTGTTTCTGAGCTTTTCTTTACGACTCGTCCTTCGGAATGACCGTCTTGCCATTGATGCGTGGAGAGATGAGAGGATGAGTCTCCAAGTATAAGGAGGGCACTCCTCCCTCTCCATTATCCTAAGATCCAGAACTAGATTCAGTTTCACAACGAGTACATTGTTCCAGACAAGCTGTTTCATCTCAATTGTCTTTCTACCACCGCACTCTACTTGAATCACTTAGATCTCGCCCTTCCTATGCCCAACGCTGGCAATGACGCTGAGCGTTCAGGATCTTGGAAAGGCCTCACCGTATATGGTTATGCACGATCCCTCTTACATCGACTCAGTAAATCCTCAATCCGGAAGTAAGATTTGTTCCTTCCTCAAATGGTCGCTGTACAAGACCTTCCTCTAAATCACTTGCCCATGACAGAATCTCTTCATCTGAGAACTGAACACCATTTCGGCAGACCAGAGCAGCCCCGTTCTTCTTCAATGGATCTACCTTTTCGAGAATCTCGAAATCACGACTCCGGTCACGCAATGCCAAATGGGCCGGTTCTGGGTACCGACTGGCACGCGCGGTACACAGTCTGCATGAAGCATTTCCTTGACCAGGCGCAATACTCGTCTGCCGTACAGTCTCTGGCAGCTTACATCAACATTCGTCTTCCATTCCAACGATCATCTGATCCTGTCACTCGCTTCGATGGCACCGACGCGACGTCTTCGGTCAGTGGGGCGGGTCACTCCCAGGTTTCTTTACGCCATTATATTCGGCGTCTGATTGTGACCGCAAACGACACGCCAGCTGTTCTGGAAGCTTTCTTTGGTAGCGACTGGGTTAGCGGCGTGGGGTCCATTTGCAAGCAGGAGAGAATGAACTATCTCTTCACGGCAAAGAGTAACGGATGGGCTTCGACCAAGGCGGCCTACGACATCCTTCCAGACGAGCACACGCCGTTTTTGCGGCCTATCCAGGGGGTGACAGAGCAGGAGCTCAGCATGGCCGATGCTCAGTGGAGTGAATGGCTCGCGATGGAAGACTGGATGGTGGGATCACGCAACCCATGGGGCTAGAGGAAGCGGCGGTAAATTGACGAATTGATGATTTTATGACCTATCTATCATTTGTCGCTCGTTTTAATTCGGGTATCTCCTTTGTGATCCTATTTTCATTTTGGCTCATATTTTGACCTATCATGGCCTGTTTCTAGCGAAAATCCAATATACCCGTCGCAGAGCCGACCCACACTCGTGACCTTCCTGCGACGGGTATTTCCATCTCTTAGTTCGACGCAATAATACTGTTGACTTTGTTGAGACTTGAGATTCTTGAGAAGCATACCACATCCACGCTATCAAACGGCTAACAAAAGGTGGAGATCTGTTTCTGACGTGTGTCAGAGTAAAAGGAGAACTTAATTTGCTGAAGAACTGAATTGGGTAAAGGATGCGAAAAAGGGCTGCAGGGAAAATTCTCCTGCATGCACAGCCACACTTCGGTCTCTCCGAAACAGCCCTATGGAGCATGCAGGTACGGAAAACGTTACCGAGATCTCTAGAGTAAGATCTTTTATTCTTGACTTCGTCATCACTCCGTATTCTCTGACTTTTTCTAAGAATAGTTGTCGCTCTCTCGAGTCCTGGAAAGTCCCACGCTATGCTGAGTCCCGGGTAGAGTCTAAAGCGCCCGGCTATTTCTCCCATACGTACATACTATGTCATTCATGGTCATGGGCAATATCGTTGAATTGATCAGTCAACTATCTCGATTTCCACTATTAATCTTCCTCAGCTAGCCAACCCAGGATCCGAGTCGCGGGTCAAACTATTGACATCTCGAAACGTTCTGATCTGCCTGGCCCAGAGTCCTGGGTCTCGTCTCTCCACCTTCAGCTCAAGCCTCAGGTTGAGGTGGTGATGAGGATCGACATGGCTGATGCTGACGGTGACAACCTAAGTCTGTCGGTAACTAGTATCCACTGTGCCGGTGGTCCTGTGAGAAATATACGAGGTATTGCTTCTCCGTAATCGACGATCCATGATCAGATTCGCAGAATATACCCCTTTTCGAATCTGACAGTCAGCCTCAGTGGGGCTTGTCAATCCTGTTCCTGGTTCTCGGGTCGATATTAAGAACCGAGTCTGACAGCCAGGGCCCAGGGGCCAGAAGTCCGAGTCAGGAGTCAGGACGGCAGAGCGGCAGGCCCAGATAGCTGGGAATCTAATGAATCCACTCGTTGGTCATTGCCTCTTGTAGCCGTGCTGGGTTCTTCGAGGTGCCAAGTGGCCTAGGTTTTCGATCCTTTATTGAAAGCTATCAGCTTTGCGATTAATGTTCCGGTCATTCTCGGTCTCTATCTGTGACACGATCCTGACAACAGCTTACAGAGTCAGAGGAGGGGATTTCAGGGATAGGGGACGAACTTGAACTTCTGACTCGTCGCCCTGCGCAGGCTGTACATTACACAGCTAGGCATACCCTGGCTTTCATCCTGGGTTGACTATTGATTGAGTGAGGCTCGGCTAAGGTTAGATGTACTACATCAGACAGCGGTAAGAGACCTCCGCATGAGCGTGGTGGCCACGAGTTTCCCGAATTGCTGGTACTTGGGTCACTATAGGAGTCTAGGTTGATCAGTTAGCGTTGACCGTGCATTGATATTCACCGCGGAGACTTGATCCAACTCCGTGGATGGCTTGCGGGAAATTGATGATATGGGCACGGTCAATTAGTATGATTCTGAAGCAGCTGGACATTTTCGTATAGTACTCGGTGGGGGAAGTGGTTCAATGCTCTTGAAAATATATATTTGCATTGGGGTGTTGATATGTCAATGGAGTATGTAGTATTTCTCTCAATCAAATCAAATCAGACTTGGATTAGGACGACAAGGTACATCCAAGAAATTCGTTCTCTGTAATGTCAGGATGTAACAGAAATGTAAATGAACAATGTTGGTGGTTTGGTTGTAGACTCCGTAGATCGGAGAGTGACTCAATGAGTGTTCCCAAAGCGGTTAGCTGGTTATGCGCACTGAATGAATGAATCATTTTTATTATCGCAGAAGAAGATAGACTTCAACCACAACATCAAGAACACCTAATTCTGTGCCAATTCCTCTTGCAATCCATTCAATTGCATCAAGATGAGCGGTAACAAGGCTGTCGCGGAGAACATGCTGTGGGGAGGCCGATTCACTCGTGAGTAATGCCCTCGTGGTTCCTATCAGTCAACCGCAAACTAATCAGACATCCGTTTTTAGAGGGCCTCGACCCCCTCATGGTCAAGTACAACCAGTCCCTACCATACGATCGCATTCTGTGGAGCCAAGACATTGCCGGCTCCCTTGCCTTCGCTCGCGCCAACACAAAGTCCGGCATCCTCAGCGCACACGAGTTCTCCGAGATCGAGCGCGGATTCAAGCAGATCGCAGAGGAATGGAGCACGGACACCTTCATCGCCAAGGAGAACGATGAGGATATTCATACCGCCAATGAGCGTCGTCTCTCAGAGATCATCGGCAAGGACGTCGGAGGCAAGCTGCACACTGGTCGTTCCCGTAACGAGCAGATCGCAACGGACATGCGTCTGTGGCTGCGGGACGAGCTGCGGAACCTGGATAGCTTCCTCTGCGACCTGATCAAGGTGTCCGTTGCCCGTGCTGAGTCTGAGATTGACTACCTCATGCCCGGCTACACCCATCTCCAGAAGGCCCAGCCCGTCCGCTGGAGCCACTGGCTCCTCTCCCACGCGACTGCTTTTGCCGACGAGCTTAAGCGTCTGCGTGAGGTGACCAAGCGGGTCAACCGCTCTCCTCTGGGTACTGGTGCTTTGGCTGGGAACCCGTTCCAGATCGACCGTGAGGCTATGGCTGAGGAGCTGGGCTTCGAAGGTCTGCTTTACAACTCCATGAACGCCGTCGGCGACCGTGATTTCGCTATGGAGACCATGCAGTGGGGTAGTTCGTTTATGCTCAAGATCTCTCGCTGGGCCGAGGACTTGATTATCTACTCTAGTTTGGAGTTTGGATTTATTCGTCTGTCGGATGCTTATTCGACTGGCTCGTCATTGATGCCTCAGAAGAAGAACGCTGGTAAGGTATCCTGTCATAATTTTGCACTACATCAACTAACAAACGGACAGACAGCCTGGAGCTTCTGCGTGGAAAGGCCGGTCGTGCCTTTGGCCACATGGCCGGTCTGATGTGCACCATCAAGGGTCTCCCAACAACATACAACAAGGATCTACAAGAGAGCGTTGAGCCTCTTCTAGACCATATCAAGACTGTCGGTGACAGCATCCAGATTGCCACCGGTGTTCTCTCCACCTTGACCACCATCCCAGAGAAGATGGTCGCAGCGCTTGCCCCCGAAATGCTGGCCACCGAGTTCGCCGATTACCTAGTGCGCAAGGGCGTTCCCTTCCGCGAGGGCCACCACATCTCTGGCCGCGTGGTTCAGCTGTCAGAGCAGAACAATATCCCCATGGACCAGCTCTCTCTCGAACAACTCAAGGGCATCGACTCCCGCTTCGGTGACGACATCCAAGATTGCCTCGACTACGAGCGTGCCGTGGAATTGAAGGATGCCATTGGCGGCTGCAGCAAGCGCGCTGTTCTCGAACAGACCTCAGTTCTCAAGAGCATTCTGTAATGCGATGCTCGCTTCTGTTTGGATATTTCGGGATGAAGGCAACCTCCTTCATACATCAAACATTAAAAGGAATCTTGGAAGTAGACCAACGTGACTTGGGAGGATTTTACATTATGAGATACATGGACTAATACATAGAGTGTTTTGGGTATCTTCGTCCAACTGTTATAGTAGTACACGGTCTAGATAAGCAGTATACAACAACGGCCCCAGGCCAGTAAAACAGCCGGCAATCTACGGAGAATCTATCTCCAGGTAGACTGTGAGGACACGCTTAGATAGTGGAGGTGTCAGTATCCATCTCAGGGGAAGAAGGAAAAGTACGGTTAACGAGGTATAGGATGAAAGACGCAAAGAAAAAAGGGAAGAGCGACCGTCTCCAGTGGTTTCTTGGTCGCTCCTCCCAGAATGAGATGTCCACACTTCTGGAAGGCACCTTTACCTATTGACATCACCGTCGCAAAAGGCAGGAACGACCCATCCTTGACGTGAACATGGCAGGAACGACCCGCTACGTAGGGGGGAAAGGGAAATCGGAAGGAACGAGGGTGGCATCTCAAAAATGGAAGGATCCAGAATAGGAAAGAGCTGAAGAGCTCAAGTACTCAACTGTTCACCGGCCTGCGGTGATCTTCACATCCCACATCCCACACCTCACCTGCACTTCTCTCTCTCTCCTGCATCCCCTCCGGAGTTGTTCGAAACTTGTCTAGCTGGAGGTCTGTTATTCATCTAACCGAATGATATGATAGACCGGGCATTGAGGTACATTCTCATGATCCCCTCCTCGTCCTCGTTCTCTCTCGTTGGTTCGAAACCCTCCTCCCCGTGTTACACTGAGGCAGACAACCCGGTGACCGCGAATTAATGCCCGAATCAAAGTCCATGAAGCTCATCGCGTGAGAATCAGGGCCGACAGGCAGGCTGTGAAAGTTCGCTGTGAGTATTGCACCTTCAGGAGTGATAACGGGGCTTGGTGAACCCGTCGACCGCCGGGATTGTCTCTGTTGTTGTATTTGCTTCAATCTCGTTTCCAAAGGGATGTTGATTAGCTCGCGGGTTGATTCCGCGGGAAGTTCGAGCCGGCCGCGGTAGAAGCCTGTGTCGGAGAGTTCGGCTGTCGATGTGAAGGAGACCGTATCTGTTATCTCTGTTGAGGATGAGTTCGGTGTTGAGTAGGCTGTTGTGAGGTATCCCTTTTGACGGAGGGCTGGGTGGATAGAATCTGGTTGGCGGGGAATAGATGGTGAGGGGAGGCGAATGCCAGTGTTTGAGGGTGAGATGGTACTGATGCTGGATATGGAACTGAAGCCGGAATTAGAGCTTGTGGTTGATGAGTCGGCTGATGGGAGGGTTTGTGGTGAAATTGTTTGATTGCCTTGGTTTGGGCTAGGGTATGTTGAGAGGGTTAGAGATTGACCTTCAGGTATTGATGGCAATTGACTCCTTCTTGTTGCTGTCACACCGCTGCTAGTGATCGTGGAGGTGGTTTGGGGCCGAGGTCTAGGTCCAGAAGGGGATTGCGGTTGAGGCCGATCCGGTCTCTTTTTGCCCCTCTCCAGTTCTATTTGGCCGTCTTCCATGTTGGGACCGTATCGCCAGCGAAGAAGAGTGAACCTCTTCCCACGACTTTTCCTCCTCCGGTAGAGGATATACCCGATGACACATATGATGATCAGTAAGGCAACTGCACCTCCCGCGATAGCTCCAATCATGCCCCCATTGCTCTCACGACGGCTTTCCGTTGGGGTATCTGTTGTCACAGCGGTCGGTTGTGGTATCTCGGAGGAGGTAGCAGTGGTGAATGTGGTACTTGTGGCGCTCGTGGAGTCCGTGTAGCTCTCGAAACCTGTGAAGTTCGTGAAGCTCAGGGATTTGGAGGTAGTGGGTGATGCAGAGGTAGTGGCACTGGCGGTGGAAGTTACAGTGCCGCTATCTGTTGTCATCGGTGGCTTAGATTCCACTGTTGTTGAAGAAGCTGACGTTGCGAGCGTTGCTGGAGCCGTTCTTGAAATCACCGTCGTCGTGACCATTATTATGCCCGCCGTGTTCGACGTATGATCCGCTTCCGCGGTCGAGGATATGGGATTGCTATTGACGTCCGGGCATATCCCTGTTGTGCACGGATCAACCAAGCAGCAGCCTCGAAAAGGTACTCTCTTGCAGACATACCAAGCTGCCCTGGCCGGGCACGTCGTACCCTGACGAACCGCAAGGTGAGCCATTGGGATCCGAAAACTTAAAAGGAAGAGCTAACAGGAGTGTAGACCAACGCACGAGAACAGCTCAGCATTCAACTATGGAGACAGAATGAGAGAAGATAGTCCTATTTCCCTAAAGAAAGATGGGGAAAGGGATCCCCAGTATATGTCGCCATGCTGTACATGCGACTCCTGTGGTCTCAAGTTCAACTCCCTTGGTGAGCGCTGGCTCTTTAACGACAGAATCACGAGTCTCATATTTCTTTTGACTATAATTAGGAGAAGGATGGCGTCGAGTATCGAGGATGGTGGATTTTGGTTCCTTTATGGGTTGAAACATCTCGGGAGAAGATTCTCTCAGGGTTCTGGAATTACATCTGAGAAACAAGCATGGCTGTTCTATATGCGGTCACAGTGGGATATGACATCTTTTATGGATTTCCTTTCTGTCAATAGTGGGGAGAAGGAGCTGTTCTTTGTCCGAGACAAAGAGTTCTGTCAGAGGGGTGGCTTCCATTGATCCCTTTGTTGTTCAGAAACGAAGCTAATGAGCACTTAGTCCCCGAATGCTCCAACTGAAACAGAAAGATACGGTCATTCAACGAGAACTGCAGGCAAAGAAAACTCCGGTTGTATAAGCTAACAGATGGCTATGAAAAACAATAGAACGTGAGTACTCCCAACTCATCGCCTGGAAGAAATAACAATGGATATACAAATATAAGGACATAGGGAAATTAACACGGTCGAATTTTCATGACGCTCTTTTTCGAGTCGAAAGGTTACTCCAATTCCGCTCTCCAAGGAAGGAAACAAACCAAACCAGGTCCTTGTATAAGCAATGACTCACGGAATCTGGTGTGAACATTTCACAGATAACGTGTCTAGTAGACACGCTTGAAGGGAGGAACAGGCTTGCACTCGGCCTCGTCTAGGGTCGTGTCAACAACGGTACGGTAGCCGAGGTCGACCTTGCCGTGAGGCGACTTCTGCCATGTGAGGGTGTGCTTCATCCAGTTCTCATCATCACGGTCGGGGAAGTCCTCACGGGCGTGGGCACCACGGGACTCCTTACGGTTGGCGGCGGCAGTGGCGGTTTGAGTGCTGGTAATTTATTAGCAAGTTTCCTTTCAAATGTTCACTTTCTTTGCTTGGAGAGATACTTACGCGCAAGTCAACAGGTTACGGAGTTCAAGAGTCTCAACAAGGTCGGAGTTCCAGATCATGCTGCGGTCCTTAGTGCCAACCTGCTCGTACAGTTGGTCGACGTTGGTGATCTTCTCAACACCCTCATCCAGAGATTCTTGTGTACGGAAGACAGAGACGTCAGTCTGCATGGTCTTCTGCATGGCATTACGGATGTCAAACGTGGACTTGGGGCCATCAGCAGTGCGGGCGTGGTCGAGGTCACTGATGGATTGGGCACCGGCATCAGAGGATAGCTCGGCATGGGGCTTTCCGGGCGAGGCGATCTCACGGACACGGTGGGAAACGGCACGACCGAAAACAACCAGATCCAGAAGAGAGTTGGCACCTAGACGGTTGGCACCGTGGACGGAGACACAGGCAGCTTCACCGCAAGCGTACAGACCGGGGACAACCTGGTCGTTGCCGCTGGCATCCTGAGTCAGGACCTCACCGGTGAACTTGGTGGGGATACCACCCATGTTGTAGTGGACAGTGGGCAGAACGGGGATGGGCTGCTTGGTAACGTCGACACCGGAGAAAATGGAGGCGGTCTCGGAGATACCGGGAAGACGCTCGTGCAGCAGTTCGGCGGGCAAGTGGCTAAGCTGGAGGTAGATGTGGTCCTTCTCAGGACCAACACCACGGCCCTCACGGATTTCCAAGGTCATAGAACGAGAGACAACGTCACGAGAAGCCAGATCCTTGGCTGTAGGGGCGTAACGCTCCATGAATCGCTCACCCTCCGAGTTGAGGAGGTAACCACCCTCACCACGAGCACCCTCCGTGATCAGACATCCGGCACCGTAGATACCAGTGGGGTGGAACTGGACGAACTCCAGGTCCTGGTTAGGAAGACCAGCACGGGAGACCATAGCCATACCGTCACCAGTGCAAGTGTGGGCGGAGGTACAACTGAAGTAGGCACGACCGTAACCACCAGTGGCCAGAACAGTGTGATGAGCTCTGAAACGGTGGATGGTTCCGTCCTCCTGGTTGTAGGCGATGATACCACGGCACTCACCGTTTTCCATCAGCAGATCCATGGCGAAGTACTCGATGAAGTAGTTGGTGTTGTGGCGCAGAGACTGTCCGTAGAGCGTGTGAAGAAGAGCGTGACCGGTACGATCGGCGACAGCGCAGCAACGGTACGCCTGTCCTCCCTTGCCGAACTCCTTCGATTGACCACCGAAAGCACGCTGGTAGATGAGACCATCATCGGTACGAGAGAAGGGGCAACCGTAGCCCTCAAGCTCGCGAACACTAGCGGGAGCCTCACGGGTCATGTAGTGAATAGCATCCTGGTCACCAAGCCAATCGGAACCTTTCACGGTATCGTACATGTGCCATCTCCAGTCATCGGGATGCATGCTATTGTACACATAAGCGCGATGCGACGGGGCAATTGGTACACGGGGGCAACCTACTTTCCGAGAGCGGCGTTGATACCACCCTGAGCGGCAACAGTGTGAGATCTCGTAGGGAAGAGCTTCGAGACACAGGCAGTGTTGAAACCAGCTTCAGCAAGACCGAAGGCGGCACGCAGACCGGCGCCGCCAGCACCAACGACAACGGCATCGTACTCGTGGTCCTGCAATAGAATCAGAACCTAGCCCCAATTGAACTCGAAACCACACAGTATCAGCTTACAATGACCGGGTACTTCTCCGAGATATATCCCTCAGCCGCCTTACCGCGCAAAGGGTTGCTGCCGAAGATGCGGGCTGCGCAAGGGCGAATTAGCAAACGGTCTGCCGAGACAAGAACTGACGCAGTTCTCTCGGGTCTTCAAAGCATACCTGCAGGTCGGGAGGAGGAGAAGAGACGTCTCTGATCCCTCAAAGCACGGGAGATCTATATAGACAAAGAAAAACAAAGCATCAGTACATGACCAACCTCGGATCAAGAAAACCAGAAACGAACCTTTGAGGCGGGAGCTAGGCTCCGCAAGCCCAGGGAGCTCATGATGAAAAACAGAACAGGAAAGAAAAAAAAGAAACTCTTCTCCGATCAACAATTCCCTTCAGTAGACACAAGGAGGAGAGAGATTGACCGAGAAGCAGCACAGAACAGTGGACTGTATGTTGGAAATCCGAAAGCTACCACTGCACTTTTGCTGGAGTCGCGAAGAGCGGATGTCCGGCTGACATAATCATGTCTTCACTTGCCGACGGGGAGGACCGGGGCCGAGATAGCCAATCAGGGCCCGCGCAGTGGTAATCACCTCGGGCAGCCGGGTGGATGTCATTGGCTCGTTGCTGGAAAGGCACGTGGCCGGTGTTCTTTTAACCCGGATGAACTGCGACGCCGAGGATTTCCGGAGGCAACGGGGTGCAAGTTTGAGGGTTTGCGGAGAATTGAGCTAGGTATGGGGCTTGAGTCTTATTGTATTGCTTGTTTCTATATATGGGGATTGTAGTCAGGGAGTTTAACGAGCGAATTCTTCACGGCTGTGTGTATAGCCAGATGCCGTTTCTGCTCTCTCATATGCCGAGAGGAAGCCGTTGAAGCAGTCATGTGATGATTGGTTGAGAGCCGCCATATACAAGACTACATGATAAATTCCCAGTTGGTTTTTTGGCAAACGAGGACTAAAAGATGTCACTGAACCGTCGTGGATTGAACCTAACAAAGCTCCAGCTAATTGATCATATACATATCCAGTTCATGCAATGTAATCTCGAAATGCACTATCGCAATCTAATTGTACTGCATGTATGTCGCCGTCGAGTTGAACTTCAAGTTACCCTTGATCACCTTATCCACAGCCGCCAAGAAGTCCTTCTCCGTTGCGACCTTCCGTCGAGCACGGATGGCAAACATGCCGGCCTCTGTAGCGACACTCCGGAGCTCCGCACCCGTAGCATTGGGGCAAAGTCGAGAGATGAGTTCCCATCGGATGTCTCGCTCCACGGACATACTCTTGGAGTGGATTCGGAGAATGTTTGAGCGGCCTTCGACGTCAGGCAAAGAGAACTCGATCTTGCGGTCGATACGTCCGGGGCGCATCAGGGCGGGATCTAGGGTTGATGGTCTGTTGGTGGCGAACATAACCTTGATGTTACCTCGGGAGTCAAACCCGTCCAGCTGTGTGATGAGTTCAAGCATAGTACGCTGCACTTCGTTGTCACCGCCTGCTCCGTCATCGAAACGAGCTCCACCGACTGCGTCAATTTCGTCAAAGAAGATAATGCAAGCCTTCTTGGTTCGGGCCATTTCGAAGAGCTCGCGGACCATCCGGGCACCTTCACCGACGTACTTCTGAACCAGTTCACTACCAATGACACGAATAAAGGTCGCGTCGGTTCGGTTGGCGACAGCTCGAGCGCAAAGTGTCTTTCCGGTACCCGGGGGGCCGTAAAGTAGGGCACCCTTGGGTGGGTCGATACCTAGGTTGACGAAACGCTCGGGGGACAATAGTGGCATCTCAACGACTTCTCGTAGCTTTTCGATCTGTTCCTTGCAGCCTCCAACATCTCCATATGTAACATCGGGTTTGTCTTCGACCGTCATCATCGTCACGCTGGGATCGATCTTGGGTGGGAGCGGCAACATGATTTGGTACTTGTTTCGGTCGACACTAGATGTTTTATTAGACCGTACTCAAAGAGCCCACGGGAAATAAACATACCCGACTCTCATGCCCTCCTCGATATCTGTAGGACTCACGCGCTCTCCTAGATTGACCACAAACTTGGCAATCTGTTTGACGTTGATGACATATTTGCTCTTGTCTTGGTCCTTCTCGTCTTGAATAATCTTCGTGCAGCGGGCCACCTGTAGCGGCTGTTCCTCTGCCATACGTTGTCTATCCGCGGCAACATCCCATAGATGTGGAGGTGCTAGACCGGTGTCGGATTCCTAAGCGCGTCAGCCTGCCTTCCGGATAGGCGAGTGTCTTCATCCTCATACCTTGACACCAATCTTCTCGTTCACACTCGCTTGTCTGTCTTTGATCTGTTTCTCTAGTTTTTTTAATGCGTTGGCGTACGGTGCGGCGCCGTATGTCTTGAGTACTTGGATGTCCCTACACTTTGTCAGCAACTGGATGACAAAAGACGACCACGGTCGCGGAGGGATGAGGATTGAAGTTGACATACTCATCTGAAAGAGGAACGATCTTCTTCTCGGGCTCTTCATCGTCAGCATAGTTCTTGTTGTACTTCTCCCAACTCTCTCCCGTGGCGGAAGGCATGGCGAGAGGTGGTGGCTAGGCCGGAAACAACAGTCGACGTTGCAATAAATAAACAAGTAAAGCCAAGAAGAAGGATTTCTTGTATTGCGAGGACAGGAAGTTAAATGGAGATGGGGTGAGAGTAGAGATGGGGGTGATGTCGTCGAGAGCTGTTCTGTCCGTCAGTTTGTCCCAGCTTGAGCTGTTGACGCTAGTGGCCGCCAAGCCCCAGAAAGCAACACCGCCCAAACCAGAGCCTGGAAGAATTTCCAAGAGCCGCCTTTGCTCCATCTGATCCCCCGTTAACCCCTCTTCCTCCATTTTATTATATAGGCTACGGTGTTTAAATCATAGCCTCTCACATCATGGCAACTTCAGCGGCCTCAGCTGCTCCTAACAGCAGCTCCTTCAAGGTTCGTTCATTGTGGAGGGGAATCACTGTGGGCCGAATTCTGATATCTTGCAGGACAAGGAGAAGCCTATGGCGGTGCGGGCATCCAACATCCTCGCAGCTAGAGGTATGTGGCGGCGACTATAAACGTTACGAGTACAATGCTAACGGGTACAGCTGTCTCGGATGCAATTAGAACGGTATGCGTTCAATGGGGTTGTCACGGATGAGGGGCTAACGCTATACAGTCGCTGGGTCCCAGGGGAATGGACAAAATGGTAAGCATCAAGTCCATATTACAATGATCAAATACTAATTGGATTAGATTCAAACTTCCAAAGGACAAACGATTATCGTACGATTATCTAGCCCTCCGAAGCACAACACCCACTAACTGCATCCCCCGCAGACCAACGACGGAAACACAATGCTGAAGGATATGAGCGTCATGCACCCCGCCGCCCGAATGCTTGTCGACCTGAGTGCCGCCCAGGATGTTGAAGCCGGAGACGGAACGACCTCCGTGGTTGTCATTGCCGGAAGCTTGCTCGGTGCCGCTGAGCGTCTGCTAGGGAAGGGTATTCACCCCACCGTGATCGCCGAGTCCTTCCAAAGAGCTGCTGGCGCCGCTGTTGAGATCCTCCACAATATGTCTCGCCCGATCGACCTAATGGACCGCGCCACATTGCTCCAAGCGGCGTCGACCTCCCTTTCATCCAAGATTGTCTCGCAGCACTCCAGCCTCCTGGGACCTATGGCAGTCGACTCGGTGTTGAAAGTGGTCGACACCAAGACAGCTGAGAACGTGGATCTTAGGAATATCCGTATTGTGAAAAAGGTTGGCGGAACGATTGAGGATAGTGAGATGATCGACGGCGTGGTTCTGAACCAGCCGGTTATCAAGAGCAGCGGTGGTCCTACAAGAGTTGAAAAGGCTCGGATAGGTCTAATTCAGTTCCAGCTCAGCCCGCCCAAGCCTGATGTATGTCCCAGCCCTTTCTTATAACGGCAGGATTTGCTTTTAACTAATACATATTATAGATGGAGAACCAGATCGTTGTGAACGACTACCGCCAGATGGACAAGATCTTGAAAGAGGAGCGCCAATATCTGCTTAACATGGTCAAGAAGATCCAGAAGACGAAATGTAACGTCCTTCTAATTCAAAAGTCCATTCTCCGTGACGCCGTGAACGACCTTTCCCTCCACTTCCTTTCTCGACTCAAGATTCTCGCCATCAAGGACATCGAACGTGACGAGGTTGAGTTCTTGTGCAAGAGTTTGGGCTGCAAGCCCATCGCCAATGTCGACTCCTTCACAGAAGACAAGCTCGGTACCGCAGATCTCATCGAGGAAGTCCAGGCGTCTGGTGCTCGCTACGTCAAGATCACCGGCATCAAATCCCCCCCGGCCGTTGCTAACCAGACCGTGTCCATTGTCGCTCGCGGCGCTAACAGCCTCATCCTTGACGAGGCAGAACGTTCTCTGCACGATGCTCTTTGTGTCATCCGTTGTCTTGTGAAGAAGCGCGCTCTCATCGCTGGTGGTGGTGCACCTGAAATCGAAGTCGCCAATATCCTCGCCAAGCGCGCTCGTGAACTCACTGGCACCGAATCCATTTGCTGGAAGGCCTTCGCAGATGCCATGGAAGTCATCCCCACTACTCTCGCTGAGAACGCCGGTCTCAACTCGATCAAGGTCGTCACGGAACTGCGACACCGTCACGCACAGGGCCAGCACAATGCCGGAGTCAGCATCCGCAGCGGTGGCGTGAAGGACGACATCACCGAGGAGAATATTCTGCAGCCTCTCTTGGTGAGCACCAGCGCCATTGAGCTTGCTGCTGAGACGGTGAAGATGATCATGAGAATTGATGACATTGCCCTGTCGAGGTAAATTATCTGAACGCTTGGAATCATATAGAAAAGTGAACATGTTGTATCATGATTAGTAGTAATATTTTAAAACCCTCTTCCTATATCTATTAGCATAGACAGTCGCCTTCAAAATCAGTCCTCCCGCCCACGCGAAGAAGTAGTAGAAAGGACATTCGATCGGACCCCCATTACATGCAACCCGGCTTCTAGTTCAGCAAGATTGAAAGAACGTGCAGCATATCCTAGTTGATGTGTCTTCATCAAGGTAAAAAGAAACCCTGCCCATGGTTCTTACCTAGCTAGACAACCATTGTTGAAATAAAGTTATATCTACGTTGTCAAACTTGAAATAGGTACCTACTGTTGAACGACTTGCAGTATAAACACCCTGGAAGAGTGGAAGCTCCTTGCGTATGTGGTCCCAACTTGTATGTTGTAGACAGTATTAATGTTTACGGCTCACATTAGGAGCACTACATACCAACCACTACTAGGGAAAGTTCAGGTTGAGTCTACTTGAACATTCGACGCACTTAGGGCAAGAGAACTTGAACCATATACAAGAAACTTCATTGGTAATACTTTTCGAGAAACATGACAGAGAAAAAATTGCACACCTCGAAACGCCAACCGTGTATAAAATGTGAAGAGAGAATTCTAGGACATGAAATGGTATCAAGAAATTGAGAGAGACGGTCTCATTGACAATCAGCATGTCTTTCTTTAGCGTCGAGATGATTAAACGAGGAGGACACTGTTACGTAATTAGCTATTGATAAGTCTTGTAGGGATTGAAAAAACATACGCATTCACACAGCCGTCATTCTCGGGGGTGTTTGTGATCTGAGCGTATTTACCCCAGGCAACCTTTCCACCTGTTGTGACGATACCGAGTTCGGATACGTTGACCTCGATAACTGTTCCCTTGGTGAGGACACCGAGTTGGGTGTACAGAGGGTTTTGGGGGTTCTTCTTGACGGATAGAATGGGTAGCTGAACAGTAACGGCCATCTCGGGGCTAAGGGGAAGAATATTAGCGATATTCGATCTCAATCTAAAAGCGGGAACATACTGTGTGACGTTGGCCTTCTTGTAACGGAGACCCATGGGACTAGGAAATGATTAGCTATTTCCTTGTAAAAATTGAGTAATCAAGACTCACCGAATGAAACGTTCATATTTCACAGGTCTCCGGGTGAAGTCACTACCGACAAATGTCGGCTTCGTGATCATCCGCTTCCAGGACTTCTTATGCGTCTTCTTTCCGGTGTTGACAACCTTGAACATTTCCTCCTCACTAATACCCTTAACCTTGGGCAACGGAACGGCAAACTTGGCCGCCTTCTCCGCCCGCTTGTCCTTAATAGCACTGGACAAAGCTTTGGCATTGGTGGCCTGCGAACGGTCGAGCAGATATTGCGGAAGGGGTGTTTTGGAGGGCTCGCTTGGCGCAGATGACTTGACATTCTTCTCCTCCTGCGCCTTGATGCGCTTCCTCATCTGGATCTTCTCCGCATGGCGCTTTTGCTGGTAGAGCTTGGCCCTCAGACCGCGGAGGTTCTGCGCATCCTTGGACTGCTGGTGGACTTGACGGGCTTCGCGCTTACGGGTACGCTCGTCGTGGTCCAGGCGCTTACCGTGCTGCTTCTGCCAGCGCTCGATATACCTGGTTTTCGTTAGGAAGGTGGGATGTGATTAGGAGGGGGCTGGACGAACTCGTTCTGAGGCTGTATTGAAAAGTTTGTTAGCCGAATCTTAATACAATCATAGTATCAGTAAGGCAATAGAACGTACCATGATTCGAGAATATACGGCGGGGATAGACTGGCGATGAAGATGGTAGTCCAGCTGGAGGCGGAGATCTCAAAAAAGTTCGAGCGATAAATCAAGTCACGTGATCCGTTATCTTGCTGGAATTTCTCATCGTCGAACCGCAGCCAGTCCAGCCCAGCACCCAAAATCCAGCTCAACCAGCACCAACAACAGAGATTGAACCAGGAATTTCTGCGCCATTGAGGATGTTTTCCCGCTCCGCACTGGCAAGGGCCTTTGCCCTCCCCCTTGAGCAAGCAGCCCGCCCGTCCCTAACAACCACCTTCCGAGCCTGCTTGCACCAAGCATCAACAACACCATCATCAACCATAGAGCCCGAAAAGCCGAGCGCCAACTCTCGCGCTCAAACCTCCACCCCCATAATCCAACCTCTTCCCGAAATACAGACACCTACAAACCGCTCCCACATCCCAATCGAAAAACAACCACTGCCGCCAACCTTCACGGAGCCTCTCAAACTCTCCAAATCCCTCCTCGACACGCTCCCGTACCTCACAGGCCAAAAGCCACACTACATCACCGCCCACCTGCATGACCGGCCTTACCTTCTAACAGAAGGCGATCACCTGCGTCTGCCCTTCCTCATGCCAAACGTGAAACCCGGCGACGTGCTCCGCTTCAACCGCGCGTCTGTCCTCGGTTCGCGCGAGTTTACGCTTAAGGGGGCTCCCTATGTCGACGAGCGGCTCTTTGAGTGCCGTGTTCGGGTTATGGGTGTTGACTCGGAGCCGCTCAGGATCAAGGAGAAGACGAAGAGGCGGAGGAGGCATGTGCAGAGGATTACGAGTAAGCATCGGTATACGCTGCTTAGGGTTATGGAGGTTAAGATTCAGACTGTGGAGGAGTTGAAGAAGGAGGGACAGACTGTTGTTGAGACGGTATGATTTGGTTTTGAGAGTCTTCCCCTGTCTGGTTATCTGTGGGTGGGTGAGGCTTGCTTCCTCGATGTACAGATAGATATATGGATTTGCTGCACTGTACATTGTATACTGTATTTTATATTGCAATTGGGATAGTTTGGATCTTTTACTGTCATTTATGGTGAGGTATTGCACGAAACTTCCAATAATTACTTGGGGTTTCGAGACATCCACCAGCAATTTGCTATAGATCAAGCTTAAGGTGGCCTCCTGGGGATGGTGTTCATAATTGTGCTTCGTATGAGCTTAAATGGTCTTGAAGGGAATGTTTTATTCTAGGGACTTCTTCTCAAACTTCGTTGCCATAGCGCATAGCAACACGTTCCCGGATATATATCTTTGCATGGTTATATGTTCGGCTACAATTTTTAGATGTTAGGCAAATCTACTCACGAAAAATCAAATAATAGTAAGAAAGCTTCCGTTAACTTGTAAGTCTAATATATACACAGAAGAAGATGAAAAGGGGAAGTATCAGTGTATTCCGATATCAACTCAAACTCCACGCTGAACAGCTCGAGCGCTGTATGCAATGCCGCAAGCCCCAACCAAAACCATGCGTAGCCAAAGCAATGAACAAATAAGAGGCTAAATCCAAAAGGAGTCGAGAAATGTTTTAAACAAAAGAAACCAAGTCAGTCGTAGTCAAGTCATCCAGGATATCAAGTCGAAAAAGAACCAAAACAAAGGAAATAGGTAGTTAGACTAGTGGGCTAAGTGTTCTCTTCCAAGGCAGCTTTAATTTTTGCAAAGAAACCAGCAGGCCAGGCGGCTAGTTCTTCGTCGTTGGGTATGCCGCGAACTCGGCAGTGGTGAACTACGTTCACCAAAATCCTGCCTAGTACATCTGGGGTGATGGGAACGGCCCCATCGAGCTGGGCGTCGGGGTATAGGAAAGGATCCTGTTGACCCAGGAGTTCGCTGACGGTTGGTCGTAATGTCTGGTCCCGCTGCAGGCATTGCTTCAGTGTTCGAATGAGTCCTGGAGGGACTTGGACACCACCAACTCCAAAGGCTGGAAAGTCGATTTTCACTTTTGGATTTGGAATGGCCATAATACGCTCGTAGTATTTGGGAATCTTCGCAAAAGGAGGCTGGCCGTACACCATCTTGTACAAAATACAACCTAAACTCCAAACATCGCTCGGCTTGCCGAGTTTCATCACCTTTCCAACGCTGGAGGGTAATCCAGAGGAAGCATTGGAGTCAACCAACGCTTCTGGGGACATATAATTTGGTGTTCCAACTTGTTGCTCACGATGTACGTTGACAGTGTGGTCTTGGATCGCGTTTGCAATCCCAAAGTCGATCAACTTTAATCGGCCTTGGACAAGGAGAAAGTTGGCGGGTTTCAAATCGGAGTGGACAATGTTATGCTCATGAACTGCTTGAACACACTCAAGCATCTCCTTCCAATAGTAACGGGTGAAGTTCATGTCAAAGACAGCATCCTCCGCATTCAATTTGTAAGTCAAAACCTTCTCCAAGTCCGATTCTCCAATTTCCATGAGAACGCCGAGGGTGTGCTTGTCTGAGTTCAACTCCCAGTCAAACAGGCGCACGACACGGTCAATGTTTTCCAGCTTCTTGAGGAGATCAATTTCCCCTTTGTAACCAGCCAAGGTCGTCGGGTCAACATGCTCAAGATTTACTCGCTTCAGAGCAAAGATCTTGTAATTCTCGGCCATAACGCGGTAGACCCGCGAGCTGCCTCCGCGACCAATGCAGTCTAAGCGTGTGAATGGCTTGTGGTTTATTGAAACTTGGTTACGCTTCTTGCGAGACTGGGAGGCGGTAGTTGCCCCTCCTGTTGCGGTGGCAGTCTCTAGAACGGACATTTTTGGTGGAGGAGGAGCGGGTCTATGAGGGGTGTTGTTACTTCGAGTGGTGAGAATCTTCCTGGGCGAAGTCCCTGCAGGTGTTTCCACGTCCTTCTTCTCATCGCTGTAGACTACAGAAAGCTTTTCTGGTTTGTCTAAAAAGTTGAATCCCTGTGCTTTGACACGTTTGAAGGTTGGTGGAGGTTCGTTCTCTTGATCACGAGCAGATGGCAATGGCGGTGGGGGGACTTTGAAGACGGGTTCTTTTGGAGCTGAAGGCTTGGAAGATGCATCGGAAGATGAACCCGGTGTTGACTTCGAGTGGGACGCATATGATCGCGGGGAAGATGATCTGGAGAATGGACCATCACCAGACGAAGAGAGCCGATAGTCTGTGGTCTTTTGTGGTGGCGTTGGGTCTGCCCAGGACACCTTCGGGGAGGAGGCTTTTGCGCTACCTTTATAGCGAGATCCGGCATTGTCGTCCGCACCCAGTTCGCCTTCTTGGGCAATATCCGAGAGATAGCTAGGTGATTCGTTTTCCTCACTCTGACGTCGAAGTACACCGCGTCTCGCAGGGCCATTGAGGAACGCACCCGTCAGCCTACCGACTCTCTTAACGCGTAACGAGCTCTGAACGCCGACATCTTCTGGATTACGAGACCGGAGCACAGAGGACGTTCCGACATAGGAAGGGTTGTCCTCATATCTTGATTTCCTTTCGTCTTCTGAGCGATCAGCACTTGATTGCTCAGCAAGCGGACTCCGACTAGTTGATCGCTTTTCAGATGGTGATACAGATGTGGGGGATCGCGTGTTACTACGCGATGTATTGATGCGGACACTCCGAGTCCTGGGGGCCGGTGTAATAAAATCGTTTGAGTGACTCTTTGCTTCTGCTTCTGCTCTCTCCCCATTCGACAGAAGTGATCCCTCCCTTCTTGTTCTTGAGCCGCTCCCCAGAGCAGATCCTATGCGAACTACTCGCGGGGCCGGGCTTCCGTTCGATTGATCAAGCGGGGAGCTAGTTCGAGATCGTCTGTCAAGACTGGACGCGGCAGAACCGACGCGCACATTCTGATGGTGGTCACCAAGATTCCTGCTGCGGAGGCGCGGGGCAGGTTTTACGTCGTCCTCGTCGAGAAGAGCTTTGACCGACGCGCTGAATTTCGGTTCTGGGACTTCGTCATCTGAGCTATCACCAGTGGAATACTGCCTCGATATCAATGCAGCACTGCTTCGAAGAGCGACAGGATTCCGGATTTCTGGGGAGCGTCTGGAGCCGGAGCGAGATATGGAGGCGCGGGACATCGGTCGAGATGGTTGTTGATGAAGAGCAGTCGCATGGGCGGTGGAGAGAGAATACGGCGAGGCCATCATCGTAATTCATAGGTAAGGCGGCCTAACGCGTCCCAATGCATCCGTCGCAATTCCCAGAGTCGGCAGACGCACTTGCGTTGTCAGTTTGCTGCTGTGTATGTATAATTGTCGAATCAACAGTTAATTGGAGAGGCTGGAAATCCCCGTTCCGAGTTCCTAAATATCACGTGACCCACATGTTGCTAGGTAACGAGCCACATTGTCAACAAAGTATGTCACTGCATCTACAGAGTAAGTCTACAAGTCATTCTAGATATCGATAACTCTTTTACAGAATGTAAGGATATTTCGTCTACGCCCGAGTTTGTTTTCGATATTGGCTATGTGGTTGCGCGGGCTTGGTTCGGTGATTTGGCATTAGAAGCCATGCCGCATATCATCACGGAGCCTGGGGGTCGCATAGTCTACAACTGGACAGTTCAGTTATTGTAAAAAGACTTGGTCTCAACGATAGTGGAAGGCAAGACGCCTCGATGAATTTCGAATATCAAGCACATCAGATCCAGTGCACGCTCCGTATCTATGGGTATCTCGACTGTTCAGCGTCCACCCTTTTGGTTCGACTCTGCATGAGTACTCCTAGAATGCCGCATCTCCCCCTGATTCCCGAGAAGCTGGGACGACTCAGGGGGACGACACAGAACTCAAGTACAAAGCGAGCACGAGGGATAGGATCTCCTCTCGACTATGTGGCCAAGCATCGCTTCTGTCTGGGACCGTTATTCAATAGATTGTGGGGGTTTCGGGGGAAATACAAGATTTGTATCAACTCTCCGTGTGCCATGTGGACCTCAAAGAGGTGGGAAAATGATAGTTGATATCTCTATAGTACTCCAGTCGCGAGTCTTTGAGAATCATGACTGGAATTGGAATCCATAGTCGAGAAGCGAAAGTGAGATACCCCTCAGCCTGCCCCTTTTCCAGATCTTCAAAGTTCAACGCCCCCTGGGCCCTGACTTAAGGCTGCAGCCTGCCTGTCCGACCCTGAACAGAAACCCCGCTCACACTGCGCAGTGCCCAGAGTACTCTGGCGAAGGCTGCAAGGATGCAAGGTTGTTGAGCAAAGGGCCCGTAATCACATTATTCGTCACACTCTGTACTCGCTGTCTTCCTCGCCGCTTGACACTGAAGTCGTGGACAGGTTCGCACGCACCTGGTAATTTGCCTGGTTCCAGGGCTGGGTTAGTGAGAACGCTGAAAATGAAACAAGTGATGGTACTCCGTACACTGTGTAGACTAACTACGAAATTGAGAACAAAGTGACAGAGAGAGCGGATCACATGGGCACCAGATCGGATGAATGATTGCCAGCTGCCGAAATCTCTCGACTCACTCAACTTTCTCTGCCTCTGCAGTCTGCACTCTGCAATTCCCCGAGCCAGTCAGAGAGTCAGACTTCTTCTGCTAATTCTTAGTCGATACCTGATTGATTGTTAAGGACTCTATCACGAGGGACCCCTGGACAGTAAGTACAAAATTTCGCTCATTTGGCTTCTATTCATGGCTCAACATTTGAGATCTATCAGTCTGGCTAACGACATCCTGATAAGCTCAAGCCTCCAGAATCCAGATTCACCGATCAGGCTCTTGAGCCCACTAGGCTGAGACGATCAAGGATTCGAGTCAACAACGTCAGTGCTAGTGATCAGAGATCCATCTATGATCCTCAATTTATCACTGCAGCAGTTGGTGGAGTCAGCATGTCGGGAACCAAGGAAACAACACCTTAACTAGCTACCATGAGTTTCAACTTGTCTGGTCCAGGAACATGTCTGGCAACGATCGCTGAAAAAAGCTCATGGACAAACTTCGGATTGGGTTTGACTGCATCATATTATCCTTTTCAGTTAAAGAAGGCCGGCTGCCAGAGATTTTGCTTTTTTTTTGTCTCACTCCTCGACACGCTTTACTCTGAGGCAAACTAAGAGTTGCTAACAGAGTCAGTTTAAACTGAACTATGAGTCCCCGCTAAATTCGCTAACTCGCCAAGCATTGTTCCTGAAAGCTGCATTAGGATGCAGTATTCTTGAATCTTGTCCATGATTAGTCCAGCTTTCCGAACACTCCGGCGGCGCCCCGGGGTATAAGCCAAATTGGTCCTTTCTGCGTCCTTCTGAAGCACGCTACTCTATTTTTGCTCGCAGGGACTTGACAAGTTCGCGATACTTTACTTCATTGAGGGGAAGTCTTATCCTTCGGACCTTTGCCGAACTACCCAGGCCTTTTGATCTGCTTTCGATGGATTCTCGCCATCTTCAGCTTGTTGACGGAGTTCAATTGGTACTTGAGCTTCATGGTCGAATGCCCATCCGTCACACCCGCCCGACCAGAAATGAGCAGCAAGCGCTGCGCATATTCGATTGTTGATTTCCTCAACGAATTTTAAGGAAAGAGAGTATACAACTTCACGGATCAGTGATTCAGTTTGCGTTGATAAAAATATCGTAGAATTCCTGCAATGTGCTGGATGATTCTCTGAGCCCCATAATGGACTCGAAGTTTCAAGTTGCTGGGGAGATTTGGTCTCTGACCACATCTCCAACCTGCACTTGATGGGTCCAAGAACCTTAAGCAGGAGTCCACACATTGTTCTCGTTGACTTTGAGTACCTGGAATAGGAACAAGCATGACTAGTCAGAGAATCGAGATGGCCCTTAGTGTGTCTCGACTTTCGACTCTGGAGTCTGTATCCGTGCTTGCTTCGGGGTTGTGGCGGGAAGACTGTTGGCCGATTGGTTTACAGCTAGCAAAGCACCGCCCTCTCTGACTGCTGAGGCTCTATTGGTTGACTTTATGCAGGAACGTGGAATCCGGCGTCGCGGAATATTTTCAGTTACACAAACCTCACCTGGGGTCCATCAATCTCAAACAGCCCCTCCTACAGTTCGCCGTCCCTAAGAACTACTCTCAGTCTCTGCCCTGGGGCTGGGCATTCATGCTTCGGTTGTTGTTTTGGAAGGAGATTCGTAAGCGGTACTCCGAACACCGGAAAATGCTTGCTCAGTCATTACCATCTTGGCGTCTCCAATTCCATCGAGTCATGGACATGGTTATAGTTGATAAGTCCCATTTTGGTAGCTCGCCAACAGAGCCTGAAACTCAGAAACTCATGCATTTCCCACTTAGCAAACCCCGTGGACTGAAATAGCACTTTTGGTTCCTGACTGTATCCACACCAAACGGTTTAGCGTGGACTGGCTTTCCGCGGTCCGAACGACGGTCCACTTGGCAAAGACTGTGGAAGATCCTTGATCAGTGAAAGATGGTCAGGAGCAAGCCCCCCTGTGGGCTGACTGACAATTGACCAGAGTTACCAAGGTGGAGGACCGACGGTCAGGGGGGTATATAAACCATCCAGAGGTTCGCTCCCGTTCTCACAACCAGCAAAGCCTTCTGTCTGTCATTTATCTGGCCCTGTGCCTGTCACTCGTTATACACCTTCATTTTTTATACCAGTCTATCGTTAAATCGTTTGATACGTCATTAACATTCGATTCGCCTTGAATATTTGTTGTCGTTCCAAGACATTTTTTTTTTCATACTTAACGCAGTATGCGTTCCGACCTTGTTCTGCTTGCCGGTCTGGCAGGCTCCGCCTTGGCCCTGCCCACCACTACTGCTGCTACCAGCCAGCTCGACGCCCGTACCTTTGGCCTCCTCAGCGGCGTTCTAGACCTTGTCACAGATATCCTCGGGGGCTCGAGCCCACACGACCTCCTCAGCGGTATCAGCGGAGAGGCTGCCGCTGCCCTTGGTGGTAGTGCTCTTGGATGCAAGGCTGGCTCCATTGACATCGAGTACCGCAACAAGCTTAAGGCGTGGCTCAACGGCGGCAAGGGCCTTCATCTCGACGCTTCTCTCCGCAAGGGTTTGTTGGCTTGGTGTGAGGCTGATGCTTCCGTCGACCTCGACCTCGGCCTCCGTGCCCAACTCTCCTTCTTCATCCCTACCTGTGCAAACATCGCTGCCGAAGCTGACCTCTACGTGAGCTTGGACGGTGTCTTCTCCCTTGCCGGCGATGTTCTTGGTGTTCTCACTTCCACTGCTCAGGCTGCTCTCGAGGCTGCCATTGGTCTCCTCACCGGTGCCAACTGGAAGGTCCAGTCTGGCCTGGAGTTCTGTGCTGCTGGTGGTCTCGTTGGTGATCTCGATGTTGAGATTGTCAACGCTCTGAAGCTTTGGTTGAACAGCGATGACTGCACGCTATCTGTCGGACTCAAGTCTACCGTCCTGGCCTGGATTGCGGGTGAGATTGGTGGCGATGTTGTCCAAATCGGCAACCTCCCCGTCGGTGGTGTGTCCATTATCTCCCTCGGTCACTCCATTGAGGCGCTACTTGAGACAACTGGTGCTCTCGTCGGCAGTGCCCAGACCTCCCTCACTGCTTTCTTGCAGACCGACGTTGGTCTGGCTATCGATGTTGATATAAGGAACCTCCTCGGTCTCATTGCCAAGGGAAGCCTCGCTGTCGACATCGACTCCGACCTGCGCGTTCAGCTCTCCCTCTGGTTGGCTAGCTCCGACTGCACCCTCACTGTGGAGCTCAAGTCTCTTCTTTCTCTCTGGCTTTCCTTTGGTGTTTCTCCTGGTGCCGAAGTCTCAGTCGACCTCGGCGGCGGCCTTCTCACCGACCTTACCAGCTTCCTCACTGGCACCATCGACTCTCTTCTCGGCTCTCACATCCACGGACTTCTGTCTTTCATCCTCTCTGGACAGGGTGTTCTCTCGATCTCTCTGGAAGCTCGTGCCCAGATTGCTGCCCTCCTTGGCGGTGGTCTTGATATTGAAATCGATGTATCCATTCAGAAGATTATCATCGGATGGCTCGCTGGTTGCCAGAAGTGCTGTGGCGGATCTGGATCTATCATCTCCTCCCCCCCTGCCCTTCCTGTCGTTCCCTCGAGCACCCCTGCCTCTCCTTCGAGCACCAAGACCCCCTCTGTGCCGGAGACCACCCCTGCTGTCCCTACTGGCGTTGCCCCCACCGAGACCCCCACTGGCCCCTCCGACTCTGCTTCCGAAACTCCGTGCGATACTCTGACCACTGAGTCTACCTACAGCCACACTGTGTCCATTCCTGGCGAGACTCCTGTTGAGACTCCCACTGACGTTTCGCCTACCGACACTCCTGGCCAGCCCACAGGAACTCCTGCTCACCCTACTGGAACTCCTTCTGGAACTCCTGTCCAGCCTTCCGACAGCGCCTCTGAGACTCCTTGCGATACTCTGACCACTGAATCTACCTACAGCTCAACCATCTCCGTCCCCGACGAGACCTCTGCTCAGCCTACTGGAACTCCCGTCCATCCCACTGGAACCCCCGTTTCGCCCTCTGGTGGTGCTTCCGAGACTCCCTGTGATACTCTCACCACCGAGTCTACCTACAGCTCGACCATCTCCATCCCCGCTGAGACCCCTAGCGGTGTTCAGCCTAGCGAGACTCCCGCTCAGCCTACTGGAACTCCCGTCCATCCCACTGGAACCCCCGTTTCGCCCTCTGGTGGTGCTTCCGAGACTCCATGTGATACTCTCACCACTGAGTCTACCTACAGTTCGACCATCTCCATCCCTGCTGAGACCCCTACTGCTGTTCAGCCCACTGATACCCCTGTCGAGTCTACCTCTACTCCTTGCGAGACCTTGACCACCGAGTCCACCTACAGCTCGACCATCTCTATCCCCGCTGAGACCCCTAGCGGTGTTCAGCCTAGCGAGACTCCCGCTCAGCCTACTGGAACCCCTGTCCAGCCCTCTGGTGGTGCTTCCGAGACTCCCTGTGATACTCTCACCACTGAGTCTACCTACAGCTCAACCATCTCAATCCCTGCTGAGACCCCTACTGCTGTTCAGCCCACTGATACCCCTGTCGAGTCTACCTCTACTCCCTGCGAGACCTTGACCACCGAGGCCACCTACAGCTCGACCATCTCAGTCCCCGGTGAGACTGCTACTGGTGTCCAGCCTACTGAGACCCCGGCCCAGCCCACTGACACCCCTGTCGAGTCTACCTCTACTCCCTGTGAGACCTTGACCACCGAGGCCACCTACAGCTCGACCATCTCAGTCCCTGGCGAGACCGCTACTGATGTTCAGCCCACTGAGACCCCTACCGGTGTCCAGCCCACTGAGACCGCCCCCGGAGCTACTGAGACTCCCTGTGACACCTTCACCAGCGATATGGTCTACAGCTCCACTGTCTCTGAGGCTCCCGTGCCAACTGGCACCCCCACCGGCGGCGTCCAGACTGTCACCGTCACCAAGACCGTTGGCGTCGAGGCTTGCCCTACTGAATACTAGATGGGTGGACCGCAATCTAACGAGACGATCGCAATGGCACCAACTCTCACTACCCTTGCTGTACACGCCTAATTCCTAATTTTAATCTTCTTGGCACCGATGAGCAAGCCGATTGCAATGGTCTTGTCTAGCGGCCTGTCAGACTGGCTCTCAATGCACGTCTCGCACAGCACAAGGGGGAACGAAAACTAGATCCGGTGCTTGCTATTTTATCATGTATTTTTGCCACTTATCTCTATTGGTTTCTTCTCTTTTTCTTTTTTGATATCCCCTTAATGGAGTACATTCCTTAACGTTATGATCCGGCCTAGATACATATCTCTTGCTATGTACATGTACAGCATCATGATATAAAGTGTATAATTACATACACTGTTCAATAATAGAAACAAATGCAAAAGCGGCCCCAGAGTTCAATTGATGCTTTAGTTTCTAGTTTTTACCCACCACCCCCTCTGATCGGCACGTCTTCAGTAGCCTTTAGCACCCCATAGCCCTGTCTTTCTCCAACGTTACTCGCGTGCGCCGTGGACGACTTCCCGGCTCGTGGGGCTTCTCCATAATTTCGCACACTTCCTTTGCTTTTTCCCCTGAGTGAGGCGGTGCGGTGACAGTACAAGATTGCGATCGGACTTTATTGCGATCGACCTGGTCCTCTATCGTGCAGACAGTACGTGGTGTTCTGGGTCTTTCATGCATGTATTACCTGTCAGTGGCTGTTGAAACTTGAAAGCGAGACTCACTCCCACTCTCTCCCGCACAGCACGGCAATTGCATAATCATACCCATCCTCGGAGTAACTTGAGCAAGATGGCAAGCTGCAGATGGAGATGGAGATGTACGGACGGCAGAGCAGATTTCCAAGCGAGTTCCCTCTCTCTTCGAATCTTTTTTTTCCCTCTTGTTTGTTGATGTCTTACCTCGCTCGGTCCATAAGTGGGTACAATTGGTTTGTTTCCGTTCCTGATCCTGGTTTTTCCTGCAGTTGGATGGATGAGGTCAGAAATTGGTACTCCGTTTCCCCGTCATCGTACCGTGGACTGGATTGTCACTGTCAGTCACGGGTGTCAGCACTTGAGGCAATTCTGTAACTGGATGAATACATGAGGCTGTGTCTTGTAGACTACTGATGCCGTGAGATGCCGTGAGATGCCGGACTTATGAGCTATCTGTTCAACTACTGTGCTTCAACTGGATGTATCGATTTCTGCTCTAGTAATTCAACGGTGTGGGGTGGAAGTTCATTCAATGAAAATCGTCAACCATGGTTACCAAGACCTCATTCATTGTTTTTTGTTTAGCTCTCTAACTAGATAAACTGTCTGCTCGATAATAATAACATGAATGAAATTGTATTTTATATACAAACTACGCAGATTAGACCAGTCCCATATCCTCTTCGTACCTGGTCCTGGTGCATGAGGTCGGGAGCCCGCTCGATATCAGCCACCAATTTCCCAATTTTTGAGATCGCTGCGGCTTGAGCACAAGGGCGAGGCCAAGCCTTTTCAGGGCTGATGTTAAATTACGACGGCGCAACTAGTTATGGGGGATCGCCTGACTGTTGATTAATCTGACGAATCTGATTGAGGGGAACACTAACAGGAGTCACATTTCCAAGGTTCAACAGGCTACAGTTAACGGTCATACAATTATTTGGTGGAATACTCGTGCTCTCGCGCTCTCGCGACTCAAGCCTCCTTAGGAGGTGGGAACATTGCGATTTGCAAACGGCTGTCACTTGTAAGTTTTGAGACTATTCGTCTTAGGGTCGGGAGCCGAGGGGATGTCCCTGGTTGCACTCGACACTAAGGGCCTGCGGGGGGCGGCGATGTATACTCTAGACACCAGAATTTGAAGGGATACATTGAGAAAGATACTGATTGTGAAGTATGAAGCGAATAAGGCTCGTCTTATCATTTATGTAAAGATTCGCTTATAACTTGTGTGACTTGCTAACATTAGGCGTAATAATGTGTGCTTCCATTGCTCTCGTGGAGAGATGAGATGTGAATCTGATGCTACCTACCTTGACGTTCGGGGGCCCGACGCCTGGCAACGATTCTCTCGCGGAGAAGCCTCTCCTGTAGCTGGGTGCTCGAGATGCGTCTATGTGGTTTTGCAGTAATAGCCTATACGCAGGCTGTCAGCAAACTATCCAAAACGACCTGATGCGACAACGGTAAAGGCTGCGACTGTTAATACCTGATACTAATGAATCATTCACCCACCTCGTGGTTTTCCTCGGTCTCAGGCGGCGCCGGCGACTTTTGCTTTGCATCCTCGTCTTGATCAGCCATTCTCTGTCGCTTCTCAGTGGGAACGGATACAGAAGAGGTGTTGCGCCTTCTACGACCCATCGGAGCATATCTCTGAATAGAGCGTCGTCGCTTCCTGTCCTTATCACTTCGACTGCGAGAACGGCGCCTGGGACTCCCGCTTTGACTGCGAGAGCGGCTTCTGCTTTCGGTGCGCCCGCGGCTCATGCTCCTGTCCCGGCGCCTACGGTATTCGCCGCGATCTCTGCTGCGGCTTAAACGGTGGTCGTCACGGGTTCTGTGGCCATTTGCAAAATTAGCCGTGGATTCTCTCTTGTCATCTCGTGGATAAGAAGGCGACGATCTCCGTCGGCCGTGTCTTCTGTCAGGGACTGGCGATCGAGAGCGCGACCTCGATACAGACGAGTCCCTCCGTCTGCGCGGATGTATAGGGGCGGGAGAGCGGGATAGACTGGAAGAAACGGATCTTTGTCTTCTTCGGTTTCTTCTGGGACTAGGTGAGCGCGATGAATGACTGCGGGATTTGGATCTAGCTCGATCACCGTAATCAGGACTGCGTCTTCTCTGCCTCCGACGATCGCCTCGGTCTGGTGAGGCAGAGCCATTCCCTGATCGACGTTGCCGGTTCCGGTCGTGACGATATCTAGGCGGCGGTGATCGAGAGGCGGATACGGATCGCGAACGTGAACGTGAGCGGCTGGGAGATCTGGAAGGCTGGCGGCCTCTGCGGGGACCGGAAGGGACATACGAATCGAACTCTCGTCCCCTCGAAGGCTGATTATTCCAACGCCGCTCCGGGCTACGCCGTCGAGGTGATGGGCGTCGTCGCTCAAACTCGCGACCCCCAAAACCACCTCTTCTGCCACCTCTGCCCCTCTCCGATCGTTCTTTCCGTCGAAGTTCTTCAACATCTCGTTCTCGTGCGCGCTCCAATTCGGCCTTCTTGCGAGCCTCCTCGGCTGCCTTTTCTGCGTCGATCTACAGGCAAAGTCAGTATAAGAAGATATGTTTGTGAAACAAACGATACTGACCTTCTCTTGAATGAGTTCCAGCTTCTTTGCTTCCAAAAGTTCCTTCGCAACTCCTTGAGGATTAGATTGCGCGCTCAGACATAGCGACCATAGATCCTTGCAAAACCGAGCAGTATCCTTGTCCAGAAACCCGGTAAGCTGAATCTGAAGGGACTTGATATCGGGCTAGAAAAGCGCGATGATTAGCGAATCTCGAATCTTCAAATTTGTAGACTGTGACATACGTATCGAGACCCTTCGAGCAGATTGAAACAAAGCTCAGTCACGACGTCATCTTCATTCCCTAAGATATCAGAGATCTTTCCCGCGATCCATCTAGCAAGAGAAATATTTCATTAGCAAGAAATCCCGTAAGGACGTCGAATTCCGCAAACGCTCACTTTTTCATAACCTCGATATTGACCTTAGTCATGTCCACTTTTTGGTTGAACTCCGGAGGAAACTTTGTCTGCCGGAGCATCTTCGCATCCACGCGGGTCGCCATATTGTCGAGCAATCTGTGAGTAGCGCGAAGGAAAAGTTGGGCCTTGTTAGAAGAGAGGAGCGCGTGAAGCTGTGGTGTTGAAGAGCTGCGCTGTTGGTGCTTGTCGGTATCTGCACATCGGAGAATATTCGGACCGATGAGCCTCATTATGACCTAATTAGGAAGTCGCGTCGGTCGTGCCTTCTACTTAATGTTTACTCCGTACTCCAGACTTCTAGTATAGATACTCTCAAACTTAACAACCATTCATCAGATCAGTTTTAGTGGAAGAGACTGTACAGACATCACAGTAATATCTATCCGACTAAGAACTGGCTAGCTCTCGCAAGACACGATTCACTTCCTCTCTCCCACGACGCAGCTGATCATCTACTCTGCCATCCTTGTGGATTGCCTTCATCTCGTATTGCAGCTCTACAAGCTCCGCGGCGAGCTTAAGATGGTCATTTGACGTCCTGACCTGCGTTGGCTTCGATGTTGATTCTGCGCTATTCGGATCTACTGCTTCTGACGGTAGTCGTTCATTGACAGTGACGAGATTGAGGGCGTCATTGTAATCCTATGGCGCGTTAGCTATTGCTGTCGTCCTGGTATCGCGCTGCAATCGCTTGATGCTCAAGCAGAGACCTAGTAGATCGGGCAACACAGAGAGACCTACGCAAGCACGCAAGGACGTCAGGTCGGATAGAATCTCTGCTACCTTCATGACTGAGGGGTGCAGAGCTTGTCGTCCGAGTGTCGGCAGCGCTTCAACTTTACTGAGGCTTTGATTTCAAGAATCCCCACAGGGTAACCGGATCCTTTTCCGGGCTTGTATACCTTTGTCGTTGTCCAATGCGATGCCCTTAGGTCTTGACAGGGACATCAATGTTTCTGTTTCAAAGATTAGCAGCAATCCTAGGTAGTCAAGAGTCTCAGCGGAGAGTGAACCGACAATAGAACTTGTAATCTACAATGAAGGAAGCTGCAGCTGATGTTTGTGGAGAGAGAGAAGCAACTCCGAATCTCGGATCTTCCGATATCCCCACACTCGGCCGGACTTCCGCCGCTTTATCGGCTCATCTGGCGGTCCTACATATACGGACACAGGCCTGCCCAGCAACACAGCTTTCGCATACCCTTTCCCAGCATTTCTAAATATACAGCAACATCACAATGGCAGCCTCAATCAGAGCCAACTGCCGAAAGGTCATCTGCATCGGCCGAAACTACGCGTGCGCATCCCCAACTCACTCGCATTTGTCCAACTGACACCGAAATCGCAGCGACCACATTACAGAGCTCAAGAACACCAAACCCAAGCAGCCCTTCTTCTTCCTGAAGCCCTCCTCCTCAATTCTTTGCCCCGGCGAAGGCCCGGTCCTACGCCCCGCTGGCACAAACCTACACTATGAAGTCGAATTAGCTCTGGTAATGGGCAAGCAAGTTCGCGATCTGGATCCGAACGATGACAAGGGCGCATTGGATGCGATTCGCAGTCAGTCCCCCCTAGCTCTATGATCTCCAAAAAGCCAAAGGTACCTGATAAGCTAATGATGTCGCTGCCTAGGCTACCTCCTCGCCATCGACATGACAGCCCGCAACGTTCAAGACGAAGCAAAGAAGAAGGGCCTCCCCTGGTCCATCGCCAAGGGCTTCGACACATTTCTCCCCGTCTCGCAGGAAATCACCAAGGCGCAGCTCCCGGACCCGCATAATGCCTTCCTCCGGTTGAATGTAGGGAAACAGCAGCGCCAGGCTGATTCGACAGGGTTGATGCTCTACCGCATCCCCCGGTTACTGGCGGAGATCTCGCGCGTGATGACGCTGGAGAAGGGTGATTTGGTTTTGACGGGTACGCCTAAGGGCGTTGGGGAGGTTCGTTCGGGCGATGTGATGAAGGCCGCGATTGAGGTTGGTGGGAAGGAGATTGAGCAGGGGCGGATCGAGGTTGAGGTGAAGGATCGCGAGGGGAGGTATGAGTACCGTGAGACTTGATTGTCCGCGGGTGTAGCGTACTTTACGGGGTTATTGTCTATAGAATAGATGACATATGTTTGTGATACGGTGTTCATAGGTAACTAGAAAAATTAGAATAGGGTTAGGCGTCACAAGATGAACTTGTGCTTTGAGCTTCGGTCTATCTGCCCAGTGTCTACTGCGAACTCGCATTCAGAGTCCGTGCTACTGTCCAGATTCAGCAGAGCAAAGTAGTTCTAGCTCGCCCAGTCCGGTACGTAGTACTAACGACCCCGAGACCCAAACCCACCCGCAGCAATTAAAGTATCCTCCTCATCAGGAGCCACGATAGGAATAGCCCTCCTCCTCCTCTTCGTTTCTTGGGGCCTAGCCTCAGCGGTTGGCGTCGCCGCAGCCTGCACACCCGCGTCTGAATCCATCGGCATCACCCCATCACCACCTTCCGCTCCCTCACCATTAACAATCGTCATGACAACTCTCACTAACCCTTCCCACAAATCCCCTGTATACAAAGCCTTCATCCGCTGGCGAATCCGGCTACCTAACCCGGTAGCTTTCAACCCGAACAGGAAGGCCCCCACCCAGCGTGTGTCCGGGACAGAGGGGATTCTGGTCCGGAGGTCATTCGCGGAGGAGAGATACTGGTAGAGTGTCTGGGAGCCTTGGTGGAGATCGCGGATGAGGGCCTCTACGTTTTCATTGTCGCGGGCTTGGGCAGGGCCAAGATCCAGATCGCTTCGTGAGTCGAGGGTTGTCTGGGAGCGTGTTCGAGCTAAGATTCCTTGACCTAATCCTTGGGTTGAGGGGTTGGATGATGAGTGACGGGAAGTGCGCATGTTTTCGCGTTGAGTCGATGTTGGCGTTGGTGTTGATTCTGGTCTTGATCTTGCTCTTGTTGCTGGGGTTGGATGTCTTGGATGGGACCCTGTGGTTCCTGATCCTGTAGAGGTGCAGTTAGTATTGAGCGCAACAATGCGAGCAAGCAAGCAAGGAACATACCTCGCTCAATCCCCTCAATTGCGGCCTTCAGAGTCCCCAGAACCTCACTAATCTTCACGATCTCCTTCTTCAAATTACCGCGCCCCCCCTCAAGAACACCAATTCTCTCTGATAGAACCCCACAGCCCTTCTCAAACTGCTCAACCTTGCTAACAGTCATCTCAGTCGCATTCCCAAGCGCAGAAACACTCTCCTTAACCTCCCTGCTAAGGTATCGACACGATTCTCTCAAATCCGCAAGGCCAGTGTCCGTCGAAAACAGATTCCCTCGCAACTTCCCATTCTCCAGTTCCAGATCCGAGAGCTTCGCAGAAAGAGAGTTCATCGGAGCAGAAGAAGACACTTCACCCCCAACGCTCCCGCTCCTAATCTGCACTTGAAGCAGCTGCAATCTCCGATTAAATTCAACCCCTTGAGCGACCTGCTGGTCCTCAAATTCCTGAAAGCGCTGCTGAAATCGCTGCTCTCCATCCTTCTGCTGGACTTCCAGCTTATCAAGCCTCTCTGTAATGATCTCAACACTCCGGTTGAGAAGGTCGATAGAGTTTGCAGTTGATTGGAGAATGTTGCCAAGTGAGTCCATTTGATTGACGAGCTGGACGTTTTCGCGACGGAGTTCGTGAGCCCAAAGGATTGCGGGGGCGTCGGGGTTCCAGGCTCGTTTTGTAAATTCTTGGGGGGATGAAAGTGATGTGGCGTTGGGATCCATTATTTTCAATTTGTGTGTTTGCTGGCAATCTGGTTTAGGTATCAACTGCGTTTGCATGTGTAGCTGTTGTTGATGTTGTTGTGGATTAGATTGGAAGACGGTGTGTGGATGGATGGATGGAGCTGGGTCTAGCTTTAATGTTTGTCATGCAATAAGTGATTTAACTGTGGGGGTGACTGAAGATATTTAACTGCGGGGGGTGACTGAAGATTAAGTCGAGAGTGACTTTAATCCAGTGAATTGTGAGCTGATAGGTAGAACGAGCTGTCTCACGTTGATCGTGGAGAGATGCTGAGTCCCCGGACCAGTCAGGGTAAAGTACGTCCTACGGACTATATTAAAATATCAAGTAAATTTAACCAAACGGAATGGCATTTACCTCTTGTCTATTGTGCTCCATACCAGATCCATAAACATGTATCGAAGGTAATTCATCCTCCCAATTGCTCAGAGAACAAACGCCTTTGCGAGCGAGTAACATTTTGGGCTCGCCTACTTGGTCAGGTAGCAACCTAACCAACGAGCAGTGTAGGAAAAGGGACGAAGGAAAAGAGGTGAAAAAGAATCCCAGAAGAGACAATCATGAATTACAGCATAAAAAATCGCACAAACATGTCGCATCTCCATAAGCATGTAATAAACAAAGGAAATCATGAGACAGCGGATGACGGATAGCCCGTCTCTACTGATAACATAAAACAAAATGCTGGAGACACAGAAAGCCACTTTTGAAGGATTTCGAGAGGTTCTCCTTTACCAAGAGAAGCTGCAACGAGCAAAAACAAGTCTTTTCCACCGCAACTCACCCTTGGAGCGTTATTGGCAACTGGTTCGTAATCCGCATGAAGACATTAAATGGCTCGGATTTAAGGAGTTTAGATAAGGTCTATGATAATTAGCATTCGTCCCACTCGCAAATATTGCGCTAAACATACCGGCAACGTTCATGGGCATCTCCTCGATCTGAGTGCTGTAGAACTGTTCAATTTCGCGCATCATACGGACATCGTCAGCGGTGACGAAGTTGATGGCAACACCCTTACGACCGAAACGACCACCACGACCGATACGGTGAATGTAGTTCTCACGGTTGGCGGGGAGATCGTAGTTGATGACTAGGGAAACCTGCTGGACATCGATACCACGGGCCAAGAGGTCAGTGGCGATGAGGACACGAGAAGATCCAGAGCGGAACTCCTTCATGATAACGTCACGCTGGGTCTGCTCCATGTCACCGTGCATGGCGGAGACAGTGAAGTCACGGGCAGTGAGCTTGTCGGTGAGCCAGTCGACCTTTCTGCGGGTGTTGCAGAAGATGACGGCCTGGGTGATGGTGACGGTCTCGTAGAGATCGGAGAGGGTGTCGAGCTTCCACTCCTCCTTCTCAACAGCAATGTAGAACTGCTTGATACCTTCGAGGGTAAGTTCCTGCTTCTTGACCAAGATACGGATGGGGTCACGCATGAACTTGGTGGTCACCTCGAGGACGTCCTGGGGCATGGTGGCAGAGAGCAGGACAACCTGGGTGGACTGGGGAAGGAGCTGGAAGATGTCGTAGATTTGCTCGGTGAAACCACGCTGCATTCGTCAGCGCCTGTCATCACATAGAAAAGGGTTCTGATACGTACAGACAGCATCTCGTCGGCCTCGTCGAGGATGAACATCTTCATCTGGTCGGTCTTGAGGACACGGCGCTGGATCATGTCCTGGATACGACCGGGGGTACCGACAACGATCTGGGGACCGTTGCGGAGGGCGTTCATGTCATCACGAACAGCGGTACCACCAATGCAGGCGTGGCACTCAATGTTCATGAAGTCACCGATGGCGATGACGACCTTCTGGATCTGCTGGGCCAATTCACGGGTAGGAGCGACAATCAGAGCCTGGCAAGCCTTGACGTTGGGGTCGAGCTTCTGCAGAGCAGAGATGGAGAAAGTAGCGGTTTTTCCGGTACCGGATTGGGCCTGAGCAATGACATCGTTGCCTGAATTTTTCATTAACACCGGAAAGAGGTCGAACTCCATATTGAACACTTACCCTTGACGATGGGCAGGATGGCACGCTGCTGGATAGCAGAGGGGCGCTCGAAACCGTAGGCGTAGACACCTATATTCGTTGACCGTCAGAACCAAACCCTCGATCTCAACGCGGAAGAAGTTTCACATACCACGAAGGAGCTCAGCCTTCAGCTCCATGGAGTCGAAAGAGTCGGTGACCTCATCGTAGTTGGACTCGATTTGGCCTATAAACATCATCGTTAGCAGAGTCCATGATTTCGACCGCTGTCTTGCTGTCTCGCCGTTGATGGACTTGTGGTGGTGCAGGATTTTCCCCTCCCGTTTTCTCCCAGACCGCGAAGAGAAGAATGTTCGCCACAATACATCCTCGACGGACGATGAAATGGAGAGGATGATGGTAACGTACTGTCGGGGATCTCCTCGAGACCCTTGTCGTTGGAAGCCATGTTTGCGAGAGTTGTATTGGAATGATCACAGTAACGGACTGTGATCGAGGGACGGTGGGGGTTGGGAGAGAACTTTGAAGGGTTTGTTCCTTAGCGACAAACGGGCCCGGTGGGGTTGCTGTCGCAGAAAATCTCAGTCTAATAGACCTCTTCACAGGAGTGCTGAAAGACTAGAACCACGAGTCTCCGAATAAGAGACTTTAAAGGAACTAGTAGTAATGATAGATGTAAGAGTTGAGAGTTGGAGAGAGGAAGAGAAGAGAGAAAAAGATGGAAGAAGTTCTCAAGTGGTGGATCTTCGTGGGCGAAAAAAGACGAATTCTTTTTTTTTCTCCCAGACTTTACTCGCTGATACCGTCGATGAGTCAGATTACTATGGCAAAATTACCTTTGCCGCCTGAACTTTCGTACGATCTTTCTGCCCAGTCCGTAGACACCGCCTGCCTGTTAAAGGCATACCCACCTTAACTCTACATTTTCTCTTGCAATTTTTGAGAGATCATTGTGCGCTTTTGTTAGAATATATCTGGTTGAAACTGCTTCCTCATTTCTGACGGACTTTCCTATCTTCTCTGTCTTCTCCGCCTTGACCGCAAATTCATGTGCGTCGGCCGCGGCCTCTGTACAGACGACAAGCACAGACAAGGAAGAAGCATACAAGGACATCACAAACATCACGAAAACAGAAGAGGGAATGCCGGATATCGCAACCCTCGGCAGCCAATATTACGATGAGGAAGTAGTAGAGGATGCAATACCAGGCCACCCTCTAGGAGTCAAACCGAGTGGCAACGCCCTTCTCGCCGCTGAGAATCTTCGAAACGTGATTGGGACATTCGGTCTGTGGCCAGATGAGCTGATTTCGATACTACTGGAGTTCCTCGACTGCTCAAGCCTTCTGCAGCTGGGCCGATCATGTAAGGCGTTCTATGCTTTCACAAGAGCCGAGGATCTATGGAAAGCTCTCTTCATCAGGTATGATTTAGGGTTCACCTTTTGAGTTCAAAAGCTCGACCTAGTAGTGATTGTAGGATTTTGTGGCTAAGCTAGATAGATCTCCTCCTGCTTCGTTTACATGGAGAGGAACATGGCGAGCGACCTACCTGAATTTACCCCCATCCAAGGTCGCTTTTGCGGACTGTTCAAATCTATTCTCGGATACCTTGCATCGACCATTTTACTGCGCTCATATCTCTTTAAATCCCTATGCATCAAATATTCCGGCCAAGAACCAGATCATTCGGTTACCCAACCTATCACCCGAGGAGTTCCAGGACAAATGGTCGAACACCCCGTTTATTCTGACGGAGCCGGTGAAAGAATGGCCGGCATATCACCAATGGTCCGTGGATACACTGATGCCCAAGCATGGGGAGACTCTGTTCCGAGCGGAGGCTGTCGACTGGCCTCTAAAGACATACATTGACTACATGAAGAACAACTCAGATGAGAGCCCGCTATATCTCTTCGACAAGGAATTTGCCTCCAAGATGGGGCTCAAAGAGAGCCCCATTCGTGAGGCAACATACTGGCAACCGCCGTGCTTCGGGGAGGACTTCTTCTCGGTCTTGGGAAATGACCGCCCGGATAGGCAATGGCTTATTATCGGCCCTGAGCGATCTGGAAGTACTTTCCACAAGGATCCCAATGCGACCAGTGCCTGGAACGCGGTTGTCCGTGGCTCAAAGTACTGGATCATGTTCCCTTCATCCTCCAAACTCCCACCTCCTCCTGGAGTCTACGTTTCAGATGACCAGAGCGAGGTCACTTCACCCCTGAGTATAGCGGAGTGGCTTCTTGGCTTCCATGCCGAAGCCCGCCTTACACCCGGCTGTATTGAGGGCATCTGTCAACAGGGTGAGATCCTTCACGTTCCCTCCGGGTGGTGGCACCTAGTCGTCAATCTAGAACCCGCCATCGCCATTACGCAGAACTTTATCCCGCGTGCTCATTTGATTGCCGCGTTGGACTTTCTCTCTCACAAAGCGGACCAGATTTCTGGGTTCCGCAAGGACGTCCACAACCCGTACGAGCGCTTCGTGGCTAAAATGCAAGAATCACACCCAGACCTACTACACAGTGCTCTGGACGAGCTGAAACAGAAAGCTGAAGGCAAGAAGCGGAAATGGGACGAAATCGTCCATGGTCCGCCGAACACGGATGAAAATACCACGTCCGAAGGTGGCGGTTTCAGCTTCGGATTTGGCGATGATAGCGATGCAGAAGTTCCTTGATTACAATCTCTCATTATATATGCACGTCATACTCGATATGTTACTGCAGACCAACGTTCATCCACCTATCAACAGAGATAAAATGAGAACCCCACCGGCGCCTAATGACATGCAACAGATTTAGTCGCAGACATGTTCTCCCCAAACGCCAGATATCCCACGAACGCCCCAACAGCGACAGCCAGCATAATGAATCCATTATAAGTCATGAACAGTAACCTACCCGGTCAACGCTACTCTCAAGGGACAACCGAATGGACTCACATGATAAAAAAGCTATAGAACACCTGCACCGCATACAGCGCAGCCATGGTGATCTTGCCCCGCCGCTCAACGGCCCTCTTATTCTCACTGCCTACAAGTAGCGGTGAGCTCGCGCCGGGGATATATGGTTGTGCTTGTTCTTGAGTCTGAGGTCTATTGCCCGTGGCAGCTTCGTCGGCGACTTCATTGCCTTCAATACGGGTCAATGGTACTCTCGCCAACGAAAACTTGGGACCAAGACCACTCCGCCATATAGCATGTACATTTCGTGTAAGAAATATAAACAGAGGAAGAGACTTACTACCAAGAGCCGCACTAAAGGCACTTAGTCGTCGCGCATGTGCAACTTCATACTGCCGCGTGACTTGTCGGATGCCTTCGTATCCCGCAGCCATAAGCACAATCACGACGAGGGATCCGAGTAGCGAGAGAGTACCAGTTACACGCCATCCAGAGAAGACAATGCAGAGGTTCTTCGTGGACCAGGTAAAGAGCATCTACCAAGCAACAAGTAATCAGTAAATAGAATTAGTAGAGGTAGATGGGTGTAGTGTTGGAACAGCTTGGGAAACAAGGTCATGGTGCTGAGATAGATTCTCACATTCATACTACATTGTCCCTCCCCCATATCCATATCACCGTGGTCGTGGTGGCCGTGGTCCATGTCCATTCCCATGTGATGCATGTCCATGTTGTCTTTTATGTCGTGGGTAAAAGGTAAGATGTACCGCACTAGGTATCGCTCGTAATCCAAAATGAAAACTCAGGTTGACCGATTATGAACCACGACTATTCAAGAGAGATGAAGACTCGAAGCTCGAGAGGAGTGATGACTTGGGCGCTTGCAAGGCGTGATTGCAAACAAGACAAACAGGAGCAGCGGCGATAAGATCCCGGCGGTCGATCACCAACTCCGGTTGCTTCTTCTTTCATTCATCTCTCGCTCCGCATCCCTCTGATCTAACGCTCAATCGGTCTAACTTTGGTTCAATACGTTTGATAAAATTTATATTCGCCCATTTGACACGTGGAAAACCAGAAAGAACACAGATTCCAGCGCGGAGGAAGACAGAAAAATGGCCGAATCCGCAACCGCGACACCATCTGCCTCCGTCGCAGCGATACCAGCAGCGGCAGCGGCACCGGCACCGGCACCAGCTGCAGCTCCAGCCCCAGCAGGACCCAACCCCCCAACAGGAACAGGAACAGGCGAAAAGGACAATACAGCTCCAACTTCAACCACGAACCAAAATGGCACCGGCACCGCTACCGGCGCCAGCACAACCAATAACGAAAACACCAACACTCCAGAGCAACGCAACCGCGGCCTACCCTACTACGAGAGACTGCGCCGCGAACTGCGCGATACATTACAGAAGAAGCGTCTTATGGATAAGAGCATGGTGCGTCTCCCACGCTCCCTTCCGAAAACCAGACCATCCTTTCTTCCTAATCGAGTCAACTAACCGGATATGAATGATTGGAACAGGCCCAATTAGAAGACCAAATCTACCGTTTCGAACAATCATACCTTGAAGAAACAACGGCCGGAAACATAATTAAAGGATTTGACACATATATCAAGGGCTCCTCGACGGCGTCTGGGTTGACCGCTGGGTTATCACTTACCTCGTCTGGCGTTGGGACCTCGTCAAGACGCAAGGCCGCCGTTACGGATCATGACCGGGTGTTCTCAAGGAGTTCGGCTAGTTTTATGCGCGTACGTCTTTCCTATTTGCCTTGTGTCATGCGTTTTGGAGTGGATTGTGACTGATCTGATTTCCGGTGTATAGGACTCACCGGCGCCCTCATCAGCACAGACAACCCCCTCGCACGCGCCAACTCCAACATCAACATATAACGGATCAACAGGGAAACCAAACGGAAACGGGGATACATCTTCCGCCGCAGGCAGTGTAAAGGGATCTTCGTCGTCGAAGAACAAGAAGAAGAGCAATAAAGATAGGGATGAAGATGATGATGATAAGCCGCCAATGAAGAGGCTGAAGATCAGTTATGGGAACTAACCGTCTCCTGTCGGCTTTAATGTCTGCCTTTGTGCATCTGGGGATCCAGAAGGGCCTGGAGTTTGGACCCGGAGTTGTGGTGTTGGTTGATTTATAGTTGAGTTTTATGCATGCTGGCTGGAATGGGAGCCTTGGTGTTCTTAGATCAAAATCTTCAAATTATCAAACTAAATTACTTACAACTAGAATGTAAGGACCTATGAAATCAACACTGTTTACGGCTGCATTTCCACCTGTAGCTCAGTGGTAAGCCACTGCTCTAACTTCTATCACATATTTCATACCACTATTCTGCACCCACCAAGCCCTGTTCAGTCACCTTTCTGAGGTGACCCCAGCGAGCTTTCTGTTCATTTCTACCTGCAGCCATATAGACGCCGGATGTTCAAGCTAGGGTCGCTATCCCAATATATGAGCTATTGAGCTTGTTATAAAATGCATAGGGGAAGGAGGGCAGAGTGAAGACTATCCCATCTACACGGACAGAGCCTTCTAGGTGCCGGGACGGACACTGTATTAGCTATCTTACTGACTATAGCTAGGCTTGACAGCGTGCTGAGCGCTCAACAACTATCATCCCCGTGATAATAGCCAGGCGAAAAACCCCAGCGGACAGGATACATTATCATTTAATCACCCTGATAGACGGGAACCCCTACGATTCGGCCCGTTGTATGGAATGTCTCGAGAAGAATTGCGTGTGCTACAAGAATGGCTCATGGAAACCCTGAAAGTGTGACAAGCTCTGCGCTTCCGAGGGCTACGCCAGCTAACCATTACCTTCAACAGTTAACAGAAGCCCTACCTAGCTAAGCGAGCATAGGTATCACCGCGGACGTAACTTCACTGCCGCCTGTGTCTAGTTCTTCAGCGAATTCTGCAAGAACAAGAGACAGTATTGGCAAGAGACACAGATATTCCAGGGAGCTTGAGAGTTCCCTACTATTCCTAGGGGGTTTTCGTAACCGAGAAAGGATTGTTATCAACCAGACGTCAGTCTTTTGCTTGAGAAATGATATATATTGCATTCCTACTCTGAATCCGTCAGACAACGATGATATGCTAGATTGATCCGATTATCCTTGATGGTCGGATGTATGACCTCGGCTCGATAATGCATGGGCTGTTTGAAAAGACGAGCGGACTGATAGGTAACTTACTAATAGTGAAATTGTCAGAATCCATGCTATTTTCGAAATTCAGATCCCACCCACTATGGATGGCTATGTTCCGACTCAGAACAGATAACCTTTGAGTCTTGATAGTTGACACTGGCAGTCTGGGTGAGGTAGCAAGCATATATGTGCAGATGGGCCGTGTGCGACAAGATGGGGCAGGTTAATTTTGAGCACAAGGGAGGCTCTTGAGAAGAGGGTGGCAGACGGCCCAGGTGTGGCTTCTAAAGGGAACGTTGCTGTCAGCTGCCAAAGACGATCCGAAAGCGAATGAAAGCTTCACTGAGGTATCTTGATCGTCCAAGGAAGCACGGCCACAGGACTAGAGAACCGTCGACACAGTTGCACTCGACACCGTCCGAGATTCCTGCTGGGATAAAGATAGGCTTTCGCCATTTGTATATACCACGTCTCTGGAAAGGCACCTGGTACCTTTTACTTTGTCATGTACTTGGTAGGCCACGCCATGGACGCACATGAGGTAAATGGTGCATGATAAACAAAGCCTCAGTGGAATATTAGGAACTCGAACTAAACTATATATTACCCTTCCTTGAGTAGTAGTATTTTCCCCGACGGGTCCATGTAATAGATATGGTCTATGCCACGAGGAGCCGGCCTTCAATTGAGTCAATCTCCCTCATCCCCTCAAACAAAGTCCTTCGCAAAATTACCAAACGAGGTCATTCTCGTCATCATCAACGTATATATCACCAAGCGTACCTCAGCTCCTTAAATCGAAGCAACAAGAAACTCTACGCCCTCCAAGTCATGCTAGTACAACAGAGGTAGCTAGTACAACAAGTCCATCCAGTGCTAGCATGACTAAATCGCAATGTAATGGTGACATTGAAAGCCCTGTTTTTACAATCGCCGCCGCCAGCTCTCTTATACGTCGCTTTTCATTACGAACTTCGTCACTGTCACACGGAGCTTGTAGACCTGATGCTACATCACGACGCGCCATTAGAGCGCAGGGAAGCAATCGGACAGATGGCATGCTCTGCGTTGGTTCCTGCCGTACAGTCACAGCCCATCGCGATGGTAAAGCGACTGCTCGAGCTCGGCGCGGTCTCTCATCCCCGGGACACACCAGAAATCTTCTGTGCAGCTATAGCCTTACAGAACGACTGTGACGAGCGAGCTCTTTGATAACCACGGATTCAAGATCCGCACCCGCACATGAATGTCAGTTGCTATGACGAGAGCCGGGATGAAAGAGGCCTCACGTAGACAGGTTGCCAGTGGACAAGTTTGTTGGCCAGTTTTTGCTGGAAGGTTTGGATATCTGTGTGTTTCACCATTGGAATGCTTGCTCCGTTGCTGAACGCTTCGTGGCTTGAGTGCTAACCCTAAGTCTGCCAGGCCCTTTGAATGAAACCAATAAGAACATAGCGTTGAACCAATAGAGGATCTAGCAGATCCTAAGATGAAAGCTCCGAACTTAGCAGCGCACTGAGCAACAGTTCAGCAGCTCAGGGGCAGAAAAAGCAACACACAAGCAAACAACGTGTTATCAATCCCATTCATCAAAGTTAAAACCTATCAGCAATGCGCCTCAAATCTTGGACCATGGAATGGTTCCAGGTCCAGGTTCAGGAACCAGATTGCTGTCTAGGAACGGCATACGAGACGATGCAATTATTATTGGATCACGCGTCTCATTTTTGCGTCGCTTATCTGGATTTTGCACTCCGTTTTATCGTGATTTGTCAATCGAGTCCTCGTGCTGATACACTGCATTTGGTAGTCTTAATGTATGTGTGAATTCGTACTGCGTCCGATGCCCGGATTTCTGGTCTTGATTTGAATCAAATTCTCCGTTAACGCGCATATGGAGTCCAGGAAGTGGCTGATGTAATGTGATAGAGTACGTGGATGTGATGTGATGCATCACTTCCGGTTGCAGCCAGACCAAGCGAACGGTTCTTTGTCCAACGGGAATTGGCGATCTTCGAGAATGGAATACGACACACTAAAGCGAACTAAGATCGTCTGAGTCTGAGCGTCAAACTCAACTGTACAGAGATTCGTATCTCTCCCTTGCTTCGTCTTTATGATTATTGTGTCACCTCAACCAACCTATTCAGTCTGGTTTGGAATCTCTTCTGACCATGGCTGTCGAAGCGAAGCGCATCTATTTCCATCTTCTTTGTCGTCTTGACATTCCCAAGTTTCACAGCGCCGTCTCTTTCTATACTGATGCTGTCTTCTGACTCCGGTGCAGCCCAAGCGAGAGGCCGAAGCTGCATAAAGACGCTTGCATTTGGAAAAAGAAAGCTGAGCATAAGATCAGAACATATTAATCCAGCCTGCTTTTTGGTCTTCTCCGCTTATTTTATCCGCCTGTCATACAGCTGTCATACAGCTGTCCTCCAGCTTTTATCTTCTCATCTACTTCGTCCTTTCTTTCTCTTTCTCTACCTCAACACTTCTTCCCATCGTCGCATCCTCATCATGCCCCCATCGACATATCCCTTCCCAAGGCAGGCTCCTCCTATGCGGCCCTCTCGCTCCCTCGAGGGTCTGGAAAAGACCGTTCGTGTTCGTCGGACTGCTGCTCTTTCACCTTTACACCTGGACAAACCGCTGCCCGACTTACCCGCAAGTGATCTCGTCTCCGGCCCAACAGTGTGGAGCGACGACAGCAGCACCGCTGGCAGCACCATGGACAGCACAGTCGACAGCTTCGAGGACCACGACGACGGTCACCGCCAGTCCAGGCTGTCGAGCATTTCAACAGCAAGCTATCCTGTTTTTGTCCGCCCAGCCTCGGATGATCTGGCCGAGTTCGTCGATCATCCTTCTATGTCTACGCTAGACACCGCTTCATCCGATTCCGTGGAGAACCCCGACTCTTACGAGAAACAGGGAGGAGCATCCTCATCCTCCTTGGCTTTTAGCACTTTTCTTGCATCGGATGAACAGTATACCCCTCCACACTGGACCCCGACTCACCGGTCTGGACCGAATCACTACTTTCGAGAGAAGAAATGGGACTTCTTTCCGGAGTTGGCTACCCCTTCAGCCTTACCGCAGGGCTCGCTTCACCAGAGCAACTCTTCAAAGTCGCAGAAGAAGGATAGTGTTCGCTCGCTGATCTCGGACAAGGGGGCGGCGCTGGTTGATGTGCGTAATTCGATTCGGTCCTATGTTCAACGGCGGCTCTCGCGGAATTCTCTCGACAAGAAGGAACCTAAGCGAGCCAGTCCTCAGCCCTCGAGCGTGCCGATGGAGTACCCTGTCGTCAACCCACGCGGATACACCCCTCCGCCTCTACTACAATCACCGCACGCAGCTCTATCGATGAGCAGTGTTGAACCACCCCGCCAATTCACGATCCCCCAAGCTGAGACTCACAGTCCCATATTCTACGCCGCCGAGTCCGACAAGCTCGCCCGCCTCTCCATCTCCCCAACAGCCGCCTCCTCAACCTCCTCCGAAGCGCAACTCAGACCACCGCTCCGCCGCAAACCCATCGCCTTCCACCGCAAGAACAAGCAGCTCGCCGTCCCAATGTCCCCATACCAGAAATACGGAGCCGCGATCTGGGACAAATCCGGCAAAGAAAAACGCATCAGCTACCGACAGAGCCAGCGCGTACGATTCCCAAAATACCGGAAACAGACCAAGCCGGGCGTTGTGTCATTCGTGACGCCGCTTACCTCCCCGAGTCGCACACAGTTGCAGGAGGGGACTCGCCATGCCGTGAAGGCGTTACAGGATGGGACAAGCCACGTGCTTGTTGCTATTGATGGTGCGAGGAAGAAGATGGCTGGGACGAAGCTTGATAGGAAGCATTCCCAGCTGAAGGCTCGCATTCGTTTGGTCGGGCCGGTGAACCCGTATACATCTCATGCGGCTGACCCGTGGGTGTGACTGCTTCCCTACTAATTAACTAATCTATTACTACAGCAGTATCCACCTTTTTTTTTTTTTTTTTTTTTTCCCCTCTTGTGTTTTGTCTTGGTTATACCCGTCTTCACTCCTTGTCATATTTGCTTCAGCTTTGTTTGGTGAGCGACTGCCGTTCTTGATACCTATTTGTTATTTAGCTAGTGGTTTTTGGTGTTGGACAAAGGGTAACTATGGTGGGAACTTGGATCATGGTGGCCAAGGCCAGGGCTAGGATTAGCAGCCTGCGGAGTATCAATCGATTTGACTTTGACTTTATTCCATAAACTTCTTCCAGGTTATTCTCCCGAGAATGTCTGAAAGACTACGATCCTAGTGCATACTAGTAGAGTCGACTAGTAGTCAATGTCGTCAATGTCTCAACCTTGGAACCTTGCTGATCATAGGGTAAAGTGGGACAGAACGGCCGTCTAATTTACCTAATCTAACAGTTTGGTGTCACTGATCGACCCGCAGGATCTAGATTATCTACAGTATGCCCCGTACTCCGTAATTAAGGCAGAGTACTATCTGGTAATAAAATGCCAGTTGAGTTCTAGATTACAGCAAGGATACAGCCCAGGGATTTCTTCCGATAATTCACCACCCGGACGCTGGGAGAGTCAGCCGACAGGAAGCTTGGATCCGCCCGCGACAGATACTGAAACAATTGCGGTTGTACAGCAGGGCGAGTGTGTTGCGTTGGTTGGGTGCGTGACGAGATCAATTGATTAGTGCTACGAGGATTTGTACAGTATTACGTATTGTGTAGGTCACTCATTGCCCAGAAGTGTGTGGTGGGTGTACATGGAATTTCCCCGCCATTTGAGGTTCTCCGCATCCAACATGCCATCAACGTCACCTGCCAGCCACTGCATTCCATCGGTTCCTGATCCTGATCCTCTCCTTTTCTGTTTACGCATCAGCTTCATAGATTCTACATTCTGATTCTATGATCAGCCTGTCTCATATTGTCGATTGCATCTTTGTTGCCCGACATATATTATATTTCCAATGGGTGGAGACGTCCCCAGACAAGCTCCCAGCTCTCTGCCACGGGCGCCCGATGGCCCCGTCGGACAGCGCATCCGGAGTATCTACACAGACCGTCTACGCCAGTTTAATTCTCGCGGTCAGTATGAGCAGCAGAATTTGATTGGGTATGTTTATGTTTATCCCATGACAAATGTTGGGATCGGGGGGAACCTTTGCTACCTAACTATACTGTGACATATAGGGTAAGTAAGCAACATCACTGACAGCAGCCAGGAAGCTATTCGAAGGCACAAACTCCGACGAAACCCACGTAAACCTCTCCGTCTACTCCGTCCCTGACCTCCAGCGCCCCACCTTCGCCGAAGCAACCTCGAACGAATTCCACAAAACGCGTATCGGCGCCTCCTTCGGCCCCAGCTGGTCAACCCATTGGTTCCGCATCCGCCTCACAATCCCACAGGAGCTGCGACGAAAAGAAAGACTTGAGTTTCACTGGGACGCGAACAATGAGGGTCTCATCTGGACGGAAGATGGGCATCCGGTGCAGGGTCTCACGGGCGGCGGAGAACGCGTGGAGTGGATAATCCCCGATGCGTGGCGTGACGGGGATGAACATGTCTTCTACATTGAGATGGCGTGTAATGGCATGTTTGGGAATGCGGCGGGCGGGGATTCCATCCAGCCGCCGAGTCCGGATCGGTATTTCACGTTGCAGATGGCGAGGATTACGGCGGTGAATTTGGAGGCGAGGGGGTTGTTTTATGATTTCTGGATTATTAGTGGTTTGTTACCTTTTGATTTCATCCTTTTTCTTTTGTTTGGGTTGGGAGTATGCTAATGGTGTAGATGCTGCTAGGGAGTTTCCTGGTGATAGCTGGGAGTCTCATCGGGCCAATGTCGTGGCTAATGAGATTATTGATGCCTTCATCGCTGGTGATGGGAGTCTGGAGGCTATTAAGGAAGGACGGCGCATTGCGCAGGATTATCTCGGTGATAAGGTTGATTCGGAGGATGTGTATGGCAATGTTACTGATAAGCAGCCGATTGTATACGGCATTGGGCACTGTCATATTGATACGTGCTGGCTGTGGCCGTGGGCAGAGACGAAGCGCAAGGTTGCGCGGTCTTGGTCGAATCAGTGTGATCTCATGGACCGCTACCCTGAGCACCGCTTTGCTTGTTCCCAGGCGCAGCAGTTCAAGTGGCTGAAGGAGTACTACCCGTCCGTATTTGATAGGGTAAAAGGCTGGGTGAAGAAAGGCCATTTCCAGCCAATTGGCGGTAGCTGGGTTGAACACGATACCAACATGCCCAGCGGAGAGTCCCTAGTGAGACAGTTCATATACGGGCAGAGGTTCTTCGAGAGCAATTTCGGAGAACGATGCACAACGTTCTGGCTCCCGGATACATTTGGCTACTCCACGCAGATTCCCCAGATTTGTCGGCTGGCTGGGATGAGCCGTTTCTTCACGCAGAAGCTGAGCTGGAATAATATCAACAACTTCCCACACACGACTTTCCGGTGGGTTGCTCTTGATGGAAGCCAGGTTATGTGCCACATGCCCCCGTCAGAGACGTATACTGCCGATGCGCACTTTGGTGATGTACGCCGCAGTGTGACACAGCACAAGTCTCTTGACTCGGATAACACCTCGCTGCTTGTATTCGGAAAAGGCGATGGCGGTGGCGGTCCTACCTTCGAACATCTAGAGAAGCTCCGCCGCTGTCGAGGTCTCAGCGATAAAACGGGATTGCTCCCGCGAGCAACAATGGGCGGATCCGTCGATGACTTCTTCGCGAAGCTTGAAAAGAAGGCTGCGGAGGGTACAAATTTCCCAACGTGGTATGGAGAGCTATATTTCGAGCTTCACCGGGGCACATACACCACGCAGGCGAACAACAAGCGCAACAACCGCCGGGCTGAATTCCTGCTCCGCGAGCTCGAGTTCCTCGCGACGATTGCGTCTTTGACGGATCCTGAATATAAGTATCCGAAGAAAGACATCGATACAATGTGGGAGGGGACACTACTGTGTCAATTCCACGATTGTCTCCCGGGTAGTTCGATCGAGATGTGCTATGATGATTCGGATGAGCTCTACGCGCAGGTCTTCAAGACTGGGCTGGCCGCGCGAAGAACCGCCCTTGAGGCTCTCGGGCTCAGCGAGAATGGGACCCCAGTTGCTATCAATACGCTGCCATGGCACCGAACTGAGGTTGTTAAACTTCCTCCTCATCTAACCACGTCCACATCCAAACATACCCTAATTAGCGGCGGACCCGGCGTCATCCCTCACACAGAGAACCCCAGTATCAAGATCTCAAAAGCCACAGTCAACGAAGTCAAACCCGGCGTATTCGTCCTCGAAAACTCCAAACTCCACGTCACCGTCCAAAACGGCCTGATCCTATCACTATACGACGTCCCCGCAGACCGCGAAGTAATCGCCAAAGACGGCAAAGCCGGCCAATTGGTCGTCTTCGACGATAAGCCCCTCTACTGGCAAGCATGGGACGTAGAAGTCTTCCACCTCGAATCTAGAAAAGAACTTCAGTCTGGCGGGTCCAAGATCGCCGAGAATGATCCATACCGCGTGAGCGTCGAAACAACGACGAAGATTAGTAGTGAGAGTTGGGTCAAGACGACTATCAGTCTTGCTGCGGCTTCTGAAGACGATACCCAACCGAGCTATGTCGAATTCACCAGCGAAGTCGAGTGGCGGGAGACGATGAAATTCCTCAAAGTCGAATTCCCGGTTGATATCACGAACACGGAGGCTTCGTATGAGACTCAGTATGGGCTCATTAGACGCCCGACTCACTATAACACTAGGTACATCCCCTTTCCCCTCATACCCACACCCACACCCACCCATAATGAAACACACTACTAACAGTCCCAGCTGGGACATGGCCAAATTCGAAGTCTGCTGCCACAAATTCGCCGACCTCTCGGAAAACGGCTACGGCGTATCTATCCTCAACGACTCCAAATACGGCTTCGCGACAATCGGCAACCTCATGCGCCTCTCTCTCCTCCGCGCCCCGAAAGCCCCAGACGCACACGCCGATATGGGCCGCCATGTTGTCCGCTATGCTATCCTCCCGCATACAGGGCCTCTAGATGGCCGGACTGTGCGCGCAGGGTATAATTTCAATCAGCCGCTTGTGCTTGATGCGCATATGGGACTTTCCAAGCAACTTCTTCCCGAGGGTCAGAGGAAAGCTGCAAACGGGATGAATATGAACACCCCGTTTACAAATATCGACCTCTCCTCTTCCCCATCCGGCTCATTGATCCTAGATACAGTGAAACGCGGCGAAGACGATGAGGATATTTCTCGCGCTAGTGATCAGGATATCGCCCTTCCTCATAAGACCCGCGAGGGGCGGAGTATTGTCTTGAGGATCTATGAGAGTCTTGGGGGGAAGAGTCGCGGGGTTGTTAGGACGGCTTGGCCGGTTAAGAGGGTTTTCCGGTGTAATGTGCTTGAGGATGATGAGGAGGAGGTGGGGGTTTTGAAGAGCGAGGCTGGGGGTGGCAATGCAGGGGAGAGGAAGGAGGTCTCTTTTGAGATTGGGGTTAGGGCTTTTGAGGTTGTTACTTTGCGCTTGCAGCTTTAACATTTTAGTATGTGAGAAATTGACTAGTTGATTGGTTGTTCTATTACGGTACTCTGGGCTCTAGTATACGTGCTCAGTCTGGGGAGCTCGTCATCAGCTGTCTTCATAGACTATTCACTACCTGGTAGAGAGATCGGAGACCCTGCCTCTTTCTTTCCTACAATATTTATCCCCGGATCCTCGAAGGAACCACACACACAGGACCATTGCATGAGGCATTGGCAAATTAGAGACCTCCATCCAGAGTCAAACGTCTATCCTCAAAGCCGGCTAGATAGGATGTACCCGACCGAGTAAAGCATAACCCTGTGGGTTCGTCAGTCACTTTTTTAGTACCTCTGGAACTCTGGAAGTATGCAAATACTGTAACAGGACTAGCTCCAAAGCGCATCGAAAATCTTCTGCTCCCAATATATACATACATACCAAGCCCGCATAGATGGTAACTACGTAATGTTGCACAGAGCACTGCTGATAGCAGTATGTAATGTATACACACAAGCTAGAGCTAGCCACCGACCAAGATCAATGTGCGTTTTCCCATTCCTCCAGGAATGCCCGCATGCAAGCAGCCGCCGTTGCAGCCGCGTAGTTCTGCCAGTACTGGTTCTTGTGGCTATCCGCATAATCACATACGCCTTTGATAACCAGGCATGATGGCAAATGGTCCCAGACACCCGAGCTTTCCATCTCTAACGCAACGAGATTGTGTCGAGCTGCAAGCTCGTCGCGATGCTGTCCTGACTTCATGACTGTATTCCCTGACCCTACTAGACCGAAGTGGATTTGGGGACTTGGTGGGTGGCGGTCACTTTTACTGGTAAACGCGTCCTTTTGCTGCTGTAGACGTGGTCGTGTGACTAGGGTTATTGCTTCCTCCTCGCACCCTAGCTGTTGACATGTCTGTATTCGGGCTTCGTCACAAACCGAATCAGGCCCAATTTCACAGACAGTACATGGCCCGTAGCGGCCTTGTTGGTTTTGTGCTCGATGCTTGTGGTGGTATGATGACTGGAAGAGTACATCCTGCTCAATGCCGGGGTACTTAGTTCTTTGAGCGCCTAATCTATCTCGTAGTATTTGGAGATAGGAGGGAAGTTTGTTCTCAATACGCTCCCGGCCACGCATTCCCTTTAGTCTCGCCAACAAGCTTCGGAGCTTAGAAGAGGGCCGGCCAAATACTTCAGGTCCAACTTTGGTGATAAAGGAATCTGGATATTGCCGGCCAAAGTCATATTGTATGATTCCTTCACTGATGACCACGTCCCCAAGGATAAGGTCTCCATTCGGGACTCCTCCGCAAACGCCAACCACAAGGGCCAGATTGACTCCAGGGTAGCTTGCCCGCAAGCTTGAGGCTGCGTGCGATGCAGAGCCTTTACCCATGTCACCTAAATGGACCAGGATGATGTCAAGGCTGGAAATCCGGCCAAAAGTGTATGTGTTGTCGTCCCTAATTGCTTTGCTGGAGGACTCTCTTTCGCCCCAAGTCTCGTCGAAAAGCTCACTTACTGCGTCTGCTTCCAGTGGTAAGGCGCAAAAAACGGCGACTGTGAGTTTCTGTTTTCGATTGACGAGCTTAGGTGAGGGAGAGGCTTGGACCAATGGGTTGGACTCTGGTGCCTGAGCCTTAGTGTAGGCAGGAGGTATCTCCGGAATCTCCCAGTCGTCACGATATGCAGAGTACAGCTCGTGAAGCGGTAACACAACCTTCTCGTACAGAAGTGACTGGCGAGTCTCCAAATGCTTTTCTTCCGAATTTGATGAATCAAGAGAGGTGTTTTCGAATAACTCGCCGTCGAGACAATTGTTCACTACTTTCTCATAAGTAGGACCGATTGTATTCTTTAGGTTGATACGGTTTGCTGTGGTCCAGCCCCATTCAAAGTAGTTGTTGATTGTCGTTTCGTTCCATTGAGTATTCAGGCCGTCAGGCCTGAACCGTTGCTGTGTTGCAATCTCAATAAGGATGATACCTAATGAAAGGATATTCGGGTACATGTGGAAGATATTGTCACCTGCCATGTAAGAGTCCTGTTCCGGACCATGAAACTTATGTAACTTGGTGATGAAATATGGATGAGGCCGTGTATTTTTACTGCCAGCAATCCTCTCTTTTAGAAGGTGAATATTGTCATGGGTCCATGGGATCCTTGTCCAGTAGGAGTTGTAGTATTGCCACATAGACTTTGCAATTGTGTATGCAAGTGTCACCTTTATCCGGTTAGAGAGGTGTGAGGTCTGTTCGAGCCAGTCTGCAAGTGGAATGCTGTTGAATGGAAGGACGCTCGACGGAATGCCTTTCTGGGTAGACTGTGCTAATTTCATCATGTTGTTCTGGATATGGAGGTGGATTCGCTTGTCTAGGTGGCTCCGGACGAGGTTGCAAAACTCGCCTAGTCCGATCCCCCCGAGTCTGGTAGGAGAAGGTGAGAAGTGTCGCTTCTTGGGTACAATAGTAGAGATTTGAGATTTGAGTGAGGCTCGTTCGTCCTGACATAGCTCGCCTCGTCTGTTGATTATCAACGTAGGCTATTAGCTTGGTCCACTGGCATGGATTCTCATACTTTACCTAGCAACCGATATTCCGGCTTCTTTCCAGCATATTGAGGTCTGCAGGTGGGAGTCATGGGGAGGATCGGAGTTTGCAAGGAACAAAACTTCAAACTGAATGTTCTCAGTGTTCGTTGTGTTATCATGATGGTTCAACCGCAGCCGAGCCAACTCTAGATGCTGGAAGTCGCAATGACAGGTCGAGTGTATTCGCAGCTGGGTATGGAGGCTATTAACAAGACGCGTGGGATGCTTGCGATTGGCGTTATGGTTCTGTGTGTGGCTGTGTGGATGGGCGTTGGACGATACAGTTGAATCTGACGCGTTCGTGGAATCTTCAATGAGCCGTAGGAGGACGGGAAACTGAGGGTCGACCAAGACGAACTGCTTAAGGCCGCTTTGAACATCGTCGATGATGGTCCTATCTGTCAGAGTCTCTGTGTCTTTGTAGGTCAAGATCATCTGAAGTGTTTCGAACGGAAGCTGCCTGCCATAGCTCTTTCTGCTTCGTGGAGGCTAGGCAAATTAGGTACTCAGATGGTTAGCTGCCTTGAGTGAGAAAAGAAGCGCTGGAAACGAGGAACGAACTTACAGAGCAAGCCTTGTCCACCAGCTCAGCTATTTTCAGGAGCTTTGGATTAACTTGTGTCTGTTTGGAAGAGACGTGTTGCGTCAAGATAAACAGTTCACAACCAAGGCGGGCAAATCTATTATCACGAGTTATCAATCCAAGACATGTCGCTTGGTTGCCGACCCAGGGAAATACATCCCGGTAATACTCGGGGATGTTTTCCATCCGGAGACCTCTTTCTCACGGGGTGGTGCAGAAGCTGACTCGAGAGGGTGTAGGCAGAGATACCGCGGGGTACCTCGTGTACCCCGCCAATCATGATATACAATACATATCGCGTGATTACACACCTGCAGACCTCCGGCTGGACGGATTCCCTGGAAGTTTCTATTCTTCGTTGTGCGGTGCTATCACAATGTCAGAGCAGCCTACAATATGCGGCGCCAGTATTGGTTGTCGCCAGGCTTTCAGGGCAGCCATGGAAACGCCGCGCTTGATGCAATCCGAGTGGGCTGAGAACAGGATGGCAGATTTCAACCTTTGGTGTGCCGGTACCGGTGCTTTTATGCAGGGGGAAACCTCACTTGACCATCGACTACGCGTCAACCTGGACGCACTTACAATGGTCACAAATATGCTGTTGATGCTGCGGATCCTGGTAGAAAAATGTATGGAAGAGGGTACGGTTGCCGCCCATCGTAAGACCAATCATACTCTTACTCACGGCAGTCCACATCTAACATCGCTCTCCAGCCCGTCCCATCAGCGCAATGAAGGATGTGGAAGATAACTTGACGCAACTCACGAGACTTACAGTGGCAATACGCAAAGCTGAAACTCGGTCTCGACCCCAAAAGGTAGACTTATTCTTCTCTTCTAGCTCCTCCGAGATCCGCGCATTACGTCAACACCTTGAAGTTATACTACTCGCACATTCAGAGGAGCTTGGAAGTTCAATGAGCGCAACTAAGCGGCTTTACCCAGGCCAATTGACCTCCGGCCAAGAACGCCTAGTTGAGGCAAACTTGCAGCGGCGAAACCGCTTTCTATACGCCCAGCATCGTGCTTTAGAGCTAGGTGCTAATGTCAAAAGCCCCAGAACCGTTCCAACGTCGATGCCAGAGAGCATACCGGATTTCAAACAAGGAACCAAGAAGAGCGACCAATCAGCTCATAGTACAGCTACCACATTTGCGGATGAGCCATTTCTACCACCACAAAGCCAGTGGGCAAATTCTCCAACAACTGTGCTTTTGGCACCAAGGTCTCGAGTCTCCTACCCAAAGCCCCCCCAGATGCAAGACCACCAGAAATCTTTCACATGCCCATGCTGCTGTCTGACCCTTCCAGCAACGGTGAGCAAGGGTAGCCAATGGAGGTATGTGAGTTTGAACTACCAGAGAACATGAACAAAGCTAATGCCATTCTCCTTGTGGAAGAAAACATATCATGGAAGATATCTTACCATACACGTGTATTCTGGCTGATTGCCCGAGGCCAGAAGTACTATATATAAGCAAAGCGTCCTGGCTAGACCATATGGTCTCAGACCATGAGGGCACGCCTCAGTGGGTTTGCCGTGCCTGTACTAAGAAGAACATTTATATTACAGTTGACAACTCCGCAGATTTTATAGCACACCTCGAAGGGTGTCATAGCACCGAAATCAAGCCGCAGCAGATACCAATGCTACTCTTAGCATGGCAACGCAAAAGATCCTTCAAACTGTTACCATGCCCCTTATGTGGCTTCGAGAGCAATGACCATAATGTTGCCCTCGACCATACCGCGGAGCACGTTCACTCATTCTCATTAATATCGCTACCATGGGCGTCCGAAGACACACTGGACGGAGAGGAAAACGCAGAGAGCCACCACGGAGATTACTTCAAACACCACCCATATTTCGATGTTCATACTTCTAGGTCGGGACTTTCATCAGGCTCTCCTGGACTATCGACAGATCTGCAGGACCTTTCTGCCCTAGAATTTGGAACCTTTGAAGATTCTGCCTACAAACAACAACTAAGTCTTACGGAGAAGCTGCTCAAGAAAGTCCCGCATGAGATATCAGGAGAGACAAATGTAATTACTTGGCTTACCCAAGTTGATCATATGTCCTTCGGAGAAAAGCACGACGACGATACTTTTTCGGAAGTAGCACTCACGAACTATCTGACCGGAACTGGTCTGCAGCACATAAAGGCGGCCATTCGAAAAAATGAAGTTAACCGCTTGGATACCGAGGTCGGGGCCAATGCTAGCTCCCAAACGCCTGCTCCCAGAGCTCCAGTCAAGAAGTTTCCCCATGCTGACTATGCGTCGTTCTTTCACCCTGACCGACAGCGTGAGGAGTCACGGCCTGAATCGCACCAAGTCCAGGGCAGAGAGCCGAGGAAGATTCCAATTTCCCTGCTGGATAGTCAAGTCAAGAAGTTTCCCCTTGCTGACTATGCGTTGTCCTTTCACCCTGACCGACAGCGTGAGGAGTCCGATTATGAAGAAACATACTAGTCACTGCGCCGATGTCCACGATATCTCTCTGCAAGAAAACAACAACCAGAATTGACCAGACTTCCGTGGCTGTACCTAAATTGAGAATTACTGAGCCTGGGGATGAATGAGCCGGTGCAAGACAAGATTCACGGACGTCGGAGTATCTAGAGGAAATCTGTATTCCGCACGCTCAACAACGATCATCAGTATCATCTGCTGTCATATGACAGTGCGAAAAGGCATCTATGCAGATTATTAGAATCTGTTTCTTGCTTAGCTGTGTGGGGAATAGGTTCTAGGTGTACAGACTACAGAGTAACTGACTAGATAGTACCCCGTGCTTCCTCAAGGATTAGCTAGTTACTCTGCACAAATCCGAGCGCTGACCGACAAGAAGGCGACACTGTCATAGTCATACTCGGTCACATACCTAACTTCCAGACCTAGGATGCCTTGATCCCACAGCATACCTCAAACTCAACCCCATGTTCAACGTGTGCAGCCGAATTCCATATCCTACATAACCTGTATATTTTGTGTACCAACCCTCCAGCCTGTGTTCTAGTTATTCAAACGCAATCGCTTCACGTCAATCCCATTCCAATCTTTAGATCAGAACATCTTACCCCAAGGACTCTTAGGGCAGGAAGTGCCCCGGCATGGAACAAACAACGTAATTTAACAGAATGACCCCCTTGTACAGGGGGGGTGTAATGGGTAACTACAGATTGTCCGTGGATTTCCTGCATGGGGGTGCCTCTTTTCTCGGGCTCTTACTAGGTGTCCCCCGTCTTGGGTGGCCTTTGAAACCATGGCACTCCTTGTTATACATTATATCTTCGCTCATGGCAGCTGAAGAATAAATTTCTGATTCACATCGTAAGTACTCACTCCGATACCGCAGACATTCAGACCTGACAGCTGCCCGTCCCCTTGCGAATAGCGTTCCCTCTGGTTAGAGATCATCACCGGAAGCCCATCTGGATGGGTTCCAATAGGCGCCACATACGTGGACTCACCTATCAGCCTTCGCATCTCAGCTCTATTGCTGGGTTGCCAAGTTTCTGACCAGTGCAGGCGGTTAAAGTTACTGTAAATAAATACTCAGTCCCCGGTTTTCGGATCTTATGCTGCCCCCCATCTCTCTCCCCGCTTAGCGATCGGTGTCCCTACCGACAGCCAACACTGCGTGAAGCGTGGACATTATGTCTCTGGGAAACGGTCAGCATTGTTGCGGTCATAAATAGGCACCTAAACTAACAGTATGCTATCTTTAGCATCCCCGAACATGACATTCAGCAAGCGCGACACCGTCCGGGACGTCCTAGATCGAATCCAGGAGTATTACGCCATCCCACATCGGTTACATTGGGGGGACAACGTCCCCGACTCGACTCTTGCCCTACGTCTTTTAGAGGAGCAATCGATTCATGTAGTGGATGATCCTGTCCAGGATACCCATTACACGATTATGTATAACTCTGCAACTGGCGAGGCGGGCGTTTACCGGAACAATGCTTTGGATGGAGCGAAGCAGACGAATATAGGTGCAGGACCCGGTTCTTCGGCGTGGGAGAACCGTGCAGTTGGACATGGCACTGAGCAGACGAATACCTCTGTGTGTGTTATATTGTGATTCATCACTATCTGCTTTATAGCATGCCAATAGTATACATGGAGCTCACAAGCTCAACGCGCCCCTGTCGTCGAGAGAAAGCTCTTCAGTATACTGCGAGTTTCCTTGTGTTGGGATATTTTCCATTGCTTAATCAAATATGCTAGTTCCTGATCAAGTTCAACTGCTTGCTTCCGCTACAGGCATAGTTCTCTATTATGCTAGCCGTTATTCCCTTCCCTGGAGACATTTCATTGATCTGCTCAGCATCGCCTGTCACCACATTGCGAAGGATCGATAACCGGGGTTGTTCAAGGCCTGGCCCTGACATGTATCCGCAACTGAATATCTTCCCTGTATCGATATTAGCTTCTATAACTCCCCAACTAAGGGGGAAATGCTCACCATCCCAAGAAGCGTGTTCACTGGAAATATCTTCTTTGATGTAGCGCTCCAGGATCGCCTTCGACGCGCAAGCAGCCGCAGCAGCCGCAAAGCTCTGCCACTTCTTGCTTTTATGAGAGTCTGCATAGTCAGACACCCCCTTGACGACCACAGAAGGCAGATCTTCCCAAACGGCAGCACCCTCCATTTCGAAGGCAATGACCGATTCCTGCTGCGCAATCCGATCTCGATGCTCGCCGGACTTAATGACCATATCAGATGATGCCACCGCGCCGACGTAGATCTTCGGGTCTAGCTCTAGATTCCCGTCCTGCTCTAATCGTTCTCTGGCTTTGAGACGCTCCCTTGGTATGGTGTATTTCCCGTCACAGTGTAACTCATCACACGAGGAACGGAGAGCCGCTTCGCACGCCGGATCGTTATCCCGCTGACAGCCGCCGCTTACACACAGCGCCATGTCGCGGTGCTTGTGGTGATAGCCTGGGTTGAAGAGCCGGTCCTCAGCTGTTCCGGGATACTCATATCTCGCGTAGCATTGTCGGCTGATCGCGTTGGCCTGAAGCTCTTTTAACATCAGGGCTGTCCGCCGCTCAAGCCTACGTAGGCCACTTTCAGTTTCGAAGGTGCGCAGGAGATTCCAGATTTCTTTCCTCGGTCGACCGAGGTTATCCTCGACGGTATTCTTGCGGACAAAAATATTGTGATATTGGCGGCCGAAATCACACTGGACGATTGCCTTGCTAATCACCACGTCCCCCAGAAGGATTTCCCTACCATCACCATCACCATCACCATCAGCCTGGGGCACGCCGGCGCAGATCCCTGTTAGGAGAGCGAGGCGCACGTTGCTGTAGCTTGACCGTAGACTGGACGCTGCGCTTGCGGCGCTGATTTTACCCATGCACGAGAGGAGGACGAGAACAACGTTGTGTCTTCCAATGAGACCGGTTGTGTAGGTGTTTGTGTCGCCGTTGGAGCGCCCGTATGAATCTCCATCTTCGTCCCAGAATTCGTCAAAAACCAATGACACTGCGTCGTACTCCAGAGGCAACGCGCAGATTATGGCGATTTCAAAGTCCGCACGTCGATATGGCCGCTGAGCGGGAATAGTCATTCTCACGAAGACGATGGCGAGATACTTCAGGAAAGCGGTGCTGACGTGGATGTTGTCTATACGTAGGTACTTCCTAAAGTGGGGTATGGCAGGTTTCTCCTCGTCTGCGTGTTGGGCACGATACGTTGAATCTGCTCCTTGTCTTGGGGACTCTGATATAGTCCAGCGGTGTCTCGATTATCGTCATTCTTTTCGAAAACTTGGAAAGCCTGATGATGTCGGCATGGCCACGCCGGAACATTCGATTATCTTGAACACGGTGGCAAAGCAAGGCTAGCAGTGCGCAGGCCGAGCCAGCCATTGAGGCTGCTTGATTGTTCTCTAGCTGCAGCTAAGATGAGGCGGACATCTCTCCCCTCTGTTTCCCCCGCTTAATACCAGCAAAGCCTACAAGCAACTTCTCGATGGCTCATCATAACACCGCAACAAGCGCTGCATCGCAGACGAATATCGGGGTGGAACTCACTCTATTCAGCAAGAATCATTATCATGTCACCGCTCCCGCGATCAATGTGGCAGTTGCACAACAATTCGGCAGTCCGTTGTACACGCGGTATACGTGCCGTCCCTTGGACGAACTGATAGCTGCTGTGACCTCGAACACCGGAATACTACCTAAACGATATCACGGCTCCGGAATCTATAATACGGAGATCGGACGGTTAATCGCGGTGGAAGGTGGCATCCAAGAGATCCCGATGGCCGAGCTTGTCTCACAGAAACACGAGGAGCAGTCAACGCCACTAGGAACGCTTATTATCTGCCTATCGGTGGCGATGAGCAAAACAGCCCTGAGCCCGATCCTCGCCTCGGCCATCATGATCTACGTGAACGGTTCGATGGAAAAGTCCGTGGACGGCACCATTCGCATCATCCAAGGCAAGATCGAGAAGTATGCCAGCGCCGTCGTCGGTCGAGACAGCATGTGCAATAAACTGGAGAATGCAAAGCAGGACATACTAGACCTCGTCCAGATGAGAGCGCCTCATATTGCTCGGCATACGCTCTTTCTCCCACCTCGTCTCTCCGCCGAGGAGGGTGACTTTGCGGAGTTCCTCGCTCAGGTTCTGTCTGCCAACGCCGATGGCCAGGAAATTTACACGCGTTCGACGAAGTTATTGGGATTGGCCCTGCTGCTGTCTCACTACGGATGGCAGATCGATGTCTCGGTTGAAAACGAGGCGATGGAGACCGTCGATCTTGTCGGGGAAACCAAGGCGCTGCGGGTGATTTACAGCACTGCTCGAATTAATCGACACTATGTTGAGAACCATAACCGCTATATCAGAAGCAGCCGCAGGCCGTTCTACCCCACTGCGCCTTGTATGGCAGCGCAGATGGGCCAAGCGGCTGCTTTCTCCTTGTCTGAAACAGAGAAGGACCCAGAGGATTTTATGGTGGGCTATGCAGCCGCGCAGCGGTTTTTCCTAAACAATGTAAAGCCCGAAGTTCAGCTCACAAATGACGGTCTAATCGCAATGATTCTACACCTGGATGAATCACTCGACTCCGTTCTTAATAGGGACTGCCAAGATATTCTTCGACCTTCGTTTTTCAGCGCGGACATACCGGACATCGTTCAGAAGGTTCTTGTTTGCGCTTTATGCAATCAATACCCAGACTACGACTGGCGCCTGTTGAAAGCAGACATTAAGAAACACCACTATCCCGATTCCCCGTTCACGAGTCTCCTCGATAGATTCCCAGGAAACCGAACGATGCTGCTCGGCGTGGCAGGTGCGGTCCTGGGCGTGTTAGACCAGATCATCATACCCCTCGTGAACCTCCCAGACAACAGCCGTATCCGGACACCAGCCGGTCAGGGCCTCTTAGGCTTTATCACCGGCAGCCTCCGATATCTGGAAGATCTTCTAAGTACTGGCCTCGAGCCCGGATCAGCCATAACTCTGTGTTCAACGAGATTTGCCGGCGTGGATCCCACAAATCTGCGAATGCCAGCCGGTTCAGATGCCAGAGCAATCATTGGCCAATGGAACGCCCAGCAGGGCATCCTCCTGACTCCGATCTACGAAAGATCCTTATACTCAGACTTACCCTCTGATCGCAGCCGTCCGCTTACACTGTACAACATTCCTATCCTCGGGATACCCACTGACGAAGGAGGCTGGATCAAACCCGGGATTGTCGACAATCCCATCAGTCGACGACTCCCAACTTTCCCAAAGATATCCCCAGGGCCCTGTAAAGTCATCATCGAATACCGCCCACACTTCGAGGCCGACTCCAGCAGTGTCGTCGCTGCAGTCTACCTGGACGGCGTGTATTACAATCTGATGGCTCTGACCAGAGCACTAAACCCCCGTTGGTATCATGTTTCGCGGTGTGCCCATCCTGTCGATACTGAACCAGTACCAGGCATCAAAGGACATATTGCCCTCCGAAACCTCGAGCCCGGTGAACTGGCGATACCCCGTGGTGGTGACCGTGACCGAGCACTCCTTGTTGGTCCGCAAATCGACCACGTTTCGAGATTCTTCAGCACGACGGTCTACCATAGTTTCCGGCCGGTGGTGCAGAATGGCTGTTTGCGATGCGCAGTAGATTTAACGGAGAAGACGCAAAGTTTGTTTGTGATTCCACTGTAGGACTTGCAAGCGACGAGACAAGGTATATATAGAGAGAGACAGAGATACTCAAACAGAGTGTTTTACATCTACTCTACTTTATTTGCGGACCATCATTCGAGTATCTCCAGCCTTTCACAACACACACGCTACCAGAAGGTACAATAAATACTCTGAGATACCTTTTCACTGCAGCACCAATACCGTATCGGGGGGTCTTTCAGATTCACTGCGCCGGGACTTGAATCCTGTTTCCTCGTCCTTTACTGGCTTAACTTCAAGTTCAACCGACTCGATATGTTTCGCAGTGCTCTTCGCACCTTATCGTCCTTATACCATACCAGAAGTACCTGTTCTATGCGCTTCCTCCAGTTGAACAAGGTTACGAGGGAAGGTTACGAGGGCGCAGCGTGGGCACTGACTTCAACATTAACCATTTTCGTCTCTTGCAGCATGTCAAAACCCGGAGAGACAGGGAAGCACTGCAGGGACACCCACAAACTCACCTGCCATGGCCATGGAGGATGAGGTTTCCTATTCGTCGCCATGACCAAAAATGACGAAACCTCGGCACGTGTCGATACATCTTCGAGAGGGCAAATGCCCAGTCTGATTTTCCTTGTCCAACGAGATATTAAATTGCTCACTCAGTTTCCAGGTTAAACCTCCAGTTCCAAGCTGGTTTGCTTCACGTCTCTACCTATGTTTAAGCTTTAGATACTCCGTGCTTCCTCACGAATTAGCTAGTTACATCGCACAAGTCCGAGCGCTGGCCGACAAGAAGGCGATCCTGTACAAACTGTCATAGTCATACTCGGTCACATACCTAACTTCCAGACCTATTCCACTCTTAGGGCAGGAAGTAGCGGTAGCGGAGCTCTTGGCAAGTGCCTCAGCAGACAGAACAAACGATGTGATTAACAGAATGACCCCCTTGTACAAACGCTGAGTGCTAGCGGGTCCAGGCACAAACGAAACACCCGGTAGGCTAGGTTAGTCGGATTGACGAGCAAACAGATCATGATCGAGACGACGAATACCAGTCCGGAATGGATAGATCGGAAATGGAGTTTCTGCCTCGCATGAGGCCGTGTCCACTTCCCTTGGGCTGTACTACCTGCAATTGTAGAGCGGAGAGCCCTTTCTTTGCGGCTCTAGGTACCTAGGAACCACGTGGCCAATATTTGCACGTACATGCAAGAAGCCCTAAAGCCGTCCATATAGGCAGGAGGATGTCGAAGCTGGCTGGTTCAACGGCAGCAAGATCAACGGCCTGGCCCACTCATTGTGATGTATGCAGGGAGCATCATCCATTTGAAAGGTTGATTCTTTCTTTCCGTATTTGACGACGAGGAGTCAGTCCTTTTACGCTAGGTAACCATGTCGGTGAAATCCTCGAGAGCGTTCGTCCGAGCAGAGGACTTGATATTGAATATCACTCCCTAGGCTGTTTTTCTCCGGAATTCCAACCCCGGCTTCCCCGCACCTCTTCTCAGCTGCGGAAGAAAAATGGAATAAAAAAGCGGAATGTGCACCATAATAGGTTGATGCCGCCCGATGACTCCCAGATAGGCATCAATAGGCTGATTGTGGTGTCAGAGTCTTGGCGCCCTCCGCCGCCGACTCCGCCTGTTTCAACCTCTCCATCACTCTTTCTCCCAACCTTGCCATGGATTAATCGACACTGACGCTCTTTCTGTCATATCGCCCTCCCAAAGAAGTCATGAAGAACGCCCAAAACGATGAGAATTCCGAATTGCTCTCAATGAACCGCCCCCGCTCCTCATCGGCCGCATCCGAAACCTCCTCCGATTCCGGACTATCCGTCGATTCAGCCCTCCTACGAGAACCTAAATACGATGCGCAATCGATAACGGGGGATCCCAGCGGGACGAGATACCGCGACGAGGAAGATGGAGACTTGGGGCTGAGTGAAACTCTCCCTCCGACGAAAGCTTCCTCGGGCCGAACGCGTCGCATACTTTGGTTGTTGGTCCTCCTCTGCTTGGGAGGCTGGGTGCTGGCTTTTGTGCTGTTCGTGACACGGGGCCGCTCATCCTATCAAACCGCTTCGGATTCGCTGCAGTTGAATCAACCTGGCTCCTTGTCAGGCAGCACAAATTCAGGAAAGCCCATCACACTAGAGCATGTGCTTTCCGGGGCATTTTCACCGCGAGCCCAGGCGGTCTCCTGGATTGCCGGCCCCGATGGCGAAGACGGGCTGCTGGTCGAGCGGGGAGAGAGCGAAGAGGGATATCTACGGATCAATGACATTCACAGCGAGGAAGGCGAGGCGAACAGGGTGCTCATGAAGAATGCCACAGTGAAGGTTGGAAGGGAGACTATCGCGCCGACCCATTTGCGGCCCAGCCCTGACTTGAAGAAGGTGCTGCTTACGTCTCACCAGGAGAAAAATTGGAGACATTCGTACACGGGGCGGTATTGGGTTTTCGACGTGGAGACTCAGACAGCCGAACCGCTGGATGCTGACGTGCGCAATGGTCGAGTGCAACTTGCTCTTTGGTCGCCCACGTCCGATGCGATTGTATTTGTCCGGGATAACAACCTCTACCTGCGAAAGCTCTCTTCCAAGCGCGTCGTGCCAATTACCAAGGACGGTGGAAAGGACGTCTTTTACGGTGCGCCCGATTGGGTATACGAGGAAGAAGTCTTTTCGGATAACAGTGTCACTTGGTGGTCTGGGGATGGCTCAAAGATTGCTTTCATGCGGACGAATGAGTCGGCGGTCCCCGAGTTCCCAGTTCAATATTACCTGTCGCGCCCATCAGGCAAAGAACCTCTTCCAGGTTTAGAGAACTATCCTGAGGTGAGGGATATCAAGTACCCAAAAGCTGGCTCGCCCAACCCTTTCGTCAGCCTACAGTTCTACGATGTTGAATTAGCCGAGGTGTTTTCTGTCGATATGCCCGATGACTTTGAAGATGATGATAAGTTGATCATCGAGGTTGTGTGGGCCACTGAAGGCAAAGTACTCGTTCGGACAACCAATAGAGAAAGTGACATTCTCAAAATCTTCTTGATTGATACCGTCGCTAGGGAAAGCAAACTTATCAGGATTCAAGACATCTCCGAGCTCGACGGCGGATGGGTCGAGCCTACGCAGTCGACGAGATTTATTCCTGCCGACCCAGCAAACGGCCGACCATATGATGGATACCTTGACACCGTAATCCACGAGGGATACGACCATCTCGCATACTTTGCTCCGCTTGACAACCCGGAGCCTGTCATGCTTACATCCGGCGAGTGGGAAGTCGTGGACGCACCTACTGCGGTGGATTTGACACGGGGCCTGGTGTATTTCATTGCCACCAAGGAGTCACCAACGCAACGTCATCTTTACCGTGTTCAGCTTGATGGATCCGACCTGCAGCCGTTGACTGACACATCGAAACCTGGATACTTTGGAGCTTCGTTCTCTCACGGTACCGGATACGCATTGCTCAGCTACAGGGGCCCGTCTGTCCCTTGGCAATCAATCGTCAGCACCGAGGGCGGTGAAATTACGACATTAAAGACGATAGAAGACAATGCTGATCTGTCGCGAATGATCGACCAATATGCCCTTCCGACGGAGATCTACCAGAACATCACCATTGACGGCTTCACCCTCCAGGTTGTCGAGCGACTCCCACCACACTTCAACCCCGCGAAGAAGTACCCTGTTCTCTTCCATCTATACGGCGGACCCGGGTCTCAAACGGTGAACCGCCAATTCGGCGTAGACTTTCAATCTTATGTCGCCGCGGCCCTCGGCTATATCGTCGTCACCGTCGACGGACGAGGAACGGGGTACATCGGACGAAAAGCACGCTGCATTATCCGCGGCAACATTGGCTACTACGAAGCCGTCGACCAAATCACCACCGCCAAAGAATGGGCCAAGAAGCCGTACGTCGACGAAACGCGAATGGCCATCTGGGGCTGGAGTTATGGCGGCTTCATGACGCTGAAAACCCTCGAACAAGACGCCGGCCAGACTTTCCAATACGGCATGGCTGTTGCCCCTGTCACGGATTGGCGGTTTTACGGTGCGTGATACAGCTCCTCCCCTGGAAATTATCACTAACTTGCTCATAGACTCCGTCTATACCGAGCGCTACATGCACACCCCGCAACACAACCCAACAGGCTACGACAACTCCAGCATCACAGACATGAATGCCCTCTCAGATAGTGTCCGCTTCCTTGTTATCCATGGCGCCTCAGACGACAACGTCCATATCCAGAATACCCTCACACTGATTGATAAATTAGACCTGGCGAGCGTCGATAATTACGATGTGCACTTTTACCCAGACTCAGATCACAGCATCTTCTTCCATAATGCCCATACGATGGTTTATCAGCGTATGTTCTTTCCTTTACTCTCACTTTTAACCTTGATTTGTACACACGTAAAGAAGGAACTCAAGCTAACAAGTGATCAATCCACAGGCCTCACGAGCTGGCTCATTAACGCGTTCAACGGCGAGTGGCATCTAACCGCCAATCCGGTCCCGGATGAGTCAATGTGGGAGCGGCTCTCGAAGAGGTTGTTACCTGCTTTTGCGCATTGATTCTTTTTCTTTTCTTTTTTTTCGATTCTGCTTGGCAAGGACTTTTATATATATATACCGTCATAGGACGGTGTTTATACATATATATGTATACAATTCTGAAGGAAGTTTGGGAGGCGTTTAGGTTGAAAACAAAGCGTTCTGATTAGCACTGTGGTTCAGGTTTGTCTGAGTCTTGTCTTGAATACATCAATGTATTATTATTATAAATAATGATATTTTTATTAATAAATATCTTTATATCAAAAAGATTAATGCCTACTTTCTAAATTATAGAATATTATTATAATAATCTTAGTAAAAGTATTTTTTAAGTATGTTATCCCGAAGACTTTTATTATTAAATTTTGTATCATCGAAGATATACAATGTTCGGTTAGAAAAGAAAAAAAAGTCTATATGCAAGCGCTTCCAAGAAATTAGATAAAGAAACAACAAAACAACCAGAAAACAATCTGATCTTCACATTACCTAGCGCTTTTCCCAAATGTTTTCCAGCCACATCACATCACATCCTAGGGTACAGGGTACTCAAATCCACCCACTACCCCCAGCAGCACTACTACTGCTACTTCCCACCCCTCCTGCACCTCCACCTACACCAGACGCAGAAGCAGAGCCCGAACCAACGCCCCCAGACATATTCATATTCCCACCCCCACCCTCAAGCCCGCGGAAAACACTCGACTGGAAAAACTCCTCTCTCATGATGGTGCTAACGTCGGAATTGCGATACCGCTGAAGATCCTCACGCTGCAAGCCGCGGAGCTGTTCGCGACCCCCCGTTGAAAGGCTGGCAGAGCCAGAGCGAGAGCGGGACCGGTGCCGGGAATGCGCCCGTGTGCCTGCGCCTGCGCTAGCTCCACTTCCTGCTCCTGCACGACTAAACCGCGGAGATAGGCGGCCGGAATATGAGAATCGATCGTTTGGGGTGGAGCGGCTGCCGCTGGGCCCGGGAGTGGAAGGAGGGAGGTGGTGGTGGTGGCGGGGCGCGAAGACAGGGAGTGGGGAGTTGGGCAGGGGGAGGAAGGAGGAGGATGCGTCGGTGGAGGCATTTGAGAAACTGGAGTATAGAGATGAGGGGCGTTGTTCACGATCATGAAAAGTACCACCGGGACCTGTGCCAGAACCAATGCCAAGGCCACTGCCATTGCCCGTGCCGTTCCCGGGTTGGAGGTTGAGGATGGTTGTGGTGGTTGGGGTGATGGTGTTGAGGTTGCTGTAGAGGGTGGACATACCAGAAGCGGCGGAGGAGCGCCAGGAGTGGACCGCGGAGCGGGGGATCGTGATGACTTCTTCTTCTATGGGGAGGGTTTGCTGGATAGCAGTTGCGATGTCGGTTGGTTCGTTGTACGTGCCCGGGAACCTGGAGGCCATGATTTTGGCGGACTTGCCGATCCAGAGCATCTGCTCGTGTTCGCGGAGGTAGCGGTCGCCGCTGAAGGACTTCTGGACGATCTTGCGGGTCATCATGCCGAGTTTGCGGCGCTGGTTGGATTTCTCGTACATGCGGGCGGTGATGCGCTGGACGTCGGCGGGGGTTGGGGAGGAGGAAAGGGTGGGGGGCGCTGGTTCTGTGTCGTCGGCGTATTGGCTCCATTCGCCGAGGAGGGCGAGCATGGAGATCTGGGCGCGGGCGAGGGCTTGGGCGTCGTTGGGGGCGACGACGGCGCTGAAGCGGGAGAAGTCATCTGGGTCGCTGAGGACGCGGAGGGAGGCGCCTACGTCGGTGCAGACGACTGGGGCGCCGGTTAGGGCTGCTTCGCCGAGGGCGAGCGGGAGGCCCTCTGAGAGCGAGGAGTTGAGGAAGAGCCAGGTGCTCTCGAGCACTTTCATTGGGTCTGCGGTGCCACGGAGTGTGACTCGGCCTCTGAGGCCCTTGGATGCGATGATTTCCTGGCACTCTGTGGAGTAGGTAGGGGCCTTGTCGATTGCGCCGTAGATGTCGAGGTGGTAGTCGTCGAATTTCCACTGGTTGATGATGATGTCGGCTGCGAGGAGCGCTGTTTTGATGTCCTTGGCGTACCAGACGTGCGACAGCATGGTGACTGTAGGGCGCTGGGATTTGATTTCCTTGACGGGGGCGAATTTCTGCATGTCTGTGATGCCGTTGACAACGGGATCTACCTTTCGGCGGAACACGTTGCGGTGCTCGATTGTTCCCTGGCATGTTCCGATCTCGACTTCCCATCCTGGGTTGAAGAAATCGGCACACGGGGATATGATATCGGCATGGTATAGAGTGAGAGCAGACGTGACTCGCATAAGCCCGAGTAGTGCATTGCGAACAAACGGAGAAAGCTTGCAGAGAGCAGACGAAAGACACAGATTCGTCTCACGCCAACTGATAGCGTGGTCCCAGATCTGCAGCGTGCAGTTTCTCTTGATCTTGCAAACGACTCCATACGAAGCACTCACGCTGTGATGCGACGCTTGGAACACACTCGGAATCTTCTCAGGGATGGGAATCGAGAAGATGAACAGATACCGGAACCAAAGCTCCAGCGCTACATCAAGAGTCCCCAGCGTCGGCAATTCAGTCTTGAGCCATTCTGCAGAAGGAACGGAATTCGGCATCTCTTGAGTAAGCCACAGATCACGCCAGCTCTCTTTCACGATGTCGCTGTTCCAGATCTGCGTCCAATGCCGCGAGTCTTGGAAGAAGGTGTTCAGGTTCACCAAAGCCCTAGTTGCCTGCCGGATATCCGCCTTGGACAGATGAACGGCACGAGCTCCCTTGACGAGAGCCGTCAGGATCGGGATGAAATTCATCTTGATATCCATATCGCTAGCCGACGTGACGCTCTCAACCTCGGAATCGAGCTTGTTCCTGAAAAGACCGTGGGTCGGAGTCAAGAAGTCCATGCCCCAGAGAGGAATAACCTTCAGCGAAAGGATATTCTGCTCCGTTTGATGCTTGGGCACGCCGAAATCATTCGCAGACTCACAGATCATATGCCACTTGATCGTTCCCAGGGAGTTGATCATATCTCGTCGGCATGCGGACACGCCGCCTCCTTCGTTCGGCCAGGTGCCGTTATCTGCAGCCATGACGTGCAGGGACTTTTCCGTGTCTGAGCCGAAATCTTTGGACCTGGTGTTGACCACGGCGTCACCACCTGGACCGAAGTTGAAGAGATCGCTGATCTTCACAGCCAACGGCGTCCAGCTGGAAATGCTGTCGTCCAGGTCGGCGCTGGCCGTGATGCTATCAGCGCGAAGCTCTAGGTATTTCTTCGCGGAGGCGAGATCACCCCGGTCACGGCTTCCCCAGTACGGAGAGAGCGTTTTGTCTCCTCGCAACAGGCGTTCATCCATCCAGCGCACAGTGATCCCATCAAAGTCAGCTCGGTCTTTCCAGGCCTTCCAAATGAGCGAACGGGCACGGGACGTCGAGACGGGGAAGCGCTTCCTCGTCATCCCGAACAGCCGAGTAAGGATGTTCGAGTTCAAGCTGTCACAGTAGAACAGAGGATTATCATGCACAAAGCTGGTGTTGGTTGGTTTAGCCAAGACAGCTAGGAAATCATGTTCGATCATCGGCGGCGTCTGGACCTTCTGCCCATTCAACGTGGTGAAGATGGTCGGATGGAACTTATGATCATACAGCCAGCGTGCCTCGTAGACATCTGGACCCTGCACGAAGGTGGCCTCTGTGACTTTCGCATGAGGAATCCACCGCTCAATCTTCTCGGGATGCCGATGAGGCGGCGCACACCAAGAAACAGTGCAGGTGATATGCGACAAAGCAAACTCAGCCCGGAGCAACTCATCGCCGAAGCGGGGGTTCTTGCGGTAATGATACTTGAAGCGAATGAGATTGCCGTCCTTCATATACGACCCGGCTTCGATAAGTCCTTTCCGGTTATACTGCACGCTTTGAAGTTGGTTCTCTCCACGCACGCAACGGCGGCCCATGGGGATCTTTGACTCGGACAGCTTCAAGGTGAGACTTTTCTTGTTCGCCGTGCGGTAGTCATAATGGTACTCATTCAACACATTCCCGTCTTTATATTCCTGGCGGATCAAAAGAAGCAGATCCTTCGAGTATGCGCTGACATACCGGAGGTGCTTTGTTCCTTGAGGCTCTGCCTTGAGCGTGCCAGAGTAGTAAAAGACCTTGAAGCCCCCGTCTGGCTGGTTGTGGCGGAATGCCGTGAAGGTGCCGTCGAGGCTCTGGACAACGTACCTACTCTTCTTGATATTGATGGTCATCCCCTTGGTCTCATTCCATAGTTGCTTGACATTGTCCCGGCCGTGGAATATGAAGAACGAGAGCCCGAGGTCTTGCATCGCTTTGGCGTACTTCCACACCAGGTTCAACAAAAGGGTAGCCGGCACCCGGATCATTGCAGGATAGCGACTCATAACATGGTTGTATTCCCTCTGGAACTCGGGATCAGCGACCAAGGCCACGATCGTAAATTTCAAGGCTGAGCCGATAGCATAGTACGTCGAGACCAAGGGCGCCATGATAAAGTACGCAACGGCGGGGAGTTGTTTCGGCAGGTATGGGATATACTCCGGAGTATCGGATTCTTTGAGCGGTGCAGCTTCGCCGGTTCCATAGTTTGCGTAGTCAAGGATGCTGACGGCCGCGGCAGCTCCCAGGTTACTTCGGGCAATGTGAACGGCCAGGTCCTTGCTATCGAACTGGCAAATGCTCTCCTCGAGCCACTGGTAATACTTGTCGGATAACTGGCACGGCTCGCCGAGACAACGATCAAGCAGCGCTTTCCTGACAGCCTTGGGCAGCTTCTCCCAGTGGAAATCGCACTCGAATCCGAGACATAGTTGTCGAAGAAGTTCCTTCTTAGCCCAGCGTACCACAAGAGGCGTATCGTATTCGTCGCGAAGCTGGCGGGCAGTGGTTTCCGTCACGCCAGCGACAACAAGCGATTCAGCGAGAACCGCGTGCTCGTGGGGCATTTGCAGGATTGACTCGGCAACAGCGTGGAGGAGCGTCTCAGCAATGACCTGGCAGTTGGCACTGACATCGATCCGCTGGTTCAGTCCTCTTCCAACAGCCACGGCAATCTTCAATTGATCGGCGGCACTGCAGCTAAGCGCGTGAATGCTAGGACCAAGCGAGCCGAGAGGAACCAGCTCGAGCAAAACCTCACCAGCCTCCCAGGCCTGGAGAGCCGTGTCAACAAGCTCCTGTGAATTCGGGAACGCTTCCTCGATTCTAGGCTCTTTTCGGCGTGAAAGGAGCATCTGCTTGACCTCGCCGCCGGGATGACCATGGGGCTCGAGTCTAAGACGCGCTTCCAGAGGAATAAGCGAGATACTCTCGTAGAAGGTCTGTAGCTCTTGTTGACTCCAGTCAGGGTCGCTCCATGGTGCGGTATACGCATGGAAAGTCTTCCCGAGTTCCACCGGAGAGTCAACACGTTTCGGCATGCCCATCTTGGCCGGGATAATGGAGAGAAAAGCGACGGTCCATGTAGCGGCTCCCAAGCCAATAACCTGGGAGAACATGAAGTGCGGGAAACAGAGCTTAAGCGCAATTCCAGTGGGCAGACCGACAAGCGATCCAATCAGCAATGGCTTCAACGCATGAGGTCCGGTGAAGATTTTGGTGTACTGATACCAGAGCAAGCCGGTATATGCCGAGACATAGGCGAGGAACATGATCATTGCTTTCATGTGTGACTGGAAGGTCCAGACAAGGGCAGTGGTGAAGGCGAGAGCCCAAGAGTGCCACATGAGGAACTTGCCGAAAGTCTTCCAGTAGACGTGTCGCTTGAACCGCACGTCTCGCTTTTGCGAGTTTCGGATATCCTTTGCCGTCTGTAGAGCCAATGGTGCATGGCTTCCGACAAGGCTGTGAAGCTCTTGAGCTTTCGTGTCGATTAACACAGCGCCAATCAGATAGTAAGCCAGGGAGAAACCAACAGCCATCCGATATGCTGTTGTCAGCGAAGCTGAAAGACCGATGAGATGACCGCCGCTTAGAAGTTCAACCCACTTGTCCAGAAGCGCCACAACGAAGTACAACACTCCACATCCGATTTCGCGACTTGACTGACGCCAGTGGATGAAAGCATTGTGCAGCTTAATACCTCTCTGGGCACTCCGGAGCGACTCCAGCGCAACCTTCGTCTGAGTGTTCCAGGAAGAGCTAAAGGGGATCGCTCGTGGGACGTCTGCATATCTACAGTACCATTGGAGAAGGAAGTTGGTAGCTTCCCAGTGCTGCGCAAGCTCGAGGACAAGAGTGCTAGTAGTTGTAGCCTTGGTGTAAAACCGGCGGTTGATCTCCTTCGAGACATCTTCGAGGAGTGCCTCCCTGGACAGCTTCAATACGGCAGGGTCACTCAGGTTGCCGAAAACCTTCTCGTCTCCTTTGCCATGTGTCTCGATGTACCATTTCCGGATCTCTGTGTCGTCTGTCTTTCTTAGCTTTTGGAACCAGGTCACCCACTGTGAAGCAACTCTTCGCAGTCCCAGCATCAACGCGCCGATGAAGACATAGATCACAGCAATATAGATCGCAGAGTCATGACCGGCAAAGGTAGTAACGACAGGTGAGATGAACAGGATCGGGATGCACACGAAGATAATCTTGCGGCCAGACAGAAACGAGGAGCCCGGGTAGCTGAAACTCGCGAGACACGCAAATCCCGTAAAGTATGTGGTAAGAGCGACAAGATATAGGTAGAAGACGATCCCAGCACGTGGACCATTGATGCCAGAGACAATAACAAATCCAATAAGGCCAGCAGCAGCAGTAAACGCTATACCAGCAATAAGCCTAATGAGAATAAACATCTTCGTCGCCGCAAAAGCCATCGAGATGAGATAATAAGGACCACCACAAGCAATCCAGGTACCTATACCTCCAGACAACAACAGCGAAATCATCAAGGCAAGAGTGGCACTGTTCTGCTCCTCGTATGTCATGAAAGCCGAGAGGTACAGCCCTCGGCCGATCAACGTGAGGAGGATGATATCAATCAAAGCGGGAAGGCCAAAGACACTGAGAAACGTGAATCGCTGATATCCGCGCATCGGCTCGACTTTGTCTTCGGGGTTGACATCGATCTGCGCACCGGCATACGACGTGGCCATTTCAGGAGCGCCGTTGATCCAGTCTGGAAGATCCTCGCCTGCATATTGCTTGCGGAATCGATCAGACAGTAGCTTGCCAAAAGCGCTCGGCGAGATGTCAAAGTACGCCTCACAGCGTGATCCGAGCGCGAAAGATTCGGCAAATGCGGCGGCTTGGTCGGAGTGATAGTTAAACAAAGGATTCCGGTCAGTCACCTCCTCGTAAATTTCGTCGAGAGCACCTTTCCGAGCGGCGCTGAATAGAGAAAGCGCCACAATGTCGACGTACGCGTCTGGGTTTTCGGCCTGCATCAACTGACTCATCCCCTTCGAGATGGCGTCAAGGTCCCCCTCACGACGCTCCCGCAGGATCTGCGTGAAGACAGTTTCGACCTCATGGAAAAGCACTAGACACAGCGAAGGCGGAGGGTGACTGCAACCTTGCTCGCGATACCACTTAACCCGAGTGTTGACAAGTGTATTAGGAGACGTCGACCCTTCCAGGTAGGACGTTGTGTTGATGTGCTTGAGCTGAGCAAGAGAAGTCCCCTCCAAGAGTTGCATTTGAAGGTAGGAGCAAATAGCCCGAGTCAGGTCACTCGAGCCGTCTGTCAAGGACAAGTGTTGCAGCAAGAGGAGCCGTTCCTCAGGACTCAGAACGTCAATGTCTCGTACAATACGGCGGGGAAGACCGACGTCCTCCACTGTGTCTTTCGACCACTTGGCTAAAGCGGCCTCTGCCCCAAAGCAAACATGCCGCGCACAGCCTTTGGCGGAGAGGAAAGTGTGAAGTATGGTTCCTGCCAGTCCTTGCACATTTTTCGAGATGAATACATCCATTCCTTCGGAGTCCATTTGGTACACAGCCCAGAAGCGAGTATCTGTGTTCTTGCGGAATCCAGAATCCAGCCCAAGATGTACGCGGAGCTGATCAGTACTGGCTAAGTTCGATAGCTCTTTGACGAGGATGGTGAGCTGATCTAACGCGCCCCAGCTTGGGACCGCCACGGCGTCGTGAAACTGTCGCAGAAGCAGCGCGATGCTCTGTAGCTTGGTCAGTGGCACAGGATGAAGCAAGCCGAGTGACTTCAGCCGCTGTTGAGATTTGAGGATTTCAGCAAAGGCGCTGGCTGTAGCCTCGGCACCTAGAGGGAAGCAGCCGAACTCTTTGTATTCCACACCTGAGATAGAGGTGGAGAGTGGATTGCTGTGGGACTTGGTCTGGGCCACCCACTCGGGGGGTTCGCGGATAGTCGTTGTGAGTTCCTCGGGTGCCTCCGGGAAGCGTCTCGAAGAAGTCAATAAACTCTTGAGAGTTGGAAAGAGAGGGGTCAGTCTGCTCCATCCATCTTTGGTCACAGGATCACTGGCAGCGTCGACTTCGATGCATTGATTGGCGCGCCAGGACTCGTGGGCGTTCATGATCTCAGGGTCTTTCAGCCAGCTGAAAGAGGAGAGGGGGTCTGGGAGCTTGGTGTTGACGGTGACGTTCTCTAGGGCCGCCCGGCGGCCTATCCAGGGGACTGCGCTGTAGAAGTTGCACCACTGCAGTGATCTCCGAACCACCGCATTCGACAGCGACGCATCGTCGTCGATGGTCTCCCAGGCCACGACAACAAAGTCCCTCAAGCAAGCCTCCGACACGAAAGCTTTGATTGTTGCCCTCATGTCTTGTAGCTGGAAGTAATCCCGCTTCTTGCCGTTGGGGAGGATGCTGGCATTTCTGATAACCAGTCCAGACACGGCATCATTCTGTAAAGCCTTGGTGTCTTTGAGAAAGTCCGGGGACGCGGTTTCGAAGAATATCGACAGACCGGATTGTCTGATAATGTCGACAAGCCTGGCCCAGCAGTCCGAGGGGAGTTTACCCTCCCAATTGGCGAACAAGATGCCGGTTAAAGGGGATCCTTCAAAGACACCACTCAAGGCACTGTCGATCCTATCGATTGTTGCCAGAATTGGATCCGTCTCGGAGCCCACATTCTCAAGATCAAGTCGGCCGAGGATTTGCTTGCCTTGGACATGAGAGATAGCAGGGATTACACCGACTTGAAAAGGGTCGACGATGAGCATATCCCATTGGTCGAGGAAGCGTCGTGAATCATCACCAAAGGGCTCGTCAAGACGCCCTAGGTAGACGCCGACAGACGACGGCTTGCGCGTCACCGAAGTCGATCCGCCCAGGAAGCTAAAGCGCTTGTTTGCGAGTTCATCAATCCGCGCAGATACCCTGGCCGACACTTTCTCCGGACGTCGTCTTGACTGCGGAGAGCAATCAGCGATGAACAGAATGAGGTTTCACCACTTACCTTGACATATTTTATGCATCTTTTTACCAGACCATAGAGTACGTATATTGAACCCAGGGCAACGCTTGTCAATAAAATGGCAATTAATACCTGCAAACATCAGCAAAAGCACTGGACATGCATGTGCTACTTACAAACTGCCACCATTCCCTTCTCATGTACTTCCATCCCAAGGGCGAGACATGGAGGATTTTCGTCATGTTTGATTAGATATTAATAGAGGGACAAAGAAAAACATGTACAATCGAGACCGAGCTCGTCTATAAGGAGTCGAAAAGTCTGACTGTAGTGAGGAAGAAATAGCTTTATGAGACGATCATTGTTTCAGCCGCCGGAAAGTATATACGCTGACTAGGTATATAACCTTGGGCCATATAATCAGATGGGGAATAAGCAGCAGAGGGCGAGAAAGAATAACAATAGTGACGAACAAGAGGCGTTCGAAGTCACAGGAAGTCTCAGACAGGTGTTGTCAAGTGGCAGTGACTTCTAGACCCAAAGCACAATTCTTTCAAGTCATTTGATGTGTCTCGAGCTTTCATTGACCTCGGCGGCCTTCCCCCTTCAGTGTGGATTTCACGACTGGGCAGGTATGGAACCACCTCGACAGCGAATGGCGCAAGGGCTGGCTCTCCAGGAGACCTCGTCTGGAGTATAAGACAAAAATAGAGAAGAGAATTCTGCACTAGACCAACACTAGGGTGGATAGGAGTCAAAAAGGCCAGGCCAAGTGTAGAGGCAAGTTCGACATAACCCGCAGGGGCAGCTCGGCGCTCGCTAAGAAGCGTGGCAGCCATCCGAGGGCAATGGATCCGGCCATGATGCAGGCGAAAATAGACAAACGCCAGAGTGGGATTCTAATTTGTCTCGACTCTCGGGCTCGGCGATTGCCACAGATGCTGTGGAATCTGCATGGCCTCACAGGCTCACACACCGGAGCAATGTGCAGGAGTATATTGCGGATGAGACATTATGCAACCAAAGCGCAACCGCTCCAATTGGTCATTTGTGATGGATCTCGATCTGTTTTGCTGTCTTTGATGCGTGGGTTGAGTGGATGAAAGAAAGAAGAACCTGAACTGAAGTTTGGATCTGAATCATCGAACTAGGCCGGATGGAGAAATACCATTTTGAAAAAGACCGATACGACCGCGCGTTACACAGCGTAAATCTGATGTTACATTACATACGCAGGCCAATACATGGACTCGTACATGGACTCGGCGTCTTGATCAGGCACAAGTGATGGAATGGATTCGCATCGTTTCCATCTCACAGTGGCGGTCCTGGTGGAAACTTACTAGATTAACTCTGGCCTCCCCAGGACTGCTGAAGGTTCCCACGCTCGCTTCAATATTCTGTCTCCGGAAGAATGTTTGCCTTTTGATTCCCTGCCAACACTCGAGTGCCTGGTCCTGTGCGCCACTTGGAACTACTGCAGTCTAAATGAACTGCTGACAACAAGGAATGTACCGTTCATCCTGCCGGCTCATTCTCTGCCAGTCTTCACTTGTCTTGGAAATGGTCTTGGAAAAGGTCTGGGAATGGTCTTGGAAATGGACCCGACAAGGCTTCATGCTCAGGTGCTCCAGCCATGTTAATTCCCGTGGTGGAGATGGGCATTGTGAGACGAGAGGCTCTCGAGAATTGGCATTGAGTTTGAGCAGCATAAATAGCTCTACTGCTGTGCGTGAATGCGAATGGAATTGCTATCGACGTCCAGATTGAGTGATCAAGCCGATCAGCTCCCCACTCTTATCATTCGTTTTTGTTTCAATTTAGTCCCTCGTTTGCCTTTAACCCTGTCGAGCCGGTTTTGCAATGGTCGCTCCCACGTTCGTTCTCAAGGTGGGCTGTTTCTGGGGGCTTTTAACCTGCAACACCCCCCCGGGAGTATGGCCGAGAGAACGTCCGACTGTGATCTTCCCTGGGCCTCCAAATCCATCTCAGACGTCCAGTGTGACTACCGGCATTTCCACTTCGAGCGTCCCGACAGTTTCTACATCTACTTTCACTACTTTCACTACTACAACCGTCGCTACAACTGACAGTCTGACTACGTTGACTACCCAGCCATCGCCTACGGACCCTTCAGTCACGGACTCGAGCTCCGGTACTTCTGATTCTGCTAGTAGCTCGAGTAATCCTGGTACTTCCAGTGCAAGTTCTAGTACTACACTTGGCACTTCCAGCCAAGACACATCTGCCCCTGGCACGTCGACCAGTAGTAGCACCAGTGTGAGCACACCAAGCACACCAAGCGCATCCAGTACCACCGTGACCCCCAGCATGTCGGTCACTACTACTGCAGCTGCTGCATCCGGAACCCTTGCTGCCAATATCCTTGTCATCGCTCGGGATTCTACCCAAGCCAGCGTTGCCTCTTCCGGTCTCAACGGCTATGGCATCCCCTGGACTACCCTCCTTGTCCCCCAGGCAGGGATCCAGCTGCCAACCCTAAACACCTCGTCTGGAGGAAACTTTGGCGGAATCGTGGTTGCCGGCGAAGTCAGCTACGACTACGGCGGTGACAACTGGCGCAGTGCCCTGACCGACGACCAATGGAACCAGCTGTATGCGTACCAGCTCGCCTACGGCGTGCGCATGGTGCAGTACGATGTGTATCCCGGAGAGAAGTTCGGCGCAACGGCGCTGTCCGGCGGCTGCTGCGACAGCGGCGTCGAGCAGTTGATCTCGTTCTCCGACGTCAGCGACTTTCCGACTGCTGGTCTCAGGACCGGCGCCGGCGTGAGCACCCAAGGCCTGTGGCATTACCCTGCGTCCATCAGTGATTCGGCCACCACGAAGCAGATCGCGCGGTTTGCTGCTGGCGGCGGGGTGACCTCGGCGTCAACGGCAGCAGTCATCAACAACTTCAACGGCCGGCAGCAGATGGTCTTCTTTATCGGCTTCGACACCGCCTGGAGCGACACCTCCAACTACCTGCAGCACGCATGGATCACCTGGATCACCCGCGGCCTGCACGCCGGGTACCGCCGCGTGAATCTCAACACGCAGATCGACGACATGTTCCTGGAGACGCAAATGTACCGGCCATCGGGCACCATCTTCCGCATCACGCCCGCCGACATGGACGGCATCTCAGCCTGGCTGCCCAGCATCCGCGCAAAGCTCAACGCCGGCAGCACATACTTCGTCGAAATCGGCCACAACGGCAACGGCAACATCGAAGCCGGGCAGGAAATCGTCGGCTGGGACACCTGCTCCGGCGGCGCCATCTACTACGACATCGCCGCCGACACGCCCCTCGAGTTCCAAAAGCCCCTAGGAACCGGCGTCAACAAATGGCCCTCGTCCCCCGCCACCTACGCCTGGACAACAACCTGCACCAACGCCGACCCCCTCCTCATCTGGTTCCAAGCCCACCGCAACGAATACGCCCACCTCTCCCACACCTTCACCCACCTGGAACAGAACAACGCCACCTACGCCGACATCGTCAAGGAAATCACCTTCAACCAAGCCTGGCTGCAAGCCGTCCAATTCACCTCCGCGTCCCGCTACACCTCCAACGGCATCATCCCGCCCGCCATCACAGGCTTGCACAACGGCGACGCCCTCCGCGCCTGGTGGGACAACGGCATCACCAACTGCGTCGGCGACAACACGCGCGCGCCCCTGCTCAACGCCCAGAACGCCATGTGGCCGCTCTTCACCACCGTCGCCGCCAACGGCTTCGCGGGCATGCAGATCAATCCGCGCTGGTCCAGCCGCATCTACTACAACTGCGATACCCCCGCCTGCACCACGCAGGAGTGGATCGATACCTCTGCCGGTGCCGGCTCCTTCAATGACCTCCTCGCGACTGAGCGCACTGAGACTATCCGCCACCTCTTCGGTTTGTCCCGTGCGGGTTACATGTTCCACCAGGCGAACCTCCGTAACGCTGGCCTCCCAGCTCTCACCGTTAATGGCCAGACGGGCCAGTTCTCGATCTTCCAGGCTTGGGTTGAGACTATCGTGCAGGAGTTTACACGTCTTGTTACTTGGCCGCTTGTTACTGCTACCCATCAACAGGTACCCCCCCTTTCTCTTTCCATCTTCTACCCACCCCCCTCTTCACCTCATAAACTAACAATATAATCTAGATGTCCGACTACTACCTCCAACGCTACCGCCGCGACCAATGCGGCTACGCGCTCAGCTACACCCTCGCCAACAACGCCATCACGGGCGTGACGGTCACCGCGAGGGGGAATACCTGCAACTCCCCGATCCCGATTACGTTCCCTGTTGCGCCGTCGAATACGCAAGGGTTTACGACTGAGAAGTTGGGTAGTGATCCTGTTACTGTGTGGGCGAGGCTTACTGGCTCGCCGGTTTCGTTTTCGTTGGCGAGTCCGATTGCGCTGTGAGGTATGGAGTATTGAGGAGTATTGAGTATTGAGGGGGTATTTACGGGACCGGGTTGGGGGAGGGGAGCAGGAGTGCCAGCACATTGAAGCATCAGCAACAGCACAGCACAGCACAGCAACCTAATTCCTAGTATTTAATGAATAATCTAACTGGTTTGTTTGTTGGATATCGATTCGATGGAAGATGACGATAACTGCGTTCTTTTCTTTTTTTCTCGCTCTTCCTTCCGTCAATCAATCCCTGGATTAGTGATTATCAATCAGACCAAAAAAAGCCTGTCAATTCTGTCAAACGCTCAGTCTCGTCTTGGCTTACAGAATGTCTCACTTCTCCTCTCCCTTCCTCTTATCTTACTCTTGGCTTTCGATAACTAGTTATTCGACTGCTTATGCGTGTACCACTGTACCTAGTCAAGGAGAAAGATTCGAAACCCACCTAATACCCCCCGACCAGCCCAGTCGCACCGTGCCTCGATCGCTTCACGTCGTGCGACGGTGATGATTTCGCCGTGCGACTTCGGCGTTTTGAGTCATTGTTAGTAGGTAGGTACCTGGTTAGCTGGTCTAGGACGTAATTTTGTAAGGAGAGTGTCGCAGTCAGTCGTGTTGTGCGAGGTGAGGGCTGTGTAATGTCTCATTGCAGGGTTGTGTACTCCGTATCTGGCTGACAACAGCCTCATCCGATCAGATCAGATCAGAGCGACAGAAACAGCACTTGACTGCTGGGTGAATCATCCATGGGCAGGTCTCTCTCCGCACTGAAAAGATCTGGTACAGTAGCTTCAATAAATATCCCGCAGACAAGACAAGACAAGACAAGCTCGTTCGACGGCGGTCTCAAGGATATGCAGCCAAGACGGCCGAGACTTGTCTTTTTGCTTACGAGTCATGGCGTTTCATTGGTTTGGTATGGTATATTACCAAAATACGAAATGACAAATCGAGATCAGCCCTAAGTCAAAGAATCTTTCCTTCTTTGGACCAAACGACTCCCAGTGCCACAGTGGGTTCTGGACCTGAAGTTGATCGACTCTTTGAGATTCTCTATCCCCGGCTGCTGATCGCTGATCCTGATTCCAGGGCCTGTCCAGTGTCACCAGACTTCCATTCAACCAGCTCAGAGTAAAACACTTCAAGCTTCACCATCCTATTTTCATTCCACCATACGATATTCATTATGACCGGAACACCCGGAATGATCCTCTAGTAGCCAGCGCTAATTAGGCTCCGACATTCGATCGGCTCAGCCTCAGTCTCGCAGATTTGGAGTTGGAGTTGGAGTTGGGTAGACCCTGGACCCTCGCATGTTCACTTTATGAGTGATCGTCTTTGTTTTATCTTGAGAAATCGAGGTCGACATCGGCATCTCATCAAGTCAGAATTGAAATCGTGAAAAGTGAATCCAACGGTTACACAAGCCCCTCAAAGCAGATCCATGCGACGTCGCCATTCTTTCTCCTGAGTTGACCGACCAAGTCTTACTTTTTTTTCTCTTTCAGCGCGCTCTCACAGCGGAGATCGTGACGTCTTTCGACTCTTCATTCAGCCTTATCTCAATCGCTCAATTGTAATCGTCAACTAGTTACGGAGTACGCAATGAGCTCCACAGACTCAGCAATGAAATCCCCCCCAGCAGGCGGCTGGAAAGCCTGGTCCGCCAAAAAGAAAGCCCTCCTCATCGGCTCCCTCCTCTTCCTAATCGCCCTCGCCATCGGATTAGGCGTCGGTCTCGGTCTCGGCCTAAACAACGGCGACGATGACGACGACAATGACAACAGCGGTGATACTAACGGCGGCGGCGACAACGGCGGCGACAACACCACAACAACATGGCAACCAGCCCTCGGCACATCCTGGCAAATCGTCCTCCGCTACCCGCTAAACGACACAAGCCCCGACGTCTCCGTCTACGACATCGACCTCTTCGACAACCCCAAATCAACCATAAGCTCTCTGCAATCGGCAGGCCGACGCGTAATCTGCTATTTCAGCGCAGGCACCTACGAAGACTGGCGCTCCGACGCCTCCTCATTCCCGGCGCGCGACATCGGCTCCAACCTCGACGACTGGCCCGGCGAGAGATGGGTGAACACCAGCTCGTCCGCGATCCGCGACATCATGACCGCGCGGCTGGATCTCGCGCGCGAGAAAGGCTGCGACGGGGTTGACCCGGATAATGTCGATGGCTATGATAATGACAACGGATTGCGTCTTAGCGAGGAGGACGCGGCGGATTATATGCGTTTTCTTGCCTCGGAGGCGAAGAGCAGGAATCTGTCGATTGGGTTGAAGAATGCGGGCAAGATTATCCCGAGTGTGCTTGGGGTTATGCAGTGGAGTGTTAATGAGCAGTGTGCGCAGTATGAGGAGTGTGATGTGTATGCGGCGTTTACGCGTGCGAACAAGCCCGTCTTTCATATTGAGTATCCGAAGGGGGATGAGACGAATAATGAGGTTGAGGTTATGGGGAGGAGGAGGACTGAGGCGTGTGATTTTGAGGATTCGGGAGACTTTTCGACGTTGATTAAGAATATGGATTTGGATAATTGGTATCAGGATTGTTGATATCTGAGCTTGTGTGTGAGTGGGATCTGGAGTTGGGATTGTTTCTTTCTGTGTCTGTATTTATATCTATATTATTCTTCTCCCTAGGGCATCTTCTTGCATAGCATGGATATGGAATCTGATAGCATCTTGTTGGCCTCATTTCCTCTCTTCCTCTACAAAGTCACAACACTACAATAGAGCCTTACTGTCCCATCGAATCGCCAGATCATACCCTATCAGCCTCATGCCGTGAACCACGACCATCTAGCGGCGGCTACCTCCTCTCTACAAATCGCTCCCTATACCCTCATCTCCATCCTTCTCGAGCCCAGCCCAACCCTCCAATTCAGCTCAGCCATCAACCATCAACCATCAGCCAACATGTAAGGAACCCGTTAGGGTAGTCATGCCACCCAGCAAGTCCAACATCAACATCGCGTCAAATCACTCCCACACTGACACACCCCCTAAGAGCTACGATGAATACCCCGCCGGACCAACAACCGCCAAGACACCGGAAGCTTTGCTTGCTTGCTTGCTTCCTTGCATGCATGCACATGCACATAGATACGTCTTCGACTCTTGACATGACATGACATGACATGATATGACTCGGGTGGCGAGTGCATGAATAGCATGGATACGAGGTGCTTTTGCTACTTCGTATAGATTAAGTTGCTTTCATTGAGTTTGGACACGTTGGGTCTTTGGTTGGGTTCGCTTGTGTTGCACTTGGAGTGGATGGATGGGATGGGATGGGATGGGGTGATTGAAGGTTTATGTTTGTCATGGATAGACTCATATAGACTCATAGACTTATTTTGGTCTTAGTTGTGGTCTGAGGAGGAGCCCATAGGATAGGGCCTCGATCAATTTTGGCAGGGTACCTCTGTACCAAATACGCCCTGGGTTCGGCTGTATCCATGTATTAAATTTAACAGTACGTATCAGGGGTATCGGTATCGTCTCCGAATCGAAACGGAAAGGACCAAGTCTGATCCAAGATAGAATTTGGGTTCAATTCAAGGTTCGATTTCCCCTCCGATCATGTCTCACTTTGAGGTTAAATGCGATCTAATTTTGGCAGTCGACTGACTATCATTATACATATCATATTATATCGTATCTATGGAGGCCGTTTCACACCGAGTCACTATGTTACTTACTACTGTACGCCCTGAAGACTACCTATGGACTACGGACTAACTAGCAAGGCAACAAAAGTCAACCCACCCTTCACGATCACGAATACTCCATACAATACGTAACCTGAGTCCATCTCAAACCGCCAAGTTAATATATTGATTGAGGGCTCGGACCAGAATCCCGAAGCCGGCTGGTCTGAAGATTCCAGGGTTCTAGGCCAGCCTGGCTTTCTATTGACTCGGTCGAGAGTCGAAAGTCGAGACATTCAAAGCGACTTGCCCTAGGCTCTAGTTACCTAGTTTGGGACTAACTACTGTATCTCCTACAGTGGTTACTAACTAACAGTAGTAGGAGGGACTTGGTGTGCGGTTCGCGATGGGGAATGAGGGAAATATGGAAATTGTTGCCGGTCGTCTAGATCTCTACTCCGTAGGTAGTCCGTACTCTACCTACTGACTAGTTACTCAGTTCCAACCAAAGTTCCAGTCTTCAGTACCCCGTATCTTATTTTAGGGGTCCTTGGTCCTGTTCCATGGTTGAGACGGATAGGAAAATGGATTGAAACCGGGGTAAATCCTTCAGTGTATGATTTCGTATTCATTCCGGTTTCGTTTCGTTTCGTTTCGTTCCATCTCTAAACGAGATCCCGAAATACGGAGTACGGAGTACCAAGACAGAGAAGAAGAAAAAATAGATGTATCTTCTTGGCATACATTGACGTGCGTTGGCAGAGCAGAACTAATCCATAGTGGAGATCCAACTCTCTGCCTGCCTATGGTCTGTCTGTCTGTCTGGTGGCTGAGGCCAACCGCTTGGCTTGCTTTTGAGATTGTCGATGTCTTGGAAAAGGATTTGAGATCTCGCTACCTGATATTGACATGCCGAGTTAGTTTCTCTTCCTGTGTGTCTATCTAGTCTGTCTGTCTGTTAGTGCTAACTAACTACTCCCTACGGAGTAACTAAAAGACAGGCTAAATGATTCCGAACCGATGAGTATCGATCGAAAGAGCCTCGGAGTCTACGGAGTAGGTAAAATACCGATCGAGCGGGCTGTCCAGTCCAGTCAGTCGGAATCAAATCAGCAGCATAACTAATACTCCGATGACAGCGTCACAGTTGCACAAAGACCTCCATACATAGTTACCCGCCGACTTGTTTTTCCGCAAGTGCAATCGCCATTGCCATTGCCATTGCCATTGTCTTTTCTGTCTGATCTACAGTACATATCTTGGAGAACACGGAGTACGTACTCCGTACAGTATATAAAATCAGATCTTGACACATCCATGGCTCTTGGAACTCTGTCCACCCCACGTTTGACCTTGAAACAGATTCATGCATATGTACTCCGTACTCCGTATGTCTTACCGGGAACCTCTCAGCGCCTTGGCTTATGGAGTACCTGCTGTTCATAGTTATGTAAAGGATACTGGCCATCTCAGCGAAGTCAGGAGCGTGTCATATACATGTAAAGACACTACGGAGTATATTATATACAGGCCAAACCAACAACCCACCAAAAGACCAAACGCAGTCAATTACAGTAACCAACCCCATCATGAAAGCATGAAAACATGGAAAGTAAGGTAAAAGGCGACGAGGCGATCAATCAATCCCGTTTTTCCTTTTTTCACGCGTGCTTGCATACTCGCATGCTTGCTTGCAGGGATACATCCCAAAATCCAATCACTCTGCCACTTGGCACATGTATGGAGTCGCCAGAGTGGATTCGACAGGACCATCTGTTCGTCGTCTATTGTGCAGGTTTTAGAACCCCGCCGGCGCGGCCTGGTTATTGGTCGACTGTTAACCATAGGATAGGTGCCCAGCCCAGTTGTGTTTATGTTTTGGTTTGGTTGACAGAGGATGGGTTACACGCACCTGCGTTGAATGGAATGGGATGTCTTACTCAATCCATAGATAGTTATAGGCTATAGTTAGTTAGAGCTTTCTGACGAAAGGCTAGATTATTGATTCTGATGTGGTACAGTAAGTACTTACTTACTCCGTGAGTAAGAGTATTTCAGTACAGTGTTCGATGAGTTGAAAAATACACCGGGCCATAACCATCTTGAATCCAACTGAGTTTGAGTGTTTTGAGTCTTTGACAGACTCTAAATTTTAGATCCATGGATGTACAGTCGATAAGGTACTCCACTCAAATTCTAGTCTATCAATAGACTGGATCGAATCGATCTGACACAAAGGAAAAAGTAAAAGAGACCAAGGATTGAGATGAGACGTCTGAAGAGTGAAGCATGGACAAGGTTTACACAGATAAGCATTGGGCAACCAGCAGATATTGATTTGAGAGAGAACTTCATATCAGTCTAATCTATGTATCTGAGTGAAGTCCGTCCCCGCCTCCGCCTCCGCTCAGTAGACGGTCACTTCGCCATCAGGCTCACAAATTCGTCCCACTTCCCGCTAAAGCTGGCGTAGTAGTCGGTGCTCAGATGCGTAATGAACAGCTCATCTGCAATCCGGCGGGCCTGCCGGACGAGTCCACGAAATTCCGATCCGCCCACGCTGTCCGGCACAGAGTGGATCACTGCACAGAGCTGGCTCCGGTCGCTGTCCGGGATCGCCTCGAACAGCCTAGCCCCGTTGCGCTGCTGGAAGGTGTCGTAAGTTGCCTCAAAGACCACAGTCGAGTCAGCAGTCGACAGGTAGCGAGAGTCTGGTATCGCTCCGGGATTGTGGAAGACCTAGAATGGCAAGAATTAGCATCCAATAACAGATAGAGTCTGCAAGACGGTCAACTCCGAGGCACTCAAATGCCGAAAGATCAATCTGATTCCCAGTCTAGATCGAGAGTCTGCGCCAAGGGACCAAGAGTGCAAGCGGGAAATTAGAATATCCAATATGACCCGGTAGAGGCTGATCTCCGCGTGGCAAAACTCGCACAGCGTCAGTCACACTTACGAAATTGTCGGGCCCTAACCCAGGGGTGCGTCTCACAATCGATGTGAGTTCTTCCAGGTACGCCAGATCAGCAGCATTGTACTGCTGTGGCGTTTCATCGAAGAATATTCCCCGAACCGCAAGGTTGGGGTCGGCGCTGACCGTCGGCCATGCGGCGTATGTCTCGATGTCCTTGCGCACTAACGATATATTGCGCTGCGCGTACGTCGTGGCGACATATCCCAGTAAGCGTACATTGTCATGAGCGGCTAACTTGGGCACTTCCTTGGTGTAATTGCCGTCGGGCAGGGTGTTCGGGCCCGGGCCGCTGCCAGGGTTCACGACCACCGTGAAGTTGACATTAGGGTGCGCGGAGATTCTAAGGCGTTTAGCTGCAGCCCTTGATAAATCAGAGACGCACCTTGTCCCACGCCGTCACCTAGTGCAGGCGGCTGATGGCGTTCGCATGGTTCCAGATCATCCTGTTTGACCGACAGGGAAGGGCACTTACACACTCAGCAGCGGATCCCACGCACCAGCGGCGGGGTAGACATAAAGAGGGACAAAGACCTTTGCTTTCGGTCCCATATCACTATTATCCCTGCGCAGAGGGACTAGAATCGCGGGAGGTAGAATGATTGCAAGAGTAGCAACAAAGGCAAGAGCAACCGCAGCAACGCGAGAGTGTCGACTGCGAAACCAACGCCTCTCTCTCACGTGTTTTGCGGTTCCCATTGCGGTGGATGAATAAGGGCGAGACTAGGGTGGTAGCGCATTAAGTCACAAAGAAGAGGCGCCAACCAGGCAAAAATAGTGGGCTTGGTTGGCCATGGCGGACTATGCCAGACACAGGCCTGGAAGGCCCTAGGAATAAGTAGCCCGGTCCCTTCAAACTTAGTGATGAGGTGATGTGTAGGGAACCAGACCTTCTTTTGTCAACCAAGCGCTCAAAATAGAGTGGATCAGGGTTTAGACCATGCAGCAGGACCTTGGAATTAGTGATTGTAGCCGGCGCCGAAGATTCTCATTTTCCTCCTCACTTGAAGTACCCAAGAGTTGCTGTACTGACGCCTAGAGTCATCCAATACTAGCCAACCGGGGTCAAAATCCAGCGCCTTGCTCATATGTAGTGCTCGGTCGCGCGTCTGATTGCAGGAAAAAGGGCTGACGTCCTTAATTTATTTTGGACCTCTTGTTTTCCTTTTTTCTGTATTTTCCCTTTTTCTTTTTCTTTTTTTTTTTTGCCTCCTCTCGTCTCGTCTTGTCTCGCTTTTCATTTTTTCTTGCCGGGGGTTCTCTCTCTGACCCTGCTTGCATCTCAAATGAGCTATGCGTTGGAGAGTAATTAGGCGAGTCCCGAATCACGATATCTTTGCCTGACTCGACTCGAAACCAGGGCGGTTACATCGAGAAGGGCCCAAAAGACCAGAAGTGTCAGACCCTGGCTTTGAGGAAGTATAAAAATTTGTGAACTCCTTTCTCCGATTGTAGTCACCCCTCGAGTCACTCACACATTCGTTCAATTTTCTTCGGATCCGTTCGTTGCAGTTGACCAATTGCTTGGCTTGTGCCACACAATCTTGGTTTTTATCAGTATTTCTGTGCCTCGCTTCTCAACACTCAATGATGGAGAGTCCTCGTCAATCGGACGCAAGTTCTCCTGCGGAGCCCTGCTCCCCGACATGCGTGGATACGCCAGCAACGCAATCTTCCGTCCTGTTTGACGGCAATCTTGACGAGTTGCTGCGTAACTTTCCTCTCCATCAGTACATCCTGGTCACTGGCGGGCTCGGCTTCATCGGCAGTCACACGACATTAGAATTGCTCAAAGCCGGCTATAACGTGATAGTTATCGACGATCTTAGCAATTCTTTCCAAAGCGTCTTTGACCGCATCAACCTTTTGGCACAGCAGTACCATGAAGATCAAGGCACACAGATGCCAGACCTATATTTGGATGCTCACGACTATCGGGACACTCCCGCTTTGAAGTTGCTTCTCGACCAATATCAGGTTCAGTCCAGATGGGGCTCCCCTAAATCCAAAATCTCCGGCGTCATTCATTTCGCCGCCTATAAAGCCGTGGAAGAGAGTATCAGAAACCCTCTGAAATACTATGCAAACAACGTTAGCGGACTCGTCGACTTTGCTACAACTCTCGGGGAGTACGGCATCAAAACGTTCATCTTCTCTTCCTCAGCCACCGTCTATGGTACACTCGCCACTTCCGGGCTTCCACTCAAGGAAGAGCTCTGCGCCCACAAAGACGAAGTTTATCGAGACGCCAGCGGAGTTGATCGAACGGTCCAAGCCGGTTGTACTGGCATCACGAATCCCTATGGACGCACGAAATGGATGTGCGAGGCTATATTAGCCGATCTTGCAGCTTCAGATCCGGAATGGACAATTGTAGCCCTCCGGTATTTCAACCCAATCGGCTGCAATGAGTCAGGCTTGCTCGGAGAGGACCCTAGACAGGTTCCCACCAATCTTCTCCCTGTGGTCGTTAAGGTTATGACAGGGGAATACAGCGAGCTGCAGATGTTCGGGACTGACTGGGACACGGAGGATGGCACGGCCGTTCGTGACTTTATTCACGTCACTGACTTGGCGCGAGGGCACATAGCAGCGCTCGACACTGCCAACGCCGGAAAACTGATCGAGAACTTCCGCGCGTTCAACCTCGGAACGGGAAGAGGGCACTCGGTAAAGGAGGTAGTCGAGACTATGGAGAACGTGTCCTCCAAGACAATTCCAACACGAGCTGCTCCTCGCCGTCCAGGAGACGTTGGTTCCTGCGTTGCTGTCGCCACTAGATCACAACAAGAGCTTCATTGGAAGACCGAGAAAACTCTGACGGACGCATGCGGCAGTCTGTGTAAGTTCTTGGAAGTGAGCACTCTATCCTGCTCATGACCTCGATTCAAACATGCAATGGGTTTTATAATAGGCGTTGGGTGGATTTTTATGCCGTGTTTCGTGGTCTTTGTGTGATGTGACAGCTCCCTTTTCATGATAGAAAGTCTTTTTCGTTCCGAGGCACCTTCGTCAAACGTCGTCCGTTGTTCTTGTATACTTTGTCATGTGACGTGCAAGGGCTTAAAATCTGGCTTGTGCGATTGTTTATACCCGTAATATCTAATTGAGCGAAGGGTTTCTGTACATCTTATTGTCCATTAGTTGAAATAAAGTTCCTCGTGGTGGAAGTATCAGATCCCGTAAGAGAGTGAAGCCCTTTTTGTCGTAGCACGGGAGAATATAGACTATCTGGACGATGTAGATGCCATGGACGGGCGTTGTGGATTTAAACTCATTAGTCTCTCGATTGCCGCCGTGGTTTATCTCTGCACAGTGCAGATCGATCTCGAGCAAGGATTTGATCCTTTGTCCTGTCCTGTATTATCGATCTTCAAGTCTAGCCCTGATAAGCATCCGACTTGTGGGAGGACGCGTCGGCTCGCGAAAAGCAGGGTATGCGTGTACCACTGCACGAGAACCGTCATGGAACCGATGCACATGGACCAATAGGTGGGCCGCACATTGGTGTCACAGATAAGCTCGCCAGACCCTGCGCAGTGCGAGGCCCGATGTGGGTTGTACGCGGAAACGTTCTGCTTGTGTTGTGTTCAAGCTTGTTCGGGTGGTTGGCAGGCTAGATACATTGAACAAGCGGGATGTATACTTGGCAAACTTAAGCTCGGTAGTAGTGCATGGTGCATTTGAGGGCTAAAATGGCAGTATGACCAAGTCTTGCCTCGAGTTCGTGGATGCTTGTTAATGCTTGGCATCACGTCGTTGGAGATGAAATGACCAACTCATCGAGATTACACGGATATTGAATCTAGATTATAATTATAACCCTAATAGAGGAGATATAGCCAGGGAGCACCTGCTGACGATAGTTGTGATGAAGGAAATGGATGGATTGAACGGATGTGAACTTGAAGACGATGAGGCTGGGTGGGTATAGTCGACAGTCCAGCACGTGATACGGCAGTTCAACACGTGACAGCGGTATCACGTGCCACTACCTCCGGCTTGGCAACAAATTCGTCCGCAGATTTCTGGAGATCGAGATTCGCTGCCAGTCGCGACTTCAATTTGTTTTCAGCTTTGTCCTGCTTGTCTGCTGGTTTGCGCGTTGCTATATCACCGCATACTCTCCCCCACCTCGCATCATGAACACAATTTGCAACCGCTGCCGGTCGAGCATCCTGACCCGACTCACATCCCCGTTGGGTGCAAGGACTCTCCCAATCCAACGATTCCAATTCCGCAACTACAGCGATGGCAAGCCCACGGTATCGGCTCCACCACCCGCTCCCAAACCTCGCCAACCCGTCGGCGACGACATCACCGTCCCCTCTGCGATCTCCTCAGCCACCCCTGGCGTCTCGCAGCCCTTGAGTACGCCACACGGCGTGCATGTTGATGTCGACCCAACCCAGCCTGCGAAAGCTGCTAAAGTAGTACACCCTCCGAGCTCATGTCCCGCAGGAGATAGAATGCAAGGGATCAACTACTTCAAGAACAAAGCGGACGTCGTTGCCCTGGAGGATTCAGAGTACCCAGAATGGTTGTGGACATTGCTCGATAACCCGAAGAAGGAAGCCAAGAGGGGTGGCGTGGATCCCAGCAGTATGTATCAGAGGCATTAAGCGAGATTGGTGATACTGACTATACTCCAGCCTTGAACAAGAAGCAGCGCAAACGTTATGAGAAAAAGATGGCCGCTCGTGCCGCTACATTACCGCCCCAGATCCCTATTCACCACCAAGGCACCGATATTACTCCCGCCTCCTACAACCGTGACACGGAAGTTCCTGAGGAACTGTTAGCGCAGGCTGAAGAGAGCTTGGAGAAACGGTCCGAGATCAAAAAAAGCCAAAGGGAGGCTCGGAGAAAGGCAATCAGGGAGGACAACTTCCTCCGCGGTATCTGATTTCTTTGCTCAAGCGTTTGGTACAGGAAGCATTGTCTCGATATAAGTGGCGCGATACGTTGGATGTACATTCAAGGCTGCCTAGGTGTCTTCACCGTGTATTATATAACATATTTCATTTCCAATTCCAGGCAAGCCACCAATGAACCATATTTTTCCAACTGATTCCCTACTGCTTCACTTCGCTCCCCAACAATCAAACCACAATTGCAACCAAGCTACTAAACCACCCAATCCCTCCCCTCCCCCTGCCCCTCCACCCACGGATAAACCGCATCCCAAAGCCCCCGAACAACCCCCTCCCCAAGCCCCATAACCTCCCCCCAAAGCTCCTCATCCGCAACCCGAAACCAGATCAAAAACGCTACGCACGTGAAATCCGCATACCCAGGTGTGCCCCCTTCAAAGAACGGCCCCGACTTATCGCTCTTGCCCTGAAGCATCTGCACCAATGGCCTCATCTCCCGTTTCATCTTCTCCACCAGGCCCCGAATCGTCTCCTCATCTCTCGGCCGAACCTCCTCCAACGGCTTCCCAAACATCGCGCTGGACGAGCGCGTCCTGATATAGAACTCCTTCCCGCGCGGGTCGAGGATCTGCGCGATTGGTGGCGCTAGGAGTGTGTACACGGCCATAGACACGTCGCGCATGAGCTTGTCGACTGCGACGGCGAGTGCATAGCTTGCGTGGCCGGAGGGGAAGAGCGGGTTGACTGGGTAGTTCTCTTCTAGGTATCGGGCTATGGGGAGGGAGTCCATCAGAGCGTGTGCTCCGGTTGGGGTTGATATGGACGGGTGGTAGATGACGGGCAGGGTGTATGGGGTGTGGGCGGTGCCATCTGGGTGAGGCGGGACAAAGAGGGAGGTGCATAGGGGGGCGATGTCAGGATATGTGATGTATGTCTGGGTGTATGGGATGGCTTTATAGTTTAGGGCGATTCGGGTTTTCAGGGTGTTTGGAGACCATGCTTTTGAGGGGCCTTTGGCTGTTAGCGTTGCTTGATATCTAAGGGTGTTTCAATACCAGGTAGTTCGGAGAGGATGTCGAAGAAGTGTACTGGTGTTGGGTCTGTCATTGTCTCTGATGGATGCTGGGGGTGTTTGTTTGGTGAGGTGGTAAAATATATATATCTGTTCGGAGACTATTCAGATACGTACACGGAGGAATTGAACGAGCCGGAGACTTTATTTATCAGCTTGTCTTCGTCGATCTTGCGATGATTTCATTTCTTTCTTGTCTGGAGCTCTAGCTTCATCACTATTCTTACCTCATTCAGTCGGACGACATCCGATCCGATTGGATCAAGTTTGTATCCAGGGATCTGGATGGGATCTGGATAGCTTCACCGTACCCCGCATGAGGAAACCACCCTGGCAAAATTATGTCAACTCACCTGATGCTCGTCACCCGGCCTAGTGGAATAGAACTAGATATATAACTAGAGTACTATATTGATGAACACTTTAACTGCTCTACGATGATCGCGCGATGCCTAATCTCAGGCCAAGACAGCCCACGCAAAGTGGAGCAGCTGTCTTCAATCCTCATTTCTTCACCTCTTTTTCACATCTCTCTTGCATTCCCTTCTGAACCAACTCAAAACTCGCCCATTACCGCTGCTGGCAGCTGAACAGTGAACAGTGAACACGACCGGCATCTATTTTTGGTTCGCTGCCGAAGATCAGGCACCCCGCCTCAACTCAACTCGGAACCCGTCGATCAACACGCGTCTGCGTCCGGAGTATTCCCTCAGTCAAAGAAATCCATTTCGCCAAAGACCAGTCATCAACCTCCATACAGAAAACCACAATGGCCACAATCAACAAACTAACCGAACAAACCGGCCAAATCGCCCTGGACCCCTCGTCGCAGGCACCAGCTTTAGCGTCCATCGCAGCATTTTCGCCCTCGTTCCAGGCCTGTCTGGACCAGATATACAAGTCGCTGAGCGACACTTCAAGAGCCTCCTTCCTTAAGGATATCCAGCATGACTCTGAGAATCCCGATCCACTTGGTTCCTTGGCTGCGTTTTATGCGTATATGGCTAGTCCTGCGGCTTCTGCATTGCGTCCCGCTAGTAGCCAGCCTGACATCTCTGCGCCGATTACGGATTACTTCATCTCGTCGAGTCACAATACGTATTTGACTGGGAATCAGCTGTATAGTGATGCGGCTGCGAGTGCTTATACTTCTGTGAGACTTGTGTATAATTTCAATGGCTGGCTTTGTCAAGTGCTGACATAAGGGTAGGCCCTACTGAGTGGATGCAGATGTGTCGAGATTGATGTCTGGGATGGAGAACCTGACTCGGGCAGCGACGAGGATACAGACAGTTCGAGCTCTGACGATGAGAAAACCAAAAAACCCAAAGGGCTGGGCCGCAAAAAGACAGTCAAGGCTAGAATAGGCAGCATTCTCCGCCGGAAATCTCCCTCCAGCGAGCCTCCAGCGAGCGACGGCAAAGTTGCCGAGCCCGCGAAGATTGGCCCAATAAAGCTAGAGCCCAAAGTACTCCATGGCCATACACTGACGAAGGGAACAACATTCCGGGAGGTATGTTATGCAATTCGAGACAGCGCCTTTGTCGTGAGTGACCTGCCTGTCATTGTAAGTCTGGAAGTGCATGCGTGCCTTGAGCAGCAGGAGACTATGGTTGAAATCATGGAGGATGCATTCAAGGGCCTGCTGATCCAGGTCACACCGGAGATGGAGGCAAACGTGACCCCACCACCGCTTGCTGATCTAAAGCGGAAGATCCTGGTCAAGGTAAAATGGGTTCCTGACACTGCTGAAGGCCAGGAAGACGCGGATGAGCGCACGGATGATTTGGAGCAGCTAGCGCAGACCGAGTCGACCGGTACCCAGTCGGGCTCACAGGCTCAGAAACCGGCAAAGATCCTACATGCTCTGAGCAGACATGCTGTCTTTACCAAAGGCTTCAGCTTCAAGCAATTTGCCCAACCCGGTATGCCAGGTCCCTAATCCACGATGAACGATGCTAATGCTCAAGATAGAGGCCAAAGTACCTGGCCATGTCTTCTCCCTCTCAGAGAGAGCAGCCCGACAGGCAGATGAAAAGTACGGCAAAGCCCTCTTCGAGCACAACCGAAAATACTTCATGCGCATCTACCCGTTCGGTCTCCGCGTCACCTCCTCAAACCTAGACCCCACCTTCTTCTGGCGACGCGGCGCCCAGATCGTAGCCCTGAACTGGCAGAACGCAGATAAAGGCATGATGCTCAACCAGGGCATGTTCGCAGGCGAACAAGGCTGGGTGCTCAAGCCGCAGGGCTACCGAAGCACAGAGCCCGAGTCCGCGCCTATCCCTCGTCAAACAGTCGACCTCTCAATTGAAGTTATAGCAGGGCAGGATCTTGCACTCCCGCCTGGAGACAAGAGCGCGAAAGGGTTCCATCCTTATGTGGCTTGCTATCTGCATGTAGAAACACCGGACGATGCCGTTAATGGACCCGGGGGGGACGACAGCACGGACTCGGAGAAGACGAGCTACAAGCGTGTTATTAAGTGTGGGGAGGGTGTTAATCCGGACTTTGGTTCCCAAAAACTTCAGTTCCCGACTTTGACTGGGGTTGTTGAGGAACTTACCTTTGTCAGGTTTGTCTTGCAACTTCTCATACTATACGTATACAGCACTAACTGATAACTTGCAGGTTCAAACTCAAGGACGATGAAATCGGACCGGACTCTCTAGCTGCCTGGGCTTGTATTCGACTAACCAGGTTGCAAGAAGGATACCGTATCATTCGTCTTCACAGGTGTGATGGAACGGAGCCCGGTGGATTCATCCTAGTCCGGATCACGAAGACTATCTCCTGATTTCGGACACGGATTGATTAAGCACCTACAGCATTACTTTGATTATTTCTTAGTTCAGCGTGCATCAGCGTGTATCAGCGCCAGCAATGTACAAGGCTATGCGGGACATTGCCGCGGTCGTTTACTTTTCTCCTATCTACTAGCCTTCTATACCTAGTGCATGGTGAATAATGCAATATCTCTTCTTTTATGCTGGAAAAGAAGGTCCTACATACCTATATTGGTCAACTTACCGTAAACCTGCAATGCAGCGAGAGACAAAAGCGTTATGATTTGATTTTGGAGAGGATTAATGTGGAGTCTGTGAGGGTATTCTAACGAGGCATTTCGGGGAGTTTCCGGATACGTTGCATGACTTCTATTATAATGCGGATTCTATCAATCAATGCTACGAGAAAATAATCATATCATCAACAAAGTCAACAGCTCAATCACATCCCATCCGCCCGGTTGTTGGAAATAACCCCTTTTCCAAAGCCCTCCCTAATTGCCGAAAATGAAGTCTACATAAACTTCCGCTCAAGTCCATAGTTAAAATAGACTTACGCCTGATTCAGCCCCTTCGCAAAAACATAAACCCAATAGCTCTCGGCCTGTGTAAGCTGAAATCCTTATCCACACACGTGGAATTGCCACCGAACACATGGAAGCTGTCCGAGCCGAAGTCTTCCCAACCCTAATCACATTACATCACAGGGAGCCGAATCAACCAACACTTCCCAACGACCCGCTCAAAGGACCACAGCAAGGATGTTGTTTCTGTTTCAGATACTCTCTCGGGAGGGTATGGGTGATGAGGAGATTGTTTGGGGTTACTGACGTGGGGGATCGGATTGAATGGATAGGTGTTCAATTGTCTTTGCTGGGAACAACATATATACGTGGCTCGTTCTCGTTGATAAGATACATGAAGTCTTGGTAAAGAAAAGGGGTAAATCTCGGTAGATACATGATGGAGCCTTATATATGTATGTGTGGTAATTAGTACAGGATAGGGTACCTCATGTTAAGTTAGGCTTTGAAGGGTTACGCTATATAGAACCTTAGGTATGCTGCGGTGTATGTTACTTACTTAAGATGTCCTGGTGTATATATTTGAGAGTTCCGGCATGGACCAAAGTAAACAAAAATATAATACAAATTGCTTTGCTCTACTCGAGGATAAACAGATGTAATATGGATTTGGTTACAATGGAAAGTAGAGTCATTACACCGGCGGCACAAGCTCGCCCTAATGCAATGCAATTCTGCTCTTGACGTCAGACAACAGGGGGAAGAAAGGGGAAGGGGGAGAGTCGCGTGTGGCTTGGGTATTCGACATCTGCGTTATAATGCGTCACTACTAGCGACTGTACTGTACCTGTCCCATGACATGGCGGTCCGAAGCGCGAATGAATGCTAATGCCATCCGGCCGACGGTACCTATCAGACATCCCTTGATTGATCTTCATATGCCTCCAAGCTTCTTTCCGGGCAGACATACTAGCTTACCTACTGTATATGCAAGTGAGATCCGATCCGGTCAATAAGGAAAAAACACTCGCAGCACACCGGATCATTACCCAAATTCGAGAGGGATCAAGAGATCACCGCTGCACAAGAGCATATTATTGGCAGTTTCCTTAGCACGCTGTTGCGAGCAAAGATACGTGGCATGAGTCAATGGAAAATAACGCCCCTTGCGTTGACATTGCCACACGGTGGCATTATTCTCCCTGGAAGAAATATTGAGAAGGTCGGAGTAGCCTTTTGTCCGAGACTCGGGGCTTTGGGCTGTCAGTGCTGCGTATGTCGGTTGTAAGGTGGGAGCGGGGAGGGTGTCTTCCAACTAAGGTGATTTGTCTCTCATAACACCTAGACAGAAACCGGAAGATTTGGAATGAAGGTATGCTTCCCAGCATCTCGCTCAATTGGCTATTTCCGCGATGCACATCCATTGTTGTCTTCTATCAGCAGCCGCCACGTCTGACTGAGAAAAGGAAAGAAACAATTGACATATCCCCAAGAACAGAGTGGTACATCGGTTATTTGCATAACGCCACGACTGGGTAGAGACCCGAGTGACAAGATCGGACAATAGCGTCGATCAAGTGCCAGTCCGAGAGTGGCTACAGTACTTTGAGCCCCGTCACCTGAAAGCTCTTAGACTATAGAAGCGAGGTACCGAGATTCACCGTGAGGTACTTGACAGGTAAATTCCTCATAGAACTCTGAGTGGGACTTTCTATGAGTGTCCATGCATCTAGCCCGAACTAGCTTCGAAGATGACGGCAGGGCCTTCGTTGTTTGGCGCATTTCCCATCAAAGGCTGAGCTCAAAAGACTATTCAGCCACATGGGCGAAATAAGCGGATATGTGCGAATAACTTTTTCGCTGGGATACCAGCTGAGTGAAGTTTATCGGTAATCTAGATGCGCAAATCGGTGGGGTGGTCTGGAAATCGTCGAGTCTCGACTCTCGATGCTTCGGCATAGATGTTCGATACATAAAGACCACAGGACCGTAAGCACAACCTTAAGCAACACGCCTATAGCTGTAGGTGACAATAAAGGCCTGTTGACTATCGACACAGAGACTATATGTAGTAGCAGCGTAATGACCAAAAGGGTCATGGTGACAACTTACCCGACACTAGGAGCTGACCCACACTCGGCGACCTCGTATGGGACAGCTCCCTTGAAACAATTCAACCCTTGAAATGATTCACCTCTTTTTGATTTTTTCATTCAACTTTGAAGCCTTATAGCTCTATCAATTTTAAAGATGTCGACTCCTAGTAAAGATAAATCAATTATTCAGGAGGCCCTCTCTATATATTATTAAAAAAAGAATTAAATCTAAAGGTTTCGATGTGTAAAATTATAAAGGAATATAATTATAAGTATTAATACTTGGCAGCTTAAAATAGAGGCAGAGCGACCTATACTACTTGGAAATCTAGTTAAAATTAATCAAATAAAGACTAGGAAAGCCTTCTTATTAAATATATAAAATATTTTAATACCTATAGGGCCTTGATTAACACCCTGTAGGTTTAGTAGGTGGTATATAATATTCTTTAATATAGTATTATAAATAAAGCAAAAGTAAAGCTACTTAGTTAGAATTAAGGCTATAACTTCCTAAAATATTATCTAGAGTTTAGAAAGACTAGCTATAAGGTTAAAGAGGTTGCCTAGGCTAAAGCTAAGGATATAAATAATATTATTACCTAAATAAATTACTATTAGATAATTATTAAAGCTAAAGGGATCTAATAGGGTAATATCTATAATATAGATAAAACTAGCTTCTAGATAGGTCAAGGCAGGCGTGTTAATAATATCTTTATAAAGTATCTAGGCTATACGCCTTTAGAGTTGTCATAGATTAAGCTATATAAGGCATGATCCGGGCAGATCATACCATGGGGTCTGATCACAGTAACCTTTTGGCCTAGTAGATAGTAGCCTGCCTGGATAGCTACCTGTTATAATATAATTAGACCCCATGGGTTAGTACAAGGCTAGGCCACAGGTTTAATCCTGGCTACAGGCATGATATTAGCGTCTCCAGAATCCTGAAACCTATTGAAAAAGGTGAAGGATCCCTAAGAATTAGACTTATTCAACCCAACCCGTGAAACCCGCCCCAATCCACCCTAACCCGCCAAGAAATGGGTTGGGTTGCTTATATTAATAACCCGCTAGGTTTTAGGTTAAATTAAATAACCCATGCCCCAGCGGGTTAACCCAATGGGTTGCCAAGAAATAAAATACATAAATTACAGTAATATTAATACATATCTATATTAAATCTATATAAATTACTGTATATAATACAGTAATTTAAATAAATAGGTTGATCTTTACCTAATTAGGCAAAGATCAATATAATGGGTTTTAATAGGTTTTTGGGTCAGGTTACTAGGTTTTTTTGATAATCCACGGGGTGAGTTAGGGAGTACCTGACCTAACCTAAAACCCACTGGTTCAAATCACAAGGCCATGGGTCGACCCAAAACCCGCGGTTTAACAAGTCTACTAAGAATCCTAGTAGAAAAGGTAAAGGGCTTGCACGCGTGGTGATAATGATATCATGACTTTGCTAGATCAAAACTACCTAGTTCTAGCTTATAGGCTTGTTAGCGAGATCTAGCGCCCGTGCTTGCCTAGGGGTCCTTGTCTTATCTAGCTTATCTTATCTATAAAACTAGCTATAGTCTAGAATTAGCCTTAGAAGGCCCAAGGACATGCCTCTATAGAGGAGGGGATAATTATTATAGATTAAGCTATATAAGACATGATCTAGGTAGATTAGACCATGGGGTCTAATTATAGCAACCTTTTGGCCTAGTGGATAGTAGCCTGCCTGGATAGCTACCTGTCACAAGAGTCTTTAATTACTTTATATTTATTATAAATTCTAGTAATATTAGTAGAGTATATATCTTAGGATAGCTAGGCTCTACTACCTCTTATTATTATACCTAGATTAGTATAATTATAAGATTAGTATAAATATATTAATCTACCGCCTAGCTATATTATTAAGATCTTGCTAATAGGCTAATAGCGAATTAGCCTACTATTAGCTATTATATTTTTATATTAGCATGTCTTTATAATAGATTAGGACCTAGTAATTACTTCTATTTAACTAATATAAGGGCCATAGAGAGCTTTAAGATACTCTATTTACTAGGGATTCTATACCTTATATATCTACTTTAACCTCTTAATTCGATTCTATTTTTGTAAGGACTAGACTTGTTCAACCCAACCCGTGAAACCCGCCCCAACCCGCCCCAACCCGCCAAGAAATGGGTTAGGTTGCTTATATTAATAACCCACTGGGTTTTGGGTCACGTGTGGGTAACCCGTTGGGTCAT